>CM057348.1:230270199-231531160 GCA_030015575.1 Agapanthus africanus
ATCCCATATGGCCGCAAATTGCCGCCAGAGCGGAGGGGTTTGGCCTCGTTTTTGGTGCATGACCCTATTTCCAGTTAACTTGACCCTTGGTATGTGCAATTTTGTCTGGTTCCATCTAGGGTAAAATCTGGGTTGATTTTCCTATGTTGGCGCATGATTTACGACTTGTTTTAGCATGGATTTGGTATTTGGTGATTCGTTTCTGTCGGCTGGCGTTTGGACGTCAACGACAAATGGATATTGATAGTGTTTACATGCGAGACGATAGGTTTTTACCTATGCGAGTAGCGTGTGCTGTTTTGGTTTTCCGATATGATTTTCATATGCCTTAGCGTTTGTGATATACTTGTAGGTACCCTACGTGATGTTTAGGCGAAGAAGATGAAAATGGCGACATCGGCATCGGCACACGAGAAGCAAGGTGAGTAGATTATATCTACGGGGGAAGTCGGTTGGATGGCGTATAGCACCCCCGCAGTCCGTGGTGATGTATACGAATACGTATACACACATATATTTATTATGTGTTGTTTAAGATTATTATTGATGGTAATAATGGATTATTGATGATAAGGATGTATTGGATTAGTATTGTGCGAAACCCTAGAGTAGTGGTTGCACCCACACATATACGAACACATATACTTGCATACATTCTTTATTTACCTGTGCGCACATAGAGGTGTGTATATCTACACATGGGTATGGGACTATATGTTCATATACGGGATTTGAGGATGATACATGAGATTACAATGAGTCGATGAGATTTGATTTGAGGCCGTGAGATTGCCGGTATGACAGAGTTCGTATTCGAGATATGACATGATGACTTAGTGGGTCCTTGACGAAGTGTTTCATACATGTGCATGCATATATTGATGATGTCGTTTGTACTAGTCTTAGGTCAGTACCCCAGATTTGGGATGCCGTACGATGGATTTACATACGAGCTATATATTGATGATTAGATCCGCACTCATGACTCGAGGATGTTATATGATATACTGTATCGTACGTGATACTATTGAGGCGAGATCACCGACTATTGTATATATATGTGTATATCGACTCAGATTTAGGTGATTTCCATACCCCTCCCGATTGACTTAATAGTTGGGTCTGTAGTTCGCATAGTAGGCGTTAGACTAGACTCGAGTCATACCTATTTCAAAACTAACGAATCGGGGATATTTTAAAGATAGGCAAAAGGGATTCTAAGGATATTTTCAAACGACGCATCTTTTCTTAAAACACGTAGCCCTTATTTTACCAAAAACCCTGATTCGTCTTATTTCAAAAGGCAAGGCTGCATGATATATTTGTTGAGGTAGATTCTTTACTGTTGCGTTGATTATTCGATTCCGCATATTCATGCTATTTGCATAGCCTTGCTTGTGTTTATTGATATATTACAGTCATGCTGCTAGGACACCAGCACCATTATCGATGATGCGTATGTTCCACGTACACTTGTTGCCAGGCTCACACACTTCATCATCGATAATTGCCATGTCACTGCACTGTAGAACTATTGCATTCTGGATATGACCCTTGCATGACATCCTGATATGCTTACATTTCTTTTACATGTCGCATACATCATGCCTTCTGATTATACGCATTGAGAGTTGTTGTTTCCATGATATTTTTGGATTTGGGAACCGTGGGTATTTCAAAAGAGAATATGTAATTGCTTTAAAAACCCGGTTACCCTTGATACGATATTTCAGTGCGTCCACCATGTGTTTTCTCGGTGCTGAGAGCGACATGTGCAACCCGATTCGAGGAGTGGATGAGGCCGATTGCGGGTACATGGTGGACCCGGTATGGTTCCCCTAGGCAAGATGATCGATGGACTTTGCCGATTGAGCCTGGAGGTAGGCGAGTACCTACCAGTGATTGGTTGGACCTGGCGGTCATCCGGAGGATACCGACCAGAGTCGATAGATGGATATGGGCGTACTGCTGGGGCCGAGGGCCGATTCCGCAGACGGAACCCGTGGGCTGGTCCGGACTGACGGAGCCCGATATATGAGGATTTACATGCCGATGCTGGGCACAGTTTTCATGATGTTTTCGAGTGTCGATGCTGGACACTCCGGTTCCATGATTTTTGACGTGTCGCGAGGGACACAGGTGGTTTATATCCTCATATTTCCATGCATATGCTGATGATATTTACATGCATGATGGTTATTGTCATTGGGTGACGAGTGGATAGGATCCGCGTACATGCAGATTGATTACATTGATCATACCTCACATTATGATATGCTATTACCTGAGGCACTGGCACGAGCACTACACTCATGTATAAAGATTACATTGCCACTTTAGCATGCTTCAGACATATTCACATTGAGGTTTATATATATCTGATGATGGGTCATATATTCGATCTCTGCTGGTAGATATTTTCTATTCACGGGTTGGCAACTCACCCCCGTTGTGCCACAGTTCTTGCAGGTTTTTGCCGTACAGATTCCATAGCGGCATTTCTGGCACACTGCTTCCATATGGGTGACTTGCTTGGGTAGGTGGGTTCTTTTGTATCAGAAACGCCACTGTACCTGTACTATTCATTGTATCTAGAAATTTCATCAACCAAAACTTGTATATTATTTCAGACTTAGACACAGTGATGTATTATTTCGACCATAGAATCGCGCTTGTAGTATTATGGTTTTCTGGCTGTTTTGAGTTTCTTTGTGGATTTTGATCCTCGCCCTTTGGCGTTGTATATTATTATTGCTTGCGTGGTTGTGACCGTCAATTGACGAAGAGCTAGCTCCCGCTTGGGGATGCCTTTTATCATTTTATATATATTATCCTTGTTGTACCCCGTTCGGGGCCAGTTTTTACAAAGGAAACTCTGCCGAAATTTTCAGAAAGGACTACACATTTTTAAAAATGCATTTTCGGCTTAGTTATTTGAAAAACTTTGATTTCAAACATGCTTTTTTTACTTATTACAAACCAGTTCCTTTATTTACTCCTTAAATGGTTTTAGATTTCTAGGCTTTTGGCTTCCTTAAATGGTTTTAGATTTCTAGGCTTTTGGCTTACTTGGATCAGATGGAGTCCTATAGACTTTAAAGGATTCAAGGGCCAGTCACGTGCTCTTTCGGGTCGTGACAGAGTTGGTATCAGAGTGCTAGGTTGACCTTAGTTCCAGTCTAAGTTTGACTATGTGGAGTCTAGGGCATTTATCTATATACGAAACTTAGGCTTGACCTTACGGAACTTAGACTTAGTCGAGGGGGTATTATACCCAAATTTTCGTCGCATAGGATGACCTTTGGTTGATGGAGTAGATAGCTTGAGTAGAGTGATGTTAGTTATATGTATGCCCTAGAGGCCATTACTGTACATAGGATGTATATTGTAGTGGATGCTGGGACATATATAGGGAGGACTTTCTTACTCGACATGATAGTATGCTATCTGGTTGAACTTTACCTTAACGTGTATACTGATTGTCTCTCTGTTACATGTTGGTAAAGCCCTTAGGATGTGTGCTTGACTACCTGGACTATGATGCGGATCATACTAGTGGGGACATGGTAGTCCATGAGTACATCCTTCAAAGTCCCTAGTCGTGGGTGTATCAAGACGGTGCATCGATATACCAGTGTAGACTAGCTCATACCTTCTCGACCCATAAAGATGGGCGATGGATGATCCCATATCCATTGGTGTTTGACATCAGAGATGATATGCGGGTGCTCAGTAGAGACTGGGTACACTGGACGGACTCGCCGAGAACTCCCAGATGGTATTATACCTCACGTCAGATGGCAGTTCTCTGGTGACACTGGTACATAGTAGTCTGTTGACCTGAGATCGTCATAGAGTCTTGTGTGGTTCCCACTGTGCTTTGATTTCCATCTTACCACGTCCAAGAGGGCGTGCAAAACGGTGGTTTTTGGGTACAGTCCCGAGTCACATGGAGGCAATGAGCGATAGGAGGGGATTCGTCTCTCCCGGTATAGGGGGTTGATGTTGCGCTGTGTTCGATTGGCTATAACAGGAAATCCCTGGCCAGGGTTGCTGAGATTTACTGGTATGTGTTACCAGTAGTTTCTTGAATAGTTATAGACCTCATATCAACACGACTTATTGAGCTATTGGGGTCTGACGTTTACCACCCCTAGGCGAGGTATGCGACATATCAGACGATCAGACCGGACTGTACGGTAGTGTTACTATTTGGCTTCACTGGAGTGTGAGCGGGCTTGCTCGTCGATCTTCAGATCGCTCAATACCCGGGTGGCCGTTATGTTTAGCAGACCGCTTGCGGCTTGTGGATGTTTGATATGATCATCATCTGCTGCCGGCGTATTGACGAGTCTTTAGAGTCCTACACAGAGGTTTCCTGGCTCAAGCGAAACGAAATAGGAGCGCATATGAGATATGTGCGGGGACCGAGAATAATGCGTGTATGTGATACCGTATTCCATTCTCGTGATGAATGTATCGATTAGGTTATATGCGATATACCCTAGTTATCGAATCAAGGGTTGATTCGATAAGCCGATACATTGGATATTAGTCGGTTATATGCGATATGACCGGATCGTTAAATCAAGTGTTGATTTAATGATTTAATGCATAATTATATATTTGATATATTACTTTGCATTAACTAGTATCGGTTCACTTAAGAAGGATTTTCTCACTCGGGTGTGCGCATTGCATATGCGATATGATTTTGTGCACTTGCTTGTATCATGTTTGATGATGCATGCCAAACTTGGTTAAGTGTAAAGAATGAACCATGGTAATGAATGGGTTAGGGTTTTGATTTTTATTTATTCATTTATCTTTCTTACTTATTCTTTTTGGAAAAAGGAAAAAGAAAGATAAATGGTGGCATATTTTGGATTTAGTTGAAGTTTCTTGAAACTTTGACTAAGTCTTCATTCTTGTCCTATACTTAACCCTAACCATTTTAACTAACCTAAGTTAATTCTCTACACTTAACTAGAATTAAAAGTATGATAAGTATTGTTTTATTTTCTATTTTTAATTCAAGACCTATCATATCATCTTCATCTTCTTCCATTCTTCAAGTGAAGAAAGCTTCATTTTCATCAATGGTGGATTGATGAAATGAGTGAGAAATCCAAAATTAAAGTCTACCCACTTCCTATTTCTTCATCCTCTACCTCTTACCAAGTAGTAGAGTGTGTTTCCTTCACAAGTTTTCAAGACTTGGTGAAGGTAGAGCTCGATCTAGCGATGCCTCGACGTAGATCATCTTCGGCATGGACATCGACGACCTAGCTTGCCCATTCTCCGACGAAGCCGACGCTAGAGCCCGGATTTGATTTGGACAGCGGAGAGGACCTCATCTCGGAGCCGTGGAGGTGGACAAACAGATCTACAAAGGTTGTATATCCGTATCCCTTAGTTAAGTGTTAACTAGTTTGCTTTTTCGTCTAGATTTCTAGCCAACGATCCGTAGTCGGGTCTCTCGGCACCTAGAATTTTTGAAATTGGCATGTTCGATGCCTTGTGAGACCTCACTATATATCTAGGGACCCTACAGTGGTATCAGAGCCTAGCTAGAGTCTTAGGCGAAGTCTAGACGGACTTTGAAGTCCGATCGAACCGAAAACACGAACCCAAAATAGCTCTCTGGACTTTTTCAAAATTCTGGGATTTTTCGAAATTAAAAATATGTAGAAATATCAGCAGGAATATCTAAGAGTTACTGTGAAGTCGTGTACCCCAATTCCATTAAAGCGCCGCGTTTCCGCGGCACGAGCATCGCTCGTGCGGCGGAACCGCGGCCTGTTTGTCGTTTTGTGGGGTGTTGTTTGCACAGTAACTCCTATTTAACAGTGCTGGTTTTCCTGGGTATTTTTAATATTTTTCAAGAGTTGAATTTTTCTGGGTTGTTTTGGGGATTCGAATGTTCGATCGGATTATCAAATTTTGTCTGTTTGGCTTTCCGGATAAATTTTAGAATATGTTAAAAAGTTCGACCGGATATAAATACCCAATTTTTCCCCTTTCGGGAAATTTCCAAGTGTTGGATTTTTCCGTAGTTTAACGACGTTCTAAGTAGTGCAAGTAACTCGATGGACCCTCTAGAAGACAACAAACCTTAACTCGATTATGTGACCGTCTTGAACTGCCCTTTGAACCTTCGGGTTTGGGGCAGTACGGCGTGCCACATGTGAGACGTTGGCTTGACCCTTCTACGGCTGGACCGTTGGTACTGAGGCACGAACTGAATGTTGTTAGACTTATTTCATGTGTTGATCTGTATCGGGAAAACTTGGGTGTTCGATTGTTCGATCGGAAAGTTTAACATTTTCTATTTATCCGGAATGTGATACAATAATTGGAATTCACAAGAAGTTATGAGATAACTAAATGAATGTTATAAACATAGCAGTTTAGTCTCACTTGATCGGTTGCCACAGAATTTTGATGCGATCAAAAGTCCGTCGCAATCACGTAGCGTACGCGGATACTCGCCGGGTAAACTTAATAGACAGCCTCACTCCATAGCCCCGACCAAGTGACTGTAGGAGAACCCCGTCGCCGAAAGCATCCGTTCGGGTGCTCGCGGTAGCGGTGTTCCGCCTTGGTGCACTTCGTCGACGGTATCAGGGGTGCGGCCGCCTACTGAAGTTTGCGACGAGTATTCGATCAGGATGTCGGGAATCTTGTTGAATTGCCCGACTCGATATTGAAAAGTGTTTTCGATAATGAGACTGAAATGCGGGGTTTATAATTGTTAGGCATGTGATGTCTAAGTAATTCATTTGGTCAGGCATGCGATGTCTGAGGTGATTGTGGATTCCAACTGTTGTAGTTTTACACTTTCTTTTATGTGACCGTAAGTGTAATATGTGATATCGCCGGTTTCGTTGCTATATGTCAACGACAATTGGGATGGACATATTTACTTACGATGATGACATGTGATGTTATGTGTTGCTGGATATGTTATATTGGATCGTCGTGTTTGAATAGCCGGGGGGTTTTTATGTGAGATGAGTGTTTTTCATTTTCATTCATGTAAAAACTTGTATGTAATATTCTTTTATTGGGGCACTTCCAGGTTGCGGAAGTAGTCACCCTTTGTATATTATTTACTTTTCCGCACTAGGATAGACCCAAGGAGGAGGGTACAAGTAACCGGGTTCTGGAGTCCAGTGGGAGACCAACTCGAGGAGTCGAGGCCGGGTCTCCTAACTCTAGAATTGGTAGGGTTGATTTCCGCTCTCGTAGGGGTCTAGGGGTGTGGGTTTGGCTATTCATCACGACCGTGGAATCCGTGTTTTATACTGGCTCGTATTGAAAACACGGACGTCCTAGTATATCCAATATTTCATATGTTTCTTCTGCTGCGATATCTGTGATGTGATCATGTGATGTTCTGTGATAGATACAGTATATAGTATATATGATATATTATATAGGCGTTACTTATGTTTTACACCCGCGCTAGCCCTGCCCCGCTCTGCCGTTAGTTACCTAACCTAACGGTGCACAGTGGGACATCGAGGCGAATGCGGATGGCATAAGTGTACGTTGTATTTATCTGTAATGTTTAGGTACTTAAATGATGGGACTTCATTAATGTGATTAATGAAAGAAAAGAAATCTAAGATGTTGTAGAATCGAATTTCAAAATAAAACTGGTAGCTACAGTTCTTGCTTTGCACAGCGGTGTATATGATATATCCTGCACCTTATTCGATAAGGAAAGGACCGAGATCCCTTCACCGGGAGTGACTCCTTTAGCAATAACTGGCAGATGCTACACACTCGGTTTGTCTTTTAATTGCTTTTAAGAGTTTTTGCTTTGCACAGTGATATATGTGATATATCCCGCACCTCATTCGACGAAGAAAGGACCGACGATCCCTTCACCGGGAGTGACTCCTTTAGCAAAACTAGAAAAGCCTCAAAAGCACTCCATTTTTTAAAATCATTTGATTCTACAACGATATAAAGTTCATTACGCAAAAGGTTTTCTTAAAAACCTGACGTAGCCCTCCGTCATTTCAGATAAGTCCTAGTTAGTATTCGTGCTGCGTTTGTTGACTCAGTCAAGGCGTAGTGTGCGGTAGCTGATTAGTGCTTATCTGCAAAGCATATGATGCGATTGGATTAGGGTAGTCGTGCGACCTTGTTGACTCAGTCAAGGGTCGTGCGGGTGGGTTTAATTCAATCGAGAAATGACGGGTTGAACTTTACTTGTGGTCTATGATTTGTTGACTCAGTCAAGGTCATAGATCGCTTGGGGCAAAATATTATCGGGAATTTCAAGTGTTGAAATTTGCAGTGAGATTGCATACCTTCTATGAGATAGTTGGATCCCGATACCCGCTGCGAGTAAGAGTTACTCCTGGGAGAGTTTTATACATTACAATTAGCCGATCAAGTAGGTGTCTAGAAAGGTGTCAACGGGGTTACGCCTCTGGGAAAACGAGGTTTACATTAATTAGGTTCGTGCGAAAGCACGGGGGACCTCCCTCAAAGTACCGACACTGGTCTGGCTGAAAGATTGGCGAACTTGTAGTGTGTAATTAATCCCGGCTAGTCTTTCCTTTTAGGGTTTGAAGGAAGATTTGATAAAAAGCAGTGGGAGCCATCCTGATTAGATAAAATAAAAACCAATCTATTCTTGCAAGAGCGCACGCTGAGTGTTTTGTTCTCTCTCTCTCCAGGTAGCCACCATTTATCAAGTCTAGCTTTGAAAGTCTCAACTTTTCCATCTACACCAAGTAATCTTCTCAAGATATACTTGCTCCTGATGGGAATTTAACCCTTCAGATATAGCACCCAAAGTCCATACTTTGTTGGTGTATAAGGATTCCATCTCAGATCGCTAAACATCAAGCCATTCTTACAGAGTCTTACTCCTGATGGCCAGCTCGAAACTAGTCGGGTCATCATCTCATGATGCAATCCTCGCTCCCACTGTCATAGAGAAACCGAAGTATCTCTCAGGTGGGTGAGGAACCATACTAGATCGGCGGAGAGGCTGAGATTCATTGATAACTATTGAATCCTTTGGTTCTTTCAAATCATCAGCTGCAATTTGTATAGCTGGAACATTTCCAGTTCTACATAACAGACCTTGCCTCGAGCTTGTCCAGATTTTGCTTTTCAGACATAGGCTGGACAACCCCAAATCTTAACTAACTTAAGAGATGGGCTCTTCCCTTATCATATCACATATGAAATGGTAGGCAACTGATTTGATTGGAACCCTATTCAATAGGTATGCAACTTCATAAGTGCATAACTCCCAAAAGGAAAAAGGTAACTCAGCAGTACTTATCATAGAGCACACCATATCAAATAGGGACAATGACGAAACCTTTTCAAGAGGCTATGCTTAAGTCCAGCCAGATCCTACTTGTCACGGCTACATACCATGACTACGATATCTGGTGGTTGGGTGTCATGACTGCTTTTCTAAATGATGTTTTAGAAGAGTGCGTCTATAAGTACACAGCCAGAGGGCTTCGTAGACAGTGGGAGCAGCGAAAACGTGTGCAAGATGCTTTATAGGATAAAGCAGGCATCGCGGAGTTGGAACATCTGTTTTGATGAAGTAGTCAAAGAGTTTGACATCATCAAAATGGTAGATGAACCTTGTATATACAAAAAGTTAATAGAGAGTATGGTGGTGATCCTCGTAGAGTACGTGGATGACATACTCTTGATAGGGAAGGAGTTTCCTATGCTACGCACGGTCAATCTCCGGTTATCACAAGAATTCTCCATAATAGGATCAAAGTGATACCTACTAAATCCTGGATTTTGGATCTATGAGATAGATCTAAATGGATGTTAGGCTACTCACTAGCTGTAGTGAGATGGTATCATTCGATCTTGGGGAGAATCACTGGAAGTGTTCCAGGGTGATAAGATGACTGAATGTCAGTCACAGGCATTGTCTTTACCCTCAGTGGACGGACGGTATGTTGGAAGAGTTCCAAGCTAGATACCGTGACATACTAGACGATAAAGGCAGGATAGATCGCTACTTAAGATGCTACCAAAGAGGCTGTTTGGGTGTATATTGGTTCATGAGATGAACTATGTTCCTCCCATTGTGTGACAATGGAGTTGTGGCTTATGCCAAGGAACGTCCGTCCCATCAGTGATCCAGACATATTCTATGGCAGTATCACCTGATCATGGAGATAGTTGATCTCCAGGGGATCGAGGTTAGGAGAGTAGACTCAGAGGACAACACAGCGGATCCACTCACAAAGGCCTGTTCCCAGAGAGAGACTTTTATGGGATGGTTGAGTATGAGATACTACAACCACTGCTACAGATGGCCCTAGTGCAAGTGGGAGATTGTTAGTTATATGTATGCCCTAGAGGCCATTACTGTACATAGGATGTATATTGTAGTGGATGCTGGGACATATATAGGGAGGACTTTCTTGCTCGACATGATAGTATGCTATCTGGTTGAACTTTACCTTAACGTGTATACTGATTGTCTCTCTGTTACATGTTGGTAAAGCCCTTAGGATGTGTGCTTGACTACCTGGACTATGATGCGGATCATACTAGTAGGGACATGGTAGTCCATGAGTACATCCTTCAAAGTCCCTAGTCGTGGGTGTATCGAGACGGGGCATCGATATACCAGTGTAGACTAGCGCATACCTTCTCGACCCATAAAGATGGGCGATGGATGATACCATATCCATTGGTGTTTGACATCAGAGATGATATGCGGGTGCTCAGTAGAGACTGGGTACACTGGACGGACTCGCCGAGAACTCCCAGATGGTATTATACCTCACGTCAGATGGCAGTTCTCTGGTGACACTGGTACAGAGTAGTCTGTTGACCCGAGATCGTCATAGAGTCTTGTGTGGTTCCCACTGTGCTTTGATTTCCATCTTACCACGTCCAAGAGGGCGTGCAAAACGGTGGTTTTTGGGTACAGTCCCGAGTCACATGGAGGCAATGAGCGATAGGAGGGGATTCGTCTCTCCCGGTATAGGGGGTTGATGTTGCGCTGTGTTCGATTGGCTATAACAGGAAATCCCTGGCCAGGGTTGCTGAGATTTACTGGTAAGTGTTACCAGTAGTTTCTTGAATAGTTATAGACCTCATATCAACACGACTTATTGAGCTATTGGGGTCTGACGTTTACCACCCCTAGGCGAGGTATGCGACATATCAGACGATCAGACCGGACTGTACGGTAGTGTTACTATTTGGATTCACTGGAGTGTGAGCGGGCTTGCTCGTCGATCTTCAGATCGCTCAATACCCGGGTGGCCGTTACGTTTAGCAGACCGCTTGCGGCTTGTGGATGTTTGATATGATCATCATCCGCTGCCGGCGTATTGACGAGTCTTTAGAGTCCTACACAGAGGTTTCCTGGCTCAAGCGAAACGAAATAGGAGCGCATATGAGATATGTGCGGGACCGAGAATAATGCGTGTATGTGATACCGTATTCCATTCTCGCGATGAATGTATCGATTAGGTTTTATGCGATATACCCTAGTTATCGAATCAAGGGTTGATTCGATAAGCCGATACATTGGATATTAGTCGGTTATATGCGATATGACCGGATCGTTAAATCAAGTGTTGATTTAATGATTTAATGCATAATTATATATTTGATATATTACTTTGCATTAACTAGTATCGGTTCACTTAAGAAGGATTTTCTCACTCGGGTGTGCGCATTGCATATGCGATATGATTTTGTGCACTTGCTTGTATCATGTTTGATGATGCATGCCAAACTTGGTTAAGTGTAAAGAATGAACCATGGTAATGAATGGGTTAGGGTTTTGATTTTTATTTATTCATTTATCTTTCTTACTTATTCTTTTTGGAAAAAGGAAAAAGAAAGATAAATGGTGGCATATTTTGGATTTAGTTGAAGTTTCTTGAAACTTTGACTAAGTCTTCATTCTTGTCCTATACTTAACCCTAACCATTTTAACTAACCTAAGTTAATTCTCTACACTTAACTAGAGTTAAAAGTATGATAAGTATTGTTTTATTTTCTATTTTTAATTCAAGACCTATCATATCATCTTCATCTTCTTCCATTCTTCAGGTGAAGAAAGCTTCATTTTCATCAATGGTGGATTGATGAAATGAGTGAGAAATCCAAAACTAAAGTCTACCCACTTCCTATTTCTTCATCCTCTACCTCTCGCCAAGTAGTAGAGTGTGTTTCCTTCACAAGTTTTCAAGACTTGGTGAAGGTAGAGCTCGATCTAGCGATGCCTCGACGTAGATCATCTTCGGCATGGACATCGACGACCTAGCTTGCCCATTCTCCGACGAAGCCGACGCTAGAGCCCGGATTTGATTTGGACAGCGGAGAGGACCTCATCTCGGAGCCGTGGAGGTGGACAAACAGATCTACAAAGGTTGTATATCCGTATCCCTTAGTTAAGTGTTAACTAGTTTGCTTTTTCGCCTAGATTTCTAGCTAACGATCCGTAGTCGGGTCTCTCGGCACCTAGAATTTTTGAAATTGGCATGTTCGATGCCTTGTGAGACCTCACTAGGGTGCCTAGGGACCCTACAAGTGACGTACCATACGTATGTTCCGCGGCATACTTACGATACGCTACTCCGCTTAAGAAACATTAGGATGTACATTTTGTTGGAGATAGTGCCCTCAGAGTCAATTATTGGATCACAGGCACGTGATTGCAATGATTGAGGGAGGACCTATCCCGGTGGGACAGTCTTACTCAAGATGATAGTATGCTATCTTTTTTATCATTATCATCGTGCACTGCTTTAGGTGACCTTACAGGTCACTATTGCACGTTGATAGAGCCCCTAGGATTCTTGCTTGACTGCCAGCAGTATGAGGGCGATCATATACGTGGGAGCTGGGGTCTATAAGCACATCCTTAAAAGGTCCCTAGTCGTGGGAGTTTTGAGACAGGGCATCGATACTCCAGAGTAGACTAGTGTATACAGTCGAGACCCCGACGAGGGGCGGTGGCCGGTCTCACAAGCCACTGGTGTCAGTTGGTTCACCTAAGATGTATACAGGTGATCATTGGGTTATGAGTACACCAGACAGGACTCGCCGGGAACATGCTAGTTGGTATTATACCTGACGTCAGATAGCAGTTCCCTGGTGACATGTGTACAGGTTAGTTCATCGACCTGAGATCGTCATTTGTCTCGTGTGAGTTCCCACTATGCTTTGATTACTACCCTACCACGCTCAAAGGAGACGTGCAAAAAGGTTTTAGTTGGGTATAGTCCCGCGCCACATGGAGGTAGTGAGCGGATCTTCAGGGGTTAGTCTCTTCCGGTATTGGGGGTGAGGTTGCGCTGTGTCTAGGATAGCCATCACACGAAGTCCTTGGCCAAGGCCGGAGATTTACTGGTAGGTATTCCAGTAGTATCTCAGGGTGTTCTGGGCTACACTCCGACACGACTCGTACCGCTTTTGGGGGTCTGACTTTTACCAACCCCCTAGGCCCGCCATGCGATGCTCATAGACGAACGGACCGGACTGTACGGATATTGTCACTGACAGGCTCAGTAGGGTGTCAGGATGAGTTCGCTCGTCGACGTCTTTTTTGGTCAATACCTGGTAGCCCGTTACGTATAGGCTAATACCTCTGACGTGCTAGTGGTTAAATCCACAACCAAAATATTGACGAGTCTTTAGAGTCCCCCACAGCCCAGTTTCTCAAGTTTCGGGCGAAACGCTATAGAGGTCGTATGGAGATATGGCAGGGTTCGATAAGATACGTGCGGTATTGCGCGGATCGTGATCGGACGGATAATACTAGCGGGCTTTGGTTTAAGCCGGATCCTAGTATTGTACTGTGTAGATTTTGTCTCTTTGCATTTGTATTCGGTCGCAATACAAATGCGGGTATGCATATACAGTCGCGGGGTTTTCCTGTAATTTATTACAGGATCAGTTTTCTGAAGTTGCCAGTTTGCATTCCGTTCCGGCCAGTTTTCCTTTGTTCCTTCCCGGCCGGACTTTTCCGATGGAGGGGCTAATTTGCAAGTTTGCAAATTAGCAAATATGGAGGGGGTTATTTGTGTTTGTGGCTTCATGATGGTTGTTATCATCATGAGATTCTTTTTGAATCAACTCTTTAGCATTATCGAGATTAGAATGGATTAGAAATTGATATGACATTGTTATCATCACATTTGGTTGTGGTCACCCCTTTTGATTCCTACACTCACCTCCCTTCATGTATTTTTCGCACTCCCATTCTTTTGTTTGGCCGGCCACATTTGGAGTGAGGAGAGAGTTCATTTTTGAGTGTGGGAAATATACATCTCTCATTTTCATGCTTGCAAAATATACACCATCCTTCTCCAAAAGTTATTTCTTCACCTCCATCTTTTAAGGCAACTTAACAACCCCATTGAGATAATGGTTTCTACACTTCATCTACAGCATTCCCCTGGCACGTCGACTCACCAACTTCGTGCCCGAGTTGCCTCGGTCCAGAGGTGGGAGCCCGTAAAAGAACCCGGCGATGTGGTGCCCTTCCGGCGAGGAGGTGAAGACCGGAGATTCCACGGGGAGATCGAGACGACGACGGGAAGACCAAAGGACACGGATCGCTCGGTATATCTCTCTACCCCTTCTCTAGTTAGCTAGGATTAGATTAATGGCCCGATCCGGGAATTTTGTGCGCGGTGGTGCCGGTTTACAAGTTTTGTAAAATTATCGTTTCCGTATTTTGGCCTCGTTCAGACGGCCGGGGCGCCGCCGTGCACTTACAATGGTATCAGAGCCACGCCATTGACCTAGTCTAGCTTAGTCTAATGTGTTTAAAACTTCGATCGAACATTTATCCCAAAACCGCATTTTCATTACATCAGTTTTCTGTCGAATTATTTTTGGCTCGAAAATTTTTTCAGGCTGTTGCAGAAAAACATGCAGGAAGTTTTAAGAATTCTGTGAAAAAATGGTGGCATGATATTGTAGGACGACCGCGGAACCGCGGCCACACCCCCCGTCTAGCCGCGGTTCCGCCGCAGTACAGTGTCCTCACTGTACCATTTTTGCACAGAACTCTTTGGACTAGGAAATAGGGTTTTTGGAATATTCTTTTTTGGGCCCAGATTTTCTTTGAGTGCTACAGTAGTGCTTGGGGCCCACTTCGGTAAATTTGATCGATCGAAAATTTTAAATATGTTAGTTCACAGTATTTATATTATATCTGCGACCGTGAATGTCATTTGATCGGTAAATCCAGTCTAACTGCTATAGCCCTTTTAGACGGATTTGCGAACGTGACATTCACGTTGATGTTCTGTGTTGTGCTGTGATGTTGCGGATTGGTCGTGGGGGATAGCCTGGATGCAATATTAGTACAGTTTCGTTTTATATGTACATTTGATATTGCGGGGCGAGCGTCCGACATGTGGACTGCCGTCACTGCCTGTTTGTATATTATTCTTTTGGGGCACGACCGGGTTGAGGTCGATGTACCCATTGTATGTATATTTTACTTTCTGTACTAGGATTACCCCGCGGAGGGGTGCACGGATAGCCGGGTTCTAGAGGGCAACATGCCCGCATCTCGTGGCGTTGAGACGGAGGGGGCTTCACTCTAGAATTGGCGGGCTATTCGCCGCACTCGTAGGGGGTATAGGTTGACCCAGGAGGGGTGCCCAAGTTACCGGATTCCGTGAAGTGCTGGGTGGTCCATTCACGTTGCTGAAGGGGGCTGCCTCGCTTCAGGTTTTGGCGGGAAACTTGCCGCTCCCGTAGGGGTCTAGGATTTCATTGCACAGGCTATCCACACGACCAGGGGAACGTCGGGTTTCAGTAGCGGCTCTGTGAAACCCGGGGATCCCAGATATCTGTATTGTTCTGTGATGCTTATTACATTTCTGTGATGTTGCATTTTATCATGTCTTGAGCGAATATTATATATTGATATATATACGAGTAGATGTTGTATATGTTTTGCATCCACGCTAGTCCAGTCCCCGCTCTGTCGTTAGTTAAGTAACCTAACGGTTGATGACGGGACCCAGTGGCGAATGCGGATGGCATATACGTACATCATTATTTTCGTTCTTTGTGGTGTGATCAATTGATGGGACTGCGTTGATTCGGATCAATGGAAGCTAAACAAACCTATTCTGATGTTGTTGGAACACTTTTCAAAAAGCTGTTATTGCAAGGACGTTCTCTTTTGTTTTGCACAGTGGTATTCAGTTGGAATATCCTGCTCCTCAGTCGATGAGGCAAGGGCCGAGATCCCTTCACCGGGAGTGGCCCCTTGGACAGAAGTTTGCGACAAGGCAATAACTTCACTATAGCCGATTACTTTTGCTTTGCATCGTGGTATTCAGTTGGAATATCCTGCACCTCATTCTACGGGGAAAGAGCCGAGATCCCTTCACCGGGAGTGACCTCTTTAGCAAAGGTTTTCGTCACTATATTTTTATAAAGCTATCCAGTTCCTTCAACGATATCAAGTTCATTACGTTAAAGGTTTTCGCCAGAAACCATTCGTAGCCCTCCGTCGTTTCATATGGATAGTCAATAAGTATTCAAGCTGTGTTTGTTGGCCAAAGTCAAGGCACAGTGATTGGTAGCTATTGGGTATTCATATGCAGCATAGATAGATGCGTTGGTTTGGGACAGTCGTATTGCCTTGTTGGCCAAAGTCAAGGGTATGTACGGGTGGGTTCAAATTAACCTGGAGAATGACGGGTAGAACTTGACATGTGACTTATGATTTGTTGGCCAAAGTTAAGGTCATAAGAGCATGGGGTAAAAATCAACATCGGGAATTTCTACAGAAACTGAAACTTGCCACATATGCGCATACCTTCTGGAGTGTGATAACGTGAGGGGATTCCGTCACGTTATCATGCGATGATAGTTGGATCCCGATTCCTACTGATGAGTTGGTTTACTCCTCGGGTGATCCCGACTAATTCTTCTTTCAGGTTTGGGGAAGAATTTGACGTTACAGTGGGAGGTTTCCTGATTAGATAAATTGATAACCATTCTGATCTAGGTTAGAGTGCACGCTGAGTGTTTCTTTTCTCTTTCTCTTTGGCAGCGACCATGACCCGACCCTAGACTATGACTCAGTGACCAAAATTAACAGAACCTTCTTTAACACTGGCTTTTGGATTGTCAGAGTTGCAAACCTCTTTGCCACTCCTACTTTTACCCTTTTCTCCAGGACACTCCGTATTACTACGAACGTCCACTTCCATTGGACAAAACCATCGTATGGTTATATACGAACTCGAAGGAATTTTTCAAGGATGGTTTCAGGTTCTGGAGAAAACGAATAGGACTATTCAGTTGTCTTTTCCTTTTACCTTCTCTCAGGTTGCGAATGCTTCTTGGATTAGGACAGTACACCCATTATGCAAATTGGATAGTCTTCTTCCAAACCATAGGCAGGTGCCAACCGGTAGGGAATGAAGAAAACCAATTAGCCTAAACGGTATACAGAAGGTATTAAGTTAAGACAAAGAAAGGGATTAGTAAGAGGGCAAAGTAAATTGCGAATGATATTTACGACCAAACCAAGTATTTCATTACCACTCCCACTTCACCTTTGTATTTCTCCGGGACACTCCATATCACTACGAAGATCCACATTTATTTGGATACTCCATCGTATGGTTATATACGAACTCGAAAGGAACTTGTTCCAGTTCGGGGATGGATTCTGGTTCAGGTGAAATAGGAATAAGGTTTATTCGGTTGTCCTTTATCTTCACCTTCTCTCGCATTGCGAGTGTTCCTAGGATTAGGACAATACACCCATTATGCTGATTGGATAGTCTTTTTCCAAACCATAGGCTGGTGCCGAACGGTAGGGAAGGAAGAAAGCCATTGGGCCTAAAGGTGTGTGCAGAAGGTAATGACTAAAGACATATAAAGGGATTTGGAGAGATGGCAAAGAAATATACGGTTATAGTTGTGAATCTGGATAATGGAAGAGGCATTACTAGGAATACCCGGATACCCCTACGAAACATTCAATGTTTCAGTTTCACTGTGTACTGTTAAAAGAAAACTGATTTCCCAGTTAAACACTTGCTCCAGGGTATGTATTTACCAGGTATGATTCTCACATCTGTATGGTTTTACAGATGATGAGTGGGAGTAAGTTATTGAGAATTAGGTGATCATCCTCATTATATCGGAATTCGTTGTAATTGGTGATATTTGAGGAAATCGCCTGGGTTGTTTACCGGATGGAAAATATTTGGTTTTGAATATCCGCTGTTATGCACCAATTTCAAATTGATATATCTGTACGTCTATTTTCATAGAGTGAGATATAACTTTTTGAAATTATGTCTATGACATTTACCTATATCAGTGGATGGTTAGGTAAGGAGCATTAAACAGCGGTGTAATTCTTCATAACCATAGTACAGTTTTCAACCTACGACGCACAGGGTTTGAGTTATTAGACTCAGGGGACTTATACAGAGTATTGTATGTTGTCCAGTGTCTATGAGGACATAGGGTTTGTCCTCGTACTATATTCGGTTTACTTATGACTTCTCTAGTTTGACAGGTGTTTCGTAGAAACACAAGGTCCAAGTTTTGAGAAGTTATAGGTATAAGAGTAAAGTAGAGAACCAGGTATTGCAAGTATCGGGATTCTTCAAGGTGATCGAAGATGTAGATACTTGTGTATGGTATTCAGTTGATAGTAATGATTAAGAGAACTTGCTTCTTTTCCAGGTTACTCATAATTGGAAGCATTCCTAAGTTGAGTAACGCTGATCGGCCTCCTTCCATTTAATTGACATGCACTGAAGACAGCTGCATGATTTGAATCTGGTTCAATTAAATCAGTGCCTCTGTTTCTGTATTGGATATAGAACAGTTCATATCTTGACATTGTTAAGATACGGGAAGTTGTCCGGCTTACGCTTAAAACCAGACTCTGGATAACTCAAGGCATGTTTCCGTAATGGCTGTTTGTGGGTTGACCCGGGCTATGACGAGGGTTGACTTTCTACCATCTGGAAGATCAATAGAGATATTGTTCTTGACTCGCCACAGTTTTAATAAAAATGGATTTTTTCAGAAAACAGTAGTGGGAGTATGGTAGAACTGGAAGTGATTCCAGAACCGCAAACGATTACTGAAGATTTGATAAAGAACCTAAAGATTCAATCTGGTTTGATATTCCATTGGCCACTCTGCAGATATGGTGGGTAACCTTAGGTACCCGAGAGGTACTCCGGTAGCCTCAAGGACGGTGACAGGGAGGTTCTTGTTTACCCAGACTTGCCATTGCTGTTGTTCCAGACTGTGAGACCCGGCAGGAGGATGAGTATAGCGTCGTTCTAAACTAGCTTTAGAAATGTACGTTTATATGACTCTGCCAGTGGGTTGTCATAGTCAGTAGGAGCAGCGGAAGCATTGGTGGACAAGAGGCTATGTCTATTTATAGACTAAAGCAGATATAGTGGAGATAGATCATCTATTTCTGATGTGACAGTCATAGGTTTGACTTCATCAGAATAGGGGATGGATCTGTTAAGAAGGTAGTAGGGTGTGATGTCCTGGTATTTGGATGACATACACAGAGTAGGAAGTGATATTCCTATACTACGATCGGCTATTCTTGGGTCGTCACACAGTGGTTTCTCCATATAGGGCTTAGATATTATATCAGACATTCTGGTTACTGGATCTATGGTTTTAGATCCAGATTTGGGTAGTTTCCCAATCTGGGTACTTAGACAACATTCTATAGGTGTTTTAGAATGGACGACTCCATGCACGGTAGTGTACCTGCAGATGATGGAGTCACCCTCTCTAAAGGTGTCTTACAGACTAAAGGGGAGAGGGATGTGCATGATTGGCAGATCACTTGCTTAGGCAATTGAGTCAATCATGAGATGTCAAGTACCACATCAGATGTTGTTTTTGCACGAGCTGCAGTAAGTTAATATTGATCCAATTCTAGAGAAACATTCGGAAGCAGTTTTAGAACATAAGCGAATGTTCTAGGGATATGATAACGACAGCCTTATTCAGGAGACGGTTATCATTCCAGGCTTCCAAGGTGACCTGGACGACAGGGTGGCCGTCAGAGTTATAGTTTTCCCTCTGGCGAGGGGCAGTGTTTTGGACAGGTGATCCAAGAGGACACTGAGGGAGGCATGGCACAGGATACTGATTAAGTTCAGTTGACGATACAGTCTAAGAAGTTTGGATTTGGAGTTCATTTATGAACTAGGTCCCATCAGACATCCAGACACATTCTAAGACAGGTATTGCTCATTTCGGGAGATGGCTTTCTCCGCGAACTTGAGATATAGAGAGACATAGAAAGGAACATCAAAGCGGATCCACTCACTGAGGCTATTCCTCGAACGCAATAGTTTCGCAAACGGGTTTTGTGAGACTGACTAGTAGAGGAGTTGGGTGTTCGGTATCACACGGGCTGTGAGTATGCGACATCGCAATAATTAGCCTTGAGTGCAAGTGGGAGATTGTTGGAGATAGTGCCCTCAGAGTTAATTATTGGATCACAGGCACGTGATTGCAATGATTGAGAGAGGACCTATCCCGGTGGGACAGTCTTACTCAAGATGATAGTATACTATCTGGTTTATCTTTAAATCATGTACTGCTTTAGGTGACCTTACAGGTCACTATTGAACGTTGATAGAGCCCCTAGGATTCTTGCTTGACTGCCAGCAGTATGAGGGCGATCATATACGTGGGAGCTGGGGTCTATAAGTACATCCTTAAAAGGTCCCTAGTCGTGGGAGTTTCGAGACAGGGCATCGATACTCCAGAGTAGACTAGTGTACACGGTCGAGACCCCGACGAGGGGCGGTGGCCGGTCTCACAAGCCACTGGTGTTAGTTGGTTCACCTAAGATGTATACAGGTGCTCATAGGGTTATGAGTACATCGGACAGGACTCGCCGGGAACATGCTAGTTGGTATTATACCTGACGTCAGATAGCAGTTCCCTGGTGCCATGTGCACAGGTTAGTTCATCGACCTGAGATCGTCATTTGTCTCGTGTGAGTTCCCACTGTGCTTTGATTACTACCCTACCACGCTCAAAGGAGACGTGCAAACAGGTTTTAGTTGGGTACAGTCCCGAGCCACATGGAGGCAGTGAGCGGATCTGCAGGGGTTCGTCTCTCGCGGTATTGGGGGTGAGGTCACGCTGTGTCTAGGAGAGCCATTACACGAAGTCCTTGGCCAAGGCAGGAGATTTACTGGTAGGTATTCCAGTAGTATCTCAGGGTGTTCTGGGCTACACTCCGACACGACTTGTACCGCTTTTGGGGGTCTGACTTTTACCAACCCCCTAGGCTCGCCATGCGATGCTCAAAGACGAATGGACCGGACTGTACGGATATTGTCACTGACAGGCTCAGTAGGGTGTCAGGATGAGTTCGCTCATCGACGTCCCTTTTGGTCAATACCTGGTAGCCCGTTACGTATAGGCTAATATCTCTGACGTGCTAGTGGTTAAATCCACAACCAAAGTATTGACGAGTCTTTAGAGTCCCCCACAGACCAGTTTCTCAAGTTTCGGGTGAAACGCTGTAGAGGCCGTATGGAGATATGGCAGGGTTCGATCAGATACGTGTGGTATTGCACGGATCGTGATCGGACGGATAATACTAGCGGGCCTTGGTTTAAGCCGGATCCTAGTATTGTACTGTGTAGATTTTTTCTCTTTGCATTTGTATTCGGTCGCAATACAAATGCGGGTATGTATATACAGTCGTGGGTTTTTCCTGTAATTTATTACGGGATCAGTTTTCTGAAGTTGCTAGTTTGCATTCCGTTCCGGCCAGTTTTCCTTTGTTCCTTCCCGGCCGGACTTTTCCGATGGAGGGGCTAATTTGTAAGTTTGCAAATTAGCAAATTTGGAGGGGGTTATTTGTGTTTGTGGCTTCATGATGGTTGTTATCATCATGAGATTCTTTTTGAATCAACTCTTTAGCATTAATGAAATTAGAATGGATTAGAAATTGATATGGCATTGTTATCATCATATTTGGTTGTGGTCACCCCTTTTGATTCCTACACTCAGTTCCCTTCATGTATTTTTCCCACTCCCATTCTTTTGTTTGGCCGGCCACATTTGGAGTGAGGAGAGAGTTCATTTTTGAGTGTGGGAAATATACATCTCTCATTTTCATGCTTGCAAAATATACAACATCCTTCTCCAAAAGTAATTTCTTCACCTCCATCTTTTAAGGCAACTTCACAACCCCATTGAGACAATGGTTTCTGCACTTCATCTACAGCATTCCTTGGGCACGTCGTCTCGCCAACTTCATGCCCGAGTTGCCTCGGTCCAGAGGTGGGAGCCCGTAAAAGAACCCGGCGATGTGGTGCCCTTCCGGCGACGAGGTGAAGACCGGAGATTCCGCGGGGAGATCGGGACAACGACGAGAAGACCGAAGGACACGGATCGCTCGGTATATCTCTCTACCCCTTCCCTATTTAGCTAGGATTAGATTAATGGCCCGATCCGGGATTTTTGTGCGCGGTGTTGCCGGTTTACAAGTTTTGTAAAATTATCGTTTCCGCATTTTGGCCTCGTTCAGACGGCCGGGGCGCCGCCGTGCACTTACAATGGTATCAGAGCCACGCCATTAACCTAGTCTAGCTTGGTCTAATGTGTTTAAAACTTCGATCGAACATTTATCCCAAAACCGCATTTTCATTGCATCAGTTTTCTGTCGAATTATTTTTGGCTCGAAAATTTTTTCAGGTTGTTGCAGAAAAACATGCAGGAAGTTTTAAGAATTCTGTGAAAAAATAATGGCATGATACTGTAGGACGACCGTCTAACCGCGGCCAAACACCCCTTCTGGCCGCGGTTCCGCCGCAGTACAGTGTCCTCACTGTACCATTTTTGCATAGAACTCTTTGGACTTGGAAATAGGGTTTTTGGAATATTCTTTTTTGGGCCCAGATTTTCTTTGAGTGCTACAGTAGTGCTTGGGGCCCACTTCGGTAAATTTGATCGATCGAAAATTTTAAACATGTTAGTTCACATTATTTATATTATATCTGCGACCGTGAATGTCATTTGATCGGTAAATCCAGTCTAACTGCTATAGCCCTTTTAGACGGATTTGCGAACGTGACATTCACGTTGATGTTCTGTGTTGTGCTGTGATGTTGCGGATTGGTCATGGGGGATAGCCTGGATGCAATATTAGTACAGTTTCGTTTTATATGTACATTTGATATTGCGGGTCGAGCGTCCGACATGTGGACTACCGTCACTGCCTGTTTGTATATTATTCTTTTGGGGCACGACCGAGTTGAGGTCGATGTTCACGTTGTATGTATATTTTACTTTCTGTACTAGGATTACCCCGCGGAGGGGTGCACGGATAGCCGGGTTCTAGAGGGCAACAAGCCCGCATCTCATGGCGTTGAGACGGAGGGGCTTCACTCTAGAATTGGCGGGCTATTCGCCGCACTCGTAGGGGGTATAGGTTGACCCAGAAAGGGTGCCCAAGTTACCGGATTCCGTGAAGTGCTGGGTGGTCCATTCACGTTGCTGAAGGGGGCTGCCTCGCTTCAGGTTTTGGCGGGTAACTTGCCGCTCCCGTAGGGGTCTAGGATTTCATTGAACAGGCTATCCACACGACCAGGGGAACGTCGGGTTTCAGTAGCGGCTCTGTGAAACCCGGGGATCCCAGATATCTGTATTGTTCTGTGATGCTTATTACATTTCTGTGATGTTGCATTTTATCACGCCTTGAGCGAATATTATATATTGATATATATACTAGTAGATGTTGTATATGTTTTCCATCCGCGCTAGTCCAGTCCCCGCTCTGTCGTTAGTTAAGTAACCTAACGGGTGATGACGGGACCCAGTGGCGAATGCGGATGGCATATACGTACATCATTATTTTCGTTCTTTGTGGTGTGATCAATTGATGGGACTGCGTTGATTCGGATCAATGCAAGCTAAACAAACCTATTCTGATGTTGTTGGAACACTTTTCAAAAGCTGTTATTGCAAGGACGTTCTCTTTTGTTTTGCACAGTGGTATTCAGTTGGAATATCCTGCTCCTCAGTCGATGAGGCAAGGGCCGAGATCCCTTCACCGGGAGTGACCCCTTGGACAGAAGTTTGCGTCAGGGCAATAACTTCACTATAGCCGATTACTTTTGCTTTGCATCGTGGTATTCAGTTGGAATATCCTGCACCTCATTCTACGGGGAAAGAGCCGAGATCCTTTCACCGGGAGTGACCTCTTTAGCAAAGGTTTTCGTCACTATATTTTTATAAAGCTATCCAGTTCCTCAACGATATCAAGTTCATTATGTTAAAGGTTTTCGCCAGAAACCATTCATAGCCCTCCGTCGTTTCATATGGATAGTCAATAAGTATTCAAGCTGTGTTTGTTGGCCAAAGTCAAGGCACAGTGATTGGTAGCTATTGGGTATTCATATGCAGCATAGATAGATGCGTTGGTTTGGGACAGTCGTACATGCCTTGTTGGCCAATGTCAAGGGTATGTACGGGTAAGTTCAAATTAACCTGGAGAATGACGGGTAGAACTTGACATGTGACTTATGATTTGTTGGCCAAAGTCAAGGTCATAAAAGCATGGGGCAAAAATCCACATCGGGAGTTCCGCGGCGCCATTAGTGAGGCTTGGGTTTGCCCTTCTACGGCTAGACCATCGATGCTGTGGTATATACTCGATACTATTAAACTGTACCCAAGGTGTTGAGCTCTTGGGGGATTATGAGGTTCTGACGAGTCGATCGGATGGTTCGACATCTTTCGGATATTGTGATGGGACACTGCTTGGGAGACTCCAGATACGAGCATAGCCGTTGGAGCGCAGTCCGTGCAGCCACGATGAGATGAGTCCGAATCAGTCGATATTGAAGCAGAGGGAAGTAAAGAGTCCGCACGAGATTTCGACGAGATGACGTTCCACTCCGCTGACATTAGAGATGCGATACGCACGGTGAGGACGTGTTCGGCTAGATATCTTCTACTGAGTGATGAAGATACCGAGTTCGTGATTTCGAGTCCGTGTGAGGGACTTCGGATGGACCGTAGCCGAGGACATTGCAGTGCGCAGATAGAGACACGACGTCGAAATGGACAATGATACAAACAAGCGGGACAAGAAGTTCGTGCGAGATGCAGACGAGCTGTTACTACTCCCCGTTAAGATTAAAGGTCGGATATGCATACAGAGGCGCTGGGATGCGACTAGCCTCCGTACAGTTTGGCTTAGGCGAGATCAGAATAGACCTTGAGAAGGATTCCTTCCAGTACACTGCTGCAATAAGATTTTCACCAGGAGCAGATGTGTGATATGCATTCAGAGGACCAGAGGTCGGCGCCAGAGATGTACTGCCTTATGAGTAGTCGTGAGGATTGACCAGAGAAGTGCCAGAACGGAATCGTTCCCGTTAGCACACTTGACAGGCCGACGAGAGAATGGATTGCGAGATTGGTAATCCACAGGGAAGATAAGAAACCAGAGGCAGAGGACTGCAGGGTTCCTAGGCACACTAATGAAGTCTCACAAGGCATCAACCATGCCAATTACAAATTTTACAAGTGCCGAGAAACCCTAATACGGATCGTTAACTAGATATTTAGGCGAAACATGCAACTAGTTAACAACTTAACTAAAAGAACGGAAATACAATCTTTGTAGATCCGGTCCTCCACCTCCATAGCTCCGTGTAGACGTCCCACCGCTGTACAAATCGGATCTTGGACTCTAGTGTCGGCTTCATCGGGGAAATAAGCGGGCTAGGTCATCGACTACGATGCAGAAGATGATCTACGTCGAGGCATCACAAGATCAAGCTCCCACTTCACCAAGTCATGAAATTTGTGAAGAAAACACCCTATACTAGAGGATGAAGAAATAGGAAGTGGGTTCACTTTAGAATTGGATTTCTCACTCTTTTACTCAAGATGCCATTAAAGCTAGTGAGCTTTCTTCTTGAAGATGAAGAAGAAAAAGATAGAATATGATAAGTGTTAATAAAAATAGAAAAGAAAATCAATACTTATCATATTCAAACCATGGTCAAGTGTAAAGACTAAACTAAGGTTAGGTGAATGGTTAGGTTAGGCATGAAAACAAAAATGGAAGACTTTTTCAAAGCTTCATGAAGCTTCAAAAATCAACCATTTCTTTACTTGCTTAAAAAGGAAATAAACTAAATAAATGGTTAAGAAAAGATAACAAAACCCTAACCATTCACTTAAACATGGTTTAAAGTCTTACACAAACCCAAGTATGCATGTATCATCAAACATGATACAAACTAGTGCATTAAAGTATATCATATATACAATATGCACATTCGAGTGAGAAAATCCATTTAATGTGAACCAATACTAGTTAATGCAAAGTAATATATCAAAAATATAATTATGCATTAAATCATTAAATCAACACTTGATTTAACGATCTGGTCATATCGCATGCGACCGACTAATATCCAATGTATCGGCTTATCGAATCAATCCTTGATTCGATAACTAGGTTATATCGCATAAAACCTTATCGATACATTCATCGCGAGAATAGAATACGGTATCACATACATGCATTATTCTCGGTCCCGCACATATCTCATATGCGCTCCTATTTCGTTTCGCTTGAGCCAGGAAACCTCTGTGTAGGACTCTAAAGACTCGTCAATACGCCGGCAGCAGGTGATGATCATATCAAACACCCACAAGCCGCAAGCGGTCTGCTAAACGTAACGGCCACCCGGGTATTGAGCGATCAGAAGATTGACGAGCAAGCCCGCTGATACTCCTGTGAATCCAACCAGTAACACTTACCGTACAGTCCGGTCTCGTCGTCTGATATGTCGCATATCTCGCCTAGGGGTGGTAAACGTCAGACCCCAACAGCTCGATAAGTCGTGTCGATATGAGGTCTATAACAGTTCGAGAAACTACTGGTAACACTTACCAGTAAATCTCAGCAACCCTGGCCAGGGATTTCCGGTTATAGCCAATCGAACACAGCGCAACATCAACTCCCTATACCGGGAGAGACGAATCCCCTCCTATCGCTCATTGCCTCCATGTGACTCGGGACTGTACCCAAAAACCACCATTTTGCACGCCCTCTTGGACGTGGTAAGGTGGAAATCAAAGCACAGTGGGAACCACACAAGACTCTATGACGATCTCGGGTCAACAGACTACTCTGTACCAGTGTCCCCAGAGAACTGCCATCTGACATAAGGTATAATACCATCTGGGAGTTCTCGGCGAGTCCGTCCAGTATACCCAGTCTCCACTGAGCACCCGTATATCATCTCTGATGTCAAACACCAATGGATATGGGATCATCCATCGCCCATCTGTATGGGTCGAGAAGGTATACGCTAGTCTACTCTGGTATATCGATGCCCCGTCTCGATACACCCACGACTAGGGACCTTGAAGGATGTACTTATGGACTACCATGTCCCCACTAGTATGATCGGCATCATAGTCCTGGTAGTCAACTACACATCCTAAGGGCTTTACCAACATGTAACAGAGAGACAATCAGTGTACACGTTAAGGTAAGGAGCAACCAGATAGCATACTATCATGTCGAGCAAGAAAGTCCTCCCTATATATGTCCAAGCATCCACTACAATATACATCCTATGTATAGTAATGGCCTCTAGGGCATACATATAACTAACAATCTCCCACTTGCACTAGGGCCATCTGATAGCAGTGGTTGTAGTATCTCATACCCAACCATCCCATAAAAGTCTCTCTCTGGGAAAAGGCCTTTGTGAGTGGATCCGCCGTGTTGTCCTCTGAGTCTACTCTCCTGACCTCGATCATCCTGGAGATCAACCATTTCCATGATCAGGTGATACTGCCTTAGAATATGTCTGGATCACTGATAGGACGGACATTCCTTGGCATAAGCCACAACTCCATCGTCACATAATGGGAGGAACTAAGTTCATCTCATGAACAAATATACATCCAGACTGCCTCTTTGGTAGCATCTTAAGTAGCGATGTATCCAGCCTTTATCGTCTAGTATGCCACGGTATCTAGCTTGGAACTCTTCCAACATACCGTCCCTTTACTGAGGGTAAAGACAATGCCTGTGACTGACTTTCAGTCGTCCTTATCACCCTGGAACCCTTCCAGTGATTCTCCCCAGGATCGATTGATACCATCTCACTACAACTAGTGAGAATCCTAACATCCAATTAGACCTATCTCATAGATCAAAACCCAGGATTTAGGAGGTATCACTTTGATCCTATATGGAGAATCATTGTGATAAGCGGAGATTGACCGAGCGTAGCATAGGAAACTCCTTCCCTATCAAGAGTATGTCATCCACGTACTCTACGAGGATCGTCATTATACTCCCTAGTACCTTTTTGTTTATACAAGGTTCATCTACCATTTTGATGATGTCAAACTCTTTGACTAACACATCAAAACAGATGTTCCAACTCCGCGATACCTGCTTTATCCTATAAAGCTTCTTGTACACGTTTCCGCTGCTCCCACTGTCTATGAAGTCTTTTAGCTGTGTACTTATAGACGTTCTCTTCTAAAACATCATTTAGAAAAGCAGTCATGACACCCAACCGCCAGATATCGTAGTTATGGTATGTAGCCGTGGCAAGTTGGATCTGGATGGACTTAAGCATAGCCACTTGAAAAGGTTTCATCATTATCCACGCCTAGTCGATGACGAGAAGCTTTAACAAGTCTAGCTATGAAAGTCTCAACTTTTCCATCTACACCAAGTAATCTTCTCAAGATATACTTGCTCCTGATGGGGATTTAACCCTTCAGATATAGCAACCAAAGTCCATACTTTGTTGGTGTACATGGATTCCATCTCAGATCGCTAAGCATCCAGCCATTCTTACAGAGTCCCACTCCTGATGGCCAGCTCGAAACTAGTTGGGTCATCATCTCATGATGCAATCCTTGCTCCCACTGTCATAGAGTAACCGAAGTATCTCTCAGGCGGGTGAGGAGCCCTACTAGATCGGCGGAAAGGCTGAGGTTCGTTGGTAACTATTGAATCCTTTGGTTTTATCAAATCATCTGCTGTAGTTTGTATAGCTGGAACATTTCCAGTTCTACATAACTTGCCTTGCCTCGAGCTTGTCCGGATTTTGCTTTTAGACATAGGCCGGTCAACCCCAAATCTTAACTAACTTAAGAGATGGGATCTTCCCTTATCATATCAAATATGAAGTGGTAGGCAACTGATTTGATTCGAACCCTATTCAATAGGTATGCAGCTTCTCAAGTGCATAACTCCTAAAAAGGAAATACGTAACTTAGTAGTACTCATCATAGAGCACACCATATCGAATAGGGTGCAATTGCTCCGCCCCGATATACCATCGTGCTATGGTGTATACGGAGGAGTAATGCTGAGAGAGAATCTCATTCACCTTTAGAAAAGTCCAAGAATTTCGTGCTCAAGTATTCTCCTCCTTGATCTCATCAAAGGACATAATACTTATACCCGTTTTAGTTCTCTACTTCTAACTTATATTCTGTGAATATCTCAAAAGGTTCGGACTTGTGTTTCAACAGGAACATATGTCTGAATCAAAAGAGATCATCAGAGAATTTAATGAAGTATAAAGAACCGGTCTTGGCAAGTGTAGACAGGGGACCTACATACATCAACATGTATCATCCCAAGAGTTCACTAACTCTTTCTCTGTTTCCAGTAAACGGAGCTATGGTCATCTTATCTCTGTGACATGACTGGCAAGTTTCACAAGATGTAAATTCAAACTGATTTAAATATGCATCTAAAATGTAACTTCAGCCAGTCGGATCGCATTGATATGACCTAGTCTACAATGCCTCAAGAAGGATTCGTTCATATCTGAACTCTTCTTCTTGTGTGTGTTCCGTATACTAAGAACTGTATTTTGATTTAGAACATCAATGCTTTTAGATAACGTGCCTGAACCTATCAACTTTTGATATTGGAAATGTTCAAAACATTATCCAACTATACAAAATTTTATCATTTCTTTACTAATAAAGAGATAGATATGATTTTGTATATCAGGTTCGGTATCTAATAACATTCGTTCAGAATCAATGTATTTGAAATATAGGGTGACAGTGACCAACAGACTTGGCTGCAACACTTGCCCCTTTTTCTGCCTCATGAAACTTATCACCCGTTCTCAGTTCTCTACCTAGCAGTAGCCCTATGTAACAGATTACATATCTGGGATCCTGATCTGGTATCACATACCCAGGACGTAGAGGATACAGAGAAACAGTTCTTTGTAATGAACACACCCGAAGATGATGCATCAGCATGCACTCTCTTCGTTTGGGTGGCACGGGAATTCTGGTAATCCCCAATTTCCTACTCTGTCTTATAACAATTATAAGTTGGAGCGGGACCAACGTTCCCCAGCTCAGTATAACAAGCGGGTTCGGTCAATATTCCGTATTATTATCTTGATTAAGGCATGATATGGTCGCTACCTGGAGAGAGAGAGAAGAAAACACTCAGCGTGCGCTCTTGCAAAAATAGATTGGTTATTATTTTATCTAATCAGGATGGCTCCCACTGTTTTTGTCAAATCTTCCTTCAAACCCTAAAAGGAAAGACTAGCCGGATTAATTACATACTTTAGAATTGGATTTCTCACTCTTTTACTCAAGATGCTATTAAAGCTAGTGAGCTTTCTTCTTGAAGATGAAGAAGAAGAAGATAGAATATGATAAGTGTTAATTAAAATAGAAAAGAAAATCAATACTTATCATATTCAAACCATGGTCAAGTGTAGAGACTAAACTAAGGTTAGGTGAATGGTTAGGTTAGGCATGAAAACAAAAATGGAAGACTTTTTCAAAGCTTCATGAAGCTTCAAAAATCAACCATTTCTTTACTTGCCTAAAAAGGAAATAAACTAAATAAATGGTTAAGAAAAGAAAACAAAACCCTAACCATTCACTTAAACATGGTTTAAACTCTTACACAAACCCAAGTATGCATGTATCATCAAACATGATACAAACTAGTGCATTAAAGTATATCATATATACAATATGCACATTCGAGTGAGAAAATCCATTTAATGTGAACCAATACTAGTTAATGCAAAGTAATATATCAAATATATAATTATGCATTAAATCATTAAATCAACACTTGATTTAACGATCTGGTCATATCGCATGCGACCGACTAATATCCAATGTATCGGCTTATCGAATCAATCCTTGATTCGATAACTAGGTTATATCGCATACAACCTTATCGATACATTCATCGTGAGAATAGAATACGGTATCACATACACGCATTATTCTCGGTCCCGCACATATCTCATATGCGCTCCTATTTCGTTTCGCTTGAGCCAGGAAACCTCTGTGTAGGACTCTAAAGACTCGTCAATACGCCGGCAGCAGGTGATGATCATATTAAACACCCACAAGCCGCAAGCGGTCTGCTAAACGTAACGGCCACCCGGGTATTGAGCGATCATAAGATCGACGAGCAAGCCCGCTCATACTCCTGTGAATCCAACCAGTAACACTTACCGTACAGTCCGGTCTCGTCGTCTGATATGTCGCATATCTCGCCTAGGAGTGGTAAACGTCAGACCCCAACAGCTCGATAAGTCGTGTCGATATAAGGTCTATAACAGTTCGAGAAACTACTGGTAACACTTACCAGTAAATCTCAGCAACCCTGGCCAAGGATTTCCGGTTATAGCCAATCGAACACAGCGCAACATCAACTCCCTATACCGGGAGAGACGAATCCCCTCCTAACGCTCATTGCCTCCATGTGACTCGGGACTGTACCCAAAAACCACCATTTTGCACGCCCTCTTGGACGTGGTAAGGTGGAAATCAAAGCACAGTGGGAACCACACAAGACTCTATGACGATCTCGGGTCAACAGACTACTCTGTACCAGTGTCACCAGAGAACTGCCATCTGACATAAGGTATAATACCATCTGGGAGTTCTCGGCGAGTCCGTCCAGTGTACCCAGTCTCCACTGAGCACCCGTATATCATCTCTGATGTCAAACACCAATGGATATGGGATCATCCATCGCCCATCTGTATGGGTCAAGAAGGTATACGCTAGTCTACTCTGGTATATCGATGCCCCGTCTCGATACACCCACGACTAGGGACCTTGAAGGATGTACTTATGGACTACCATGTCCCCACTAGTATGATCCGCATCATAGTCCAGGTAGTCAAGTACACATCCTAAGGGCTTTACCAACATGTAACAGAGAGACAATCAGTGTACACGTTAAGGTAAAGAGCAACCAGATAGCATACTATCATGTCGAGCAAGAAAGTCCTCCCTATATATGTCCAAGCATCCACTACAATATACATCCTATGTATAGTAATGGCCTCTAGGGCATACATATAACTAACAAGGATGCCAGCCTCGAGAAAGAGGCAAGTAGATATCTTGCGCCGCTTGCATTGGATATACCGGCACCTTCTTGACTTTGAAGGAGGATATACCGACGACTGTATTTATGATTTGTGATTTTGTGATTTGACTATCACGTATCCGTCACTTTGGATTTCGGTATTTTTGGAAATCTATTCGCATGATTTAGTCTTGGTGACTGAGTTCCATGATATTTGATTTTGTGCACCATGGTTGCACCTACTGGGTATTTATACCTCACGCATTGTTATTACTCTTGAGATATTGATTGTGATTTCATGCATATTTTATGCCGGTTATTTGATTTACGCTTCCAGCATAGTTTTCATGCACTTTTAGTGTTTTGATTTGATTTGTGCACGCTGATGCACACGGTTGTGAGAGTTTTCATCGCGGTACACCTGATTTTGATTGAACCGCATTATATATCGTCGATTTTGACCCTGATATTGATGATTGATTCTTCCACTCCGTGACTTTGATTGGACTTACGCATGTTCGGCGTTGCTATTGGATTTCGTGATTCCGTGCACGTTGAGTGCCCAGGGTTTAGATTTTCATTCGTGCATGATGGATGCACCGATTTGGATATTCGCACATGTTTGGCGCATGTTTTGAGATACGATTCTGGTGCACACCAGATGCACTAAATCGGGATTCTTCGTGCATGTCAGATGCACCTGATTTTGCTGTCGGACACTCACGTTGCCTATGACAGATGTTGTGTGCACACCCATTGCACCTAGATGTTGTTTTTATGCACATTTATGGATTTTGATTTCCGTGCACACTAGACGCACAGGGTGGTGTTATGTGCATTTTTGGGATTTATTACTTTTGGAGCAGTACGTTTTTATGCCATTTGATATTCGTTTCGTACTGAGCAGGACTAGTCAGAGGACAGTACCTGGATATATTTTGCATGCATTGATAGTTATCGAAGGGATTTCCAAAAAGCGAGCTATAGTCTCAGCATATATACCTACATGTCCGATATGACACGAAACGTTTTAAAAACAAGGAAACCCTTCTAAATTGTTTTCAAAACGGCGGAACGTACATAGTAAACAAAAGATATATACATATACGGTTATTTTCTTATGTAAAACGTCCGCCACTGTGCAGTGTTATGCGCATCACACAGCGACTTAAAAAGATTTGGCATGCATTTACATCAGCTATTCACATGTATAGATTGAATGTCTACATGTATAGTTCTGATCTATATCATATTAGTTTTGTATTGGATTTGACATTTGTGTCTTTACCATGACTCCAATGATTGCGGGATGCTTGACGGAGTTTTGCTTTTGAGTTATCTGCTCAGTACTCATGCGCATGTTTTGCGCTATGGTGTTTTATGTATTGATGATTCGGAGCCCCGACGACTTGGAATTTGTATCGAAATGTTTTAGTATTTGGGGGTTTAAATTTAAATTCGGGGACCAAATTTCTTCAAGGGGGGTAGATTGTAACGTTTCGAAATAATAAAATATTATTTTTGGGAATTTTTATAATTTAATACTATTTTAATGAATATTTTAATATTCCGGTATAATTAAATACAAATAAATGGGGAAAATTATGGGAAATTCTAAAATAGGGTATTTTATGGAATTATGCCATTTTAAAGTTTTTATGATTAGTTATGTGCTAATTTAGTGCTAATCGCGACTAAAAATCGCTAATCGGGTTTTTAGCATTTATGTGCAAAAATGTGCACATATCATTTATTTTCCACACTTGTTACATGTTTTGGGTGCATGGTTGCTTAGGGTTCACCATGGTGGGAGAAGAAAAGGAAAAGAAAAGAAAAGAAAAGGTAAAGTATGATGATTAGGAGAGAGGTAGGTATGGAGTTTACTTTTTGACTTGTAGAACCATTCCCCATCATTTTCCCCTCCTCATTCTCTCTCCTCTCCCTCCCCTTACTGCTGCTGCTGCCATCCCTCTCTCTCCCTCTTCACAAAAACCCTAGATCTACCATGAAATCCACCCTAAAACCCTATTCCCATTTCACAAAAATTGATCCCGAGCTCACTAGCTACATATTGAACCTAGCAAAAATGGATTTGGAGGACTTTGAGTAACTCAAGAATTTTCTTGAGTTGCCAAAGGAGGAAAATTCTGCACCTATTAGAGTAGTATTTCATTTCTTGTGCATCAATTCTAGTTTCATGTCGATATGGTGTCGTTTTGTGGACTTTGGAGAATTCTAGTTAGGGTTTAGGGTTAGACCTGAAATCAAAAGTGATATTGAGGCTTGTGGTGACCCTAGAACCCCTGGTGTGATGATAGATTGGACCAAACCTGAAGCTAAAACACAGAATACGGATTTATGAGACGATATCGGGGAAAAACTGTGAATCTGTGATCGTATTTGGGAATCTGCTATCACCCCGAGACCCTTAAAATAAAATTGAGTTGACAGTGAGATGTGCAGGCACCCTGGAACCACCACACCAAACCCTAGCCCCCAACTCCTGTTCCCGGCCGCAGATAAATCCCATATGGCCGCAAATTGCAGCCAGAGCAGGGGGGTTTGGCCTCGTTTTTGGTGCATGACCCTATTTCCAGTTAACTTGACCCTTGGTATGTGCAATTTTGTCTGGTTCAATCTAGGGTAAAATCTGGGTTGATTTTCCTATGTTGGCGCATGATTTACGACTTGTTTTAGCATGGATTTGGTATTTGGTGATTCGTTTCTGTCGGGTGGCGTTTGGACGTCAACGACAAGTGGATATTGATCGTGTTTACATGCGAGACGATAGGTTCTTACCTATGCGAGTAGCGTGTGCGGTTTTGGTTTTCCGATGTGATTTTCATGTGCTTTAGCGTTTGTGATATACTTGTAGGTACCTTACGTGATGTTGAGGCGAAGAAGATGAAAATGGTGGCATCGGCATCGGCACACGAGAAGCAAAGTGAGTAGATTATATCTACGGGGGAAGTCGGGTGGATGGCGTATAGCACCCTCGCAGTCTGTGGTGATGTATACGAATACGTATACACACATATATTTATTATGTGTTGTTTAAGATTATTATTGATGGTAATAACGGATTATTGATGATAAGGATGTATTGGATTAGTATTGTGCGAAACCATAGAGTAGTGGTTGCACCCACACATACACGAACACATATACTTGCATACATTCTTTATTTTACATGTGGTTTATATCTAGTATAGTGCGAGGGACACATGTGGTTTATATCCTCATATTTCCATGCATATACTGATGATATTTACATGCATGATGGTTATTGTCATTGGGTGACGAGTGGATGGGATCCACGTACATGCAGATTGATTACATTGATCATACCTCACATTATGATATGCTATTACCTGAGGCACTGGCACGAGCACTTGGCACTACACTCATGTATAGAGATTACATTGCCACTTTAGCATGCTTCAGACAAATTCACATTGAGGTTTATATATATCTGATCGTATTGACCTAGGATGGGTCATACATTCGATCTCTGCTTGTAGATATTTTCTATTCACGAGTTGGCAACTCACCCCCATTGTGCCACAGTTCTTGCAGGTTTTTGCCGTACAGATTCCATAGCGGCATTTCTGGCACACTGCTTCTATATGGGTGACTTGCTTGGGTAGGTGGGTTCTTTTGTATCAGAACCGCCATTGTACCTATACTATTCATTGTATCTAGAAATTCCATCAACCAAAACTTGTATATTGTTTCAGACTTAGACACAGTGATGTGTTATTTCGACCTTAGAGTCACGTTTGTAGTATTATAGTTTTCTGGCTGTTTTGAGTTTCTTTTTGGGTTTTGATCCTCGCCCTTTGGCGTTGTATATTATTATTGCTTGCGTGGTTGTGACCGTCAATTGACGAAGAGCTAGCTCCCGCTTGGGGATGCCTTTTATCATTTTATATATATTATCCTTGTTGTACCCCGTTCGGGGTCAGTTTTTACAAAGGAAACTCTGCCGAAATTTTCAGAAAGGACTACACATTTTTAAAAATGCATTTTCGTCTTAGTTATTTGAAAAAATTTGATTTCAAACATTCTTTCTTTACTTATTAAAAACCAGTTCCTTTATTTACTCCTTAAATGGTTTTAGATTTCCGGGCTTTTGGCTTACTTGGATCAGATGGAGTCCTATAGACTTCATAGGATTCAAGGGCCAGTCATGTGCTCTTTCGGGTCGTGACACAAACACGACTCTCGGCCTAACCTCGGCACAAAGTGCGTAGAAACATACGAATGCGTAGATCCCGGATCGAAAAGAACATGTGCATCATATGAAATTACCGAAAGGGTACCTGAAACCACAACATTGGACGCTTGAGCGTCCTGGTGATTCAAGGCAAAAACCCGAGCCTGTCCTCTACCGGCTACTGGCTGTCCCCTGCCTCTGCCACCTCGTCCTCTCGGTACAAAACCACCGCGACCACAACCTCTCTGGGCAGGAGTCTGACGCAGCGCAACTACAGGAATAAGAGGCAAAGCTCTCTGAGGCGGAGAAGGTGGTAAGGTAACCTGGGGTACTGCTGGCCCTCTCTGACGCACCACGGTACAATCCCGAACAAGGTGATGTAGACTGCCATACCCAAAGCATCCATGAGACGATCGCTGGCCCTACTGGGAATAAGAACTGGATAACTTGCTACGTCCCACGTCTCTGCTACTCCCCGAGTCTGAAGGAACTCTGCCTCGGCATGCAAACCTCTGTCTCCGTGCTGGTACATCCGTACGAGTCATCTTAAGTTCCGGAACAACTGATGACTCAACAAGACGCTCCTCCACCAAAAGGGCTGCATCCACTGCTGCCGCATACATGTCGCAATGTTGAATGCTGATGGCTAGGAACAACTGGGTAAGCTGGCCTCGAACAAACCTCTTCACCCTCATCTCCTCAGTCGCCACCAAGTACGGAGCATACACAGACAGCTCGGTAAACAGTACATCATACTCAGACACCGTCATCCCCGGAGTCTAACGTAACGACTCAAATTTGCGCGCTCGCTCATCCCTGACGCTCGGTGGAAGAAAACGGGTGAGAAACACCGTCACAAACTCAACCCAGGTCATAGGAGCAAGACCAGCGGCTCTGCCCCTCTCCAACGACTCACATGACTTCTGGGCCAGACCCTCCAGCCGGAAACTCGCAAACTATCCTGGCCATCCGGTCGATGAACGACTACGGATCCTCAGTAATATCTGTGCCAGTAAACACCGGAGGCCTCAGCCTCATAAAATCTGTTAGTGACATGGTAATAACCTCCGGAGCTGTAACTGCAACTGCCGGAACAGTAGGTACCATCATGGTCCCTGCAACGGGTGGAACAACTGCCTGCCCCTGCGCTCGAATGGCCTCTACCAAAGTCCCCATCATCTGGCGCAGGTTCTGCATACCAGCCCCAAACAAAGCAATGTGCTCCGGTACGACAGGCGTACCGTCCTGGTCTGTCCTCGCCTCAGACGAGTCAACTCTGACCTCGGCCCTCGTGGCCGCTCTCTGTGCCCTCGTAGTCTTCAGCGGCATAAAGGCTAGAAATTGAAACAAGATTCGATAAGGAAACAGGAATCGAATCAAAAGGATGTATATCATCACAGAGGAATATCAATCAATAACTCCTAAGGTCACTTAGGCGGAGTACCGTGTCGTAAGTATGCCACGGAACAGACACACGCTACGTCACTCTGCTTAAGCTACCTACTCCATCGTACCAAGGTCATCCTACACTCCGAAAGGTAAAACCTAACGCTCTGATACCAACTTTTTCACGACCCAAAATTTGGCCCGTAACCGGCACTTAAACTACGTAACGTTTACAGGCGTACGCAACTCAAGTAAGCCGAAACCCAGAAATCTAAACCACCCAAATCTGGATCAACGGAGAAAAACATAGTTTTAACATTTGGAAAATCACAAGTAAAATCTCTAACTCTAGTTTTCTTTCTTGAAAATTTCGGCAGCACCTCCTTTGTAAAAACTAGCCCCGAAAACGGGTACAATATAGATAAAATATAAAGCATCCCAAATGGGAGCAAATCACGCCCAACGGCGGAGACAACCACCACAAGATATAAATACGACGCCGAAGTGAAGAATATAAAGGAAAACTGCATAAAGAGGTAAAACTTTTCAACATAGCCGGCTCCCACGAGCACGACACCCAAAGTCACCAATAATACAACACAGAATCCTCACAAGTCATCTTTAAGTCGTATACAAATAGTGGTAGATGGAGAATACTAGATCCAACAAAAAAGGATATACAATGTACAAACAGATAACCGCAAACCCACCTAAAGCATAGGCCTCACAGCCAAACGAAGCGGTATCCGCAAAAGTAGTGATGATAAGACGCCCTACCGCGACTACTTTGAGGGTAAGTCCTGCAAAACACTGTGGCACAACGGGGGTGAGTTGCCAACTCGTGAATAGTAAATAACATCATACAGTAATCGCAAGTATGCACGAACAGCGATCTATCTATCACATGTAATCCAATAGCATAAGTATGATAAGTGAATATGCAACAATCATGTACAGGTACATCATCAGGGTACTATAACTACATGAAGAAATGCATATCAGCATAATCCTGAGTGTGTGATGATATAATATAAAATCTCATGCAAAAACATCAGTAAGGAAAAACACCAGTGTCCCTTACTGACACATCAAATCCCAAATCCTCAGGCACCGCATCCTCAGATCGGCCCTCACATCCTGTAAGTCTCATGGAACCTGAGTGTCTATCATCGACACCCGAAACATCATGAAAACATATACCTGTAAGTATATATATATATATTTATATATATATATATATAAGTATATCAACCACGTATGTCCACCAACGATACGTAAAAATCATGGAAACCTGAGTGTCTAACACCGACACTCGAAACATCATGAAACCCGTGTCTAGCATCGACACGTAAATCCTCATAACTGAGGCGCTGTCATCACGACTGGCCCTCACGATATGTCGTACATCACTCCGGTCGGTATCCCCATGATAACCGCCGAGTCCAAATACAATCACCGGTAGGTAGTGGTCCCACCGCCAGGCTTATCGTCTACACCACGAAATCACCACTCGCCCTGGGGTACCATACCGGGTCCACCATGTACCCGCAGACGGTGCCTCCCGCTCCTCGAATCGGGTATCACAAGCCAAATCTCAGAACCGAGAAATCACATGGTGGATTCACTGAAATATTATATCAAGAGAAACCGGGTTTTCAAACAATACATAGTTTTCTTGAAATACCCCCATGGTTCTCAAATCCATAAATCATATGAAATCCATATCTCAATGCGTAAATCCATGAATACCGATATTTGCAACATAAGACAACAATATGAGCATATCAAGGAAAAACCGCTCTTTAAATTGAATCTATCTTTGAAATATAACTTACGGTTCCCAAAATCATCCGAAAACAAATGCAGCATCATATAATGTGTACATGTAATTGTAGCAAGGTTTAAGTATCTACATGTAAACAAGTGGGTATGATGCATTTCATAAACGAAATGATCAACAACTCATTATCACATATCAAAACAATACCACTTAGGTATATACAACTATAGCAAACATATGCGGTATACATGTCAGTATGTGTGCATGGTGTACATGTAACTGAAATCGAGTATGTGGGTGTACATGTCAATATGTATGCATGATGTACAAGTAGCCATAACAAGATATACGTGAAGTGGAATAAGGGTCACTACCTCAACTATTCCTGCCCAATGCAATATCATGTATGTATGTGCCCACAATATTTCATATGCATAATAGAATAAGAGTTACTACCTCCACTATCCCTATCCACTACCATATCACGTATGTAGGTGGTTTGTGCATGTCATGGCAATTACTGACGGTGTGGGTGTAGCATACAATTTGGAGCTCGTGCAACATGAACCGTCAGTAAGGTGTTATATCTAAAGGTGCGAGTCAAGTACAACAGATATTGCTATGCAATGACATTCATATGAAAGTAAGTAATATGAAAATACATGAAGCTATCATATGATATTCGCCCCGACGCATAGCGCCATACGGGAGATTTCCCTGTAAATGTTAAACCTACTCACCAATGGTCTCCAGCCAAGAAAATCCGACAACCTGCTTCCCCTTGTTCGCAGCGTCCAAAGTCCCCGCTTGCGACGCTATATTTTCACAAACACAAGAAACAGTGCAAACATCTCAGAAATTGACCAAAATAACGTAAAACTACGTATTAAATAACGCACCAACACTAAACTAACTCGCGAGTGTATCTAGTGGCTAACGTGCACTGCGACACTACTAAACCATACTGAGTACATCAGCTGCATCAGATCGCGATTCGTGCCGGATTACGTAACACGCGGACTCAAAACACTAGATTATAGGTAAACGATTCCAGATTTTGCATACTGTAAATACAAAAAAAGTAAACAGTACCAAACACCCCTAAACAACAGCAGACAACTACCCACAAAAGCCAAACCCCAACACTTCCCTACAAAGCCGGCGTCGCAGGATTTTGCCAAAGGGGTCACCGGCCCCGGCCGGTGGGGCAGTCCTCGTGTCTCAGGTGGTGATCCAGGATCACTAGTACATCTCTAAAATTTTGTTTGGTCACTCACTAAATTTTCCAGGTCACAGCAGATACAAAGGCTCTAAAAAGACATTAAAAACCCGATATTGCACTAATCGATATTTAAAGTGTTTTAAACCATAATCAACGAGCTATACAATATAAAAACTCCTATTTATCAGTGTATGGATTTTACCTATCAACTTTAGCTCACAAGATCCAAGCTTTCCTAGTTTCCAAGTGATCAAAGAGCAAGAACCAAGACTTGAAGTATAATTTGTGATATATTTTGGAATTTTGGAGAAATTTTGAGTTTGGATTGATGCAAATTGGAAAGGAAATGATTAAGGGAAGTAGGGAAAGGAGGGATCTCGGCCAAGAGAGGAGGTGGGAGTTTTGTGAGGAATTTCCTAGCAATTTCCAACAATAAATGCAATTTAATGCATTCACACACACACATGTACACATGCATGCACCTCATTTCTATTTCTTTTCTTTTCTTTTACTTATAAACCAAGTCAACACAAAGATCTAGATATTATGGGATGGTTTTGGTTTACTCAAGATAGATTTATGGAAAAGATTACATAAGAGAAATTTCCCAAAAAGCGAATACCGCATTAAAATAATATTAAAATTGGGAAAAATTCTATCTGAACCAAAACGTCCCATATACCTCCAAAGCTTGCGCACTAGCTTTATTTTAGCTAAACTAGGTGATGCCAAGTCTATATGGTCGTTTGATCACAGTCGGGTTAAGACGGGAAAAACCGACAATTTTATCCTAAAACGGAAAAATTCGCATAACGATTTCTAAAACGTTACAGTATTACATTTTGGAAGCTTGGGATATTAACTGATATAATAACGATTTTACTCAACTTGATAATGTGCTATCTGGTTTGAGTCTATCTTAACATGTGTATTTGTTTGTTTTAACATATCACTAATACATGCTGACAGAGCCCTTAGGATCTTTGCTTGACTACCAGCGTTGTGCTGGCAGTCACACTAGTGGGGGCTGGGAAGTCTATAAGCACATTCTTAAACTTGTTCCTAGTCGTAGGATTATCGAGACTAGGCATCAATACTCCAGAGTAGACTAATGTATATGTTTCTTATCCCTGTCAAAGGAGGTAGCCTGTCCGCAACCATTAGTGTACGGTACCAAAGATAGTATACAGGTGTTCATTGGGTTATGAGTTACACTAGACAGACTCACGGGGAACTGCTGGTTGGTATTATACCTATCGTCAGTTAGCAGTTCCCCAATGACATGAGTACAGATTAGTCCGTTGACTTGATATCACTATTCGTCTCGAGTGTGTTCCCACTGTACTTAGATTACTACCCCACCACGGCTTAAATGAGTCATGCGAAGAGGTAGTAGTTGGGTGCAGTCCTGAAGCACTTGGAGGCATCGGGGATAGAAGGGGATTCGTCTCCCCTAGTATTAGGAGTTGATATCGCGTTGTATACGGTTAGCCAATACACAAAGTTCCTGGCTATGGCAAGTGAGATTTACCAGTAGATACACCAGTAGTTTTGTTGGATATAGTACCCTCAAAGTCAATTATTGGATCGCAGGTACGTGATTGCAATGATTAAGGGAGGACCTATACCGATAGGACAGTCTTGCTCGAGATGATAGTATGCTATCTGGTTTGTCTTTATCATCGTGTACATGCTTTAGTTCACTATTGCATGTTGATAGAGCCCATAGGATTCTTGCTTGACTGCCAGCAGTATGATGGCGATCATATACGTGGGAGCTGGGGTCTATAAGCACATCCTTAAAGTGTCCCTAGTCGTGGGAGTTTCGAGACAGGGCATCAATACTCAAGAGTAGACTAGTGTATACAGTCGAAACCCCGACGAGGGGCGGTGGCCGGTCACACAAGCCATTGGTGTCAGTTGGTTCACCTATGATGTATACAGGTGCTCATTGGTTTATGAGTACACCGGACAGGACTCGCCGGGAACATGCTAGTTGGTATTATACATATTGTCAGATAGCAGTTCCCAGGTGACATGTGTACAGGTTAGTCTGTCGACCTGAGATCGTCATTTGTCTCATGTGAGTTCCCACTGTGCTTTGATTACTACCCTACCACGGCTCAAAGGTGTCGTGCAATTAGGTTTTAGTTGGGTGCAGTCCCGAGCCACATGGAGGCAGTGAGCGGATCGTCAGGGATTCGTCTCTCCCGGTATTGAGGGTGAGATCGCGCTGTGTTTAGGAGAGCCATTACACGAAATCCCTGGCCAGGGTAATCGAGATTTACTGGTAGGTATTCCAGTAGTATCTTAAGGTGTTCTGGGCTACTCTCCGACACGACTTATACCGTCATTGGGGGTCTGACGTTACCAGCCCCCTAGGCCCGATATGCGATACTCATAAACAAACGGACCGGACTGTACGGATATTGTCACTGTCAGGCTCAGTAGGGTTTCTAGATGACTTCGCTCGCCAGCTTCCCTTCAGATCAATACATAGGCAACCGTTACGTACAGCTAGTACCTCTGACGTGCTAGTGGTTATACCCAGTGCCAGTGTATTGATGAGTCATTAGAGTCCCCCACAGACAGTTTTCCAAGTTTGGGCAAAACGTTCTAGAGGTCGTATGGAAATATGGCGAGGTTCGATCATATTCGTGCACTTGTGCACGGATCAGGATCGGACGGATAATAATAGCAGGCTTTGTTTCAAGCTAGATCCTAGTATTATACTGTAGGAATATTTTTTTGTCTCATTGCATTTCGTATTCGGTCAGAATACAAATGCAGGTATGTATTTACAGTTGAGGTGTAATCTCGTAATTCATTACGGGATTATTTTGGGAGTTGCCAGTTTCCATTTCTGTCTTTTACATCTTGCCCCTTTTGTTTAATTCTTGTGAGCCAAAATTATCTTTGACCTTGGTCCATTATCTTTGACCTTGCTCCATTCCCCCTGCCCATCTCTTGCACTGTGCTGGGGCCGACCATGCTGTGCATTTAATTAGCATGGGTTAGCATGGGTTTTGGTGATGGGGGGCGATTTCGCCAGCAAGGGGGTTTCCTGCAATTTCGCCAGCGCGTCAATTACAAGTTGCCTTTTTGTGGCGCACACTTGGACATTAATTTGATGCAATGGCCGATTGGTGAAGGGGGGCTTTCTGCAATTGTGCGTGAGGTGTTTTTGTGGTCCTAATTCCTTATAGATATACACTCACATAAAAATCATGATGTTTTTCCAGTGAGCTGTGGTAACCCCCTCTTGATTGATGGCCGAGCTCATTTTTCTTCAATGGGCAATTTTGATTCTTTTGCTTTGCCAAAAATCCTTTGCTCACATCCTACCTTGGCAACTCCGATTTACCTCCACCCGATTCGTCGGGTGTCTTGAGACTAAGTATTCCACACTCACTCTACTTCCATCTTGGACATATCGGCTAGCAAACTTCATGTCCGAGTTGCCTCGATTCGAGGCGGGAGCCCGTATACAGATTCATCGATGTGGTGGCATTTTAACGGACCTGATCAAGGAGCGGACTTCATCGGCGCAGCAGCGAGGAGTTAGACGCGGGGATTGAAGACCGAAGGACACGGATCGATCGGTATAATTTCTGAACTCCTTTACATTTCGCTAGTTTACGGTTAATGGAAAGATCCGGGATTTTGGGTTGCGGTGGCGCCGGTTTCGTAAAAAGTTTTTGTTCCGCATTTGGCTTCGGTTTGACGGCCGGGGTGCCGCCGTATCCCAACATGGTATCAGAGCCAAACTGTTAACCGTTAATTATCTTGTTCTAACATGTTTAAATGTCCGATCAAACAAAATTTCCGAAACCGCAATTTCAATAGTAAAGTTTCTGTCAAATTTTAAACTGGTCAAAAAATTATTTTGAGTGTTTCAGAAAAACAGGCAGGCTTTTATAAGACAACTGTAAAAGTTTTGTTGCATGTTCCCTCTATTACACCGTGGAACCGCGGCCATACCCACGTTTTGGCCGCGGTTCCACCGCAGTGTGGGGGTTTCTGTGCACTAAATTTTTTCACTTGGGTCTTTAACTTGGAATTGGGGTTTCTGGAAAATTTAGTTTTGGCCCAGATTATTTTGAGTACTGGTTTTGTGCTTGGAGCCCACTTCGGGAAGTTTTGTCGATCGAGATTTTAAATGTGTTAGTTTACAGTGGTTACATTTTATCTATGACCGTGAATGTCATTCGATCGGTAAATCTTGTCTAATTGCTATAGCTCTCTTAGACGGGATTTGCGAACGTGACATTCACGTTGATATTCTGTGTTGTGCTGTGATGTTGCGGATTTATCGTGGTGGATAGCTTGGTGCAATGTTAGTACTGTTTGGGTTTATTTATACATTTGATATTGCGGGGCGAGCATCCGACATGTGGACTGCCGTCACTGCCTGTTTGTATATTATTCTTTTGGGGCACGACCGGGATGAGGTCGATGTATCCGTTGTATATATTTTCTTTTCTGTACTAGGATTACCCCGCGGTGGGGTGCACGAATAGCCGGGTTCTAGAGGGCAACGGGCCCGCATCTCATGGAGTTGAGACGGAGGGGGCTTCACTCTAGAATTGGCGGGCTATTTGCCACACTCGTAGGGGGTACAGGTTGACCTAAGGAGGGGTGCTTAAGTTACCGGATTCCGTGAAGTGCTGGGTGGTCCATTCTCTTTGTTGAAGGGGGCTGCCTCGCTTCAGGTTTTGGCGGGTAACTTGCCGCGCTCGTAGGGGTCTAGGATTTTCATTGCACAAGCTATCCACACGACCAGGGGAACGTCGGGTTTCATTTGCGGCTCTATGAAACCTGGGGTTCCCTGATTATCTGTATTGTTCTGTGATACTTATTACTTTTCTGTGATGTTGCATTTATCATACCTGGAGCGATTATTATATATTGATATATATATTAGTAGATGTTGTATATGTTTTGCACCCGCGCTAGTCCAGTCCCCGCTCTGTCGTTAGTTAAGTAACCTAACGGGTGATGACGGGACCCAGTGGCGAATGCGGATGGCATATACGTACATTTTATTTTCGTTCTTTTCTTGTGTGATTAATTGATAGGACTGCGTTGATTCTTATCAATGCAAGAAAAACAAAGCTATATATGATGTTGTTGGAACCAATATTTCAAAAGCTGTTATTACAATGGCGTTCTTTTTTGTTTTGCACAGAGGTATTTAGTTATGAATATCCAGCACCTCATTCGACGAGGCAAGGGCCGAGATCCTTTCTTCGGGAGTGACCCCTTGGACAGAGGTTTGCGTCAGGGTAAAAACTTCACTATAGTCGATTAATTTTTGCTTTGCATCGTGATATTCAGTTGGAATATCCTGCACCTCATTCGACGGGGAAAGAGCCGAGATCCCTTCACCGGGAGTGACCTCTTTAGCAAAGGTTTTCGCCACTATATTTTTATAAAAGTTATCCGGTTCCTTCAACGATATCAAGTTCATTACGCTAAAGGTTTTTTCGCCAAAAACCAGCCGTAGCCCTCCGTCATTTCAGATTAGTATTGCTTAGTATTCGTGCTACGTATGTTGACTGTGTCAAGGCGTAGTGTGGGGTAGCTCTGTAATGCTTTTCTGTCGCATGGATATGTGGATTGGTTAGGACAGTCGTACGGTCATGTTGACTGTGTCAATGACTCGTACGGGTGGGTTTAATGCAATCAAGATAATGACGTGTTGAATTTGACTAGGATCCATTGATATGTTTACTGTGTCAAGGTCACTTGGGTCCTAGGGGTAAAATCTCATCGGGAGTTTCAAACATACAGGAAACTTGCCAGGCTTGCACATACCTTCTGGAGTGTAATGACGTGAGTGGCTTCCATCACGTTATCATGCGATGATGGTTGGATCCCGATTCCCACTGATGAGTAGTATTACTCCTCGGGTGATTCCGGCTAATTCTTCTTTCAGGTTTGGAGGATAATTTAAGAAAACAGTGGAAGGTTTCCTGATTAGATAAAGTAATTAACCATTCTGATCTAGGTTAGAGTGCACGCAGAGTGTTTCTACTCTTTCTCACTTTGACTGCGACCATGACCCGACCCTAGACTATAACTCAGTGACCCAGTTGACCGAGCTTTCTTAAAACACTGGCTTTTGGATTGTCTGAGTTGCATACATCATTGCCACTCCTTCTTTTACCCTTTGAGTTTCTCCAGAACACCCTGTATTATTACGAGCATCCACTTCCATTGGATAAATCCATCGTATGGTTATATACGAACTCGGAGGAATTTCTTCGAGGATGGATTCAGGTTCTGGAGAAATTGAATAGGATTATTCAGTTGTCTTTTCCTTTTACCTTCTCTCAGGTTGTGAGGGCTCCTAGGATTAGGAGATGGTACACCTATTACGCTTATTAGATAGTCTTCTTCCAAACCATAGCAGGTGCCGAAAGGTAGGGAATGAAGAAAACCAATTAGCCTAAGTTGGGTGTACAGAAGGTAATAAGTAAAGACAAACAAAGGGATCAGAAAGAGGGCAAAATAAATTGCGACTGTTAACATTCACGACCAAACCACGTATTTCATCGCCACTCCTAATTTTCCTTTGTATTTCTCCAGAACACCCCGTATCACTATGAACATCCAATTCCATTGGATAAATCCATCGTATGGTTATATACGAACTCGAAGGAACTTTTTCGAGGATGGATTCTGGTTCAGGAGAAATAGGAATGAGGTTTATTCAGTTGTCTTTTATCTTTACCTTCTCTCAGGTTGCGAGTGCTCCTAGGATTAGGAGAGTACAACTATTATGCTTATTGGATAGTCTTCTTCCAAACCATAGGCTGGTGCCGAACGGTAGGGAAGGAAGAAAACCATTAAGCCTAACGATGGTGTACAGAAGGTAAAGACTAAAGACAAATAAAGGGAATTGGAGAGATGGCAGGGAAATATACAGTTACAGTCATGAATCTGGATAATGGAAGTGGCATTACTAGGAATACCCAGATACCCCTTCGAAACATTTTTATGTTTCAGTTTCAATGTGCATTGTAAATTGAAAGCTGATTTCCAAATTAGACACTTGCTCCAGCGTATGTATTTACCAGGTATGATTCTCACATCTATATGGTTTTACAGATGATGAGTGGGAGTAAGTTATTGGGAATTAGGTGATTATCCTCATTATATCGCAATTCTTTGTAATTGGTGATATTTGAGGAAATCGCCTTGGTACAGTTTTCAACCTACGACGCACAGAGTTTGAGTTATTCAACTCAGGGGACTTATACAAAGTATTGTATATGGTCCAGTGTCCATTAGGACAGAGGGGTTGGTCCTCGTACTGTATTCTTTTTACTTGTAACTTCTTAAGTTTTAGACATGTGTTTCGTAGAAATACAAGGTCCAAGTTTGAGAAGTTATAGGTAAAAGAATAAAGTAGAGAACCAGGTGTTGCAAGTATCGGGATTCTTTAAAGTGATCGAAAATGTAGATACTTGTATGAGGTATTCAGTTGATAGTAATGGTTTTGAGAAACTTGTTTCTCTTTCAGGTTACTCATAATTGGACGCACTCCTAAGTTGAGTAATGCTGATCGGCCTCTCTCCATTTAGTTGACATGCACTGGAGACAGCTGCATGATTTGAATCTGGTTCCAATTAAATCAGTGCCTCTATTTCTATATTGTATATAGAATGGTTCATATCTTAACGTTGTTAAGGTACGGGGAGTTGTCCAGCTTATGCTTAGAACCAGACTCTGGATAACTCAAGGCACGTTTCTGTAATGGCTGTTTGTGGGTTGACCCGGGCTATGACGAGGGTTGTTTTTCTACCATCAGGAAGATCAATTTTTATATTGTTCTTGACTCACCACAGTTTTAGTAAAATGGACTTTTTTCAGAAAACAGTAGTGGGAGTATGGTAGAACTGGAAGTGATTCCAGAACCGCAAACGATTACGAAAAATTTAATAGAACCTAAAAATTCAATCAGGTTTGACATTCCATTAGCCACTCCGCAGATATGGTGGGTAACCTCAGGCGCCCGAGAGGTACTCAGATATCCTCAAGGACGGTGACAGGGAGGTTCTTGTTTACCCAGACTTACCATTACTGCTGTTCCAGACTATGAGACCCGGCAGGAGAATGAGTATAGCGTCGTTCTAAACTAACTTTATAAGTGCACATGTATATGACTCTGCCAGAGGGTTTTTGTAGTCAGTAGGAGCAGCGGAAGCATAGTGGATAAGTAGCTTATGTCTATTTATAGACTAAAGCAGATATAGCGGAGATAGATCATCTATTTTTGATGTGACAGTCATAGGTTTTGACTTCATCAGAATAGGAGATGGATCTGTTAAGAAGGTTGTAGGGTGTGATGTCCTGGTACTTGGATGACATACACATAGTAGGAAGTGAAATTCTTACAATACGATCGGTTATACCGTGGTTGTCATACAGTAGTTTCTCCACATAGGATATGGATATAATGACATATGTTGCTTTTTGCACTAGATGCAATAGGTTGATATATTATTCCAATCCTGGAGAAATGATCGGAAGCAGCTTATGAACATAAGTGGTTGTTCTACGGATTTGATAACGATAGCCTCCTTCGGGAGACAGTCATCATTCCAGGCTTCCAAGGTGACCCGGATGACAGAGTGACTGTCAGAGTTATAGTTTTCCCTCTGACGAGGGGCAGTTGTTTGGACAGGTGGTCCAAGCGGATACTGAGGGAGGCATGGCGCAGGATACTGATTAAATTCAGTTGACGATACTGTCTAAGAAGTTTTCTGGATTTGGAGTTCACTTGTGAGCTAGGTCCCATCAGATATCCAGACATATTCTATGACGGGTATTACTCAATTCGGGAGATGGCTTTCTCCGCGAACTTGAGACAAATAGAGACATAGAAAGAAACATCAGGGCGGATCCACTCACTGAGGCTATTTCTCGAACACAATAGTTTTACAAAAGAGATTTGTGAAACTGATTAGTAGAGGAGTTGAATGTTTGGTATCACATGAGCTGTGAGTACGCGACATCGCAATAATTAGCCTTAAGTGCAAGTGGGAGATTGTTGGATATAGTGCCCTCAAAGTCAATTATTGGATCGCAGGTACGTGATTGCAATGATTAAGGGAGGACCTATACCGATAGGACAGTCTTGCTCGAGATGATAGTATGCTATCTGGTTTGTCTTTATCATCATGTACATGCTTTAGTTCACTATTGCATGTTGATAGAGCCCAAAGGATTCTTGCTTGACTGCTAGCAGTATGATGGCGATCATATACGTGGGAGCTGGGGTCTATAAGCACATCCTTAAAGTGTCCCTAGTCGTGGGAGTTTCGAGACAGGGCATCGATACTCCAGAGTAGACTAGTGTATACAGTCGAGACCCCGACGAGGGGCGGTGGCCGGTCTCACAAGCCATTGGTGTCAGTTGCTTCACCTAAGATGTATACAGGTGCTCATTGGGTTATGAGTACACCGGACAGGACTCACCGGGAACATGCTAGTTGGTATTATACATATCGTCAGATAGCAGTTCCCAGGTGACATGTGTACAGGTTAGTCAGTCGACCTGAGATCGTCATTTATCTCGTGTGAGTTCCCACTGTGCTTTGATTACTACCCTACCACGGCTCAAAGAAGTCGTGCAAACAGGTTTTAGTTGGGTACAGTCCCGAGCTACATGGAGGCAGTGAGCGGATCGTCAGGGATTCGTCTCTCCCGGTATTGGGGGTGAGATCGCGCTGTGTTTAGGAGAGCCATTACACGAAATCCCTGGCCAGGGTAATCGAGATTTACCGGTAGGTATTCCAGTAGTATCTCAGGGTGCTCTGGGCTACTCTCCAACACGACTTATACCGCTATTGGGGGTCTGACAGTTACCTGCCCCCTAGGCCCGATATGCGATACTCATAGACGAATAGACCAGACTGTACGGATATTGTCACTGTCAGGCTCAGTAGGGTTTCTGGATGAGTTCGCTCGTCAGCTTCCCTTCATATCAATAGATGGGCAACCGTTACGTACAGCTAGTACCTCTGACGTGCTAGTGGTTATACCCAGTGCCAGTGTATTGATGAGTCATTAGAATCCCTCACAGACAATTTTCCAAGTTCGGGCAAAACGTTGTAGAGGCCGTATGGAAATATAGCGGGGTTCGATCATATTCGTGCACTTGTGCACGGATCAGGATCGGACGGATAATACTAGCAGGCTTTGGTTCAAGCCAGATCCTAGTATTATACTGTAGGAATATTTTTTTGTCCTATTTTATTTCGTATTCGATCGGAATAAAAATGCAGGTATGTATTTACAGTTGAGGTGTAATCTCGTAATTCATTACGGGTTTATTTTGGGAGTTGCCAGTTTCCATTTCCGTCTTTTACATCTTGCCCCTTTTGTTTAATTATTGCGAGCCAAAATTATCTTTGACCTTGCTCCATTATCTTTGACCTTACTCCATGCCCCCCTGCCCATCTCTTTCACTGTGCTGGGGCCGACCATGCTTTGCATTTAATAAGCATGGGTTAGCATGGGTTTTGGTGATGGGGGGTGGGGGGGCCTTTCTGCAATTGTGCATGAATTGTCTATGTGAGGTGTTTTTGTGGTCCTAATTCATTATAGATGTACACTCACATAAAAATCATGATGTTTTTCCAGTGAGCTGTGGTATCCCCCCCTTGATTGATGGACGAGCTCATTTTTCTTCAATGGGCAATTTTGATTCTTTTGCTTTGCCAAAAATCCTTTGCTCACATCCTACCTTGGCAACTCCGATTTACCTCCACCCGATTCGTCGGGTGTCTTGAGACTAAGTATTCCACACTCACTCTACTTCCATCTTGGACATGTCGGCTAGCAAACTTCATGTCCGAGTTGCCTCGATTCGAGGCGGGAGCCCGTATACAGATTCATCGATGTGGTGCCATTTTGACGGACCTGATCGAGGAGCGGACTTCATCGGCGCAGCAGCGAGGAGTTAGACGCGGGGATTGAAGACCGAAGGACACGGATCGATCGGTATAATTTCTGAACTCCTTTACATTTCGCTAGTTTACGGTTAATAGAAAGATCTGGGGTTTTGGGTTGCGGTGGCGCCGGTTTCGTAAAAAGTTTTTGTTCCGCATTTGGCGTCGGTTTGACGGACGGGGCGCCGCCGTATCCCAACAAGTTTCTCAGGTTGTATTGGGTTCCACACTGACACGACTTATTGTGCTATTAGGGGTCTGACGTTTACCACCCCCTAGGCCCGATATGCGATACTTTTAGACGAACAGACCGGACTGTACTGAGAATGTCACATATAGGCAAGGTTGGGTTTTCGGACAAGTTATCATGTCGATCTTCCCTTTGATAGATACCTGAGTAGCTGTTACATACAGCTAGTATCACCGACGTGCTTGTTGTTAAACCCACTGTCAGTGTATTGTCGAATCTTTAGAGTCTCACACAGATGGTTTTCCAATTCAAGCGAAACGGTGAAGTTTGCGTATGGTTTTATGCAGGGGTGTTTGATTGAACACCTATATTTATACACGTGCTTTAATCAGATGGTTTAGTAGTACTAGCAGGTTTGAAAAACAGCCAGTTTTGATACTAGTATTATATTGCTCTCTTTTGGTTATTTGTATTTTAACACGAATACGGTATTTATACGATTACATGTATTTGTATAAATATGGGTATTTGTGCTTTTATACAAATACATATATTTCTTTCTAAATATGAATACGCGTATTTTGCATTTTCGGTACAAATACAGTATTCATATTTTGGTAGAAATACGGTATATGTAGTTATACGGGTTAAGGTATACTTGTTTATATACTTACATTTGTATTTATAAATATTTGTATATGTGTACCTAATGAGGTGGCTACACTCTCTCACTCATCTCTTCTCCATTTAATGAAGAAGTGTGTGGGCTTGTGACTCATCCTAATGAGTCACTAGCCCACCCACTCCTTTGTTTGTGGGATGTAGAGATAAGTATGGAGAGTGAGAGATATTTGTGAGATGGTTGATTTTTTCACGTGATGGTTATCATTTTCAAGTAAAGAAAATCCTTAAGTAGCCATTTTCTTTTTCATCTTCTTCATTTTCCTCTCTTGAGTTATTAAGGATTAAAAGAGAGTATCTTGTTCACAAACTACACCACTTTAAACATCTTGTTCTAACAAAACATGATCTTTAGTTGGTTCGAACGAAACTATCGCTTGAATCGACATCCTCGGGTGGATCATCTTTGATGCGGAAGATCGACTTCGAGAGCTTGTTCCATCAACCCAAAGAGCTTGTGGAGTCAACCTTTCAAGACTTAAAAGACCTTCTACAAAGGTTGTAATCCTAACCTAGTAGCTAAAACTCCTAGTTAGGGTTTGTTTAGTTTAGTCTTTAGGCTTGTATCCTCGGATTTTAGTGTATTGTGTAAAGTTTTTGATTCCGCATAGCCGTAGTTGTTACGTCAAGGAGCACATATACACTTACACAGAATTTCCTCCGAATTCGGACATAACACTCCATTCCACCCTTCGGTTTTTTCTCGTCGACTATTGGAGCGATCCATCGAACATACCCTTATGTGTTCCACCCTTTAAAGAATAGGAAATGTGCAGGCTTCACGTATCCAGTTATTATATGATTCGGCAACATTGAATGTAACATGACCATACCTGCATTCAACAAACACATAAATAGATATTATAGGCAACTTTAATAAATGTTATATGCAACTTCTTAGAAATTACATGCAACTTATTAGATATTTCAGGCAACTACCTAGAGGTTACAAGAAAGTCGGTATATATTACAGGTAACTTAATAATTATATCAAGTTAATAGATGCTATAGGAAACTTATTAGATGATATAGCAGCTGCTTAGAAGTTACAAGCAACTTCTCTGATGTTATACATATCTATGTCAATCATGTTCATAGCCAAATCAGGTGAATTGAGTTGCAAGAATTGAGATTGTATCTTACTCCAGAGAAGTAACAATTAGCCCAATATTGAGGATTGTAATGTTCAACCATTGTGTTGTAAGAAACTATTGATTCCTTCTTGAATAGGTTCATCTTCTCCAAGAACTCCAACGTCGTGTATTGGTAACACGCTGTCCCCATTAGCCGCGTGCAAGTTTCGGCTTCCGAATTCTTCATACCAAGCCCCTTGAGCCTATTCTTAAAATTCTATTTCTAGTGAAGAATGTAAAATGAATGCAATGCGGTGGAAAATCACATCCCAACCGCTTCTTTGATTCCTTTGTCGGAGTCTGATATAAACACATGGGTATGCGGTGGGTGGTAAGCCCTGGGATCATCAAACAACATGGCTCCCAACTAACCTAAAAACCATGATCCATTTATGATGTTTTCTTGATCGCAAATAGTGAAAGCTAAAGGAAACAAACCATAGTTTCCGTCATAAGCAGTCACCTCCAATAGAAGGCCTTTTGCCATGTTCTTGATGAATGTTCCATCAAGAAATATGAGAGGCCGACAACCATCTAAATATATATCAATACAAGCACCATAGCTAACAAATAGGCTCATGAATCTGTCATCCACTAATTTGTCGATGGTAATTACACTCCCGGGATTGGTTTCCATATACTTTCTTTGATACCACTTCAAACAGTCATAAGAATGACAATAATTTCCGAAGAGGGTCTCTTGTGCCAATTCCTTTGCATGCCATACAACATCGTATGAAATCTTCACTCCGAACTTTTGATGGAAGTCCTTCTTAGCCTTGATTGGCCGATAGCCCGGTTGTAACCTTAAAACATCTACAAGAATGTCGACTACCAATTTCTTCGTAGCCGGGGATGTCCGTCGCTTGAAATTCCTCCGGAACATGTATGCGTTGGATAGTATCTCTCTATAGCCCATAGAGAACTGCTCAAATATGACAAACATGCAAATCTCAGCGTAACTAAACAGTTAAAACAATCAGCGATTTGGAAGAAAAAAAATGATATTTACACTTTTACATTACTAACTTATATGTTAAACTCTATACCTCCGAGTATAAGACAATGCATGCAATCTCCATTGGCATCCTTTATCCCTTTGGGAACAAGACACTGTTACCCTCAACCAATCGTTCCTAATGTAGTCGAAGTTAAATTGTTTCGCAATAGAAAATTGACAAAGAGCCATCCTAACTTCGTAAGAACCTTTGAATATTTGAGATGTGCCCTCAATTGCGTCATGCTACGCAACCAGGATATTTTTCCTCATAATTTGATCATCTTGCCTAACCGGTGGCAATCTTATCTCTAACTCATGTACTCGGTCATGCGCAATTGCTGAAGCGGAAGGCCTTGATGCGTGTTGATTGTTACACAAAAAATGATTTTGTTAACATATTATTACTTACATCCATGTAGATATTACATGAAACTTATTAGAAATTAAAGACAAATTTTCATAGATATTAGGAAAATGCAACTACTTAGAATTTACTGGCAACTATTTAGAAGTTATAGGCAGCTTTTTTAGAAGTTACAGGTAACTGGTTAGAACTTACATGCAACTGCTTAGAAATTACAGGCAACTGTTTTAGAAGTTACAAGCAACTGGTTAGAAGTTACAGGGAACGACTTAGGAGTTGCAGTCAACTTTCTTAGAATTTACAGGCAACTGCTTAGAAGTTACAGGCAACTGTTTAGAAGTTTAGAAGTTACAAGCAACTGCTTCGAAATTACATGCAACTTCTTCGAAGTTACATGCAAGTTCATATAAGTTATAGACAACCGTTTAAAAGTTACAGGCCAGTGTTCAGAAGTTATAGGCAACTTTTTTAGAAGTTACAGGCAACTGCTTACAGGTTACAGGCAAGTTCTTACAAGCTATTGTTAACATATTACTACTTACATCCATGAAGATATTATAAGCAACTTATTTAATACTAAAAACAAATCTTCTTAGATATTAGGGAAATTCAACTACTTAGAAGTTACAGGAAACTAATAATATGTTAACAAAAGTATATGGTGAAGCATACTTATTGTAAGTGCATATGTGTTCCTTGTCGTGTCAACTACAGTTATACGGAATCAAAAACTTTAAAATATTGAGCACAATACACTAAAATCCCAGGATACAAGCCCAAACACTAAACTAAACAAACCCTAACTAGAGTTTTACATATTAGGTTGGAATTACAACCTTTGTAGACGGTCTTTCGGGTCTTAACAGGTAGACTCCACAGATTCCTTTGGTTGATTGAACGAGCTCTCAAATCCGATCTTCCGCGTCAAAGAAGATCCACCCGAGGATGTTGATTGATTTGTAAAAAAAGTGTGTAATAGTAACCACAATCAATAACGATGTCGCGTGTAGCTAGCCGAGATGAGTACTGGTCATCTGCAGGGATGCGTGGAATTTCTAATCTTGCTTTAGATGTGTTGATTAAAAAGAGGGGAGAATAGTGTATAGATTCTAGATCTATGTTAAACACGGATGTAAAATTTATATAAAGAAGAGGCTCGTAGGGTTCGTTAGGATTTAGTAGTAATGGATGACTAATAATGATGACTCCTTTTATCTTTTGATAGATTCAAAACTAGATTGATAGTGATAAATGAGGATTAGGGTTCTTGGAAGAAACTAGGGTTTCCCAACAATTTGTTAGTTATATGTATGCCTTAGAGGCCATTATTGTACATATGATGCACTATAGAGAGGACTTTCTTGTTCGACATGATAATATGCTATCTGGTTGCTCATTGACTTAACATGTAGACTTGTATTGTGATACTCTCTTGCTCTCACATGTTGATAAAGCCCTTAAGATGTGTACTTAACTACCAGGACTATGATGGAGATTATACTAGTGGGGCCACGGTAGTCCATAAGTGCATCCTTTAATTGTTCCTAGTCGAGGGTGTATCGAGACAGGGCATCGATATTCCAGAGTAGACTAGAGTATACGCTTCTTGACCTATATGATGGGCGATGGATGATCCCACGTCTACTGGTTTTTGACATCAAAGATGGTATACGGGTGCTCAGTGGAGACTGGGTATACTGAACAGGACTCGCCGAGAACACCTTGTTGGTATTATACCTATCGTCAGATAGCAGTTCTCTGGTGACACTGGTATAGGTTAGTCTGTAGACCCGAGATCATCATAGAGTCTTGTGTGATTCCTACTGTGCTTTGATTTTCACCTTACCACGTTCAAGAGAACGTGCAAAACGGTGGTTTTTGGGTTCAGTCCCGAGTCATATGGAGGCAATGAGCGATAGGAGGGGATTCGTCTCTCCCAGTATTGGGGGTTGATGTTGCGACGTACTCGATTGGCTATAACAGGAATTCACTGGCCAGGGCTGATATGGAGATATACTGGTAAGTGTTATCAGTAGTTTCTCAACCCGTTATGAGCCTCACATCGGCACGACTTATCAAGTTTTTGGGGTATGACGTTTACCACCTCAAGACTAGATATGCGACATATCAGACGAAGAGACAGGACTGTACGGTAGTGTTACTGACAGGCTTTACTGGAGTATAAGCAGGCTTGCTTGTTGATATTCTGATCGCTCAATACCCGGGTAGCTGTTACGTCCAGCTAGTACCGCTGACGGCTTGTGGGTGACTGACATAATCATCATCTATTGCAGACGTATTGACGAGTCTTTAGAGTCCTACACAGAGGTTTCCTGGCTCAGAAGAAACGAAGTAGGAGCACATATGTGATACGTGTGGGACCGAGATTAATACGAGTACATGATACCGTATTCTATTCTCACGATATATACTATCGGTCGGTTATATATGATATAACCGGGTTATCGAATTAAGTGTTGATTCGATAAGTTGATACAAATAATATTAGTCGTTTATATGAGATATAGCCGGATTATTAAATCAAGTGTTGGTTTAATAATTTAATGTATAATTATATATTTTATATATTAATTTACATTAACTAATATTAGCTCATTTAAGCATTTCTTTTTCTCACATGGGTACACTTAATATATATATGATATATATGTAAGTCTACGTTACCCACCCCGGTACTTACGGGGAGGCGGAATAGGTAAAAATAAAATTTTTAACACAAGGTAACATAGACTAAAACTTGAGGATCTTTGCCAAACCATTGCTGACAAACTACAAGAGGTTCTATCTACTATGCAAGGAGATTATACCTCATGCTACTAGTCCTTCGGGTCTTCTCTGCTACCCTCCTTATCTCCATAGGCTCTATGGGTCGATCCGGATCTTGGTCACCTCCGCGGCCTCCTTGAGTCGAAGACTATCCACCCGAGAGTCTGTAGTCCGAGCTCCATCTCAAGCTGATGTAACTAGGGCAACAAGTTTGCTATTCTTGATGACCTAGGTGGTGTAGAAGATGATGGTGGATTTGTTTGTCTATTTTATTTGTATTTTTCTCAACACATGAAAGCTATAGAAAAATCAAGAGAGGAAGAAGAAGGAGGAACCATGGGAGCTCTCATTTGGATGAGAGAGAATGAGCAAGAGATAATGATCCATAAGAAAAAATAATTACTAATCTCTTATCATGATAAAGCGTGATGGCTACTTGATTTGACCCTTATCATCTCAAATTAAATCCAAAGCCAAAGAAGAGTCTAGAGCTCACAAGAAAGATCCAAGTCAACAATGGTCAACTAGGTCAAATTGTCAACATGGTCAAATGGTGAAAACAATTAACCATAACACAATTATCATTAAAAAGATTAGTAAATATTTTCCTCACCTTATAATGGTTTTGACCGAATCAACGGTGAGAATCCCAATGAGGCACCTCCTTCTTCGCTCCTCGCAACCATGCATACACACCTGCATCCGCATTCCGTAGAATGCGAATGCACAGAAGACAAAACTAATCCATCTATACAATACTAGGATCCGGCTTAAACCAAAGCCCACTAGTATCGTCTGCTCAAACATCATACGCGCACAAGTGCACGTAAGTGATCATAGCCTTGCCGTAAAACACTACGGCCTCAACACCTTTTGCCCAGTGCAGGGAAACTCTCTGTATGGGACTCTAAAGACTCGATACTACGCTGGCAGTGGGTTTAACCACAGACCGCAAGCGGCACTAGATGTATGTAACGGTCCCCAGGTAGATGTCGATAAGAAGGCCGATGAGGTAAACCCATCCGAACTCCTACTGAGCCTGAATGTGACAATCTCCGTACAGTCCGGTCTGTTCGTCTAAGAGTATCGCATGTCGGGCCTAGGGGGGCGGTAAACGTCAGACCCCTAATAGCGGTACAAGTCGTGCCGGAGTGTAGCCCAGAGCACCCTGAGAAACTACTGGAAACACTATCAGTAATTCTCGCTCGCCCTGGCCAGGGACTTTGTGTAATGGCTCTCTTAGACACAGCGCGATATCAACCCCCAATACCGGGAGAGACGAATCCTATCTAACCGCTACTGCCTCTAAGTGCTTCGGGACTGCACCCAACTACTACCTGTTTGCATGAATCCTTTGAGCCGTGGTAGGGTAGTAATCAAAGTACAATAGGAACACACTCGATGCGAAGTAGAAGTGTCAAGTAGACGGACTAAGCTGTACTCCTGTCACCTGGGAACTGTTATCTGACGATAGGTATATTACCAACCAACAGTTCCCGACGAGTCCTGTCCAGTGTACTCGTAATCTAATGAGCACCCGCATACTATCTCCAGTTCGACGTACTAATGGCTGTGGGACAGACCATCTCCCCTGCTGGGATGAGAAGCGTATACGCTAGTCTACTCCGGAGTATCGATGCCCCGTTTCGATAATCCTATGACTAGGGACCTGTATAAGGATATGCTTGTAGATTACCCAGCCCCTACTAGTGCGACTGCCATCACAGCGCTGGTAATCAAGCAAAGATCCTAAGGGCTCCAGTAATATGTATAAGCGATATGCTAAAAGAAACATATGCATATATTGAAGTAGAAACAAACCAAGTAGCATACTACCATTTTGAGTAAGATTGTCTATACAACTGTGAATATTCCAAGCTTCCATTAAGTAATATACAAACTAGTATGATACAGTAATGGCCTCTAGGGCATATACACTAACAATCTCCAACTTGCACTAGGGCCATGTACTGGCATATCGAAGACCTATCATCTCGATCAGCCGCTCGAACTGAGTCTGGGGTATGGCCTTCGTGAGTGGATCTGCAGTGTTATTCTCCGAATCTACTCTCCTCACCTCGATCTCCCGGCGATCTACGATCTTCCTGATCAGGTGGTACCGCCTCAAAATGTGTCTGGACTTCTGATGGGACCTGGGTTCCTTCGCTAAAGCTATAGTGCCGTTGTTGTCACAATACAACGGTTTTTGATCAACAATGGTAGGAACCACCTGAAGCTCCGTGAGGAACTTTTTCATCCAGACAGCTTCCTTTGCGGCATCGCAAGAAGCTATGTACTCCTCTTCCATAGTTGAGTCAGCAACGGTTTCCTGCTTGGATCTCTTCCAGCAAACAGCCCCTCCATTGAGGGTAAATACATAACCCGACATGGACTTGGAGTCATCCTTGTCACTCTGGAAGCTGGAGTCAGCAAAGGCCTCGATCTGGAGGTCTTTTCCTCCATACACCAAGAACATCTCCTTAGTTTTTCTCAGGTACTTGAGAATGTTCTTTACTGCTATCCAGTGTTTCTCCCCTAGGTCCGACTGATACCGGCTTACAACGCTCAGTGCGTATGCTACATCTGGTCTAGTACACAACATCGCATACATTATAGAGCCTACCGCAGATGCGGAGGGTATAGATGACATGCGAGCCCTTTCCAAATCAGTCTTGGGAGACATCTCTTTGGAGAGGCTGATTCCGTGACAAGCCGGTAGATTACCGCGCTTTGAATCTTTCATACTGAATCGTTTTAGTATGGTGTCGATGTACCTGGACTGTGAAATTCCCAATATCCTCTTAGATCTATCACGATAGATCTGGATCCCCAGAATGTAGTTGGCATCGCCCCGGTCCTTCATGGAGAACCTCTGCGACAAGAATCCTTTGACTGACTGTAGCATATGAATGTCATTTCCTATTAGGAGAATGTCATCCACGTACAAGACGAGGAATACCACAGTTCTCCCTACAATCTTACTGTAAATGCATTGTTCATCCGGATTTTTGATAAAGTCGAATTCTTTGACAGTATCATCAAAGCAGATGTTCCAGCTCCGCGATGCCTGCTTCAGTCCATAAATGGACTTAAGCAACTTGCACACTTTACCGCTGCTCCCACTCTGACTGAAACCCTCCGGCTGATCCATATAGACGCACTCTTCCAAATTTCCATTTAGAAAAGGCGTCTTCACATCCATCTACCAGATCTCATAATCGTGGAAGGCAGCAATGGCAAGAAGGATCCGAATGGATTTGAGCATAGCCACTGGAGAAAAGGTTTCGTCATAGTCCAAACCAGGTCTTTGACGAAAACCTTTAGCAACAAGTCTAGCTTTATAGATTTCAACCTGCCCATCTACACCAATCTTCTTTCTGAAGATCCATTTGCAGCCTATGGGTTTTACCCCTTCTGGAGCAATGACCAAAGTCCAAACATTGTTGGTGTACATGGACTCCATCTCGATCCGCATTGCATCCAGCCATTTTACTGAGTCACCACTCTGAATGGCTTGCTGGAAGCTAGTAGGCTCATTATTTTCAATGATGCAATCCTCTCAATCCCCGTCTATGAGAAAACCGTAATATCTCTCGGACGGATGAGACTGCCTACTACTCATGCGGAGTGGCGCTGGGATGTCCGGTTCTCCTGAAACTTCTGGTTCTACCAAGCTTTCAGTAATAGCTTGTGGTTCTGGAATTTCTTCCAGTTCTATTGCACTCCCACTTATCTGATTTTCTAAAAACTCAGTTTCCAAGAAGCGGGAATGACGAGAAACAAAGACCTTTTGCTCCTCTGCGTAATAGAAAACATACCCCTTGGAGTTCTTTGGGCATCCCACAAACTTACACTGTACTGAGCGTGCCTCGAGCATGTCCGCATGCTGCTTTTGACAAAAGCTGGACATCCCCATGTCTTAAAGTGTTTAAGACAGGGTTTCTTCCCACTCCACATCTGATATGGTGTGGTTGGCACTGACTTAGTAGGAACTTGGTTCAAAACATATGCAGTTGTTTCTAGTGCATAACCCCAGAAAGATCGCGATAACTCAACCTTACTCATCATGGAACGAACCATATCCAATAGAGTTCGATTCCGCCTTTCCGATACACCATTGTGCTGTGGTGTGTATGGAGGAGTAAGCTGAGAGAGAATTCCATTCACTTTTAAGTAACCCAGAAACTCGGCACTCAAGTATTCACCACCTCGATTAGATCTCAGTGTCTTGATACTTTTGCCTGTTTGTTTTTCATCTTCATTCTTATATTCCCGAAATTTCTTAAAGGCCTCGATTTATGCTTCATCAAGAAGATATGTCCATACCTAGAGAAATCATCTGTAAAAGTAATGAAGTATGAATAACCACTTCGCGCATGTGTAGACATTGGACCACACACATCACTGTGTATGAGTTCCAAGAGCTCGCTCGCTCTTACTCCGTGTCCAGTGAACGGAGTCTTTGTCATCTTTCCCATGAGACAAGATTCATAAGTAGCATAAGACTGATACTCGAACGGATTCAAGTATCCATCTTTATGTAATTTTTTTAACCGTGTCTCATTAATGTGACCCAGTCTACAATGCCATAAGAAAGCCTGATTTGTGTCCGGAGACTTTCTTTTAAGTGTGTTCTGGACACTGAAAACCAGAGCTTGATTCAGTACGTATATTCCGTTTTCTAATGTACCTGACCCAATTAGAACTTGATTTAGGTGGATGTGGACCACATCGCTTACAAAAATAAAATCATATCCTTCCTTAGAAAGTATGGATACAGATATGATATTACAAGCCATACTAGGTATATACAAACAGTTACGCAGAATCAATATCTGCCCACTTGTCAATCCAAGGTGATATTCCCCTACGGATTCAGCGTCCACACTCATTCCGTTGGCAACCATGAGAGTCATATCACCTATCCTGATAACTCTACGGTTTCTTAGAGCCTTTAATGAATTACAGATGTGAGATCCTGATCCGGTATCCAATACCCAGGAAGTAGGGTTAATTGACATACATTTTTCTATTACAAACACAGCCGAAGCTGAAGCCACAACATGATTTGAATCCTGGTTACTGGCTTCGCAAGCCCTGCAATCTTTCTGCCAATGTCCTTTCCCGTAACAATAGGAACGTCCTTCCTTTACTATATCCAGTCCCGAAAGTTTTGCCCTTCCCTTTCCTTCTACTTCCCTGGTTTCCTTCAGGGTACAAGTAGAGGGTAGAGACCGTAGAATCAAGTCAGTATTTGACCCGTTCTTCAACATGGTCTTCAGGTCCATGAGCTCATCAAAATAGCTAGTCTCTGTAAGGACGTTGTCCCCTACAGATGACCCGACAGCCAACCTCGCTTGAAACAATTCGTTCGAGGTCTCATATCTTGCGATACGAGATTGCTCTCCATATAAATCTTTGTTATGGAGGAAGATAGAAACTAATTCCATCTTCTCGTGCTGCCTCTGGTATGCACCATCAACTGAGGCCAACATGAGGCACTTGGCATTCGCACAGTCTTTTTCGGATGTCTTACGGATGTCAATATCCGTGACAGGGGAAACTGGTCCTGAGACGGCAGGGGTTTGATTAGTTAAGAGGTGTCCCAGCTTGTCATGGGTAATGGACATGTGGACAGACCTTTGCCAGTCATAACAGTCAGATTCAGTCATTTTATTATCTAGATGTAACCTATGTATGGTCACTGGGTCGCTGCAATTAAGAGAGAGAGAAGAAAACACTTAGCATGATGCTCTTGCAAGTTTAGATTGGTTTTTAGTTTATCTAAACAGGATGGCTCCCACTGTTTCTCGAATCCTTCCTCAAACAATAAAAGAAGAATTAGTCGGGATTGATCTCACCGTACAATACTTGCTTAACCGTTCAGCCAGGCTGGTGTCGGTACTTCGAGGGAGGTTTTACGACGCTTTCGCGAAGTTCCTTAATTAAATAATCTCTTTTCCCTGTGGGCGTAGCCCCGCTAACACCTTTCTAGACATCTACTTGGTTTATAGCACTGATCGTTAAGTGAAAAAGTCTCCCGAGGAGTAGCGGATACTCACAGTAGGATCGGGATCTAAATATCATTGTGTAATAATGCTGAAGGAATCCTACCAACGTTATCAAACTCCAAATGGTATGCAGCACTAGCAAGTTTCAATTTCCTTAGAAACTCCCGACGTGGATTTTTGCCCCATGCTCTTATGACCTTGACTAAGGCCAACAAATCATAAGTCACATGTCAAGTTCTACCCGTCATTGTCCAGGTTGATTTGAACCCACCCGTATATACCCTTGACTATGGCCAACAAAGTAATATGACTTTCCCAAACCAACGCATCTATCTATGCAACATATGAATACCCAGCAGCTACCAATCACTATGCCTTGACTAAGGCTCACAAACATAGCTTGAATACTATTAAATATTCATATGAAATGACGGAGGGCTACGAATGGTTTTGGTGAAACCGTGAACGTAATGAACTTGATATAATCGAAGGAATCTGATAGCTTTTAAAAGGAGTGGTTTAAGCTCCGCTTTTTAAAAAGTTTTTCTGTTTTGAAAAAACCAAGTGGTTTTGAAATTGTTCCAACGATTCAGCTTTGATTTATTTTCTTTGCATTAATTAATGCGTCCCATCAATTAGTCCTACCATTGCAGAAAACAACGAAAATATGACGTACGCTTATGCCAGCCGCATTCACCACGGGGCCCTGTCTTCACCCGTTAGGTTACTTAACTAACGACAGAGAGGGGGCTGGACTAGCGCGGATGCAAAACATAAGCAACGCCTACTAGATATCATATATAGATATATACATTCGTCAGATGCAATGATAGCCATTCCAGAACACAGATGAACACATTGGATATACTAGGAATCTGCGTTTCGTTCGAGCCTGCAACGAAAGATGGATTACACGGTCGCGATGAATAGCCAAACCCCACCTTAGACCCCTACGGGTGCTGCAAACTACCCGCCAAGTACCCGAAGTGAAGCAACCTCCCTCAACAACGTGAGTAGGCCACTCGGCACTTCAAAGTACCCGGTAGTTTGTGCACCCCACCTTGGGTCTATCCTAGGAGCAAAAACAGTAAAAGAAATAATATACAATGGCGGCTACAACCTCAACCCGGATGTGCGGCCATAAAATAATATTACATCAAATTACAAATTTTACATTGAATGAAAAATGAAAACTCTCATCTCACATCCCCGGCTATTCATCACGACGATCCAACAAGTTCATATACACAAACCAACATCACAGATCACAGATATGCACAACCCCCACTTATCGACGTATAGCGATTAGTAGACGTTCGGTACATATATCACATCACAGAAGATCCGATTAGCTAAAGTACTTAGAATTTCGATCGATAACTTGATTTGAAACTACCCCAAGCACAACACAGTACTCAACAAAATCTGGGCAGAAACAAACTATGAGAAAAATCACAAAATACAAATCTGGAAAGACTGCAGGAAAAATGAGTTGACTCGGCATCGACTCGGGCGCGGATCCTCCGCGAAACGCTTGGTTTCGCCGCGGTTCCGCGGCGTTCTGACCGAGTCACGATCTCTTTTTTCTTGGGTCTTCTTAAAAAAGCCTGCACGTATTTTTAAGGTCCCTAGAAAAAAATTTTGACCAGTTTTTAAAATCGACAGAAAAGTGCAATTTTTGACGTGTTTTGCGATTTTTTTTCCGGCGATCGAATTTCTAACACTTTGCTAACAAGTTAGTAATGCTTTAGCGAGGCTCTGATACCACTGTAAGTCTACGTTACCCACCCCGGTACTTACGGGGAGGAGGAATAGATAAAAATCAAATTTTTAACACAAGGTAACATAGACTAAAACTTGAGGATCTTTGCCAAACCATTGCTAACAAACTACATGAGGTTCTATCTACTATGAAAGGAGATTATACCTCATGCTACTAGCCCTTCGGGCCTTCTCCGCTACCCTCCTTGTCTCCGTAGGCTCCATGGGTCGATCCGGATCTTGGTCACCTCCGCGGCCTCCTTGAGTCGAAGACGATCCACCCGAGAGTCTGTAGTCCGAGCTCCACCTCAAGCCGAGGTAACTAGGGCAACAAGTTTGCTATTCTTGATGTCCTAGGTGGTGTAGAAGTTTATGGTGGATTTTTTTGTCTATTTTGGTTCTATTTTTCTCAACACATGAGAGCTATAGAAAAATCAAGAGAGGAAGAAGAAGGAGGAACCATGGGAGCTCTCATTTGGATGAGAGAGAATGAGCAAGAGATAATGATCCATAAGAAAAAATAATTACTAATCTCTTATCATGACAAAGTGTGATGGCTACTTGATTTGACCCTTATCATTTCAAATTAAATCCAAAGACAAAGAAGAGTCTAGAGCTCATAAGAAAGATCCATGTCAAAAATGGTCAACTAGGTCAAATTGTCAACATGGTCAAATGGTCAAAACAATTAGCCATAACACAATTATCATTAAAAAGATTTGTAAATATTTTCCTCACTTCATAATGGTTTTGACCTAATCAACGGTCAGAATCCCAATGAGTCACCTCCTTCTTCGCTCCTCGCAACCGTGCATACACACCTGCATCCGCATTCCGTAGAATGCAAATGCACAGAAGACAAAACTAATCCATCTATACAATACTAGGATCCGGCTTAAACCAAAGCCCACTAGTATCGTCAGCCTGAACATCATACGCGCACAAGTGCACGTAAGTGATCATAGCCTTGCCGTAAAACCATACGGCCGCTACACCATTTGCCCAGTGCAGGGAAACTCTCTGTGTGGGACTCTAAAGACTCGACACTACGCTGGTAGTGGGTTTAACCACAGACCGCAAGCTGTACTAGCTGTACATAACGGTCCCCAGGTAGATGTCGATAAGAAGGCCGATGAGGTAAACCCATCCGAACTCCTACTGAGCCTGAATGTGAAAATCTCTGTGTAGTCTGGTCTGTTCGTCTAAGAGTATCGCATGTCGGGCCTAGGAGGCGGTAAACGTCAGACTCCTAATAGCGGTACAAGTCATGCCGGAGTGTAGCCCAGAACACCCTGAGAAACTACTGGAAACACTATCAGTAATTCTCGCTCGCCCTGGCCAGGGACTTTGTGTAATGGCTCTCCCAGACACAGCGCGATATCAACCCCCAATACCGGGAGAGACGAATCCTATCTAACCGCTACTGCCTCCAAGTGCTTCGGGACTGCACCCAACTACTACCTGTTTGCACGATTCCTTTGAGCCGTGGTAGGGTAGTAATCAAAGTACAATGGGAACACACTCGAGGCGAAGTAGAAGTGTCAAGTCGACGGACTAAGCTGTACTCCTGTCACCTGGGAACTGTTATCTGATGATAGGTATATTACCAACCAACAGTTCCCGACGAGTCCTGTCCAGTGTACTCGTAACCTAACGAGCACCCGCATACTATCCCAAGTACGACGTACTAATGGCTGTGGGACAGACCATCTCCCCTGCTGGGATGAGAAGCGTATACGCTAGTCTACTCCAGAGTATCGATGCCCCGTCTCGATAATCCTACGACTAAGGACCTGTATAAGGATGTGCTTGTAGATTACCCAACCCCCACTAGTGTGACTGCCATCACAACGCTGGTAATCAAGCAAATCCTAAGGGCTCCACTAATATGTATAAGCGATATCCTAAAAGAAACATATGCATATATTGAAGTAGAAACAAACCAAGTAGCATACTACCATTTTGAGCAAGATTGTCTATACAACTGTGAATATCCCAAGCTTCCATTAAGTAATATACAAACTAGTATGATACAGTAATAGCCTCTAGGGCATATACACTAACAATATATTATTGTGTCATGCTTGTTGATATATGCTACAAGGGTGTATGAGACTCACACCATGCTCATGATAATGTAGGGTTTATTTATTTAAGGTAAATCAAAATTAGTTCAAAATTGGTCACATGGCATGAAGCTTGTGGAAGCTTGTAGATCCATTGACTTAGTCCACTTATTTTGTTGTACTTTAGATATATATTAATCCAACCATTCTCATTAGCCATGGTTAAGTCTCTACATGGGTTAGTATATGATATTTTCTCACCCATGGTTGCTATTCTCACTCATAACTTTATTCTCTTCATCTTCTTCTTCTTCAAGAGTTAGCTCTCTGGGTTTTTGAGAGGTGAAGAAAATTAGTGAGAAAATTAATTCTAAAGTGAGCAAAATTCCTACTTCATCAACCTACAGTAGATTAGCCATTTAGTTTAGGTTGTTTGCTTCACTAATCCCTCATTAGTGAAGAGGTATCTTGGGTTGGTGTTTTCTCGACGTAGACCATCTTCGGCCTCGAAGACTTCAAGCAAGCTTGTTCCTTTCATCTTGTGGAGCCATTTTAGAGTTCGTAAGATCACTACTTAGAGCGAAGGGACGACTACACGAAGCTTTTGAAGTGAAGGACCGGTCTACAAAGGTTATATTCCTTGTTCACTTAGATGTAAAGTTGTTTGCATGTTGTAATGTCTAATTCTCTAGTTAAGATTCTAGGGTTAGGGTTCTTTAGCATGGCAATTTTTTGAAAACGAAATGGATGATGCCTCCCGAAACCTTGTTGTCGTGCTAGGTAACACTACAGTGGTATCAGAGACAAGCTAGAGAATTATACAATGTTTGTAGAATTACGAAACCGAAACAACTCCGAAGCAAAAAACTAGTTTCTGTCGATTTTTTAAAGGCTTCTAAAATTTTTTTAAGCAACTGCAGAATGTTACATATGATGTATCATGAACACCACAAAAAATTTAACCCCCTTTGCCGGAATTGACCCGGCGACATGAAGGAAATATCCGGCCTGGCCGGTCCTACTGCCTTGTTCTGGGTTGAATTTTTTGTGGTGTTCCAGTCTCTAGATTTTGGTATTTAAGGTGTTGCTTTTTTTACAGAAATTGCATGTGATGTTATTTTTCTGTAAAGGCAAATTGGAGTATTTCGTAATCATAATTCTAACATCGTTTTGGGTTATTTAGATGGCGTTAAAAAGTTTGAACGAATATCAAATACCCAATTTTTTCCCTCGCTGGAAATTTTCCAAAATTTTGATTTTTCCAAGTTAAAGAACATTCAAAAATCATGCAAGTGATTCTATGGACCATCTAGAAGAACGAAACCCTAACTCGATTATATGACCGTCAGAACCGCCACCAAACCCTAGGGTTTGTGGTAGTGCCATGGCGCCATAGGTGAGGCAAGGGTTGGCCCTTCTACGGTTGGTCCATAGGTATTGTGGCATGTTCTGAGTATTTCTAAACTGTGCTCAAGTGTTGAGCTCTTTGGAAAATTTTGAGTGTTTGTTAATTCGATCGGAATGTTTAACATCATCTAGTTATTTATGGAATGTGATACAATATTTAGAATTTGACAGGTTAGGCATGAAATCCAAAGTATGTGATATTTCGGGTTTATGATGTCTAAGGTGGTTGCGGATTCCAAATGTTGTAGTTTGACATTTTCTTTTCTGCGATCGTAAGTGTAATATATGGTGTATCGCCGGTTTCGTTGCTATATGTCAACGACAATTGGGATACGTATATTTACTTACGTTGATGACATGTGATGTTATGTGTTGCTGGGATATGTTATATTAGATCGTCGTGTTTTGAATAGCCGGGTTTTTTTGTGTGAGATGAGAGTTTTTTTCATTTTCATTCATGTAAAAATTTGTATGTAATATTCTTTTATTAGGGCACTTCTGGGTTGAGGATGATGTCACTATTAATGTATATTATTTATTTTTCCGCATTAGGATGGACCCAAGGTAGGGAGCACAAGTAACCGGGTTTTAGAATCCAGAGGGAGACCATATCGAGGAGTCGAGTCCGGGTCTCCTAACTCTAGAATTGGTAGGGTTGCTTACCGCTCTCATAGGGGTCTAGGGATGTGGGTTTGGCTATTTATCGCGACCGTGGAATCTGTGTTTTTTACCGGCTTAATATAAAACACGGACCTCCTAGTATATCCAATATTTCAAATGTTGTCTTCTGCAGCTGATATTCTTTGATGTGATCACTTTATATGTGTGAGACGAATGCTTTATTATTATATATATGATATATAATAAACGTTGGTTATGTTTTGCACCTACGCTAGCCCCGCCCCGCTATGTCGTTAGCTTAGTAACCTAACGGAGCATAACGGGACACTGTGGCGAATGCGGATGGTATAAGCATACGTTGTATTTTCGTTTTTTCTGTGATGCTTAGGAAGCATAAATGATAGGACTTCATTAATGAGATTAATGAACGGAAAGAAACCTAAAGATATTGTAGAATCAAATTTTTCAAAAAGGGTAGCTCTAGTTTTTTGCTTTGCATAGCGGTATTCCTTATAGAATATCTAACACCTCATTCGATGAGGAAAGAGCCGAGATCTCTTCACCGAGTGACCTCTTTAGCAAAAGCTAGCAGATGCTACAACCCACTCAGTTTTATCTTTTGATTGCTTTTCTAGTTCTTGCTTTGCACAACGGTATTCCTTGTTGAATATCTAGCACTTCATTCGATAAGGAAAGAGCCGAGATCCCTTCACCGGGAGTGACCTCTTTAGCAAAACTAGTAAAAGCCTAAAAAACATTCCTTTTCAAAATTACTTGTTTCTACAACGATATCAAGTTCATTACGCAAAAGGTTTTCTTAGAAACCTGACGTAGCCCTCTGTCATTTCAGATAAGGACTATTTAGTATTCGTGCTGCGTTTGTTGACCTTGTCAAGACGTAGTGTACGGTAGCTGAATAGTGCTTATCTGATACAGCATGAGATGCGATTGGATTAGGGTAGTCGTACGGCCTTGTTGACCTTGTCAAGAGTCGTGCGGGTGGGTTTAATTCAATCACGAAATGTATGACTTGAACTTGACTTGCGATTTATGGTTTGTTGACCATGTCAAGGTCATAGATCGCTTAGGGCAAAATATTATTGGGAATTTCAAGTGTTGAAATTTGCAATGAGATTGCATACCTTCTATGAGATAGTTGGATCCCGATACCCACTGTGAGTAAGAGTTACTCCTGGGAGAGTTTTACACATCACAATTAGCCGATCAAGTAGGCGTCTAGAAAGGTGTTAACGGGGTTAAGCCCCTAGGAAACCGAGGTTTATTCCGTGCAAAGAACGGGAAACCTCCCTCAAAGTACCGACACTGGCCTGGCTGAAAGATTGGCGAACTTGTAAGGTGTAATTAATCCCGGCTAGTCTTACCTTTTAGGGTTTGAAAGAAGAATTGATAAAAAAAAAAGAGGGAGCCATTCTGATTAGATAATATAATAACCAATCTAATCTTGCAAGAGTATACGCTAAGTGTTTTTTCACTCTCTCTCCAGGTAGCGACCATGTCAGGTCTTAATCAAGATAATAATATGGATGTATTGACCGAATCCGCTTGTTATACTGAGCTGGAGAACGTTGGTTCCGCTCCAACTTATAATTGTTATAAGTCCGAACAGGAAATAAGGGAATATCCAGATTCCCATGCCATTTAAACGAAGAATAAGCATGTTGATGCATCTTCTTCGGGTGTGTTCATTACCGAGAACTGTTTCTCAGTACACTCTACGTTCTGGGTATTGGATACCGGATCGGGATTCCACATATATAATTGTTAGTTATATGTATGCCCTAGAGGCCATTACTGTACATTGGATGTATATTGCAGTGGATGCTGGGACATATATAGGTAGGACTTTCTTGCTCGACATGATAGTATGTTATCTGGTTACTCTTTATCTTAACATGTATACTTGCTGTCTCTCTATTACATGTTGATAAAACCCTTAGGATATGTGCTCGACTTCCAGGACTGTGATGTAGATCATACTAGTGGGGCCTGGGTAGTCCATGAGTACATCCTTTAATATTCCCAGTCGTGGGAATATCGAGACGGGGCATCGATATACCAGTGTAGACTAGCGTATACGCCTCTCGACCCATGAGATGGGCGATGGATGATCCCATATCCATTGGTGTTTGACATCAGAGATGGTATACGGGTGCTCAGTGGAGACTGGGTACACTGGACGGACTCGCCGAGAACTCCCAGATGGTATTATACCTCACGTCAGATGGCAGTTCTCAGGTGACACTGGTACAGCTTAGTCTGTTGACCCGAGATCGTCATAGAGTCTTGTATGTCTCCCACTGTGCTTTGATTTCCACCCTACCATGGCTCTACTGAGTCGTGCAAACAGGTGGTTTTTGGGTACAGTCCCGATTCACATGGAGGCAATGAGCGATAGGAGGGGATTCGTCTCTCCCGGTATTTGGGGTTGATGTTGCGCTATGCTCGACTGGCCATAACTGGAAATCCCTGGCCAGGGTTGCACTGATTTACTAGTAAGTGTTATCAGTAGTTTCATGCTTGTTATGGACCTTACATCGGCATGACTTATCAAGCTATTGAGGTCTGACGTTTACCACCCCTAGGCGAGATATGCGACATATCAGACGAACATACCGGACTGTACGGTAAGTGTTACTGGTTTGCTTCACAGGAGTGTGAGCGGGCTTGCTCGTTGATCTTCTGATCGCTCAATACCCAGGTGGCCGTTACGTTTAGCAGACCGCTTGCGGCTTGTGGGTGTTTGATATGATCATCACCTACTGCCGGCGTATTGACGAGTCTTTAAAGTCCTACACAGAGGTTTCCTGGCTCAAGCGAAACGAAATAGGAGCGCATATGAGATATGTGTGGGACTGAGAATAATACCAGTATGTGATACTGAATTCTATTCTCACGATTTGTATCATCGAACGGTTATATAAGATATAGCCGGGTTACCGAATCAAATGTTGATTCGATATGATGATGCACTTGATATTAGTCGGTTATATGCAATATGACCGGATCATTAAATCAAGTGTTGATTTAATGATTTAATGTATAATTATATATTTGATATATTACTTTACATTAACAAGTATTTGTTCACTTAAGATGTTTTTCTCACTTGATTGTGCACATTGTCTATATGATATATGTTTGTGCACTAGTTTGTATCATGTTTGATGATACATGAAAACTTGGGTGTGTGTTTGGTTTAAACCTTGTTTAGGTTAATGGTTAGGGTTTTAATTTATTTATTTATTTTATTTATTTATTTTGGCAAAAACAAATATGGTGGCTTGCTTTGTTTTATTCTTGAAGCTTCATGAAGCTTTGAAAGTCTTAACCATTTTGTTTTTTCCTTAACCTAACCATTACACCTAAACCCTAGTTTATTCTCTACATGTGTTTACTTCACCCATGGTTGCATTATGATAAGATTCACTTGATTTTCTATTATTGATAATTCACTTTCTTTTCTTTCTTCTTCTTCTTCTTCATGAAGAGAAGAAACCATTGCTAGAAAATTCCAAGTGATGAATCCAAGTGAGAAATCCAAATCCAAAGTGAACCCACTTCCTATTTCTTCATCCTCAACCACTTGCCATGTTGTATAGGGTGTTTTCTTCACAAGGTTCATGACCTAGTGAAGATGGAGCTTGAGTTTGAGTCGCCTCGACGTAGATCATCCTCGGCATCGAAGTCAACGACCTAGCCCGATCATTTCTCCGATGAAACCAACGCCAGAGTCCAGGATTCCGATGGTCGCAGCGGAGGGACGTCGTCACGGAGCTAAAGAGGTGGAGCACCGGATCTACAAAGGTTGTAGTCACTTTCACTTGTAGTTAAGTTGTTAACTTGCTTGTAGTTTCGCCTTACCTCTTGTTAACGATCTTGCATAGGGTTTCTCGGCACATAAATTTTTGAATTTGGCATGGTTGATCTGTTGTAGAACCTCATGGGTGTGCCTAGGAACCCTACAGTGGTATCAGAGCCTAGCTAGAGCTTTAGGCGAAGTGTAGACGAAATTAGAAATCCAATCGAACCCCGAAACCCTAAATTATACCCTACTCTGTACATTTTTTAAAACTGTGGATTTTTCCAAATAAAAAATGCTCAGAAAATTAAGCAGGAAAAACTAAGAATAACTGTGAAATACGGACCTGTAACTCAAATATTTGACCGCGTAACCGCGGCCAAACCAAGGGTTTGGCGGCGGTTCCGCGGCCAAAATTGTGAATTAGTCCCTGGAACTTCATATATTTATTCTTAGGTCCTTTCTTGTCATTTTTTTCTGGGAATTTTTTAATTCCACTCAAGTGTTGAGTGTTCTAGGGTTGAATTGGGGACTCGTTGATTCGATCGGATAATTTAACTTTGTTTAGTTTGTCCGGGTAATTTATAGAACGTGTTAAAAAGTTCGACCGAATATAAATAACCCACTTTTTCCCCTGCCGGAAAATTTCCAAGTGTTGGATTTTTCCGTAGTTTAAGAACGTCTAAGTAGTGCAAGTAACGCGATGGACCCTCTAGAAGACAACAAACCTTAACTCGATTATGTGACCGTCTTGAACTGCCCTTTGAACCTTAGGGTTTGGGGCAGTACGGCGTGCCACATGTGAGGCGTTGGCTTGACCCTTCTACGGCTGGACCATTGGTACTGTGGCATGAAATGGATGTTTTTAAACTTATTTCAAGTGTTGAGCTGTTTCGGGAAAACTTGGGTGTTTGATTGTTCGATCGGAAAGTTTAACATTTTCTATTTATCTGGAATGTGATACAATAATTGGAATCCACAAGTAGTTATGAGATAACTGATTTGAATGTTATAAATCTAGCAGTTTAGTCTCACTTGATCGGTTGCCACGGGATTTTGATGTCATCAAAAGTCCGTCGCAATCACGTTGCGTATGCGGATACTCGCTGGTAAACTTAATAGATAGCTACGCCCCATAGCCCCGACTAAGTGACTGTAGGAGAACTCCGTCACCGAAAGCATCCGTTCAGGTGCTCGCGGCAGCGGTGTTCCGCCTTGGTGCACTTCGTCGACGGTATCGGGGGTGCGGCCGTCTACTAAAGTTTGCGACAAGCATTCGTTCAGGATGCCGGGAATCTTGTTGAATTGCCCGACTTCATATTGAAAAGTGTTTTCGATTTTGAGACTAAAATGCGGGGTTTATAATTGTTAAGCATGTGATGTCTAAGGAATTCATTTGTTTAGGCATGCGATGTCTAAAGAGGTTGCGGATTCCAACTGTTGTAGTTTTACACTTTCTTTTCTGCGACCGTAAGTGTAATATGTGATATCGCTGGTTTCGTTGCTATATGTCAACGATAATTGGGATACGCATGTTTACTTACGTTGATGACATGTGATGTTATGTGTTGCTTGATATGTAATATTGGATCGTCGTGTTTGAATAGCCGGGTTTTTTTTATGTGAGATGAGTGTTTTTCAATTTTCATTCATGTAAAAACTTGTATGTAATATTCTTTTATTGGGGCACTTCCAAGTTGCGGAAGATGTCACCGTTGATGTATATTATTTACTTTTCCGCATTAGGATAGACCCAAGGAGGGGAGCACAAATAACCGGGTTCTAGGGTCCAGTGGGAGACCATCTCGAGGAGTCGAGTCCGGGTCTCCTAACCCTAGAATTGGTAGGGTTGCTTGCCGCTCTCATAGGGGTCTAGGGGTGTGGGATTGGCTATTCATCACGACCGTGGAATCCGTTTTTTATTCAGGCTCAAAATAAAACACGGACGTCTTAGTGTATCCAATATTTCATATGATATTTTCTGCTGTGTTATCTGTGATGTGATCATGTGATTTGTTCAGATGGATATTGTATATAGTATATATGATATATTATATAGACGTTGCTTATGTTTTACACCCACGCTAGCCCTGCCCCGCTCTGCCGTTAGTTACCTAACCTAACGGTGCAGACGGGACATCGAGGCGAATGCGGATGGCATAAGCGTACGTTATATTTATCTGTGATGTTTAGGTGGACTTAAATGATGGGACATTCATTAATGAGATTAATGAAAGAAAACAAACCTAAAAGATGTTGCGGAATCGAATTTCAATATAAAACAGGTAGCTACAGTTCTTGCTTTGCATCGCGGTGTTCCTTGTAGAACATCCTGCACCTTATTCGATAAGGAAAGGGCCGAGATCCCTTCACCTGGAGTGACCCCTTTAGCAATAACTGGCAGATGCTACAACCCTCGGTTTGTCTTTTGATTGCTTCTATAGTTTTTGCTTTGCATAGTGGTATATATGATATATCCTGCACCTTATTCGATGAGGAAAGGGCCGACGATCCCTTCACCGGGAGTGACCCCTTTAGCAAAACTAGAAAAGCCTTAAAAACATTTCATTTAAAAACCATTTGATTCCGCAACGAGATCAAGTTCAAAGCGTTAAAGGTTTTCTTAAAAACCATCCGCAACCCTCCGTCATTTTAGGAAGTAGAGTACTTAGTATTCGTGCTGTGTTTGTTGACCTTAGTCAAGGCACAGTGTACGGTAGCTAAGTGATGTCTTCCTATACCGCATATGATGCGATTAGTTAGGACAGTCGCGTGACTTTGTTGACCTTAGTTAAGATTCATGTGGGTGGGTCTAATTAATCACGAAATGACGGGTAGAACTTGACTAGTGCTTATGATTTGTTGACCATAGTTAAGGTCATAAGTGCTAGGGGTAAAAATCTTTATCGGGAGTTTCAAGTGTTGAAATTTGCAATGAGATTGCATACCTTCTATATGATAGTTGGATCCCGATACCCACTGCGAGTAATTGTTACTCCTGGGAGAGTTTTGCACTTTGCAATTAGCCGATCAAGTAGGTGTCTAGAAAGGTGTCAACGGGGTTATGCCTCTGGGAAAACGAGGTTTACTTTAATTAGGTCCGTGAGAAAGCACGGGAAACCTTCCTCAAAGTACCGACACTGGCCTGGTTGAAAGATTGGCGAACTTGTAGCGTGTAATTAATCCCGGCTAGTCTTTCCTTTTAGGGTTTGAAGGAAGATTTGATAAAAACAGTGGGAGCCATCCTTATTAGATAAAATAAATAACCAATCTATTCTTGCAAGAGCGCACGCTGAGTGTTTTCTTCACTCTCTCTCCAGGTAGCGACCATATCACGCCTTAATCAAGATAATAATATGGATGTATTGACTGAACCCTCTTGTTAAACTGAGCTGGGGAACGTTGGTCCCGCTCCAACTTATAATTGTTATAAGACAGAGCAGGAAATTGGGGAATACCAGATTTCCCGTGCCGCCCAAACGAAGAAAGTGCATGCTGATGCATCTTCTTCGGGTATGTTCATTACAGAGAACTGTTTCTCAATACCCTCTACATCCTGGGTATTAGATACCGGATCAGGATCCCAGATATATGTAATCTGTTACATGGGCTACAGATAGGTAGATAACTGAGAACGGGTGATAAGTTTCATAAGACAGAAAACGGTGCAAGTGTTGCAGCCAAGTCTGTTGGTCACTGTCACCCTGTATTTTGATTCTGAACAAATGCTATTAGATACCGAACCTGATATACAAAATCATATCAATATCTTTATTTATTAAAGAAGGATATAATTTTGTATTGTTAAATAATGTTTTGAACATTTCCTATATTGGTTCAAGCACGTTATCTAAAAGCATCGACGTTCTAAACCAAACCACAGTTCCTAGTATACAGAATACACACAAGAAGAAGAGTTCAGAAATGAACGATTCCTTCTTGAGGTTTTGTATACTAGGTCATATCAATGTGACCCAACTAGCTTAAGTTACATTTTAGATGCATATTTAAATCAGTTTGAATTTACATCTTGTGAAACTTGCCAGTCATGTCACAAAGATTAGATGACCATATCTCTATTTATTGGAAACAGAGAAAGAGTTAGTAAACTCTTGGGACTGATACATGATGATGTATATAAGGTCCCCTGTCTACACATGCCAGGACCGGTTCTTTGTACTTCATTACATTCTCTGATGATCTCTCAAGATTCAGTCGTATGTTCCTGTTGAGACATAAGTCCAAAACATTTGAGATAATCACAGAATATAAGTTAGAAGTAGAGAACCAAAATACTGGTATAAGTATTATGTCCTATGATGAGATCAGGGAGGAGAATACTTGTGCATGGAATTCTTGGACTATTCTAAAGGAGAATGAGATTCTCTCTCAGCATTACTCCTCCGTATACACCATAGCACGTAGGCGTATCGGGGCGGAGCAATCGCACCATATTGGATACGGTGTGCTCTATGATGAGTATTACTGAGTTACCTGTTTCCTTTTAGGGGTTATGCACTTGAGAAGCTGCATACCTATTGAATTAGGTTCGAATCAAATCAGTGCCTACCACTCCATATAAGATATGGTATGGGAAGGGCCAATCTCTTAAGTAAGTTAAGATTTGGGACTGTCCGGCCTATGTCAAAAGCAAAATCTGGACAAGATAGAGGTAAGGTCAGTTATGTAGAACTGGAAAGATTCCAGCTATACAAATTGCGGCTGATGATTTGATAGAACCAAAGGATTCAATGGTCCCCGACGAATCTCAGCCTCTCTGCCGATCTAGTAGGGTTCCTCATCCGCCTGAGAGATACTTCGGTTTCTCGATGACACTGGGAGCGAGGATTGCATCATGAGATGATGACCCAACTATTTTCAAGCAGGCCATCGAGAGTAGGGACTCTGTAAGAATGGATGGATGCTTAGCGATCTGAGATGGAATCCATGTACACCAACAAAGTATGGACTTTGGTTGCTATATCTGAAGGGTTAAATCCCCATCAGGAGCAAGTATATCTTGAGAAGATTACTTGGTGTAGATGGAAAAGTTAAGACTTTCAAAGCTAGACTTGTTAAAGGTTTTCGTCATCGACCAGGCATGGATAATGATGAAACCTTTTTTAGGGCCTATGCTTAAGATCCATTCAGATCCTACTTGCCACGGCTACATACCATGACTACGATATCTGGTGGTTGGGTGTCATGACAGCTTTTCTAAAATGATGTTTTAGAAGAGAGCGTCTATAAGTACACAGCCAGAGGGCTTTGTAGACAGTAGGAGCAGCGAAAACGTGTGCAAGTTGCTTTACAGGATAAAGAAGGCATCGTGGAGTTGGAACGTCTGTTTTGATGTGATAGTCAAAGTGTTTGACTTCATCAAAATGGTAGATGAACCTTGTATATACAAAACGGTAGTAGAGAGTAAGGTGGTCATCCTCGTATTGTACGTGGACAACTTACTCTTGATAGGAAAAGAGTTTCCTATACTGCGCACGGTCACTCTCCGCTTATCATAAGGATTCTCCAATAGGATAAAGGTGATACTCCTAAATCCTGGGATTTGGATCTATGAGATAGATCTAAATGGATGTTAGGCTTCTCACTAGGTTTAGTGAGATAGTATCAATCGATCCTGGGGAGAATCACTGGAAAAGTTCCACGGTGATTAGAACGACTGAATGTCAGTCGCAGTCATTGTCTTTACCCTCAGTAGAGGGACGGTATGTTGGAAGACTTCCAAGCTAGATACCGTGGCAAACTAGACGATAAAGGCTGGTGACATCGCTATCAAAGATACTACCAAAGAGGCAGTTTGGGTGTATATCGGTTCATGAGATGAACTAGGTTCCTACCATTGTATGACAATGGAAGTGTGGCTTTGTCCCAGGAACCCTGGTCCCATCAGTGACCCAGACATATTCTGAGGCAGCATCACCTGATCATGGAGATAGTTGATCTCCAGGGTGATCGAGGTTAGTAGAGTAGACTCAGAGGATAACACGGCGGATCCACTTACAAAGGATTTTTCCCAGAGAGAGACTTATAGGGGATGGTTGAGTATTACATACTGCAACCACTGCTATAGATGGCCCTAGTGCAAGTGGGAGATTGTTAGTTATATGTATGCCCTAGAGGCCATTACTGTACATTGGATGTATATTGTAGCGGATGCTGGGACATATATAGGTAGGACTTTCTTGCTCGACATGATAGTACGCTATCTGGTTACTCTTTATCTTAACATGTATACTTGCTGTCTCTCAATTACATGTTGATAAAGCCCTTAGGATATATGCTCGACTTCCAGGACTGTGATGTAGATCATACTAGTGGGGCCTGGGTAGTCCATGAGTACATCCTTTAATGTTCGTAGTCGTGGGAATATCGAGACGGGGCATCGATATTCCAGAGTAGACTAGCGTATATCTTCTCGACCCATGTGATGGGCGATGGATGATCCCATATCCATTGATGTTTGACATCAGAGATGGTATGCGGGTGCTCAGTGGAGACTGGGTACACTGAACGGACTCGCCGAGAACTCCCAGATGGTATTATACCTCACGTCAGATGGCAGTTCTCAGGTGACACTGGTACAGCTTAGTCTGTTGACCCGAGATCGTCATAGAGTCTTGTGTGTCTCCCACTGTGCTTTGATTTCCACCCTACCACGGCTCTACTGAGTCATGCAAACAGGTGGTTTTTGGGTACAGTCCCGATTCACATGGAGGCAATGAGCGATAGGAGGGGATTCGTCTCTCCCGGTATTGGGGGTTGATGTTGCGCTATGCTCGACTGGCCATAACTGGAAATCCCTGGCCAGGGTTGCACTGATTTACTGGTAAGTATTATCAGTAGTTTCATGCTTGTTATGGACCTTACATCGGCATGACTTATCAAGCTATTGGGGTCTGACGTTTACCACCCCTAGGCGAGATATGCGACATATCAGACGAACAGACCGGACTGTACAGTAAGTGTTACTGGTTGGATTCACAGGAGTGTGAGCGGGCTTGCTCGTTGATCTTCTGATCGCTCAATACCCGGGTGGCCGTTACGTTTAGCAGACCGCTTGCTGCTTGTGGGTGTTTGATATGATCATCGCCTACTGCCGGCGTATTGACGAGTCTTTAGAGTCCTACACAGAGGTTTCCTTGCTCAAGCGAAATGAAATAGGAGCGTATATGAGATATGTGCGAGACCGAGAATAATACCAGTATGTGATACTGAATTCTATTCTCGCGATTTGTATCATCGAACGGTTATATAAGATATATCCGGGTTACCGAATCAAATGTTGATTCGATATGATGATGCACTTGATATTAGTCGGTTATATGCAATATGACCGGATCATTAAATCAAGTGTTGATTTAATGATTTAATGTATAATTATATATTTGATATATTACTTTACATTAACTAGTATTTGTTCACTTAAGATGTTTTTCTCACTTGATTGTGCACATTGTATATATGATATATGTTTGTGCACTAGTTTGTATCATATTTGATGATACATGCAAACTTGGGTGTGTGTTTGATTTAAACCTTGTTTAGGTTAATGGTTAGGGTTTTAATTTATTTATTTATTTTATTTACTTATTTTGGCAAAAACAAATATGGTGGCTTGCTTTGTTTTATTGTTGAAGCTTCATGAAGCTTCGAAAGTCTTAACCATTTTGTTTTTTCCTTAACCTAACCATTACACCTAAACCCTAGTTTATTCTCTACATGTGTTTACTTCACCCATGGTTGCATTATGATAAGATTCACTTGATTTTCTATTATTGATAATTCACTTTCTTTTCTTTCTTCTTCTTCTTCTTCATGAAGAGAAGAAACCATTGCTAGAAAATTCCAAGTGATGAATCCAAGTGAGAAATCCATATCCAAAGTGAATCCACTTCCTATTTCTTCATCCTCAACAACTTGCCATGTTGTATAGGGTGTTTTATTCACAAGGTTCATGACCTAGTGAAGATGGAGCTTGAGTTTGAGTCGCCTCGATGTAGATCATCTTCGGCATCGAAGTCAACGACCTAGCCCGATCATTTCTCCGATGAAACCAACGCTAGAGTCCAGGATCCCGATGGTCGCAGCGGAGGGACGTCATCACGGAGCTAAAGAGGTGGAGCACCGGATCTACAAAGGTTGTAGTCACTTTCACTTGTAGTTAAGTTGTTAACTTGCTTGTAGTTTCGCCTTACCTCTAGTTAACGATCTTGCATAGGGTTTCTCGGCACATAAATTTTTGAATTTGGCATGGTTGATCTGTTGTAGAACCTCATGGGTATGCCTAGGAACCCTACAATAATATGTTGTATAGACTAAGGAAAGGTAGAGAACTGGGTATAGGTGATCATTCTCTTAAAGTATGGAATGCTGCAAGTGTTGAAACCAAAGCTGTTGGTGAATATCACCTTGTATTACCAAATGGGAATACTTTGATCTTGAAAGAATGTTATTACATGCCCTCTATGATATGCAATTTAATATCAATTTCTTTATTAGATAAAGAGGGATAACTTTGTAGTAGAGAATAATGTTATGAACATTTACCTAAATCAAGTGTTGATTGGGTTTGGTGCGTTATGTAATGGTTTATACGTTCTAAATCAAATCACAGTTCTTAACGTACAGAACACACACAAGAGGAAGAGTTCAGAAATGAACGAATCCTTCTTGTAGCATTGTAAACTAGGTCATATCAATGCGACACGGCTAGCTAAGTTACATTAGGATGGATGTTTGAATCCGTTCGAATTATCATCTTATGAAACTTGCCAGTCATGTCTCAAATGCAAGATGACGAAAACTCCGTTTACTGAACACGGAGAAAGAGTTATGGAACTCTTGGGGCAAATACATAGTGATGTATGCAGTCCCATGTCTACACATGCCAGAAATGGTTCCTCATACTTCATAGATACGGACATGTGTTCCTGTTGAAACATAAGTCTGAAACTTTTGAGAAATTCAAAGAATATAAGCATGAAGTCGAGAACCAGACGGGTAAAAGTATTAAAATCCTATGATCTGATCGGAGAGGAGAATACTTGAGCACGGAATTCCCTGACTATCTACAAGAGAATGAGATTCTCTCTCATCTTACTCCTCCGTATACTCTAGAACACAACGGTGTATCGGAGCGGAGGAACCGCACCGTATTGGATATGGTGCGCTCTATGATGAGTACCGCTGAGTTACCTATTTCCTTTTGGGGTTATACGCTTGAAACAGGTGCATACCTATTGAATCAAGTTCCATCTAAATCTGTACCTACCATACCATATGAGATATGGAGTGGGAAGAGACCATATCTTAAACGAGTTAAGTTATGGGGTTGTCTGGCCTATGTCAAAAAGAAAAATCCGGACAAACTCGAGGAACGATCAGTTCTTTGTAAGTTTGTGGGATATCCAAAGAATTCATATGGATATATTTTCTACCTCAGCGAGGAACAAAAGGTGTTTGTTGCTCAACATGCCACCTTTTTAGATAAGGAATTTCTTGCAAAAGAAATTAGTGGAAAAGAGGTAGAACTGGAAGAAGTTCCAGCTACACAAACTACAACTGAAGATCTAGTGGAACCAGAGGATTCAATAGTTCCCAATGAATCTCATCTTCTCTGCCGATCTAGTAGGGTTCTTCTTCCACCAGAGAGATACTGCGGTTTTCTCATTGATGGTGGGAGCGAGGATTGCATCATGGAAAATGATGACCCAACTAGTTTCGAGCAGGCCATCACGTGTGGGGACTCTGTGAAATGGATGGATACAATGCGATCTGAAATGGAATCCATGTACACCAACAAAGTATGGACTTTGGAAGTTGCTCCCGAAGGGGGTAAAACCCATTAGGAGAAAATAGATCTTTAAGAAGAAACTTGGTGTAGATGGAAAAGTTGAGACTTTCAAAGCTAGACTTGTTGCAAAAGGTTTTCGTCAATGACCAGGTATGGATTATGATGAAACTTTTTCTCCAGTGGCTATGCTTAAGTCCATCCGGATCCTACTTGCCATCGATGCATACCACGACTACGAAATCTGGCAAATGGATGTAAAGACCACCTTTCTAAATGGTGATTTAGAAGAGAGCGTGTATATGACTCAGCCAGAGGGCTTCGTGGACAGTGGGAGCAGTGGGAAGGTGTGCAAGCTGCTTAAATTCATCTACGGGTTGAAGCAGGTATCGCGGAGTTGGAACATCTGTTTTGATGTGATAGTCAAAGAGTTTGACTTCATCAAAAATGTAGATGAACCTTGTATATACAAGAAGGTTGTAGAGAGTAAGGTTGTCTTCCTCGTATTGTATGTGGATGACATACAGTTGATAGGAAATGATGCTCCTATGCTGCACTCGGTCAAGCTCTTCTTATCACAAAGATTCTCAATGAAAGATCTAGGTGATTCCTCCTACATCTTGGGGATTAAGATCTATAGAGATAGATCTAAATGGATGTTGGGATTGTCCCAATCCAGGTACACTGACACCATACTAAAGAGGTTTAGTATGGAGGATTCCAAGCATTGGAAATTACCCACGATCTCAGGACTCACTCTCTCCAAAAAGATATCTCCCAAGACTGATTTGGAGAGAGCTCGCATGCAAGGTATACCCTATGCTTCGGCAGTAGGCTCTATCATGTACGTGAAATTATGTACCGGACCCGATGTAGCATACTCACTAAGTGTAGTAAGTAGGTTTCAAGCAGATCCTGGAGAGAATCACTGGACAGCTGTGAAGAACATTCTTAAATACTTGAGAAGGATTAAAGAAATGTTCTTGATGTATAGTAACGGCGAACTCCAAGTGGAGTCTTTTACCGATTCGAGCATCCATAGTGATAAGGACGACTCTAAGTCGGTCTTGGGTTTTGTCTTCACCCTCAATGGAGGGGATGTTTGTTAGAAGAGTTCCAAGCAAGAAACCGTGGCAGACTCGACGATGGAGGCTGAATACATCGCTGCCAACGATGCTGCCAAAGAGGCTATCTTGATGAAGAAGTTCATAACTGAACTTGGAGTGGTTCCATCCATCAAGAATCCAATACCTTTGTATTGTGATAACAATGGAGCAGTGGTTTTGGCCAAGGAACCCAGGTCCCATCAGCAATCCAGGCATATCTGAGACGGTATCACCTGATTCGGGAGATCGAGGTTAGGTGAGTTGACACAAAGAATAACACTGCGGATCCACTCATAAAGGCCATACCCCAGATACAATTTGAGAGACTCTTTGAGATGTTGGGTATGAGATACTACAACAACTGGCCTTAGTGCATGTGGGAGATTGTTAGTTATATGTATACCCTATAAGCCATTATTGTACATATGATGTACATTAAGTGGATGCTTGGACATATATAAAGAGTACTTTCTTTCTTGACATGATAATATGCTATCTGGCTGCTCTTTGTCTTAACATGTAGACTTGTATTGTGATACTCTCTTGCTCTCACATGTTGATAAAGCCCTTAGGATGTGTACTTGACTACCAGGATTATGATGAAGATCATACGAGTAGGGCCAGGGTAGTCCACAAGTACATCCTTTAATTGTTCCTAGTTGAGGGTGTATCGAGACAGGGCATCGATATTCCAGAGTAGACTAGCGTATACGCTTCTTGACCCATATGATGGGCGATGGATGATCTCACATCCATTGGTGTTTGACATCAAAGATAGTATATGGGTGCTCAGTGGAGACTGGGTACACTGAACAGGACTCGTCGAGAACTCCTAGTTGGTAATATACCTATCGCCGGATAGCAGTTCTTTGGTGACACTGGTACAAGTTAGTCTGTAGACCCGAGATCATCTTAGAGTCTTGTGTGATTCCCACTGTGATTTGATTTCCACCTTACCACGTTCAAGAGAACGTGCGAAACGGTGGTTTTTGGGTTCAGTCCCGAGTCACAAGGAGGCAATAAGCGATAGGAGGGGATTCCTCTCTTCCGGTATTGGGGGTTGATGTTGCACTGTGCTCGATTGGCTATAACAGGAAGTCCCTAGCCAGGGCTAATACGGAGATCTACTGGTAAGTGTTATCAGTAGTTTATCGACACATTATGAGCCTCACATCGGCACGACTTATCATGTTATTGGGGTCAGACGTTTATCACCCCTAGACTAGATATGTGACATATCAGATGATGAGACCGGACTGTACGGTAGTGTTACTGACAGGCTTTACAGGAGTATGAGCAGGCTTTCTTGTTGATATTCTGATCGCTCAATACCCGGGTAGCCGTTACGTCCAGCTAGTACCGCTGACGGCTTGTGGATGACTGATATGATCATCACCTACTGCCGGTGTATTGGCGAGTCTTTAGAGTCCTACACAGAGGTTTCCTGGCTCAGGCGAAAAGAAGTAGGAGCACATGTGTGATATGTGCAGGACCGAAATTAATACGAGTATGTGATACCGTATTCTATTCTCGCGATATATAATATCGGTCGGTTATATATGATATAACCGGGTTATCGAATCAAGTGTTGATTCGATAAGTTGATACAAATAATATTAGTCGGTTATATAAGATATAGCCGGATTATTAAATCAAGTGTTCATTTAATAATTTAATATATAATTATATATTTGATATATTAATTTACATTAACTAATATTAGCTCATTTAAGCATTTCTTTTTCTCACATGTGTACACTTAATATATATGTGATATATATCATTGTGTCATGCTTGTTGATATATGCTGCATGGGTGTATGAGACTCACACCATGCTCATGATAATGTAGGGTTTATTTATTTAAGGTAAATCAAAATTAGTTCGAAATTGGTCACATGGCATGAAGCTTGTGGAAGCTTGTAGATCCATTGACTTAGTCCTCTAATTTTATTTTACTTGAGATATTTATTAACCCAACCATTCTCATTAGCTATGGTTAAGTCGCTACATGAGTTAGTATATGATATTTTCTCACTCAAGGTTGCTATTCTCACTCAAAACTTTATTCTCTTCATCTTCTTCTTCTAGAGTTATCTCTCTAGGTTTTTGAGAGGTGAAGAAAATTAGTGAGAAAATTAATTCTAACGTGAGAAAAATTCCTACTTCATCAACCTACACTAGATTAGCCATTTAGTTTAAGTTGTTTGCTTCACTAATCCCTCATTAGTGAAGAGGTAGCTTGGGTTGGTGTCTCCTCGACGTTGATCATCTTCGGCCTCGAAGAGTTCAAGCAAGCTTGTTCCTTTCATCTTGTGGAGCCATTCTAGAGTCCGTGAGATCACTACTTGGACCGAAGGAACTTCTACACGGAGCTTTTGAAGTGAAGGACTGGTCTACAAAGGTTGTATTTCTTATTCACTTAGATGTAAAGTTGTTTACATATTGTATTGTCTAATTCTCTAGTTAAGATTTTAGGGTTAGGGTTCTTTAGCATGGAAATTTTTTGAAAACGGCATGAACAATACCTCCCGAAACCTTGCTGTCATGCTAGGTAACCCTACACTATTGACCCTTGTCCCTTCATTGATCTCTATTCATGTCTAGCCTTTAACAAAACAATTGTTAATCTGATCTCAAATCGCGGTCGAGACTAGTAATAAATTAGTAGCGCGTCCGATAAGTAAGTTAACGATTCTTTTGCTAAAGTTTTATAAACTTCATAAGACGTAAAAGAAGTTAAAGGATTTTCTCATCCATTGATCAACCATAATCCTACGAACCCTATCAAGCGGATAATTACTTGCGCATGATGGAGATAGAAGAAGAAGAACGGATAGAGATCATAATGTAAATGCTAAATAATTAAACTAATGATCTACCTTTATTAATCAACTTCACAATTACAAAACCTTCAAGTTTGGATTACAAGAGGAAGAAGTTGCTCTCGATCTCTGCCTTGTCGGAAGTAGATACTCCGTCGAATCTCACGTCGAATCGTGGACCTGTCGTGGATCACTTGTTCTTTTGAGGGTGATTTGGTTCATGTAAAAGGTGATGATTTGTTTAGCCCTCGATCTTATTTATAGTCACAGAAGATACAGGCCCTAGATTTCATATGTGATGGTTTGTTGGCATGATCCTTCCCAAAAAATCCCAAATCCTAATTCCTCATATCGGCCGTGGATCCGCCGCAATAGTGAGGGTTTGGCCATGGAAGCGCGGTAGGTTGGAGGGATATTTTGATGAAAATTCTTCCATAGTCTTATAATGACAGATGGAGATTTATGTGATGTCTAGATTCTTCAAATCTTTTCTGCGTCTCTGCCATTATTGATTCTTCGATTTTATTTTACTTTATCGGCAGATTTTTGATTCTAACATCTCGATATCCCGATCTCCTGACCTGAGCTAAATCTTGCACAATATCTCCATAAATAATGTTAGTAATATTTGGTATTTTTAAGATATTATCCTAACCATTTTATATGATATTATATTTTAAGAATATTGATTAAGGATATTTGATATGATATGCATCTTACTAAAATATTATATAAATATAAAATGCATATATTTTCCTTCATAATGTTAATTATAATATATAAACATATGGTAAATAGTATTTTGCTGATAAACCCTCATATGTTTTATATTTATAATAAATATCTTTAAATATTTAAGAAAAGTAGAAAAACTGTTATATCAAATGTGCGATATTTTCCACTAAACAAATACCCCCAAACTTAACTTTGATCGTCCCGAGCAAACTATTTATTCAAGAGAGGGAGAAAGAGAAAAATAAAAACCTAGCACACTTTCGTAAGCAACACGATTGCACTGAGCACGTGTAATAATCTATTAAACCTCTAGGTGTCCCTAGTAGGAGGAGTGTTATCTCCTGAGGATTTTCAGCGGATTACACCCACAAAATCCTATAATAAATGAAAGAAAATGAAAGTTATGTACAAAGATAAGAATATATAAAAGAAAGAATTTGAAAAGAAGAGTTTCTAACTACACCGGCTTTTTAGTTGCCGTGAGCCCTATCTTAATGGTCATGAAAAGATATTAGAAATCACATCATCTCTCAATAAAACATTGCCTTTATAGTCTTCCTCCCTACCATTCATCCAAACATCGATCATATACCCCTACGTGTGTAAAAGACATTCCTACACTCAGAGAACTCAATTCAAGCTATCATACTCTTGTCCATCTTCCAAAGTACTTTATAGTCGGTGAATATTTTAGATGGAATTGCTCACACATTCTTCATGCGACCGTTAATACTTCTTGAGGTATTAACCAACCGATTACAAATTGTGCTCACGCATTTAGGCGTAATATCCTCGCCTTGCAACACCTAAGGCTTAGTAGTGGCTCCCAAACCAGTTGGTCTAAGACACTAGGTGATAAAGCACCCTCGCTATATTTTTTTTATACTGCCTTGGTAATTACAAAACCAGTTTTCATTTTTTTTACTTCGCCACTTATAATTTTTTATTTTTCGTACTAAGGCTTTTAGACAAGAGCATTTCAAGGTATCCTCTATTATCCCAAGTTTTAAGATGTGTGTAAGTACGTATAGTAGGGTATCAACGTCAAAATGTTTAGCCTAAAGAATAGAGACTATTTTTCAGACTTATTTTCATTCTCGGATTTGTAATTTCCTTCATCTTACTAACCCTTAGGACAACGGCTCATAACTACTTATTACTAACCTCGTTTAAGAAAACATCTAAGTTTCTTGTTTTTCTCAAACTATTCCAATCTTTCAAATGTAATTTTTCACTTTCAAACATTCATTATTAATTAAAAATTTATGCTTATATTTATGATAACGAAAAAAAATGCGTGAATAAGCACAAACCTCCCCCAAATTTGTTTGCAGCAGTGTCCTCACTGATGTCATCTGTGAAGCTTAAAAAAAACCTGTAGACTTGGGAGGAAAAGTTATTAAAGGGGAAAAGAAATAATGACAGTGAAATTCTCCCCCAAACTTATTTTTGGCTCACAATTTTGTAAAAATTTAATTTTCTTTCAAGAGCCAAAATATTCCCCCCCTCCCCAAACTTAAGTAAAATAGTATTAAGCATTTAAAATTATGAGGGGGGGTTAAAATTATTGGTCAATATAAAGTTTTAAAAAGACCAAAAGTCAACAGCAACCATTCAAAAAATTTATCGATGTAACACACTGGTTGGTTGAAGAACGTGTCACCTATCGACGTGAAGAAGTGGGGAGGAGATAAGAAGTGTAATAGAACGGGTTTACGTCTCGATTTGTACAGATGAAACCATGATGGTGGATTACTCGCATTCTCGTTCTTGATAAGAAGAAGAGGTGTTGGTTCAACTTCTTTGGGTTGGAGTTGATTCATTACAACTCTCATGTCTTCTAAGAATGCGAGTTCTTCAACGAAGATTTCTTCAAAGATTTCATCGATATCCCGAATAATAATATCATCAGAAAGAACGGGATGATACTCGGACTCTATAAAATGTTCACATTTAGCGTTAGATGTTGACCTGGACAACTCGATAGATGTGTACGTATGTGTATAATAAATAGCAGGATCAAACAACGCATTAGTGTAGTCGAGATAAGTATCGTGAAGCTGTTCAAATTCGTTGTTGTCGGAATTTATTGCTTCGAAAGAAAATACTTGAGCATAGGGTTCGGAGGGTTCACTTCCCAACTTGTAAATGTTAAGCTCAATTGGCATCTTCCCGAAGGATAGGGTCATAAAAACGTTTTGACAATTGATTATTGCGTTGGAAGTCGCAAGAAAAAGTCGACCTAAAATCACCGGAATTGGGTTTTGTGGGTTTGCTATAGGCTGTGTATCTATAACGATAAAGTCCACAGGGAATATAAATTCCCCGACTTTGATTAACACGTCCTCTAGCTCACCCCTAGGTTGGGTGATAGATCGCTCGGCAATCTGAACAGTGCAGTGCGCCGGTTTTAACTCTCTGATCCCTAATTGCTCATAGACAGAATATGGAAGCAAGTTAACACTAGCACCTAAATCGAGTAGAGCACAATTGATATTTTTACCCCCAATAGAAATAGATATGGTAGGACTTCCAGGATCCTTTCGTTTCTTGGGTATTTGTTGTGTAAAAGCAGTGCTTACATTACTCGCAAGGAACACTTTTTTAGGTACTTGAATTTTTCTCTTCCTAGTGCACAAGTCCTTTAGAATTTTTGCATAAGACGGAACTTGTTGAATAGCATCTAGGAGAGGAATGTTTATGTTAACTTCCTTAAAAATTTCCACAATCTTCTCCATTTGTGGACTTGGTCTGTTGCCCCTTAACCTGTTTAGGTAATGTGCTTTATTAATAAGGGTTGGGTCCAATATTGGAGAGGATTGTGGGGATGGAATGGATCCCAGAATTGGAGTGGGGATCGTTTTATGTTTACTCGAGGAAGTGGGATGAGGGTTCGAGCCTTGGGGAAAACGGAGAATATGCTCGGAAGAAGGTGGTGGACCGGACGAAGTAGGAGAAGAAGTAGAAGCCGGGGTTTCAATTGATTCCTCATCATCAATCTATTCACCCACTTAGTTGTTCAGCATTCTTCCCGATCTCAACGTAGTAACGACGCTCACATTATAAATTTTTGAGTGGCCGGGATTCGGTATAGGTTGAGTTGGAAGTTTCCCTTTCTCTCCCGTACTCATCATGGCATTTAACTGTGCAAGTTGTGCTTATATTGATTTTATACTTTCACCGTGGGAAGCGGTGTTCTGCGTTAACGTTTGGATAGAAGACATTAAATCATCCGTCGTTTTTATGGAATGTTTAATAAACATATCCACGCTTCGTTCGAGTGCGGAGAGTTTTTCGGTACCAGCCGTTTGGAAAGAATCATTAATCGGTGCATAATTGTTGGCTGGATTTTGAAAAGTTTGTGATTGAAAAGGGTGCTGACTCTGTGGTGGTGGTTATTGTTGCTGTGGAGGAAGTCTTTGATAATTTCTTTGGGGTTTGGTTTTGGTTCCAAGCAAAATTAGGATGATTTCTCCGTCCCTAATTATATGTAAAAGAATAAGGGTCGTTTCGAGGTTGTTGTTGAAAAGTAGCATTAATTTGTTCTTGACCTTGAAATAGTGGACTCAAAGGACATTCTCCCATTAAGTGTGATGGGTCGGAACAGCAACCACACACGGTTTTGGGGAGCGTAAATTGGTTTAGGGAGGCTGAAGAGAGTTTGTTTTCTATAGCATCGAGTTTCCTTTGCATCGCTGCCATTTGAAATTTTACTGCGATGGAAATATCGAGCTGATGGATACCTCCCCTAGACGATGATGTTCTAACGCTTTCCCACTGCAATGTTTGTTCAGCGAGATCTTCCAGAAATTGCCAAGCTTCACCATCGTCTTTGTACATTGACAAATGGTTTCACGCATCTGCTTTGTCACTGGATTAACACCCTCATATATAATTCGGCACAGATCCCCTCTATTTATTCCGCGATGAGTACATTGGACAAGCTGATCTTTAAACCGTTCAAAGCATTTCCAAAATGGTTCATTGGGAAGCTGGGTAAACTGGTTGATCTCGCTCCGAACACGGGCGGTCTTATGATTAGGATAAAATTTCTTTTGGAATGCTATAACGAATTCATCCCAATTGTAAATAGAGTGTACAGCGGTGTTATAAAGCCATTTTTCTGCTAGATCGCATAAAGTAAAAGGGAGAAGACGTAAGCGCATATCATCCATTGAAAGTTATGAAGTGCCCATCATTGCGCATACGTTTTCGAATTTGGTGATTAAACGTATGCGTCTTCAGACTCAAACCCGTGAAATTTGGGCAAAAGGTTGATAAAATAAGGTTTAATTTCAAAATTATCCCCATTAGCTGGTGGAATAGATAAACATGTAGGAAGGGGACCGCGTATAGGATAGCATCTTTCTTGGAGAGAGATGCGCGGTGGATTTTGCGCACCTACGGTTGGTGGCAGGGTCATATTATAATCTAGTGGAGAACCTTCCATCTCGGTCGATGTGGTGGGTGGAGGGGAAAAAGAAAATGAAGAAGCATCGACTTCGGAGTCGATAGCAGAAACGCGGACAAGAATGGCACTAGAATCCCGTGTCCTGCCGAGCATACACTAAGCGGGTTTAGCACAGGTGGCAGCGTGTAAACGATTTTAAAATGGTTTTTTTTTGTGTCGGACGTGAGACAAATCACAAAAAATATGCACAATCAACCCTAGAACTAAGGTCGCCTAAGTCAAGTCACTAGACCGCTCTTAGACTTCCAAAGGACATACCGCAGGATCAATCCTCTACCACCTCTTTATCGCTCTTGTGGCCAGGTAAGTGCCAGGTAAGTAGGAGGTATCCTCTATACGAATCACCTAAAATAGCGGGCCTAATTAAGTAATCACTTGCCTTAGTCACGCTTTCCTAGACACCACAAAAGAAATGCGGATAAGCGATAGATTACCCACGACCCTCCTCTATCCTTATTGAGCGTGACAGTCCTTAGAGTCTTGGTCTAGATAATTTTTAATTAATGTAGGGTGATGCGGATGCTCGTTTTGTGATTTGTGGGGCATAGGAAGAGTGATGAAATCCCCACCTAATCTGAATTTTGGTCTTGCCCCTTAAAGTCCGTATTAAAATATGCGCAAACAAACCAATTACAAAACACGAAAAAATAATTTTGATCGGCGATATTTTGCAAAGAATCCTACAGAAAAACATATTATTGGATTTTCAGAGGAGAGAGAAAGATATTAAGAAGATACCAGAGAACTTTGGCATTCCAACTCTCCTACTCTGCCGTGGTTCCGCCGCAAATATGGTGCTTTGGCCGCGGTTCCGCCGCAGAAAGGAGGGTTCTGTTGACAATTTTTCCACTTTGGCCTCCTTTGATCCTCTGGTCCTCTCTGAATGTCTTTGAATCTCAAATTCCTCGTTCAGGTGACTCCAGATTCCCTCGCAAAAAGTCGCACAGTAATCGTTAAATACACAATTTGTTGTTTTGTTTTACTTTATAATATGGATCGAATAAGAATTCAATACGAATAGCAAGAAAAAAATATTACGCACGTATCCCCGGCAACGATGCCATTTGACTGATCTATGTGAGTGTGTAGTAATAACCGTAATCAATAACGGTGTCGCGTGTAGCTAGCCGAGATGAGTATGGGTCGTCCGTAGGGATGCGTGGAATTTCTAATCTTGCTTTAAACGTGTTGATTAAAAGAGGGGAGAATAGTGTATAGATTCTAGATCTATGTTAAACACGGATGTAGAATTTATATAAAGAAGAGGATTGTAGGGTTCGTTAGGATTTAGTAGTCATGGATGACTAATAAAGATGACTCCTTTTATCTTTTGATAGATTCAAAACTAGATTGATAGTGATGAATGAGAATTAGGGTTCTTGGTAAAAACTAGGGTTTCTCCACTATTGACTCTTGTCCCTTCATTGATCTCTATTCATGTCTAGCCCTTAACAAAAAAATTGTTAATCTGATCTCAAATCGCGGTCGAGACTAGCAATAAATTGGTAGCGCACTCGATAAGGATGTTAACGATTCTTTTTCTAAAGTTTTATAAACTTCATAAGACGTAAAAGAGGTTAAAGGATTTTATTATCCATTGATCCACCATAATCCTACGAACCCTATCAAGCGGAGAATTGCTCGCGCATGATGGAGATAGAAGAAGAAGAACGGATAGAGATCATAATGTGAATATTAATTAATTAAACTAATGATCTACCTTTATTAATCAACTTCACAATTACAAAACCTTCAAGTTTAGATTACAAGAGGAAGAAGTTGCTCTCGATCTCTGCCTTGTCGGAAGTATATGCTCCGTCGAATCTCACGTCGCCCTATCACATCGAATCGCAGACCTGTCGTGGATCACTTGTTCTTTTGACGGTGATTTTCTTCGTGTAAAAGGTGATGATTTCTATGTTTAGCCCTCGGTCTTATTTATAGTCACAGAAGATACAAACCATAGATTTCATATGTAAGGATTTGTTCAGAAGATCCTACCAAAAAAATCCCAAACCCTAATTCCTCATATCGACCGTGGATCCGCCGCAATAGTGAGGGTTTAGCCACGGAAGCGCGGTGGGTTGGAGGGATCGTTTGATGAAAATTCTTCTGTAGCCTTATAATTACACATGGAGATTTATGTGATGTCTGGATTCATCAAATCTTCTCTAAGTCTCTTCCAGTATTAATTCTTCGATTTTATTTAACTTTACCGGTAGATTTTTGATTCTGACATCTCGATATCCCGATCTCCTAAGCTGAGCTAAATCTTGCACAATATCTACATAAATAATGTTAGTAATATTTGGTATTTTTGAGATATTATCCTAACCATTTTATATGATATTGTATTTTAAGAATATTGATTAAGGATATTTGATATGATATGCATCTTACTAAAATATTATATAAATATAAAATGCATATATTTCCCTTCATAATGTTAATTATAATATATAAATATATGGTAAATAATATTTTGCAGATAAACCCTCATGTATTTCATATTTATAATAAACACCTTTAAATATTTAAGAAAAGTAAGGAAAATGTTATATCAAATGTGCGATATTTTCGACTGAACAGATGTCGATTCAAGAGATAGCTTCGTTTGAAGCAACTAAATATCAAGCCTTGCTAGGACATGATTCTTATAGTGGTGTAGTTTGTGAACAAGATACTCTTTAATAATCCTCACAAATTAAGTGAAGAAAAATGTGGGAAGAAGAAGGAGATGGAAACTCAAGATAACTTGATAAAAATTAACAACCATTACAAAATATCACATCTCACTCTCACTTATCCCTTCAATGCAAAACAAAGGAGTGGGTGGGCTTGGTGACTCGCTAGGGTGAGTCACAAGCCCACACACTTCCTTATTTATCATGAAGGAAAAAGGAGAGAGAGTGTAGCCACCTCACCATGATATACATACGCATACAAATACTAGTATATGTATAATCAAGTATACCAACCTGTACTAATACGTATACCGTAATTCTACTAAAATACGAATACATATTTGTACCAAAAATATAAAATATGTGTATTCAAATTTAGAAAGAAATACATGTATTTGTATCAAAATAAAAATACCCATATTTATACAAATACACCCATTTATACAAATACACGCATTTGTATAAATACCGTATTCGTGTTAAAATATAAATACCAAAAAGAGAGAAATATAATACTAGCATCAAAATTGGCTGTCTTTCAAACCTGCTAGTACTACTAAACTGTCCTATTAAAACACATGTATAAATACACATGTCCGAACGAATACCCGTGCGTAAAACCATACACAAACTACACCGTTTCGCCTGAACCAGGAAACCCTCTGTGTGGAACACTAAAGACTCGACAATACTGACAATGGGTTTAACCACAAGCACGTCAGTTGCACTAGCTGTACGTAACAACTACCCAGGTATTTGTCGAAGGGAAGATCGACACGATAACTCACCCGAAAACCCTACTGAGCATATATGTGACATCCTCTGTACAATCCGGTCTGTTCGTCTAAAAGTATCGCATATCGGGCCTAGGGGTGGTAAACGTCAGACCCCTAATAGCACAATAAGTCGTGTCGGTGTGGAACCGAATAAACCCTGAGAAACTACAAGTGTACCTATAAGTAAATCTCACTTGCCCTGGCTAAGAACTTTATGTATTGGCCAGCCGTACATAGCGCAATATCAACTCCCAAAACCGGGAGAGAAGAATCCCTTCTAACCCCTACAGACTTTAAGTGCTTCGGGGCTGCACCCAACTACTACCTATTTGCATGACTCATTTAAGCCATGGTAGGGTAGTAATCTAAGTATAGTGGGAACAAACTCGAGAAGAATAGTGATGTCAAGTCAACGGACTAACCCGTACTCATGTCACCGGGGAACTCTTAACAGGCGATAGGTATAATAACAACCAGCAGTTACCAGCGAGTCCGTCCAGTATAAATCATAACTTAATGAGCTGTCACGCCTCGTTTCCCAGTATACGGGCCGAGGACGCGACGAGGCCGCTACGTATTTACTCAGAAGTAAATACGCTAAGCGTAACAAAGTAATATAAAAGAAATATACACAAGAGACAAATGTAATGAACAACAACTTTATTTATTAACATTCTTTTGTACAATGCATCTGAAAAGTAAATACATGGAATGGAAAGCAATTCCTAAACAGTGGCATAACAGAAATGGAAAGTACTGAAATGAAATATACAAGTAACTAGAGCTCCGGGTCAAAAGCTAGCTGGTCCAAGTCCTCGCTGCTGGGCTCGATCTCCAGTGAGTCCGAAACACCTAACGACATTCCAAAGACGAAGAAGAAAGAGAATGTCGTCAGCGAACAAATCGCTTGGTAAGTCCCAAAGATGAGGGAGAAATAGAATAGACAGAGAGAGTGTGTGTAATTTTTAAAGTGATATTATATTGTTATAATGTTGTATTTAGTGTTAACGTTGTTGTTTGTACCTTGGTACAGAAGAGGCCAGTGTATACAAGAGGAGTCTCACAAGACCAGAGACTACGGTATATAGAGTACAAGGCTCCGTCAAAATACCCGGAACAACGGCGATTGTATTCAGATTAGGTGTCTTTATGGTTGCTGTCTCGTGCCACTTCTAACACCTTCCATACCAATCTACCCATTAAACCCCGCGATGTCTTGTTTGTATTGTTTATATTGTATATTGTCTTGTAAATTGAATTGTATAGATGGATGACTTGCCGAAACCATTATATTAGTAAATTGATGTAACTGGAGAATCATGTAGATGGATGTATATCCATGGTTCAGTTCGGTCAAGTTGTATAGATTGATAGATTGAACAGATTGAATATATAGATTCATAGATTCATGTTGAATTGTAGTTTGATACTTGAATCATATTCAAGTCAGATTGATTATACTGAGATTCAGTCTGAGTCAGGCAATTAGAAAAGAAATTAAATCCTGAATTAGGTTTTGGTGTTATCGGGAACCGCTGCACATGGACGGCAGGATTTGTGTCTTTTTCAAAGACGATTATCGTGTTGATAACGCCGTTTGTTAAGTTGTCTACCTTAAATAGGAAAGCACCCATATCTCCGGCTCCCTGAGGCTCAAGAGACTGGTCCCGCTTAAACCAATGTTTACTAGAGTTCTTATTGTAATTTAGTATAACTTGAGGGGGTTTATGTAAAAATAATTTTGTATAATTTTCAAAATACACCTCAAGTATTTTATTATCGTCTTTAGAGTTTTCATTGATGTATATTTTATCATTATGACATTTCTAGTGAATAAAACCTAATTTCATAATATATGGTATTTAATTGTAAAGTATTGAACTTGCATGGAATTGCATGGTATTTTCATGTAAAGTGATTCTTTTTGATTTAGAAAAGTTGTAATATTTATATTATATTAAAAATTAGATATTTTGATGATACATACATATATATATATATATATAATAATTTTAATTTAGTATTTTTCTAGAAATCTCATTTTCTTAAAGATATTTGTATTTTTAAATCTTTCGAGACTGTATGCTCCTTGAGGAGGTCTGCATCTCGCACTACTAAGCCTGAGGATGTGCGAATGGGTTGTAGTGACGCTTTGAAAAGATTTTTTTAAAATACATAATCTTGTAGAAAAGGTTTTTATATAAGTCTGAGGTAGTTTTATGTAAAACCGTATTTTCCCAAATTTATGTTTCGCAATATCATCGTGCTATGCTACATATGAGTGTTGTGAATAGGTAGGTCATTATCTCGTGAACTATATAAAGGTATAGCAAGGAATTATAATGATTTATGTCAAAACTAAACTGTATGGTAATTTTTGGTAAAAGTGCTATAAAAATTGAAATATGAATTATTTTGCTATTAAACTTGTTCAATATGTTTTGTTAATGTTTAATGGTCATGATGTACATGTTTGGTATTGTTGTATTTAAGAAAATTGGAAATTTTTAAAGAAAACCGAATCGGAAGTCGGATTAACTCCACTTCCGTCGAGTTTTAGAATTACGAGTTTTCAGAATAGAAAAGAGAAAAGGGAGGAGGGACTTACTGGATTGTGGATTAGAAAAGAGGAAGAGGGAGTGGTAGGAGGTTCCGGTGCGTCGTTTCGTCATCGGGTGCTCCTAGGGTCGTCGTCGGAAGTTCGTCGAAGCTTCACCCTTTGCTAATTCCACTTGTACACAAAAGTTCTAGGGAATTTTCTTGACAGTTTGGACAGAGTTTTGAAAGTGAGGAGGGGTGTGTTTAGGTGTGGTATTTATTGGAAAAGTTAGGGTTTAGGTTAGATGAAAGGGTGTGAAAAGATGTATTAAAAATTGGATTAATTGGGGTTTTGAATTGCTCTTTTAATGTGCAGGGGTTTTAAAACAGTACAGGGGTTATGGGGAGGAAAAGATGCACAGTTTTCAAGAAGGCAAACTCGGATTTTGGGCTGACTCGGCCGGCGGCGGCGACCGATTCGACCAAGTCGCCGGCCGAGTTAGGCCGAGTCAGGACGAGTTCGGCCGCCACGTGTCCCTTGTCGTTTGGTATTTCTCCTAGGCCAGTTTGTTTTATATGTGACATTTGGTTTTTATGATTTATGCACGTGTAGACTCTTGGGCTTCTAAAAATTTAAAAGAAAATAATTAAAAAATAATGTGGCTGATGGGATTTGAACTCTAGTGCTTTGATTCAGCAGTGTAAGGTCTTTCCAATGAGCTCCAAGCTCCTTCTTGCTATTAAAAAGAAAATCAAACCTATAACTTGTGCTCAGGAAAAAATACCCCTTTATGTATTTTTTTGAAAAAAAATTGTACAGAAACTTTATGGTTGTTACATTCTACCTTCCTTATATAAATTTTGTCCTCGATATTTGTAAAAGGAAAGTGTAACAGATTCAAGGAAAGTTTGGTGATAGAACTGTTGGTAGTGTATAAAAAATAACAAAGTGATACAAGGGTTTTAAAAATGTGAAAGAGACTTACTACTGTTACCTTGGTCAACTGTCTCGCCTTCTACGGCTGCTAAGGTGTAAGCCTGTCGCCGGGGCACGTTTCTCCTAGCTGGGGGCACATTCCTCTGTCCCCGAGGCATGTTTCTCTGCCCTTGAGGCATGTTCCTCAGTGCCTGATAGAATTGGCGAGTAGGCTGTGCAGGTAGTGGAGCAGGGAGTGCAAGACAAGGTGCAGGAGCCTGGATAGCTGGCCGCTGCGGGTAATTGGTGGGTGTATGAGCTGGGTTGCTTCTGTAAGGACAGTTTCAAATTCCGTGATTGGATGCGCCACAAACTAGACACGGGCCTTTGGCGCGCCTACAGTCCTTCCACAAGTGTCCCTTTCTCTTGCAGTAATAGCTAAAGTCTGGGCTTGACTGGTTACTGATTTCTTCCGATCTCCTGGGCTCAACAGTTGATCTTGAAGAGGCTCCTCCTACCATCTGATTGGTACGGCGCTTAACTCCGGAAGATTGAGGTCTGCCCTTCCTCTTCACCACTACCTCGTATCTTCGGGCAGCTTTCAAAGCCAAATCATGGGTTGGGAAATCCCCTGTAGCTAATGCAACTTGGATTTCAGGGTCTAACCCTTGCTGAAATCTTCTATTCCTGATCTCAGCGGTCGGTATGAGATGGGCCGCAAACCTATTACGGTCTTGTGTTAGCTGTGTAGTATGTGATATATTGAAAAAATGAATGTATTGAGACATATCTTACCGACTGAGTATGGTAAACTCAGTATCATACTCATCTACAGATTTGGTGCATATTGAACCTTGTTGCGGATGGATAAACTGTTTTCCATATCAAAGCAGGCAGTCTCAGGGAAATTCTTTGCGTCGAACATGTCATGGAAATTCTTCCATTCGATAGGTTGTTCAAGACGGCTTTCTTCCGTCTTCCACCAAACCCGTGCATTGTCAGTGAGTTGCAGCTTTGCAACTTAAACCCAAGCGACCTCTGGCACTTGTGCTGCTGCCAGATCATCTTCAATACTTTAAGCCTATTCCTCCACTTCCAGAGGGCTCACTTTTCCTGAGAAGTTCTTGGGGTGCAGGGCCCCGAATTGCTTCACCCTTGGTACTTCCGCTCCTGGATGGTTCAAGAGAATAGCAGTCTGTTGCTGCTGTCCTTCCAGGAGGCTGCGGATCGCCTCAAGCAGTACCGTCTGCTCATTGATCGGAGCAGCTACAGCAGGTGTGAGTGGTAGTAGTGGTGGAGTGTTATGTACATTGGTGCTGGTGTTGTTTGGGAAATCCATAACCTTGAATGAAAAATTTGGATTGGGACAGATTCAAAGTGTATGAAATGATAAGATTCAAGGAATGTGAATTGTAAAGAATTTTTTCAGTTGCTGGTTCTTGTGTTATATTGCTTAGAATGTCCACACAGTGTTGAACTGCATGGTAGGGTTCCATACAGCTCTGAACTGCATGGGACACCAACAAAACCTGTCACGCCCCGCTTCCCAGTATACGGGCCGAGGACGCGACGAGGCCGCTACGTATTTACTCAGAAGTAAATACGCTAAGCGTAACTAAGCAATATAAAAGAAATATACACACGAGACAAATGTAATGAACAACAACTTTATTTATTAATATTCTTTTGTACAATGCATCTGAAAAGTAAATACATGGAATGGAATGCAATGCCTAAACAGTGGCATAACATAAATGGAAAGTACTGAAATGAAATGTAAAAGTAACTAGAGCTCCGGGTCGAAAGCTAGCTGGTCCAAGTCCTCGCTGCTGGGCTCGATCTCCAATGAATCTGAATCACCTGACGACATTCCAAAGAAGAAAAAGAAAGAGAACGTCTTTGATTGATCGAGTTCTTCTGTGATCCGTATGAAAAGCGTTATCATAATCAAAGAATTTATAGCCGCAATCAATAACGATGTCGATGTAATTCGTTAATGAGTACGGGTCGTCCACTGAGATTCGTGTATTTTTTCGTTCTTGCTTTAGTTGAATCGAAAGAAAATAGTAAAGAAAATTCAAAAAAATGAATCAATGTTTATTGGATGAAATATCATCAAGAAAAATCAAGAAAGGTTTTAAAATTTAGTAATCAAGAAAATATCCAAAATCAAATTTAGTTATCAAGAAAATGTAGAATGGCTTGTAGAATTCGATAGGAATTAGTAGCAATGATGAATACTCAAAATGACTTATCTTATCTATTGATGAACAATGGTGATGAATTAAGATTAGGGATCTATTGAAGAAACTAGGGTTTCTCCTTTATTATCCCTTGTCTTTTCATTGATCATCATTCAAATCTAGCCTTTGACAAAGAGAATCATCAATCATTTAATCCCAAATTGCAACGAAATTATCAAGAATGGTGATCTTGTTCCAAATTTGGTCATTGACGATTCTTTTTCCAAAAGTTCATAATTCTCATAAGACTTAAGATGAGTTTAGGATTTCATCACCATTTGATCTACCAAATCCTTCGAATCCTTTATAAGCGGAGATTTCACTCACGCATCATGAAGATGGAAGACTCAACAATTAGGAATTTCATAATGCGAAAACTTAAAGAAAGCAAGAATCAACAATTGATTACCTTTATTAATCAACTTCTAATTACACTTTCCTTCAATCCGAGGATACAAGAATTGCTCTCGATCGCTCCCTTGAAGAGATAACAATTCCGTCGAATTTCGCTTTGCTCGATCTTCGTGAGACTTGGACCTGTCGAGGATCTCGTGCTCTTGATGACGACTGGCTTCACGTAAAGGATCTTAAATGTCATCGCTTTATGTTGTTCTCAACGATTCTTGATTTGGATCTTGATTAGGAATTGAATTGGATTTGGTTTTGGTTTGTATACTAGAAATTGACTACCATCAACAACCTTTTTAGTGTAGACTTAGGTCCTTTTTTATAGCCCTTCACCTATCTTCCACTAGAAGCTAGGTTAACCTTCCCCAAAAAGCTGGGTAGTTGTAGGGAAACTTCTAGAATAAGGTAGTTATCAAGCTTCCTCAAGAAGCTATGCTGTTGTAGGGAAGTTTCCAGAACGAGATTGTTACAACGGAGCGTCTCAAGTACGCTAGGTTGTTGGAATGAAGCTTTTAGAGAAGTGTCGTCACTGGAGCCCCCAACTCGGCCGCGAATCCGCGGCAGATCGGCCTGACTCGGCCGTGGATCCGCGGCCGTTTAGTGAGCTTGTTGCTTCAAAATTCTTCTATCTTCTGGTGTTGGTCTAGTAGTGTTAAGGTGATATCTGGAATCTTTAAATCCCTTCTAAATCTCTGCCAGATTTTAACTCTTTAATTTGCTGCATTTTTGTCGGCGAATTTGCGATCCCGACATCTGTCCTGAAATAATTTTCTGCACAAAATCTCACTGAAGATTCTTGAGATATACAATATCATGCGTGAAATAATAAACATACAATTTCCTTTCATAATGTTGATTATAATGTATAACACGTGGTATTTGATACTTTCCAAAAGAACTTGTAATACGTGTTATATTTATAACAAACATCATTAGATGTTTAGAAAAGTGAGGAAATTGTTATGTTAAAAATTGCAATATTTTCGACTGAACAAATTCCCCCAAACTTGACTTTGATCTTCTCGAGCAAACTTCTTTTATTCAAGAGAAGGAGAAATTAAAAAAACTAAATAGCACACTTTCGTAGGCAACACGATTGCACTGAGCACGTGCCACAACCCTTTAAATCTCTACGTGTCCCTAGTAGGAGGAGTGTTGTCTCCTGAGGGTTTTCAGCGGATTGCACCCACAAAATCCTATAACAAAAGGAAGACTGTGAAAGTTACATATAAAGATAAGAATTATAAAAGAAAGACAATGAAAATCAAAGTTTTCAACTACACTAGCTTTTCGGTTGTCATGAGCCCTATCTTAATATTCATGAATAAATGTTAGAAATCACTCAATAAAACATCGCTTTTGTTCTTCATTCCTACCTTTCTTCCAAACACCAATCATATACCCCTACGTGTGTGTTAAAGACATCCTTACACTCGGAGAATTCAATTCAAGCTATCATACTCTTGTCCATCTACCTCAGTACTTTTTAATCAGTGAATATTTTAGATGGAATTGATCACACATTCTTCATGCGACCGTTAATATTTATTGAGGTACTAACCGACCGATTACTAAATGTGCTCACATATTAGGCGTAATTAGCAATTTCCTCGCCTTGCAATACCTAAGGCTTAGCAGTGATTCCCAAACCAGTTGGTCTAAGGCACTAGGTGATGAAGCACCTTCGCTATATTTTTTTTATACTGCCTTGGTGATTACAAAACCAATGTTCATTTTTCTTCACCATTTTATACTTTTATTCCTCATTTATTATTTTCTTTGTACTTTCGCTTTTAGACAAGAGCATTTCAAGGTATCCTCTACAATCCCGAGTTTCAAGACGTGTGTAACTGCGTATAGTAGGGTATCAATGTTCAGATGTTTGGCTTCCAGAATATGAACTATTTTTCAGACTTATTTTTATCCTCAGATTAGTGACTTCCTTCATCTTACTAACCCTTGGGACAATGGCTCATAACTGCTTATTACTTGTTTCGCCTAAGAAAACATCTAATCTTCTTGGTTTTCTTAAATTCTTCCAATCTTTTAAATATAATTTTTTAAACTTTCATTATCAAATTTTTTTTATATTTTGTGCTTATGCAAAGTGTAATACAAGGTAATGCGTCAATAAGCACAAACCTCCCCCAAACCTATTTACAGCAGTGTCCTCACTATCGTCATCTTTTAAATCTCAAAAACCTGTAGGCTTGGGAGGAAAAGTTATTAACGGGGTACAAGAATAAATGGACGTGAAAATCTCCCCCAAACTTATTTTTTAATTTATGTACAATTTTGCATTTTTTTTAGTAATGACTCACCTCCATTCTAAAAATGGGAAAATATTACCGAGACATGGAGGTGAGGTGGAGGAAAATTAGTCATTATAAATTGGCTCCTGTAAAAACAGGAGCTCCTCCGTGGGGTCAGTGGAAAAATACGGTTTTAATCTATGCCCATTCACTTTGAAAATTGTACCGTTTTTTCTCTTTTCAACTTCAACCGCCCCGTGTGAATATACATAACGCACCACAAATGGTCCTTTCCAACGAGATCGTAGCTTACCCGCATGAAGATGGAGACGAAAATCATGAAGAAGGACTTGTTGTCCTGGGGTAAAAGTTTTTCTCAAAATATTTTTGTCGTGAAATACCTTAGTCCGGTTCTTTACTATCACCGCACTATCTAAAGCTTCATCGCGGAGTTCGCTTAGCTCATTTAATTGTAGCTTCCGAAAGTTGCAGACTTGATTCAAATTAATGTTAAGTTCTTTAATGGCCCACATTGCTTTATGTTCAATCTCGACAGGAAGGTGGCAAGTCTTTCCAAACACCAGGTGTAAGGAAACATATCAAGATCGGTCTTATAAGCGGTACGAAATGCCCAAAGAGCATCCGTCAATTTGGTTGACCAATCTTTCCGGTTTTTAGAAACTGTTTTCTCCAAAATTTGTTTGATCTGCCTATTGGAAATCTCAGCTTGCCCACTCGTTTGGGAATGATAGGGTGTGGAAAGTTTGTGCTTGATTGCATATTTCCGCATCAAATTCTCGAAAGACCGATTACATAAATGTGTCCCGTTGTCGCTAATGATAGCGCGAGGGTATCTAAATCGCGAAAAGATATTTTTTTTAAGGAACTTAATGAAAACTTTGTTGTCATTAGTGCGACATGGTATTGCTTCCACCCATTTCGAGACATAATCAACCGCTAACAAGATGTACAAATTCCTAAAAGAGTTGGGAAAAGGACCCATAAAATCAATACCCTAAACATCAAAAATTTCAACAACCAAGATCGGTTGAAGGGGCATCTCATTTCTTTTAGAAATCCGACCCGTATTTTGACATTGTGGACAGGTTTTGCAATGATCAAATGCATTTTTGAATAATGTAGGCCAGTAAAAATCACATTGCAGAATTTTCTCCGCCGTCTTACGTGGACCAAAGTTACCTCCACATACCTGATCATGACAGAAAGACAAAACACTCTTGAATTCATCATTGGGGACACATTTGCGAATGATTTGGTCAGGAAAATACTTAAACAAATAAGGTTCATCCATTACTTGGGATAGAAATCGATAATTGTCCTGTTTCGACCAATCGCTCGAAATAAGTCTCGTTGCAAGATAATTGAAAATATCCACGAACTAAGGTTCGCCGGATACGGTCAAGAGCTGTTCGTCCGGGAAAGAGTCGTTAATTGGTAAGGTCACAGTTCGTGAAGAGATACATGAAAGATAGTCGGCTACTGCGTTTTCACATCCTTTCTTATCTCGAATGACAAGATCAAATTCTTGTAATAATAGGATCCAACATATTAACCTTCCTTTAGCATCCTTCTTTGATAAAAGATGTTTTAGGGCGGAGTGATCAGTGTAAACCACAATCGGTGAGCCAATCAAGTAAGGCCTGGATTTTTCTAATGCAAATACAACTGCCAAGAGTTCTTTCTGGGTAGTTGTATAATTAATTTGGGCATCATTCAAGGTCTTACTTGCATAATAAATCACATGTGGTATCTTATCAATATGTTGTCCTAAGACTGCACTAACAGCAAAATCTGATGCATCACACATAAGCTCAAACGGGTGGTTCCAATCAGGAGATGATAGAACGGGGGCTGTAGTGAGGGAATTTTTAAGTGAGTCAAATGCAGCCTCACAATCCGAATCAAAGTGAAATGTTGTATCCTTGGCCAAGAGAAGAGTTAAGGGTCTAGCAATTTTGCTAAAATCCTTAATGAATCTCCTATAAAATCGTACATGACCAAGAAAAGATCGTATATCTTTGACGCATTTAGGATGAGGAAGGTTATGAATGATATCTATCTTAGCTCTGTCGACCTCAATGCCTTTCCGTGAAATGACATGTCCAAGCACAATACCCTCTTGGATAATGAAATGGCATTTTTCCCAACTCAAAGTTAAGTTCTTATCTTTACAACAAGTCAGAACTGCATTAAGATGAGATAGGCAATCATCAAAAGAGTCCCTGAATATCGAGAAATCGTCCATGAAAATCTCCAGAATATTCTCGACCATGTCCGAGAATATCCCCATCTTACACCGCTGAAATGTAGCGAGAGCATTGCATAACCCAAAGGGCATGCGTCTATAATCAAAAGTACCGAAATGACGAGTAAATGTGGTTTTATCTTGATCCTTTTCGGCAATAGGGACCTGGTTATAGCCAGAGTATCCGTCCATGAAACAATAATATTCATATCAAGCGAATCGTTCCAACATTTGGTCAATAAAAGGCAGAGGGAAGTGGTCTTTTCCCGTTACGGCATTGAGTTTTCTGTAATCAATACATACACGCCACCCAGTTTGGGTGCGTGTCTGGATTAACTCATTAGGCTCATTTGTTATGACCGTGATGCCAGACTTCTTAGGGACTACATGAATAGGACTTACCCATTGGATATCAGAGATTGGGTAAATGATACCACTATCAAGGTATTTGACGATTTCTTTCTTTACCGCCTCCTTCATGACGAGATTTAACCGTCTTCGTGGTTCTCGGGTTGTCTTGGCTTCATCCATCAAATGTATATGATGTTCAACAATCAGGGGACTAATCCCTTTGATGTCAGCCATTGTCCAACCAAATGCTTGCCTATTAGATCTCAAGACCATCAGAAGAGCGTTCTCTTGCTCTAAGGCTAGAGAAGCGGATATGATCACAGGCAAAGACTCATTCTCACCGAAATATGCATATTTAAGGTAAGAAGGTAACAATTTGATATCTAATGTCGGCAGAGAGACAATAGAAGGTGGGGTAAGTGAATGGCATTCAGATTCTAGAAGAAGTTCATAGCCTGCAAAGGATACAGACTCGGAAAGTGTGTCTGACTTTTGTGATGAGTCAGAAGGTTCAAATTCAGGAGTGGACTCGTCAAAAGTGTCCTCACTATGATGTGCAAGAACAAATAATGATGTGCTAATGTTGTCGAGATCATCAAAGCAAAGTTCATCAACCTTGCAGCTTTCGGGAGATATCTCGTGGACATAACAGACATCAAGAATATGAGCAGAGGGTTCAGATGGCTGACTTCCAATCTTGTAAATATTAAGCCCAATTATGATTTTCCCAAAGGATAGGTTCAAGGAACCGTTTCGACAATTAATGACAGCATTGGAAGTGGCTAAGAAGGGTTGACCGAGAATCACCGGAATTTGGTTCCATGGGTTTGCTATAGGTTGTGTATCTATAACAATAAAGTCCACAGGGAATATAAATTCCCCGACTTTTATCAACACATCCTCAAGCTCACCCCTAGGTTTGGTGATGGATCGGTCTGCCATCTGGAGAGTACAATAAGCTGGTTTCAACTCTCTAATCCATAACTGTTAGTTATATATATGCCCTAGAGGCCATTGTTGTACATATGATGTATATTATAGTGGATGCTTGGATATATATAGAGAGGACTTTCTTGCTCGACATGATAGTATGCTATTTGGTTTCACTTTGTCTTAACATATTGACTTGTATTGGTTTACTGTCTTGCTCTCATATGTTGATAAAGCCTTTAGGATATGTACTTGACTACTAGGACTATGATGCAGATCATACTAGTGGAGCTAGGGTAGTCCAAGAGTACATCCTATAACTGTTCCTAGTCGAGGGAGTATCGAGAAAGGGCATCGATACTCCAGAGTAGACTAGCGTATACGCTTCTCGACCCATATTTATGCGATGGATAATCCCATATCCATTGGTGTTTGACATCAGAGAAGATATACGGGTGCTCAGTGGAGACTGGGTACACTGAACGAACTCGCCGAGAACTCCTAGATGGTATTATACCTATCGTCAGATAGCAGTTCTCTGGTGACACTGGTACAGGTTAGTCTGTAGACTTGAGATCGTCATAGAGTCTTGTGTGATTCCCACAGTGCTTTGATTTCCACCTTACCACGTTCATGAGAACGTGCAAAATGATGGCTTTTGGGTACAGTCCCGAATCACATGGAAGCAATGAGCGATAGGAGGGGTTTCGTCTCTCCCGGTATTGTGAGTTAATGTTGCGCTGTGTTCGATTGGCTGTAACTGGAAGTCCCTGGCCAGGGCTGATATGGAAACCTACTAGTAAGTGTTATCAGTAGTTTCTTGACCCGTTATGAGCCTTACATCGACACGATTTATCAGTTACTGGGGTCTGACGTTTACCACCTGTAGACTGGATATGCGACATATCAGACGAAGAGACCGGACTGTAAGGGAGTGTTACTGATTGGATTCACAGGACTATGTACAGGCTTGCTTGTTGATCTTCTAATCGCTCAATACCCAGGTGGATGTTACGTTTAGCTGACCGCTTGCAGCTTGTGCGTGTTAGATATGATCATCACCTACTGTCGGCGTATTGACGATTCTTTAGAGTCCAACACATATGTTTCCTGGCTCAGGAAAAACGGATTATGAGCACATATGTGATATGTGCGGGACCGAGAACAATACATGTATGTGATACCATATTCGATTCTCGCGATATGTGATATCGGCCGGGTATATGTGATATAGCCGGGTCATCGGATCAAGTGTTGATTCGATCAACTGATAAAGATTATATTATTCAGTTATTTGCAGAATAGCCAGATTATCAGATCAAGTGTTGATTCGATAATTTAATGTATAATTATATATTTAATATATTACATTACGTTAACTAATATAAGCTCACTTAAAGATTCTTTTTCTAACTTGATGATACATTGATATATATGTGATATATGTTAATCGTATTATTTTTCTTTTGTTACAAAATATTGTATATGCGATATATAATATTGTAACATGTTAGGGTTACAAATGCAACTAGGGTTAAAACCATGCTAGGATTTAAACTTGGGTTAACATTTTCTTTTTGGTTAATTCTTTTTGGATGGATAATGTTTTGGATGAGCTTTGAGGAAGCTTCATGATCTTTTGACAAAGTTCACCATTTTTGTTTTATCCTTGATATTTGTTAACCTAACTTTAACCCTAGCCTATGGTTTATTCTCTACATGAGTTAGCCATGACACATATGTAGGGTTACTAGGCACTGTCACAAGGTTCTACAAGGCATCAACCATGCCAAAATCAAAATTTTCAAGTGCCGAACAACCCTAACCAAGATCTTAGACTAGAGATTAGGCGAAACAAATAGCAAGTAAACAACTTTACTTCTAAGAGTTAGGGATTACAACCTTTGTAGTCCGTTCCTTCACTTCATAAGCTCCGTGTTGAGGTCCCATCGCCGCGATCATCATGTACCCGCACTCTAAAGAGGCTCCATGAAGAGAAAGATGCAAGTTTGCTTCCGATCTTCAATAACTAAGATGATCTACCTTGAAGAAACTCAAACCCAAGCTCTTGCTTTGCTAATCAAGTATTAGTAAAGCAAACACCCTAATCTAAGTTGCAAGAATAGATGAGGATGATGAAGTAGGAATTTAGCTCACAGTTGTTTTCAATTTCTCACTCATTTTCATCACATATGAAAAAGCTAGAAAGCTTTTTCTTGCAAGAAGAAGGAAGAAGAAGAAGCAAATCTCTTTGTGATGAATAATGAAATCAAGTGTGTGGTTAGAAATGCAATCATGGGTTAAGTATGAAGAATTAACCCATGTAGAGAAATAACTATCGAAAAGGGTTGGGTTGGGTTAAAGAAATATCTATGCAAAATATCACAAGTCAAAATCAAAGCTTCAAGAATCTTCTTGAAAGCTTCATGAAAGCTTAACCCTAATCCAAACCCTAACCATATTTAAACTCCACAAAATATGTTGCATTTATAACCCTAACTTGTTACAAAATTATATATCACATATACAATATTTATTGTAACAAAATAAAATAATAAAATTAACATATATTATATATATATCAATGTATTACCCGAGTGAGAAAAAGAATCTTTAAGTTAGCTTATATTAGTTAGTGTAATTTAATATATCAAATATATAATTATACATTAAATTATTGAATCAACACTTGATCCGATAATCCGGCTATTTCATAAATAACCGACTAATATAATCTGTATCAATTCATCGAATCAACACTTGATCCAATGACCCGGCTATATCACATATACCCGGCCGATATCACATATCGCGAGAATCTAATACGGTATCATATACACGTATTGTTCTCGGTCCCGCACATATCACATATGTCCTCCTACTCCGTTTTGCCTGAGCCAGGAAACCTCTGTGTAGGACTCTAAAGAATCGTCAATACGCCGGCAGTAGGTGATGATCATATCAAACACCCACAAGTTGCAAGCGTTCAGCTAAACGTAACAGCCACTCAGGTATTGAGCGATCAGAAGAACAACAAGCAAGCCTGTACATTCTCCAGTGAATCTATTCAGTAACACTCCCGTACAGTCCGGTCTCTTCGTCTGATATGTCGCATATTTCGCCTCGGGGTGGTAAACGTCAGACCCCAGTAGCTTGATAAGTCGTGTCGATATGAGGTCCATAACAGTTCGAGAAACTACTGATAACACTTACCAGTAAATCTCAGCAACCCTGGCCAGGGATTTCCAGTTATAACCAATCGAACACAGCGCAACATCAACTCCCTATGCCGGGAGAGACGAAACCCCTCCTATCGCTCATTGCCTCCATGTGATTTGGGACTGTACCCAAAAGCCACCGTTTTGCACGCTCTCTTGGACGTGGTATGATGGAAATCAAAGCACAGTGGGAATCACACAAGACTCTATGACGATCTCGGGTCTACAGACTAACCTGTACCAGTGTCACCAGAGAACTGCCATCTGACGTGAGGTATAATACCATCTGGGAGTTCTCGGCAAGTCCGTCCAGTGTACCCAGTCTCCACTGAGCACCCGTATACCTTCTCTGATGTCAAACACCAATGGATATAGGATCATCCATCGCCCATCATATGGGTCAAGAAGCGCATACGCTAGTCTACTCTGGAGTATCGATGCCCTGTCTCGGTTCTTCCAGGACTAGGAACATTTGAAGGATGTACTTAGCGACTACACTGTCCCCACTAGTATGATCTGCATCATAGTCCCGGTAGTCAAGTACTCATCCTAAGGGCTTTATCAATATGTAACATAGAGACAATCAGAGTACATGTTAAGATAAAGAGCAACCAGATAGCATACTATCATGTCGAGCAAGAAAGTCCTACCTATATATGTCCAAGCATCCACTACAATATACATCGTATGTACAGTAATGGCCTCTAGGGAATACATATAACTAACAATCTCCCACTTGCACTAGGGCCATCTGTTGTGGTATCGCATACCCAACAATCAGCCGTTGTTGAAGTATCTCATACTCAACCATCCCATAAAAGTCTCTACTGGGAAATAGGCCTTTGTGAGTGGATCCGCGCTGTTGTCCTCTGTGTCTACTCTCGTAACCTACATCTCCCTGGAGATCAACCATCTCCATGATCAGGTGATACTGCCTAAGAATATGTCTGGATTTCTGATGGGACGTGGGTTCCTAGGTATAAACCACAACTCCATTGTCACACAATGGCAGGAACGAAGTTCATCTCATGAACTAGTGTACATCCAGACTATTTCTTTGGTAGCATCCTTGGTAACGATGTATCTTGCCTTTAATCGTCTAGTAAGTCACGGTATCTAGCTTGGAACTCTTCCAACATACCATCCCTCCACTGAGGGTAAAGACAATGCCTGTGACTGACATTCAGTCATCCTTATCACCCTGGAACCTTTCCAGTGATTCTCCCCAGGATCGATTGATACCATCTCACTACAACTAGTGAGAATCCTAACATCCAATTAGATCTATCTCATAGATCCAAAACCCAGGATTTAGGAGGTATCACTTTGTTCCTATATGGAGAATTCATGTGATAAGAGGAGATTGACCGAGCATAGCATAGGAAACTCCTTCCCTATCAAGAGTATGTCATCCACGTACAATACGAGGATCACCACCATACTCTCTACTACCTTTTTGTATATACAAGGTTCATCTACCATTTTGATGAAGTCAAACTCTTTGACTACCACATCAAAACAGACGTTCCAACTCCGCGATGCCTGCTTTATCCCATAAAGCACCTTGCACACGTTCCTGCTGCTCCCACTGTCTACGAAGCCCTCTGGCTGTGTACTTATAGACTCTCTCTTCTAAATCATCATTTAAAAAAGTAGTCATGACACCCAACCGCCAGATATCGTAGTCATGGTTTGTAGCAATGGCAAGTAGGATCTGGATGCTTAAGCTTTGAAAGTCTCAACTTTTCTATGTACACCAAGTAATCTTCTCAAGATATACTTGCTTCTGATGGGGATTTAACCCTTCAGATAAAGCAACCAAAGTCCACACTTTGTTGGTGTATAAGGATTCCATGTCAGATCGCATTAGCATCCAGCCATTCTTACAGAATCCCACTCTTGATGTCCTGCTCGAAACAAGTTGGGTCATCATCTCATGATGCAATACTCGCTCCCACTGTCATAGAGAAACCGAAGTATCTCTCAGGTGGGTGAGGAACCCTACTAGATCGGCGGAGAGGCTGAGGTTCGTTGGAAACTATTGAATCCTTCAGCTTCTACCAAATCATTAGCTGCAGTTTGTATAGCTGGAACTCTTTCCAGTTCTACCTCATGACCACTAATTTCTTCACAAGAAATTCCCTTTCACTAAGGTGGCATGCTGAGAAACAAAACATCTTTTGTTCCTCAATTTGGTAGAAGATATTCCCTTGCTAATGCTTGGGATATCCAATAAACTTCCACAGAACTGACCTTGCCTTGAGCTTGCCTGGATTATGCTTTTAGACATAGGCCGGACAACCCCAAATCTTAACTTACTTAAGATATAGGCTCTTCCCATTCCATATCACATATGAAGTGGTAGGCATTGATTTGATTGGAACCCTATTCAATACTTATGCAGCTTCTCAAGTGCATAACTCCCAAAAGGAAATAGGAAACTCAGTAGTACTCATCATAGAGCGCACCATATCAAATAGGGTGTGATTGCTCCGCCCCGATACACCGACGTGCTGTGTTGTATACGGAAGAGTAATGCTGAGAGAGAATCTCATTCTCCTTTCGAATAGTCCAGGAATCCCGTGCTCAAGTATTCTCCTCCCTGATCACATCAAAGTACATAATACTTATACCTGTTTTGGTTCTCTACTTCTAACTCATATTCATTGAATTTCTCAAAAGGTTCAGACTTGTGTTTCAACAAGAATACATGTGTGAATCTTGAGAGACCATCAGTGCATATAATAAAGTATAAAGAACCAGTCCTGGCATGTGTAGACAGGGGACTTTCATACATCATCATGTATCAATCCCAAGAGTTCATTAACTCTTTCTCTGTTTCCAATAAACATAGGTGTGGTCATCTTATCTTTGTGACATGACCGGCAAGTTTCACAAGATGTAAATTCAAACAAATTTAAATATGCATCTCTATGTAACTTAGCTAGTCGGGTCGCATTGAAATGACCTTGTCTACAATACCTCAAGAAGGATTCGTTCATTTCTGAACTCTTCCTGTTGTGTGTGTTCTGTACGTTAAGAACTGTAATTTGATTTAGAACGTATATACTTTTAGATAACGTACCTTAACCGATCAACTCTTGATATAGGAAATGTTCAAAACATTATCCAACAATACAAAATTATATCCTTCTTCACTAATAAAGAGACTGATATGATGTTGTATATCAGGATCGGTATCTAATAACATTCGTTCAGAATCAATCTATTCTGGTAATACAGGGTGATAACTGCCAACAGACTTGGCTGCAACACTTGCACTGTTTCTAACTCTTGAAACTTATCACCCGTTCTTAGTTCTCTACCTATCTGTAGCCCATGTAACAGATTACATTTGCGGGATCCTGATCCGGTATCTCATACCCAGGACGTAAAGGATACTGAGAAACAGTTCTCGGTAATGAACACACCCGAAGAAGATGCATCAGCATGCACTTTCTTCGTTTGGGTTGCACGGGAATTCTGGTAATCCCCTATTTCCTGCTCGGTCTTATAACATTTATAAGTTGGAGCGGGACCAACGTTCCCTAGCACAGTATAACAAGTGGGCTCGGTCAATACATCCGTATTATTATCTTGATTAAGGCGTGACACGGTCGCTACCTGGAGAGAGAGAGAAGAAAATGTAGGGTTCCTAGACACACTAATGAGGTCTCACAAGGCATCAACTATGCCAATTTCAAAAATTACGGTGCCGAGAAACCCTAGACTACGGATCGTTAACTAGATTTTAGGCGACAAAAGAAACTAGTTAACAACTTAACTACGAGTAAACGGAAATACAACCTTTGTAGATCCGGTCCTCCACCTCCATAGCTCCGCAATGAAGTCTCCCCGCTGTCCAAATGGAAACCCGGGCTCTAGCGTCGGCTTCATCAGATAAATGGGCGGGCAAGGTCGTCGGCTTCGTGCCGAAGATGATCTACGTCGAGGCATCACTAGATCAAGCTCCCACTTCACCAAGTCATGAAACTTGTGAAGAAAACACCCTATACTACTTGGCAAGTGGTAGAGGATGAAGAAATAGGAGGTGGGTTCACTTTAGAATTGGATTTCTCACTCATTTCATCAATCCACCATTGATGAAGTCAAGCTCCTTCATCTTGAAGAAGAAGAAGAAGAAGATGAAGCATATGATAAGTTATTTTCTAAAAAAAAAATAATAAGAATACTTATCATGTCTTAACCATGGTTAAGTGTAGAGAATAAATCATGGTTAGTGGGAATGGTTAGGGTTAAGCATGGAGACAAAATGGTCACTTGGTCAAAGCTTCATGAAGCTTCAACTAGAAAACAAATTAAGCCACCATTTTCCTTTATGCTTATCATTTTTCCAAAAAGAATAAATAGACAAATAAATGAAAAAGAAAACAAAACCCTAATCATAAGTTTAACCATGGTTTTATTCTTTGCACTTAACCAAGTAAACATGTATCATCAAATATGATACAATAATATGCACAAAAAGTATATCACATATACAACTTGTACATCCAAGTGAGAAAATCCTTTAAAGTGAACCAATACTAGTTAATGCAAAGTAATATATCAAATATATAATTATGCATTAAATCATTAAATCAACACTTGATTTAACGATCCGGTCATATCGCATATAACCGACTAATATACAATGTATCGGCTTATCGAATCATTCCTTAATTCGATAACTAGGTCATGTCGCATACAACCATTCGATACAATCATCGCGAGAATAGAATACGGTATCACATACACGCATTATTCTCGGTCCCGCAAATATCTCATATGCGCTCCTATTTCGTTTCCCTTGAGCCAGGAAACCTCTGTGTAGGACTCTAAAGACTCGTCAATACGCCGGCAGCAGGTGATGATCATATGAAACACCCACAAGCCGCAAGCGGTCTGCTAAACGTAACGGCCACCCGGGTATTGAGCGATCAGAAGATCGACGAGCAAGCCCGCTCACACTCCTGTGAATCCAACCAGTAACACTTACCGTACAGTCCGGTCTGATCGTCTGATATGTCGCATATCTCGCCTAGGGGTGGTAAACGTCAGACCCCAATAGCTCGATAAGTCGTGTCGATATGAGGTCTATAACAGTTCGAGAAACTACTGGTAACACTTACCAGTAAATCTCAGCAACCCTGGCCTGGGATTTCCGGTTATAGCCAATCGAACACAGCGCAATATCAACTCCCTATACCGGGAGAGACGAATCCCCTCCTATCGCTCATTGCCTCCATGTGATTCGGGACTGTACCCAAAAGCCACCGTTTTGCACGCCCTCTTGGACGTGGTAAGGTGGAAATCAAAGCACAGTAGGAACCACACAAGACTCTATGACGATCTCGGGTTAACAGACTACTCTGTACTAGTGTCACCAGAGAACTGCCATCTGACGTAAGGTATAATACCATCTGGGAGTTCTCGGCGAGTCCGTCCAGTGTACCCAGTCTCCACTGAGCACCCGTATATCATCTCTGATGTCAAACACCAATGGATATGGGATCATCCATCGCCCATCTGTATGGGTCGAGAAGGTATACGCTAGTCTACTCTGGTATATCGATGCCCCATCTCGAGACACCCACGACTAGGGACCTTGAAGGATGTACTTGTGGACTACCATGTCCCCACTAGTATGATCCGCATCATAGTCCAGGTAGTCAAGTACACATCCTAAGGGCTTTACCAACATGTAACAGAGAGACAATCAGTGTACACGTTAAGGTAAAGAGTAACCAGATAGCATACTTTCATGTCGAGCGAGAAAGTCCTCCCTATATATGTCCAAGCATCCACTACAATATACATCCTATGTATAGTAATGGCCTCTAGGGCATACATATAACTAACAATCTCCCACTTGCACTAGGGCCATCTGTAGCAGTGGTTGTAGTATCTCATACTCAACCATCCCATAAAAGTCTCTCTCTAGGAATAGGCCTTCGTGAGTGGATCCGCCGTGTTGTCCTCTGAGTCTACTCTCCTAACCTCGATCACTCTGGAGATCAACCATCTCCATGATCAGGTGATACTGCCTTAGAATATGTCTGGATCACTGATGGGACGGACGTTCCTTGGCATAAGCCACAACTCCATTGTCTCACAATGGTAGGAACGAAGTTCATCTCATGAACTAATATACACCCAAACAGCCTCTTTGGTAACATCTGAAGTAGCGATGTATCCAGCCTTTATCGTCTAGTATGCCACGGTATCTAGCTTGAAACTCTTCCAACATACCGTCCCTTTACTGAGGGTAAAGACAATGCCTGCGACTGACTCTCAGTCGTCCTTATCACTCTGGAACCCTTCCAGTGATTCTCCCCAGGATCGATTGATACCATCTCACTACAACCAGTGAGAATCCTAACATCCATTTAGATCTATTTCATAGATCCAAAACCCAGGATTTAGGAGGTATCACTTTGATCCTATATGGAGAATCCTTGTGATAAACGGAGATTGATCGAGCGTAGCATAGGAAACTCCTTCCCTATCAAGAGTATGTCATCCACGTACTCTACGAGGATCGACACCATACTCCCTACTACCTTTTTGTTTATACAAGGTTCATCTACCATTTTGATGATGTCAAACTCTTTGACTAATACATCAAAACAGATGTTCCAACTCCGCGATGCCTGCTTTATCTTATAAAGCATCTTGTACACATTTCCGCTGCTCCCACTGTCTACGAAGCCCTCTGGCTGTGTACTTACAGACGTACTCTTGTAAATCAATATTTGGAAAAGCAGTCATGACACCCAACCGCCAGGTATCGTAGTCATGGTATGTAGTCGTGGCAAGTAGTATCTGGATGGACTTAAGCATAGGTACTGGAAAAGGTTTCATCATTATCCACGCCTGGTCGATGACCAAAACCTTTAACAAGTCTAGCTTTGAAAGTCTCAACTCTTCCATGTACACCAAGTAATCTTCTCAAGATATACTTGCTCCTGATGGGGATTTAACCCTTCAGATATAGCAACCAAAGTCCATACTTTGTTGGTGTACATGGATTCTATCTCAGATCGCTAAGCATCCAGCCATTCTTATAGAGTCCTACTCCCGATGGCCAGCTCGAAACTAGTTGGGTCATCATCTTATGATGCCATCCTCGCTCCCACTGTCATTGAGAAACCGAAGTATCTCTCAGGTGGGTGAGGAACCCTACTAGATCGGCGGAGAGGCTGAGGTTCGTTGGTAACTATTGAATCCTTTGGTTCTTTCAAATCATCAGCTGCAGTTTGTATAGCTGGAACATTTCCAGTTCTACATAACAGATCTTGCCTTGAGCTTGTCCGGATTTTGCTTTTAGACATAGGCCGGACAGCCCCAAATCTTAATCAACTTAAGATATGGGCTCTTCCCTTTCCATATCATATATGAAGTGGTAGGCAACTGATTTGATTTGAACCCTATTCAATAGGTATGCAGCTTCTCAAGTGCATAACTCCCAAAAAGGAAATAGGTAACTCAGTAGTACTCATCATAGAGCACACCTTATCATATAGGGTGTGATTGCTCCGCCCCGATATACCATCGTGCTATGGTGTATACGGAGGAGTAATGCTGAGAGAGAAACTCATTCTCCTTTAGAATAGTCCAGGAATTCCGTGCTCAAGTATTCTCCTCCTTGATCTCATCATAGGACATAATACTTATACCCGTATTTTGGTTCTCTACTTCTAACTTATATTCTGTGAATATCTCAAAAGGTTCGGACTTGTGTTTCAACAGGAACATAGGTCTGAATCTCGAAAGATCATCAGAGAATGTAATGAAGTATAAAGAACCGGTCTTGGCAAGTGTATACAGGGGACCTACATACATCAACAAGTATCAATCCCAAGAGTTCACTAACTCTTTCTCTGTTTCCAGTAAACGGAGCTATGGTCATCTTATCTCTGTGACATGACTGGAAAGTTTCACAAGATGTAAATTCAAACTGATTTTAAATATGCATCTAAAATGTAACTTAAGCTAGTCGGGTCGCATTGATATGACCTAGTCTACAATACCTCAAGAAGGATTCGTTCATTTCTGAACTCTTCCTCTTGTGTGTGTTCTGTATACTAAGGAACTGTAGTTTGATTTAGAACTTCAATGCTTTTAGATAACGTGCCTGAACCGATCAACTTTTGATATAGGAAATGTTCAAAATATTATCCAACTATACAAAATTTTATCATTTCTTTACTAATAAAGAGATTGATATGATTTTGTATATCAGGTTCGGTATCTAATAACATTCGTTCAGAATCAATATATTTGGAATACAGGGTGACAGTGACCAACAGACTTGGCTGCAACTCTTGCCCCGTTTTCTGCCTGATGAAACTTATCACCCGTTCTCAGTTCTTCTACCTTTCTGTAGCCCTATGTAACATATTACATATGTGGGATCCTGATCTGGTATCACATACCCAGGACGTAAAGGATACTGAGAAACAGTTCTCTGTAATGAACACACCCGAAGATTATGCATCAACATGCACTCTCTTCGTTTGGGCGGCACGGGAATTCTGGTAATCCCCAATTTCCTGCTCTGTCTTATAACAATTATAAGTTGGAGCGGGACCAACGTTCCCCAGCTCAGTATAACAAGCGGGTTCGGTCAATAATCCGTATTATTATCTTGATTAAGGCGTGATATGGTCGCTACCTGGAGAGAGAGAGAAGAAAACACTCAGCGTGCGCTCTTTCAAGAATAGATTGGTTATTATTTTATCTAATCAGGATGGCTCCCACTGCTTTTTATCAAATCTTCCTTCAAACCATAAAAGGAAAGACTAGCCGGGATTAATCACACGTTACAAGTTCGCCAATCTTTCAGCCAGGCCAGTGTCGGTACTTTGAGGGAGGTCCCCCGTGCTTTCGCACGAACCTAATTAATGTAAACCTCATTTTCCCAGAGGCGTAACCCCGTTAACACCTTTCTAGACACCTACTTGATCGTCTAATTGTAATGTATAAAACTCTCCCAGGAGTAACTCTTACTCGCAGTGGGTATCGGGATCCAACTATCTCATAGAAGGTATGCAATCTCATTGCACATTTCAACACTTGAAATTCCCGATAATTTTGCCCCGAACGATCTATGACCTTGACAAGGTCAACAAACCATAGACCGCAAGTCAAGTTCAACCCGTCATTTCTTGATTGAATCAAACCCACCCGCACGACCCTTGACAAGGTCAACAAGGCCGCACGACTATCCTAACCCAATCTGCATCATATGCATAAGCAGATAAATACTGGTTAGCTACCGCACACTGCGCCTTGACAAGGTCAACAAACGCAGCACGAATACTAAACAGGATTTATCTGAAATGACGGAGGGCTACGACAGGTTTTTCTGAAAACTTATTGCGTAATAAACTTGATATCGTTGTAGAATCAAATGATTTTAAAATGGAGTGCTTTTGAGGCTTTTCTAGTTTTGCTAAAGGAGTCACTCCCGGTGAAGGGATCGTCGGTCCTTTCCTCGTCGAATGAGGTGCGGGATATATCATATATATCACTGTGCAAAGCAAAAACTCTTAAAAGCAATCAAAAGACAAACCGAGTGTGTACCATCTGCCAGTTATTGCTAAAGGAGTCACTCCCGGTAAAGGGATCTCGGTCCTTTCCTCATCGAATAAGGTGCAGGATATATCACATATACCGCTGTGCAAAGCAAGAACTGTAGCTACCTGTTTTATTTTGAAATTCGATTCTACAACATTTTAGGTTTCTTTTACTTTCATTAATCACATTAATGAAGTCCCATCATTTAAATACCTAAACATCACAGATAAATACGACGTACACTTATGCCATCCGCATTCGCCTCGATGTCCCCTCATGCACCGTTAGGTTAGGTAACTAACGGCAGAGCGGGGAAGGGCTAGCGCGGGTGTAAAACATAAGTAACGCCTATATAATATATCATATATACTATATATTGTATCTATCACAGAACATCACATGATCACATCACAGATATCGCAGCAGAAGAAACATATGAAATATTGGATATACTAGGATGTCCGTGTTTTCAATACGAGCCAGTATAAAACACGGATTCCACGGTCGTGATGAATAGCCAAACCCACACCCCTAGACCCCTACGAGAGCGGCAAGCAACCCTACCAATTCTAGGGTTAGGAGACCCGAACTCGACTCCTCGAGTTGGTCTCCCACTGGACTCCAGAACCCGGTTACTTGTGCTCTCCTCCTTGGGTCTATCCTAGTGCGGAAAAGTAAATAATATACAAATGGTGACATCATCCGCAACCTGGAAATGCCCCAATAAAAGAATATTACATACAAGTTTTTACATGAATGAAAATGAAAAACACTCATCTCACATAAAAAAACCCCGGCTATTCAAACACGACGATCCAATATAACATATCCAGCAACACATAACATCACATGTCATCAACGTAAGTAAATATGCGCATCCCAATTGTCGTTGGCATATAGCAAAGAAACCGGCGATATCACATATTACACTTACGGTCACAGAAAAGAAAGTGTAAAACTACAACAGTTGGAATCCGCAATCTCTTTAGACATCGCATGCCTGATCAAATGAATACCTTAGACATCACATGCCTAACAATTATAAACCCGCATTTTAGTCTCATTATCGAAAACACTTTTCAATATCAAGTCGGGAAATTCAACAGGATTCCCGACATCCTGATCGAATGCTCGTCGCAAACTTCAGTAGACAGCCGCACCCCCGATACCGTCGACGAAGTGCACCAAGGCGGAACACCGCTACCGCGAGCACCCGGACGGATGCTTTCAGCGACGGGGTTCTCCTATAGTCACTTGGTCGGGGCCTAGGGGTGTAGCTGTCTATTAAGTTTACCCGGCGAGTATCCGCGTACGCTACGTGATTGCGACGGACTTTTGATCACATCAAAATTCCGTGGCAACCGATCAAGTGAGACTAAACCGCTAGATTTATAACATTCATTCAGTTATCTCATAACTACTTGTGAATTCCAATTATTGTATCCCGTTCCAGATAATCAGAAAATGTTAAACTTTTCGATCGAACATTCAAACACCCAAGTTTTCCCGATACAGATCAACACATGAAACAAGTCTAAAAACATTCAGTTCGTGCTTCAGTACCAACGGTCCAGCCGTAGAAGGGTCAAGCCAACGCCTCACATGTGGCACGCCGTACTGCCCCAAACCCGAAGGTTCAAAGGGCAGTTCAAGACGGTCACATAATCGAGTTAAGGTTTGTTGTCTTCTAGAGGGTCCATCGCGTTACTTGCACTACTTAGAACGTCTTTAAACCACGGAAAGATCCAACACTTGGAAATTTCCCGACAGGGGAAAAGTTAGGTATTTATATCCGGTCGAACTTTTTAACATATTCAAAATATTCGGAAAGCCATATAAACAAAATCTGATAATCCGATCGAACATTCGAATCCCCTAAAACAACCCAGAAAATTCAACTCTTGAATAAATATTAAAAATTCCCAGAAAATCCAGCACCAGAAAAGAGGAATTACTGTGCAAAAACGGGAAGCTGACGTCATCAATTGGCCGCGGAACCGCCGCAGAAGCTAGGCTTCTGCCGCGGTTCCGCCGCAGTTTGGACTGTTCATGAGTAAAATTTTGCACCGTGATTCTTAGATTTCCCTGCTGAATTTTTTAAGCATTTTTAATATGGAAAAAACCCAGATTTTAGAAAAAGTCCAGAGAGCATGTTTGGTTTAGGGTTTCGGGTTCGTTCGGGTTTCAAACTTTGTCTACGCATCGCCTAAGGCTCTAGCTAGGCTCTGATACCACTATAGGGTTCCTAGGCACACTAATGAGGTCTCACAAGGCATCAACCATGCCTATTTCAAAAATTACGGTTCAGAGAAACCCTAGACTACGGATCGTTAACTAGATTTTAGGCGACAAAAGAAACTAGTTAACAACTTAACTACGAGTAAACGGAAATACAACCTTTGTAGATCCGGTCCTCCACCTCCATAGCTCCGCAATGAAGTCTCCTCACTGTCCAAATAGAAACCCGGGCTCTAGCGTCGGCTTCATCGGAGAAATGGGCGGGCAAGGTCGTCGGCTTCGTGCCGAAGATGATCTACGTCGAGGCATCACTAGATCAAGCTCCCACTTCACCAAGTCATGAAACTTGTGAAGAAAACACCCTATACTACTTGGCAAGTGGTAGAGGATGAAGAAATAGGAGGTGGGTTCACTTTAGAATTGGATTTCTCACTCATTTCATCAATCCACCATTGATGAAGTCAAGCTTCTTCATCTTGAAGAAGAAGATGAAGCATATGATAAGTTATTTTCCAAAAAAAAATAATAATAAGAATACTTATCATGTCTCAACCATGGTTAAGTGTAGAGAATAAATCATGGTTAGTGGGAATGGTTAGGGTTAAGCATGGAGACAAAATGGTCACTTGGTCAAAGCTTCATGAAGCTTCAACTAGAAAACAAATTAAGCCACCATTTTTCTTTATGCTTATTATTTTTCCAAAAAGAATAAATAGACAAATAAATGAAAAAGAAAACAAAACCCTAATCATAAGTTTAACCATGGTTTTATTCTTTGCACTTAACCAAGTAAACATGTATCATCAAACATGATACAATAATATGCACAAAAAGTATATCACATATACAACTTGTACATCCAAGTGAGAAAATCCTTTAAAGTGAACCAATACTAGTTAATGCAAAGTAATATATCAAATATATAGTTATGCATTAAATCATTAAATCAACACTTGATTTAACGATCCGGTCATATCGCATATAACCGACTAATATACAATGTATCGGCTTATCGAATCATTCCTTGATTCGATAACTAGGTCATATCGCATACAACCATTTGATACAATCATCGCGAGAATAGAATACGGTATCACATACACGCATTATTCTCGGTCCCGCACATATCTCATATGCGCTCCTATTTCGTTTCGCTTGAGCCAGGAAACCTCTGTGTAGGACTCTAAAGACTCGTCAATACGCCGGCAGCAGGTGATGATCATATCAAACACCCACAAGCCGCAAGCGGTCTGCTAAACGTAACGGCCACCCGGGTATTGAGCGATCAGAAGATCGACGAGCAAGCCCGCTCACACTCCTGTGAATCCAACCAGTAACACTTACCGTACAGTCCGGTCTGATCGTCTGATATGTCGCATATCTCACCTAGGGGTGGTAAACGTCAGACCCCAATAGCTCGATAAGTCGTGTCGATATGAGGTCTATAACAGTTCGAGAAACTACTGGTAACACTTACCAGTAAATCTCAGCAACCCTGGCCAGGGATTTCCGGTTATAGCCAATCGAACACAGCGCAACATCAACTCCCTATACCGGGAGAGACGAATCCCCTCCTATCGCTCATTGCCTCCATGTGATTTGGGACTGTACCCAAAAGCCACCGTTTTGCACGCCCTCTTGGACGTGGTAAGGTAGAAATCAAAGCACAGTGGGAACCATACAAGACTCTATGACGATCTCGTGTCTACAGACTACTCTGTACCAGTGTCACCAGAGAACTGCCATCTGATGTAAGGTATAATATCTGGGAGTTCTCGGCGAGTCCGTCCAGTGTACCCAGTCTCCACTGAGCACCCGTATATCATCTCTGATGTCAAACACCAATGGATATGGGATCATCCATCGCCCATCTGTATGGATCGAGAAGGTATACGCTAGTCTACTCTGGTATATCGATGCCCCATCTCGATACACCCACGACTAGGGACCTTGAAGGATGTACTTGTGGACTACCATGTCCCCACTAGTATGATCCGCATCATAGTCCAGGTAGTCAAGTACACATCCTAAGGGCTTTACCAACATGTAACAGAGAGACAATCAGTGTACACGTTAAGGTAAAGAGTAACCAGATAGCATACTATCATGTCGAGCGAGAAAGTCCTCCCTATATATGTCCAAGCATCCACTACAATATACATCCTATGTATAGTAATGGCCTCTAGGGCATACATATAACTAACAGAAAACACTCAGCGTATTCTCTTGCAAGATTAGATTGGTTATTAATATATCTAATCAGGATGTCTCCCACTGTTTTAGTCAAATCTTCCTTCAAACCCTAAAAGGAAAGACTAGGCGGGATTAATTACACGCTACAAGTTCGCTAATCTTTCAGCCAGGCTAGTGCCGGTACTTTGAGGGAGGTTCCCCATGCTTTCGCACGGACCTGATTAAAGTAAACCTCGTTTCCCAGAGGCTTAACCCTGTTGACACCTTTCTAAACACCTACTTGATCGGCTAATTGTAATATGTAAAACTCTCCCAGGAATAACTCTTACTCGCAGCGGATATCGGGATCCAACTATCTCATAGAAGGTATGCAATCTCATTGCAAATTTCAACACTTGAAATTCCCAATAATATTTTACCCCTAGTATCCTATGACCTTGACAAAAGACAACAAACCATAGGGTACTAGTCAAGTTCAACCCGTCATTTCCTGATTGAATTAAACCTACCCGTACGACCCTTGACGAAAGCCAACAAAGTCGCACGACTACCCTAACTCAATCGCATAATATGCTTATGCAGATAAGCATAAATAGCTACCGAACACTACGCCTTGACGAAAGCCAACAAACGCAGCACGAATACTATGAAGTACTTATCTGAAATGACGGAGGGCTACGACAGGTTTTTTTAAGAAAACCCTTTGCGTAATGAACTTGATATCGTTGTAGAATCGAGTGATTTTAAATGGAGTGTTTTTGAGGCTTTTACTAGTTTTGCTAAAGAGATCACTCCCGGTGAAGGGATTTCGGCTCTTTCCTTATCGAATAAGGTGCAGGATATTTCGCAAATACCACGGTGCAAAGCAAAAACTATAGAAGCAATCAAAAGACAAACCGAGTGTGTAACATCAGCTAGTTTCGCTAAAGAGGTCACTCCCGGTGAAGGGATCTCAGCTCTTTCCTTATCGAATAAGGTGCTGGATATTCTACAAGGAATACCGTTAAGCAAAGCAAGAACTAGAGCTACCATTTTTTAAACAAGTTTCTACAACATCTTTAGGTTTCTTTTATTTCATTAATCTGATTAATGAAGTCCCATTTTATTATGCTTCACAAGCATCAGATATGAAACGAAATCAACAATATATAATATATATCTCATATATACAATATAAACATTCATCTCAGGCAGTAATATGATCTCATCACAGAACATTGCAGCAGAAGAACATATATGAAATATTGGATATACTAGGAGGTCCGTGTTTTAATACGAGCCTGTATAAAACAAGGATTCAACGGTCGTGATGAATAGCCAAACCCACATCCCTAGACCCCTACGAGAGTGGCAAGTAGCCATGCCAATTCTAGAGTTAGGAAGCCCTGTCTCGACTCCTCGAGATGGTCTCCCACTGTACCCTAGAACCCGGTTACTTGTGCTCCCGGCCTTGGGTCTATCCTAATGCGGAAAAGTAAATAATATACAATGGTGACATCATCCTCAGCCCGAAAGTGCCACAATAAAAGAATATTACATACAATTGAATTTTACATGAATCAAAATGAAAAACTCTCATCTCACATAAAAACCCCGGCTATTCAGAAAACGACGATCCAATATAACATATCACAACAACACATAATATCTCATATCATCAACGTAAGTAAATATACTATCCCAATTATCGTTGATGTATAGTAACGAAACCGGCGATACACCACATATTACACTTACGGTCGCAGAAAAGAAAGTGTAAAACTACAACAGTTGGAATCCGCAACCTCTTTAGACATCGCATACCTAATCAAATGAATTCCTTAGATATCGCATGCCTAACAATTATAAACCCCGTATTTTAGTCTCAATCTCGAAAACACTTTTCGATATCAATTCGGGCAATTCAACAAGATTCCTGACATCCTGATCGAATGCTCGTTGGAAACATTAGTAGACGGCCGCACCCCCGGATGCCGTCGACGAAGTGCACTAAGGCGGAACACCGCTGCCGCGAGCACCTGAACGGATGCTTTTGGCGACGGGGTTCTCCTACTGTCACTTGGTCGGGGCTGTGGGGCGTGGCTATCTATTAAGTTTACCCGGCGAGTATCCGCGTACGCTACGTGATTGCGACGGACTTTTGATCGCATCAAATCCCGTGGCAACCGATCATCTGAGACTAAACTGCTAGATTTATAACATTCAAATTAGTTATCTCATAACTACTTGTGGATTCCAAATATTGTAACACATTCCAGATAAATAGACAATGTTAAACTTTCCGATCGAATAAACAAACACCCAAGATTTCCCAAATAGCTCAACACTTGAGAGGAGTTCAAAAAGTATCCATCACATGCCACAGTACCAATGGTTCAGCCGTAGAAGGGTCAAACCAACACCTCACATGTGGCAATACCGTACTGCCCCAAACCCTAAGGTTTAGAGGCGGTTCAGACGGTCATATAATTGAATTAAGGTTTGTGTTTTCTAGAGGGTCTACCGCGTTACTTGCATGATTTTCCGGAAGTTTCAAACTCGTGGAAAAATCCAACACTTGAAAATTTTTCGTCAGGGGAAAAAGTGAGTTATTGATATCCGTTCGAATTTTTTAACACGTTCTAAATTACCCAAAAAACTAAACGATGTTAAACTTTCCGATCGAGTCAACGAATAAAAAAGATCTCTAGAAAACTCAACACTTAAGTAATATTAAAAATTCCCAGAAGCATGTAGAAATACATACGGATGTTACTGTGAAAAATTCCAACCCTAATACCTTAGAACGGCCGCGGAACCGCCGCGCAAGGCATGGTATTGCCGCGGTTCCGCGGCGGATTGAGGTGATTAGAGGTTCGTTTTTCACAGTAAACCTTAAAATAACCTGCTTAATTTTCTGAGTATTTTCGGAAAAAATCAACATTTCAAAAAATTTCCAGAGAGGGGGTAAAACGCGATGTTTTGGGGTTCGATCGGACTTTAAATTTCTTCTAGACAACGCCTAAAGCTCAAGCTTGGCTCTGATACCACTGTAGGGTTAATAGGCACTGTAATAAGGTTCTACAAGGCATCAACCATGCCAAAATCAAAATTTTCAAGTGCCGAACAACCCTAACCAAGATCTTAGACTAGAGATTAGGCGAAACAAATAGCAAGTAAACAACTCTACTTCTAAGAGTTAGGGATTACAACCTTTGTAGTCCATTCCTTCACTTGATAAGCTCCGTGTTGAGGTCCCTTCGCCGCGATCATCATGTACCCGGACTCTAGAGAGGCTCCATAAAGAGAAAGATGCAAGCTTGCTTCCGATCTTCAATAACTAAGATGATCTACTTTGAAGAAACTCAAACCCAAGCTCTTGCTTTGCTAATCAAGTATTAGCAAAGCAAACACCCTAATCTAAGTGGCAAGAATAGATGAGGATGATGAAGTTGGAATTTATCTCTCATTTGTTTTCAATTTCTCACTCATTTTCATCACATATGAAAAAGCTAGAAAGCCTTTTCATGCAAGAAGAAGGAAGAAGAAGAAGCAAATCTCTTTGTGATGAATAATGAAATCAAGTGTGTGGTTAGAAATGCAACCATGGGTTAAGTATGAAGACTTAACCCATGTAGAGAAATAACTATGGTAAAGTGTTGGGTTGGGTTAAAGAAATATCTATGCAAAATATCACAAGTCAAAGTCAAAGCTTCAAGAAGCTTCTTGAAAGCTTCATGAAAGCTTAACCCTAATCCAAACCCTAACCATATTTAAACTCCACAAAACATGTTGCATTTATAATCCTAACTTGTTACAATATTATATATCACAGCCCGAAAGTGCCCGTCACAAGGCTCCATGAAAAGAAAGATGCAAGCTTGCTTCCGATCTTCAATAACTAAGATGATCTACCTTGAAGAAATTCAAACCCAAGCTCTTGCTTTGCTAATCAGGTATTAGCAAAGCAAACACCCTAATCTAAACGGCAAGAATAGATGAGGATGATGAAGTAGGAATTTAGCTCTCATTTGTTTTCAATTTCTCACTCTTTTTCATCACATATGAAAAAGCTAGAAAGCTTTTTCATGCAAGAAAAAGGAAGAAGAAGAAGCAAATCTCTTTGTGATGAATAATGAAATCAAGTGTGTGGTTAGAAATGCAACCATGGGTTAAGTATGAAGACTTAACCCATGTAGAGAAATAACTATGGTAAAGGGTTGGGTTGGGTTAAATAAATATCTATGCAAAATATCACAAGTCAAAGTCAAAGTTTCAAGAAGCTTTTTGAAAGCTTCATGAAAGCTTAACCCTAATCCAAACCCTAACCATATTTAAACTCCACAAAACATGTTGCATTTATAACCCTAACTTGTTACAATATTATATATCACATATACAATATTTATTGTAACAAAATAAAATAGTACAATTAACATATATCACATATATATCAATGTATTACCCGAGTGAGAAAAAGAATCTTTAAGTGAGCTTATATTAGTTAATGTAATTTAATATATCAAATATATAATTATACATTAAATTATCGAATCAACACTTGATCCGATAATCCAGCTATTTCACAAATAACCGACTAATATAATTTGTATCAGTTCATCGAATCAACACTTGATCCAATGCCCCGGCTATATCAGATATAGCCGGCCGATATAACATATCGCGAGAATCTAATACGGTATCACATACACGTATTGTTCTCGATCCCGCACATATCACATATGTGCTCCTACTCCATTTTGCCTAAACCAGGAAACCTCTGTGTAGGACTCTAAAGAATCGTCAATACGCCGGATGTAGGTGATGATCATATCAAACACCCACAAGCTGCAAGCGGTCAGCTAAACGTAACAGCCATCCAGGTATTGAGCGATCAGAAGATCAACAAGCAAGCATGTACATTCTCCTGTGAATCCATTCAATAACACTCTCGTACAGTCCGGTCTCTTCGTCTGATATATCGCATATCTCGGCTAGGGGTGGTAAACGTCTGACCCCGGCAGCTTGATAAGTCATGTCGATATGAGGTCCATAACAGTTCGAGAAACTACTGATAACACTTACCAGTAAATCTCAGCAACCCTGGGCTGGGATTTCCAGTTATAGCCAATCGAACACAGCACAACATCAACTCCCTATACCGGGAGAGACGAAACCCCTCCTATCTCTCATTGCCTCCATATGATTCGGGACTGTACCCAAAAGCCACTGTTTTGTATGCCCTCTTGGACGTGGTAGGATGGAAATCAAAGCACAGTGGGAATCAGACAAGACTCTATGACGATCTCGGGTCTACAGACTAACCTGTACAAGTGTCACCAGAGAACTGCCATCTGACATGAGGTATAATACAATATGGGAGTTCTCGGCGAGTCCGTCCAGTGTACCCAGTCTCCACTGAGCACCCGTATACCTTCTCTGATGTCAAACACCAATGGATATGGGATCATCCATCGCCTATCATATGGGTCAAGAAGCGCATACGCTAGTTGATTAGGATGAGATTTTACGATCAAAAATATAATTACCGCAATCAAGAACGGCGTCGCTTGGTAGCTAGCCGGTGAGTACGGGTCGGTCCACAGGGATGTTGTGAATTTCCTAATCGCTCTAACGAGTTAATTCCGATTGTTGTCGGATTGATTAAATCTAAAAACTAAATATATCTATACTAAGATTATCTAGATCTAAGTCTTGCTAGGGTTAGGTCTAGGGTAGGTTTGGAAATGTAAATAAATCTCACCGCTTTCTATACCCAAATTAGGATCTATGAGGTTTTATGATAATTATTAGTAAAGGGGATTAGATCCATTCGGGAAGGTGATCCTTTCTCTAGGTTCTTGTCCTTCCTTTATCAATCCTTACCCTAACCTCCATGGAAAACACGCGCAACCGGGCCTTTATACTACGGTATCACCGCTACCTCGTGGGATAGGGTGCCATAGGGATCGGTGTGTGCATGTATGCATGGAGTCCTATTGATTATATGTTATGGGCAAGAAAGGGATGAGAGATCTCATCTCTCAAAAGCCTTCCCCAAAGCTAACCCTAACAAGCGAGGAGACTATTCGCTCATTAGGAAATTGAAAAACATTCTATCTATCTAACTAGGGCAAGGAATTAAATCTAAACTAGGGCAATTAAATTAAAGCTACTTACTTTACAGATGGCTCTCTCCAAACATTTACACAGGGTTGTCAGATCTGAATAGATGATATGAAAAGAGGCATCGATGCTCTCCAAAAGAAATCTGAATTTTATTAATGAAAGGAGACATACCTCAAAAGAGGTATTTGGGTTTCTATTTATAGGACATAGAAAACCCTAGGTTTACAATTGCCACATATCTGCTATTACAAAAATACCCCCTAAGAAAAAGACCTACTCAACGCTCGCAGCCGTTTCCAGAAGTTCGCACCGACACGGGTTCTTAATGGCCGCGGATCCGCGGCCAAAAGCAGGGTTTGGCCGCGGTTCCACGGCCGTATAGAGAGCTTGTATACTCAATTTTTCTGGCAATGTTCTGGTGCATGTTTCCTTCAAGTTTCTTCAGTCTTTTTCTCAGATTGGCTTCTAGGTTTCTTCCAGATCTCCACGGTGAATAGTTGTAGTGTACTTTTACCGTTGCTTCGTGACGAAGTCTTGAACCTTGCACTGCCTTGTACTTTATGAACTGATCTTCATGTAGGCTTGATCAAGATCCTTCTATTTGTTGATCGTAGTCTCACTTTTGCATCGTCTTTTATCTTTTTCACTGCTTTTGTTCCGAGAACCTGTAACCTGTAACTAAGTAGCAGACATGGGTCAAAATCACCTGTTTATTTGTAAAATAACTAAGACTGGGAATATAATAATGCAATATTATGGTATGAACAAATACCCCCAAACTTATCTTTTGCTCGTCCTCGAGCAAACCTAGTTTTTATTCTCAACAAAATCCTAACCTCACATTCGCAGGGAAACGCGATTGCACTGAGCACGTGCAACAAGCCGTTAAACCTCTAGGTGTCCCTAGTAGGAGGAGTGTTGTCTCCCGAAGGTTTTCAGTGGATACTACCCACAAAATCCTATCAATTCGGCCCATTCACTTTTATTTTCCAATTAGGTTTTCTAACAACGAAGTCTATTATCTTCGACTCAGAAATTATCCACCCATATTCTTCACGCTTCCTTATCTCTTAACTTAAGATTGTATATATTCTGTAGACTTACTTAGCTTTCGGCATCTCTTAAGTTTTCCTTCTAGGGTTCCATCTCAACTTAGGAATTTTTATCATCTCTATTAAAGATACAAGTCCTATTCTTCATTCCTATCTCTTATCTAAATCCCAATCACATACCCCCACGTGTGTGTATATATCACCCCTACACTTGGAAATTCAAATCAAGCAATCATACTCTTGTTCGTTGTCCAAAGCACTTAATAGGTGAATTTTTAGATGATTTTCGCTCACACAACCTTCATGCGACAGTTAATACTTCTTGAGGTACCAACGACCGATTAAAAAATGTGTTTGCACATTAAAGCGTAATTCCTAGTCTTGTAACACCTAAGGCTTTAGCAGTGACTCTCAAACCAGTTGGTCTAAGGCACTAGGTGATGAAGCACCCTCGCTAAATATTTTTCTATTTTTTGCAGCTTTAAGTAATCACAAAAACCAGTGTTCATTTTTTTTTATCTCTTTATTCACACTTGAATTTTTATTTTATTTTATTTTATTTATTTATTTATTTTTACTAAAGACTTTAGACAAGAGCATTTCAAGGTCTCTCCGACTATTCCAAGTTTCAAGGTGCGTGTTTGTGCAATTTGTAGGGTATACATTTTCAGAATTTAGACTTAAGCTTAGGAATTATTTTTCAAACTTATACTTTAATAAAAACATCAATACTTTTCTCTTGTTTTAACTTAGCCCAAGAAGTGAACTCAAAATTTGCTTATTTCTAAATAAACAGCAAAGACATATACTTTCTACCGTTAAACTTTAAGAAAAGTTATTTTTATGGTTTTTAATTTACTAAGTATAAGATCTAGTTGTTCCTAGCTAGTCAACATTTTTATCAAACTCAAGTCAATTATGGCCAAAATTGAATACATTAATTTTTATAATTTTTTTGAAATTTTCAATTTTGTATGGGTTTTAAAATAAGTATTCAAATGCAAAATATGTACACATGAATGCGAAGGAAGAAGGCCTACCGAGCATACCCCCAAACTTAAACTTGACAGTGTCCTCATTGTCATGCTACACCAAGAGGGTTGAGAATATCGGCACTCCCCTGTTTATTTATTTATATTTTTTTTAAAATTATTTTTATTGTTAAAAGAAAACAAAATATATATACATATATACAACAAGGTCCACCCCAAACTAAACAAGGCCTTAAACAAGCCAAAGGTTAGCACCAACCATTCAAAAATTCTATCGTGATAATGGTAGGGTTGGTGGAAGAATGGAGTGTAGAGGAAGGAGTGGAGAAACACACGAGACCGTGTGGAAAGAAGAGTGGAATATGATCTTGGTGGAGGAGAAGAATGGCGGAAAAGAGGAAGAAGTGGAGTACGATCTTGAGGGTGTAAATCGAGTGAATAAATTAGCGCAATTTGTGATGACCGATATGTTAAAAGCGATTGTGCTAATCTATCAACCCGTCGAGAAATGGGGTCAAATCCCTCAAGATTCGCAAGAAAACATGGGTACGCCGAACTTGGTAAACCCTCCATTGAGAATGGAAACGCGACGGAGTCTTGCATGGTCGAAACGAGAGGAAGGACGAAAGGAATTGAATTAGGGATAGTCTTATTCTCACCTAAGCAAACTGTCTCGAACTCGAAGGATTCTATTAATGGTTCGAAATGACTGTAAGCAACCGAGTTTGATGGTTCAACTATCTCATATGAAAATTCAAAGGACTCAAACTCGGGATGTGAGTTATCAACATCATCCGAAAAAGTGAAACACTCGTAATCATTATCGTCTGTGAGAACTGTGTCAGATTCAAAGAGAAATTTTTCATTCTCACAGTCTTCAAGCATGATCTTTTGCGTGGTCGGAACGATGGGAAGGAGGGAGGGTGATTTAGTTAAAGGTTCACGAGGATGAATTGAAAAATCCGACACATCACACAAAAATGGTTCATCCTCAATATTCTCCTTAATACTATCCTCATAATTCTCCTTAAAATTCAGCCTATCCATGCCATTATCATCAAAATCAAGACGCATATGAGGTTCGGGAGAAACAATTAATGAATCGGGATGATGAATTGGAGATAAAATTTCAGTCAAATTTATGGGTTCATCATCCAAAATATTCCCGGCGTCAATATCCTCAATCAAGTGAAAATCAATTTTCTTAGACACCTCATCAAAAGCATGGATATTTATCTATTCAGGTTCTAGAGTGGAGGTGTAAAGTTCAAAAGGATTCGGTGTGGTTTCACTCGAAAGGGATTCCTCACAATCTGGCAAATCAAGCACTACAAAGTCGCACAACTCATTTTTATCCTTAACTGATGAATCATTTGGGACACTTGATGGAAAACCGGAGTTTTGGGCTTCAACTGGGTATGGGTAGGTTTGATTTGGAAAGGTGTAGAACTCACTCTCTCCTCTCAAATTCTCATTCTGTCCAACCGCCTCCTCATACATTGGAAAATTTGGAGCTAGTTGAAAACTAGCTACCGGTTCATTAGATTGCATAAGGGTGGCAATGGATGCATCCACATTCCTCACCATTTTGTTTGTTGCTAAAATATAAGCTTCCAACGACTGTTCCAAACTAGACATGGGTTGTGAAGGGGTTTCGGTAAAAAATTCAAAGTTGTTTGGATTTTGGAAACTCCCAAATGACTTTGTAGAATCAATGTCTAGGGAAGGTGGGAAAGTCGGGTAGGACTGGTAGGATATGGATGGTTGGACAGGAGTAGGATCAACATTTGGATAAAAAGGTGAATGGACTTGTTGACCCATAAAACTGGATGTGTGGAGAGGAGTGAAAGATCGGCTACGAGATTGTTCAATATGCTCAGCAATAGACATGGGTTTAGGATTTACAATAGGACTTGAAGAAGGAGTATCAACGTACGAAGGTGGTGAAGGTTGACACGGTTGATACAAAGTGGATTGCAAAGTCGAACTGTTTCTCCTAAACGCTTCTATTTGATCTTTCAAAGAAATTTTGGGCATGGAGGTATCGTCCTTAAATCGACTGAAACAATTCGCGTAAGAGGCAAAGTTAGGTTCAAGATAACAAAGTTCGACAAGAGATTTGTGATGTGGGGTACCCATGATGTAAGAAGGAGAAGAAAAAGAAGGTGGGTGGTGTAAGGAGTTGTTAGCGACAAAATTTGCAAGTCTTCTTTAAAAAAAAATCCTCTTTTTTTTTATTTGGAACTTTTTGCAAAAAATTTTTTTGATAAAGGGCTTCGACACAAATGCAATCAACCACAAATGCACAATCAGGCCTAGATCTAGGGTCACCTAGGTCAGCTAGACAGCTTCTAACTGTTCCAAAGGGCTAGAAATAGGATCTCAAACCGCCTCTTCACCGCCAATTGCTGCTAGGTAAGTGCCAGGTGAGTGCGAGGCTCTCCATTACAAGTAGTGGCCCTAATTAAGTAACCACTCGCCTTAGACACACTTGCCTAGACACCGCAAAGTCAGGTTAGGATCAACGGCCGATACCTACAATTAGTCCTCTGTCCTATTGAGCGCAACGTCCTTAGGGCTGAGTCTAGTGTTTTTTAATTAAATATTGGTCAATGCATATGCCTTATGTGATTTCTGGGGTCCTGAGAAGGGTTATGAAATCCCCACCCAATTTGGATTGGTTTCAAGCCCCTTAAAGTCCGATTAAAAATATGCAAAACAGTAACAACCACTTTCAATCAAAAATTTTATTTTATGCGCGGCGCAAAGAATCCTGCACGAGATTTGTTATTGGAAGGGGGGAGATTTTTTTAAGCGCAAAGAATCCTGCAGGAGATTTTACAGAAGATATTTTGGAGATTGCAGAGGAGAGAGAAAGAAATTCACAGAGGGGATTTAGTCAAACGATGACGTCATCCGACCGCGGTTAGGCGGCTAAATGGCACATCCGGCGGCGGAGTCGCGGTCTACAATATGGTTCAGGTCCCGAGAAATTTTCCGAGATGATGATTTGACCTCCTGACCGCGGATGCGCGGTCAAAGCGCCATTTCGGCGGCGGAAAAGCGGTTGTTCTGTTGACTCGAGCCTTCCAACTTCTTCTGTTGTCTGTAGTGATATTCCTCTGCTTGTTCAGATTTGATATTTGCTATTTTGATCTCTGTAGATTTCCAGATCCGAACTCGATTGTAGATCCTGCAAAATTCAAACAAAAATACCCTTCACAAAATAACAAAATGATAAATTTTTATATTTTTAATTTTTCAGTTTTTTTTATGATTTTTCAATTTTAGATTAACCCGAAATTGCAAAAAGAAAATAACACGCCATCCCCGGCAACGGCCATTTGATTAGGATGAGATTTTACGATCAAAAATATAATTACCGCAATCATGAACGGCGTCGCTTGGTAGCTAGCCGGTGAGTACGGGTCGGTCCACAAGGATGTTGTGAATTTCCTAATCGCTCTAACGAGTTAATTCCGATTGTTGTCGGATTGATTAAATCTAAAAACTAAATCTATCTATACTAAGATTATCTAGATCTAAGTCTTGCTAGGGTTAGGTCTAGGGTAGGTTTGGAAATGTAAATAAATCTCACCGCTTTCTATACCCAAATTAGGTTCTATGAGGTGTTATGGTAATTATTAATAAAGGGGATTAGATCCATTCGGGAAGGTGTTCCTTCCTCTAGGTTCTTGTCCTTCCTTTATCAATCCTTACCCTAGCCTCCATGGAAAACACGTGCAACCGGGCCTTTATACTACGGTATCACCGCTACCTCGTGGGATAGGATGCCGTAGGGAGCGGTGTGTGCATGTATGCATGGTGTCCTATTGATTATATATGATGGGCAAGAAAGGGATGAGAGATCTCATCTCTCAAAAGCCTTCCCCAAAGCTAACCCTAACAAGAGAGGAGACTACTCGCTCATTAGGGAACTGAAAAACATTCTATCTATCTAACTAGGGTAAGGAATTAAATCTAAACTAGGGCAATTAAATTAAAGCTACTTACTTTATAGATGGCTCTCTCCAAACATTTACACAGGGTTGTCAGATCTGAATAGATGATATGAAAAGAGGTATCGATGCTCTCCAAAAGAAATCTGAATTTTATTAATGAAAGGAGGCATACCTCAAAAGAGGTATTTGGGTTTCCATTTATAGGACATAGAAAACCCTAGGTTTACAATTGCCGCATGTCTGCTATTACAAAAATACCCCCTAAGAAAAAGACCTAGTCAACGCTCGCAGCCGTTTCCAGAAGTTCGCACCGACATGGGCTCTTAATGGCCGCGGATCCGCGTCCAAAAGCAGGGTTTGGCCATGGTTCTGCGGCCGTATAAAGAGCTTGTATACTCATTTTTTCTGGAAATGTTCTGGTGCATGTTTCCTTCAAGTTTCTTCAGTCTTTTTCTCAGATTGACTTCTAGGTTTCTTCCAGATCTCCACAGTGAATAGTTGTAGTGGACTTTTACGGTTGCTTCATGACGAAGTCTTGAACCTTGCGCTGCCTTGTACTTTATGAACTGATCTTCATGTAGGCTTGATTAAGATCCTTCTATTTGTTGGTCGTAGTCTCACTTTTGCATCGTCTTTTATCTTTTTCACTGCTTTTGTTCCGAGAACCTGTAACCTGTAACTAAGTAGCAGACATGAGTCAAAGCACCTGTTTATTTGTAAAATAACTAGGACTGGGGAATATAATAATGCAATATTATGGTATGAACACTAGTTTACTATGGAGTATTGCCCTGTCTCGGTACTCCCACGACTAGGAACATTTGAAGGATGTACTTAGCGACTGCACTGTCCCCACTAGTATTATCTGCATCATAGTCCCTGTAGTCAAGTACTCATCCTAAGGGCTTTATTAACACGTAACATAGAGACAATCAAAGTACATGTTAAGATAAAGAGCAACTAGATAGCATACTATCATGTCGAGCAAGAAAGTCCTACCTATATATGTCCAAGCATCCACTACAATATACATCATATGTACAGTAATGGCCTCTAGGGCATACATATAACTAGCAACATACTTAACCTTGGTTGCAATTCTAACGTCAACAATAATTCATTCATCACTTGTAATTCTTCTTCTTCTTCTTGATAAAAAAGCTTGCTTGATTTTTGCAAGTGATGATGTTTTGTGAGAAATAGAAAACAAAAGAGAGCAAAATTCGTACTTCATCATCCTCATCTATTCTAGCCACTTAGATTAGGGTGTTCACTTCACTAATACCTCATTAAAGAAGTGTGAGCTTGGGTTACTGTTTCTTCAAGTTAGATCATCATAGAAAGTGAAGACTTCAAGCAAGATGCCTCATTCACCCCATGGAGCCTCTCTAGCTTCCGGGTACTTGATGATCGCAGCGAAGGGACCTCAACTCGGAGCTTATGAAGCGAAGGAACGGACTACAAATGTTGTAATCCCAAACTCTTACATGTTAAGATGTTAACATATAGTTTGTGTTTGATTCTCTTGTTAAGATCCTAGGTTTAGGGTTATCTATAATGGAAAATTTTCAAATTGGCATGTGAGATGCCACCCGAAACCTTGCTGCCGTTGTAGGTATACCAACAGTGGTATCAGAGCCTAGCTAGAGAATTAGACGGATAAGTGTAGGATTTTGAAACCGAAACAACTCCGAAACACCCGTATCGAAACCCTAGTTTCTGTCGAAATTTTTTAGGTGTCAAATTTTTTTTCAAACAGTTGCAGAATGTGGTATAGGACAATATAAGAACACAGAAGAAATTTGAACACCATTGGCCGGTTTTTGGCCGAGCCCTATAGCCCAAATTCCGAGAAGGCCGGCCCCCTAGGGTTTTTCTGGGTCCAATTTTTTTTTTTGTGTTCTGGTCTCTGGGGTTTGGGAATTCAGGTGTTGTTTTTTTTTGCTAAATTTGCATAAGATGTTATCTTTTTCCAGAGGCAATTCGGAGTGTTTCGTATTCGTAATTCTAGCTTCTGTTTTGGTTATTTTAGATGGTATTAAAAAGTTCGATCGGATATCAAATACCCACTTTTTCCCTTGCTGAAATTTTTTCAAGAGTTGGATCTTTTTCATAATTAAATAATATTCAAATATCGTAGAAGTGACGCGGTGGACCCTCTAGAAGAACGAAAACCTTAACTTGATTATGTGACCGTCAGTACCGCCTCTAAACCCTAGGGTTTGTGGTAGTTTAGCGTTGCCACATATGAGGCGTTGGTTTGAACCTTCTACGGCTGGTCCATTAGTACTGTGGCATGTGATGGATGCTTTTAAACTAAGTTCAAGTGTTGAGCATTTAGGGAAATTTTGGGTGTTTGTTGATTCGATCGTAATATTTAACGTCATCTAACTTTTTCTGTAATGTGATACAATATGTGGAATTCATATAGCTAGGCATGAAATCCGTATTATGTGATATTTCGGGTTTACGATGTCTAAAGTGATAGTGGATTCCAAATGTTGTAGTTTTTCACTTTCTTTTCTGCGACCAAAAGTGTAATATGTGGTATATCACCTTTTCATTGCTATATGTCAACGACAATTGTGATAGGAATATTTACTTACGCTGATGACATGTGATGTTATGTGTTGCTGCGATATGTTATATTGGATCGTCGTGTTTTGAATAGCCGAATGTTTTATGTAAGATGAGGGTTTTTATTTTCATTCATGTAAAATTCAATGTATATAATATTATTTTATTGGGGCACTTCCGGGTTGAGGATGATGTCACCTTTGTATATTGTTTACTTTTCCGAATTAGGATAGACCCAAGGAGGAGAGCACAGGTAGCCGGGTTATAGGGTCCAGTAGGAGGCCATCTCGAGGAGTCAAGACCGGGTCTCCTAACCATAGAATTGGGAGCGTTGCTTGCTGCACTCGTAGGGGTCTAGGGATGTGGGTTTGGCTATTCATCGCGACCGTGGAATCCGTGTTTTCTACAGGCTCAAAATAAAACAAGGACCTCCTAGTATATCCAATATTTCATATGTTTCTTCTGCTGCTGATATACTGTGATGTGATCATTTTATATGCGTGAGACGAATGCTTTATTATTATATATAAGACATATAGTAGATGTTGCTTATGTTTTGCACCCGCGCTAGTCCCGTCCCGGTATGCCGTTAGTTAAGTAACCTAACGGTGCATAACGGGACACTGTGGCGAATGCGGATGGCATAAGCGTACGTTGTATTTTCGTTTCTTCTGTGATGCTTAGGAAGATTAAATGATGGGATCCATTAATGAGATTAATGAAAGAAAAGAAACATAAAAGATATTGTAGAATCAAATTTATAAAAACGGTAGCTCTAGTTTTGCTTTGCATAGCGGTATTCCTTGTAGAATATCCAGCACCTTATTCGATAAGGAAAGATCCGAGATCCCTTCACCGGGAGTGACCTCTTTAGCGAAACTAGCAGATGCTACAACTCACTCGGTTATGTTTTTGACAGCTTTTATAGTTCTTGCTTTGTATAGCGGTATTTGTGAAATATCCTGCACCTTATTCGATAAGGAAAGAGCCGAGATCTCTTCACCGGGAGTGACCTCTTTAGAGAAACTAGTAAAAGGCTCAAAAACACTCATTTTTCAAAATCACTTATTTCTACAACGATAACAAGTTCATTACGCTCATGGTTTTCTGAAAAACCGGCGTAGCCCTCCGTCATTTCAGATAAAGATTATTTAGTATTCGTGCTGCGTTTGTTGACATTTGTCAAGGCGTAGTGTACGGTAGCTTATTAGTACTTATCTGTAAATCATGAGATGAGATTGGATTAGGGTAGTCGTACAACCTTGTTGACCTCTGTCAAGGGTCGTGCGGGTGGGTTTGATTCAATCAAGAAATGACGGGTTGAACTTGACTAGTGCACTATGGTTTGTTGACCTCTGTCGAGGTCATAGCACGCTAGGGGCAAAAGTATTATCGGGAATTTCAAGTGTTGAAATTTGCAATGAGATTTCATACCTTCTATAAGATAGTTGGATCCTGATACCCACTGCGAGTAAAAGTTACTTCTGGGGGAGTTTTACACATGACAATTAGCCGATCAAGTAGGTGTCTAGAAAGGTGTTAACGAGGTTATGCTTCTGGGAAAACGAGGTTTATTCTAATTAGGTCCGTGCGAAAGATTGGCGAACTTATAAGGTGTAATTAATCCCGGCTAGTCTTACCTTTTAGGGTTTGAAGGAAGATTTGATGAAAACAGTGGTATCCATCCAGATTAGATAAGATAATAACCAATCTAATCTTACAAGAGCATACGCTAAAGTGTTTTCTTCTCTCTCTCTCCAGGTAGCGACCATGTCAGGCCTTAATCAAGATAATAATATGGATGTATTGACCGAACCCGCTTGTTATTCTGAGCAGGGGAATGTTGGTCCCGCACCAACTTATAATTGTTATAAGTCCGAGAAGAAAATAGGAGAATATCCAGATTCTCACGCCACCCAAACGAAGAACAAGCATGATGATGCATCTTCTTCAGGTGAGTTAGTTATCGAGAACTGTTTCTCAGTTCACTCTACGTCTTGGGTATTAGATACCTTATCGGGATCTCATATATGTAATATGTTACATGGGCTACGTAAAGGTAGAGAACTGGGAGAGAGTGATCATTCCATAAGAGTAGGAAATGGTGCAACTGTTGCAGCCAAGGCTGTTGGCGAGTATCACCTTGTGTTGCAAAATGGTAATACATTGATTCTGAACGAATGCTATTACATTCCGACCCTGATATGCAATATTACATCAGTTTCTTTATTGAGTAAAGAAGAATTTAATTTTGTAGTACAGGATAATGTTATGAAAATCTTCCTGAATCAAAAGTTGATTGGATCAAGCTCGTTAAATAATGGCATATACGTTCTAAATCAAACCACGGTTCTTAATGTACAAAACACACACAAGAGGAAGAGTTCAGAAATGAACGAATCCTTCTTGTGGCATTGTAGACTACGTCATATCATTGCGACACGAATAGCTAAGTTACGTAAGGTTGGATATTTGAATCCGTTCGAATTTTCATCCTATGACACTTGCTAGTCATGTCTCAAAGGCAAGATGACCAAAACTCCGTTTAGTGGACACGGAGAAAGAGTTACGGAACTCTTGGGACTGATACATAGTGATGTATGTGGTCCCATGTTTACACAAGCCAGGGATGGTTCCTCGTACTTCATTACATTCACTGACGATCTCTCAAGATACGGATATGTGTTCATGTTGAAACACAAGTCTGAAGCTTTTGAGAAATTCAGAGAATATAAGAACGAAGTAGAGAACCAAATAGGTAAAAGTATTAAAATCCTACGATCTGATCGAGGAGGAGAATACTTGAGCAACGAGTTCCTGGATTCTCTAAAAGAGAATGGGATTCTCTCTCAGCTTACTGCACCATATACACTACAGCACAACAGTGTATAAGAACGGAGGAATCGCACCCTATTAGATATGGTGCACTTTATGATGAGCACTGCTGAGTTACCTATTTTCTTTTGGGGTTATGCGCTTGAAGCAGCAGCATACCTATTGAATCAGGTTCCATCAAAATCTGTACCTACCACACCATATGAGATATGGAGTGGGAAGAGACCATGTCTTAAATCAGTTAAGATATGAGGTTGTCCGGCCTATGTCAAAAGGCAAAATCCGGACAAACTCGAGGCACGATCAGTTCTTTGTAAGTTTGTTGGATATCCTAAACATTCGAATGGATATCTTTTCTACCACAGTGAACAAAAAAATTGGTTTTAGTGGATCCGGTGCCCACACTGTTTTGTTGCTGAACATGCCACCTTTTTAGAAAAGGAATTTCTTACTAAAGAAATTAGTGGCGAAGAGGTAGAGCTGGAAGAAGTTCCAGCAGCACAAGTTGCAACTGAAGATTTAGTAGAACCAGAGGATTCAGTAGTTCCCAACAAACCTCAGCCGCTCTGCCGATCTAGCAGTCTTCCTCATCCACCTGAGAGATACTACGGTTTTCTCATTGATTGTAGGAGCGAGGATTGAATCATGGAAGATGATGACCCGACTAGCTTCGAGTAGGCCATCACGAGTGGAGACTCTGTGAAATGGCTGGATGCAATGCGATCTGAGATGGAATCCATGTACACCAACAAAGTATGGACTTTTGAAGTTGCTCCTGAAAGGGTAAAACCCATTGGGAGCAAATGGATCTTTAAGAAGAAACTTGTTGTAGATGGAAAAGTTGACTTGTTGCAAAGGGTTTTCATCAACGACCAGGTGTGGATTATGACGAAACGTTTCTTTCAGTGGCTATGCTTAAGTCCATCCGGATCCTACTTGCCATTGCTGTAAGTCCATGATGCACACCCCACGGGTCGCCGGGAGGCGGAATACTTTAAAAACGATTTCCTCACATCAAAAGAAACTAGTTTTTGCTTAGCATCATGAACTTTTTCCCACTTTAGGATCTTTATTAAGCCTCATCTAACAAAACTAAACTAAGAGAGAGAGTTAACTACTATGTAAAGGAGTTATACCCTCATTCCTAGTCCTTCGGGTCTTCAAGTTGCTCCTTGCTCCTTGGTTCAAGCTCCTTGTTCTTGATCTCCTTTCTTTGGCTTCTTCTAGGTTTTGGAAGAGTTCGGTTGCCGGTCTCCTTTGCGTCAAAGATGAATCCACCCGAGGGGCCTACGATCAAGCTCCAACCTCCATGAGATACCTTAGTGATCTTACTTGCTAGGAGAGATAACTAAGGGGATGTAGAGAGAGTGTGTATTGAATTAGTTGATCTCAAAACTCATTGATTTGCAACACATGCAAGTGTATGAGTTTCATGAAGAAGGAGAGAAGAAAACCTAGGAGAGAGAAAGCTTTTGTGAGAATGAATAAAAAATGAGAAGAGAGAATGGTTAAGTATTTTGCCAATAATTCAACCATAGATTATTAAATCATATAATCTACAACCATGCTTGAATAGTGGCTCCAAAAGAAATAAATAAATACATAACCATTCTTCAACCCAGGCCTCCTAATTTCCACCTCATTAATTCTTTAATGAAAAAGAATAAAACAATAATGAGGTGTCGCCTTCTAGAAGGTCAATCTTGTGAATTTACAAGAATGCCCTTTTCCGTATTTTCATACCAGTATCCGTATTCCGGAAAATATGGATACACCGAGATCAGTATAATCCAATACTACTGTAAGTCCATGCTACCTCTCCCGGTACTTACGGGCTTGCGGAATTTGATGAAAAACAATTTTCTAGAGGCGGTAACATGGACTCAAATGGATCTTTGTTAAACTTATCTACCTAACATCCTAACTACGAGTTGTTAACTACTCGGTTAGGGGGTTATACCTTTGTTTCTTGAACTCCTTCGTCTTCAACTCGTGATGTTGTGCGGATCGGTTTCACCCCGTCGTCTCCTTGCGCCGAAGATCGATCTACCCGAAAGCTTCTACCTTTGGCTTCTTCTTCGAACTTTGAAGAAACTAGTTCTCTCGGTTTGCTAAACCTTGTGAACTAGAGTGAGTAGAGGAGAGTGTGTTGGGATTTTTCTCTATGGTTCTTTCTTCTCAACACATGAGACAAGTGAACCATAGACTAGAGAGAGGGAGAGCAAGAGGAAGAGGATGAGAGCTCAAGCAAGAGAAAGAATGGAAATGAGAGAATGAGCAAGACTTTTCTCTCTTGGCTCTCATAATCCAAAGCCATCATAACCAATAATAGCAATCAAGTATTATGTGATGGTTTAAGTCAAAATAGCCATATCATTTCATGCACTCATTTTGCACAAGATAAACAAGCAAGCAAAAGTCTTTGCCATGAAATGATAGCTATTGTCATGATGATGGTCAACTAGTCCAACCTAGTCAACCGGTCAACAAAGTCAACAAGTCAAAAAGTCAACCCCTCAACAACCATGTCACTATAATACTTAATTAATATTATTGTTAATCATATATCATATTCTCATTAGGGTTTAGCAAAAAGTCAATGGTCAACAGTCAACAGTCAACAACCCTAATGAGAATCCTCTGCCTCTGTCTCTCTGTCAACTGTGCATACACACCCGCATCCGCGTTCCGAGGAACACGAATACATACGAGATAAAATCAATCCCAAAACGTACACTAGGATCTGGCTTAAACCAAAACCCGCTAGTGTTAACTTTCCGGACACTAAACGTGCACAAGTGCACGGATGTGACCGAACCCTGTCGCAAAACCATGCGATCTGTCGCAAAACCATGCGACCTCTACTCTTTTACCTAAAGGCGAATAGCTTTCTGTGTGGGACTCTAAATACTCGACACTACGCTGGCAGTGGGTTTAACCACAGACCACAAGCGGCACTAGCTGTGCGTAACGGTCCCCAGGTAGATGCCGACAAGAAGACTGACGAGGTGAAACCCATCTGAACTCCTACTGAGCCTGAATGTGACAATCTCCGTACAGTCCGGTCTGTTCGTCTGATACATCGCATGGTGGGCCTAGGGGGCGGTAAACGTCAGTCCCCTAATAGCGGTACAAGTCGTGTCGGAGTGTAGCCCAGAACTGTTAGTTATATGTATGCCCTAGAGGCCATTACTATACATAGGATGTATATTGTAGTGGATGCTGGGACATATATAGGGAGGACTTTCTTGCTCGACATGATAGTATGCTATCTGGTTGATCTTTACCTTAACGTGTACACTGATTGTCTCTCTGTTACATGTTGGTAAAGCCCTTAGGATGTGTACTTGACTACCTGGACTATGATGCGGATCATACTAGTGGGGACATGGTAGTCCATAAGTACATCCTTCAAAGTCCCTAGTCGTGGGTGTATCGAGACGGGGCATCGATATACCAGAGTAGACTAGAGTATACCTTCTCGACCCATACAGATGGGCGATGGATGATCCCATATCCATTGGTGTTTGACATCAGAGATGATGTACGGGTGCTCAGTGGAGACTGGGTACACTGGACGGACTCGCCGAGAACTCCCAGATGGTATTATATCTTAAGTCAGATGGCAGTTCTCTGGTGACACTAGTACAGAGTAGTCTGTTGACCCGAGATCGTCATAAAGTCTTGTGTGGTTCCCACTGTGCTTTGATTTCCACCTTACCACGTCCAAGAGGGCGTGCAAAACGGTGGTTTTTGGGTACAGTCCCGAATCACATGGAGGCAATGAGCGATAGGAGGGGATTCGTCTCTCCCGGTTTGGGGAGTTGATGTTGCGCTGTGTTCTATTGGCTATAACCGGAAATCCCTGGCCAGGGTTGCTGAGATTTACTCGTAAGTGTTACCAGTAGTTTCTCGAATTGTTATAGACCTCATCTCGACACGACTTATCGAGCTATTGGGGTCTGACGTTTACCACCCCTAGGCAAGATATGCGACATATCAGACGATCAGACCGGACTGTACGGTAAGTGTTACTGGTTGGATTCACAGGAGTATGAGCGGGCTTGCTCGTCGATCTTCTGATCGCTCAATACCCGGGTGGCCGTTACGTTTAGCAGACCGCTTGCGGCTTGTGGGTGTTTGATATGATCATCACCTGCTGCCGGCGTATTGACGAGTCTTTAGAGTCCTACACAGAGGTTTCCTGGCTCAAGCGAAACGAAATAGGAGCGCATATGAGATATGTGCGGGACCGAGAATAATGCGTGTATGTGATACCGTATTTCATTCTCGCGATGAATGTATCAATTGGTTGTATGCGATATAACCTAGTTATCGAATCAAGGATTGATTCGATAAGCCGATACATTGGATATTAGTCGGTTGTATGCGATATGACCGGATCGTTAAATCAAGTGTTGATTTAATGATTTAATGCATAATTATATATTTGATATATTACTTTGCATTAACTTGTATCGGTTCACTTTAAATGGATTTTCTCACTCGGTAGTGCACATTGTATATGTGATATATTTTTGTGCACTTGTTTGTATCATGTTTGATGATGCAAGATTGCTAGGGTTTGTGTAAGGAGTTAAACCTTGGTTAAGTAAATGGTTAGGGTTTTCATTTATTCATTCATTTATCTTTTTATTTGGATTAAATAAGAGAAATGAAAACATAAGGGTTGCTTTCTTTCATGATGCTTCTTGAAGCTTCATGCAACTTTGACCAAAGTGACTATTTTGTCTTCATCTCCAAAACCCTAACCATTCATCTAACCTTAGTTAACTCTCTACACATTACCATGGTTAATATTATGATAAGAATGATTTTATTATTCTTTTTTGATAATAACTTATCATATTCATTCTTTCTTCTTCTTCTTCTTCATCACATGAAGAAAGCTTGCTACAACAATGGCAACTTGAGAAAACAAGTAGGAAATCCAATTCTAAAGTGAACCCACTTCCTATTTCTTCATCCTCTACCTCTTGCCAAGTAGTATAGGATGTTTTCTTCACAAGTTTTCATGACTTGGTGAAGTGGGAGCTTGATCTAGCGATGCCTCGACGTAGATCATCTTCGGCACGAAGCCGACGACCTTGCCCGCCTATTTCTCCGATGAAGCCGACGCTAGAGCCCGGGTTTCCATTTGGACAGCGAGGAGACTTCATTGCGGAGCTATGGAGGTGGAGGACCGGATCTACAAAGGTTGTATTTCCGTTTATCATATAGTTAAGTTGTTAACTAGTTGTTTGTATCGCCTAAAATCTAGTTAACGATCTAGTCTAGGGTTTCTCGGCACCCGTAAAATTTGAAATTGGCATGGTTGATGCCTTGTGAGACCTCCTTAGTGTGCCTAGGAACCCTACAGTGTTATCAGAGCCTAGCTAGAGCCTTAGACGATGCGTAGACGAAGTTTGAAACCCGATCGAACCCCGAAACCCTAACTTTTAACCCTCTCTGGACTTTTTCTGAAAAAGTGGTTTTTTCCAAATTAAAATTGCTTAAAAAATTCAGCAGGTAATTCTAAGAATTACGGTGCAAAAATTAACTAATGATCTGTCTAAAGTGCGGCGGATCCGCGGCATTAGCCGCTTATTGCGGCGGTTCCGCGCCCATTTAGTCTCTTTAGTCAACCATTTTTGCACAGTAACTCCTATTTAACAGTGCTGAGTTTTATGGGTATTTTTAATATTTATTCATGAGTTGAATTTTCTGGGGTGTATTGGGAGTTCTTAGATTCGATCGAATTATCAGACTTTGTCTATGTGGCTTTCCGGATATGTTAGAATATGTTAAAAGGTTCGACCAGATATAAATACCCACCTTTTCCCCTGTCGGGAAATTTCCAAGTGTTGGATCTTTCCGTGGTTTAAAGACGTTCTAAGTAGTGCAAGTAACGCGATGGTCCCTCTAGAAGACAACAAACCTTAACTCGATTATGTGACCGTCTTGAACTGCCTTTTGAACCTTCGGGTTTGGGGCAGTACGGCGTGCCACATGTGAGGCGTTGGCTTGACCCTTCTACGGCTGGACCGTTGGTACTGAGGCACGAACTGAATGTTTTAAAACCTATTTCATGCGTTGATCTGTTTTGGGAAAACTTGGGTGTTCGATTGTTCGATCGGAAAGTTTAACATTTTCTATCTTATTCGGAATGTGATACAATAATTGGAATTCACAATAAGTTATGAGATAACTGAATGAATGTTATAAATCTAGCGGTTTAGTCTCACTTGATCGGTTGCCACGGAATTTTGATGTGATCAAAAGTCCGTCGCAATCACGTAACGTACGCGGATACTCGCCGGGTAAACTTAATAGACAGCCTCGCTCCATAGCCCCGACCAAGTGACTGTAGGAGAACCCCGTCGCCGAAAGCATCCGTTCGGGTGCTCGCGGTAGCGGCGTTCCGCCTTGATGCACTTCGTCGACGGCGTCGGGGGTGCGGCCGCCTACTGAAGTTTGCGACGAGCATTCGATTAGGATGTCGGGAATCTTGTTGAATTGCCCGACTTAATATTGAAAAGAGTTTTCGATAATGAGACTAAAATGCGGGGTTTATAATTGTTAGGCATGCGATGTCTAAGGAATTCATTTGATTAGGCATGCGATGTCTAAAGAGGTTGCGGATTCCAACTGTTGTAGTTTTACACTTTCTTTTCTGTGACCGTAAGTGTAATATGTGATATCGCCGGTTTCGTTGCTATATGTCAACGACAATTGGGATGCGCATATTTACTTACGTTGATGACATGTGATGTTTTGTGTTGCTGGATATGTTATATTGGATCGTCGTGTTTGAATAGCCGGGGGTTTTTATGTGAGATGAGTGTTTTTCATTTTCATTCATGTAAAAACTTGTATGTAATATTCTTTTATTGGGGCACTTCCAGGTTGTGGAAGATGTCACCGTTTGTATATTATTTACTTTTCCGCACTAGGATAGACCCAAGGAGGAGGGCACAAGTAACCGGGTTCTGGGGTCCAGTGGGAGACCAACTCGAGGAGTCGAGTCCGGGTCTCCTAACTCTAGAATTGGTAAGGGTTGCTTGCCGCTCTCGTAGGGGTCTAGGGGTGTGGGTTTGGCTATTCGTCACAACCGTGGAATCCGTGTTTTATACTGGCTCGTATTGAAAACACGGACGTCCTAGTATATCCAATATTTCATATGTTTCTTCTGCTGCGATATCTGTGATGTGATTATGTGATGTTCTGTGATGGATACTGTATATAGTATATATGATATATTATATAGGCATTACTTATGTTTTACACTCGTGCTAGCCATGCCCCGCTCTGCCGTTAGTCACCTAACCTAACGGTGCACGAGGGGACATCGAGGCGAATGCGGATGGCATAAGTGTACGTCGTATTTATCTGTGATGTTTAGGTAACTTTAATGATGGGACTTCATTAATGTGATTAATGAAATAAAAGAAACCTAAGATGTTGTAGAATCGAATTTCAAAAATAAAACAGGTAGCTACAGTTCTTGCTTTGCACAGCGGTATATGTGATATATCCTGCACCTTATTCGATGAGGAAAGGACCGAGATCCCTTCACCGGGAGTGACTCCTTTAGCAATAACTGGAAGATGCTACACACTAGGTTTGTCTTTTGATTGCTTTTAAGAGTTTTTGCTTTGCACAGTGATATATATGATATATCCCGCACCTCATTCGAAGAGGAAAGGACCGACGATCCCTTCACCGGGAGTGACTCCTTTAGCAAAACTAGAAAAGCCTCAAAAGCACTCCATTTTTAAAATCATTTGATTCTACAATGATATCAAGTTCATTACGCAAAAGGTTTTCAGAAAAACCTGTCGTAGCCCTCCGTCATTTCAGATAAGTACTAGTTAGTATTTGTGCTGCGGTAGTTTGGCCTCCGTCAAGACGTAGTGTAAGGTAGCTAACTAGTGCTTATCTGCTAGCATATGATGCGATTGGATTAGGGTATTCGTACGGCATTGTTTGGCCTCCGTCAAGGGTCGTGTGGGTAGGTTTAATTCAATCAGGAAATGATGGGTTGAACTTGACTAGCGGACTATGGGTAGTTTGGCCTCCGTCAAGGTCATAGGACGCTAGGGGCAAAATTATCGGGAATTTCAAGTGTTGAAATTTGCAATGAGATTGCATACCTTCTATGAGATAGTTGGATCCCGATACCCACTGCGAGTAAGAGTTACTCCTGGGAGAGTTTTATACATTACAATTAGCCGATCAAGTAGGTGTCTAGAAAGGTGTTAACGAGGTTACGCCTCTGGAAAAACGAGGTTTACAGAAATTAGGGTCGTACGAAAGCACGGGGGACCTCCCTCATAGTACCGACACTGGCCTGGCTGAAAGATTGGCGAACTTGTAGTGTGTAATTAATCCCGGCTAGTCTTTCCTTTTTGGGTTTGAAGGAAAATTTGATAAAAAGCAGTAGGAGCCATCCTGATTAGATAAAATAATAACCAATCTATTCTTGTAAGAGCGCACGCTGAGTGTTTTCTTCTCTCTCTCTCCAGGTAGCGACCATATCACGCCTTAATCAAGATAATAATACGGAATATTGAATGAACCCGCTTGTTATACTGAGCTGGGGAACGTTGTTCCCGCTCTAACTTATAATTGTTATAAGACAGAGCAGGAAATTGGGGAATACCATATTTCCCGTGCCGCCCAAACGAAGAGAGTACATGCTGATGCATCATCTTCGGGTGTGTTCGTTACAAAGAACTGTTTCTCTGTAACCTCTACGTCCTGGGTATGTGATACCAGATCAGGATCCCAGATATGTAATCTGTTACATAGGGCTACAGAAAGGTAGAGAACTGAGAACGGGTGATAAGTTTCAGGAGGCAGAAAACGGGGCAAGTGTTGCAGCCAAGTCTGTTGGTCACTGTCACCCTGTATTCCAAATACATTGATTCTGAACAAATGTTATTAGATACCGAACCTGATATACAAAATCATATCTATCTCTTTATTAGTAAAGAAATGATAAAATTTTGTATAGTTGGATAATATTTTGAACATTTCCTATATCAAAAGTTGATCGGTTCAGGCACGTTATCTAAAAGCATTGATGTTCTAAATCAAACTACAGTTCTTTAGTATACGGAACACACACAAGAGGAAGTGTTCAGAAATGAACGAATCCTACTTGAGGTATTGTAGACTAGGTCATATCAATGCGACCCGACTAGCTGAAGTTACATGTAGATGCATATTTAAATCAGTTTGAATTTACATCTTGTGAAACTTACCAGTCATGTCACAGAGATAAGATGACCATAGCTCCGTTTACTAGAAACAGAGAAAGAGTTAGTGAACTCTTGGGATGATACATGTTGATGTATGTAGGTCCCCTGTCTACACTTGCCAAGACCGGTTCTTTATACTTCATTACATTCTCTGATGATCTTTCGAGATTCAGACCTATGTTCCTGTTGAAACACAAGTCCGAACCTTTTGAGATATTCACAGAATATAAGTTAGAAGTAGAGAACCAAAATACGGGTATAAGTATTATATCCTTTGATGAGATCAAGGAGGAGAATACTTGAGCACGGAATTCCTGGACTATTCTAAAGGAGAATGAGATTCTCTCTCAGCATTACTCCTCCGTATACACCATAGCACGATGGTATAACGGGGCGGAGCCATCACACCCTATATGATGAGGTGTGCTCTATGATGAGTACTACTGAGATACCTGTTTCCTTTTGGGAGTTATGCGCTTGAGAAGCTGCATACCTATTGAATAGGGTTCGAATCAAATCAGTTGCCTACCACTTCATATGTGATATGGTAAGGGAAGAGCCCATATCTTAAATTAGTTAAGATTTGGGGTTGTCCGGCCTATGTCTAAAAGCAAAATCCGGACAAGCTCAAGGCAAAGTCAGTTATGTAGAACTGGAAATGTTCCAGCTATACAAACTACAGCTGATGATTTGATAGAACCAAAGGATTCAATAGTTACCAACAAACCTCAGCCTCTCCGCCGATCTAGTAAGGTTCCTCACCCGCCTGAGAGATACTTCGGCTTCTCGATGACAGTGGGAGCGAGGATTGCATCATGAGATGATGACCCAACTAGTTTCGAGCAGGCCATCAGGAGTGTGACTCTGTAAGAATGGCTGGATTCTTAGCGATCTGAGATGGAATCCTTATACACCAACAAAGTATGGACTTTGGTTGCTATATCTGAAGGATTAAATTCCAATCAGGAGCAAGTATATCATGAGAAGATTACTTGGTGTAGATGGAAAAGTTGAGATTTTCAAAGATAGACTTGTTAAAGATTTTCGTCATCGACTAGGCGTGGATTATGATGAAACCTTTTCAAGTAGCTATGCTTAAGTCCATCCAGATCCTACTTGCCACGGCTACATACCATGACTACGATATCTGGGGTTGGGTGCCATGACTGCTTTTCTAAATGATGTTTTAGAAGAGAACGTCTATAAGTACACAGCCAGAGGGCTTCGTAGACAGTGGGAGCAGCGGAAACGTGTACAAGATGCTTTATAGAATAAAGCAGGTATCGCGGAGTTGGAACATCTGTTTTGATGTATTAGTCAAACAGTTTGACATCATCAAAATGGTAGATGAACCTTGTATATACAAAAAGGTAGTAGGGAGTATGGTGATGATCCTCGTAGAGTACGTGGATGACATACTCTTGATAGGGAAGGAGTTTCCTATGCTACGCTCGGTCAATCTCCGCTTATCACAATGATTCTCCATATAGGATCAAAGTGATACCTCCTAAATCCTGGGTTTTGGATCTATGAGATAGATCTAATTGGATGTTAGGATTCTCACTAAAAGTAGTGAGATGGTATCAAATAATTCTGGGGAGAATCACTGGAAGGGTTCCAGGGTGATAAGGACGACTGAAAGTCAGTCACAGGCATTGTCTTTACCCTCAGTAAAGGGACGGTATGTTGGAAGAGTTCCAAGCTAGATACCGTGGCTAACTAGACGATAAAGGCAGGATACATCGCTACTTGAGATGCTACCAAAGAGGCGGTCTGGATGTATTTTTGTTCATAAGATGAACTTAGTTCCTCCCATTGTGTGACAATGGAGTTGTGGCTTATGCCAAGGAACGCCCGTCCCATCAGTAATCCAGACATATTCTAAGGCAGTATCACCTGATCATGGAGATAGTAGATCTCCAGGGTGATCGAGGTTAGGAGAGATAGACTCAGAGGACAGCACGGCGGATCCACTCACATAGGCCTTTTCCCAGAGAGAGACTTTTATGGGATGGTTGAGTATGAGATACTGCAACCACTGCTATCAGATGGCCCTAGTGCAAGTGGGAGATTGTTAGTTATATGTATGCCCTAGAGGCCATTACTATACATAGGATGTATATTGTAGTGGATGCTGGGACATATATAGGGAGGACTTTCTTGCTCGACATGATAGTATGCTATCTGGTTGATCTTTACCTTAACGTGTACACTGATTGTCTCTCTGTTACATGTTGGTAAAGCCCTTAGGATGTGTACTTGACTACCTGGACTATGATGCGGATCATACTAGTGGGGACATGGTAGTCCATAAGTACATCCTTCAAAGTCCCTAGTCGTGGGTGTATCGAGACGGGGCATCGATATACCAGAGTAGACTAGCGTGTACCTTCTCGACCCATACAGATGGGCGATGGATGATCCCATATCCATTGGTGTTTGACATCAAAGATGATGTACGGGTGCTCAGTGGAGACTGGGTATACTGGACGGACTCGCCGAGAACTCCCAGATGGTATTATACCTCACGTCAGATGGCAGTTCTCTGGTGACACTAGTACAGAGTAGTCTGTTGACCCGAGATCGTCATAGAGTCTTGTGTGGTTCCCACTGTGCTTTGATTTCCACCTTACCACGTCCAAGAGGGCGTGCAAAACGGTTGTTTTTGGGTACAGTCCCGAATCACATGGAGGCAATGAGCGATAGGAGGGGATTCGTCTCTCCCGGTATGGGGAGTTGATGTTGCGCTGTGTTCGATTGGCTATAACCGGAAATCCCTGGCCAGGGTTGCTGAGATTTACTCGTAAGTGTCACCAGTAGTTTCTCGAATTGTTATAGACCTCATATCGACACGACTTATCGAGCTATTGGGGTCTGACGTTTACCACCCCTAGGCAAGATATGCGACATATCAGACGATCAGACCGGACTGTACGGTAAGTGTTACTGGTTGGATTCACAGGAGTATGAGCGGGCTTGCTCGTCGATCTTCTGATCGCTCAATACCCGGGTGGCCGTTACGTTTAGCAGACCGCTTGCGGCTTGTGGGTGTTTGATATGATCATCACCTGCTGCCGGCGTATTGACGAGTCTTTAGAGTCCTACACAGAGGTTTCCTGGCTCAAGCGAAACGAAATAGGAGCGCATATGAGATATATGCGGGACCGAGAATAATGCGTGTATGTGATACCGTATTTCATTCTCGCGATGAATGTATCAATTGGTTGTATGCGATATAACCTAGTTATCGAATCAAGGATTGATTCGATAAGCCGATACATTGGATATTAGTCGGTTGTATGCGATATGACCAGATCGTTAAATCAAGTGTTGATTTAATGATTTAATGCATAATTATATATTTGATATATTACTTTGCATTAACTTGTATCGGTTCACTTTAAATGGATTTTCTCACTCGGTAGTGCACATTGTATATGTGATATATTTTTGTGCACTTGTTTGTATCATGTTTGATGATGCAAGATTGCTAGGGTTTGTGTAAAGAGTTAAACCTTGGTTAAGTAAATGGTTAGGGTTTTCATTTATTCATTCATTTATCTTTTTATTTGGATTAAATAGGAGAAATGAAAACATAAGGGTTGCTTTCTTTCATGATGCTTCTTGAAGCTTCATGCACATAGTATAGGGTGTTTTCTTCATAAGTTTTCATGACTTGGTGAAGTGGGAGCTTGATCTAGCGATGCCTCGACGTAGATCATCTTCGGCACGAAGCCGACGACCTTGCCCGCCCATTTCTCCGATGAAGCCGACGCTAGAGCCCGGGTTTCCATTTGGACAGCGAAGAGACTTCATTGCGGAGCTATGGAGGTGGAGGACCGGATCTACAAAGGTTGTATTTCCGTTTATCATATAGTTAAGTTGTTAACTAGTTGTTTGTATCGCCTAAAATCTAGTTAACGATCTAGTCTAGGGTTTCTCGGCACCCGTAAAATTTGAAATTGGCATGGTTGATGTCTTGTGAGACCTCCTTAGTGTGCGTAGGAACCCTACAAGAACACCCTGAGATAACACTGGAAGCCTACCAGTATATCTCGCTTGCCCTGGCCAGGGACTACTCGTGTAATGGCTCTCCTAGACACAGCGCGATGTCAACCCCCAATACCGGGAGAGACGAATCCTGTCTAACCGTCACTGCCTCCAAGTGCTTTGGGACTGCACCCAACTACTACCTGTTTGCACGACTCCTTTGAGCCGTGGTAGGGTAGTAATCAAAGTACAGTGGGAACACACTCGAGGAGAAGTGACTGTGTCAAGTCAGCGGACTAAGCTGTACTCATGTCACCTGGAAACTGATAACTGACGATAGGTATAGTACCAACCAATCAGTTCCCGACGAGTCATGTCCAGTGTACTCATAACCTAACGAGCACCCACATACTATCTCAAGTACGACGTACTGACGGCTGTAGGATAGACCGTCTCCCCTACTGGGATGAGAAGCGCATACGCTAGTCTACTCCGGAGTATTGATGCCTTGTCTCGATAGTCCTGCGACTAGGGACCTGTATAAGGATGTGCTTATGGATTACTCAGCCCCCACGAGTGTGACTGCCATCACAACACTGGTAATCAAGCAAAGATCCTAAGGGCTCCACTAATGCGTATAGGTGATATAATAAAATAAACACATGTACACATTAAAGTACAAACAAACCTAGTAGCATACTACCATTTTGAGCTGAAAGGTTCCTAGGCACTCTAGTGAGGTCTCACAAGGCATCGAACATGCCAATTTAAAAAAATGGTGCCGAGAAACCCTAGACTACGGATCTTTAGACTAGAATTCTAGGCGAAATGAAAACTTAGTTAACTACTTAACTAAAGGAAGAGAGCTACAACCTTTGTAGATCCGGATTTCCACCTCCTTAGCTCCACGTGGTCATGCCCTCGCTGTCCATCATGAATCCTCGACTCATTCGTCGGCTTCATCGAAAACGGGCAAGCAAGGTCGTCGGCTTCGTGTCAAAGACGATCTACGTCGAGCTTGCACTAGTTCAAGCTCCGACTTCACCAAGTAGTAAAACTTGTGAAGAAAACACCCAAAACCACTTGGCAAGAGATGGAGGATGAAGAAATAGGAGGTGGGTTCACTTCAGATTTGGATTTCTCTCACTAAAACTCAAGTTACCATTGATGTAGCAAGCTTGAAGAAGAAGAAGAAGATGAGCTAGTTATGATAAGTTCTATTAAAAAGAAATAGAAAATCAATACTTATCATAACTTAAACTAGGGTTAAGTGTAGAGAATAAACCATGGTGAATTAAGTGGGTTAGGGTTAAGCAAGAAGACAAGAATGGTTAAAGAAGTCAAAGCTTCATGAAGCTTCAACTAATGACAAAAGAAATCCACCATTCTCTTTAAACTTATCCAAATAAATGAATAAACAAATAAATGAATAAATAAATATGCAAAACCCTAATTAACATAATAACCATGGTTTAATTCTATTCACTTAACCATATGATCAAGTATCATCAAACATGATACAAAAAAGTGCACAAAAGTATATCACATATACAATGTGCAATCCAAGTGAGAAAAATCCGTTTAAAGTGAACCAATACTAGTTAATGCAAAGTAATATATCAAATATATAATTATACATTAAATCATTAAATCAACACTTGATTCAATGATCCAGTCATGTCGCACATGACCGACCAGTATCCAATGTATCGGCTTATCGAATCGATCTTCGATTCGATAACTAGGTTATATCGAATATAACCATTCGATACATATATCGCGATAATTAAATGCGGTATCACATACACGCATTATTCTCGGTCCTGCACATATCTCATATGCGCTCCTATTTCGTTTCGCTTGAGCCAGGAAACCTCTGTGTAGGACTCTAAAGACTCGTCAATACGCCGGTAGCAGATGATGATCATATCAAGCATCCACAAGCCGCAAGCGGTCTGCTAAACGTAACGGCCACCCGGGTATTGAGCGATCAGAAGATCGACGAGCTAGCCCGCTCACACTCCTGCGAATCCGACCAGTAACACTTACCTTACAGTCCGGTCTCTTCGTCTGATACGTCGCATATCAAGTCTAGGGGTGGTAAACGTCAGACCCCAATAACCCGATAAGTCGTGCCGATGTGAGGCTCGTAACGGGTCGAGAAACTACTGGTAACACTTACCAGCAAATCTCTGATCAGCCCTGGCCAGGGACTTCCCTGTTACGGCCAATCCAGCACAGCGCAACATCTACCCCCAATACCGGGAGAGACGAAACCCCTCCTATCGCTCATTGCCTCCATGTGACTCGGGACTGTACCCAAAGACCACCGTTTTGCACGCCCTCATGGACGTGGTAAGGTGGAGATCAAAGCACAGTGGGAATCACACAAGACTCTATGACGATCTCGGGTCTACAGACTAACCTGTACAAGTGTCACCTGAGAACTGCCATCTGACGTGAGGTATAATACCATCTGGGAGTTCTCGGCGAGTCCGTCCAGTGTACCCAGTCTCCACTGAGCACCCGTATACCATCTCTGATGTCAAACACCAATGGATATGGGATCATCCATCGCCCATCACATGGGTCGAGAAGCGTATACGCTAGTCTACTCTGGTGTATCGATGCCCCGTCTCGATACACCCACGACTAGGGACCTTGAAGGATGTACTTATGGACTACCATGTCCCCACTAGTATGATCTGCATCATAGTCCAGGTAGTCAAGTACAAATCCTAAGGGCTTTACCAACATGTAACTATAAGACAGTATAAAGAGACTAGTGTACATGTTAAGATAAAGAGCAACCAGATAGCATACTATCATGTCGAGCAAGAAAGTCATCTCTATATATGTCCAACCATCCAATATAATATACATAATCTGTACAATACTGGCCTCTAGGGCATACATACAACTAACAATCTCCCACTTGCACTAGGGCCAGCTGCTGTAGTATCTCATACCGAGCATCCCGAAGAATCTCTCAAACTGTATCTGGGGAATGGCCTTCGTGAGTGGATCCGCCGTGTTGTTCTTCGTGTCAACTCTCCTGACCTCGATCTCCCGGCGATCAACTATCTTCCGGATCAGGTGATACCGCCTCAGAATATGCCTGGATCGCTGATGGGACCTGGGTTCCTTGGCCAAAGCCACCGCTCCATTGTTATCGCAATACAAAGGTATTGGACGCTCAATGGATAGAACCACTCCAAGTTCAGTAATGAACTTCTTGATCCAGACAGCTTCTTTAGCAGCATCGTTGGCAGCGATGTATTCAGCCTCCATCGTCGAGTCTGCCACGGTTTCCTGCTTGGAACTCTTCCAGCTAACCGCCCCTCCGTAAAGGGTAAAGACAAAACCCGACTGCGACTTAGAGTCGTCCTTATCACTCTTGAAGCTCGAATCGGTAAAGGACTCCACTTGGAGTTCTCCGTTACCATGCACCAAGAACATATCTCTAGTCCTTCGCAAGTACTTGAGAATGCTCTTCACAGCTGTCCAGTGACTTTCTCCAGGATCAGCTTGATACCTGCTCACTATACTTAGTGAGTATGCTACATCGGGTCTGGTACATAGCATCGCATACATGATAGAGCCTACTGCCGAAGCATAGGGTATCCCTTGCATGCGAGCTCTCTCCAAATCAGTCTTGGGAAACATCTCTTTGGAGAGAGTGACTCCAGAGATCGTGGGTAAGTTCCTACGCTTGGACTCTTCCATACTAAACCTCTTTAGTATGGTGTCAATGTACCTGGATTGGGACAATCCCAAAATCCGTTTGGATCTATCTCTATAGATCCTAATCCCCAATATGCAGGAGGCATCACCAAGATCTTTCATTGAGAATCTTTGTGATAAGAAGAGCTTGACCGATTGCAGCATAGGAATATCATTTCCTATCAAGAGTATGTCGTCCACGTACAATACGAGGAAGACAACCTTACTCTCTGCCACTTTCTTGTAGATACAAGGTTCATCTGGATTTTTGACGAAATCAAACTCTTTGATAATGACATCAAAGCAGATGTTCCAACTCCGCGATGCTTGCTTTAATCCATAAATGGATTTAAGCAGCTTGCACACCTTCCCGCTGCTCCCACTGTCTACGAAGCCCTCTGGCTGAGTCATGTACACGCACTCTTCTAAATCACCATTTAGAAAGGCGGTCTTAACATCCATTTGCCAGATTTCGTAATCATGATAAGCAGCGATGGCAAGCATGATCCGGATGGATTTAAGCATAGCCACTGGAGAAAAGGTCTCGTCATAGTCCACACCTGGTCTTTGACGAAAACCCTTTGCTACAAGTCTAGCTTTGAAAGTCTCCACTTTCCCATCTACACCAAGTTTCTTCTTAAAGATCCACTTGCTCCCAATGGGTTTTACCCCTTCAGGAGCAACGTCCAAAGTCCATACTTTGTTGGTGTACATGGATTCCATCTCGGACCGCATAGCATCCAGCCATTTCACTGAGTCCCTACTCGTGATGGCCTGCTCGAAGCTAGTTGGGTCATCATCCTCCATGATGCAATCCTCGCTCCCACCGTCCATGAGAAAACCATAGTATCTCTCAGGTTGGCGAGGAACCCTACTAGATCGGCGGAGTGGCTGGGGTTCATCGGGAACTACGGAATCCTCTGGTTCCACCAGATCTTCTGTTGTAGCTTCTGCAGCTGGAACCTCTTCCAGTTCTACCTCATGACCACTAATCTCTTTTTCAAGAAATTCCTTTTCTAAAAAGGTGGCATGCCGAGAAACAAACACTCTTTGTTCCTCAGGGTGGTAGAAGATATACCCTCGCGAATGTTTGGGATATCCAATAAACTTACACAGAATAGACCTTGCCGCGAGTTTGTCCGGATTTTGCATTTTTACATAGGCCGGACAACCCCATATCTTAACATAATTAAGACATGGTCTCTTTCCTTTCCATATCTCATATGGAGTGGTCGGCACGGTTTTGGTGGGAACCATATTCAATAGGTCTGCAGCTGTTTCCAGTGCATATCCCCAGGTGGAAATAGGTAACTCAGCTGTGCTCATAATAGAGCGCACCATATCTAATAGGGTGCGGTTCCTCCGTTCTGATACACCATTGTGCTGTGGTGTATATGGAGGAGTCAGCTGAGAGAGAATCCCATTCTCTTTTAGGAAGTCCAGGAATTCATTGCTCAAGTATTCACCTCCTCGATCAGATCGAAGGATTTTAATGCTTTTTCCGGTTTGGTTCTCGACTTCTTGTTTATATTCTCTAAATTTCTCAAAAGCTTCTGATTTGTGTTTCATCAGGAACACATATCCGAATCTAGAGAGATCGTCAGTGAATGTAATGAAGTACGAAGAACCATCCCTGGCATGTGTAGACATGGGACCGCATAAATCACTATGTATCAATCCCAAGAGTTCGGTAACTCTTTCTCCGTGTCCCGTAAACGGAGTTTTGGTCATCTTGCCTTTGAGACATGACTGGCAAGTGTCATAAGATGAAAATTCAAACGGATTTAAATATCCATCTTTATGCAACTTAGCTAGTCTTGTCGCATTGATGTGACCCAGTCTACAATGCCACAAGAAGGATTCATTGAGTTCAGAACTCTTCCTCTTGTGTGTGTTCGTTATGCTCAGAACCGTTGATTGATTTAGAACATAAATGCCATTGCATAACGTGCCTGATCCAACCAACTTTTGGTTACGGAAAATGTTCATAACATTGTCCTGTAATACAAAATTATATCCCTCTTTACTTAATAAAGAAACCGATATAATGTTGCATATCAGGTTTGGCATGTAATAGCATTCGTTCAGAACCAATGTATTACCAGTTGGTAATACAAGGTGATATTCCCCGACAGTCTTGGCTGCAACAATTGCACCATTTCCTACTCTTATGTCTCTATCACCTTCTCCAAGTTCTCTACCTTTCTTAAGCCCATGTAACTGATTACATATATGGGATCCTGACCTGGTATCCAATACCCAGGACGTAGAGCAAATGGAGAAACAGTTCTCAGTAACAAACACACCCGAAGAAAATGCATCAATATGTACTTTCTTCAATCGGGTGGCATGGGAATCCTGGTATTCCCCTATATCCTGTTCATTCCTATAACTCTTATAGGAAAGAACGGAACCAACGTTCCCCAGCACAGTATAACATGCGGGTTCGGTTAATACATCCATATTATTATCTTCATTAGGGCATGAAATGGTCGCTACCTGGAGAGAGAGAGAAGAAAACACTTTAGCGTAAGCTCGTGCAAGATCAGATTGGTTATTATCTTATCTAATCAGGATGGCTCCCACTGCTTTTTATCAAATATTCCTTCAAACCCTAAAAGGAAAGACTAGCCGGGATTAATTACACACTACAGGTTCGCCAATCTTTCAGCCAGGCCAGTGTCGGTACTTTGAGGGAGGTCCCCCGTGCTTTCGCACGAACCTAATTAATGTAAACCTCGTTTTCCCAGAGGCGTAACCCCGTTGACACCTTTCTAGACACCTACTTGATCAGCTAATTGCAATGTGTAAAACTCTCCCAGGAGTAACTCTTACTCGCAGTGGGTATCGGGATCCAACTATCTCATAGAAGGTATGCAATCTCATTGCAAATTTCAACACTTGAAATTCCCGATAATGCTTTTGCCCCTAGCGTGCTATGACCTTGACGCAGGCCAACAAACCATAGTGCGCTAGTCAAGTTAAACCCGTCATTTCCTGATTGAATTAAACTCACCCGTACGACCCTTGACGCAGGCCAACAAAGTCGCACGACTACCCTAATCCAATCTGCATCATATGCATAAGCAGATAAATACTAGTTAGCTACCGCACACTACGCCTTGACGTAGGCCAACAAACGTAGCACGAATACTAACTACTACTCATCTGAAATGACGGAGGGCTACGCCAGGTTTTTCTGAAAACCATGAGCGTAATGAACTTGATATCGTTGTAGAATCAAATGAAGGTTTTAAAATGGAGTGATTTTGAGGCTTTTCTAGTTTTGCTAAAGGAGTCACTCCCGGTGAAGGGATCTCGGTCCTTTCCTCGTCGAATGAGGTGCGGGATATATCATATATATTGCTGTGCAAAGCAAAAAACCAAAAGCAGTCAAAAGCAAACCGAGTGTGTAGCATCTGCCAGTTATTGCTAAAGGAGTCACTCCCGGTGAAGGGATCTCGGTCCTTTCCTCATCGAATAAGGTGCAGGGTATATCATATATACCGCTGTGCAAAGCAAGAACTGTAGCTACCTGTTTTATTTTAAAATTCGATTCTACAACATCTTAGGTTTCTTATCTTTCATTAATCACATTAATGATGTCCCATCATTTAAATACCTAAACATCACAGATAGATATGACGTACACTTATGCCATCCGCATTCGCCTCGATGTCCCCTCGTGCACCGTTAGGTTAGGTAACTAACGACAGAGCAGGGCAGGGCTAGCGCGGGTGTAAAACATAAGTAACGTCTATATAATACATCATATATACTATATACTATATCCATCAGAGAACATCACAACACAGATATCGCTGCAGAATAAACATATGAAATATTGGATATACTAGGACGTCCGTGTTTTCAATACGAGCCAGTATAAAACACGGATTCCATGGTCGTGATGAATAGCCAATCCTACACCCCTAGACCCCTACGAGAGCGGAAAGCAACCCTGTCAATTCTAGGGTCAGGAGACCAGGACTCGACTCCTCGAGTTGGTCTCCCACTGGACCCCAGAACCCGGTTACTTGTGCTCCCCTCCTTGGGTCTATCCTAATGCGGAAAAGTAAATAATATACAAAGGGTGACAGCTTCCGCTACCTGGAAGTGCCCCAAATAAAAGAATATTACATACAAGTTTTTACATGAATGAAAATGGAAAACACTCATCTCACATAAAAACCCCCGGCTATTCAAACACGACGATCCAATATAACATATCCAGCAACACATAACATCACATGTCATCAACGTAAGTAAATATGTCCATCCCAATTGTCGTTGACATATAGCAACGATACCGGCGATATCACATATTACACTTACGGTCACAGAAAAGAAAGTGTAAAACTACAACAGTTGGAATCCGCAACCTCTTTAGACATCACATGCCTAACAGTTACAAACCCCACATTTTCGTCTCATTATCGAAAACTCTTTTCAATATCGTATGGGACTAAACTGCTAGATTTATAACATTCATCCAGTTATCTCATAACTGTTTGTGAATTCCAATTATTGTATCCAATTCCGGATAAATAGAATATATTAAACTTTCCAACCGAACATTCGAACACCCAAGTTTTCCCGACACCGATCAACACATGAAATAGGTTCAAAAACATTCACTTCATGCCTCAGTACCAACGGTCCAGCCGTAGAAGGGTCAAGCCAACGCCTCACATGTGGCACGCCGTACTGCCCCAAACCCGAAGGTTCAAAGGGCAGTTCAAGACGGTCACATAATCGAGTTAAGGTTTGTTGTCTTCTAGAGGGACCATCGCGTTACTTGCACTACTTCGAACGTCTTTTAACCACAGAAAAATCCAACACTTGGAATTTTTCCGGCAGGGGAAAAGTTGGGTATTTGTATTCGGTCAAACATTTTAACATATTCTACAGTTATATGGAAATCCACTTAGACAAAAATTTGATAACCCGATTGAATAAACGAATCCCCAAAGCAACCCCAAAATACTCTTCTGTGGAGTCACAATAAAAATACCCAGAAAATATAATATACAAATATATGAATTACTGTGAATTAAAAATTAAACAAGGGAATAGTACGGCCGCGGAACCGCCGCGCATGCATAGCTCGTGCCGCGGTTCCGCGGTGGAAAAGTCGAATCAGGCCCTCGTATTTCACAGTATTTCATATAACACCCTGCATGATTTTCTGCATATTTTTAATTGACAAAAATCCAAAATTTCGGAAAATTTCCAGAGAGCACCTTGGAAATTAGGGTTTCGGGACAATCGGGTTTCAAACGTCGTCTAGACATCGCCTAAGGCTCTAGCTAGGCTCTGATACCACTGAAAGGTTCCTAGGCACTCTAGTGAGGTCTCACAAGGCATCGAACATGCCAATTTAAAAAAATGGTGCCGAGAAACCCTAGACTACGGATCTTTAGACTAGAATTCTAGGCGAAATGAAAACTTAGTTAACTACTTAACTAAAGGAAGAGAGCTACAACCTTTGTAGATCCGGATTTCCACCTCCTTAGCTCCACGTGGTCATGCCCTCGCTGTCCATCATGAATCCTCGACTCATTCGTCGGCTTCATCGAAAACGGGCGAGCAAGGTCGTCGGCTTCGTGTCAAAGACGATCTACGTCGAGGTTGCACTAGTTCAAGCTCCGACTTCACCAAGTAGTAAAACTTGTGAAGAAAACACCCAAAACCACTTGGCAAGAGGTAGAGGATGAAGAAATAGGAGGTGGGTTCACTTTAGATTTGGATTTCTCTCACTAAAACTCAAGTTGCCATTGATGTAGCAAGCTTGAAGAAGAAGAAGAAGATGAGCTAGTTATGATAAGTTCTATTAAAAAGAAATAGAAAATCAATACTTATCATAACTTAAACTAGGGTTAAGTGTAGTGAATAAACCATGGTGAATTAAGTGGGTTAGGGTTAAGCAAAAAGACAAGAATGGTTAAAGAAGTCAAAGCTTCATGAAGCTTCAACTAATGACAAAAGAAATCCACCATTCTCTTTAAACTTATCCAAATAAATGAATAAACAAATAAATGAATAAATAAATATGCAAAACCCTAATTAACATAATAACCATGGTTTAATTCTATTCACTTAACCATATGATCAAGTATCATCAAACATGATACAAAAAAGTGCACAAAAGTATATCACATATACAATGTGCAATCCAAGTGAGAAAAATCCGTTTAAAGTGAACCAATACTAGTTAATGCAAAGTAATATGTCAAATATTTAATTATACATTAAATCATTAAATCAACACTTGATTCAATGATCCGGTCATGTCGCACATGACCGACCAGTATCCAATGTATCGTCTTATCGAAACGATCTTCGATTCGATAACTAGGTTATATCGAATATAACCATTCGATATATATATCGCGAGAATTAAATGCGGTATCACATACACGCATTATTCTCGGTCCTGCACATATCTCATATGCGCTCCTATTTCGTTTCGCTTGAGCCAGGAAACCTCTGTGTAGGACTCTAAAGACTCGTCAATACGCCGGTAGCAGATGATGATCATATCAAGCATCCACAAGCCGCAAGCGGTCTGCTAAACGTAACGGCCACCCGGGTATTGAGCGATCAGAAGATCGACGAGCTAGCCCGCTCACACTCCTGCGAATCCGACCAGAAACACTTACCGTACAGCCCGGTCTCTTCGTCTGATACGTCGCATATCAAGTCTAGGGGTGGTAAACGTCAGACCCCAATAACCCGATAAGTCATGCCGATGTGAGGCTCGTAACGGGTCAAGAAACTACTAGTAACACTTACCAGCAAATCTCTGATCAGCCCTGGCCAGGGACTTCCCTGTTACGGCCAATCGAGCACAGCGCAACATCTACCCCCAATACCGGGAGAGACGAAACCCCTCCTATCGCTCATTGCCTCCATGTGACTCGGGACTGTACCCAAAGACCACTGTTTTGCACGCCCTCATGGACGTGGTAAGGTGGAGATCAAAGCACAGTGGGAATCACACAAGACTCTATGACGATCTCGGGTCTACAGACTAACCTGTACAAGTGTCACCTGAGAACTGCCATCTGACGTGAGGTATAATACCATCTGGGAGTTCTCGGCGAGTCCGTCCAGTGTACCCAGTCTCCACTGAGCACCCGTATACAATCTCTGATGTCAAACACCAATGGATATGGGATCATCCATCGCCCATCACATGGGTCGAGAAGCGTATACGCTAATCTACTCTGGTGTATCGATGCCCCGTCTCGATACACCCACGACTAGGGACCTTGAAGGATGTACTTATGGACTACCATGTCCCCACTAGTATGATCTGCATCATAGTCCAGGTAGTCAAGTACAAATCCTAAGGGATTTACCAACATGTAACTATAAGACAGTATAAAGAGACTAGTGTACATGTTAAGATAAAGAGCAACCAGATAGCATACTATCATGTCGAGCAAGAAAGTCATCTCTATATATGTCCAAGCATCCAATATAATATACATAATCTGTACAATACTGGCCTCTAGGGCATACATACAACTAACATGAGCAAGATTGTTTATACAACTATGAATATCCCAAGCTTCCATTAAGTAATATACAAACTAGTATGATACAGTAATGGCCTCTAAGGCATATACACTAACAATCTCCCACTTGCACTAAGGCCATGTACTGGCGTATCGAAGACCTATCATCTCGATCAGCCGCTCGAACTGAGTCTGGAGCATGGCCTTGGTGAATGGATCTGCAGTGTTATCTTCTGAAGCAACCCTCCGAACCTCGATCTCCTGGCGATCCACGATCTCCCTGATCTGGTGATACCGCCTCAAGATGTGTCTGGATTTCTGATGGGACCTGGGTTCCTTCGCTAAAGCTATAGCCCCGTTGTTGTCGCAATACAGAGGTATTGGATCAACAATGGACGGAACCACCTGAAGTTCTTTTAAGAACTTCCTCATCCAGACAGCTTCTTTTGCGGCGGCAGTAGCGATGTATTCCGCTTCCATAGTCGAGTCAGCAACGGTTTCCTGTTTGGAACTCTTCCAACACACCGTCCCTCCGTTGAGGGTAAAGACAAAACCCGACATGGACTTGGAATCATCCTCGTCACTCTGGAAGCTGGAGTTAGCAAAGGCCTCGATCTGGAGGTCTTTTCCGCCATACACCAAGAACATCTCCTTAGTCCTTCTCAGGTACTTGAGAATGTTTTTTACCGCTATCCAGTGTTTCTCCCCAGGGTTTGACTGATACCGGCTTACCACACTCAGTGCATAAGCTACATCCGGTCTGGTACACAACATCGCATACATTATAGAGCCTACCGCAGAAGCGTAGGGTATAATAGATATGCGATCCCTCTCCAAATCAGTCTTGGGAGACATCTCTTTAGAGAGGGTGATCCCGTGACAAGCCGGTAGGTTACCGCGCTTGGAATCTTCCATACTGAATCTTTTCAGTATGGTGTCGATGTACCTGGACTGCGAAAGTCCTAATATCCTCTTGGATCTATCACGATCGATCCGGATCCCCAAGATGTATGAGGCATCACCCAGGTCTTACAGGGAGAACCTGTGTGACAAGAACCCCTTGACAGATTGTAGCATAGGAATGTCATTTCCTATCAGAAGAATGTCATCTACGTATAAAACGAGGAATACGACAGTTCTTGCTACAAATCTACTATAGATGCATGGTTCATCTGGATTTTTGATAAAGCCAAATTCTTTGACCGTCTCATCAAAACAGATGTTCCAACTCCGCGATGCCTGCTTTAGTCCATAGATGGACTTAAGCAACTTGTACACCTTTCCGCTGCTCCCACTCTGAATGAAACCCTCTGGCTGGTCCATATAGACACACTCCTCTAAATTTCCATTTAGAAAAGCGGTCTTTACGTCCATCTGCAAAATCTCATAATCGTGGAAGGCAGCAATGGCAAGAAGGATCCGAATGGATTTCAGCATAGCCACTGGAGAAAAGGTTTCGTTATAGTCCAAACCAGGTCTTTGACGAAAACCCTTTGCAACAAGTCTAGCTTTATAGGTCTCAACCTGTCCATCTACACCAATCTTCCTTTTGAAGATCCACTTGCATCTTACGAGTTTTACTCCATCTGGAGCAATGTCCAACGTCCATACTTTGTTGGTGTACATGGACTCCATTTCGGTCCGCATTGCATCCAGCCATTTTACCGAGTCAACGCTCTGAATGGCCTGCTGGAAGCTAGTAGGCTCATCATAATCAATAATGCAATCCTCTCTATCCCCGTCTATGAGAAAACCGTAGTATCTCTCGGGCGGATGAGACTGGCTACTATTTCTGCGGAGCGGCGTAGGAATGTCCTGTTCTTTTGAACCCTCTGGTTCTACTAAGCTTTCAGTAATAGTCTGTGGTTCTGGAATTTCTTCCAGTTCTACGGCGCTCCCACTAATTTCCTTTTCTAGGAACTGGTGTTCTAGAAAGTGGGGATGACGAGAAACAAAAACCTTTTGTTCCTCTTCGCAGTAGAAGAAATATCCCTTGGAGTTCTTTGGATATTCCACAAACTTGCACTGTACTGAGCGTGCCTCGAGTTTGTCCACATGCTGCTTTTTGACATAAGATGGACTTTCCCATGTCTTAATGTGATTAAGATGGGGCCTCTTCCCACACCACATCTCATATGGTGTGGTAGGCACAGTCTTAGTGGGAACTCGGTTCAAAAGGTATGCAGCTGATTCAAGCGCATACCCCCAGAATGATCGCGGTAACTCAGTGTTACTCATCATGGACCGTACCATATCCAATAGGGTTCGGTTCCGTCTCTCCGATACACCGTTATGTTGCGGTGTGTATGGAGGAGTAAGCTGAGAAAGAATTCCATTCTCTTTTAAGTAATCCAGGAACTCGGCACTTAAGTATTCTCCACCTCGATCAGATCTCAGTGTCTTAATACTTTTGCCGGTTTGTTTTTCTACTTCATTCTTATATTCCTGGAACTTTCCAAAGGCTTCGGATTTATGTTTCATTAAGAAGACATAACCATACCTTGAAAAGTCATCTGTAAAAGTAATGAAGTAAGAATAACCGCTTCGCGTATGTGTAGACATTGGACCGCACACGTCGCTGTGTACGAGTTCCAAGAGCTCGCTCGCTCTTACTCCGTGTCCAGTGAACGGAGTCTTTGTCATCTTTCCTTTAAGACAGGATTGACAAGTGGCATACGATTGATATTCGAACGGATCCAAATATCCTTCTGTATGTAACTTCGTCAACCTTCTCTCATTGATGTGACCCAGTCTACAATACCATAAGAAAGTCTGATTTATTTCTGGAGACTTTATTTTGTGTGTATTCTGGACATTGAAAATCTGTGGTTGGTTTAATACGTATATACCATTGCTCAATGTACCAGACCCAATCAGAACTTGATTAAGGTGAATGTTTACAACATTGCTTACAAACGCAAATTCATAACCTTCTTTAGAAACCAAAGATACAGAAATGATATTACAAGTTGCGTTGGGTACAAAAAAGCAATAACGCAAAACCAAAACATGTCCATCTGACATTCCCAGGTGATAGTCCCCCACGGCCTTAGCATCCATGCTAGCTCCATTTGCAACTTTGAGGGTCATGTCACCTGCCTTCAAAAACCTACGGTTTCTCAACTCCTGCAAAGAATTACAGATATGAGATCCTGATCCGGTATCCAATACCCAGGAAGTAGATTTTATTGAAAGATAGTTTTCAATAACATACACACCTGAAGCTGAAGCCGCAACCTGCTTCAGATCCTTTGTTCTGGCCTTCCAAGCCCTGCAATCTTTCTTCCAGTGTCCACTCTTATGACAATAGAAGCATTCTTCTTTATCCATAAGCTTCCCCACTTTCTTTGTTGCTTTTTCCTTTCCCTTCGTATCCACTTTACTAACACCGCCCCTTAGTTTGGTGGGGGCTTTCTTCTTCTTTCCCTTGGCTTTCGCCTTGGACCTAGAAGAGGAAGATCCTCCTACAAACAAAGTGGCTGTTTTCCTATCTTTCTGTAGGGTGCCCTCTGCGCTCCTCAGCATGTTGAGGAGTTCTAAAAGTTCAAGTTTCTTTTCTTGTAAGTTGAAGTTCAGGATAAACTGGGCGTAAGTGGAAGGAAGGGACTGGAGAATCAAGTCCGTGTAGGGTTCCTAGGCACTCTAGTGAAGTCTCACAAGTGATCAAACATGCACAAATGAAATTTTACGGGTGCCTACAAACCCGACTACGGATCGTTTACTAGATATTTAGGCGAAAACATAAACTAGTTAACAATTTAACTAAGGGAACGGATATACAACCTTTGTAGATCCGGTCCACCACCTCCACGGCTCGACAATGAAGTCCCCTCGCTGTCTAAATCATGTCTTGGGCTCTAGCGTCGGCATCATCGAAGAATGGGCGGGCTTGATCGTCGGTTCGATGCCGAAGATGATCTACGTCGAGGCATCGCTAGAACAAGCTCCAACTTCACCAAGTCGGAAAAACTTGTGAAGGTAACACCCTATACTACTTGGCAAGAGGTAGAGGATGAAGAAATAGGAAGTGGGTAAACTTTAGTTTTGGATTTCTCACTAGACTTCATGACTTGCCATTGGAGTACCAAGCTTTCTTCAATGTTGAAGAAGTTGAAGAAAGAAGAAGATGATATGATAAGATCATTAAAATAGAAAATAAAATACAATACTTATCATATCTTTGACCATGGTTTAGTGTAGAGACTTAATTTAGGTTAGATGAGTGGTTAGGGTTAGGCATGAGACAAGAATGGTGACTAAAACAATGCTACATGAATCTTCAACTAAAAACAAAAATAGCCACCATTAATTTCTCATTTTCTTTTTCTTTTGAAATAAATAAAATAAAAAGATAAATGAAAAAGATGAAACCCTAATCACTAACTAACCATGGTTTAATACTTTACACAAAACCAAACAAGAATGTATCATCAAACATGATACAATCATGTGCACAAAGAAATATATCACATATACAACTTGCACAATTCAAGTGAGAAAATCCTTTTAAAGTGAACCAATACAAGTTAATGCAAAGTAATATATCAAATATATAATTATACATTAAATCATTAAATCAACACTTGATTCAATGATCCGGTCATGTTGCATATAACCGGCCAGTATCTTATGTATCGGCTTATCGAATCAATCCTTGATTCGATAACTAGGTTATATCGCATATAACCAATCGATACATAGATCGCGAGAATGGAATACGGTATCACATACACGCATTATTCTCGGTCCTGCACATATCTCATATGCGCTCCTATTTCGTTTTGCTTGAGCTAGGAAACCTCTGTGTAGGACTCTAAAGACTCGTCAATACGCCGGCAGCAGATGATGATCATATCAAACACCCACAAGCCGCAAGCGGTCTGCTAAACGTAACGGCCACCCGGGTATTGAGCGATCAGAAGATCGACGAGCAAGCCCGCTCACACTCCTGCGAATCCGACCAGTAACACTTACCGTACGGTCCGGTCTGTTCGTCTGATATGCCGCATATCTCGCCTAGGGGTGGTAAACGTCAGACCCCAATAGCTCGATAAGTCATGCCGAACTAAGGTCCATAACATTCGTGAAACTACTGATAACACTTACCAGTATATCACAGCAACCCTGGCCAGGGATTTCCTGTTATGGCCAGTCGAGCATAGCACAACATCAACCCCCAATACCGGGAGAGACGAATCCCCTCCTATCGCTCATTGCCTCCATGTGAATCGGGACTGTACCCAAAAACCACCTGTTTGCACAACTCAGTAGAGCCGTGGTAGGGTGGAAATCAAAGCACAGTGGGAGACACACAAGACTCTATGACGATCTCGGGTCAACAGACTAAGCTGTACCAGTGTCACCAGAGAACTGCCATCTGACGTGAGGTATAATACCATCTGGGAGTTCTCGGCGAATCCGTTCAGTGTACCCAGTCTCCACTGAGCACCCGCATACCATCTTCGATGTCAAACACCAATGGATATGGGATCATCCATCGCCCATCTCATGGGTCGAGAAGATATGCGCTAGTCTACTCTGGAATATCGATGCCCCGTCTCGATATTCCCTCGACTAGGAACATTTCAAGGATGCACTCATGGACTACCCAGGCCCCACTAGTATGATCTACATCATAGTCCTGGAAGTCGAGTACATATCCTAAGGGCTTTATCAACATGTAATCAGAGAGACAGAAAGTATACATGTTAAGATAAAGTGCAACCAGATAGCGTACTATCATGTCGAGCAAGAAAGTCCTTCCTATATATGTCCCAGCATCCACTACAATATACATCCAATGTACAGTAATGGCCTCTAGGGCATACATATAACTAACAATCTCCCACTTGCACTAGGGCCATCTGTAGCAGTGGTTGCAGTATCACATACTCAACCATCCCCTAAATTGTCTCTCTTTGGGAAAAAGGCCTTCGTGAGTGGATCCGCCGTGTTGTCCTCTGAGTCTTCTCTCCTAACCTCGATCATCCTGGAGATCAACTATCTCTATGATCAGGTGATGCTGCCTCAGAATTTTTCTGGGTCACTGATGGGACCGGGGTTCCAGGGCCAAAGCCATACTTCCATTGTCATACAATGGTAGGAACCTAGTTCATCTTATGAACCAATATACACCCAAACTTCCTCTTTGGTAGTATCTTCAATAGCGATGTTACCAGTCTTAATCGTCTAGTTTGCCACGGTATCTAGCTTGGAACTTTTCCAACATACCGTCCCTTTACTGAGGGTAAAGACAATGCCCGTGACTGACATTCAGTCGTCTTTATCACCTTGGAACTCTTCCAGTGATTCTCCCCATGATCGATTGATACCATCTCACTACATCTAGTGAGAATCCTAGCATCCAATTACATCTATCTCATAGATGAAAACTCACGATTTAGAAGGTATCACTTTGATCCTATTTGGAGAATCCTAGTGATAATAGGAGACTGACCGATCGTAGTATAGGAAACTCTTTTCCTATCAAGAGTATGTTGTCTATGTACAATAAGAAGATGACCACCTTACTCTCTACTACCCTTTTGTATATACAAGGTTCGTCTACCATTTTGATGAAGTCAAACACTTTGACTATCACATCAAAACAGACGTTCCAACTCCGCGATGCCTGCTTCATTATGTAAAGCAACTTGGACACGTTTCCGCTGCTCCCACTGTTTACGAAGACCTCTGGCTGTGTTCTTATAGACGTTCTCTTCTAAATCAGTATTTAGAAAAGCAGTCATGGCACCCAACCGCCAGATATCGTAGTCATGGTATGTAGCCGTGGTAAGTAGGATCTGGATAGACTTAAGCATAGCTACTGGAAAAAACTTTCATCATTATCCACGCCTGGTCGATGACGAAAACTTTTAACAAGTCTAGCTTTGAAAGTCTCAACTTTTCCATCTACACCAAGTAATCTTCTCAAGATATACTTGCTCCTGATGGGGATTTAACCCTTCAGATATCGTAACTAAAGTCCATACTTTGTTGGTGTATATGGATTCCATCTCAGATCACTAAGCATCCATCCATTCTTACAGAGTCCCTACTCTCGATGGCCTGCTCGAAACTGGTTGGGTCATCATCTCATGATGCAATCCTCGCTCCCACTGTCATCGAGAAACCGAGGTATCTCTCAGGCGGATGAGGAACCCTGCTAGATCGGCGGAGAGGCTGAGGTTCGTCGGAAACTATTGAATCCTTTGGTTCTATCAAATCATTAGCAGTTTTGTACAGCTGGAACCTTTCCAGTTCTACAAAACTGATCTTGCCTCGATCTTGTCCGGATTTTGCTTTTGACATAGGCCGGACAATCCCAAATCTTAACTTACTTAAGAGATAGGCTCTTCCCGTACCATATCTCATATGGAATGGTAGGCACTGATTTGAATCAAACCTAATTCAATAGGTATGCAGCTTCTCAAGTGCATAACCTCAAAAGGAAATAGGTAACTCAGTAATACTCATCATAGAGCACACCATATCTAATATTGTGCAATTGCTCCGCCCTGATACACCGTTGTGCTGTGGTGTATTCAGAGGAGTAACATTGAGAGAAAATCTCATTCTCCTTTAGAATAGTCCAGGAATTCTATGCACAAGTATTCTCCTCCCTGATCTTATCATAGGACATAATACTTATACCTGTATTTTGGTTCTCTACTTCTAACTTATATTCTGTGAATATCTCAAAAGGTTCGGACTTATGTTTCAACAGGAACATATGACTGAATCTTGAGAGATTATCAGAGAATATAATGAAGTATGAAGAACCAGTCCTGGCATTTGTAGACAGGAGACTTTACATACATCATCATGTATCAGTCCCAAGAGTTCACTAACTCTTTCTCTGTTTCCAATAAACAGAGCTAGTGTCATTATATCTTTGTGACACGACTGGCAAGTTTCACAAGATGTAGATTCAAACTGATTTAAATATGCATCTACATGTAACTTCAGCTAGTCGGGTCACATTGATCTGACCTAGTCTACAATACCTTAAGAAGGATCCGTTCATTTCTGAACTCTTCCTCTTATGTGTGTTCTATATACTAAGAACTGTAGTTTGATTTAGAACATCAATGCTTTTAGATAACGTGCCTGAACCGATCAACTTTTGATATAGGAAATGTTCAAAACATTATCCATCAATACAAAATTATATCCTTTCTTTACTAATAAAGATACTGATATAATTTTGTATATCAGGTTCGGTATCTAATAGCATTTGTTCAGAATCAATGTATTCGTAATACAGGGTGACAGTGACCAACAGACTTGGCTGCAACACTTGTCCCGTTTTCTGTCTCATGAAACTTATCACCCGTTCTCAGTTTTTCTACCTTTCTGTAGCCCTATGTAACAGATTACATATCTGGGATCCTGATCTGGTATCACATACCCAGGACGTAAAGAATACTGAGAAACAGTTCTGTATAATGAACACACCCGAAGATGATGCATCAACATGCACTCTCTTCATTTGGGCGGCATAGGAAATCTGGTATTCCCCTATTTCCTGCTCTGTCTTATAACAATTATAAGTTGGAGCGGGACCAACGTTCCCCAGCTCAGTATAACAAGCGGGTTCGGTCAATTCATCCATATTATTATCTTGATTAAGGCGTGATATGGTCGCTACCTGGAGAGAGAGAGAAGAAAACACTCTGCGTGCGCTCTTGCAAGATCAGATTGGTTATATATTTTATCTAATCAGGATGGCTCCTACTGTTTTTATCAAATCTTCCTTCAAACCTTAAAAGGAAAGACTAGCCGGGATTAATTACACTCTACAAGTTTGCCAATCTTTCAGCCAGGCCAGTGTCGGTACTTTGAGGGAGGTTCCCCGTGCTTTCGCACGGACCTAATTACTGTAAACCTCGTTTTCCCAGAGGCGTAACCCCGTTGACACCTTTCTAGACACCTACTTGATCGGCTAATTGTAATGTATAAAACTCTCCCAGGAGTAACAATTACTCGCAGTGGGTATCGGGATCCAACTATCACATAGAAGGTATGCAATCTCATTGCAAATTTCAACACTTGAAACTCCCGATAATGGTTTTTACCCCTAGCACCTATGACCTTGGCTAAGGTCAACAAATCATAGGTACTAGTCAAGTTCTACCCGTCATTTCGTGATTAATTAGACCCACCCACATGACCCTTGGCTAAGGTCAACAAAGCCACATGACTGTCCTAACTAATCGCATCATATGCGGTGTAGGAAGACATCACTTAGCTACCGCACACTACGCCTCGGCTATGGTCGACAAACGTAGCACGAATACTAAGTACTCTACTTCCTAAAATGACGGAGGGTTGCGGCTGGTTTTTGTGAAAACCTTTAACGCTTTGAACTTGATCTCGTTGCGGAATCAAATGGTTTTTAAATGGAATGTTTTTGAAGCTTTTCTAGTTTTGCTAAAGGGGTCACTCCCGGTGAAGGGATCGTCGGCCCTTTCCTCGTCGAATGAGGTGCGGGATATATCATATATATCACTGTGCAAAGCAGAAACTATAGAAGCGATCAAATACAAACCGAGTGTGTAGCATCTGCCAGTTATTGCTAAAGGAGTCACTCCCGGTGAAGGGATCTCGGTCCTTTCCTCATCGAATAAGGTGCAGGATGTTCTATAATGAACACCGCGATGCAAAGCAAGAACTGTAGCTACCTGTTTTTACTTTGAAATTCGATTCCACAACATCAATTAGGTTTATTTTCTTTCATTAATCTCATTAATGAATATCCCATCATTTAAGTCCACCTAACCATCACAGATAAATATAACGTACGCTTATGCCATCCGCATTCGCCTCGATGTCCCATCTGCACCGTTAGGTTAGGTAACTAACGCCAGAGCGAGGCAGGGCTAGCGCGGGTGTAAAACATAAGCAACGTCTATATAATATATCATATATACTATATATAATATCTGTCACAGAACATCACATGATCACAGATAAATCACAGCAGAAGAAACATATGAAATATTGGATATACTAGGACGTCCGTGTTTTCAATACGAGCCAGTATAAAACACGGATTCCACGGTCGTGATGAATAGCCAATCCCACACCCCTAGACCCCTACGAGAGCGGCAAGCAACCCTACCAATTCTAGGGTTAGGAGACCCGGACTCGACTCCTCGAGTTGGTCTCCCACTGGACCCCAGAACCCGGTTACTTGTGCTCCCCTCCTTGGGTCTATCCTAGTGCAGAAAAGTAAATAATATACAAACGGTGACTACTTCCGCAACCTGGAAGTGCCCCAATAAAAGAATATTACATACAAGTTTTTACATGAATGAAAATGAAAAACACTCATCTCACATAAAAACCCCCGGCTATTCAAACACGACGATCCAATATAACATATCCAGCAACACATAACATCACATGTCATCAACGTAAGTAAATATGCGCATCCCAATTGTCGTTGACATATAGCAACGAAACCGGCGATATCACATATTACACTTACGGTCACAGAAAAGAAAATGTAAAACTACAACAGTTGGAATCCGCAGCCTCCTCAGACATCGCATGCCTGACCAAATGAAATACTTAGACATCGCATGCCTAACAATTATAAACTCCGCATTTTAGTCTCATTATCGAAAACTCTTTTCAATATCAAGTCGGGAAATTCAACAAGATTCCCGACATCCTGATCGAATGCTCGTCGCAAACTTTAGTAGGCGGCCGCACCCCCGATGCCGTCGACGAAGTGCACCAAGGCGGAACACCGCTGCCGCGAGCACCCGAACGGATGCTTTCGGCGACGGGGTTCTCCTGCTGTCACTTGGTCGGGGCTATGGAGTGAGGCTGTCTATTAAGTTTACCGGCGAGTATCCGCGTTCACAACGTGATTGCAACGGACTTTTGATCACATCAAAATTCCGTGGCAACCGATCAAGTGAGACTAAACTGCTATGTTTATAATATTCATTCCGTTATCTCATAACTATTTATGAATTCCAATTATTGTATCACATTCCGGATAAATAGAAAATGCTAAAATTTTTGATCGAACAATCGAATACCCAAGTTTTCCCGATACAGATCAACACATGAAACAAGTCTAAAAACATTCAGTTCGTGCCTCAGTACCAACGGTCCAGCCGTAGAAGGGTCAAGCCAACGCCTCACATGTGGCACGCCGTACTGCCCCAAACCCGAAGGTTCAAAGGGTAGTTCAAGACGGTCACATAATCGAGTTAAGGTTTGTTGTCTTCTAGAGTGACCATCGTGTTACTTGCACTACTTAGAACGTGATTAAACTACAGAAATATCCAACACTTGGAAATTTCCCGACAGGGGAAAAATCTAAGAATTACGATGCAAAAATTACCTAAGGATCTTTCTAAAGTGCGGCGGAACCGCGGCATTAGCGTGCTAATGCGGCCCTTCCGCCGCACTTTTGTCTTATCTGCCATTGAATTTTGCACAGTAACTCCTCTTTTTCAGTGCTGGTTTTCCTGGGTATTTATATCCGGTCGAACTTTTTAACATATTCAAAAAATTATCCGGAACGACACATAGACAAAGTTTGACAATCCGATCGAATGTATGAACTCCCAATACAACCCAAAATACTCAACTCTTGATTTCAGATTAAAAATTACCAGGAAAACCAGCACTGAAAAATAGGAGTTACTGTGCAAAATTCAATGGCAGATAAGACAAAAGTGCGGCGGAAGGGCCGCATTAGCACGCTAATGCCGCGGTTCCGCCGCACTTTAGAAAGATCATTAGGTAATTTTTGCATCATAATTCTTAGATTTACCTGCTTGTTTTTCTGCATATTTTTAATTTGCAAAAATTGACATTTTACAAAAATGTCCAGAGAGCATTTTAAAGTCGGGGTTTCGGGTCGATCGGACTTCTAACTCCGTCTACGCATCGCCTAAGGCTCTAGCTAGGCTCTGATACCACTGTAGGGTTCCTAGGCACTCTAGTGAAGTCTCACAAGTGATCAAACATGCACAAATGAAATTTTACGGGTGCCTACAAACCCGACTACGGATCGTTTACTAGATATTTAGGCGAAAACATAAACTAGTTAACAATTTAACTAAGGGAACGGATATACAACCTTTGTAGATCCGGTCCACCACCTCCACGGCTCCGCAATGAAGTCCCCTCGCTGTCCAAATCATGTCTTGGGCTCTAGCGTCGGCATCATCGAAGAATGGGCGGGCTTGATCGTCGGTTCGATGCCGAAGATGATCTACATCGAGGCATCGCTAGAACAAGCTCCAACTTCACCAAGTCGGAAAAACTTGTGAAGGTAACACCCTATACTACTTGGCAAGAGGTAGAGGATGAAGAAATAGGAAGTGGGTAAACTTTAGTTTTGGATTTCTCACTAGACTTCATGACTTGCCATTGGAGTACCAAGCTTTCTTCAATGTTGAAGAAGATGAAGAAAGAAGAAGATGATATGATAAGATCATTAAAATAGAAAATAAAATACAATACTTATCATATCTTTGACCATGGTTTAGTGTAGAGACTTAACTTAGGTTAGATGAGTGGTTAGGGTTAGGCATGAGACAAGAATGGTGACTAAAACAATGCTACATGAATCTTCAACTAAAAACAAAAATAGCCACCATTCATTTCTCATTTTCTTTTTCTTTTGAAATAAATAAAATAAAAAGATAAATGAAAAAGATGAAACCCTAATCACTAACTAACCATGGTTTAATACTTTACACAAAACCAAACAAGAATGTATCATCAAACATGATACAATCATGTGCACAAAGAAATATATCACATATACAACTTGCACAATTCAAGTGAGAAAATCCTTTTAAAGTGAACCAATACTAGTTAATGCAAAGTAATATATCAAATATATAATTATACATTAAATCATTAAATCAACACTTGATTCAATGATCCGGTCATGTAGCATGTAACCGGCCAGTATCTTATGTATCGGCTTATCGAATCAATCCTTGATTCGATAACTAGGTTATATCGCATATAACCAATCGATACATAGATCGCGAGAATGGAATACGGTATCACATACACGCATTATTCTCGGTCCCGCACATATCTCATATGCGCTCCTATTTCGTTTTGCTTGAGCTAGGAAACCTCTGTGTAGGACTCTAAAGACTCGTCAATACGCCGGCAGCAGATGATGATCATATCAAACACCCACAAGCCGCAAGCGGTCTGCTAAACGTAACGGCCACCCGGGTATTGAGCGATCAGAAGATCGACGAGCAAGCCCGCTCACACTCCTGCGAACCGACCAGTAACACTTACCGTACGGTCCGGTCTGTTCGTCTAATATGCCGCATATCTCGCCTAGGGGTGGTAAACGTCAGACCCCAATAGCTCGATAAGTCATGCCGAACTAAGGTCCCTAACATTCGTGAAACTACTGATAACACTTACCAGTATATCACAGCAACCCTGGCCAGGGATTTCCTGTTATGGCCAGTCGAGCATAGCACAACATCAACCCCCAATACCGGGAGAGACGAATCCCCTCCTATCGCTCATTGCCTCCATGTGAATCGGGACTGTACCCAAAAACCACCTGTTTGCACAACTCAGTAGAGCCGTGGTAGGGTGGAAATCAAAGCACAGTGGGAGACACACAAGACTCTATGACGATCTCGGGTCAACAGACTAAGCTGTACCAGTGTCACCAGAGAACTGCCATCTGACGTGAGGTATAATACCATCTGGGAGTTCTCGGCGAGTCCGTTCAGTGTACCCAGTCTCCACTGAGCACCCGCATACCATCTTCGATGTCAAACACCAATGGATATGGGATCATCCATCGCCCATCTCATGGGTCGAGAAGATATGCGCTAGTCTACTCTGTAATATCGATGCCCCGTCTCGATATTCCCTCGACTAGGAACATTTCAAGGATGCACTCATGGACTACCCAGGCCCCACTAGTATGATCTACATCATAGTCCTGGAAGTCGAGTACATATCCTAAGGGCTTTATCAACATGTAATCAGAGAGACAGAAAGTATACATGTTAAGATAAAGTGCAACCAGATAGCATACTATCATGTCGAGCAAGAAAGTCCTTCCTATATATGTCCCAGCATCCACTACAATATACATCCAATGTACAGTAATGGCCTCTAGGGCATACATATAACTAACAGTCCGTATAGAGCTCATTCTCCAACGTGGTCCCTACGTCCGCGAGCTCCTCAATGTAGCCAATCATCTTAAGCACGTGTTCCGCTACCGATGATCCGACGGCCAACCTTGCCGAAAATAACTTCTTCGACACTTCGTATCTTGCGATACGAGACTGCTCTCCATACAGTTCTTTTGTATGAAGAAATATGGATTCCAGGTCCATATTCTCGTGCCTCCTCTAATGTTCATTGTCCATAGAGGCAAGCACGAGGCACTTGGCCTTCGCGCAATCGATCTCCCAGGTCTTACGGATTTCCTTATCCACGACGCTGGAGGTGGGACCTGGGACAGGGGGAGCTTTGGTGGTAAGAAGATACCCCAGCTTGTCGTAAGTGATTGCCATTTTGACATTCCTGAGCCAATCTTTGTAGTTTGGCCCTGTCAGTATGTTTTTATCTAGTAATAACTTAAGTCCGGTCATGTCGATTGGTCGCTGCAATTAGGAGAGAGAGAAGAAACACTCAGCATGATGCTCTTGCAAGTTTAGAGTGGTTTTTAGTTTGTCTGAACAGGATGGCTCCCACTGTTTCTCGAATCCCTCCTCAAACCAAAAAGGAAGAATTAGTCGGGATTAATCTCACCGCATAATACTTGCTTAACCGTTCAGCCAGGCCAGTGTCGGTACTTCGAGGGAGGTTTTCCAACGCTTTCGCAAAGTTCCTTAATTAAAGAACCTCTATTCCCTAGGGGCGTAGCCCCGCTAACACCTTTCTAGACACCTACTAGGTTTATAGCATCGATCGTTTAGTGAGAAATTTCCCGAGGAGTAGCATATACTCACAGTAGGATCGGGATCCAAATATCATCGCGTGACGAAACTGAAGGAATCCTACCAGAATCATCACACTCCAAATGGTATGCAATTCTAGCAAGTTTCAGTACTTATGAAACTCCCGATATGGATTTTTGCCCCATGCTCCTATGACCTTGACTTTGGCCAAAATATCATAAGTCACATGTCAAGTTCTACCCGTCATTATCCAGGTTAATTTGGACCCACCCGTACCTACCCTTGACTTTGGCCAAAATGGCAGTACGACTGTCCCAAACCAACGCATCTATCTACGCTACACATGAATACCCAATAGCTACCAATCACTATGCCTTGACTTTGGCCAACATACATAGCTTGAATACTATTGACTATTCATGTGAAACGACGGAGGGCTACGAATGGTTTTGGCGAAACCGTGAATGTAGTGAACTTGATATAATCGATGGAACGAGATAGCTTTTAAAAGGAGTGGCTCAAGCTCCGCATTTAAAAGTTGGTTTTGAAAAGAACCGAGTGATTTTTCGAAAGTGTTCCAACGACTTTTACTTGGTTTATTTTCTTGCATTAGTTCTTTTAATGCGTCCCATCATTTAATCCTACCATTGCAGAAAACAACCAAAATATGACGTACGCTTATGCCATTCGCATTCGCCACGGGGCCCCGTCATTACCGGTTAGGTTACTTAACTAACAACAGAGCGGGGGCTGGGCTAGCGCGGCTGTAAAACATAAGCAACGCCTAAATAATATCATATATAGATATATTGCAATGATAGCCATTTCAGATCACAGATGAACACATTGGATATACTAGGAATCCACAATTCGTACGAGCCTGTAACGAAAAGCAGATTATACGGTCGCGGTGAATAGCCAATACCCCACCCAAGACCCCTACGGGTGCGGCAAACTACCCGCCAAGTACCCGAAGCGGAGCAACCTCCCTCAACACCGTGAGTAGGCCACTCGGCACTTCGAGATACCCGGTAGTTTGTGCATCCCCTCCATGGGTCTATCCTAGGAGCAAAAACAGTAAAAAGAAATTATACAATGACGGCTACAACCCCGACCCGGTTGTGCGGCCATACAAATAATATTACATCAATTTACAAATTTACATGAATTGAAAGAAAAGAAAACACTTATCTCACTACCCCCCGGCTATTCACCAACGACAATCCAATGAATTCATATACACATACCAGCAACAATACAGATCACAGATTTGTATAACCCCCACTAATCGACATATAGCGATTAGCAGACGTTCAATACAAATATCACATCACAGATAAATACCCGTCAGCTTAAGTCTTTAGAAACTCGATCAAAATACGGTTTTTAAAGCCCCAAAAACAAAATTTTCTTTCTGGAAAATCTGGGCTGAAAAAACATATACCAAAAATCCCAAAATACCCCACTAAGTATACTGCAGTGAAGAAAATCCACAGAAGAGTTAAATCGGCCGCGGAACCGCGGCAAGAGCAAGCTCTTGCCGCGTTTCCGCGGCGCTTTGATGAGATCTCTTGATCATTTTTCCTCAGTGCACTATAAAAACCCTGAGTCGATTTTTGAGGCATGATTTATTATTTTTACAGAACTTTAAAAATCGACAGCAAGCTTGATATCCGGGTGTATTTCGCGACTTTTTCTCCGATCGAATTTCTAGTTACTATGCTAACATGTTAGGTAGTGTTTAACTAGGCTCTGATACCACTGTAAGTCCATGCTACCTCTCCCGGTACATACGGGCTTGCGGAATTTGATGAAAAACAATTTTCTAGAGGCGGTAACATGGACTCAAACGGATCTTTGTTAAACTTATCTACCTAACATCCTAACTAGGAGTTGTTAACTACTCGGTTAGGGGGTTATACCTTTGTTTCTTGAACTCCTTCGTCTTCAACTCGTGATGGTGTGTGGATCGGCTTCACCCTGTCGTCTCCTTGCGCCGAAGATCGATCCACCCGAAAGCTTCTACCTTTGGCTTCTTCTTCAAACTTTGAAGAAACTAGTTCACTCGGTTTGCTAAACCTTGTGAACTAGAGTGAGTAGAGGAGAGTGTGTTGGGATTTTTCTCTATGGTTCTTGCTTCTCAACACATGAGACAAGTGAACCATAGACTAGAGAGAGGGAGAGCAAGAGGAAGAGGATGAGAGCTCAAGCAAGAGAGAGAATGGAAATGAGAGAATGAGCAAGACTTTTCTCTCTTGGCTCTCATAATCCAAAGCCATCATAACCAATAATAGCAATCAAGTTTTATGTGATGGTTTAAGTCAAAATAGCCATATCATTTCATGCACTCATTTTGCACAAGATAAACAAGCAAGCAAAATTCTTTGCTATGAAATGATAGCTATTGTCATGATGATGGTCCACTAGTCCAACCTAGTCAACCGGTCAACAAAGTCAACAAGTCAACAAAGTCAACCCCTCAACAACCATGTCACTATAATACTTAATTAATATTATTGTTAATCATATATCATATTCTCATTAGGGTTTAGCAAAAAGTCAATGGTCAACAGTCAACAGTCAACAACCCTAATGAGAATCCTCTGCCTCTGTCTCTCTGTCAACTGTGCATACACACCCGCATCCGCGTTCCGAGGAACACGAATACATAAGAGATAAAATCAATCCCAAAACGTACACTAGGATCTGGCTTAAACCAAAGCCCGCTAGTGTTAACTGTCCGGACACTAAACGTGCACAAGTGCATGGATGTGACCGAACCCTGTCGCAAAACCATGCGACCTGTCGCAAAACCATGCGACCTCTACTCTTTTGCCTAAAGGCGAATAGCTTTCTGTGTGGGACTCTAAATACTCGACACTACGCTGGCAGTGGGTTTAACCACAGATCGCAAGCGGCACTAGCTGTGCGTAACGGTCCCCAGGTAGATGCCGACAAGAAGACTGACGAGGTGAAACCTATCTGAACACCTACTGAGCCTAAATGTGACAATCTCCATACAGTCCGGTCTGTTCGTCTGATACATCGCATGGCGGGCCTAGGGGGCGGTAAACGTCAGTCCCCTAATAGCGGTACAAGTCGTGTCGGAGTGTAGCCCAGAACACCCTGAGATAACACTGGAAGCCTACCAGTATATCTCGCTTGCCCTGGCTAAGGACTACTCGTGTAATTGCTCTCCTAGACACAGCGCGATGTCAACCCCCAATACCGGGAGAGACGAATCCTGTCTAACCGTCACTGCCTCCAGGTGCTTCGGGACTGCACCCAACTACTACCTGTTTGCATGACTCCTTTGAGCCGTGGTAGGGTAGTAATCAAAGTACAGTGGGAACACACTCGAGGCGAAGTGACAGTGTCAAGTCAGCGGACTAAGCTTTACTCATGTCACCTGGGAACTGATAACTGACGATAGGTATAGTACCAACCAATCAGTTCCCGACGAGTCCTGTCCAGTGTACTCGTAACCTAACGAGAACCCGCATACTATCTCAAGTACGACGTACTGACGGCTGTGGGACAAACCGTATCCCCTGCTACGCTAGTCTACTCCGGAGTATTGATGCCCTGTCTCGATAGTCCTGCGACTAGGGACCTGTATAAGGATGTGCTTATGGATTACCCAGCCCCCACGAGTGTGACTGCCATCACAACGCTGGTAATCAATCAAAGATCCTAAGGGCTCCACTAATGCGTATAGGTGATATAATAAAATAAACACATGTACACATTAAAGTAGAAACAAACCAAGTAGCATACTACCATTTTGAGCAAGATTGTTTATACAACTGTGAATATCCCAAGCTTCCATTAAGTAATATACAAACTAGTATGATACAGTAATGGCCTCTAGGGCATATACACTAACAAGTACAATATTAGTATCCGGCTTAAAACAAAGCCCACTAGTATTATCTGTCCGATCGTCATTCGAGTAGCCAGTACACGAATTCGATCGAAACCCTGCCGTAAAACCATACGACATCTACATCGTCTCGCCTGATCCAGGGAAACCCTCTGTATGGGACTCTAAAGACTCGAGAGTACGCTGGCAGTGGGTTTAACCACAAGTTCGTTAGTGGCACTAGCTGTACGTAACGGCAACACAGGTACGTGTCGAAAAGGAGGCCGACGAGTGAACTTGTCCGTAACCCCTACTGAGCCTGTCCGTGACAATATCCGCGCAGTCCGGTCTGTTCGTCTGAGAATATCGCATGTATGGTCTAGGGAGGTGGTGAACGTCAGACCCCTAACAACCGTACAAGTCGTGCCGGTGTGGCTCAAGCCCATCCGAGAATCTACTGATCAGTCCAGCAGTAATTCTCAATCAACCCTGGCTAGGGACTTATGGTAATGACCAACCGATCACAGTGCGATATCGACTCCCTATACTGGAAGAGACGAATCCCTAACAGTCGCTCACTGCCTCCATATGGCTCAGGACTGTACCCAACTAAAAGCTGTTTGCACGACTCCTTTGAGCCGTGGTAGGGTAGTAATCAAAGCACCGTGGGAACTCACACGAGACAAATGAGACTATCTGCACACATGTCACCTGAGAACTGCTATCTTACGTTAGGTATAATACCATCCAGTCAGTTCTCGGCGAGCCCTGTCCGGTGTACTCACACTTAGTGAGCATCTATATACAATCTTAGGTGCACATCACCAATGGCTGCGGGACAAATCCATCGCCCCTCGTCAGGGTCTAGATATGTATACACTAGTCTACTCTGGAGCATCGATGCCCAGTCTCGATACTCCTGCGACCAGGGACATTTAAGGATGTGCCTATTGACTATCCAGCTCCCACAAGTATGACTGCCATCACAAGGCCGGTAGTCAGGCAAACACCCTATGGGCTTTATCAACATATATATAAATACAAAGTAAAATATATCACACGTTAAGATAAAGACAAACCAAATAGCGTATATCATATCAAGCAAGATTGTCATGTACATACATATCCCTAGCATCCTATACAATGAAGGCCTCTAGGGCATATATATCCAACAATCTCCCACTTGCACTAAGGCCTATAATTGGCGCAATGAGTACCCACTGTTTGCACTAGATCCAGTTGCTGGCATACCGCATGCCCAACATCTCAAACAGCCTCTCGAACTGGACTTGAGAGATGGCCTTGGTGAAAGGATCTGCCGTGTTGTATTTTGTGTCCACTCTCTGCACCTCGATCTCCCGACGATCCACGATCTCCCTGATCAGGTGATACCGCCTCAAGATATGCCTGGATTTCTGATGGGACCTTGGTTCCTTCGCTAATGCTACAGCCCCATTATTATCACAATACAAAGGTATTGGATTGGCAATGGACGGAACCACCTGAAGTTCAGAGATGAACTTCTTCATCCAGACAGCTTCTTTCGCGGCATCGTTAGCAGCTATATACTCGGCCTTCATAGTTGAGTCTGCGACGGTATCCTGTTTGGAACTCCTCCAACATACCGCCCCTCCATTGAGGGTAAACACAAAACCCGAAACAGATTTAGAGTCATCTTTGTCACTTTGAAAGCTGGAGTCGGTAAAAGCCTCGACCTGGAGGTCCCCATTACTGTAAACCAAGAACATCTCCTTAGTCCTTCTCAGGTACTTGAGAATGTTCTTTACCGCTATCCAATGCTTCTCACCTGGGTCAGACTGATACCTGCTTACCACACCAAGTGCGTAAGCAACATCTGGTCTGGTACATAACATCGCATACATTATGGATCCTATTGCCGATGCGTAGGGTATAATGCCCATGCGAGCCCTCTCTTCATCAGTCTTTGGAGACATCTCTTTAGAGAGGGTGATCACGTGACAAGCGGGTAAATTACCGCGCTTGGAATCTTCTATACTAAATCTCTTTAGTATAGTGTCTATATACCCGGACTGTGAAAGTCCCAACATTCTTTTGGATCTATCACGATAGATCTTAATGCCCAAAATGTAGGATGCATCTCCTAAGTCTTTCATGGAGAATTTCTGTGACAAGAAGAGCTTTACTGATTGTAGCATAGGAACATCATTCCCTATCAGTAGTATGTCGTCGACGTACAAAACGAGGAAGACTACTGCTCCTTCTACAATCTTCCTATAAATGCATGGTTCATTTACATTTTTGATAAAGTCAAATTCTTTGACTGTCTCATCAAAGCAGATGTTCCAACTCCGTGATGCTTGCTTTAATCCATAAATGGATTTAAGCAACTTGCACACTTTTCCGCTGCTCCCACTGTCTAAGAAACCTTCTGGTTGATCCATGTAAACACTCTCTTCTAAATGTCCATTTAGAAAAGCTGTTTTTACATCCATCTGCCAGATTTCATAGTCATGGAAGGCAGCAATGGCAAGCAGGATCCGAATGGATTTAAGCATAGCTACTGGTGAAAAGGTTTCATCATAGTCCAATCCTGGTCTTTGACGAAAACTTTTTACAACGAGTCTAGCTTTGTAGGTTTCCACTTGTCCAAATGCACCAATCTTCTTTTTGAAGATCCATTTGCATCCAACTGGTTTCACCCCAGGAGGAGCAACTTCTAAAGTCCATACTTTATTGGTGTACATGGATTCCATTTCGGATCTCATAGCATCCAGCCACTTCACCGAGTCTTTACTCATGATAGCCTGCTGAAACTTAGTAGGCTCATCATCATCGATGATGCAATCCTCTCGATCCCCATCTACAAGAAACCCATAGTATCTTTCAGGAGGACGAGAAAGCCTACTAGATCTACGGAGTGGCGTTGGTTCATTGGGCTCCATTGAAACCTAAGGTTCTACTAAATCATCGGCAGTAGTTTAAGGTTCTTGAATTTCTTCCAGCTCTACCGCGCTCCCACTAATTTCTTTTGCAAGAAATTCGCTCTCTAAGAAGAAAATGTGGCGAGCGACAAACACCTTTTGTTCTTCAGTGTGGTAGACCAGATATCCCCTTAAATGTTTGGGGTATCCCACAAACTTGCACAAAACCGATCGTGCCTCGAGCTTGTTCGGCTTATGCTTTTTAACATATGCTGAACACCCCCATATCTTGATATACTTGAGACATGGTCTCTTCCCGCTCCATATTTCATATGGAGTGGTAGGCACAGACTTAGTCAGAACTCTATTCAATAGGTATGCTGCTGATTCTAGCGCAAAACCGCAGAAGGAAAGTGGCAACTCAGCACTACTCATCATTGAACGCACCAAGTGCAGTAGCGTGCGATTCCTCCTTTCTGATACACCATTATGCTGAGGTGTATAAGCTGGAGTAAGCTGAGAGAGAATTCCATTCTCTTTTAAGAATTCAAGGAAACTGGTACTTAAGTATTCTCCACCTCGATCAGATCGAAGTGTCTTGATGCTTTTACCAGTCTGTTTCTCCACTTCATTTTTATACTCCTTAAACTTCTCAAAGGCCTCAGATTTATGCTTCATTAAGAACACATGTCCATACCTAGAGAAGTCATCAGTAAAAGTGATGAAGTAGGAGTGACCGCTTCGTGCATGTGTAGACATTAGACCACATACATCACTGTGTACAAGTCCCAAGAGTTCCGTGGCTCTTTCTCCGTGTCCGGTGAACGGAGATTTGGTCATTTTTCCTTTGATACATGATTGACAAGTTGCATATGATGAATATTCAAACGGATCTAAATATCCATTTTTATGTAACTTAGTCAACCTTGTTTCGTTTATATGACCAAGTCTACAATGCCATAGGAAGGCTTGGTTTGAATCTGGAACCTTTCTTTCAAGCGTGTTTTGAATATTGAAAACTTGAGGTTGATTAAGTATGTATATTCCGTTTTCCAGTGTGCCAAACCCAATCGTTTCTTGATTTAGGAGAATGTTCATGACATTTTTTTCAAGTGCAAAATTATATCCTTCATTAGATAACAAAGATACTGATATAATAATACACAGCATACTGGGAATACAAAAACAGCTGTACAACACCAAAATATGCCCACTAGTCAACCCCAGGTGATATTCCCCTATTGCAACAGCATCTACGTGCATTCCATTGCCCATCCGGAGAGTCATATCACCTGTCTTCAGTGCTCTACGATTTCTCAAAGCCTGCGAAGAATTTCAGATATGAGAACCAGAACCGGTATCAAGTACCCATCATGTAGAGTTTACTGAAAGACGATTTTTGATTACAAACACACCTGAAGCAGAAGCAGTAGCTTGCTTCGTGTCCTTGGCTTTGAAAGCCATGCAATCCTTCTTCCAGTGCCCTTGCTTATGACAATAGTAGCATTCGTTCTTATCCGCCTTCACCCTTCCTGCCTTGTTCGTTCCCTGCACCTTCTTGACCCCGCCATTCGGTTTGGTGGCTTTCACCTTCTTCTTCCCTTTAGCTTTCACTTTAGATTTAGAAGAAGATGATTGGACAACATACAGAACGGGGGTCTTCTCCTTTTTCAAGGAGGTCTCTGCTACCCTCAACATGTTGAGGAGCTTTGGAAGATCAGCTTCCATTTCGTGCATGTTGAAGTTCAGCACGAACTGAAAGAAGGTTTGGGGAAGGGACTGCAAAATCAAGTCGATGTACAACTCATTCTCTAGCATGCATCCCAGGTTTGCAAGTACCTCAATGAGGCTGATCATTTTCAGGACGTGCTCTCCTACAGGTGATCCTGGAGCTAACCTCATCTGGAAGAGTTTCCTTGAGGTCTCGTACCTCGCGATACGGGAGTGCTCCCCATACAATTCCTTGTAATGGAGAAAGATGGATATAATATCCATACCCTCGTGCTGTTTCTGGAGTTCATTGTTCATGGACGCCAGCACGATACACTTAGCTCTCTCACAGTCTAGATCCCAGGTTTTGCGAACCTCCTTGTCCGCAACTGAGGAATCTGGTCCTGGGATAGGGGGAGGAACAGCGGTGGTAACATATGCAACTTTTTCATAAGTCAGTGCAATGTTGACGTTCCTTAGCCAATCTTTATAGTTTGGCCCGGTCAGTGTATTTTTTTCAAGTAATAGTTTTAGTCCTGTCATGGTAGCTGCCAGAGAGAGAGAAAAGAAACACTCAGCATATGCTCTTACAAGTTTAGATTTGTCTATTAGTTTATCTAAACAGGATGGCTCCCACTATTTCCTCAAATCCTTCTTCAAACCCTAAAAGAAGAATTAGTCAGGATTTAATCATACGTCACAATACTTGCTTAACCTTTCAACTAGGCCAGTGTTGGTACTTCGAGGGAGGTTTTCCAACGCTTTCGTGAAGTTCCTTAATTAAATAATCTCTTTTCCCTGGAGGCGTAGCCCCACTAACACCTTTCTAGACACCTACTTGGTTTATAGCATTGATTGTTAAGTGAGAAAATTTCCCGAGAGTAATCCTACTCATCAGTGGGATCGGGATCCAACTATCATTGCATGATGCCCTAGATGGAAGCCACTCTAGTCACCACACTCCAGAAGGTATGCTAAATCTGCAAGTTTCCTTTGTGTTTGAAACTCCCGATGTGATTTTTACCCCAAGCTCTTATGACCTTGACGTAGGCCAACAAATCATAAGATGCAAGTCAAGTTCTACCCGTCGTTGTCCTGATTAATTTAGATCCATCCGTACTCGCCCTTGACGTAGGCCAACAAGACTGTACGACTGTCCTAAACTAATGCATCTATCTATACAACAAATAAGCAACACATTGCTACCATACACAATGCCTTGACGTAGGCCAACAAACATAGCATGAATACGATGTGCTGTTTATTTGAAACGACGGAGGGTTACGGCTGGTTTTTGGCAAAAACCGTTAACGTAGTGAACTTGATATGATCGAAGGAACCAAGATAGCTTTTTAAAAGGAGTGGTTTAAGCTCCGCATTTAAAATTTGCTTTTTGAAGAAAACCGAGTGGTTTTGAAATTGTTCAAACGATTTAGTTTAGGTTTATTTTGTTTGCATTAATGAATTAATGTTGTCCCATCATTTAATTCTACCATTGCAGAAAACAACGAAAATACAACGTACGCTTATGCCACCCGCATTCGCCACTGGGCCCCGTCATCACCCGTTAGGTTACTTAACTAACGACAGAGCGGGGGCTGGACTAGCGCGGGTGTAAAACATAAGCAACGCCTAATAAATATCATATATAGATATATCCATTCGCCGCAAGCAATAATAAGCATTCCAGATCACAGATGAAGATATTGGATATACTAGGAATGCCGCACTTCATTTAAGCCCATAACGAAGGACGGGTTCCACGGTCGTGATGAATAGCCAAAACCCCACCCTAGACCCCTACGGGTGCGGCAAACTACCCGCCAAGTACCAGAAGTGAAGCAGTCTCCCTCAACAATGTGAGTAAGCCACTAAGCACTTCAAAATACCCAGTAGTTTATGCACCCCTCCTTAGGTCTATCCTAGGAGCAAAAACAGTAAAAAGAAATAATACAACGGTGGCTACCACCTCATCTCGGATGTGCCCCGCAAAAATAATATTACATCAATTTCACAAATTACATTGAATGAAAGAAAGGAAAACACTCATCTCACATCCCCCGGCTATTCATCATCGACAGTCCAATAACATTCATATACACAAACCAACCATTACAGATATGTGCAACCCCCACTAATCATCGTATAGCGATTAGCGGATGTTTCAAAACACATAAAGCGTTACAGAAGAACCGATTAGCTAAAGCAATTAGAATTTCGATCGAATAAGCAATTTTGAATCTACCCTCAGTTTCACAGATTACAGAAAATATCTAGGCAGAATCAAAATATCCCAAAAATCACAAAAATAGAAAATAAGAAAAACAGAGGAAATTTCGGCCGAGTCGGAGCCAACTCGGCCGCGGATCCGCGGCAGAACGCCGGGTTCTGCCGCGGTTCCGCGGTGAGTTGACCGATTCAGGGGCCCAAATTTCTTCAGTTTTCCTAAAAGAGCCTGCCTGTATTTTTAAGCCTTCTGAAAAAATTTTAGGACCAGATTTCAAAATCGACAGAAAGTTGGTTTTTCGGGCGCATTTTTGGGATTTTTTCGGCGATCGAATTTCTAACACATTGCTAACAAGTTAGATAAGGATTAATATGGCTCTGATACCAGTGTAAGTCCATGATGCACACCCCACGGGTCGCGGGGAGGCAGAATACTTTAAAAACGGTTTTCTCACATCAAAAGAAACTTGTTTTTGCTTAGCATCATGAACTTTTTCCCACTTTAGGATCTTTATTAAGATTCATCTAACAAAACTAAACGAAGAGTGAGAGTTAACTACTATGTAAAGGAGTTATACCCTCGTTCATAGTCCTTCGGTCTTCAAGTTGCTCCTTGCTCCTTGGTTCAAGCTCCTTGTTCTTGATCTCCTTTCTTTAGCTTCTTCTAGGTTTTGGAAGAGTTCGGTTGCCGGTCTCCTTTGCGTGAAAGAAGGATCCACCCGAGGGACCTACGATCAAGCTCCAACCTCCATGAGATACCTTAGTGATCTTACTTGCTAGGAGAGATAACTAAGGGGATGTAGAGAGAGTGTGTATTGAACTAGTTGATCTCAAAACTCATTGATTTGCAACACATGCAAGTGTATGAGTTTCATGAAGAAGGAGAGAAGAAAACCTAGGAGAGAGAAAGCTTTTGTGAGAATGAATGAAAAATGAGAAGAGAGAATGGTTAAGTATTTTGCCAATAATTCAACCATGGATTATTAAATCATATAATCTACAACCATGCTTGAATAGTGGCTCCAAAAGAAATAAACAAATACATAACCATTCTTCAACCCATGCCTCTTAATTTCCACCTCATTAATTCTTTAATGAAAAAGAATAAAACAATAATGTGGTGTCTCCTTCTAGAAGGTCAATCTTATGAATTTACAAGAATGCCATTTTCCGTATTTTCATACACGTATCCGTATTCCGAAAAATACGGATACACCGAGATCAGTATAATCCAATACTACAATACTAGTATCCGGCTTAAACCAAAGCCCACTAGTATTATCCGTCCGATCGTCATTCTAGTTGCCAGTACACGAATGCGATCGAAACCCTGCCGTAAAACCATACGACATCTACATCGTCTCGCCTGATCCGGGGAAACCCTCTGTATGGGACTTTAAAGACTCGACAGTACGCTGACAGTGAGTTTAACCACAAGTCCGTTAGTGGCACTAGCTGTACATAACGGCAACCCAGGTACGTATCGAAAAGGAGGCCGACGAGCGAACTCATCCGTAACCCCTACTGAGCCTGTCCGTGACAATATCCGCGCAGTCCGGTCTGTTCGTCTGAGAGTATCGCATGTATGGTCTAGGGAGGTGGTGAATGTCAGGACCCTAACAACAGTACAAGTCGTGCCGGTGTGGCTCAAGACCATCCGAGAATCTACTAATCAGTCCACCGGTAATTCTCAATCAGCCCTGGCCAGGGACTTATGGTAATGACCAACCGATCACAGTGCGATATCGACTCCCTATACCGGGAGAGACGAATCCCTAACAGTCGCTCACTGCCTCCATGTGGCTCGGGACTGTACCCACTTAAAACCTGTTTGCATGACTCCTTTGAGCCGTGGTAGGATAGTTATCAAAGTACAGTGGGAACTCACACGAGATAAATGACGACCTTAAGTCAACAGACTATCTGCACACATGTCACCTGAGAACTGCTATCTGACGTTAGGTATAATACCATCCAGTCAGTTCTCGGTGAGTCCTGTCCGGTGTACTCACACTCAGTGAGCATCTGTATATAATCTTAGGTGCACATCACCAATGGCTGTGGGACCAATTCATCGCCCCTCGTCAGGGTCTAGATATGTATATACTAGTCTACTCTGGAGCATCGATGCCCAGTCTCGATACTCCTGTGACCAGGGACATTTAAGGATGTGCCTATTGACTATCCAGCTCCCACAAGTATGACTCCCATCACAACGCCGGTAGTCAGGCAAACACCCTATGGGCTTTATCAACATGTATATAAATACAAAGTAAAATATATCACACGTTAAGATAAAGACAAACCAAATAGCGTACTATCATATCAAGCAAGATTTTCATGTACATACATATCCCTTAGCATCCTATACAATGAAGGCCTCTAGGGCATACATATCCAACAATTGCTGCATACCATGACTACGAAATCTGGCAGATGGATGTTAAGACAGCCTTTCTAAATGGTGATTTGGAGGAGTGCGTGTACATGACTCTGCCAGAGGGCTTCGTAGATAGTGGGAGCAGCGGAAAGGTGTGCAAGCTGCTTAAATCCATCTACGGGTTAAAGCAAGTATCGCGGAGTTGGAACATCTGCTTTGATGTGGTAGTCAAAGAGTTTGACTTCATCAAGCACGTAGATGAACCATGTATATACACGAAGGTTGCAGAGAGTAAGGTTGTCTTCCTCGTATTGTATGTGGATGGCATACTCTTGATAGAAAATGATGTTCCTATGCTACACTCGGTCAAGCACTTCTTATCACATAGATTCTCAATGAAAGATCTAGGTGATGCCTCCTGCATTTTGGGGATTAAGATCTATAGAGATAGATCTAAACGGATACTGGGATTGTCTCAATCCAGGTATATTGACACCATACTAAAGAGGTTTAGTATGGAAGAATCCAAGCGTGGGTATTTACCCACAATCTATGGACTCACTCTCTCCAAAGAGATGTCTCCTAAGACTGATTTGGAGAGAGCTCGCATGCAAGGGATACCCTATGCTTTGGCAGTAGGCTCTGTCATGTACGCGATGCTTTGTACCAGACCCGATGTAGCATACTCACTAAGTGTAGTGAGTAGGTATCTAGCAGATCAAGGAGAGAGTCACCGGACAGCTGTGAAGAACATTCTCAAGTACTTGAGAAGGACTAAGGAGATGTTCTTGGTGTTTGGTAACGGAGAACTCCAAGTGGAGTCCTTTACCGATTCGAGCTTCCAAACTGATAAGGATGACTCTAAGTCGCACTTGGGATTTGTCTTTACCCTAAATGGATGGACGGTTTGTTGGAAGAGTTCCAAGCAAGAAACCGTGGCAGACTCGACGATGGAGGCTGAATACACCGCTGCCAACGATGCCGCCAAAGAGGCTGTCTGGATGAAGAAGTTCATCACTGAACTTGGTGTGGTTCCATCCATTGAGCATCCAATACCTTTGTATTGTGATAACAATGGAGCTGTGGCTTTGTCCAAGGAACCCAGGTCCCATCAGAGATCCATACATATTCTGAGGCGGTATCACCTGATCCGGGAGATAGTTGATCGCCAAGAGATCGAGGTCAGGAGAATTGACACGAAGGACAATACTGCGGATCCACTCACGAAGGCCATACCCTAGATACAATATGAGAGACTCTTCGGGATGTTGGGTATGAGATACTACAACAGCTAGCCTTAGTGCAAGTGGGAGATTGTTAGCTATATATATGCCCTAGAGGCCATTGTTGTACATATGATGTATATTATAGTGGATGCTTGGATATATATATATATATATAGGACTTTCTTGCTTGACATGATAGTATGATATTTGGTTTCACTCTGTCTTAATATGTTGACTTGTATTGGTTTACTGTCTTGCTCTCACATGTTGACAAAGCCCTTAGGATATGTATTCAACTACTAGGACTATGATGAAGATCATACCAGTAGGGCCAGGTTAGTCCAAGAGTACATCCTATAACTGTTCCTAATCGAGGGAGTATCGAGACAGGGCATCGATACTCCAGAGTAGACTAGTGTATACGCTTCTCGACCCATATGATGGGCGATGGATGATCCCATATCCATTAGTGTTTGACATCAGAGAAGGTATACAGGTGCTCAGTGGAGACTGGGTACACTGAACGGACTCGCTGAGAACTCCTAGATGGTATTATACCTATCGTCAGATAGCAATTCTCTGGTGACACTGGTACAGGTTAGTCTGTAGACCCGAGATCGTCATAGAATCTTGTGTGATTCCCACTGTGCTTTGATTTCCACCTTACCACGTTCATAAGAACGTGCAAAACGGTGGCTTTTGGGTACAGTCCCGAATCACATGGAGGCAATGAGTGATAGGAGGGGTTTCGTCTCTCCCGGTATTGGGAGTTGATGTTGCGCTGTGTTCGATTGGCTGTAACTGGAAGTCCCTGGCCAGGACTGATATGGAGACCTACTGGTAAGTGTTATCAGTTGTTTCTTGACCCGTTATGAGCCTTACATCGACACGACTTATCGGTTACTCGGGTCTGACGTTTACCACCCCTAGACTGGATATGCGACATATCAGACGAAGAGACCGGACTGTACGGGAGTGTTACTGATTGGATTCACAGGAGTATGTACAGGCTTGCTTGTTGATCTTCTGATCGCTCAATACCCGCGTGGTTGTTACGTTTAGCTGACCGCTTACAGCTTGTGGGCGTTAGATATGATCATCACCTACTGCTGGCGTATTGACGATTCTTTAGAGTCCTACACAGAGGTTTCCTGGCTCAGGCAAAACGGAGTAGGAGCACATATGTGATATGTGCGGGACCGAGAACAATACATGTATGTGATACCATATTCGATTCTCGCGATATGTGATATCGGCCGGGTATATGATATAGCCGGGTCATCGGATCAAGTGTTGATTCGATGAACTGATAAAGATTATATTAGTCGGTTATTTGCAGAATAGCCGGATTATCGGATCAAGTGTTGATTCGATAATTTAATATACAATTATATATTTGATATATTACATTACATTAACTAATATAAGCTCACTTAAAGATTATTTTTCTCACTTGATGATACATTGATATATATGAGATATATGTTAATTGTATTATTTTTCTTTTGTTACAAAATACTGTATATGTGATATATAATATTGTAACATGTTAGGGTTACAAATGCAACTAGGGTTAAAACCATGCTAGGGTTTAAACTTGGGTTAACATTTTCTTTTTGGTTAATTCTTTTTGGATGGATAATGTTTTGGATGAGCTTTGAGGAAGCTTCATGATCTTTTGACAAAGTCCGCCCTTTTTGTTTTATCCTTGTTATTTGTTAACCTAACTTTAACCCTGGCCTATGGTTTATTCTCTACATGAGTTAGCCATGACACATACTTAAACTTGGTTGCAATTCTAACCTTGGTTGCAATTCTAACCTCAACAATAATTCATTCATCACTTGTAATTCTTCTTCTTCTTCTGGATAAAAAAGCTTGCTTGATTTTTGCAAGTGATGATGTTTTGTGAGAAATAGAAAACAAAATAGAGCAAAATTCCTACTTCACCATCCTCATCTATTCTATCCACTTAGATTAGGGTGTTCGCTTCACTAATATATCATTAGAGAAGTGTGAGCTTAGGTTAGTGTTTCTTCAAGGTAGATCATTTTAGAAAGTGAAGACTTCAAGAGGGATACCTCATTCACCTCATGGAGCTTCTCTAGAGTCCTGGTACTTGATGATCGCAATGAAGGGATCTCAACTCGGAGCTTATGAAGCGAAGGAACGGACTACAAAGGTTGTAATCCCAAACTCTTACATGTTAAGATGTTGACATATAGTTTGTGTTTGATTCTCTAGTTAAGATCCTAGGTTTAGGGTTATCTATAATGGTAAAATTTCAAATTGGCATGTAAGATGCCACCCAAAACCTTACTGCCGATGTAGGTTTCCCAACACTAACTGCTCATAGACAGAGTATGGAAGCAGGTTAACACTAGCGCCAAGGTCGAGTAAAGCACGGTTAATATTTTTACCCACAATAGAAATAGAGATTGTAGGACATCCAGGGTCCTTACGTTTCTTTGGTAATTGTGGGGTTAAAGTTGTGCTAACATTATTCGTCATGAATATCTTTTTGGGCACTTGAGTCTTCCTCTTCCTAGTGCACAAGTCCTTAAGGATTTTCGCATAAGCAGGAACATGTTGTATAGCATCTAGGAGAGGGATATTTATGTTAACCTGTTTAAACATTTCCATAATCTTCTCCATTTGTGGACTTGGTTTGTTTCCCCTTAACCGATTTGGATAATGAGCTTTAGCAATAAGAGCTGGGTCCGACATTGGAGAAGGTTGTGTGGGTGGAACAGATCCCAGAATTGGAGTGGGGATTGTCTTTGGTTGACTAGAAGAAGTGGGCTGAGGGTTCGAGCCTTGAGGAAAACAGAGAATAGGCCCGGAAGAAGATGAACTAGGGTCAGAAGTGGAAGTGGAAGCGGAAATGGAAGTGGATGTAGAAGTCGGGGTGTCATTGATTATTTCATCATTATCAATTTGTTCACCGACTTGATTATTCAGCACTCTTCCAGATCTCAACTTTGTAATGGCACTCACATTGTAGTGTTGTGAATGCCCAGGATTCGGTAGGGGTTGATATGGAAGTGTCCCTTTCTCTCTAGCACTCATTTCGGCATTTAATCGTGCAATTTGTGCTTCTATCGATTTAATACTCTAACCGTGGGATGTGGAGTTCTTCTTTATATCATCGATAGAAGACCTTATATCATCCGACACTTGGATTGAATGTTTCATCAAAAATCCAAGGTTCGTTCGAGTGAAGAGTTATCGGTACCGGCTAATTGTAAAGAATTATTATACGGTGCAAAAGTGTTGGCCGAATTTTGAAAATTTTGTGGTTAAAAAGGGTGCTAACTCAGTTGTAGTGGTTGCTGTTGTTGTGGAGGGACCCTCTGAAAGTTATTTTGGTTTGGAACCGTATTTTGAGTTTGGTGTTGGTTCCAAGAAAAATTAGGATGATTCCTCCAACCCTGATTATAAGTGGAAGAATAAGGATCATTTCTAGGTCGTTGCTGAAAAGCAGCATTGGTGTGTTCTTGACTATGAAACGGAGAATTCAAAGGACATTCTTCCGTCAAATGTGATGGATCAGAACAGCATCCACAAACGGTTGTAGGGAGTGTGGCCTGGTTTAGGGAGGCTAATAAAAATTTGTGTTCCATAGCTTCAAGGTTCTTTTGCATTGCTGCCATTTCGGTTTTGACTGCTATGGAAACATCAAGTTGATGGATAACACCCCTAGATGATGGTTGACTAACACTCTCTCATTGCAAAGTTTTTTCAGCAAAATCTTCTAAAAATTTCCAAGCTTCACCGTCGTCTTTAGACATGAAATTGCCTTAACACATGGATTCAAGCATCTGCTTTGTTATTGGATTAATGCCCTCATATATAATTCGGCACAGATCACATCTATGGATTCTGTGATGAGGACATTAGACTAGCAGATCCTTGAATCGTTAAAATCATTTCCAAAATTGTTCATTGGAAAGCTGGGTAAATTGATTGATTTCTCTACGGACACAGGCGATCTTATGATTGGGATAAAATTTCATAAGGAATGCTATGACGAATTCATCCCAGTTTGAAATAGAGTGTGCAGCTGTGTTATAAAGCCACTTTTCGGCTAAATTGCACAAAGTGAACGGGAGAAGACGTAAACGCATAGCATCCAAAGAAAGTTGTGAAGTGCCCATCAAAGCACATATGTTGGTGATGAAAACGTATGCGTCTTCAAACCCGAGACCGTGAAATTTAGGTAAAAGATTGATATAGTGAGGTTTGATTTCGATGTTATCCCCATTGGCTGGTGGAATGGAAAGAAAAGTAGAAAGAGGACCACGTATCGGGTAGCATCTCTCTTGGAGAGACATACGCGGTAGATTCTGCACACCAGCGGGTGGTGGCAAAGTGGTGTTATTAAAGTTTGATGGAAATCCGTCCATCGTGGTGGATGTGGTGGGTGGTGAGGAAAAAGAATATGTAGAATTACCGACTTCGGAGTCGATACGAGAAATGTGGACAAGACGGGCACTAGAATCCCGTGTCCAGCCGAGCATGCACTAAACAATTTAGCACAAGTGGCAGCGTTAATTAATTAGAGAAAATAGTTTGTTTTTGGTTTGTTTTTGAAAAAGACGGATTTTAGAAAAAATCACAATAAAAAAGCACAATCAACCCTAGATCTACGGTCACCTAGGTCAAGTCACTAGACCGCTCCTAGACTTCCAGAAGATAAATCGCAGGATAAATCCTCTACTACCTCTTTATCGCTCCTGTGGCCAGGTAAGTGCCAGGTAAGTGGGAGTTATCCTCTGCATAAGTAGTGGGCCTAATTAAGTAACCACTTGCCTTAGACACCACAAAAGAAATGCGGATAAGCAAAAGATTACCCACGACCTTCTAATGTCCTAATTGAGCGCGACGGTCCTTAGAGTCTTGTCTAAATATTCTTTAGTTAATGAAGGGTTATGCGGATGCTAGTTTTGTTATTTTTGGGGCTTAGGAAGGGTAATAAAATCCCCACCTAATCTGAATTTGGTTTTTGCCCCTTAATTTCCGTATTAAAATATGCAAACACAACCAATATCAAAACACGCAACAAATTTTTTTTTGAGCGGCGAATTTTTGCAAAGAATCCTGCAGAAAAGTTGTTATTGAGCAGATCAGAGAAGAGATAAGAAAGTATAGAATATACCAGAGAAAACTGGAGCCCTAACTCGACAAAGAGGTCGAGGTTCCACCGCCAATACCTGCATTTTACTGCAGTTCCGCGGTTGATTGAATGGTTCTTTGAGCGAAATTTTGAACTGCTGCTCCTTTTGCTCCTCTGTCCTAGATGAAATGATCTGAATAATTTTCTCCCTGCTGCAGTGATTCCAAATTTCCTTGCAAAATTCACACACTAATCGTTAAGAACACGATGCGATTTTGATTCAAATTTTTGATGGAATAATAATATTCAACTCAAATAGCAAGAACGAACAAATTACGCACGCATCCCCGGCAATGGCGCCATTTGATTGATCGAGTTCTTCTGTGATCCATATGAAAAGTGTTATCACAATCAAAGAATTTATAGCCGCAATCAATAACGGTGTCGATGTAGTTCGTTAATGAGTACGGGTCTTCTACTGAGATTCGTGTATTTATTCGTTCTTGCTTTAGTTGAATCGAAAGAAAATAGTAAAGAAAATTCAAAAAATATGAATCAAGATTTATTGGATGAAATATCTTCAAGAAAAATCAAGAAAGAGTTTAAGATTTAGTAATCAAGAAAATGTCCAAAATCAATTTTAGTTATCAAGAAATTGTAGAATAGCTTGTATGATTCGATAGGAATTAGTAGCAATGATGAATACTCAAAATGACTTATCTTATCTATTGATGAATTATACCTAGAAAAATCGTGATGAATGAAGATTAGGGATCTATAGAAGAAACTAAGCATTCTCCTTCACTATCCCTTGTCATTTTATTGATCATCATTCAAATCTAGCATTTAGCAAAGAGAATCATCAATCATTTAATCCCAAATTGCAACGAATTATCAAGAACGGTGATCTCGTTCCAAATTTGGTCATTGACGATTCTTTTTTCTAAAGTTCATAATTCTCATAAGACTTAAGATGAGTTTAGGATTTCATCACCATTTGATCTACCGAATTCCTTCGAATCCTTTACAAGAGGAGATTTCACTCACGCATCATGAAAATGGAAGACTCAACAATTAGAAATTTCATAATGCGAAAACTTAAAGAAAGAAAGAATTACAATTGATCACATTTATTAATCAACTTCTAATTACACTTTCCTTCAATCCGAGATTACAAGAATTGCTCTCGATCGCTCCCTTGAAAAGGTAACTATTCCGTCGAATTTCGCTTTGCTCGATCTTCGTGAGACTTGGACCTGTCGAGGATCTCGTGCTCTTGATGACGATCGGCTTCGTGTAAAGGATCTTGAATGTCGTCGCTTGATATTGTTCTCAACGATTCTTGATTTAAATCTTGATTAGGTATTGAATTGGATTTTGTTTTGGTTTGTATACTAGTAATTGACTACCATCAACAACCTTTTTAGTGTAGACTTAGGTCCCTTTTTATAGCCCTTCACCAATCTTCCACTAGAAGCTAGGTTAATCTTCCCCAAGAAGCTAGGTAGTTGTAGGGAAACTTCTAGAATAAGGTGGTTATCAAGCTTCCTCAAGAAGCTAGGCTGTTGTAGGGAAGTTTTCAGAACGAGGTCGTTACAATGGAGCGTCTCAAGTACGCTAGGTTGTTGGAATGAAGCTTCTGGAGAAGTGTCGTCACTGGAGCCCCCAACTCAGCCGTGGATCCGCAGCGGATCGGCCTGACTAGGCTGCGGATCCGCGGCCGTTTAGTGAGCTTGTTGCTTCAAAATTCTTCTATCTTCTGGTGTTGGTCTAGTAGTGTTCCGGTGATATCTGGAATCTTTAAATCCCTTCTGAATCTCTGCCAGATTTTAACTCTTTGATTTGATGTAATTTTGTCGGTGAATTTGCGATTCCAATATCTGTCCTGAAATAATTTTCCGCACAAAATCTCACTGAAGATTGTTAAGATATACAATATCATGCGTGAAATAATACACACACAATTTCCTTTCATAATATTGATTATAATGTATAACACGTGGTATTTGATATTTTCCAGACGAACTCGTAATACGTGTTATATTTATAACAAACATCATTAGATGTTTAGAAAAGTGACGAAATTGCTATGTTAAAGATTGCAATATTTTTGACTGAACAGTCGTCAGCGAACAAATCGCTCGGTAAGTCCCAAAGATGAGGGAGAAATAGAATAGACATAGAGAGAGAGGGGGGGTAACTTTTAAAGTGGTATTATATTGTTATAATGTTGTATTTAGTGTTAACGCTGTTGTTTGTAGCTTGGTACAGAAGAGGCCAGTTTATACGAGAAGAGTCTCACTAGACCAGAGACTACGGTATATAGAGTACAAGGCTCCGTCAAAATACCCGGAACAACGGTGATTGTTTTCAGGTTAGGTGTCTTTATGGTTGCTGTCTCGTGACACTTCTAACACCTTCCGTACCAATATACCCCTTAAACCCCGTGATGTCTTGTTTGTATTGTTTGTACTGTATATTGTCTTGTAAATTGAATTGTATAGATGGATGACTTGCCGAAACCATGATATCAGTAAATGCATGTAACTGGAAAATCATGTGGATGGATGTATATCCATGGTTCGGTTCAGTCAAGTTGTATAGATTGATAGATTGAATATATAGATTCATTGATTCATGTTGAATTGTAGTTTGACACTTGAATCATATTCAAGTCAAATTGATTATACTATGATTCAGTCTGAGTCAGACATTTAGAAAAGAAATTAAATCCTGAATTAGGTTTTGGTGTTATCTGTAACCGCTGTACATGGACAGCAGGATTGGTGTCTTTTTCAAAGACGATTACCGTGTTGATAACTCTGTTTGTTAAGTTGTCTACCTTAAATAGGCAAGTACCCATATCTCCGGCTCTCTGAGGCTCAAGAGACTGGTCCCGCTTAAACCTATGTTTACTAGGGTCGTTATTGAAAGTTAGTATAACTTAAGGGGTTTTTATGTAAAAATAATTTTGTATAATTTTCAAAATACACCTCAATTATTTTATTACCGTCTTTAGAGTTTTCATTGATGTATAGTTTATCATTATGACATTTCCAGTGAATAAAACCTAATTTCATAATATATGGTATTTAATTGTAAAGTATTGAACTTTTAAGGAATTGCATGGTATTTTCATGTAATGTGATTCTTTTTTATTTAGAAAAATTGGAATATTTATATTATATCAAAAATTAGATATTTTGATGATACATATATATATTTATATATATATAAAATAATGTTAATTTAGTATTTTTCTAAAAATCTCATTTTCTTAAAGATATTTGTATTTTTAAATCTTTCGAGACCGTATGCTCCTTGCGGAGGTCTGCATCTTGCAAAACTAAGCCCGAGAATGTGCGATAATCCGCACCATCCCGAACGGGTTCCCCAAATGGGTTGTAGCGGCACTTTGCAAAGATTTGTTTAAAATACATAATCTTGTAGAAAAGGTTTTTATATAAGTCGGACGTAGTTTTATGTAAAACCGTATTTTTCCAAATCTATGTTTCCCAATATCATCGAGCTATGTTACATGTGTGTGTTGTGAAGAGATAGGTCATTACCTCGTAAACTATCTAAAGATATAGCAAGGAATTAGAATGATTTATGTCCAAACTAAACTATATGGTATTTTTCTGTAAAAGTGCTATAAAAATTGAAATATGAATTCTTTTGCTATGAAACTTGTTCAATATGTTTTGTTAATGTTTAATGGTCATGATTTGCAAGTTTGGTATTGTTGTATTTAAGAAAATTGTAATTTTTTAAAGAAAACCGAATCGGAAGTCGGATTAACTCCGCTTCCGTCGGGTTTTAGAATTACGAGTTTTCATAATAGAAAAGATAAGAGGGAGGAGGGAATTACTAGATTGTGGATTAGAAAAGAGGAAGAGGGAGTGGTAAGAAATGCCAGTGCGTCGTTTCGTCACCGGGAGCTCCTAGGGTCGTCGTCGGAAGTTCATCGAAGTTTCGCCCTTTGCTAACTCCACTTGTACACAAAAGTTCTAGGGAATTTTCTTGAGAGTTTGGATAGAGTTTTGGAAGTGAGGAGGGGTGTGTTTAGGTGTGGTATTTATAGGAAAATTTAGGGTTTAGGGTAGATGAAACGGTGTGAAAAGATGTATTAAAAATTTGTATTAAAAATTGGATTAATTGGGGTTTTGAATTGCTCTGTTAATGTGCAGGATTTTTAAAACAGTACAGGGGTTATGGGGAGGCAATGAGGCACAGTTTTCAAGAAGGAAAACTCGGATTTCCGGCCGAGTTACGCCGAGTCAGACCGAGTTCTGCCGCCACGTGTCCCTTGTCGCTTGGTCTTTCTCCTGGGCCGGTTTGTTTTATATGTAACTTTTGGTTTTTACGAGTTATGCACGTGTAGACTCTTGGGCTTCTAAAAATTTAAAAGAAAACTAATTAAAAAATAATGTGGCTGATGGGATTTGAACTCTGGTGCTTTGGTTCAGCAGTGCAAGGTCTTACCAATGAGCTACAAGCTCCTTCTTGCTATTAAAAAGCAAATCAAACTTATAACTTGTGCTCCGGAAAAAGTACACCTTTCTGTATTTTTTTTGAAAAAAAATTGTACAGAAAGTTTAGGGTTGTTACATGAGCACCTGTATACTATCTTAAGTACCGTATACCAATGGTTGCAGGACATGTCACCTTCCCTGACGGGGATAAGAAGCGTATACACTAGTCTACTCTAGAGTATCGATACCCAGTCTCGATAATCCTATGACTAGAGACAAGTTTATGGATGTGCTTATAGACTACCCATCTCCCACTAGTGTGACTGCCATCACAATGCTGGTAGTCCAGCAAAGATCTTAAAGACTTTATCAACATGTATTAGCGATATGTTAAAATAAACATATATACGTATTAAGATAGACTCAAACCAGATAGCATACTATCATATTGAGCAAGACCGTTATTATATCTGTGAATATCCCAAGCTTCCAAAATGTAATATACAATCCAATGCTTTACAATAATGGCATCTAGGGCATATATCACTAACAATCTCCCACTTGCACTAAGGCCATGTATTGGCATATCACAAACCTAACATCTCGAATGGCCTCTTCAACCGCGTCTGAGGAATAACTGTGAGTGGATCTGCTATTGTTGTTCTCCGTGTATACTCTCCGCACCTCGATCTTCTGGTGATCTACGATCTCCCGGATTAGGTGATACCGCCTCAAGATATGTCTGGACTTCTGATGAGACCTAGGTTCCTTCGCTAAAGCTATAGCCCTGTTGTTGTCATAATACAAAGGTATTAGGTCGACAATGGAAGGAACCACCAGAAATTCTGTAATGAACTTCTGCATCCAGACTTTCACGGCGTCACATGCAGCGATATGCTCTGCCTCCATCGTCGAGTTAGAAACGTTGTCCTGCTTGAAGCTCTTCCAACAGACCGCACCTCCATTGAGGATGAAGATATAACCCGACATGGATTTGGAGTCATCCTTATCACTCTGGAAGCTGAAGTTAGCGAAGGCCTCGATCTGGAGGTCTTTACTGGCGTACACCAAGAACATCTTCTTAGGTACTTGAGAATATTCTTAACCGTTATCCAGTGCTTCTCCCCTGGGTTTGACTGATACGTGCTTACCACGCTCAGTGCGTTAGCCATATCTGGTTTGGTACACAACATTGCATATATTATAGATCCTACCGCCATTGTGTAGGGTATAATACCCATGCAATCCCTTTCCAAATCATTCTTGGGAGAAATCTTTTTGGCGTGGGTGATCCCGTGACAAGCGGGTAGGTTTCCGTACTTGGAATCTTCCATACTAAATCTTTTCACTATGGTGTCAATGTACATGTACTGTGAAAGCCCCAACATCCTCTTAGATCTACACGACAGATCTAGATCCCCAGAATGTAAGAGGCATCACCGAGGTCTTTCATGGAGAACTTCTGTGACAAGAATCTTTTGACTGCTTGTAGCATAGGAATGTCATTTCCTATCAGGAGAATGTTATCAACGTACAACACGAGGAATACCACAGTTCTAGCTACAATCTTACTATAAATGCATGGTTCATCTGCATTTTTGATAAAGTCAAATTCTTTGACCGTCTCATCAAAGCAGATGTTCCAACTCCGTGATGCCTGCTTTAATTCATAAATGGATTTAAGCAACTTGCACACTCTTCTGCTGCTCTCACTCTCTATGAAACCCTCTGGCTCACCCATATAGACACACGCTTCTAAATTTCCATTCAGAAAAGCGGTCTTTACGTCCATCTGCCAAATTTCATAATCATGGAAGGCAGCAATGGCAAGTAGGATCCAAATGGATTTAAGAATAGCCACTGGAGAAAAGGTTTCATCATAGTTCAAACCAGGTCTTTGACGAAAATCTTTTGCTATAAGTCTAACTTATAGGTTTGAAGCTGTTCATCTGTACCAATCTTTTTTCTGAAGATCAATTTGCAGCCCATGAGTTTTATCCCTTGAGGTGCAATGTTCAAAGTCCAAACTTTGTTAGTGTACATGGATTCCATTTTGGTCCTCATTGCATCTAACCACTTTACTGAGTCTCTACTCGTAATGACCTACTGGAAATTAGTTGGCTCATCATTATCGATGATGCAATCCTCTCTATCCTCGTCTATGAGAAAACCGTAGAATCTCTCAGGCAGATGAGACAGCCAACCAGATCTGCGGAGTGGCGCAGGGATGTCCGGTTCTTTTGAAAATTCTAGTTCCACCATGCTTTAAGTAATATATTATGGTTCTGGAATTTCTTCCAGTTCTATTGCGCTCCCACTTATTTCTTTTTCAAGAAATTGAGTCCCCAGAAAGTGGGCATACTGAGAAACAAAAACCTTTTATTCCTCTGTGTAATAGAAAAGATACCCCCTAAAGTTCCTTGGGTATCACAAAAACTTACACAGTACTGATCGTGCATCGAGCTTGTTCGCATACTGCTTTTTGACAAAAGCTGGACATCTCCATATCTTAAGATACTTAAGATAGAGTTTCTTCCCACTCCACATTTCATATGGTGTGGTAGGCACTGCTTTGTAGGAACTTTGTTCAATAGATATGCAGCGGATTCAAGTGCCTAACCCAAGAAGGATCGCGGTAACTCGACATTACTCATTATGGAACGCACCATATCCAATAAGGTGCGGTTCCGCCTTTTCGATACACCATTATGTTGAAGTATGTATGGAGGAGTAAGCTGAAAGAGAATTCCATTCTCTTATAATTAACTCAGGAACTCGGCACTTATGTGTTGACCATCTCGATCGGAATGAAGTGTCTTGATACTTTTGCCTGTTTATTTTTCCACTTCATTCTTGTATTCCTGAAACTTCTCAAAGGCCTCGGATTTATGTTTCATCTAGAATATATGTCCATACCTTGAGAAATCATCCATAAAAGTAATAAAGTAGGAATAACCACTTCTTGCATGTGTAGACATTGGACCACATACGCCACTGTGTATGAGTCCTAAGAGCTCGGTGGCTCTTATTCAAAGTCCAGTGGACGGAGTCTTAGTCATCTTTCCTTTGAGACATGATTGACAAGTTTCATAAGACAGATATTCAAACGGATCCAAATATCCCTCTCTATGTAACTTCGTCAACCATGTTTCATTGATATGACATAATCTATAATGCTATAAGAAAGATTGATTTAACTCTAGAGACTTTCTTTTGAGTGTGTTCTGGATGTTGAAAACTGAATGTTGATTTAATATGTATATACCGTTGTTTAGTGTGCCAGACCCAATCAAACCATAATTAAGTTGGATGTTGGATGTTTACAATATCGCTTACAAATATAAATCATAACCTTCTTTAGATAGTAAAAATACAGAAATGATATTACATGTCAAACTTGTTACACAAAAATAGTTACGCAAAACCAAAATGTGTCCACTTGTCAATCCTAGGTGATATTCCCCTACAGAAATAGCATATACGCTCGCTCCGTTAGCAATCCTGAGGGTCATATCACCTGCCTTTGTAACTCTATGGCTTTTCAGTGGCTGTAATGAATTACAGATATGAGATCCTAAACCGGTATCCAATACCCAGAAAGTAGAGTTGATTAACAAACAATTTTCAATCATAAACACGCCTTAAGCCGAACCCATAACTTTCTTCGAATGCTGGGTCCTGACTTTCCAAGCCCTGCAGTTCTTCTTTCAATGGCCTTTCTTATGACAATAGAAGCATTCCTCTTTTACTACTATTAGACCACCAACTTTTTCCTTGCCCTTTCCCTGTATCTTACAGACACCACCTTTCGGTTTGGTGGGGGCCTTCTTCTTCTTCCCCTTGGCTTTCTCCTTGGATTTAGAGGAAGAAGGTTCCCCAACAATTAGAGCGGGTTTCTCCCTGAATTTTTTCAGGATACCCTCTGTACTCCTCAGCATGTTAAGGAGCTTTGGAACTGTAACTTCCTTATTCTGTATATTAAAATTCATTATAAACTAGGCATAGGTAGAGGGGAGGGACTATAGAATTAAGTCCGTGTAGAACTACAATTCTTGCTTAACCATTCGGCCATGCTAGTGTCGGTACTTCGAGGAAGATTTTACAACGCTTTCGTAAAGTTACTTGATTAAATCATCTCTTTTCCCTTGAAGCGTAGCCTCGCTAATATCGTTCTAAACACCTACTTGGTTTATTGCATTAATTATAAAGTGAAAAACTCTCCCGAGGAGTAACAATACTCACGATGGGATCGGGATCCAACAATCATTGTATGACAACTTTGAAGGAATCCTACCAAAATCATCACACTCCAGATGGTATGCAAAACTAGCAAGTTTCATTTTCCTTTGAAACTCCCGATATGGATTTTTTCCCCAGGCGCTTATGACTTGACGAAGGCCAAAATATCATAAGACGCAAGTCAAGTTCTACCCATCATTGTCCAGGTTAATCTGCACCCATTCGTACAAACCCTTGACGAAGGCCAAAATAGATGTACACCTGTCCAAGATTAACGCATCTATCTATACTACAGATGAATACCCAACAGGTACCAATCACTATACCTTGGCAAAGGTCAAAATACATAGCTTGAACACTACTGAATACCCATATGAAATGACGGAGGGCTACGGCTGGTTTTGGCAAAAACCGTGAACGTAATGAAGTTGATATAGTCGAAGGAACCATGATAGCTTTTAAAAGTAGTGGTTTAAGCTCCGCATTTAAAAGTTATTTTTAAGAAAACCGAGTGGTTTTCAAATTGTTCCAACGATTTAACTTTGGTTTTTTTTTTACATTAATCAATATTAATGATGTCCCATCATTTAACCCGATCATTGCAGAAAGAAAGGAAAATATAACGTACGCATATGCCATCCGCATTCGCCACGGGGCCTGTCATGCACCGTTAGGTTACTTAACTAACAGCAGAGCGGGGGCAGGGCTAGCGCGGGTGCAAAACATAAGCAACGTCTATTATAAATAATCTATATATAGACATTCGTCTCACGCAATAATAGCTATTCTAGATCAGAGATCACAGATGAATATATTGGATATATTAGGATTTCCGTGTTTTGTTTTAGCCTCTAACGAAAAAGAGGATTCCACGGTCGTGATGAATAGACAAACCCTCACCCTAGACCCCTACGGGTGTGGTAAACTACCCGCCAAATCTCCGAAGTGAAGTAACCTCTCTCAATGAAATGAGTAGGCCACTCGGTACTTCAAGAATCCGGTAGTTTGTGCACCCCACCTTGGGTCTATTCTAGGTGCAAGAAAAAGTAAATGAAATAATACAACGGTGGGTACAACCTTAACTCGAATGTGGCCCGCAAAAGAATATTACATCAATTTATAAATTACATGAATGAAAGAAAAGAACACTTTTCTCACATCCCCCTGGTTATTCAATCACAGTGATCAATACTTCATATCCACAAACCACAATAACAAGATACTAGATACGTGCAACCCCTACTAATCGATGTATAGCAATTAGTCAACGTTTAGAAACACATATACGAACTTGAAACAAATAAACGAAGTTAAAATTTTGATTTACAAAAACTTCTTATTTCCCAAGCACAAAGATAACACTAGATGAAATCTGAGCAAAATCAAATAATACCATAAATCCTAAATCCAAAAGTACAAAACACCATAAGAAGCACGAGACCAAATGCTACAGTAAAACCGCCAAAAACGGGTTTTGAGGAAATCTGGCGGTTCAATTTTTTAATTATGGTCTCGTTCTTCTCTGGTGTTCTAGTTACATCATAAAGAGCACTCTACAATTATTTAAAAAAAATTAGAGGCTCTGAAAAATTTGACAGTAACTTGGACTTCAGATTTATCGATACGGAGCTATTTCGATTTCAAAAATCTAGATGTCGTCTAAACCATTTGTTAATTGTTTAGGTAGGCTCTTATACCAGTGTAAGTGCATATGTGCTCCTTGCCATGTTAACTACGGCTACACGGAATCAAAAACTTTAAAATCTTGAGCACAATACACCAAAATCCCTGAATATAAGCTTAAACACTAAACTAAACAAATCCTAACTGGAGTTGATAGAATGATCCTTTGGGTCTTGAAAGGTGGACTCCACAATCTCCTTGGGTTGATAGAATGATCTCTCGAATCTGATCTTCCGCATCAAAGACGATCCACCATAGGATGTCGATTCAAGCGTTAGCTTTGTCCGAAGCAACTAAAGATCAAGTTTTGCTAGGACAAGATATTTAGAGTGGTGTAGTTTGTGAACAAGATACTCTCTTTTAATCCTCACAAATCAAGCGAAGAAAAATGAGGAAGAAGGAGATGGCAACTCAAGGTATTTCCTCACTTGATAAAAATCAATCATTACAAAATATCCCACCTCACTCTCACTTATCTCTTCAATGCAAAACAAAGGAGTGGGTGGGCTTGGTGACTCATTAGGATGAGTCACAATCCCACACACTTCCTTGTTTATCATGAAGGAAAAGGGAGAGAGAGTGTAGGCATCTCACCATGATATACATACACATACAAATACTAGTATGTGTATAATCAAGTATACCAACCCGTATAAATATGTATACCATATTTATACCAAAATATGAGTACCGTATTTGTACCGAAAATACAAAATATGCGTATTCATATTTAGAAAGAAATACATATATTTGTATCAAAGCAAAAATGCTCGTATTTATACAAATACACGCATTCGTATAAATACCGTATTCATGTTAAAATACAAATAACCAAAAGAGAGCAATATAATACTAGTATCAAAATTGGTTGTCTTTTAAACCTGCTAGTACTACTAAACCGCCTGATTAAAGCAGGTGTATAAATACACGTGTTCAATTGAACATCCGTGCGTAAAACTATACGCAAAGTACACCGTCCGGCCTGAACCGGGAAACCCTCTATATCGGACTCTAAAGACTCGACAATATGCTGGCAGTGGGTTTAACCACAAGCACGTCAGTAGCACTAGCTGTACATAACGGCTACCCAGGTATCTGTCGAAGGGAAGATCGATACGATAACTCGTTCGAAAATCCTACTGAGCCTATAGGTGATATTCTCTGTACAGTCCGGTCTGTTCGTCTAAGAGTATCGCATATCGGACCTAGGGGATGTAAATGTCAGACCCCTACTAGCGCAATTAGTCATGTCAATGTGGAACCCAATACACCCTCAGAAACTACTGGTGTACCTACCAGTAAATCTCACTTGCCCTGGTCAGGGACTTTGTGTATTGGCTAGCCGTACATAATGTGATATCAACTCCTAATATCGGGAGAGACGAATCCTTTCTAACTGTAAGTCCATGTCACGCACCCCACGCGTTCGCAGGGAGGCGGAATATATGAAAAACAATTATCAAAGCTTCGTAACACGGACTTGAGCACACGGATCGTGTCTAAACCATTACTAGCAAACTACGAGAGGTTTAACTACTCTGATTCGAAGTTATACCTCACGTTACTTCTCCTTCGGGTCTTCATCGCTGTTCTCCACACCTCGTAGGCTCTATGGAACATGGGCACCTCAACGGCCTCCTCGAGTCAAAGAAGATCCACCCGAGAGTCTATAGTCCGAGCTCCTATCTTGAATCTGAGATAACTACGGTTTATAGTTTGCTAATCTAGAAGTCCTAGAGGGTGTAGAGTATTTAGATGGATTACTTAGTCACTTAAACCCTAGGATTCTCAACTCATGAGAGCTTTTAGGGTTTGAGGAAAAAGATGAAAACTTGAGGAGAGAGAAGTGTTTTGTGATGATGAATGAACTATTCTCGTTTGTGAATATCATGAAGCATAATAATATCATCAAAATAAATATCTAGCTAATATTCATCATGCTTCATTTAATTCACTAGATGAATCATCTAATGAGTCATCTAATGAGTCATGGATCATTTAATGAAACTTACACCTCATCCTCCACCTCATTTAGTTTAAATCACAAAAGAAATAAACACAAATGAGTCACCTCCTTCTAGAAGCTTCCCGACAAATTACGAGACTACCCCTCCCATCCGTATTTCCGAAAAACACTGATAATCTTTGACTGAATAAATCCATCTGTATAATACTAGAATCTTGCTTAAACCAAAGCCCGCTAGTATTATCTGCCCGATCATAGTACGTGCACAAATGTACGTAAGTGATCGCGACCCTGCCGTAAAACCATACGGCCTCTACACCTTTGGCCCGGTGCAGGGAAACTCTTTGTGTGGGACTCTAAAGACTCGACACTACACTGGCAGTGGGTTTAACCACAGGCTGCAAGCGGTACTAGCTGTACGTAACGGTCCCTAGGTAGATGTCGATAAGAAGGACGATGAGGAAACCCATCCGAACTCCTACTGAGCCTTATGTGACAATCTCCGTACAGTCCGGTCTGTTCGTCTAGGACTATCGCCTATCGGGCCTAGTGGGCGGTAAACGTCAGACCCCTAATAGCGGTATAAGTCGTGTCGGAGTGAAGCCTATTACACCTTGAGAAACTACTGGAACCTACCAGTAAATCTCACTTGCCCTGGCCAGGGACTTTGCGTAATGGCTCTCCATACACAGCGCGATATCAACCCCCAATACCGGGAGAGATGAATCCTGTCTAACCGCCACTGTCTCTAAGTGCTTCGGGACTGCACCCAACTACTACCTGTTTGCACGACTCCTTTGAGCCGTGGTAGGGTAGTAATCTAAGTACAGTCGAAACACACCCGAGGTAAAGTAGTAGTGTCAAGTCGACAGACTAAGCTGTACTCATGTCACCTGGGAACTGCTATCCGACGATGGGTATAGAACCAACCTGCAGTTCCCTACGAGTCCTGTCCGGTGTACCCGTAACCTAACGAGCACCAACATACTATCTCCAGTACGACGTACTGATGGCTGTGGGATAGACCATCTCCCCAACTGGGATGAGAAGCGTATACACCAGTCTACTCCGGAGTATCGATGCCCCGTCTCGATAATCCTACGACCAGGGACCTGTATTGGATGTTGCTTATAGACTACCCATCCCCCACTAGTGTGACTGCCATCACAACGCTGGTAATCAAGCAATGATCCTAAGGGCTCTACTAATATGTATAAAAGATATGTTAAAAGAAACATATGCACATATTAAAATAGAAACAAACCAAATAGCATACTACCATTTTTTGCAAGACTGTCAATATAACTTTCAATATCCCAAGCTTCCATTAAGTAATATACAAACTAGTATGATACAGTAATGGCATCTGGGGCATAAACACTAACAATCTCCTACCTGCACTAGGGCCATGTACTGACATATCGCAGACCTATCATCTCGAATAGCCTCTTGAACTGTGTCTGAGGAATGGCCTTTGTGAATGGATCGGCAGTGTTATTCTCCGTATCTACTCTCTTCACCTTGATCTCCCGGCGATTTACGATCTCCCTGATCAGGTGATACCGCCTTAAGATATGTCTGGACTTCTGATGGAACCTGGGTTCCTTCGCTAAAGCTATAGCGCCGTTGTTGTCGCAAAAAAGAGGTATTGGATCAACATTGGTAGGAACCACCTGAAGTTCTGTGAGGAACTTCTTCATCCAGACAGCTTCTTTAGCGGCATCGCAAACAGCTATGTACTCCGCTTCCATCGTCGAGTCAGTAACGGTGTCCTGCTTGGAACTCTTCCAACAGACCGCCCCTCCATTGAGGGTAAAGACATACCCCGACATGGACTTGGAGTCATCCTTGTCACTCTGGAAGCTGGAGTCAGCAAAGGCCTCGATCTGGAGGTCCTTTCTGCCATACTCCAAGAACATCTCATTAGTCCTCCTCGGGTACTTGAGAATATTCTTTACTGCTATCCAGTGCTTCTCGTCTGGATTTGCCTGATACCGGCTTACAACACTCAATGCGTATGCTACATCTGGTCTGGTACATAACATCGCATACATTATATAGCCTACCACAGAAGCGTAGGGTATAATCGACATGCGATCCCTTTCTAAATCAGCCTTGGGAGACATCTCTTTGGAGAGGGTGATTCCGTGACAAGCCGGTAGGTTACCGCGCTTAGAATCTTCCATACTGAATCTTTTCAATATAGTTTCTATATACCTGGACTGTGAAAGTCCCAACATACTCTTTGATCTATCACGATAGATCTGGATCCCCAGAATGTAGGTGGCATCACCCAGGTCTTTCATGGAGAACTTCTGTGACAAGAATCCTTTGACTGACTGTAGCATGGGAATATCATTTCCTATTAAGAGAATGTCATCTACGTACAAGACGAGGAATACTACAGTTCTCTCTACAATCTTACTATATATGCATGGTTCATCTGAATTTTTGATAAAGTTGAATTCTTTAACAGTATCATCAAAACAGATGTTCCAACTCCGCGATGCCTGCTTTAGTCTATAAATGGACTTAAGCAACTTGGACACTTTACCGCTGCTCCCACTATGAATGAATCCCTCTGGCTGATCCATATAGATGCACTCTTCAAAATTACCATTTAGAAAAGCCGTCTTTACGTCCATCTGCCAGATCTCATAATCGTGGAAGGCAGCAATGGCAAGAAGGATCCAAATGGATTTGAGCATAGCCACTGGAGAAAATGTTTCGTCATATTCCTAACCAGGTCTTTGACGAAAGCCCTTTTCAACAAGTCTAGCCTTATAGGTTTCAACCTGTCCATCTACACCAATCTTCTTTCTGAAGATTCATTTGCATCCTACGGGTTTTACCCCATCTTGAGCAATGTCCAAAGTCCATACTTTGTTAGTATACATGGACTCCATTTCGGTCCGCATTGCATCCAGCCATCTTACTGAGTCGCCGCTCTGAATGGCTTGCTGGAAGCTAGTAGGGTCATCATTGTCAATGATGCAATCCTCTCGATCCCCGTCTATGAGAAAACCGTAGTATCTCTCGGGCAGATGAGACTGCCTACTACTTCTGCGGATAGGCGCTGGGATGTCCTTTTCTTCTGAAACTTCTGGTTCTACCATACTTTCAGTAACAGCTTGTGGTTCTAGAATTTCTTCCAGTTCTATTGCGCTCCCACTCTTCTGATTTTCTAAAAATTCAGCTTCCAAGAAGTGGGCATGACGAGAAACAAAAACCTTTTGTTCCACTGCGTAATAGAAATAATACCCCTTGGAGTTCTTTGGATATCCCACAAACTTACACTGTACTGAGCATGCCTCGAGCTTGTCCGCATGCTGCTTTTTAACAAAAGCTGGACATCCCCATGTCTTCAAGTACTGAAGATAGGGTTTCTTCCCACTCCACATCTGATATAGTGTGGTAGGCACGGTCTTGGTTGGAACCTTGTTCAAAAGATATGCAGCTGATTCTAGTGCATAACCCCAGAAAGATCGCAGTAACTCAGCCTTACTCATCATGGAACGAACCATATCCAATAGGGTTCGATTCTGCCTTTCCGATATACCATTGTGTTGTGGTGTGTATGGAGGAGTAAGCTGAGAGAGAATTCCATTCTCTTTTAAGTATCCTAGGAACTCGGCACTTAAGTATCCACCACCTCGATCAGATCTTAGTGTCTTGATACTTTTGCCTGTTTGGTTTTCCACTTCATTCTTGTATTCTCAGAATTTCTTAAAGGCCTCGGATTTATGCTTCATCAAGAAGATATGTCCATACCTAGAGAAATCATCCGTAAAAATAATGAAGTAAGAATAACCACCACGCGCATGTGTAGACATTGGACCACATACATCGGTGTCTATGAGACCTAAGAGCTCGCTCGCTCTTACTCCGTGTCCCGTAAACGGAGTCTTTGTCATCTTTCCCATGAGACAAGATTCACAAGTAGCATAAGATTGATATTCGAACGGATTCAAATGTCCTTCTCTATGTAACTTAGTCAACCGTGTTTCATTGATGTGACCTAGTCTACAATGCCATAAGAAAGCCTGATTTATTTCCGGAGCATTTCTTTTAAGTGTGTTCTGGACATTGAAAACCTGGGCTTGATTTAATACGTATATACCGTTATCTGATGTACCGGACCCAATCAGAACTTGATTTAGGTGGATGTTTACCACATCACTTACGAATGTAAAATCATATCCCTCTCTTGAAAGTGAGGATACTGATATGATATTACAAGTCAAACTAGGTACATACAAACAGTTACGTAGAATCAATATCTGCCCACTTGTCAGTCCTAGGCGATATTCCCCCACCGATTCAGCGTCCATGCTCATTCCGTTCGCAACTCTGAGAGACATATCACCTACACTGATAACTCTACGGTTTCTCAAAGCATGTAACGAATTACGGATATGAGATCCTGATCCGGTATCTAGTACCCAGGAAGTAGAGTTAATTGACAAACAGTTCTCAATTACAAACACACCCGAGGCCGAAGCCACAACATGCTTCGAATCCTGGCTACTGCCTTCCAAAGCCCTGCAATCTTTCTGCCAATGCCCCTTCCCATAACAATAGGAACATCCCTCCTTCCCTACACCAAGTCCCGAAACCTTTGCTCTCCCCTTTCCTTCTACTTTATTGACACCGTATATCGGCTTTGTGGAGGTTTTCTTCTTTTCACCCTTTGCTTTCCCCCTGGATGCAGAAGAAGAAGGTCCCCTATTAAGCAGAGCGGGTGTCTTCCTGGTTTCTTTCAGGGTGTAAGTAGAGGGTAGGGAATGTGGAAATAAGTCAGCATATGACCTGTTTTCCAATGTGGTTTCCAGGTCCGTGAGCTCATCAATATAGCTAGTCATCTTAAAGACGTCGTCCCTTACAGATGACCCGACAGCCAACCTCGCTTGAAGCAATTTGTTCGAGGTCACATATCTTGCGATACGAGATTGCTCTCCATATAAACCTTTGTTATGGAGGAAGATGGAAACTAAGTCCATCTTCTCATGCTGGTTCTGGTATACACCATTAACTGAAGGCAACAAGAGGCACTTGGCATTCGCACTGTCCTTTTCCCTTGTCTGACGGATATCCATATCCTCAACGGTGGAAACTGGACCTGGGACGGTGGGGGCTTGAGTAGTAATAGGGTGGTCCAGCTTGTCACAGGCAATAGACATCTGGACAGATCTTTGCCAGTCATAAAAGTCAGATTCAGTCAACTTGTTATCTAGATGTAACTTAGTCATGGTCACAGGGTCGCTGCAGTTGAGAGAGAGAAGAAAACACATTAGCATGATGCTCTTGCAAGTTTAGATTGGTTTTTAGTTTATCTAAACAGGATGGCTCCCACTATTTCTCGAATCCTTCCTCAAACCATAAAAGAAGAATTAGTCAGGACTGATCTCACCGTACAATACTTGCTTAACCGTTCAGCCAGGCTAGTGTCGGTACTTCAAGGGAGGTTTTACGACGCTTTCACCAAGTTCCTTAATTAAATAACCTCTTTTCCCTGGGGGCGTAGCCCCGCTGACACCTTTCTCGACACCTACTTGGTTTATAGCATTGATCGTTAAGTGAAAGAATCTCCTGATGAGTAGCATATACTCACAGTAGGATCGGGATCCATATATCATCGTGTGATAATGCTGAAGGAATCCTACCAACATTATCAAACTCCAAATTGTATGCAACACTAGCAAGTTTTAGTTTCTTTAGAAATTCCCGATGTGGATTTTTGCCCCATGCTCTTATGACCTTGACGAAGGCCAACAAATCATAAGTCACATGTCAAGTTCTTCCCATCATTATCCTTGTTAATTTAAACCCACCCGTACATACCCTTGACGAAGGCCAACAAAGTAATATGACTGTCTCAAACCAACGCATCTATCTATGCTACATATGAATACCCCAGCAGCTACCAAACACTATGCCTTGACGAAGGCCAACAAACATAGCTTGAATACTACTGACCATCCATATGAAATGACGGAGGGCTACGACTGATTTTGGCGAAACCGTGAACGTAGTGAACTTGATATAATCGAAGGAACCTGATAGCTTTTTAAAAGGAGTGGTTAAAGCTCCGTAATTAAAATTCTGCTCTTTTTAAAATAACCGAGTGGTTTCTTTTAAATTTGTTCCAACGATTCAGCTTTGGTTTGTTTTCTTTGCATTAAAATAATGTGTCCCATCATTTATCCTATCATTGCAGAAAAAAACGAAAATACAACGTCCGTTTATGCCATCCGCATTCACCACTGCGTCCCATCATTCACCCGTTAGGTTACTTAACTAACGATAGAGCGGGGACTGGGCTAGCGCGGATGCAAAACATAAGCAATGCCTACTAGATATCATATATAGATATTGTACATTCGTCAGACGCAATAATAGGCATTTCAGATCACGGATGAACATATTGGATATACTAGGAATCTACGTTTCGTTTGAGCCTGCAACAAAAGACGGATTACACGGTCGTGATGAATAGCCAAACCCCACCCTAGACCCCTACGGGTGCGGCAAACTACCCGCCTAGTACCAGAAGTGAAACAGTCTCCCTCAACGACGTGAGTAGGCTATTAAACACTTCAATGTACCCGGTAGTTTGTGCACCCCATCTTGGGTCTATCCTAGGAGCATAAAACAATAAATGAAATAATACAACGGTGGCTACAACCTCAACTCGGATGTGCCCCGCAAAAGAATATTACAACATATTACAATTTATATCGAATGAAAGATAAAAAAAACCCATCTCACATCCCCGGCTATTCATCCACGACGATCCAATAGAGTTCATATACACAAACCAATATCCATCACAGAAATATGCAACCCCCAACTAACCGACATACTAGCAATTAGCGGAGGCTTATGAACACATTAAACATCATAGATAAAACCTGATTAGCAAATAACTTAGAATTTCGATCGACAAACTTTTTCCGTGTCTACCCCAAATGCAAGCCAGCACTGGAAAAACCTGGGCAGAAAAAAAATATACAGGAAAATAGAACACCCAAAAATAAGTCAAACTGTGTAAATACGAGTCCACTCGGAGTCGACTCGGCCGCGGATCCGCGGCTAATTGCACTAATCTGCCGCCCTTCCGCGGTCGTCTCACCGAGTTAGCAACTCGTATTTCTCCAGTATTCTTAGAATTCCATGCTGTGAATTTTCATGCCTCTGAAATAATTTTTTCGACAGGTTTAAAATCGACAGAAACTTGAGGTGTCCGGGGTTATGTTTTCGTTTTTTCCGACGATCGAAGTTCTAATAAGTTGCAAACAAGCTAGTAAAGGTTTAGTTGTCTTTGATACCACTGTAAGTCCATGTCTCGCACCCCACGTGTTCGCGGGGAGGCGGAATATATGAAAAACAATTATCAAAGCTTTGTAACACGGACTTGAGCACACGGATCGTGTCTAAACCATTACTAGCAAACTACGAGAGGTTTAACAACTCTGATTCGAAGTTATACCTCACGTTACTTGTCCTTCGGGTCTTCATCGCTGTTCTCCACACCTCGTAGGCTCTATGGAACATGGGCTCCTCAACGACCTCCTCAAGTCAAAGACGATCTACCCGAGAGTCTATAGTCCGAGCTCCTATCTCGAATCTGAGATAACTATGGCTTCTAGTTTGCTAATCTAGAAGTCCTAGAGGGTGTAGAGTATTTAGATGGATTACTTAGTCACTTAATCCCTAGGATTCTCAACACATGAGAGGTTTTAGGGTTTGAGGAAGAAGATGAAAACTTGAGGAGAGAGAAGTGTTTTGTGATAATGAATGAACTATTCTCATTTATGAATATCATGAAGCATAATAATATCATCAAAATAAATATCTAGCTAATATTCATCATGCTTCATTTAATTCACTAGATGAATCATCTAATGAGTCATGGATCATTTAATGAAACTTTCACCTCATCCTCCACCTCATTTATTTTAAATCACAAAAGAAATAAACACAAATGAGTCGCCTCCTTCTAGAAGCTTCCCGAAAAATTACGAGACTGCCCTTCCCATCCGTATTTCCGAAAAACACGAATAATCTTTGACTGAATAAATCCATCTGTATAATACTAGAATCTGGCTTAAACCAAAGCCGCTAGTATTATCTGCCCGATCATAGTACGTGCATAAATGTATGTAAGTGATCGCGGCCCTACCGTAAAACCATACGGCCTCTACACCTTTTGCCCGGTACAGGGAAACTCTCTGTGTGGGACTCTAAAGACTTGACACTACGTTGGCAGTAGGTTTAACCACAGGACGCAAGCAGTACTGGCTGTACGTAACGGTCCCCAGGTAGATGTCGATAAGAAGGACGATGAGGAAACCCATCCGAACTCCCACTGAGCCTGATGTGACAATCTCCGTACAGTCCGGTCTGTTCGTCTAGGACTATCGCATATCGTGCTTAGGGGCGGTAAACGTCAGACCCCTAATAGCGGTATAAGTCGTGTCGGAGTGAAGCCCATTACACCTTGAGAAACTACTGGAACCTACAAGTTAATCTCGCTTGCCCTGGCCAGGAACTTTGCGTAATGGCTCTCCATACACAGCGCGATATCAACCCCCAATACTGGGAGAGACGAATCCTGTCTAACCGCCACTCCCTCCAAGTGCTTCGGGACTGCACCCAACTACTACCTGTTTGCATGACTCCTTTGAGCCGTGGTAGGGTAGTAATTTAAGTACAGTGGGAACACACCCGAGGAGAAGTAGCAGTGTCAAGTCGACGGACTAAGCTGTACTCATGTCACCTGGGAACTGCTATCTGACGATGGGTATAGAACCAATCTGCAGTTCCCTGTGAATCCTGTCCGGTGTACCCGTAACCTAACGAGCACCTGCATACTATCTCCAGTACGACGTACCGATGGCTGTGGGATAGACCATCTCCCCAACTGGGATGAGGAGCGTATACACCAGTCTACTCCGGAGTATCGATGCCCCGTCTCAATAATCCTACGACCAGGGACCTATATAGGATGCTGCTTATAGACTACCCAGCCCCCCACTAGTGTGACTGCAATCACAACGCTGGTAATCATGCAAAGATCCTAAGGGCTCTACTAATATTTATAAGCGATATGTTAAAAGAAACATATGCACATATTAAAGTAGAAACAAACCAAGTAGCATACTACCATTTTTAACAAGACTGTCAATACAACTGTGAATATCCCAAGCTTCCATTAAGTAATATACAAACTAGTGTGAAACAGTAATGGCCTCTAGGGCATAAACACTAACACTAATCCCTACCGCCTCTAAGTGCTTCGGGGCTGCACCCAACTACTACCTGTTTGCATGACTCATTTGAGTCATGGTAGGGTAGTAATCTATGTACAGTAGGAACACACTCGAGATGAATGGTGATGTCAAGTCAACGGACTAACCTATACTCATGACAACGGGGAACTGCTAATCGACGATATGTATAATACCAACCAGCAGTTCCCAGCGAGTCAGTCCAGTATAACTCATAACCCAATGAACACCTGTATACTATCTTTGGTACCGTATACCAATGGCTACGGGATAGGCCACCTCCCCTGATGGGGATAAGAAGCGTAAACACTAGTCTACTCTGGAGTATTGATACCCAGTCTCGAAAATCCTACGACTAGGAACAAGTTTAAGGATGTGCCTATAAACTACCCAGCTCCCACTAGTGTGACTACCATCACAATGCTGCCAGTTAAGCAATCATCCTAAGGTCACTATCCACATGTATTAGAGATACGTTAAAAGAAACATATACATATGTTAAGATAGACTCAAATCAGATAGCATACTATCATATTGAGCAATACTATTATTATATCTGTGAATATCTCAAACTTCCAAAATGTAATATACAATTCTGTACTATACAATAATGGCCTCTAGGGTATATATCACTAACACTTATTGGTCTTTAAATTGAATTACAAATTGTATCTTAAAAAGAGTTATAAATTGGGAACAAGTTAGAGAACTTGGTTCTGCTTGATACATTGGTAAATAAAACATTGATAACGCTAACAACTTATAGGACTTGGTGCTATTATATATTTGTTGATCTTGAAAAAATTACAAATTGTATCTTAAAAAATTATAAATTGTACACATTTCACATATTTTGACTGAAAACTCCATATGAGCCTTTGAAGAAAGCTCTACAGCAGATAGGAACACTCCTGGAAATTTGTCACGCCCCGCTTCCCAGTATACGAGCAGAGGACGCGACGAGGCCGCTACGTATTTACTCAGAAGTAAATACGCTAAGCGTAACTACGAAATATAAAAGAAAAATACACAAGAAACAAATGTAATGAACAACAACTTTATTTATTAACATTCTTTTACAGTACATGCAAAAGTAAATACATCTGAATGAAAGCAATGCCTAAACAGTGGCATAACAGAAATTGAAAGTACTGAAATGAAATGTGTATAATGAATCTAAAGATCTGGGTCGTAGGCTAGCTGATCCAAGTCCTCACTGGTGGGCTCGATCTACTGAAGTCCATATCACCTGACAACATTCCAAAGAAGAAAGAGAAGGAATGTCGACAGCGAACAATCGCTCGGTAAGTCCCAATGATAAGGGAGAAATAGAATAGACAGAGAGAGAGAGAGAGAGAGAGAGAGTAGTTTTTAAAGTTGTATTATTATTGTTAACGCTGTTGTTTGTAGCTTGGTACAGAAGGATGCCAGTGTATACGAGAGGAGTCTCAGTAGACCAGAGACTAAGATGAACGGAATGTACAAGGAACCGTTTATGCCATAGTACAACAACAAATGAATTCAGGTTAGGTGTCTTAAATCTTGCAGTCTTATTCCACTTCGAACACCATCCGTACCAATCTACCCCTTAAAACCCCGCGATGTCTTGATTGTATTGTTGTATTATATTGTAAATTGTATTGTATTGTATAGATGGATGACTTGCCGAAACCATGATATCTGTAAATGTATGTAACTGGAGAATCATGTAGATGGAAGGTATATCCATGGTTCGGTTCGGTCAATACAGATTGAATATATTGAACAGATTGATTATATGGATTCATGGATTCATATTGAATTGTAGTTTATACTTGAATCATATTCAAATTAGATTATTTATAATGAGACTCGGTCTGAATCAGACAATTAGAAAAGAAATTGAAATAATTAATTAAGTTTTGATGTTATCGGTAACCGCTGCACATGGGCGGCAGGATTTGTGTCTTTTTCAAAGACGATTACCGTGTTGATAACACCGTTTGTTAAATTGTCTACCTTAAATAGGCAAGCACACATACCTCCGGCTCCCTGAGTCTCAAGAGACTGGTCTAGGTTAAACCTATATTTCCTAGGGTCCTTATTGTAATTTATAGAACTTGAGGGGGTTTTATGTAAAAATAAATTGTATAATTTTCAAAATACACCCCAAGTATTTAATTATCGTCTTTAGAGTTTTTATAGATGTAGATTTTATATATGTGACATTTCTAATGAATAAAACCTATTTTTCATAATATATGGTATTTAATTGTAAAGTATTGAACTTGTATGGAATTGCATTGTATTTTCATGTAAAGGGATTCTTTTTGATTTAGAAAAGTTGGAATATTTATACTATATCAAAAATAGATATTTTGATGATATATATATATATATAATAATTTTAATTTATTATTTTTTCTAGAAATCTTGATTTCTTAAGATAATTGTATTTTTAAATCTTTCGAGACCGTATGCTCCTTACGGAGGTCTGCATCTCGCACTACTAAGCCCGAGAATGTGCGATAATCCGCACCATCCCGAACAGGTTCCCCAAATGGGTTGTAGAGGCGCTTTGCAAAGATTTGTTTAAAAATACGTAATCTTATAGAAAATGGTTTTTATAAGTTAAAGGTATTTAATTATAAATTCGTATTCCCGTATTCTATGTTCCCGAAAGGTATCGTGCTATGTTGCATATGAGTGTTGTGAAGAGGTTGGCCATTACCTCGTGATCTATCTAAAGGTATATCAAGAAAATATGATGTTTTAGTTTCGAAACTAAACTACATGGTGTTTTACTGAAAAAGTACGATAAAAATTACAATATGAAATATTTTTCTATGAAACTTGTTCATGATATTTTGTTAATGTTTAATAATAAAGATATGAGGGTTTGGTATATTTGTATTTAAGAAAATATGGAATTTTTAAGAACCGAATCGGAAGTCGGATTAACTCCGCTTCCGTCGGGTTTTAGAAAGAGAACTTTTTAGAGGTCAAGATGAAAAAGAAGAATGGGAATTACAGGTATGTAGTGTAGAGAATAGGAAAAGGGAGTGGTAGGAGGTGCCGGTGCATCGTTTTATCGCCGGGGGCCCCTTGGGTCGTCGTCGGAAGTTCGTCGGAGCTTCGCCCTTCGCTAACTCCACTTGCACACTATTGCACTTAGAATTTTCTTGAGAGTTTTGGACAGAGATTTGGAGTGAGGAGGTGGAAAAGAGTGTGGGTATTTATAGGAGAATTTTTGGGTTAGGGTAGATGAAAAGATATATTGAAAATTGTATTAAAAATAGATTAATGGGGTTTTGAATGGCTCTGTTAATGTGCACGGTTTTTAAACATACAAAAGTTATAAGAAGATCAAAAGGCACAGAAGTTAAGAAGACCAACTCAGATTTGGGCCGAGTCGGCCGATTCGCCGGCCGAGTCGACCGAGTTGGGCAGGGGCTCGTCGCCAAGTGTCCTATGTCTGTTGGTCTACCTCCTGGGCTAGTTTGTTTTATATGTGACTTTTGGTTTTTACGAGTTATGCACGTGTAGGCTCTTGGGCTTCTAAAAATTTAAAAGAAAACTAATTAAAAAATAATGTCGCTAATGGGATTTGAATTCTGGTGCTTTGGTTCAGCAGTGTAATGTCTTACCAATGAGCTACAAGCTCCTTCTTGCTATTAAAAAGCAAAACAAATACTTATAGTACTCACAGGAAATGTAAATACCCCAAGTATACATTAACTTTAAATCAAATTTATGTACACAAGAAATGGAGTTGTTACAGTCTACCCTCCTTACAAAAATTTCTTTCCCGAAATTTACAAATTTTATTTTAAGGACTAATTTACAAATAGATGGGGGTATCTTGCACGCATCTCATCTTCCCTTTCACATGTCGATTCTCCTGGAGTGTCTTTTCTCTACATCACTTGAACCAAGTTGACTTTCTTGTTCCGAAGTGACATCACTTTCCTGTCCAGGATCTCCACAGGTTGTTTCTCACAAGATAAGTCGGGTTGTACAGTGAGCTCAGAATGATCGAGAATATGGCCGGGGTCACTCACATACCTTCTGAATTGGGATATATGGAACACACTATGCACTCCTTCCAATGAAGGTGGAAGTGTCAAGCGGTATGCCACTTCACCGACTCGTTCGAGTATGTCGAACAGTCCAATGTATTTAGGACTTAGCTTACCCCGTCTTCCAAATCGAATCACTCCGCGGTTCGGAGATATCTTCAGAAATACATGATCCCCCGGCTGGAACTCCAAATGACGGCGCTTTATATTAGCCCAGTGCTTCTGTCGATCTTGGGGTATACGCATTCTTTCTCTGATAGTACGAACCACATCAACTGTTGCTACTATCATTTCAGGTCCAAGAAGTTTTCTATCTCCGATGTCGTCCCAACTTAATGGCGATCGACACTTCCTTCCATAAAGTGCTGCAAAAGGTGCCATTCCTATGCTTGCTTGGTAGCTATTGTTGTACGAAAACTCCACAAGATGTAGGTGATCTTCCCACGATCCTTTGAAATTTAACATACACGCTATGAGCATATCCTCCAAGATCTGAATAGTTCGTTCAGACAGACCATCTGTTTGTGGATGATAAGTCGTGCTGAAGTTCAGACTTGTTCCCAAGCTTGCTTGCAGACTTTGGCAAAACTGCGATCGAAATCTAGTGTCACGATCGGAGACAATGCAGACCGGTACTCCATGAAGTCTTACAATTTCCTGTATGAGTTCATGGGTATCAGAGATAGTACATATTTAAAGAGTTTAAATCTTGAGTAGATTCTTACCTCCATGTACTTCTTTGCTAATGTCTCAGTTGATTGGCCAACTCGAAATGGGATGAAGTGAGCCGACTTTGTGAGTCGATCCACAATGACCCATACGGCATCATTACCCTTTGTGCTGTGAGGAAGTGCAGTCATAAAAACCATCGTGATGTGTTGCCACTTCCATTCTGAAATTGGTAACGGTTGAAGTAACCCAGCAGTCCTGTGATGTTCAGCCTTTACTTGCTGACACACCAAGGATTTAGCGACTCTTCTGGCTACTTCACACTTCATTCCATGCCACCAGTAATTCTGACGTATATCTTTGTACATCTTTGTACCTCCAGGGTGTACTGAGTAGGGAGAGCTATGAGCTTCTTTCATTAACTCTTCCCGAACAGAACCTTTTGGTACACATAATCTGCTGCCGTATCTCAAAGATCTGCCTTCATGGATGATAAAGTTTGTTCTGAGTCCATTCTCCACTTGTTCTCTGATCTTTTGCAACTTAGCATCACTTGATTGAGCCGCTATGATCTGATTGACAATGGTAGATTGAACTTGTAAATTCATAAAACTTAAAGCGTTACCTGGCATGACTACTTCGATCTCCATCTGATGCAAGTCTTGTTGAAGCTTCCACTGAGCGGTGAAATTCATTGTTAATGGTTGGAGACTAAGGGCATCAGGTACGATATTCACCTTTCCCGGGTGATATTGCAGGTTGATGTCAAATTCCGCCATGAGTTCTAACCATCATCTCTGCCGTATATTAAGTTCCTTCTGAGTAAACACATATTTCAGACTCTTGTGATCTGTGTATATGTTCACTCGTTCACCAAGAAGATAATGGCGCCAAATTTTAAGAGCAAAGATAACGGTTGCCAATTCCAAATCATGCGTCGGATAATTGCGCTCATGAATCTTCAGCTGTCTTGAAGCATAAGCCACAACCTTACCGTGCTGATGTAGAACACATCCTACTCCTTTACCGGATGCATCGCAATGCACTTCGAAACCTCCATACTGATCCAATATAACGATAATAGGCACTGATGTTTGTTAGTTGTATGTATGCCCTAGAGGGCATTATTTTACATGAGATGTATATTATAGTGGATGCTGGGACATATATAGGGAGGACTTTCTTGCTCGACATGATAGTACGCTATCTGGTTGCTCTTTATCTTAACATGTATACTGACTATCTCTCTGTTACATGTTCATAAGCCCCTAGGATGTGTACTCGACTTCCAGGATTATGATGTAGATCATACTAGTGGGGCCTGGGTAGTCCATGAGTTCATCTTTCAATGTTCCTAGTCGTGGGAATATCGAGACGGGGCATCGATATTCCAGAGTAGACTAGCGTATATCTTCTCGACCCATGTGATAGGCGATGGATGATCCCATATCTATTGGTGTTTGACATCAGAGATGGTATGCGGGTGCTCAGTGGAGACTGGGTACACTGAAGGAACTCGCCGAGAACTCCTATATGGTATTATACCTCACGTCAGATAGCAGTTCTCTTATGACACTTGTGCAGGTTAGTCTGCTGACCCGAGATCGTCATAGAGTCTTGTGTGGCTCCCACTGTTCATTGATTTCGACCCTACCGCGGCTCTACTGAGTCATGCAAACAGGTGGTTTTTGGATACAGTCCCGAGTCACATGGAGGCAACGAGCGATAGGAGGGGATTCGTCTCTCCCGGTATTGGGAGTTGATGTTGCGCTATGCTCGATTGGCCATAACTCCAAATCCCTGGTCAAGGTAGATGAGATTTACTGATAAGTGTTATCAGTAGTTTCTCGCCCATTATGGACCTCACATCGGCATGAATTATCAAGCTATTGGGGTCTGACGTTTACCACCCCTAGGCGAGATATGCAACATATCAGATGAAGAGACCAGATTGTACGGTAGTATTACCGATTGGATTCGCAGGAGTATGAGCAGGCTTGCTTGTTGATCTTCTGATCGCTCAATACCCGGGTGGCCGTTACGTTTAGCAGACTGCATGCGGATTGTGGATGACTGATATGATCATCACCTACTGCCGGCGTATTGACGAGTCTTTAGAGTTCTACACAGAGGTTTCCTGGCTCAGGCGAAACGGAGTAGGAGCACATATGAGATATGTGCGGGACCGAGATTAATACACGTATGTGATACCGTATTCTATTCTCGTGATTTGTATCATCGGTCGGTTATATGCAATATAGCCGGGTTATCGAATCAAGAGTTGATTCGATAAATTGATACATATGATATTAGTCGGTTGTATATGATATAGCCGGATTATTAAATCAAGTGTTGATTTAATGATCTAATGTATAATTATATATATTTGATATATTAATTTATATTAACTATTATTAGCTCACTTAAGATTTCTTTTCTCACTTGATTGTGCATTAGTATATATGTGATATATATTAGTGTACATTATTTTGTGTCATGCTAGATGATACATGCAAACATGGGTGTGTGTGTGTGACTTACACCATAATTAAGATAATGGTAAGGATTTTATTTATTTTAGTAATTCAAAATTAGTGGTATTATTTCATGCTTAGAAGCTTGGAGAAGCTTAAAGCATCTTTGACTTAGTCCACTAATTTTGTCTCATTCAAGATATTTATTAACCAAACCATTATCTTAAACCATGGTTATGTCTCTACAATAGTTAGTGTATGACATTAACTCACCCATGGTTGCTATTCTCACCTCATTAGTTTTCATTCTTGAGTTGCTTCATTTTTCATTGAAGTTTTCTTCATCTCTTTCTTCTAGCTTTCTAGCTCCATGAAACATGAAGAAATATTGTGAGAAAATAAAATCTAAAGTGAGCCAACTTCCTACTTCATCATCCTCTACTACTTGCCATTTAGTTTAGGGTGTTCTTTTCATAAAGTTCATCACCTAGTGAAGAGGTAGCTTGGTTTTGAGTCTCCTCGACGTAGATCATCTTCGGCCTCGAAGACTTCGAGCAAGGTTGTTCATTTCTCCAAGGGAACCCATACTAGAGTTCGGGAGATCAACAATCGCAGCGAAGAGACTTCAACACAGAGTTATAGAAGTGAAGGACCGGTCTACAAAGTTTGTATTCCTCATTCACTTAGTGTAATGGTAGATTACATGTTCATTTACTCCTAAAACTCTAGTTAGATCCTAGGTTAGGTTGTTTGGCATGCTAAAAAATTTTAAATACGGCATGTTTGATGCCTTCCGAAACCTTATGGTCGTGCCAAAGAAACCTACAGTGGTATCAGAGCCTTACTAGAGCATTAGGAGTTATCTATGCAAAGTTAAAAATCCGATCGAACCCCGAAAACACACTTGATACCCCCTCTCTGGAAATTTTTCAAAAATTTGGAATTTTCCATATTAAAATTCTCAAAAAATCGTGCAGGTAATTCTATGGATCTCGGAGAATTACGAATTTCTAACTCGATCAAGTCACCGCGGAACCGCGGCCATACCATGCATTTGGCGGCGGTTCTACGGCAGAACTTGTGAGTTATCGAATCGTACTTCAAGGGGTGATCCGTAGCTACTACATCATGCTTCTGGGAATTTTTAATATTACTCAAGTGTTGAGCTTTCTAGAATTTATTGGGAATTCGTTGATTCGATCGGAATGTTTAACATCATTTAGCCTTTTTCGGGTATTCACATGTCATCTAGGCAAAGTTAAAAATCTAGAACGAATGACAAAAACTCATTTATCCAAGTTTAAGGTATTCGGAAAAACGTGCAAGTAATTCTGTGGACCCTCTAGAAGAATGTAACCCTAACTCGACTTTTTTGGATCGCGGAACCGCGGTCATACCTTAGGGTTTGCCACAGTTCTGTAGCGACATGAGTGAGGCTTGGGTCTGCCCTTCTACGATTGGTCCATAGGTGCAGTGGCATGTACTGGGTATTATTAAATTGTGCTCAAGTGTTGAGCCATCTGGAAATTATGGGACTTTGATGAATCGATCGAGAAGTTTAATGTCGTCCGGATATGTGATGTGATACAATATGTGGAATTCATATAGTTAGGCATGAAATCCGAAGTATGTGATACTTCGGATTTATCATTTCTATGGTTATCATGGATTCCAAATGTTGTAGTTTGACATTTTCTTTTCTGCGACCGTAAGTGTAATATGTAGTGTATCGCCGGTTTCGTTGCTATACGTCAATGACAATTGGGATACACATATTTACTTACGTTGATGACATGTGTTGTTATGTGTTGCTATGATATGTTATATTGGATCGTCGTATTTGAATAGCCGAGGGTTTTTATGTAAGATGAGAGTTTTTTCATTTTCATTCATGTAAAAAAAAACTTGTATGTAATATTCTTTTATTGGGGCACTTCCGGATTGAGGAAGATGTCACCGTTGATGTATATTATTTACTTTTCCGCATTAGGATAGACCCAAGGAGGGGAGCACAAGTAACCGGGTTCTAGAGTCCAGTGGGAGACCATCTCGAGGAGTCGAGTCCGGGTCTCCTAACTTTAGAATTGGTAGGGTTGCTTGCCGCTCTCGTAGGGGTCTAGGAATGTAGGTTTGGCTATTGATCATGACCGTGGAATCTGTGTTTTATAAAGACTCAAAATAAAACACGGACATCCTAGTATATCCAATATTTCATATATTGTCTTCTGCTGCTGATATCTGTGATATGATCATTTGATATGATAAGATAGATACTGTATATAGTATATATGATATATTATATAGACATTGCTTATGATTTACACCCGCGCTGGCCCTGCCCCACTCTGCCGTTAGTTACCTAACCTAACGGTGCATGACGGGATATCGGGGCGAATGCGGATGGCATAAGCGTACGTTGTATTTATCTGTGATGTTTAGGTAATGATCAGTCGAAAATATTGCATATTTTAGCCGGCAATTTCCTCATCATTTGCATTCATATAGAAGTGTTCGGTATCCGTATTTCACATATTAGCAAATCGGTCGCAAAATATCAGATTACATGTATTCGACCTTAAAACCGGCATTTCTAGGGAAATTGACTACATTGCATTACAAAGCATATTTTCTATATATCGCAACCCGTGTTTCTAAGTCTGTGCAGGAAAAGAGAAGCTTGCTCGACCATTACACCGCTCGTAAACTCACTAAATTCAAATCTGGTACCAATACAAAGGAGCAATTGAAATTCAACATATCAAAGGAAGCTACAAACATCTGTACAAAGCTTCACCAGAAGAACCAAGGCCCAAACCTCCACATTGGCCGCGGATCCACGGCATGGGCTTGCTTAGGCCGCGGATCCGCGGTGGGCCCAGGGGATCACTTCCCCAATTTTACACCAGAACTCCTGTTTCAGCTCCTACAGTTCAGAAAGACATTCCAAGTTCCAGAAGACTCCAGATACTTCTACCAGATCAGCAAACACCTTGAGTTTCACTAAACTAGCCTAATCATTCTAGAACTTTCCCTAAACCCTAGCTTAAACCCTAAGCTAGCTCCTAACAAACTCCTTCTAGAAACTCCTCAACAAACTTTGGGAGGGAAAGTTCCAATTCAAACCTAAGCCTAGGGTTTGGGAGTTCTATAAATAAGACCCTAGACTCAAGGGGGAATCATGTTGGATGTTGGGAAATCTTGGAAAATTCAACCCATTTTATAGTTTTAGCCCATCTCTTTCTTCATCCCCTCTTCCTCAAGTTTAGTGAGAGAGCTTGTAGGAAACCCTAACCCTAATTCCAAGCCAACATCAAGAATCTCGAGTACCCATTAAGCAAGAAGCATTACAACCTTTAGGAGCGGAGCCGATTTCAACGGAGCAAGCGATCCGAAGCCAATCCACGACTCACGAAGCCGAGCGACGCCCGATCAACAATCTAGATTCTTCTTCTTGTAGTTCTTGAAGCAAATGTAATCAAAATTGTTGAGATCAATAAAGGTGATATTCTTTTATCTTGTTTTCTTTAAATTCCGCATCATGTTATCTTTACAAATCTTTAATATTGTCTTTGTGGTGATGTGTGAATAAAACTCCGCTTGTTAAGGAGTCGATACGATCTTTAGTATGATGATGTAACAAATTTGCAATCGATTCTTGAATCCCACGAGTTTGTAAACCCTAGCAAGTTCAAGAATCGACGACCCAATTCGTTGCGATGCTTTCTTGATCGACATCGCTCGAGATTGGGGAGTTCCGATCGTTTCTTGAAATTGCTAGAGGCTAGAATATAAATGGTATCCTCGAAAGAACAAGGGTTAAGAGATGAAACCCCAATTTCATCAAGAAAGCCCTAACTCTCGTCGATCACCATTGATCTAGTATCAATTCTTCGAAGGACAAGAACACGAAACCTTTTAGATTACATCACATCTAAAGATCCGATCGATTCCTACGAGCCACTCTTATATTCTTGATTGTTGATTGGAAATATTATCGAAACACCGATTCTTGATTGTTTATAGTTTCTTGATTCTTGCATAAAGAATAGTGACACTCGAATACAAATCATTCTTGAATCATGTTTTCTTGTATTGTTGCTTAACTTTTCATTTCAAACGTATCAAAGATATAAATGAATCGTGCAATCCCTGTGGACGATCCGCACTCATTTATGAACTACAATTGACACCGTAGTTTGATTGCGGTCAAAATAATTTTTGGTTGTGATTTCTTTACAATTTTATACAAACACAATGGAAAATCTATCAATCAAAATGGCGCCGTTGCCGGGGACATTTTGATTAGATACTCTTTTAAATAATAACCAAGAAATTGTTTCAATCAAAATGGCGCCGTTGCCGGGGATCGCGCGCTAATTCATTTACATTTTTAGTTTGAAGTGAAAGAATTATTACATTCTACTTCTTGAAATCAAAATTCGTACAAACTCTTATACGTGTGTTGTGATTGATTGCAAGGTGATCTGGAGCATTCTGTGCTGTGGAAAAATTATTTGGAATATACCAGAGAGCTGAGGGAGGAAACAGAAAGCAGCTGAAGAAATTTGGTGGAGTGATCCCTTGAAAGAACCGCGGAAGCGCGGCATATACATGCTCATTGCGGCGGAAACGCGGCAGCAGTGAGGGATCTCTGAAAAATTTTCAGTGCAGGTGATTTCTTGCTCTCTCCCCTCTCCTCTTTTAGCTCCAACTAACACTTTGCTACAGGATTCTTTGCAAATAATCGCAGCGCCGCAAAAGCAAAAATTAAAATTGTGTGTGATTTTTGATTTCTTGGTTGTTTGCATTCTAATACGGAAATTTAAGGGGCACGGCCAAATCCAAATTAGGTGGGGATTTCATTACCCTTCCTAGGCCCCGAAAATCGCAAAACTTGCATCCGCATTACCCTCATTAACTAAAAGAAATCTAGAGAAGACTCTAAGGACTGTCGCGCTCAATTAGGACAAGAGAAGGTCGTGGGTAATTCATTGCTTATCCGCGTTTTCTTGTGGTGCCTAAGGCGAGTGTGTCTAAGGCTAGTGGTTTTTAATTAGGCCCACTACTACGTAGTGGAGTACCTTCCCACTTACCTGGCACTTATCCGGCCACAGGGGGACAAAGAGGCAGTGGAGGATTCTATCCTGCGACTTGTCTTTTGGCAGTTAGGAGCGGTCTAGAGCCGGATCTAGGTGACCACTAGATTCTAGGGTTGTGTGCTGCATTTGTTTTGTCGCATCATTTTTTCAAAAATCCGTCTCTTTTTCAAAAGCAAGCACCGCATTCATTCATTACCCCTAATTATAAGTCAACGCTGCTACTTGTACTAACCCTTTTTAGTGCAAGATAGGCTGGACACGGGATTCTAGTGCCCGTTTAGTCCGCGTACCCTTTATCGACTCCGAAGTCGATATTTCTCCATTTACCTCTCCTTTACCTACTACCACATCCACACCGATGGATCCAAATCCATCAAACTTCTTTAACCCTAATCTGCCACCGTCCGTTGGTGCGCAGAATCCTCCCCACATTTCTCTCCAGGAAAGATGCTATCCACATAGAGGTCCTCTTTCGACCTGCTTATCCACACCACCAGCCAATGGGGATAATTTTGAGATTAAGCCCCAGTATATCAATCTTTTACCCAAATACCACGGACTCGAGACCGAGGACGCTTACGTTTTCATTACCAAATTTGAAAACGTATGCGCAATGATGGGTACGTCACAACTTTCAGTGGATGCTATGCGTCTACGACTTCTTCCATTTACATTGTGCGATATAGCCGAGAAGTGGCTATACAACACTACCGCACATTCTATTACGAATTGGGAAGAATTCGTCGCTGCATTCCTTAAGAAATTTTACCCAATCCAAAAGACGGCTCGAATCCGTTGCGAACTGAACCAATTTGCCCAGCTCCCCGACGAACCATTCTCTAAATACTTTGAACGTTTCAAGGATCTATTGGTTCAATGTCCTCATCACGGCATCCCGAGATGGGAGCTTTGCCGAATCATATATGAGGGCAGTAACCCTAGCACTAAACAGAGCCTTGAAAACATGTGTCAAGGTACTTTTATGACCAAAGATGATGGGGAAGCTTGGCGATACTTAGAAGAGTTCGCTGAAAAATCACTAATTTGGGAGAGTGGAACCCAACCATTGAATAGGGGTGGCGTACACCAAATAGATGTGTCTATAGGTGTTCGAGCTGAAATGGCAGCAATGCAAAAGAAGCTCGACGCTATGGAACACAAATTTGCAGCAGCCTCCCTAAACCCAGTGTCACTCCCCAAAACTGTTTGTGGGTGCTGTTCTGATCCATCACATTTAACGGAAGAATGTCCATTAAACTCTGCGTTTCAAGGTCACGAGCATTCTAATGCTGCATTTCAAAGACCTCGAAACGATCCATATTCTTCCACGTACAATCAGGGTTGGAGGAATCACCCGAATTTTGCTTGGAACCAAAACCAATCTCAAAACACGGTTCCAAACACGAATCAATTTCAAAGGGCTCTTCCTCCACCACAACAGCAACCCCTTCAACTCACTCAGCACCCCTACCAGTCACAAAATTTCCAAAACCAGGGCAACACTCCTGCACAGTCTAATCCTATGCAGCCCTGTTCTGACGATTTCTCTCAATTCACTCAAACCATGAAATCACTTTTATCAAATTTCATGGAGGTTTCGACTGAGGTTAGATCTTCCGTCAATGAGATAAAGAAAAACTCAGCGTCCCAAGCTGAGAGTATCAAATCGATGGAAGCTGAAATCGCACGACTAAAAGCCGAAATGAGTGCGAGAGAAAAAGGGAAACTTCCCTCTCAACCCCTACAGAATCCTGGGCATTACAATGTAAATGCCATTACAACGTTGAGATCGGGAAGAGTGCTGAACAATCATGTCGGGGAAGATATTGATAATACTGAAAATCATATCAACACCCCGGCTGAGTCCTTTCCACACACACACACTTCACCTTCTGATCCTTCTTCTTCTACCAAACCACCTTCGCACGAGCCTATTCTCCATTTCCCTCTAGGCTCGACACCTTCACCCAATCCTTATAGTTCTCCACAGACGGTCCCCACACCTCCTTTGGGACCTCGTCTACCCCCCTTTCCTTCTCCTATGATGGACCCTGCGCTTATTGCGAAAGCTCCTTACCCGAACCGGCTAAGGGCTAATAGAACGAGTCCTCATATGGAGAAAATTTTAGAGATGTTCAAACAGGTTAACATCAATATCCCTCTCCTAGATGCAATTCAGCAAGTCCCTGCTTATGCGAAAATTCTTAAGGACTTGTGCACTAGGAAGAGGAAGACTCAAGTGCCGAAGAAGGTCTTTATGTCTAATAATATCAGCACTGCTTTTATACCCCAGCTTCCAAAGAAAAGAAAGGACCCAGGTTGTCCTACAATATCGATTTCGATTGGGGGTAAAAACATAAATCGTGCTCTGTTAGACCTTGGCGCAAGTGTTAACCTGCTCCCTTATTCTGTCTATGAGCAATTAGGGATTGGAGAGCTGAAACCTGCTCATTGCACTCTCCAGATGGCAGACCGCTCTATCACCAAACCAAGGGGTGAATTAGAGGATGTGTTGATAAAGGTCGGGGAATTTGTTTTCCCGGTAGACTTCATTGTGCTCGACACACATCCTGTAGCCAACCCCCGAGGCCAAATTCCGGTGATTCTGGGTCGTCCTTTCCTTGCCACTTCCAACGCTGTTATAAACTGTAGAAATGGTTCAATGAACTTATCATTTAGAAATATGACCATTGAACTAAATATCTATAAAGTTGGAAGTCAGCCATCAGAACCCTCTGCTCATATTTTAGATGTGTGCTCTGTCCATGAGATCGCTCCCGATAGTTGTGGAACCGAGGATCTTTGCTTTACTGATCTCGATGACATTACCACATCTCTGTTTGACTTTGCACAAGATCTTAGTGAGGACACTTTACCTACACATGAGTCTTGCACTTCTGACTTTTCTCCAACCGAGTCTGTATCTTTCACAGGCTCTGAGCTTCTTTGTAGATCCAAAAATCAATCTATGATCCTTCTTTCTATCATTTCTCCGCCTGAGTTAGATCTCAAAATTTTACCTTCTCACCTCAAATATGCATATCTAGGTGAGAACGAGTCATTACCGGTTATCATATCCGCTTCTCTTGCATCAGAGCAAGAGAATGCACTTTTATCGGTATTGAGATCTAACAAAGAGGCGTTTGGTTGGAGTATGGCGGACATCAAAGGGATTAGTCCCTTAATAGTTGAACATCATATACATGTGATGGATGATGCCAGACCGACCCGAGAACCACAGAGACGGTTGAATCCCGTTATGAAGGAAGCTGTCATGAAAGAAATCGTCAAATGCTTAGATAATGGTATTATATACCCCATCTCCGATAGCCAGTGGGTAAGTCCTATACATGTCGTTCGTAAGAAATCCGGCATCACAGTTATCACAAATGAGGCGAATGAGTTGATTCAGACACGCGCCCAAACTGGGTGGCGTGTATGCATCGATTATAGAAAACTCAACGCTGCTACGAGGAAAGATCATTTTCCCTTACCATTCATTGATCAGATGCTGGAACGCTTAGCAGGACGACAATATTATTGTTTTATGGACGGATACTCAGTCTACAATCAGGTCCCCATCGCCAAAAAGGATCAAGATAAAACCACTTTTACTTGTCCTTTTGGTACCTTTGCTTACAGTCGCATGCCCTTTGGGTTATGCAATGCTCCCGCTACCTTTCAGCGGTGTATGATGGGGATATTCTCTGATATGGTAGAGAATTTTTTGGAGATCCTTATGGACGACTTCTCGATTTTTGGAGACTCTTTTTCTGATTGCCTAGCGAATCTGGACGCTGTTCTTACTCGTTGCAAAGAGAAGAACTTGACTTTAAACTGGGAAAAATGCCATTTTATGGTCCAAGAAGGAATAGTCCTTGGACATGTCATTTCACAGAAAGGCATTGAGGTTGACAGAGCTAAAGTAGATGTCATTCAAAACCTACCTCATCCCAAAAGTGTCAAAGATATTCGCTTTTTCCTTGGCCATGCGGGCTTTTATAGGAGATTCATTAAGGACTTTAGCAAAATTGCTAGACCTTTAACACTACTCCTGGCCAAGGATACGACCTTCCATTTCGACTCGGACTGCGAGACAGCTTTCGACTCACTTAAACACTCACTCACTTCAGCCCCCGTTTTATCATCACCAAATTGGGACTACCCCTTCGAGCTGATGTGTGACACATCTGATTTTGCAGTAGGTGCAGTCTTAGGACAGCACATCGATAAGATGCCACACGTAATATACTATGCAAGTAAGACCCTGAATGATGCGCAAATCAATTATACAACCACCGAGAAAGAGCTTTTAGCGGTTGTATTTGCTTTAGAAAAATTCAGGCCTTACTTAATCGGCTCACCTATAGTTGTATATACTGACCATTCCGCTTTAAAACATCTTCTGGCGAAGAAAGATGCAAAAGGTCGACTAATACGTTGGATCCTTCTGTTACAAGAATTCGATCTTGATATCAAAGATAAGAAAGGATGTGAAAACGTAGTAGCTGACCACCTTTCACGCATCGTTTCTTCTCCTATGACCCTGCCGATCAATGACTCATTCCCTGATGAACAACTCTTGAGCATATCCGCTGAACCATGGTTCAGGGATATTGTGAACTATCATGCCACGGGACTTATACCGAGCGATTGGTCAAAACAGGACAAATACCGTTTTCTTTCCCAAGTAAAACACTTTTACTGGGATGAACCTTATTTGTTCAAATATTGTCCTGATCAGATCATTCGCCGGTGTGTCCCGAATGAAGAGTTCAAGAGTGTTCTTTCTTTTTGTCATGATCAGGCTTGTGGGGGTCACTTTGGTCCTAGAAAGACAGCGGAAAAGGTTTTGCAATGTGGATTTTATTGGCCGACCTTATTCAAGGACGCATTTGAGTATTGCAAAACCTGTACACAATGTCAGTATACGGGTAGAATATCCCAGAGGAATGAAATGCCTCAGCGACCCATCTTGGTTGTTGAAATTTTCGATGTTTGGGGCATAGATTTTATGGGTCCTTTTCCCAACTCCTTTGGGAATCTGTACATATTGCTGGCGGTTGATTATGTCTCAAAGTGGGTAGAAGCCATTCCATGTCGCACTAATGACAGGAAAGTTGTCATTAAGTTCTTGAAAGAGAATATCTTTTCGCGATTTGGACACCCACGCGCTATCATTAGCGATAATGGGACACACTTCTGCAACAGGTCTTTCGAGACTCTGATGCGAAAATACTCAATCAACCACCGTCTTTCTACACCCTATCATCCCCAAACAAGCGGGCAGGCTGAAATCTCAAACAGACAAATCAAACTTATCCTGGAGAAAACTGTTGCTAAAAATAGAAAAGACTGGTCGACCAAATTGACGGATGCTCTTTGGGCATTCAGGACTGCATATAAGACCGACCTAGGAATGTCTCCATATAGGATAGTGTTTGGAAAAGCATGTCATTTACCTGTCGAGATAGAGCATAAAGCATTGTGGGCTATAAAAGAAATAAATTTTGATCTAAACCTTGCTTGCAACTTTCGGAAGCTGCAACTTAACGAGCTAAGCGAATTCCGCGATGAAGCTTATGATAATGCTGTAATCACTAAGAATAGGACTAAGGTTTTTCACGATAAAAGCATTTTAAGGAAAACATTTTTACCTGGTCAACAAGTCCTTCTTTATGATTCACGATTACACCTTCATGCGGGTAAGCTCAGATCTCGATGGAAGGGACCTTTTGTTGTGCGGTCTGTATACCCGCACGGGGCAGTAGAAGTTGAAAATGTTAAAAACGGCACTGTTTTCAAAGTAAATGGACATAGACTAAAGCCGTATTTTTCCACTGACCCCACGGAGGAGCTCTTGTTCTTACAAGAGCCAGTTTATTCGGATTAAAATTCCTCCGTCTCACCTTCATATCCTGTATATCATTGCATCATCTTTTGAATGAAGGTGAGTGAAAGATAAGTTTGGGGGAAGTTCTTCACTTATATATTTTGCCCCCACTAATAATTCCCCCCAGATTTACAGGTTTTATAGATATAGCATTCGGCAACAGTGAGGACACTGTTGAAAACAAGTTTGTGGGAGGTTTGTGCTTATTTTCGCATCATTTGCATATCATCTGCATAAGCACAAAACATTTCTTTTGAAAACCTATAAAAATTGAAAAATTTTCAAAACCCATAAAAATTTAAAAATTTTCAAATATAAAAATAATTTTAATATTTACACTTTTTTGTATATAAATAAGATAATGAAAGTTTAGATAGTGAAAAGTTACATCCATGAGATTAGAAAATTTTAAGAAAACTAAGAAAATTAGAAGTTTTCTTATACGAACTAGTAATAAGTAGTTATGAGCCATTGTCCCAAGGGTTAGTAAGATGAAGGACGTCACTAATCTGAGGATAAAAATAAGTCTGAAAAATAGTTTCTATTCTGGAAGCCAAACATTTTGAACGTTGCTACCCTGCTATTCGCACTTACACACGTCTTGAAGCCTGGGATAGTAGAGGATACCTTGAAATGCTCTTGTCTTAAAGCCAAAAGTATGAAGGAAATAAAAAAAAAGAAAAATGAATAAAGAAAATATAAAGTGGTGAGAAAAATGAACACTGGTTTTGTTATCACCGAAGGCAAGAAAAATGTATAGCGAGGGTGCTTCTTCACCTAGTGCCCTAAGGCCAACTGGTCTGGGAGTCACTGCTATGCCGGAGGTGGTGCAAGACGAGGAAAATACACCAAGTAAGCAAGCACATGAGTAATCGGTCGGTTAGTACCTCAAGAAGTATTAACGGTCGCATGAAAGTGTGTGAGCAATTTCGTCTAAATATTCATTGATTAAAAAGTACTGAGGCTGATGGGCAAGAGTATGATAGCTTGAATTGAATTCTCCGGGTGTAGGGATGTTCTTTACACACACGCAGGGTGATATGATCGATGTTTGGAAGAAAGATAGGAATGAAAAATAAGACGATGTTTTATTGAGGGAGGACGTGATTTCTGACATCTTTTCATGACCATTAAGATAGGGCTCATGACAACCGAAAAGCTAGCTTAATTGGAAACCCTAATTTTCAAAGCTTTTCTTTTACAATTCTCTTCTTTAAATGTAATATTCATGATCTTGCTTTTATTATTGGATTTTGTGGGTGCAATCCGCTGAAAACCCTCAGGAGACAACACTCCTCCTACTAGGGACACCTAGAGGTTTAAAGGCTTGTTGCACGTGCTCAGTGCAATCGTGTTGCCTACGAAAGTGTGCTAGTTAGTTTTTCTCTTTCTTTATTTTCTCCTTCTCTTTTTAATAAAACATTCGCTCGAGACGATCGAAATTAAGTTTGGGGGTATTTGATCAGTCGAAAATATTGCATATTTTAGCCGGCAATTTCCTCATCATTTGCATTCATATAGAAGTGTTCGGTATCCGTATTTCACATATTAGCAAATCGGTCGCAAAATATCAGATTACATGTATTCGACCTTAAAACCGGCATTTCTAGGGAAATTGACTGCATTGCATTACATAGCATATTTTCTATATATCGCAACCCGTGTTTCTAAGTCTGTGCAGGAAAAGAGAAGCTTGCTCGACCATTACACCGCTCGTAAACTCACTAAATTCAAATCTGGTACCAATACAAAGGAGCAATTGAAATTCAACATATCAAAGGAAGCTACAAACATCTGTACAAAGCTTCACCAGAAGAACCAAGGCCCAAACCTCCACATTGGCCGCGGATCCGCGGCATGGGCTTGCTTAGTCCGCGGATCCGCGGTGGGCCCAGGGGATCACTTCCCCAATTTTACACCAGAACTCCTGTTTCAGCTCCTACAGTTCAGAAAGACATTCCAAGTTCCAGAAGACTCCAGATACTTCTACCAGATCAGCAAACACCTTGAGTTTCACTAAACTAGCCTAATCATTCTAGAACTTTCCCTAAACCCTAGCTTAAACCCTAAGCTAGCTCCTAACAAACTCCTTCTAGAAACTCCTCAACAAACTTTGGGAGGGAAAGTTCCAATTCAAACCTAAGCCTAGGGTTTGGGAGTTCTATAAATAAGACCCTAGACTCAAGGGGGAATCATGTTGGATGTTGGGAAATATTGGAAAATTCAACCCATTTTATAGTTTTAGCCCATCTCTTTCTTCATCCCCTCTTCCTCAAGTTTAGTGAGAGAGCTTGTAGGAAACCCTAACCCTAATTCCAAGCCAACATCAAGAATCTCAAGTACCCATTAAGCAAGAAGCATTACAACCTTTAGGAGCGGAGCCGATTTCAATGGAGCAAGCGATCCGAAGCCGATCCACGACTCACGAAGCCGAGCGACGCCCGATCAACAATCTAGATTCTTCTTCTTGTAGTTCTTGAAGCAAATGTAATCAAAATTGTTGAGATCAATAAAGGTGATATTCTTTTATCTTGTTTTCTTTAAATTCCGCATCATGTTATCTTTACAAATCTTTAATATTGTCTTTGTGGTGATGTGTGAATAAAACTCCGCTTGTTAAGGAGTCGATACGATCTTTAGTATGATGATGTAACAAATTTGCAATCAATTCTTGAATCCCACGAGTTTGTAAACCCTAGCAAGTTTAAGAATCGACGACCCAATTCGTTGCGATGCTTTCTTGATCGACATCGCTCGAGATTGGGGAGTTCCGATCGTTTCTTGAAATTGCTAGAGGCTAGAATATAAATGGTATCCTCGAAAGAACAAGGGTTAAGAGATGAAACCCATTTCATCAAGAAAGCCCTAACTCTCGTCGATCACCATTGATCTAGTATCAATTCTTCGAAGGACAAGAACACGAAACCTTTTAGATTACATCACATCTAAAGATCCGATCGATTCCTACGAGCCACTCTTATATTCTTGATTGTTGATTGGAAATATTATCGAAACACCGATTCTTGATTGTTTATAGTTTCTTGATTCTTGCATAAAGAATAGTGACACTCGAATACAAATCATTCTTGAATCATGTTTTCTTGTATTGTTGCTTAACTTTTCATTTCAAACGTATCAAAGATATAAATGAATCGTGCAATCCCTGTGGACGATCCGCACTCATTCATGAACTACAATTGACACCGTAGTTTGATTGCGGTCAAAATAATTTTTGGTTGTGATTTCTTTACAATTTTATACAAACACAACGGAAAATCTATCAATCAAAATGGCGCCGTTGCCGGGGACATTTTGATTAGATACTCTTTTAAATAATAACCAAGAAATTGTTTCAATCAGGTAACTTAAATGTTGGGACATTCATTAATGAGATTAATGAAAGAAAAATAAACCTAATGATGTTGTGGAATCGAATTTTCAAAAATAGGTAGCTCTAGTTGTTGCTTTGCATAGTGGTATTACTTGTAGAATATCCAGCACATTATTCGATGAGGAAAGAGCCGAGATCCCTTCACCGGGAGTGACCTCTTTAGCAATAACTAGTAGATGCTACAACCCTCGGTTTTGTCTCTTGATTGCTTTTCTAGTGCTTGCTTTGCATAGTGGTATTGTGAATATCCCGCACCTCATTCGACAAGGAAAGAGCCGAGATCCCTTCATCGGGAGTGACCTCTTTAGCGAAACTAGCAAAAGCCTAAAAAAGAACTTCATTTAAAACCATTTGATTCTACAACGATATCAAGTTCAAAGCGTCAAAGTTTTTTCTAAAAACCATCTGCAACCCTCCGTCATTTTAGGAAGTAGAGTACTAGGTATTCGTGCTGTATTTGTTGACTATAGTTAAGGCACAGTGTACGGTAGCTAAGTGATGTCTTCCTACATAGCATATGATGCGATTAGTTAGGACAGTCATGTCACTTTGTTGACCATAGTTAAGGGTCATGTGGGTGGGTCAAATTAATCACGAAATGACGGGTAGAACTTGACTAGTGCTTATGATTTGTTGACCATAGTTAAGGTCATAAGTCGCTAGGGGTAAAAACCAATATCGGGAGTTTCAAGTGTTGAAATTTGCAATGAATTTGCATACCTTCTATGTGATAGTTGGATCCTAATACCCACTGCGAGTAATTGTTACTCCTGGGAGAGTTTTGCACTTTACAATTAGCTGATCAAGTTGGATTCTAGAAAGGTGTCAACGGGGTTACGCCCCTGGGAAAACGAGGTTTATTTAATTAGGTCCGTGCGAAAGCATGGGGAACCTCCCTCAAAGTACCGGCACAGGCCTGGCTGAAATATTGGCGAACTTGCAGGGTGTAATTAATCCCGGCTAGTCTTTCCTTTTAAGGTTTGAAGGATGATTTGATAAAAACAGTGGGAGCCATCCTGATTAGATAAGATATATAACCAATCTAATCTTGCAAGAGCGCACACAGAGTGTTTTCTTCTCTCTCTCTCTCCAGGTAGCGACCATGTCATGCCTTAATCAAGATAATAATATGGATGTATTGACCGAACCCGTTTGTTATACTGAGCTGGGAACATTGGTCCCGCTCCAACTTATAATTGTTATAAGACCGAGCAGGAAATAGGGATTACTATAATTCCCGTGCCGCCTAAACGAAGAAAGTGCATGATAATGCATCTTCTTCGGGTGTGTTCATTACAGAGAATTATTTCTCAGTATCCTCTACGTCCTGGGTATTTGATACCGGATCGGGATCCCGCATGTAATTTGTTACATAGGCTATAGATAGGTAGAGAACTGAGAATAGGGTGATATGTCTCTAAGTATAGAGATTGGTGCAATTGTTGCATCCAAATCAGTTGGCAAATATCTCCTAGTATTACCGAATACATTGATTCTAAACGAATGTTATTAGATACCGAACCTGATATGCAACATTATATCATTCTCTTTATTTACTAAAGAAGGATATAATTTTGTATTGTTGGATAATGTTTTGAACATTTCCTATATCAAGTGTTGATCGGATTAGGCGCGTTATCTAAAAGCATATACGTTCTAAATCAAACCACGGTTCTTAACGTACAGAACACACACAAGAGGAAGAGTTCAGAAATGAATGAATTCTTCTTGAGGCATTGTAGACTAGGTCATATCAATGCGACCCGACTAGCTAAGTTACATTTAGATGCATATTTAAATCCATTTGAATTTATATCTTGTGAAACTTGCCAGTCATGTCACAAAGATAAGACGACCATAGCTCCGTTTACTTGAAACAGAGAAAGGGTTATTGAACTCTTGGGACAGATACATGATGATGTATGTGGTCTCTTGTCTACACATGCCGGGACTGGTTCTTTGTACTTCATTATATTCACTAATGATCTCTCAGGATTCGGACATGTGTTCCTGTTAAAACACAAGCCTGAAGTTTTTGAGAAATTCAATGAATATAAATCCGAAGTAGAGAACCAAAACGGGTATCAGTATTATGTCCTTTGATGTGATCAGGGAGGAGAATACTTATGCATAGAATTCTTGGACTATTCTAAAGGAGAATGAGATTCTCTCTCAGCATTACTCCTCCGTATACACCACAGCAAAATGATGTATCGGGGCAGAGCAATCGCACCTTATTAGATATGGCGCGCTCTATGATGAGTACTGCTGAGTTGCCTGTTTCCTTTTGGGTTTACGCACTTGAAGAAGCAGCATACCTATTGAATTGGGTTCCAATCAAATCAGTGCCTACCACTCCATATGAGATATGGTTTGGGAAGAGCCCATCTCTTAAGCATGTTAAGATTTGGGTTGTCCGGCCTATGTCTAAAAGCAAAATCTGGACAACCTCGAGGCAAGGTCGGTTCAATGGAAGTTTGTTGAATATCCCAAGCATTCGCAAGGGAATATCTTCTACCATACCGAGAAACAAAAGGTGTTTTATTTCTCGGCATACCACCATTTTAGGAAAAAGGTATTTTTTGAGAAAGAAATTTGTGGTCATGAGGTAGAACTGGAAGGAATTCCAACTATACAAACTACAACTGATGATTTGATAGAACCGGAGGATTCAATAGTTCTTATCGAACCTCAGCCTCTCCGCCGAACTGGTAGGGTTCCTTATCCACCTGAGAGATACTTTAGTTTCTCGATGATGGTGGGAGCGAGGATTGCATCATGAGATGATGACCCAACTAGTTTCGAGCAGGCCATCAAGATTAAGGACTCTGTAAGAATGGCTGGATGCTAAGCGATCTGAGATGGAATTTATGTACACCAACAAAGTATGGACTTTGGTTGCTATATCTGAAGGGTTAAATCCCCATCAGGAATAAGTATATCTTGAGAAAATTACTTGGTGTATATAGAAAAGTTGAGACTTTCAAAACTAGACTTGTTGTAAAAGGTTCTCGTCATCAACCTGGTGTAGATAATGATGAAACCTTTTCTCCAGTGGCTATGCTTTAGTCCATCCGGATCCTACTTGCCATTTGCTACATACCATGACTACGATATCTGGCGGTTAGGTGTCATGACTGCTTTTCTGAATACTGATTTAGAAAAGAGCATCTATAAGTACACAGCCAGAGGGTTTCGTTGACAGTGGGAGCAGCGGAAACGTGTGCAAGTTTCTTTATGCGTTAAAGCAGGCATCGCGGAGTTGGAACATCTGTTTTGATGTGATAGTCAAAGCGTTTGACTTCATCAAAATGGTAGATGAACTTTGTATATACAAAAAGGTAGTAGAGAGTAAGATTGTCTTCCTCGTATTGTACGTAGATGACATACTCTTGATAGGGAAGGTGTTTCCTATGCTACACTCGGTCAATCTCCTCTTATCACATTGATTCTCTATATAGGATCTAGGTGATACCTCCTAAATCCTGGTTTCTGGATCTTTGAGATAGATCTAAGTGGATGTTAGGATTCTCAATAGGTGTAGTGAGAGGGTATCAATCGATTCTGGGGAGAATAACTGGATAGCTTCCAGGGTGGTAAGGACGACTGAATGTCAGTCACAGGCATTGTCTTTACCCTAAGTGGAGGGACAGTATGTTAGAAGAGTTCCAAGCATATCATAGCAAACTAGACGATAAAGGATGGTGACGTCGCTATCAAAGATACTACCAAAGAGGAAGTCTGGGTGTATATTTGTTCATGAGATGAACATGGTTCCTACCATTGTGTGACAATGGAGGTGTGGTTTTGGCCTAGGAGCCCCGGTCCCATTAGTGACCTAGACATATTCTAAGGAGTATCACTTGATCTAGGAGATGGTTGATCTCCAAGAGATCGAGCTTTGGAGAGTAAACTCAGAAGTTAACACGGCGGATCCACTCACTGGGGCCTTTCCTGCGAGAGACTTTTATAGGGTGTTGGGTATGCTATACTACAACAACTGTCCTTAGTGCAAGTGGGAGATTGTTAGTTGTATGTATGCCCTAGAAGCTATTATTGTACATGAGATGTATATTATAGTGGATGCTGGGACATATATAGGGAGGACTTTCTTGCTCGACATTATAGTACGCTATCTGGTTGCTCTTTATCTTAACATGTATATTCATCGTCTCTCTGTTCCATGTTGATAAAGCCCTTAGGATGTGTACTCGACTTTCAGGATTATGATGCAGATCATACTAGTGGGGCCTGGATAGTCTATGAGTTCATTTTTCAATGTTCCTAGTCGTGGAAATATCGAGACGGGGCATCGATATTCCAGAGTAGACTATGCTGGGTTACGGCAGCGCCCCGGCCATCAAAACGTGGCCAAATGCGGAACAAAAATTTTATAACTTGGCGCTACCATTACCCGATTCCCGGATCGACCTTAAACCCTATTCTAGAAAGATAATAAAGAAGTTAGAATGGTTATACCGAGTTGATCCGTGTCCTTCGATCTTCATTCCAAGCTCTTAGTGGTTCCTTGATAAAGTTTGGTTGCTGGTCTTCCTCCATCTCCGATGATCCACCCGAGGGATGTAATTCCGGCTCTAGCTCCACAACAAGATACAAATGGAGCAACTAGAGTCTCTAGGATGCTACCCTAGATAGTCTAGGATGTAGTGAGTGTAATCCAAGTGTTGATCTATCTCATTTCACCTACTCTCATGATTCTCAATACATGAGAGGGTTGAGAGGAGGTGAAAGAATGAAGGTGGAGGGAAAACATGAGAACTAGAGGAGAGTGAAGCACAAATGGTGATGGAGCTCAAAGCTTGCTCAAGAGAAAAGAATGAAGCATCCAAAAATAATGATCTCTCTTGGAGAGAGAAAATGAGCATGCTAGGTTTTGTAAAATAATTCTTTGCATTTTAAAATAACTCTGATACTTGAATAATGAGCACAAATGAATTAACAATTCATTTGTGTTCACTATGTAAGCATGGTCATCACCATACCCTCCTCATTCTAATTTCCACCTTATTTACCATTTTCCAAAAAATGGTCAAATCCAAAAAATGAGGTGGCCAACTTCTAGAATGTTTTCCGGATAAAATACGGATTACATTCTACTGTATATACATACATGTATCCGTACCGAAATACGATTACCCAAAGAGATAGAATAACACATAGAATATAATACTAGAATATACGTATCGAAATACATATACGTAAATTATTAAATCAATACCTGATTTAATAATGCGGCTCAAATCGAGCCGGCTAGTACTATCAACTGTCCGATCGAAAGTCCAGGTACAAAGCACATCAATCGATCGGAACCCTGCACGTATTCAATACGGCTACTACATCATTTCGTCAGAACCAGGGAAGCCCTCTGTGTGGGACTCTAAAGACTCGTCAATACGCTGGCAGTGGGTTTAACCACAAGCACGTCAGCGGCAGTAGCTGTACGTAACGGCTACCCAGGTATTGAGCGAAAGGGAGGCCAATGAGCAAACTCATCCTGAACCCTTACTGAGCCTGACAGTGACAATATCCGTACAGTCCGGTCTATTCGTCTAAGAGTATCGCATATCGAGTCTAGGGGGTGGATAAAATCAGACCCCTAACAACGCGACATTTAGTGTCGAAATGAAACCCATCACCACTTGAGAAACTATCGATCCTGGATCAGTAATTCTCGTCCACCGCGGCCACGGATTTTTGGTGATGTCCATCCATACACAATGCGATATCAACCCGCAATACCGGGAGAGACGAATCCCCGATGATCCGATCACTGCCTCCATGTGGCTCGGGACTGTACCCAACTAAAACCTGTTTGCATGACTCCTTTGAGCCGTGGTAGGGTAGTAATCAAAGCACAGTGGGAACTCACACGAGACAAATGATGATCTTAGGTCGACAGACTAACCTGTACACATGTCACCTGGGAACTGCTTTCTGACAATAGGTATAATACCAACTAGCACATTCTCGGCGAGTCCGTCCAGTGTACCCATAACCCAATGAGCACCTCTATACTATCGTAGGTGAACAAACTAACACTAATGGCTTGTGAGACCTGGCCACCGCCCCTCGTCGGGGTCTCGATCAGTATACACTAGTCTACACTGGAGTATCGATGTCCAGTCTCGATACTCCCACGACTAGGGACATTTAAGGATGTGCTTATAGACCACCAGCTCCCACGTATATGATCGCCATCACAACGCTGGTAGTCAAACAAGAATCCTATGGGCTCTATCAACATGTGCATGATGACAAAGGCAAACCGGATAGCATACTATCATCTCGAGTAAGACTGTTCTACCGGTATAGGTCATCACTCAATCATCATAATCACCTGTCCGGGACTATAATAATTGCCTTGAGAGGACTATAGCCAATAGACTAGCGTATATCTTCTCGACCCATGTGATGGGCGATGGATGATCCCATATCCATTGGTGTTTGACATCAGAGATAGTATGCGGGTGCTCAGTGGAGACTGGGTACACTGAACGGACTCGCCGAGAACTTCTAGATGGTATTATACCTCACGTCAGATAGCAGTTCTCTGGTGACACTGGTGCAGGTTAGTCTGCTGACCCGAGATCGTCATAGAGTCTTATGTGGCTCCTACTGTGCTTTGATTTCCACCCTACCACGGCAGTACTGAGTCATGCAAACAGGTGGTTTTTGGGTACAGTCTCGAGTCACATGGAGGCAATGAGTGATAGGAGGGGATTCGTCTCTCCCGGTATTGGGGGTTGATGTTGCGCTATGCTCGATTGGCCATAACTCAAAATCCCTTGCAAGGGTAGATGAGATTTACTGCTAAGTGTTATCAGTAGTTTCTCGCCCGTTATGGACCTCATATCGGCATGACTTATCAAGTTATTAGGGTCTCCCGGTATTGGGGGTTGATGTTGCGCTATGCATATAGCCAGATTATTAAATCAAGTGTTGATTTAATGATCTAATGTATAATATATTTGATATATTAATTTACATTAACTAGTATTAACTCACTTAAGATTTCTTTTCTCACTTGATTGTGCATTAGTTTATATGTGATATATATTAGTGTACATTATTTTGTGTCATGCTAGATGATACATGCAAACATGGGTGGGTGTGTGACTTACACCATAATTAAGATAATGGTAAGGATTTTATTTATTTTAGTAATTCAAAATTAGTGGTATTATGTCATGCTTAGAAGCTTGGAGAAGCTTAAAGCAACTTTGACTTAGTCCACTAATTTTGTCTCATTCAAGATATTTATTAACCAAACCATTATCTTAAACCATGGTTATGCCTCTACAATGGTTAGTGTATGACATTAACTCACCCATGGTTGCTATTCTCACCTCATTAGTTTTCATTCTTAAGTTGCTTCACTTTTCATGGAGGTTTTCTTCATCCCTTTCTTCTAGCTTTCTACCTCCATGAAACATGAAGAAATATTGTGAGAAAATAAAATCTAAAGTGAGCTCAATTCCTACTTCATCATCCTCTACTACTTTCCATTTAGTTTAGGGTGTTCTCTTCACAAAGTTCATCACCTAGTGAAGAGGTAGCTTGGTTTTGAGTCTCTTTGACGTAGATCATCATCGGCCACGAAGACTTCGAGCAAGGTTGTTCATTTCACCAAGGGAACCGCTACTAGAGTTCGGGAGATCAACAATTGCAGCAAAGGGACTTCTACACGGAGCTATAAAAGTGAAGGACCGGTCTACAAAGGTTGTATTCCTTATTCACTTAGTGTAATGGTAGATTACTTGTTCATTTACTCCTAAAACAATAGTTAGATCCTAGGTTAGGTTGTTTGGCATGCTAGAAAATTTTAAATACGGCATGTTTTATGCCTCCAGAAACCTTGTGGTCGTGCCAAAGAAACCTACAATGTCAACCTTGACTTGAGTTCTACGAAAGCTTGTTCGCATGCTTCTAACCACACAAAGTTTTCATCTTTAAGTGTGAGCTTGGTCAGGGGTGTTGCTATCATTGAAAAACCATCAATGAACCTTCTGTAATTTCCAGCTAAACCCAAGAAACCCCGAATTTCCTTCACTGACTTTAGTGTCGGCCATTCGCTTACTGCTAAAACTTTCGCTGGATCCACAGAGATTCTTTCGCCTGATACAATATGTCTAAGAAAACCAACTTGATCTAGCCAAAACTCGCACTTGCTGTACTTGGCGTAGAGTTGATGTTGTTATAGAGTTTCTAGGACAATTCGTAGATGTTCGGCATGCTCTTTCCGACTCTTAGAATACACCAGGATGTCGTTGTTAGTTATGAATATGCCCTAGAGGCCATTGTTGTACATGTGATGTATATTATGATGGATTCTTGGATATATATAGAGAGGACTTTCTTGCTCGTCATGATAGTATGCTATTTGCTTTCACTTTATCTTAATATGTTGACTTGTACTGGTTTATTGTCTTACTCTCACATGTTGATAAAGCCCTTTGGATCTGTACTCGACTACTGGGGCTATGATGAGATCATACTAGTGGGGCCACGGTAGTCGATGAGTACATCCTATAACTGTTCCTAGTCGAGGGTATTCGAGACAGTGCATCAATACACCAGAGTAGACTAGCGTATACGCATCTTGACCCATATGATGGGCGATGGATGATCCCATATCCATCGGTGTTGGACATCAAGGATGGTATGCGGGTGCTCAGTGGAGACTGGGTACACTGGACGGACTCGGCGAGAACTCCCAGATGGTTATATACCACACGTCAGATGTCAGTTCTCCGGTGACACTCGTACAGGGTAGTCTGTAGACCAGAGATCGTCATAGAGTCTTGTGTGATTCCCACTGTGCTTTGATTTCCACCTTACCACGTCCAAGAGGGCATGCAAAACGGTGGCTTTTGGGTGCAGTCCCGAATCACATGGGAGCAATGAGCGATAGGAGGGGATTCGTCTCTCCCGGTATAGGGAGTTGATGTTGTGCTGTGTTCGATTGGCTATAACTGGAAATCCCTGGCCAGGGATGATATAGAGATTTACTGGTAAGTGTTACCAGTAGTTTCTCGACCCGTTATGAGCCTCACATCGACACGACTTATCGGTTACTGGGGTCTGACGTATACCACCCCTAGACTTGATATGCGACATATCAGACGAAGAGACCGGACTGTACGGGAGTGTTACTGATTGGATTCACAGGAGAACGTACAGGCTAGCTTGTTGATCTTCTGATCGCTCAATACCTGGGTGGCTATTACGTTTAGCTGACCGCTTGCAGCTTGTGGGTGTTTGATATGATCATCACCTGCTACCGGCGTATTGACGATTCTTTAAAGTCCTACACAGAGGTTTCTTGGCTCAGGCAAAACGGAGTAGAGGCACATATGTGATATGTGCAGGACCGAGGATAATGCGATATGAGATACCGTATTATATTCTCGCGATATTTAGATATGAACCGGGTCATCGGATCAAGTGTTGATTCGATGAATCGGTACATGATATATTAGTCGGATTGTACGGGACATATCAGACGAAGAGACCAGACTGTACGGGAGTGTTACTAATTGGATTCACAGGAGAACGTACAGGCTAGCTTGTTGATCTTCTGATCGCTCAATACCTGGGTGGCTGTTACGTTTAGCTGACCGCTTGCAGCTTGTGGGTGTTTGATATGATCATCACCTGCTACCGGCGTATTGACGATTCTTTAGAGTTCTACACAGAGATTTCTTCGCTCAGGAAAAACGGAGTAGAGGCACATATGTGATATGTACAGGACCGAGGATAATGCGATATGAGATACCGTATTATATTCTCGCGATATTTAGATATGAACCGGGTCATCGGATCAAGTGTTGATTCGATGAATCGGTATATGATATATTAGTCGGTTATATTCGATATAGCCGGATTGTCGGATCAAGTGTTGATTCGATGATTTAATGTATAATAATATATATGATATATTGTATTACATTATCTAATATTGGCTCACTTTATTATTTCATTTTCTCACCGGGTAATACATTGATATATATGCGATATATGTTAATTGTATTATTTTCTTTTGTTGCAAATATATAATATATATGTGATATATATTATTGCAACATGATATGATTAATAATGGAACATGTTTAGTAGAGACTAAACAAGGTTAGGGTTTGATTAGGGTTAGCTCCTTCTTGCACCTTCTAGAAGGAATTCCTTTTGTCATGGTTAAGATATTATGGTTGATATTTATCCATGACTCATTCTTTAACCTAACCAAACCCTAGCCCTAGTTAATTCTGTACAAGGGTTATCCTTGTCATCCCTTGACCATGGTTCCATGATTATTCATATATTCATTTCTATTATTCATCACAAAAGGATTAACTCATTATTCATCATCTTTTTCTCTCTTGAGCTTTGAGAAAGCTTACTAGATTTTCCTTTTATGATGTTTTCATGTGAGAATTTGATATAAAAAGAAAGCATAAATACTACTCCATCATCCTCATCTAATCTAGCCCATTAGATTAGGGTGTTCACCTCATTAGAGTGAGAGAGCTTGAGTTATAGCAACTTCGACGTAGATCATCGGAGAAAAGGAATACTACAAGCTAGCATGGATCGTTCGAGTCGTGGAGCCTCTCTTGAGTCCGGGAGATCATGGATCGCAGCTAAGGGACTTCTACTCGGAGCTTATGAAGCGAAGGAGCGGACTACAAAGGTTGTAATCCCTCACACTTAGTAGTAAAGATGTTTACTTCCATGTTAAACCCTAATAATCTAGCAAAGATCCCGGCTTTGGGTTGTTCGGCACGTCTAAAATTTTATTCGAGCATGGTTGATGCCTTATGAACCCTCACAAGAGTGCCTAGGAACCCTACAGTGGTATCAGAGCCTAGCTAGAGCATTAGGCGATGTGTATACAAAGTTAAAACTCTGAACGAACCCCGAAACGACATTTTAAACCCCTCTCTGGATATTTTTTAAAAACTGTGATTTTTCTGCATTAAAAATACCTTAAAAATTCAGCAGGGAAATCTAAGAATTACAGTGAAAAACGAGCGCATGATCCGTATATTCCACCGCGGAACCGCGACCGTACCATGCTTGGGCCGCGGATCCGCGGCCGTACAGAATGTTTATGCCCTCGTTTTTGAACAGTAATATCTATATCTGCTAGTTTAGTTTTATGGGTATTTTTAATCTGACTTAAATGTTCAATGTTCTGGGGTTTATTTTGTAATCGTTGATTCGATCGCAAAATTTAATTTTTTTATGTTTTCCGGATATTTAGAAACTGTTAAAATGTTTGAGAAGATATCATTAACTCACTTTTTCCCGGCTCGAAAAACTTTCAAGTGTTGAATTTTTATCGGGTTTAAATCTTTCGGAAAAATGTGCAAGTAACGCGGTGGACCCTCTAGAAGAACACAAACCTTAACTCGATTATGTGACCGTCTTGAACTGCCTCTAAACCTTAGGGTTTGGGGCGGTACGGCGTGCCACATGTGAGGCATTGGCTTGACCCTTCTACAGCTGGATCATCGGTACTGTGACATATTCTGGGATTATTTGAACTCCGCTCAAGTGTTGAGCTATTTAGAAAATTTTTCGTATTTGATTATCTGTTCGGAAAGTTTAATACTGTCTATTTATCTGGAATGTGATACAATATGTGGAATTCATATAGTTAGGCATGAAATGCGAAATATGTGATATTTCGAATTTACGATGTCTAAAGTGATTGTGGATTCCAAATATTGTAGTTTTACAATTTCTTTTCTATGACCGTAAGTGTAGTATGTAGTTGTATTACCGGTTTTTCGTTGCAATACATCAACGACGATCGGTGTATGCATACTTACTTACGTTGATGATATGTGATATTATATGTTGCTGTGATATGTTATATTGGATCGTCGTGTTCTGAATAGCCGGGGGTTTTATGTGAGATGAGGGTTTTTATTTTCATTCATGTAAAATTCATTTATATGTAATATTCATTTATTGGGGCACTTCCGGGATGAGGTTGATGTCACCAGTGTATATTATTTACTTTTCCGCATTAGGTAGACCCAAGAAGGGGAGCACAAGTAACCGGGTTCTAGGGTACAGTGGGAGGCCATCTCGAGGAGTCGAGACCGGGTCTCCTAACCCTAGAATTGGCAGTGTTACTTGCTGCTCTCGTAGGGGTCTAGGGATGTAGGTTTAGCTATTCATCACGACCGTGGAATCCGTGTTTTATACCGGCTCGTATTAAAAACACGGACATCCTAGTATATCCAATATTTCATATATGTTCTTCTGCTGCAATGTTCTGTGAAGAGATCATATTACTGCCTGAGAAGAATGCTTATACTATATATATGTGTGCTGATATATAAATATTACTGCTTTCGTTTCTTCTGTGATGCTTAGGAAGCATAAGCTGATGGGATTTTATTAATGAGATTAATAAAAAGAAAAGAAAACTAAAAGATGTTGTAGAATCAAAACTTTATAAAAAGGGTAGCTACAGATTTGCTTTGCATAGCGGTATATATGATATTCCCTGCACCTTATTCGATGAGGAAAGAGCCGAGATCCCTTCTCCGGGAGTGACCTCTTTAGCGAAACTGGCAGATGCTACAAACTCGCGGTTTAGTTTTTGACAGCTTATATAGTTCTTGCTTTGCACAGTGATATATACGATATATCCTGCACCCTATTCGATGGGGAAAGAACCGAGATCCCTTCACCGGGAGTGACCTCTTTAGCGAAACTAGAAAAGCCTAAAAAAAACACTCCTTTTTCAAAAACTACTAGATTCTACGACGATATCAAGTTCGTTACGCTCAAGGTTTTCTGAAAAACCTGCGTAGCCCTCCGTCATTTCAGATAAAAACTAGTTAGTATTCGTGCTGCGTTTGTTGACCTTAGCCAAGGCGTGGTGTACGGTAGCTAATTAGTATTTATCTGCTAAAACATGAGTTGTGATTGAGTTAGGGTAGTCGTACGACTCTGTTGACCTTAGCCAAGGGTCGTACGGGTGGGTTTAATTCAATCGGGAAATGACGGGTTGAACTTGGCTAGCACTTATGATTTGTTGACCTTAGCCAAGGTCATAAGATGCTAGGGGCAAAAGCATTATCGGGAATTTCAAGTGTTGAAATTTGCAATGAGATTGCATACCTCCTATGAGATAGTTGGATCCCGATACCCACTGCGAGTAAAATTTACTCCTGGGAGAGTTTTACACAGGACAATTAGCCGATCAAGTAGGTGTGTAGAAAAGTGTTAACGGGGTTACGCCTCTGGGAAAACGAGGTTTACTTTAATTAGGTCCGTGCGAAAGCACGGGGAACCTCCCTCAAGTACCGACACTGATCTGGCTGAAAGATTGACGAAATTGTAGGGTGTAATTAATCCCGGCTAATCTTACCTTTTAGGGTTTGAAGTAAGATTTGATAAAAACAGTGGGAGACATCCTGATTAAATAAGATAATAACCAATCTAATCTTGCAAGAGCATACGCTAAAGTGTTTTCTTCTCTCTCTCTCCAGGTAGCGACCATGTCAGGCTATAATCAAGATAATAATATGGATGTATTGACTGAACCGGCTTATTATACTGTGCAGGGGAACGTTGGTCCCGTTCTTTCTTGTAAGAGTTATAAGACTGAACAGGGAATAGTAGAATATCTGGATTCTCACGCCGCCCAAACGGAGAACATGCATGTTGATGCACCTTCTTCGGGTGTGTTAGTTATTGAGAACTGTTTCTCAGTTCACCCTATATCCTGGGTATTAGATACCGGATCAGGATCCCACATATGTAAATTGTTACATGGGCTACGAAAAGGTAGAGAACTGGGAAAAGGTGATCATTCCGTTCAAGTAGGGAATGGTGCAAATTTTACAGCCAAAGCAGTTGGCGAATATCACCTTGTATTACCAAGTAGTAATACACTGATTCTGAATGAGTGCTATTATATACCGAACATGATGTGCAACATTATATCAGTTTCTTTATTAAGTAAAGAAGGATATAATTTTGTAGTACAAGATAATGTTATGAACATATTCCTGAATCAAAAGTTGATTGGATCAGGCTCGTTACATAATGGCATTTTTATTCTCAATCAAAATACAGTCCTTAATATACAAAACACACACAAGAGGAAGAGTTCAGAAATGAACGAATCCTTCTTATGGCATTGTAGACTTGGTCATATCAATGCGACACGACTGGCTAAGTTACATAAGGATGGATATCTGAATTCGTTCGAATTATCATCTTATGATACTTTCCATTCATGTCTCAAAGGCAAAATGACCAAAGCTCCGTTTAGTAGACACGGAGAAAGAGTTACCGAACTCTTAGGACTGGTACATAGTGATGTATGCGGTCCTATGTCTACGCATGCCAGGAACGGTTCTTCCTACTTTATTGCATTCACTGACGATCTCTCAAGATTCGGATATGTGTTCCTGATGAAATACAAGTCTGAAGCTTTTGAAAAATTCAGAGAATATAAGCACGAAGTAGAGAACCAAACGGGCAAAAGTATTAAGATCCTTCGATCTGATCGAGGAGGAGAATACTTAAGCAATGAGTTCCTAGATTATCTAAAAGAGAATGGGATTCTCTCTCAGCTTACTCCTCCTTATACACCACAGCACAACGGTGTATCGTAGCGGAGGAATCGCACCCTATTAGATATGGTGCGCTCTATGATGAGTACAGCAGAGTTACCTATTTCCTTCTGGGGGTATGCGCTGGAGACAGCCATATACCTATTGAATAGAGTTCCAACTAAATCTGTGCCTACCACTCCATATGAGATATGGAATGGGAAGAAACCATCTCTTAAAAGAGTTAAGATATGGGGTTGTCCGGCCTATGTTAAAAAGCAAAATCCGGACAAGCTCGAGGCACGATCAGTTCTTTGTAAGTTTGTAGGATATCCAAGCAATTCGTATGGATATCTATTCTACCACAGTGAGCAACAAAAGGTGTTTGTTGCTCAACATGCCACCCTTTTAGAAAAGGAATTTCTTGTAAAAGAAATTAGTGGCGATGAGGTAGAGCTGGAAGAGGTTCCAGCAACACAAACTGCAACTGATGATTTAGTGGAACCAGAGGATTCAGTAGTGCCCGATGAACCCCAGCCTCTCCGCTGATTTAGCAGGGTTTCTCATCCACCTAAGAGATACTACGGTTTTCTCATTGATGGTGGAAGCGAGGATTGCATCATGGAAGATGATGACCCGACTAGTTTCGAGCAGGCCATCACAAGTGGTGACTCTGTGAAATGGCTGGATGCAATGCGATCTGAGATGGAATCCATATACACCAACAAAGTATGGACTTTGGAAAATGCTCCTGAAGGGGTAAAACCCATTGGGAGCAAGTGGATCTTTAAAAAGAAATTTGGTGTAGATGGAAAAGTTGAGACTTTCAAAGCTAGACTTGTAGCAAAGGGTTTTCGTCAACGACCAGGTGTGGATTATGACGAAACCCTTTCTCCAGTGGCTATGCTTAAGCCCATCCGGATCTTACTTGCCATTGCTGCATACCATGACTACGAAATCTGGCAAATGGATGTTAAGACCGCCTTTCTAAACGGTGATTTAGAAGAGTGCGTGTACATGACTCAGCCAGACGGCTTCGTAGATAGTGGGAGCAGCGGAAAGGTGTGCAAGCTGCTTAAATCCATTTATGGCTTAAAACAAGCATCGCGGAGTTGGAACATCTGTTTTGATGTAGTAGTCAAAGAGTTTGACTTCATCAAAAATGTAGATGAACCTTGTATCTATAAGAAGGTAGCAGAGAGTAAGGTTGTCTTCCTCGTATTGTACGTGGATGACATACTCTTGATAGGAAATGATATTCCTATGCTGCAATCAGTCATGCTCTGCTTATCACAAAGATTCTCAATGAAAGATCTAGGTGATGCCTCCTGCATATTGGGAATAATGATCTATAGAGATAGATCTAAACGGATACTGGGATTGTCCCAATCCAGGTACATTGACACCATACTAAAGAGATTTAGTATGGAAGAATCCAAGCGTGGAAACCAACCCACGATCTCTGGACTCACTCTCTCCAAAGAGATGTCTCCCAAGACAGATTTGGAGAGAGCTCGCATGCAAGGGATACCCAATGCTTCGGCAGTAGGCTCTATCATGTATGCGATGCTATGTACGAGACCCGATGTAGCATACTCACTAAGTGTAGTGAGTCGGTATCAAGCAGATCCTGGAGAGAGTCACTGGACAGCTGTGAAGAACATTCTCAAGTACTTACGAAGGACTAAGGAGATGTTCTTCGTGTATGGTAACGGAGAACTCCAGGTGGAGTCCTTTACCGATTCCAGCTTCCAAAGTGATAAGGACGACTCTAAGTCGCACTCGGGATTTGTCTTTACCCTCAATGGAAAGGCGATATGTTGGAAGAGTTCCAAACAGGATACCATTGCAGACTCGACGATGGAGGCTGAATACATCGCTGCCAACGATGCTGCCAAAGAGGCTGTCTGGATAAAGAAGTTCATTAGTGAACTTGGTGTGGTTCCAACCATTGAACATCCAATACCTCTGTATCGCGATAACAATGGAGCTGTGGCTTTGGCCAAGGAACCCAGGTCCCATCAAAAGTCCAGACATATTCTGAGGCGGTATCACCTGATCAGGGAGATAGTGGATCGCCGGGAGATCGAGGTCAGGAGAGTAGATACGAAGGAGAACACTGCGGATCCATTCACGAAGGCCATTCCCCAGATACAGTTTGAGAGATTATTCAGGATGCTAGGTATGAGATACTACAGCAGCTGGCCTTAGTGCAAGTGGGAGATTGTTAGTTATGTATATGCCCTAGATGCCATTGTTGTACATGTGATGTATATTATGATGGATGCTTGGATATATATAGAGAGGACTTTCTTGCTCGTCATGATAGTATGCTATTTGGTTTCACTTTATCTTAACATGTTGACTTGTACTGGTTTACTGTCTTACTCTCACATGTTGATAAAGCCTTTAGGATCTGTACTCGACTACTGGGACTTTGATGAGATCATATTAGTGGGGCCATGGTAGTCGATGAGTACATCCTATAACTGTTCCTAGTCGAGGGTATATCGAGACAAGGCATCGATACACCAGAGTATACTAGCGTATACGCATCTTGACCCATATGATGGGCGATGGATGATCCCATATCCATCGGTGTTGGACATCAAGGATGGTATGCGGGTGCTCAGTGGAGACTGGGTACACTGGACGGAATCGCCGAGAACTCCCAGATGGTTATATACCACACGTCTGATAGCAGTTCTCCGGTGACACTGGTACAGGGTAGTCTATAGACCCGAGATCGTCATAGAGTCTTGTGTGATTCCTACTGTGCTTTGATTTCCACCTTACCACGTCCAAGAGGGCGTGCAAAACGGTGGCTTTTGGGTGCAGTCCCGAATCACACGGAGGCAATGAGCGATAGGAGGGGATTCGTCTCTCCCGGTATAGGGAGTTGATATTGTGCTGTGTTCGATTGGCTATAACTGGAAGTCCCTGGCCAGGGCTGATATAGAGAATTACTGGTAAGTGTTACCTGTAGTTTCTCGACCCGTTATGAGCCTCACATCGACATGACTTATCAGTTACTGGGGTCTGACGTATACCACCCGTAGACTTGATATGCGACATATCAGACGAAGAGACCGGACTGTACGGGAGTGTTACTGATTGGATTCACAGGAGAACGTACAGGCTAGCTTGTTGATCTTCTGATCGCTCAATACCTAGGTGGCTGTTACGTTTAGCTGACCGCTTGCAGCTTGTGGGTGTTTGATATGATCATCACCTGCTACCGGCGTATTGACGATTCTTTAGAGTCCTACACAGAGGTTTCTTGGCTCAGGCAAAACGGAGTAGAGGCACATATGTGATATGTGCAGGACCGAAAATAATGCGATATGAGATACCGTATTATATTCTCGCGATATTTAGATATGAACCGGGTCATCGGATCAAGTGTTGATTCGATGAATCGGTACATGATATATTAGTCGGTTATATTCGATATAGCCGGATTGTCGGATCAAGTGTTGATTCGATGATTTAATGTATAATAATATATATGATATATTGTATTACATTATCTAATATTAGCTCACTTTATTATTTCATTTTCTCACCGGGTAATACATTGATATATATGCGATATATGTTAATTATATTATTTTCTTTTGTTGCAAATATATAATATATATGTAATATATATTATTGCAACATGATATGATTAATAATGGAACATGTTTAGTAGTGATTAAACAAGGTTAGGGTTTGATTAGGGTTAGCTCCTTCTTGCACCTTCTAGAAGGAATTCCTTTTGTCATGGTTAAGATATTATGGTTGATATTTATCCATGACTCATTCTTTAACCTAACCAAACCCTAGCCCTAGTTAATTCTCTACAAGGGTTATCCTTGTCATCCCTTGACCATGGTTCCATGATTATTCATATATTCATTTCTATTATTCATCACAAAAGGATTAACTCATTATTCATCATCTTCTTCTCTCTTGAGCTTTGAGAAAGCTTACTAGATTTTCCTTTTGTGATGTTTTCATGTGAGAATTTGATATAAAAAGAAAGCATAAATACTACTCCATCATCCTCATCTAATCTAGCCCATTAGATTAGGATGTTCACCTCATTAGAGTGAGAGAGCTTGAGTTATAGCAACTTCGACGTAGATCAACGGAGAAAAGGAATACTACAAGCTAGCACGGATCATTCGAGTCGTGGAGCCTCTCTTGAGTTCGGGAGATCATGGATCGCGGCGAAGGGACTTCTACTCGGAGCTTATGAAGCGAAGGAGCGGACTACAAAGGTTGTAATCCCTCACACTTAGTAGTAAAGATGTTTACTTGCATGTTAAACCCTAATAATCTAGCAAAGATCCCGGCTTTGGGTTGTTCGGCACGTCTAAAATTTTATTCGGGCATGGTTGATGCCTTATGAACCCTCACAAGAGTGCCTAGGAACCCTACAGTCGTCGATGAAGATGACAACAAACCTATCTAAGTACTCCCGGAAAAATTGATTCATCAGGTTCATGAATATTGTTGGTGCGTTGGTCACTCCAAATGGCATCACAAGAAATTCGTAATGTCCATAACGAGTTCTGAAAGCCGTTTTGTGAATATCAACTTGCTTGACCTTCCCCTGATGATAACCTGAACGAAGATCTAATTTAGAGAAAACACAAGATCCACTTAGCTGATCGAATAAATCATCGATACGCGGTAGCGGATACTTGTTCTTTATCGTTACTTCATTCAAGGCTCTATAATCGATGCACATTCTGTATGAACCTTCCTTCTTCTTCACGAGTAGAACTGGTGATCCCCAACTTGAAGTGCTGGGATGAATCCATCCTTTCGCCAATAATTCGTCCAACTAAGTTCGAACTTTATTAAAACCTTCCGGACTTAATCGATAAGGTGCTTTGATCACCGGTTGTGCTCCTGGTACTAAATCAATGCTGAATTCAAGAGCTCGATCGGGAGGCAAACCTGATATATCGTCAGGAAACACATTGTCGAACTCTCGAACCACTTCTTCCTTTGATCCTTCCTCTGCTTGAATTGCTGCAATCACTGCCTTATTTGGTTTCTCCTTGTAAGTACTTAGCTCTAGGGTACGGTCTCCACTTTTGAAATAGAAGACCAGATGGTGTAGAATTTCGAATACTACCCTCCTTTGACGACAGTCGATGGTAGGATAGAAGGTTCCGAGCAAATCCATACCTAGAACCACATGGAAGTTCGGTATGTCCAGCACTTTGAAGTCAGCATAGAATTCTCTGCTGCAGACGACTACTGGACACAAGCTGTATCCCATTATTGCCTTTAGAACGCCATTTCCTGAATTGACATTCCAGCTGGATACAAGCGGTGTTACTGGAATCGCATGAGTTAGGACAAACCGTTGCGACATAAAGCAGTGAGATGCTCCAGTATCGAACAGTGCTAGTACAGGAAGTGAGGCTACTAAGATTGTACCTAAGGTATGTGGGATATGTTTTAGGTATAGGAAAATATGTGGATAGGTATTAAGACAGAAAGAAAAGCTTAAAAAGAAAAGGTTACCAATGATGACTTGGCCAGTGGCCTCATCTTCTTCCACAGTCATCATGAAAGCCTGTCGCCGTGGTACATTCCTCCTTGCCTGAGGAGCATTCCTCGGAACGTTCCATTGAGCTTGATGGAACTGACAAGGAGGAGGTGCAGTCGGTGGTCCTCTAGATGGTGGAGCATGTAGTGCAAGTATCGGAGCAGGTGCTTGGATGGCTGGGCGCTGCGGGTTGTTAGTTATATATATGCCCTAAAGGCCATTGTTGTAAATATGATGTATATCATAGTGGATGCTTGAATATATATAGAGAGGACTTTCTTGCTCGATATGATAGTAAGCTATCTGGTTTCACTTTGTCTTAACATGTTGACTTGTATCGGTTTACTGTCTTGCTCTCACATGTGTAAGTCCATGCTACCTCTCCCGGTACTTACGGGCTTGCGGAAATGATGAAAAACAATTTTCTAGAGGCGGTAACATGGACACAAAACGGATCTTTGTTAAACTATCTACCTAACATCCTAACTAGGAGTTGTTAACTACTCGGTTAGGGGGTTATACCTTTCTTGAACTCCTTCGTCTTCAACTCGTGATGGTGTACGGACCGGCCTCTCCTCGTCGTCTTCTTGCGCCGAAGACGGATCCACCCAAAAGCTTCTACCTTTGGCTTCTTCTTCGAACTTGAAGAAACTAGATCACTCGGTTTGCTAAACCTTATGAACTAGGATGAGTAGAGGATTGTTTTGGTGTCTTTTTATCTCTAGGGCAATGAGTCTCAACACATGAGAATGGTTTGCCCTTGAGGTAGAGAGAGAGCAAGAGGAAGAGGGTGAGAGTTAAAGAAAAATGAGAGAGCTCAAGAGAGAGAAAGCTAATCAAAGAATGAGCCTCACTTTTCTCATACCCCCTCTCATAATCCAAAAGCATCATGATAACAAGTAATGATAATTGAGTATATTGTAAAGGTTATTATCATGACAAATGACACTATCAATTCTTGCATTAAATGCAAATGGTGAACAAAACAAACAAGCATAAGTCAATGCAACCAAATGATGGCTATTGTCATGATGGTGGTCAACAAGTCCAACCTAGTCAACCGGTCAACAAAAGTCAACAAGTCAACTAGGTCAACCTTTCAACCCTAACCATGTCACTATAATACTCAATTAATATTATTGTTAATCATATGTCTTAATCTCATTAGGGTTTGACAAAAGTCAACAGTCAGCAACCCTAATGAGAATCCTCTGCCTGTCTCTGTCAACTGTGCATACACACCCGTATCCACGTTCCGGGGAACACGAATACAAACGAGATAAAACCAATCCCAAAACGTACACTAGGATCTGGTTTAAACCAAAGCCCGCTAGTGTTAACTGTCCGGAAACCAAACGTGCACAAGTGCACGGATGTGACCGAACCCTGTCGCAAAACCATGCGACCTGTCGCAAAACCATACGACCTCTACTCTTTTGCCTAAAGGCGAATAGCTTTCTGTGTGGGACTCTAAAGACTCAACACTACGCTGGCAGTGGGTTTAACCACATACCGCAAGCGGCACTAGCTGTGCGTAACGGCCCCTAGGTAGATGCCGATAAGAAGACGGACGAGGTGAAACCCGTCTGAACTTCTACTGAGCCTGAATGTGACAGTGTCCGTACAGTCCGGTCTGTTCGTCTGATACATCGCATGTCGGGCCTAGGGGGCTGTAAACGTCAGTCCCCTAATAGCGGTACAAGTCGTGTCGGAGTGTAGCCCAGAACACCCTGAGATAACACTGGAAGCCTACCAGTATATCTCGCTTGCCCTGGCCAGGGACTACTCGTGTAATGGCTCTCCTAGACACAGCGCGATGTCAACCCCCAATACCTGGAGAGACGAATCCTGTCTAACCGTCACTGCCTCCAAGTGCTTCGGGACTGCACCCAAAAACTACCTGTTTGCACGACTCCTTTGAGCCGTGGTAGGGTAGTAATCAAAGTACAGTGGGAACACACTCGAGGCGAAGTGACAGTGTCAAGTCAGCGGACTAAGCTGTACTCATGTCACCTGGGAACTGATAACTGACGATAGGTATAGTACCAACCAACAGTTCCCGACGAGTCCTGTCCAGTGTACTCGTAACCTAACGAGCACCCGCATACTATCTCAAGTACGACGTACCGACGGCTGTGGGACAGACCGTCTCCTACACTGGGATGAGAAGCGCATACGCTAGTCTACTCCAGAGTATCGATGCCCTGTCTCGATAGTCCTGCGACTAGGGACCTGTATAAGGATATGCTTATGGATTACCCAGCCCCCACGAGTGTGACTGCCATCACAACGCTGGTAATCAAGCAAAGATCCTAAGGGCTCCACTAATGCGTATAGGTGACATAATAAAATAAACACATGTACACATTAAAGTAGAAACAAACCAAGTAGCATACTACCATTTTGAGTAAGATTGTCTATACAACTGTGAATATCCCAAGCTTCCATTAAGTAATATACAAACTAGTATGATACAGTAATGGCCTCTAGGGCATATACACTAACAATCTCCCACTTGCTCTAAGGCCATGTACTGGCGTATCGAAGACCTATCATCTCGATCAGCCGCTCGAACTGAGTCTGGGGCAAGGCCTTGGTGAATGGATCTGCAGTGTTATCTTCTGAAGCAACCCTCCGAACCTCGATCTCCTGGCGATCCACGATCTCCCTGATCAGGTGATACCGCCTCAAGATGTGTCTGGATTTCTGATGGGACCTGGGTTCCTTCGCTAAAGCTATAGCCCCGTTGTTGTCGCAATACAGAGGTATTGGGTCAACAATGGACGGAACCACCTGAAGCTGTTTCAAGAACTTCCTCATCCAGACGGCTTCTTTTGCGGCATCAGATGCAGCGATATATTCCGCTTCCATAGTCGAGTCAGCAACGGTTTCCTGTTTGGAACTCTTCCAACACACCGCCCCTCCGTTGAGGGTAAAGACGACTTGAAATCATCCTTGTCACTCTGGAAGCTGGAGTCAGCAAAGGCCTCGATCTGGAGGTTTTTTCCGCCATACACCAGGAACATCTCCTTAGTCATTCTCAGGTACTTGAGAATGTTCTTTACCGCATTCCAGTGTTTCTCCCTAGGGTTTGACTGATACCGGCTTACCACACTCAGTGCATAAGCTACATCTGGTCTGGTACACAACATCGCATACATTATAGAGCCTACCGCAGAAGCGTAGAGTATAATAGACATGCGATCCCTTTCCAAATCAGTCTTGGGAGACATCTCTTTGGAGAGGGTGATCCCATGACAAGCCGGTAGATTACCGCGCTTAGAATCTTCCATACTGAATCTTTTCAGTATGGTGTCGATGTACCTGGACTGTGAAAGTCCTAGTATCCTCTTGGATCTGTCACGATAGATCCGGATCCCCAGAATGTATAAGGCATCACCCAGGTCTTTCATGGAGAACCTGTGTGACAAGAACCCCTTGACAGATTGTAGCATAGGAATGTCATTTCCTATTAAGAGAATGTCATCCACGTATAATACGAGGAATACTACAGTTCTCGCTACAAATCTACTATAAATGCATGGTTCATCTGGATTTTTGATAAAGCCAAATTCTTTAACCGTCTCATCAAAACAGATGTTCCAACTCCGCGATACCTGCTTTAGTCCATAGATAGACTAAAGCAACTTGCACACCTTTCCGCTACTCCCACTCTGAATGAAACTCTCTGGCTGGTCCATATAGACACACTCCTCTAAATTTCCATTTAGAAAAGTGGTCTTTACGTCCATCTGCCAAATCTCATAATCGTGGAAAGCAGCAACGGCAAGAAGGATCCGAATGGATTTCAGCATAACCACTAGAGAAAAGGTTTCGTCATAGTCCAAGCCAGGTCTTTGACGGAAACCCTTTGCAACAAGTCTAGCTTTATAGGTCTCAACCTGTCCATCTACACCAATCTTCCTTTTGAAGATCCACTTGCATCCTATAGGTTTTACCCCATCTGGAGCAATGTCCAACGTCCATACTATGTTGGTGTACATGGACTCCATTTCGGTCCGCATTGCATCCAGCCATTTTACCGAGTCAACGCTTTGAATGGCTTGCTGGAGCTAGTAGGCTCATCACTATCAATGATGCAATCCTCTATATCCCCGTCTATGAGAAAACCGTAGTATCTCTCGGGCAGATGAGACTGCCTACTACTCCTGCGGAGCGGTGTAGGAATGTCATATTCTTTTGAACCCTCTGGTTCTACTAAGCTTTCAGTAATAGTCTGTGGTTCTGGAATTTCTTCCAGTTCTATTTCGCTCCCACTTGTTTCCTTTTCTAAGAACTGGTGTTCCAGAAAATGGGCATTACGAGAAACAATGATCTTTTGTTCCTCTGCGTAATAGAAGAGATACCCCCTGGAGTTCTTTGGGTATCCCACAAACTTCCACAGTACTGAGCGTGCCTCGAGTTTGTCCGCATGCTGCTTTTTGACAAAAGCCGGACATCCCCAGATCTTCAGATATTGAAGATAGGGTTTCTTCCCACTCCATATCTCATATGGTGTGGTAGGCACAGTCTTAGTCGGAACTCGGTTCAAAAGGTATGCAGCTGATTCTTGCGCATACCCCCAGAATGATCGTGGTAACTCAGCGTTACTCATCATGGACCGTACCATATCCAATAGGGTTCGGTTCCGTCTCTCCGATACACCGTTATGTTGCGGAGTGTATGGAGGAGTAAGCTGAGAGAGAATTCCATTCTCTTTTGAGTAATCCAGGAACTCGGCACTCAAGTATTCACCACCTCGATCAGATCTCAGTGTCTTGATACTTTTGCCGGTTTGTTTTTATACTTCATTCTTATATTCCTGGAACTTTCCAAAGGCTTCGGATTTATGTTTCATCAAGAAGACATATCCGTACCTTGAAAAGTCATCCGTAAAAGTAATGAAGTAAGAAAAACCGCTTCGTGCATGTGTAGACATTGGACCGCACACGTCGCTGTGTACGAGTCCCAAGAGCTCACTCGCTCTTACTCTGTGTCCAGTGAACGGAGTCTTTGTCATCTTTCCTTTGAGACAGGATTGATAAGTGGCATACGATTGATATTCGAACGGATGCAAATATCCTTCTGTATGTAACTTCGTCAACCTTCTCTCATTGATGTGACCCAGTCTACAATGCCATAAGAAAGTCTGATTTATTTCCGGAGACTTTCTTTTGTGTGTATTCTGGACATTGAAAATCTGTGGTTGGTTTAATACGTATATACCATTGCTTAATGTACCTGACCCAATCAGAACTTGATTAAGGTGAATGTTCACAACATTACTTACAAACGCAAATTCATAACCTTCTTTAGAAACCAAAGATACAGAAATGATATTACAAGTTGCGTTGGGTACAAAATAGCAATTACGCAAAACCAAAACATGTCCATCTGACATTCCCAGGTGATAGTCCCTCACGGCCTTAGCATCCATGCTAGCTCCGTTTGCAACTTTGAGGGTCATGTCACCTGCCTTCAAAAACCTATGGTTTCTCAACGCCTGCAAAGAATTACAGATATGAGATCCTGATCTGGTATCCAATACGTAGGAAGTAGAGTTTATTGATAGACAGTTTTCAATAACATACACACCTGAAGCTGAAGCCGCAACTTGCTTCAGATCCTTGCTCTGGCCTTCCAAGCCCTGCAATCTTTCTTCCAGTGTCCACTCTTATGACAATAGAAGCATTCTTCTTTATCCACAAGCTTCCCCACTTTCTTTGTTGCTTTTGCCTTTCCCTTCGTATCCACTTTACTAACACCGCCCCTTGGTTTGGCGGGGGCTTTCTTCTTCTTTCCCTTAGCTTTCGCCTTGGACCTAGAAGAAGAAGATCCTCCTACAAACAAAGTGAATGTTTTCCTATCTTTCTGTAGGGTGCCCTCTGCGCTCCTCAGCATGTTGAGGAGTTCTGAAAGTTCAACTTCCTTTTTCTTGTAAGTTGAAGTTCAGGATAAACTGGGCGTAAGTGGAAGGAAGGGACTGGAGAATCAAGTCCGTATAGAGCTCATTCTCCAACGTGGTCCCAAGTTCTGCGAGCTCCTCAATGTAGCCAATCATCTTAAGCACGTGTTTCGCTACCGATGATCCGACGGCCAATCTTGCCGAAAACAACTTCTTCGACACTTCGTATCTTGCGATACGAGATTGCTCTCCATACAGTTCTTTTGTATGGAGAAATATGGATTCGAGGTCCATATTCTCGTGCCTCCTCTGATGTTCATTGTCCATAGAGGCAAGCACGAGGCACTTGGCCTTCGCGCAATCGATCTCCCAGGTCTTACGAATTTCCTTATCTGCGACGCTGGAGGTGGGACCTGGGACAGGGGGAGCTTTGGTGGTAAGAAAATACCCCAGCTTGTCGTAAGTGATTGCCATTTTGACATTCCTGAGCCAATCTTTGTAGTTTGGCCCTGTCAGTATGTTTTTATCTAGTAATAACTTAAGTCCGGTCATGTTGATTGGTCGCTGCAATTAGGAGAGAGAGAAGAAACACTCAGCATGATGCTCTTGCAAGTTTAGAGTGGTTTTTAGTTTGTCTAAACAGGATGGCTCCCATTGTTTCTCGAATCCCTCCTCAAACCAAAAAGGAAGAATTAGTCGGGATCAATCTCACCGCACAATACTTGCTTAACCGTTCAGCCAGGCCAGTGTCGGTACTTCGAGGGAGGTTTTCCAACGCTTTCGCGAAATTCCTTAATTAAATAACCTCTTTTCCCTAGGGGCGTAGCCCCGCTAACACCTTTCTAGAAACCTACTTGGTTTATAGCATTGATCGTTAAGTGAGAAATTTTCCGAGGAGTAACATATACTCACAGTAGGATCGGGATCCAAATATCATCGCGTGACGAAACTGAAGGAATCCTACCAGAATCATCACACTCCAAATGGTATGCAACTCTAGCAAGTTTCAGTACTTATGAAACTCCCGATGTGGATTTTTGCCCCATGCTCTTATGACCTTGGCGTGAGGTCAAAATGTCATAAGTCACATGTCAAGTTCTACCCATCATTATCCAGGTTGATTTGAACCCACCCGTACCTACCCTTGACGTAGGAAAAAATGGCAGTACGGCTGTCCCAAACCAACGCATTCTATCTATGCAACAGATAAATATCCGGTAGCTGCCAATCACTATGCCTTGGCATGAGGTCAAAATACATAGCTTGAATACTACCGAATATTTAACTGAAATGATGGAGGGCTACGAATGGTTTAGGCTAAACCGTGAACGTAGTGAACTTGATATGATCGATGGAACGAGATAGCTTTGAAAAGGAGTGGCTCAGCATTTAAAAGTTGGTTTTGAAAAGAACCGAGTGGTTTTTGAAAGTGTTCCAACGACTTTTACTTGGTTTATTTTCTTGCATTAGTTCTTTTAATGCGTCCCATCATTTAATCCTACCATTGCAGAAAACAACCAAAATATGACGTACGCTTATGCCATTCGCATTCGCCACGGGGCCCCGTCATTACCCGTTAGGTTACTTAACTAACGACAGAGTGGGGGCTGGGCTAGCGTGGCAGTAAAACATAAGCAACGCCTAAATAATATCATATATAGATATATATTGCAATGATAGCCATTTCAGATCACAGATGAATACATTGGATATACTAGGAATCCGCAATTCGTACGAGCCTGTAACGAAAAGCAGATTACACGGTCGCGGTGAATAGCCAATACCCCACCCAAGACCCCTACGGGTGCGGCAAACTACCCGTCAAGTACCCGAAGCGGAGCAACCTCCCTCAACACCGTGAGTAGGCCACTCGGCACTTCGAGATACCCGGTAGTTTGTGCACCCCCTCCATGGGTCTATCCTAGGAGCAAAAACAGTAAAAAGAAATTATACAATGACGGCTACAACCCCGACCCGGTTGTGCAGTCATACAAATAATATTACATCAATTTACAAATTTACATGAATTGAAAGAAAAGAAAACTCTCGTCTCACAACCCCCCGGCTATTCACCCGCGACAATCCAATGAATTCATATACACATACCAGCAACATTACAGATCACAGATTTGTATAACCCCCACTAATCGACATATAGCGATTAGCAGACGTTCAATACAAATATCACATCACAGAAATAAACCCGTCAGCTTAAGTCATTAGAAACTCAATCAAAATACGGTTTTTAAAGCCCCAAAAACAAATTTTTCTTTCTGGAAAATCTGGGCAGAAAAACATATCCCAAAAATCCCAAAATACCCCATACAGTATTCTGCAGTGAAGACGATCCACAGCCGAGTTAAATCGGCCGCGGAACCGCGGCGGGAGCAAGCTCCGCCGCGTTTCCGCGGCGCTTTGAGTGGATCTCTGGACCGTTTTTCTGCAGTAAACTTTAAAAACCCTGAGTCGATTTTTGAAGCATGATTTATTATTTTTACAGTACTTTAAAAATCGACAGCAAGTTTGATTTCCGGGTGTATTTCGCGACTTTTTCTCCGATCGAATTTCTACTAACTTTGCTAACATGTTAGATAGTGTTTAACCTGGCTCTGATACCACTGTAAGTCCATGCTACCTCTCCCGGTACTTACGGGCTTGCAGAAATGATGAAAAACAATTTTCTAGAGGCGGTAACATGGACTCAAAACGGATCTTTGTTAAACTATCTACCTAACATCCTAACTAGGAGTTGTTAACTACTCGGTTAGGGGGTTATACCTTTCTTGAACTCCTTCGTCTTCAACTCGTGATGGTGTACGGACCGGCCTCTCCTCGTCGTCTTCTTGCGCCGAAGACGGATCCACCCGAAAGCTTCTACCTTTGGCTTCTTCTTCAAACTTGAAGAAACTAGATCACTCGGTTTGCTAAACCTTGTGAACTAGGATGAGTAGAGGATTGTTTTGGTGTCTTTTTATCTCTAGAGCAATGAGTCTCAACACATGAGAATGGTTTGCCCTTGAGGTAGAGAGAGAGCAAGAGGAAGAAGGTGAGAGTTAGAGAAAAATGAGAGAGCTCAAGAGAGAGAAAGCTAATCAAATAATGAGCCTCACTTTTCTCATACCCCCTCTCATAATCCAAAAGCATCATGATAACAAGTAATGATAATTGAGTATATTGTAAAGGTTATTATCATGACAAATGACACTATCAATTCTTGCATTAAATGCAAATGGTGAACAAAACAAACAAGCATAAGTCAATGCAACCAAATGATGGCCATTGTCATGATGGTGGTCAACAAGTCCAACCTAGTCAACCGGTCAACAAAAGTTAACAAGTCAACTAGGTCAACCTTTCAACCCTAACCATGTCACTATAATACTCAATTAATAATATTGTTAATCATATGTCTTAATCTCATTAGGGTTTGACAAAAGTCAACAGTCAGCAACCCTAATGAGAATCCTTTGCCTCTGTCTCTGTCAACTGTGCATACACACCCGTATCCGCGTTCCGGGGAATACGAATACAAACGAGATAAAACCAATCCCAAAACGTACACTAGGATCTGGCTTAAACCAAAGCACGCTAGTGTTAACTGTCCGGACACCAAACGTGCACAAGTGCACGGATGTGACCGAACCCTGTCGCAAAACCATGCGACCTGTCGCAAAACCATGCGACCTCTACTCTTTTGCCAAAAGGCGAATAGCTTTCTGTGTGGGACTCTAAAGACTCGACACTACGCTGGCAGTGGGTTTAACCACATACCGCAAGCGGCACTAGCTGTGCGTAACGGCCCCCAGGTAGATGCCGATAAGAAGACGGACGAGGTGAAACCCATCTGAACTCCTACTGAGCCTGAATGTGACAATCTCCGTAAAGTCCGGTCTGTTCGTCTGATACATCGCATGGCGGGCCTAGGGGGCGGTAAACGTCAGTCCCCTAATAGCGGTACAAGTCGTGTCGGAGTGTTGCCCAGAACACCCTGAGATAACAATGGAAGCCTACCAGTATATCTCGCTTGCCCTGGCCAGGGACTACTCGTGTAATGGCTCTTCTAGACACAGCGCGATGTCAACCCCCAATACCGGGAGAGACGAATCCTGTCTAACCGTCACTGCCTCCAAGTGCTTCGGGACTGCACCCAAAAACTACCTGTTTGCACGACTCCTTTGAGCCGTGGTAGGGTAGTAATCAAAGTACAGTGGGAACACACTCGAGGCGAAGTGACAGTGTCAAGTCAGCGGACTAAGCTGTACTCATGTCACCTGGGAACTGATAACTAACGATAGGTATAGTACCAACCAACAGTTCCCGACGAGTCCTGTCCAGTGTACTCGTAACCTAACGAGCACCCGCATACTATCTCAAGTACGACGTACTGACGGCTGTGGGACAGACCGTCTCCCACACTGGGATGAGAAGCGCATACGCTAGTCTACTCCGGAGTATCGATGCCCTGTCTCGATAGTCCTGCGACTAGGGACCTGTATAAGGATGTGCTTATGGATTACCCAGCCCCCACGAGTGTGACTGCCATCACAACGCTGGTAATCAAGCAAAAATCCTAAGGGCTCCACTAATGCGTATAGGTGATATAATAAAATAAACATATGTACACATTAAAGTAGAAACAAACCAAGTAGCATACTACCATTTTGAGCAAGATTGTCTATACAACTGTGAATATCCCAAGCTTCCATTAAGTAATATACAAACTAGTATGATACAGTAATGGCCTCTAGGGCATATACACTAACAACATGTTGATAAAGCCCTTAGGATATGTACTCGACTACTAGGACTATGATGCAGATTATAATAGTGGCGCCAGCGTAGTCCAAGAGTACATCCTATAACTGTTCCTAGTCGAGAGCGTATCGAGACAGGGCATCGATACTCCAGAGTAGACTAGGGTATACGCATCTTAACCCATATGATGGGCGATGGATGATCCCATATCCATTGGTATTTGACATCAAAGATGGTGTACGGGTGCTCAGTGGTTACTGGGTACACTAAACGGACTCACCGAGAACTTCTAGATGGTATTATACCTATCATTAGATAGCAGTTCTCTGGTGACATTGGTACAGGTTAGTTTGTAGACCCGAGATCGTCATAGTGTTTTGTATGATTTCCACTGTGCTTTGATTTCCACCTTACCACGTTCATGAGAATGTGCAAAACGGTGGCTTTTGGGTACAGTACCGAATCACATGGAGGTAATAAGCGATAGGAGGGTTTCGTCTCTCCCGGTATTTGGGGTTGATGTTGCGCAGTGTTCGATTGGCTATAACTGGAAGTCCCTGGCCAGGGCTGATATGGAGATCTACTGGTAAGTGTTATCAGTAGTTTCTCGAACCGTTATGAGCCTCACATCGACACGACTTATCGGTTACTTGGGTCTGACGTTTACCACCCCTAGACTGGATATGCGACATATCAGACGAAGAGACCGGACTGTATGCTAGTGTTACTGATTGGATTCACAGGAGTGTGTGCAGGCTTGATTATTGATCTTCTGATCGTTCAATACCCGGGTGGCTGTTACGTTTAGCTGACCGCTTACAGCTTGTGGGTGTTTGATATGATCACCACCCACTGCCGGCGTATTGGCGAGTCTTTAGAGTCCTACAAAGAGGTTTCCTGGCTCAGGCGAAACGGAGTAGGAGAACATATGTGATATGTGCAGGACCGAGATTAATACGATATGTGATACCGTATTCTATTCTCGCGATATGTGATATCAGCCAGTTGTATGTGATATAGCCGGGTTATCGGATCAAGTGTTGATTCGATAAAATGATACATTTAATATTAGTCGGTTATATGTAATATAGACGGATTATTAAATCAAATGTTGATTTAATAATTTAATGTAGAATTATATATTAGATATATTAAATTACATTAACTGATATATTGCTCACTTAAGTATTTCATTTTCTCACATTTGGATACATTTAACATATATGTGATATATGTTTAAAGTATTCTTTTCTTTTGTTACAAAATATTATATATATGATATGTGATATTGTAACATGGTAGATTATACATGCAACTAGGGTATATGAGAATCACACCATGGTTTTATATTATGGTTCGAATTATATTTATTTTGGTAATTCAAAATTGTGGATAATTGATGAGATATTTCCATAATTGACTTTGTCCACTCTCTTGATATTTTCCAAGATATTTATTAACCTAACCCTAATAACAAACCATGGTCTATTCTCTATAAGGGTTAAGCATGACATGCTTAACCCTTGGTGGCATTTTCTAACCTCACACAATTATTCTTTCATCACAATTCATTCTCACTTGAGCTTCTTCTTCTTCTTCTTCATTGATTTTGCTCTCTTGATTTTCTTCATGTGATGAAAAATAGTGAGAATTAAAAATACTAAAGTGAGAAAAATTCTTACTTCATCATCCTCTTCTATAATAGCCATATAGATTAGTGTGTTAACTTCACTAATCCATAATTAGTGAAGAGATACCTTGGGTTTGTGATTCTTCAAGGTAGATCATCTTGGATTGTGAAGACTACAAGCAAGGATGCCTCATTCAACTTATGGAGCCTCTCTAGAGTCCAGGAGCATGATGATCGCAATGAAGGGACCTCAACTCGGAGCTTTAGAAGTGAAGGAGAGGACTACAAAGATTGTAATCCCTAATCACTTAGTAGTAAAGAGTTTACTTGTTGTTTCTAACCCAAATTCTTTAGTAAAGATCCTTGCTTAGGTTGTTTGGCACTTGAAAATTTTAAATACGGCATTTTTGATTCCTTGTAAAACCTTGTTCTAGTGCCTAAGAACCTTACATTGGTATTAGTACCTAGCTAGAGCATTTGGCGTTGCGTAGGCGAAATTAAAAGTCTGAACGAACTCCGAATAACCGAATTTTCCCACTTACTGGAAATTTTTTCAAAACTTGAAATTTTTCATATTAAAAATAGTCAGAAAATCATGCAGGTAATTCTATGGACCCTCTTGAAGATCGAGTCCCTAACTCGCTTTAGTGACCGCGGAACCGCGGCCAAAACATGATTTTGGCGGAGGTTCCGTGGTGCCACTAAGGAGGCAAGGGACGGAACTTCAACGGTTGGTCCATTGGTACTGGAGCATGATTCTGGGAATTTTTAATTGTGCTTAAGTGTTGAGCTCTCTGGGAATTTTGGGAATTCGTTGATTCGATCGAATTGTTTAACGTCGTCTAGCTTTCTGAGATGTGATACAATAATTAGAATCTACAAATTTGTTTGTTGCGTGTAAATCTAACATTTCGGTCTCAGTTGTAATCGAAAATCTTGTTGAATTATCCAACTTATTTTGAAAAAGTGTTTTCATGGGTGAGACCTAAATGCGAGATTCACATTGTTAGGCATGAAATCTTGGATATGTGATATCCCGAGTTTGTGTTTTCTAAGGGCAGTTACGATTCCAATTGTTGAAGTTTTTCTTTTTCCCTTTTATGCGACCGTAAGTGTAATATGTGATGTATCGCCGGTTTCGTTGCTATATATCAACGACAATTGGGATATGCATATTTACTTACGTTGATGACATGTGATGTTATGTGTTGCTGTGATATGTTATATTGGATCGTCGTGATTTGAATAGCCGGGGGTTTTATGTGAGATGAGGTTTTTATTTTCATTCATGTAAAACTCAATATTCTTTTATTGGGGCACTTTCGGGTTGAGGATGATGTCACCATTGTATATTATTTACTTTTCCGCATTAGGATAGACCTAAGGTGGAGAGCACATGTAACCGGGCTCTAAGGTCCAGTGGGAGGCCATCTCGAGGAGTCGAGACCGGGTCTCCTAACCCTAGAATTGGTAGGGTTGCTTGCCGCTCTCGTAGGGGTCTAGGGATGTGGGTTTGGATATTCATCGCGACCGTGGAATCCGTGTTTTATACAGGCGCAAAATAAAACACGGACCTCCTAGTATATCCAATATTTCATATGCTATCTTCTGCTGCTGATATTCTGTGATGTGATCATTTTATATGCGTGAGACGAATGCTTTATTATTGTATATATGATATATAATAAACGTTGCTTATGTTTTGGACCCACGGTAGTCCCGCCCCGGTATGCCGTTAGTTAAGTAACCTAACGGTGCATAACGGGACACTGTGGCGAAGGCGGATAGCACAAGCGTATATTGTATTTCCGTTTCTTTTATGATTATTAGGAAGCATAAATGATGGGACGTCATTAATGAGATTAATGAAAGATAAAGAAACCTAAAAGATATTGTAGAATCAAATTTTTTAAAAGGGTAGCTCTAGTTTTTGCTTTGCAAAACGGTATTTCTTGTAGAATATCCAGACCTTATTAGAAAAGGAAAGAGCCGAGATCCCTTCACCGGGAGTGACCTCTTTAGCGAAACTAGCAGATGTTACAACTCACTCGGTTTTGTTTTTGATTTCTTCTATAGTTCTTGCTTTGCATAGTGGTATTTGTGAAATATCCTGCACCTTATTCGATAAGGAAAGAGCCGAGATCCCTTCATCGGGAGTGACCTCTTTAGCAAAACTAGTAAAAGCCTAAAAAACGCTCCTTTTCAAAATCACTTGTTTCTACAACGATATCATGTTCATTACGCAAAAGGTTTTCTGAAAAACCTGCGTAGCCCTCCGTCATTTCAGATAAGTACTACTTAGTATTCGTGCTACGTTTGTTGGCCTGCGTCAAGGCGTAGTGTGCGGTAACTAACTAGTGCTTATCTGAAACATAAGATAATATTGGATTAGGGTAGTTGTGGACTTTGTTGGTCTTCGTCAAGGCTCGTGCGGGTGCGTTTAATTCAATCAGGTAACGATGAGTTGAATTTGACTAGCGGACTATGATTTGTTGGCTTGCGTCAAGGTCATAGCATGCTAGGGCAAAAGCATTATCGTGATTTTCAAGTGTTGAAATTTGCAATGAGATTGCATACCTTCTATGAGATAGTTGGTTACCGATATCAACTGCGAGTAAGAGTTACTCCTGGGAGAGTTTTACACATGACAATTAGCCGATCAAGTAGGTGTCTAGAAAGGTGTTGACGGGGTTATGCCTCTGGGAAAATGAGGTTTATTTTAATTAGGTCCGTACGAAAGCACGGGGAACCTCCCTCAAAGTACCAACACTGACCTGGCTGAAAGTTCGGCGAACTTGTAAGGTGTAGTTAATCCCGGATAGTCTTACCTTTTAGGGTTTGAAGGAAGATTTGATAAAAGCAGTGGGAGCCATCCTGATTAGATAAGATAATAACCAATCTAATCTTGCAAGAGCATACTGTTTCCCCAATCAGAGCAAAGCTCTGTTCAAATTTTGAAATTTGAAATGAAGCAGCGCTTCATTGCAGCGCCAGCGCTGAGAGTCAAAGGCTCTGAGGCAGCGCACCATATGCAAAGTACGTTAGCGCTGCACTCTAAGCAGCGCACCACATGCAAAGCACGAGAGAGCTAGCGCTAAGAGCGCTGCACTCTAAGCAGCGCACCACGTGCAAAGCACGTGAGCGCTAGCGATAGAACAAAATGTTCTCGGCCCTTTGATCAATGATCCAACGAACATGATTAAAAATCATCAATTGACCAGAATAAAATTCTGTTAAGGAAAACATTCCTCAGAATCTTTCCAAACAGGAAAAATTATGCTCTGAAAATCAGAGCACCATTGGATCAATGATCCAATGGTGATTAAGAATCACCAAAATACAGAATAAATTCTTTATGGGAAAAGATTTCCCAATCTTGTTAAAAATAAGAAGATTGCCTTCTATAAAACAGAAGCCATAGGATCAAAGATCCAACGGTGGGGAAATCCCCAAATCAATTAGAGAAAAGATCTCTTCAACTGATTCAACAAATCAGCCTTCACTATATAAAGGACTCAAGACTTCAAGTCTGATATAGAGAGACCTCCCCATAAGCTTTCAAATCGAAAGAAGAAAAAAGAGAGGACCCCCCCCATAAACTTTGAGAAATTTCAGAGAGAAGAGCAAGCTCTCAGCAGAAGAAGAATTTCTTCAAGGTAAAATAAAGAGATCAAAGCATCTCATCAGAAAAAGAACTTGATTCTTTTGCCAGATCATAGATCTTTAAGACAAATTGGCATTCACAAAAGAGATCATAACATCTCATTATAAAAAGGGGGGAGAATAATTCAATTCTCTTAGGATCACAGATCCATAAAGGCAAAGCCTTTCACCAAGAATATAAGAGATTGAAACATCTCCTATAAAATAAGAACTTTGTTCTTAGATCCATGAGACAAAGTCTCTATAAGAGAAAAATTAATTCTCAGAGTGCAAAGCTGCCTAGAAAGAGCCTTAGCCCTCCAAGTTTAAAGGAGCGCCCCAGCGCTTGTTCATATCAGATTTTTGCATTTTCATACCGTCCAATTTTTATCACATTGCATATCCGTAGATACTCTTGAGCCGTGTTTGCTAGTCAATTGCAGGATACAGGTCCTCGGTTCCAAAACGGTGAAATTCATGAAAAAACACGACAAAATCCGGGTTCCTGCCAACCACAGATAAAACACGGTCTCCGCTCTTCATCCGTATGTTGCCAGATACCAGTTTAGGAGACAAAAGGACAAATCAATTGTCACCTTCATGCACAAAGCACTATGGTAGCACATAATCCAAGAGATCTACACGGAGCTCGAGGCAATCATCCACAAAAAGTCCACTTCAAAACACCTCTCCCTCAACAGAAATTCTGGAAGAATTGTGGAAGTATTTTCAGAAAATACATACAACAGAAAAGAGGGGAAAGAAGAACAGGGAAGTACCCCAAAGCGCACACCCTAAACCTACCAAGGTGCGGCGGATCCGCGGCCAAAGGGGGGTCTAGGCCGCGGATCCGCGGCAGTACCGTGCCTTCAGCCGACCAATTTTCAGGGGTATTTTGGTCTTTGCATTTGTGGTCTGGTGGTTGCCCTAGGTTTTCATTCTCCAGCCTATAAATAGCCCAGAAGTTTGAGAAGGAAGGGGTCCAATTCTTGTATTTATTTTGCTAAGTTTTAGTTACATGTTCTTCTTCCTCTTCTCACCTCTTCTCCATTAAACTTGTAAGTGAGCTTTTGAGTGAAGAGTGATGAATAAAGAAGACCATTTTATTATCATGCTTGTCTCCTTATATTTATGCTTGTTGTAATTTTAATTCGTTAAGTAGTTGTTGTTATTTCCTTGTTATTACTTTCTTCTCTTTTTTCTTTATCCTTACATATGACAATGATACTTACGCTTGATCCTCGCCAAGGTGAGGTCGCAAATAGTTAGTCGTATTCTTCTAATCTCCTTCTTTCTATCTTCCTCTTTTGTGTTGTTTTATTTTTCCGTATTATGATGTGTGAGTAGTTCATTCTTGTTAGGGTAGGATAAGGGAAGTTTGAGAGAAGGAAATCTCTCTCACTCTTTCCTTGCCCAACATCTTAAATCGACTCCCGTTAACCCAACCACAATCCGCTCCTTACGGCACCCTATCCTATATGATAGCGGTGATTCCGTAGTGAGACCGGTTGTGGTTGGATTAACCGGAGGTTATGGCTAAGAGCCAAGAACGGACGGACAAGCACCAAAAGGAAGACTTATGCGTTGGAAAGCCTAGCTTATACTCGCAAAGTCCTTCCTAGTCGTGCTAATCCCCGTTGTTGCCGATTACCATAACTCGATATTAAGAAGGGCAACGAAAGATGTGGAGACTCCTAACTCAAACTAACCTAATCCTAACCCTAACATGCTCTCTTTAAATATCAACTCAACACTTAAATAACTACAAACAAAATCTGAACAACCGGACTTAACTCGTCGAAAAACACATAGAAAAAGATTCCCATCTCCCTGCGGACGACCCGTACTCAACCGGCTAGCTACGTGCGAAACCGTCTTGATTGCGGTATTTAAACTAGAACTTGAACACGCTCGTATCCTAACAATCAAATGGCGCCGTTGCCGGGGAGACGGTAGTTTGTTTCTTTGTGAAATTTCGGGTTAATTTGTAAGTATAACTCTAACCAAAAAACAAAAAAAAAACAAAAAATATATATACATTGTAAACAAAACCATCTTGTTTTTTTTGATTAGTTTTTGTGCAAGTGTGAAGGAAAATACAAGTTTGAGTTCAGTGGCCAAGACGCTGAAAATACGGAGTTCAAGTACAGTGCCAAAGACGTGGGAAGATAGACCCACATTTCGCGGCTACACCGCGACGGAAAAAAAACGAAGCATACGGCCTACTGTCAAAATCTGGAGCAGATACAGTGAGTAAATTCAAATTCAGAACATCCAGAAAACCAGAGGACACCCAACAGAACCCACACAAGAAAAATGATGCATCCACACCTCTTTACAGCCGCGGAACCGCGGCATTAGGGCTCTTTTGCCGCGGAACCGCGGCCACTTGAGGAGTTCTCTGTGCCAAATTTTCTGGGTAAGCTTCTCTTCTCTCTCCACTCCTCTGGACTCCAATAAATTGTGTTTTCTGCAGCCTTCTTTGCGCAAATTCTTCTCCCCCTTCCAATAAACTGTTCTTGTGCAGGATTCTTTGCGCCGCAAATAAAAATTGTTTGCAGTTGATTTGTTACTGTTTTGCATTCTTTAATACGGACTTAAGGGGCTTGAAACCAATTCAGATTGGGTGGGGATTTCATCACCCTTCCCAGGACCCCGGAAATCACTAAAGCATATGCATTGTCCATTGTAAATTAAAAAATACTAGACTTCAGCCCTAAGGACTTCGCGCTCATTAGGAGAAGATAAACCTTGTTTAGAACCTCGCTTAACCGTATATTGTTTACGGGGTGTCTAGGAAAGTGTTAAAGGCGCAACCGCCGAAAGAGAAAGGGTTATTTAATTAAGGAACTTCGCGAAAGCGTTGGACAACCTCCCCTTATCTCTGCACTTACCTGGCCTCGTGATCAGTGTATTTTTAAGCCCGTTTCTCAACATTGTTTAACTTCGACAATCAAGTTCAGGAGCAGGTCTAGTAGACCTAGGTTACCCTAGATCTAGGTGTGATTGTGCATATCTTGTTTGTGATTGCTTAAGCCGTATTTCCGTACATACTTCTGTAAATCTCTTTCTAAAAAAAATAATAAAAAAAAAAGAAAAAAATCAAAAACTTTTATAAAACTTGCCCTTTTGTCGCCAAATCCATTTTCACCCACCACCCATCGCCTTTCTTCATTGACGTTTTCTTACCCTCACCTTCTTCGCTTTGACTATACTAAACTCGTTTAGTGTATGTCCGCTTGGACTCGGGACACTAGCGCCCGTCTTGTCCGCGTTACGTTAGTCGCGACCGACTACGCGATCGACTCCGAAGTCGATACTCCGTCCACTCCTCTTTCACCCCTTCCTTTGCCGGCCAACTCCGACGTTGACCGGAATTCTGTTCATACATCTTCACCTTCACCTTCACCAACCTCTTCTTCCGCGATGTCGGGATTTAATCCGAACATCTCGTTGACCACCCCTGGATTGGCTCCACCTCCTACGGAGACCAATCTTCCACCACCTCCGCCTGTTGTAGCGCCGCAGCGAATTGCGCTCCAGGATCGTTTCTACCCTACCCGTTCTGCACTTCCCACCTGCCTTTCTCTTCCTCCGGCCAATGGGGACAACTTTGAAATTAAGCCCCATTTCATCAACATGCTTCCACGTTTTCATGGGCTTGAATCTGAAGATGCCTATATCTTCATAAACAAATTTCAAAATGTCTGTGCCATGATGAAAACAACCCAGCTGTCGGACGATGCTATACGTCTACGGGTCATTCCGTTCACTTTATGCGATCTCGCTGAAAAATGGCTGTATAGCACCGCTTCCCACTCAATCACCAGCTGGGACGAGTTTGTTAAAGCGTTTCTGAAAAAATTCTACCCAAATCATAAGACCGCAAGAATTCGAAATGAAATCAACCAATTCTCCCAGCTTCCTTCTGAACCCTTCTGGAAGTGCTTTGACCGATACAAAGACGACCTTGTTCAGTGTCCTCACCACGGTATAGAGAAATGGCAGCTCTGCCAAACCTTATACGAGGGACTGAACCCAGCAACGAAGCAGTTGCTGGAAACCATCTGTCAGGCCACTTCCTATCCAAATCTGACGAGGAAGCGTGGCAATTCTTTGACGATCTTGCGGAGCAAACGCTACAGTGGGAGAGCACTAGACCGACTTCTTCTTCTTCTACCTCCACTTCTACCGGTCAGTCTAGGGTAGGAATCCACCAACTCGATGTCTCTATTGCAATGAAAGCTGAAATGGCTGCAATAACACGAAAGCTTGAAGCGATAGAGAGCAAATTTTCTGCTCCTGCCCCCACACCTGTTCTCCCCCTTCGTACCATCTGCGCTTGTTGTTCCGATCCGTCCCACTTGACCGAAGAGTGTCCTTACAATTCACCCTCGCAAGGACAGGATCAGGTTAATGCTGCCTTCCAGCAAAGACCGAGGAATGATCCATACTCTTCCACCTACAATCCCGGTTGGAGGAACCACCCCAATTTCGCCTGGAATCAGAATCAGAATCAATTCCAGGGAAACAATTTCCAAAGGGCCCCTCCACCGCAACAACAAGCGCCACAACAAACTCAGCATCAGTATCAGCAGCCCTTCCAACCCCAACCTTACCAAAACCAGACGAACAACTTTGCACCCAACAACTCTTTTCCACCAAACAACAATTTTGTTCCGTCAAACACTGATAAGGTTTCCTCGCTCGAGCGAAGTCTGGAGGCGTTTGTTAAACAATCGACTCAATCCACCGCCAACATCCAGTCTTCGATTCAATCTTTAGTGCAACACACTGCCGCACACGGGCAAAGCATCAAGACCATCGAGGCCCAGATTGCACAGCTGAACGCGGCCTTGAGCGAGCGAGAGAAGGGGAAGCTCCCGTCCCAGCCACTTCCAAATCCCGGCCACCCACATAATGCACATGTTGCTCTTGAACAACAAAACCATAATGTGAGTGCCGTGACCACACTGAGATCGGGGAGGGTGCTGCAAAACGACATTGGCAAGCGAATCAACGATGACACCCCGGCCGCTTCTTCTTCTTCTTCTTCTCCTTCTTCTCCTTCGTCTTCCGAGCCTATTCTCCGTTCTTCACAAGGCTCTCCCTCTTCTTCTTCTGCTCTGAACGGACCCGCTTCTCCCTCCACGAAAACACCTATTCTGGGATCCGTTCCAACTCCAAAATCTCCTCCTCCAGCATTAGACTCAACCAATTTTCAAAATGTTCCATTTCCAAACCGGTTGAGGTCTAACAAACAAAATCCACAAATGGAGAAGATTTTGGAGTTATTCAAGCAAGTTAACATTAACATTCCTCTTTTAGATGCTGTCCAACAAGTCCCGTCTTACGCGAAAATCTTAAAGGACTTGTGCACGAAAAAGAGGAAGTCTCAGGTACCCAAGAAAGTTTTCTTGGCTAGTGCTGTGAGTGATGCCCTTACCCAATCTTTACCACAAAAACGGAAGGACCCTGGCTGTCCTACGATTTCAATTACTATTGGGGATAAGAACATCAACCGCGCACTATTAGATCTTGGTGCCAGTGTTAACTTGCTTCCGTATTCAGTATACGAGCAATTAGGCGTCGGAGAGCTGAAACCCACACACTGCACTCTCCAGATGGCCGACCGATCGATCACCCATCCTAGGGGTGAGCTAGAGGATGTGTTAATAAAAGTCGGGGACTTCATATTCCCCGTTGACTTCATTGTCTTAGATACACAGCCTGTAGCTAACCCCCGGAATCAAATTCCGGTGATACTCGGTCGCCCATTTCTCGCAACCTCAAATGCTGTGATCAATTGTCGCAATGGTTCAATGAACCTCTCTTTTGGAAATATGACAATTGAACTCAACATTTTTAGGTTGGGGAATCAGCCCGCCGAACCTAATGCTCATATACTGGATGTCTGCTCGATCCAGGAGATCACACCAGAAGAGTGTGAATTCGAGGAGTTTCTGTTTGAACACGATAATCTTGACGCCGCTAGTGCGTTTCTCTTCGAACCTGCTGCTGCTTCTGCGCCCGACAGCGAATACGAGTGTTTCACATTCTTGAACGATCTTAGCCGCGCACAACCCGAGTTTGAATCTTTCGACTTTTCGGATGAGTTACCTGAACCATCCGACTCGGTTGCCTACACTCGTTTTGAACCTTTGCTGGAGTCCTTTGAGTTCGAGACCTTTGCACCAGTCTTGCCTTCCATCATTTCACCTCCAACGCTCGAACTCAAGCCGTTGCCGTCTCACCTTAAGTATGCTTACTTAGGTGAGAACGAGACCCTCCCTGTTATCATTTCGGCTTCTCTAGCTCCAGAGCAAGAGAAAGCCCTTCTCGCGGTCTTGCACGGCAACAGGCAAGCTTTTGGCTGGTCCATGGCGGACATCAAGGGGATTAGTCCCCTGATCGTTGAGCATCACATTCATCTGATGGATGATGCCAAACCAGCCCGGGATCCATAAAGACGTCTTAATCCAGTCATGAAGGAGGCTGTGAAGAAGGAGATCGTCAAATGTCTAGATAGTGGTATCATTTACCCTATCTCTGATAGCCAGTGGGTTAGCCCCATTCATGTTGTCCCCAAGAAGTCGGGCATCACGGTCATAACCAACGAGGCGAATGAGTTAATCCCTACTCGCACCCAAACTGGGTGGCGAGTTTGCATTGATTACAGAAAACTCAACGCCGCAACGCGGAAAGACCACTTTCCGCTACCTTTTATTGACCAGATGCTCGAACGATTGGCCGGACATGAGTACTATTGCTTTCTTGATGGCTACTCTGGCTATAATCAAATTCCCATCGCCGAAAAAGACAAGGACAAGACCACTTTCACTTGTCCTTTCGGCACGTTTGCATATCGACGCATGCCCTTTGGGTTATGCATTGCGCCCGCTACCTTCCAGCGGTGTATGATGGGAATTTTCTCTGACATGGTGGAGAAATTTCTGGAGATTTTCATGGATGACTTCTCCATTTTCGGCGACTCCTTTGACGAGTGTTTGCTGCATCTTGACGCTGTCCTTACCCGATGTAAGGACAAGAATCTCACTTTGAACTGGGAGAAATGCCACTTCATGGTGCGCGAAGGTATTGTCTTAGGACATATCATCTCGCAAAATGGCATAGAGGTTGACAAAGCAAAGATTGAGGTCATTTCCAATCTGCCTCCTCCCCGATGCGTCAGAGATATCCGAGCCTTCCTTGGCCATGCCGGTTTTTATAGACGGTTTATCAAGGACTTTAGCAAGATTGCTAGGCCCTTGACTCTTTTGCTGGCTAAGGACACGCCTTTCGACTTCAACTCGAGCTGTGTCACTGCATTCGAGTCACTGAAACGCTCACTCACTTCTGCTCCCGTTCTTTCTTCTCCTGACTGGACGCACCCATTCGAGATCATGTGCGATGCATCCGACTTTGCCATCGGTGCTGTCCTTGGACAGCATATCAACAAGATGCCGCACGTAATCTATTACGCAAGCCGAACCCTAAACGATGCCCAACTTAACTATACGACAACTGAGAAAGAATTCTTAGCTGTTGTATTTTCTTTAGAAAAGTTCAGGCCCTACCTCATCGGCTCTCCAGTCATTGTCTACACTGACCATTCAGCTCTGCGCCATCTTTTTGCGAAGAAAGATGCAAAATCTCGGTTAATCCGTTGGATCCTCTTGCTTCAAGAGTTTGACCTTGTCATTAAGGACAAACGAGGATGTGAAAACGTGGTTGCCGACCATCTCTCACGACTTCCTTCTTCGCCTTCGCTTCCAATTCCGATCAATGACGTTTTCCCGGATGAACAGCTCTTGGCAGTATCGTGCGAACCCTGGTTCGCAGATACTGTGAACTATTTAGCCACGGGATTACTACCGACCGAATGGTCAAGTCAGGACAGACTTCGCTTCTTATCCCAAGTAAAACACTTTTACTGGGATGAACCCTACTTGTTCAAGTACTGTCCCGACCAGATTATTCGTCGGTGTGTCCCTGATGAGGAATTCAAGAGTGTGCTGTCATTTTGCCACGATCAAGCGTGTGGCGGGCATTTTGGGCCCAGAAAGACAGCCGAGAAGATCTTGCAATGTGGTTTCTACTGGCCACAACTTTTCAAAGACGCTCACGACTATTGCAAGACTTGCTCCCGGTGCCAACACATGGGCCGGATATCCCGGAGGAATGAGATGCCGCTCCAACCGATCTTGGTTGTGGAGATTTTCGATGTTTGGGGGATAGACTTCATGGGGCCGTTTCCCAGCTCTTTTGGGAACTTGTACATCCTTCTAGCTGTTGATTACGTCTCTAAATGGGTCGAGGCTGTGCCCAGCCGAACTAACGACAACAAGGTTGTCGTTAGGTTCCTTAAAGAAAACATTTTCTCCCGGTTTGGGCACCCCCGAGCGATCATTAGCGACAATGGAAGTCATTTCTGCAATAGGACTTTCGAGGCCTTGATGCAGAAATACTCCATTAATCATAAGCTCTCTACGCCCTACCACCCCCAAACCTGCGGGCAGGCCGAAGTTTCAAATCGGCAAATCAAGCAGATACTGGAGAAGACGGTTTCCACGAACCGTAAGGATTGGTCTCTGAAACTCACTGATGCCCTTTGGGCATTTAGAACCGCTTATAAGACCGACCTTGGCATGTCTCCCTATCGGCTTGTGTACGGAAAAGCCTGCCACCTTCCTGTCGAAATCGAGCATCGCGCTTTTTGGGCGATAAAGGAGCTGAATCTGTCTCTGGAGGATGCGGGCAGCCACCGGAAGCTGCAGCTGAACGAACTGAGTGAGCTTAGGGATGAGGCTTACGACAACGCGGTTGTCGTTAAGAATCGAACGAAGGTGTTTCATGATAAACACCTTTTGCGCAAAACCTTCGTACCTGGTCAGCAGGTACTTCTTTACGACACCCGACTTCACTTCCATCCTGGAAAGCTCAGATCTCGCTGGAAAGGGCCGTATTTTGTGCGGAATGTGTATCCGCAGGGCGCTGTGGAATTGGAAAATCTAAAGGACGGTTCACTTTTCAAGGTAAATGGACACCGATGCAAACCGTACCTTAGCGCCGAACCAACTGAGGAGCTCCTGTTCTTACAGGAGCCGGTTTACCCTGCCTAATCTTCCTCTGCCTACCTCCAAACTTCGGTTATCCAGCCAAGAACAGTGGACACTGTTCCAAATAAGTTTGGGGGTATGTACAAACCATTTTTGTGTATATTCTTTTTCTTTTCTTTAAAAACAAAACCAAATAAAAATTGTGTATCGCTAACCGACAATTTTGAACCTTCAAACTGCTCTCTTCATGCAACGACAGTGAGGACACTGTCCAGTTTAAGTTTGGGGGTACGCTCGGTACGCATTTCTTACCTTCGCATTCATATGTATATTTTGCATCTGCATATTAAAATCCATAAAATCCATAAAAATTTGAAAATTTTCTAAAAATATAAAAACTTTTTGTCAAGTTAGCTTGTGAAAGAACTCTGATTCAACATTCGACGGTTTTCGTTTGAAAAAATAGGAATAACTAGATCTTATGTTTGGATTTTGAAAACCTGAAAGATAACTCTCCTTTGAAGTTAACTATAGCTGATATAAGTCTTTACATCACACTACACGTGTCGTAAGATTTTGGGAATTAGATGACAAGTCTTTCATGTTTGAACTTTTAAACAGATAAATGATTTTCTGAGGATCAAATAGGTTTGTTCTGAAATAAGTAATGTCAAGAATAGTTTATGAAGTAAAGCGAATATGAAGGAATGTTATTGATACCGTAATAGGAGCTAAGTCTGAAAAATAACCCATCTAAAATTTGATTGGAATGATTACACACCAAACCCACTAGACACGTCTTTTATCCAAAAAAAATATTTGAACTGCCGGTTATATCTCCGTTCGTATTAAATCATCTGATTTTCACGCCAAACTGTCTTTTGTTTTTGGACCTAGGTAACTTGAGTAATTAAGTCCGCTGGGGTGTTTCTACACCTAATGCCCTAAAACCAACTGGTTTGGGTGCATTGGCCCAAAGCTCGCTAAGAAGCCTAGAAAGTCCAGTTTAAAACAAAGTCAAGCAAGTGTTCTCTCCGAGTTAAAATTCCTAACGGTTCTTTTTGTGAGAATAATCTTGATAAAAGACAGGCTTTTATAAAAAAAAATTTAACGGAGATATGAAGGTTTTATTCTATGATAAAGACTATTGCACGTTCACAGAGGTGTGTATGAAATGAAAACAAGAAAAAGGTGGAGTGAAAAATACGACTTAGTTTCCTGTTAAGGAAGATAGAAATTCTGAAGTTGAAACCTTACTGGAAAACGAAACTTGAAAAATGCTTAACTCATTATAAAACTTATGTGATCCTTTTAAAATTGTTATCTGGGCTTTATTGTGCGACATGATGACTTTAATCGATCCTTCTGGAACTTAACGACACTATTTGCACTGCACGTAAAGACATATAAAATCTGTAGTTAAATAAGAAGTGAGGTGTGAAAAATAAAGGTTCGATGATCTAGACTTAGGATTATAGAATTGTTATTTTCTAAAACAAAACTTTAGGGTTTGAAGCTTAGTTATTTTACAAACCAACTTGACCGGATTTTGTGGGTAGTATCCGCTGAAAACCCTCAGGAGACAACACTCCTCCTACTAGGGACACCTAGAGGTTTAACGGCTTGTTGCACATGCTCAGTGCAATCGCGTTCCCTGCGAAAGTGAGGTTAGGAAATTTTTTGTGAATAAATGGACTTTGCTCGGGACGAGCAAATGATAAGTTTGGGGGTATTTGTTCATATCAGATTTTTGCATTTTCATACCGTCCAATTTTTATCACATTGCATATCCGTAGATACTCTTGAGCCGTGTTTGCTAGTCAATTGCAGGATACAGGTCCTCGGTTCCAAAACGGTGAAATTCATGAAAAAATACGACAAAATCCGGGTTCCTGCCAACCACAGATAAAACACGGTCTCCGCTCTTCATCCGTATGTTGCCAGATACCAGTTTAGGAGACAAAAGGACAAATCAATTGTCACCTTCATGCACAAAGCACTATGGTAGCACATAATCCAAGAGATCTACACGGAGCTCGAGGCAATCATCCACAAAAAGTCCACTTCAAAACACCTCTCCCTCAACAGAAATTCTGGAAGAATTGTGGAAGTATTTTCAGAAAATACATACAACAGACAAGAGGGGACAGAAGAACAGGGAAGTACCCCAAAGCCCACACCCTAAACCTACCAAGGTGCGGCGGATCCGCGGCCAAAGGGGGGTCTAGGCCGCGGATCCGCGGCAGTACCGTGCCTTCAGCCGACCAATTTTCAGGGGTATTTTGGTCTTTGCATTTGTGGTCTGGTGGTTGCCCTAGGTTTTCATTCTCCAGCCTATAAATAGCCCAGAAGTTTGAGAAGGAAGGGGTCCAATTCTTGTATTTATTTTGCTAAGTTTATTTACATGTTCTTCTTCCTCTTCTCACCTCTTCTCCATTAAACTTGTAAGTGAGCTTTTGAGTGAAGAGTGATGAATAAAGAAGACCATTTTATTATCATGCTTGTCTCCTTATATTTATGCTTGTTGTAATTTTAATTCGTTAAGTAGTTGTTGTTATTTCCTTGTTATTACTTTCTTCTCTTTTTTCTTTATCCTTACATATGACAATGATACTTACGCTTGATCCTCGCCAAGGTGAGGTCGCAAATAGTTAGTCGTATTCTTCTAATCTCCTTCTTTCTATCTTCCTCTTTTGTGTTGTTTTATTTTTCCGTATTATGATGTGTGAGTAGTTCATTCTTGTTAGGGTAGGATAAGGGAAGTTTGAGAGAAGGAAATCTCTCTCACTCTTTCCTTGCCCAACATCTTAAATCGACTCCCGTTAACCCAACCACAATCCGCTCCTTACGGCACCCTATCCTACATGATAGCGGTGATTCCGTAGTGAGACCGGTTGTGGTTGGATTAACCGGAGGTTATGGCTAAGAGCCAAGAACGGACGGACAAGCACCAAAAGGAAGACTTATGCGTTGGAAAGCCTAGCTTATACTCGCAAAGTCCTTCCTAGTCGTGCTAATCCCCGTTGTTGCCGATTACCGTAACTCGATATTAAGAAGGGCAACGAAAGATGTGGAGACTCCTAACTCAAACTAACCTAATCCTAACCCTAACATGCTCTCTTTAAATATCAACTCAACACTTAGATAACTACAAACAAAATCTGAACAACCGGACTTAACTCGTCGAAAAACACATAGAAAAAGATTCCCATCTCTCTGCGGACGACCCGTACTCAACCGGCTAGCTACGTGCGAAACCGTCTTGATTGCGGTATTTAAACTAGAACTTGAACACGCTCGTATCCTAACAATCAGCGCTCCAAATCAAGCACACAGCGCTGCAGAGCCTTAGTGCTCCAAGTTTAAAGAAGCGCTCTATGCTCATTGACTGGCGCACAGCGCCAAGCGTGCCACGTGCTCCTCACGTGTACGCTATTTCACAAAAAGTGCTCTGCGCTCTTTTACTAGCGCACAGTGCCAAGCACGCCACGTGCTCCTCACGTGTACGCTATTTCACAAGAAGCGCTCTGCGCTCATTGACTGGCGCACAGCGCAAAGCGCGCCACGTGCTCCTCACGTGTGCGCTTTTTCAAAAGAAGCGCCCTGCGCTTATTGATTGACGCACAGCGCCAAGCGTACCACGTGCTCCTCACGTGTGTGCTACTTCACCATAAGCGCTCTGCGCTCATTGACTGGCGCTCAGTGCCAAGCGCGTCACGTGCTCCTCACGTATGCTCTGAGAGAACATAAATTGTTCTTTAAATGATAAAGCCGAGAGCCATAATGAGTGCTCAGCATTCAATAAAAGACAGAAAGTTGTCAGGACCAATGCTCGGCATTGTTAAATGAAAAAGAATTGAGCCTAATTAAATGTCTAACATTTTAACTGAATGGGCCGAACTCAAGTTGGCCACAGATCCCTAATTCAGATTAATTGAGCCCATATGATCACAAATCTTTGATCTTAGTCCCAAATTGGACTACAGATCTCCCAACCAATATTGGTTCAAGGGTACATGATCGGATGCTTTTGGCGTGTCGGATGTTCAAAGTTCTAAAGTTATAACCGCGATCAGGACGGCGTCGCTTTGCAGCTAGCCGGTTGAGCACGGGTCGATCCACAGGGAGATGTTTGTATGTCCGTTCTTGTCTTAGACGAGTCAATAAAGAATTTGTATATGTTTGTTCAAATCCAACCTATGCAGTTTATATGCAAGTATAAAGTTGTTAAGAAAAAGACAAGAAAGTGTAAGCTAAAGAAATCCGCACTCAAAATCTTTGAACCGAGTCTTGACAAATTGAAGCTAGAGCAATCGGCAACAACGTGGATTAGGGGATTTAAGCACGGTATTCGAGGAATCCGGCTTATTTACCCTTGTTCTTCCGTTCTTGTTTCTTGGTTTCGCCTCCGGCCAAACCGAACGCAACCGGTCGCGGTTAGGAATGACCATTACCTTGGTAGGGTAGGGTGCCTAACGGAGCGCTTGCGTAACGTTTGGGCGGAGTTCAAAGGAAAATAACGGGAAAAGGAAATAAGGAATGAAACCTTAACTTAAAATATTGTATTTATTCTTAACAACAACATATTACAACCATTCACAAAACGAACCAAAAAGAGCAAAAGAAAAGATAAACAAAGAAAAGAAAAGATTACAAACAAGTAATTAAAAGTGCATGGAATTTAAGTGCATGAAAGTAAAGCAAGAAATGAAACTAGGAACCATAGAACCCAAAACAAGACATGGGTTCAATAACCAAATCTTAAACTTGCAAGCTCAATTAAGAGGTTGCAAGATCAAGAAAAGGCAAAGAACTCATGGAGAATGAAGCATAAAAGAGAGAACATTATTGATTCCAAAATGATACAACCCCTTGAGATCAATGACCAAAGCTTAAACTTGCAAGCTCACTTAAGAGGTTGCAAGATCAAGTTAAGGTAGAGAGCTCAAGGGGGAAGCTAAGCAAAAGAATGATACAAAATAACGCTTATCTTCATTTAACATCCACTCAAAAGCTCTCACAACAATTTAATGGAGGAAAAATGAAGACGAAGAAGAAGTTAAACTAAAAACTAACAAAAAGTGGGCATGAAAAAGAACACCCATGACTTGGCAAGTTTTGGGCTATTTATAGGCAGGAAACAGATAACCTAGGGCAACATTCTGGCACTATATGAATTTACCAAACTTCCCCCAGAATATTTTCATATGACAAGCCCATACGGCCGCGGATCCGTGGCCTAAGCGTGCTTATGCCGCGGAACCGCGGCCATAAAGAGGGTTTGGCCCTTCAAACTTGGTGATTTTCCTTGGTTTTCTGTACTCTTCAGTGTGGTATATGTTGTTTCTCAGAATCTCTTCACATTGTTTCCAGAATTTCAGCATATCAAAAAGGTGATGTGATGTGGATCTTTTGCCATGATTTCCTTGAGCTCCGCGTAGATTTCTTGGGTTTTGTGTTGACATTGTGCTTTGTGCATGAAAATGACAATCGATTTGCCATTTTGTCCCTTAAACTGGTGTGCGGCAACACGGATAGAGAGCGGAGATCCGTGTTTTATCTGTGGTTGGCAGTAATCCGGAATTTGTCGTGCTTTTCCATGAATTTCACTGTTTAGAGCTGAGAACCTGCATCCTGCAATTAACTAACAAACACGGCTCAAGAGTACCTACCGATAAGCAAATGAGCATAAGAATGGGCGGTAGTAAAAGCAATATTCTGGTGTGAACAAATACCCCCAAACTTAACTTTTGCTCGTCCCGAGGAAAACCAATTATTCATAAAAAAGTCCTAACCTCACTTTCGCAGGGAACGCGATTACACTGAGCGTGTGCAACAAGCCGTTAAACCTCTAGGTGTCCCTAGTAGGAGGAGTGTTGTCTCCTGAGGGTTTTCAGCGGATTACACCCATAAAATCCCGTCAAGCTAGTGTCATAAGTTAACATCGATTCTACTCCTACCGTTTAGTATTTACGTTAGAAATTCTATCATCCTAAGTTAGAAATATCCAACCCTAATGCTTCACACCTCCTTTCTATTTAACCTTAGATCCTATACGTTCTAAAAACGTTTAGAAAGATATTGGCACTCCTGAGTTTTCCTTCTAAAGTGCGGTCTTAATTCCGGGATTTTTATCAACTTTACAGAAAACATAAGTCTTATCTTTTATTTCTATCTTTTATCCAAACATCGATTGTATACCCCTACATGTGTGTAAATTTGCACCCCTACACTCAAGAATTCAATTCAAGCTATAATACGCTTGCCCTAATACATAATACTACTTCTTTTCATTAAGGATGGACGGATTTGCTCACACACCTTTCATGCGACTATTAATGCTTCTTGAGGCACTAATGGCCGATTACTGAATGTGTGAGCTTAAAGCGTAAATAGCAGTTTCCAGGTCTTGACTTTATTTATTTTTCTTTTTATTTTTCTTTTTCTTTTTCAAGACCGGATATATTTTTCAATGTGCTCTTTTGGTGTTTAGCTTTAAATACCGTTTTTTTCTTTCATACTAGGCTTTCTGGCAAGAGTATTTCTAGGTATCCTCTACTATCCTATGTTTCAACGTGCGTGTAAGTGCAGTTTGTAGGGTGTATACTTTCTAAATTTGAACTCAATAATAGAAGCTATTTTTCAGACTTATCCTTCAGTAAAACATCAATACTTTCCCTTCATCTTGACTTAACTCAAGAACTGAACTCAAGATTACCTATTTCTCAAAAAAAACTGTAAGGACGTATACTTATCCATGTTAAGCAGAATGATGGTTATTTTTAGGGTTTTCAATTCCTAAGCCTAGAATTTAGTTATTTCAAACATATCAACTACACTTTCAGAATAAAAATCTAAGTTACCTTATTAGCTAACTTGACGACAAAGTTTTTATATTTTGGAAAATTTTCGATTTTTATGGGTTTTTAATAAGGTACGCAAAATATACAAATGAATGCGAAGGAAGAAAGCTTACCGAGCACACCCCCAAACTTAAACTTGACAGTGCCCTCACTGTCAGGCTACACCAAGTGGGTCAAAATTATCGGCGCTCCCTAAAAACAAATTATATACAAAACAAAAAGGAAAACAAAAAATATATACAAAAAAGGAGTCCCTCCCAAACTTAAGTAAAACAGTGTTTCCACTGTTAAGCATTGAAGTTCAGGATTAGGGGGGAAAGAGAATAGTATCAATCTATACAAGGCCTTACACAGGCCAAAAGTTAACACCAACCATTCAAAAAATTTATCGCTATAATGTACAGGTTGGTCGAAGAATGCGAAGAGGTAAGATATGGAGATTACGCGAGACCGTATGGAGATAGAAGCGGGATACGGTCTCGGTATATGAGAGGAAGAATGGCGGAAGGGAGAAAGAAGTGGAATATGATCTTGAGGGCGGAAATGGATTGAATAAATTAGTACAATCTGTAATGATCAATGTGAAAAGAGGGATTGTACTAATCTATCAATATAGCGAGAAATGGGGTCAAATCCCTCAAGATTCATGAGAAACCATGGGTACGCCGAACTCGGTAAACCAGACATATGAAATGAAGGTGAGACGGTTTCTTGTAAGGTCGGAACGATGGAAAGGATGGAGGTAGGTGATTGAGGAAGGTTATCGGTTAAAGGTTCAGGAGGGTGTACACGGTCAATGAAGGGAACAGGATGAATTGGAAAATCCGACTCATCAATTAAAACTGGTTCATCCTCAAGAATATCCTCAAAAGTTTCCTCAAAATTCAGCTTATCCATGCAAATTTCATCAAAATCAAGACGCATATGGGGTTCGGGAAAAACAGTTAATGACTCGGGATGATGAATTGGAGAGAAAAACTCATCCAAAACTGCGGGTTCATCATCCAAAATATTCCCAGCGTCAATATCCTCAATCAAGTGAAAATCAATATTCTCAGACACCTCATCAAAAGCATGTATATCAATCAATTCAGGTTCTATAGTGGAGGTGTAGAGGTCAAAAGGATTGGGATTGGTTTCACTTGGCAAAGTCCCTTCACAATCGGGTAAATCAAACACTACAAAGTCACACAACTCATTATCATTTTATCTTCAATTGATAAATCATTTGGGACACTCGATAGACTTTCAAAACCGGAGCTGTGGGATTCAAGTTGAAACGGGTAGGATTGATTTGGAAGGGTATATTGCTCACTTTCTCTACTCAAATTCTTAGCCTGTCCTACCGCCTCTTCATACATTGGAAAATTTGAAGCTAGTTGAAAATTAGCTACCGGGTCACTAGGTTGTATGAGGGCGGCCATCGACGCATTCAAATCCATCATCTGTTGGTATGACGCTACCCTAAAGTCTTCCAAGGACTGTTCCAGACTAGACATGGGTTGGGAAGGGGTTTCAGTAAAAGATTCAAAGTTGTTTGGATATTGAAAACTCCCAAATGGTGGTTCAGAAGCAATGTCTAGGGAAGGTGCAAAAGTCGGGTAGGACTGATAGGAATTGAATGGCTGGACAGGAGCAGGATCAACATTTGGATAAGAAGGTGAATGGAATTGTTGATCCCAAGAATCTATAGTGGTGAAAGGAGTGAAAGATCGGTTACAGGATTGTTCAATATGTTCAGCGACGGACAAAGGACGACTTGCAAAAGGGGTATCAAAATAAGAGGGTGGGGGAGGTTGAAAAGGTTGATACAAAGTGGATTGCGGAGGGCAAGTGTTTGTCCTAGACGCGTCTATCCGATCTTTCAAAGAGATTATGGACATGGAGGGATCGTTCGACGTTCGGCCAAAGCAAGAACTGTAAGAAGTAATGTCTGGTTGTGGGTACCAAAGTTCGGCAAGAGTTTTGCGAGGTAGGGTACCCATGATATGAGGAGAGAAAGAAAGAAAGGCAGAGAAAAGAAGGGGAAAAAAGAATGTGGATTTTTTTTTATTTTTATAAAAAAATATTTTTTTTTGGAGTTTTGAAAATTGTTTGTTTAAAAGAATAAGAAATTATGGGAATAAAATTTACAAGCACAATCACAATCACAATATGCACAAACACACCTAGAGCTAGGGTCACTTAGGTCAGCTAGACAGCTCCTAACTGTTCCAAAGGGCTAGAAATAGGACCTCAAACCGCCTCTTCTCCGTCAATTGCGGCCAGGTAAGTGCCAGGTAAGTAGGAGGCTCCCCACTACGTAAGTAGTGGTCCTAATTAAGTAACCACTTACCTTGGACACACTTGCCTAGACACCGCAAAGTCAGGATAGGATAAATGGCCAATGCCTACAACCAGTCCTCTGTGCTATTGAGCGCGACGTCTTTAGGGCTGAGTCTAGTATTTTTTATTAGCTCAAGGTAATGCGTATGCAATTAGTGATTTGTGGGGTCTTAGGAAGGGTGATGAAATCCCCACCTAATCTGAATTGGTGTTATAGCCCCTTAATGTCCGTATTAATATATGCAAAGCGGTAAACAAACAAAATCTAAAACAACAAAAATTTATTTGGCGGCTGCGCAATCTGTGCAAAGAAACCTGCAGAAAATACAGTATAGTGGAAATCACAGAGAAGATAAAAGGACAGAGAAAGGGCAGAAAAAAATTGGGGCCCTGAGACCTCAATGCAGCCGCGGAACCGCCGCCAAAGCCCCTCTTTGACCGCGGTTCTGCGGTCAAATTGATGATTTGGCGCTTGTAATTTGGTTCCCTGCACTCCCCTTGATCTCTACTCCAAAATAAAATGCTCTGTTTTCTTTTTGGATTACTGTACTTGCTCCAGATTAGCCTGCACACTTGCACACAAAAATTATCAAAAATAACAAAAAAAGATTTTATTATTATTATTATTATTTTTAAATATATACAAAAAGAATATTAACCCGAATAACAAGAAAGGAAATACGCTACCGTCTCCCCGGCAACGGCGCCATTTGATCGGACGCTTTTGGCGTGTCGGATGTTCAAAGTTCTAAAGTTATAACCGTGATCAGGACGGTGTCGCTTTGCAGCTAGCCGGTTGAGCACGGGTCGATCCACAGGGAGATGGTTGTATATCCGTTCTTGTCTTAGACGAGTCAATAAAGAATTTGTATATGTTTGTTCAAATCTAACCTATGTGTTTTATATGCAAGTATAAAGTTGTTAAGAAAAAGATACGAAAGTGTAAGCTAAAGAAATCCGCACTCAAAACCTTTGAGCCGAGTCTTGACCAATTGAAGCTAGAGCAATCGGCAACAACGTGGATTAGGAGATTTAAGCACGGTATTCGTGGAATCCGGCTTATTTACCGTTGTCCTTCCATTCTTGTTTCTTGCTTTCGCCTCCGGCCAAACCGAACGCAATTGGTCGCGGTTAGGAATCACCGTTACCTTGGTAGGGTAGGGTGCCTAACGGAGCACTTGCGTAACGTTTGGGCGGAGTTCAAAGGAAAATAACGGGAAAAGGAAATGAGGAATGAAACCTTAACATACAATATTGTATTTATTCTTAACAACAACATATTACAACCATTCACAAAACGAACCAAAAAGAGTAAAAGAAAATATAAACAAAGAAAAGAAAAGATTACAAGCAAGTAATTAAAAGTGCATGGAATTTAAGTGCATGAAAGTAAAGCAAGAAATGAAACTAGGAACCATAGAACCCAAAACAAGACATGGGTTCAATAACCAAATCTTAAACTTGCAAGCTCAATTAAGAGGTTGCAAGATCAAGAAAAGGTAAAGAACTCATGGAGAATGAAGCACAAAAGAGAGAACATTATTGATTCCAAAATGATACAACCCCTTGAGATCAATGACCAAAGCTTAAACTTGCAAGCTCACTTAAGAGGTTGCAAGATCAAGTTAAGGTAGAGAGGTCAAGGGGGAAGCTAAGCAAAAGAATGATACAAAATAACGCTCATCTTCATTTAACATCCACTCAAAAGCTCTCACAGCAATTTAATGGAGGAAAGATGAAGAAGAAGAAGAAGTTAAACTAAAAACTAACAAAAAGTAGGCATGAAAAAGAACACCCATGGCTTGGCAAGTGCTGGGCTATTTATAGGCAGGAAACAGAGAACCTAGGGCAACATTCCGGCACTATATGAATTGACCAAACTGCCCCCAGAATATTTTCATATGAAAAGCCCATACGGCCGCGGATCCGTGGCCTAAGCATGCTTATGCCGCGGAACCGCTGCCATAAAGAGGGGTTGGCCCTTCAAACTTGGTGATTTTCCCTGGTTTTCTGTACTCTTCAGTGTGGTATATGTTGTTTCTTAGAATCTCTTCACAATATTTCCAGAATTTTAGCATATCAAAAAGGTGACGTGATGTGGATCTTTTGCCATGATTTTCTTGAGCTCCGCGTAGATTTCTTGGGTTTTGTGTTGACATTGTGCTTTGTGCATGAAAATGACAATCGATTTTCCATTTTGTCCCTTAAACTGGTGTGCGGCAACACAGATAGAGAGCGGAGACCCGTGTTTTATCTGTGGTTGGCAGTAATCTGGAATTTGTCGTGCTTTTCCATGAATTTCACTGTTTATAGCTGAGAACCTGTGTCACGACCCGAAAGTACGGAACGTGACCGGCACTTAGATTATGAAACGTCTAGAGACGCAACGTAACCTAAGTAAGCCGAAGCCCAGGAATCTAAACCATATAAAAGAAGAAGAAGTAAAAGAAAACATGAAGAAAACAAGTTTAAAAGCATCAGCAAATTTTCCCAAAAATTTCGGCAGAGTCTCCTCTGTAAAAACTGGCCCCAAACGGGTAAAACAAGTACAATATACATAAACAATAAAAAGCATCCCCAAACGGGAGCTAGCTCAACGCCAACAGGCGGAAACAACCACAACAAACACAATAATATACAACGCCAAAGGGCGAGGCTCAAAGCTCAAAAGAAAACAAATCCACCAAATCAGAATAATACACGCGACTCTAAGGTCGAAATAAATAAATGGTCCAGTTATCTATCAAATAATACAAGTTTGGTTGATGGAGCTTTCTAGATACGAATGAAATAATAAAAATACAACGGCGGTCCAGATACAAATGAATCAACCTATCGTGCAAATCACCCGGAAAGAAATCATGTGCCAGCAATCTGCCAAGGAACCCTGTACATCAACCTGTAATAAAATTTGGCACAACGGGGGTGAGTTGCCAACTCGTGAGTAAAAGACATCTACGAAAAGAAATCGAATGCACGACGCTATCCTAGGTCATAATAATATACTAATATACTCCTAGTCATCAAGTAAGACAGGATAATAAGCTACGTGTAAATGCAAATACTCCGTGCTCGTGTCCATGCCTTATGTAGTACTGTCACATGAATGAGTATGCATGCACCATGAATGAAAATAACCAATCCTGAAATCTAGGTATATATGTATAAGAAATCCTTAGCTTTTATCATAGTAAAATGTGTATAGAAATCTGAAATATCAACAATGAAATCCATGAAATCCATGTCAAGCATCGACACAAAGCATGTAAATCTCAAGTCTCAATACCTCATAATCTCAATGTCTCATAGTCTCAATATCTCGGGCTCCGTCAGTCCGGATCGGCCCATATCATCAAATCCCACGACAGCGGTCGGTATCCTCCGGATATCCGCCGTGCCAGACATCACCGGTAGATAGCCTTCCCCTGCCAGGCTCATCGTCTACAACTCGATCTTCTTGCCCCGGGGTACCATACCGGGCCCACCATGTACCCAAGACGGTTCATCCACTCCTCGAATCGGGTCTCGAAATCCAACAGAAAACATGAAATCTCATGGTGGGCGACACTTACATCACTAGAAAACCGCATCTTATATTTTAAAAAGAGAGGAGGAGAGAGTGAGAAGTTTGTTTTATATATTTTTGCGGTTTTCCCCAAAATCCAGAAATCTCATAGAAATCCAAAATCCCAAAATCATGAGTAAGTAAATGATAAGTGTCGGCATATGCCCCATAATACTGCATGATAACATGAAAATGTGAATGCATGAAATGTCTAAGTAATAAATGCCATGTCTATACTAACACCAGAGAGTAATCATAATATTATATCGATCTAACTGTTTGCTGATTCTATCAATAAAAGATAATATGATTTAAAGTGTACGTGAAATAGTAATTACCGATGATGATGTGTGTGAGCCGGTAAATAAGTGTGTGTGGAATATGCGCATCATCGGTAATGGTGCTGGTGTCCTAACAGGCAAAGCTTTATACTGATATAGAAACATATGTATGAACATGCAACATTATGATTACTGCATGAATGAAAAGACGGATGTGAATAACCACTCATCTGCGATATACAAGTACAACTACCACTATATGAATCGAACCCAAACTAGTATCCATCCAATCTCCTAAGGAACTAAACCTAAGAAACTAGTCAATAAGAAACAAGAATCCACCTAAGGTCTGAATCCTTATCTCTAATAGTCGGCGATCCAGCCTCAATAGCGTCACGTACGTAGTACGGCTTCCTCGAATCTAGAATGCGGATCAATCATCATATCTATGACTCGTACGGTAAAATCCATCTTGCGGCATCCCAATATCGGGGTACGGGTCAAGTATCTCCTAGGTGTCTCATCATTCGTATAATATCATCATCAACACATGTTATGATCAAGGTGCTATACTGTAATCGCATACATCAATCATATTTCATTGCCATCATAAATATACATCATTAATTTATCCTCAGAAATATCATGTCATATGTATCATATTGTGATTAAGTCACACTTATATCATATCATCATCAAGTCACACCTATATGATGTCGTAATCAAGTCATACATATATCATATCGTGATCAGTCACAAATTACAATCCGGGTGCTATTTTAGAGTCTCATGTACCTCAATATCATCACCACCCATTATAATTTATGTATACCTGTTCATTATCTCATTCTCTAATGATCCACTAACACTTTAATACGACTGTATAGCCAAGAATCACGGCATCAAGCCCAGTTATACTGTTTCATTCCCGTGTATCATATCACATCAATGTATCCCATACACGTGTTGTATATATATATATATACGTATACCTAGTCCTATATATATATATATATATATATATATATATATATACATACATGTATACACCACGTCGAGTTTCAGTGTGTGCGTGTGTGTGTATCTACATGAAACCTACGAATCTCTTCCAAGGTATTCATTCTCTGGTATGGTCTTCCTAAATCAGTCTAGTCCAGCCTAGGGTCATTAGTAGGGTCCTACTCATTAAGAATCTAGGGTCACATCTGGCTTCCTAATGTCAATAAGTACTATTCCTATTCTACGTTGCGGGGGTGCTAAACGCCATCCACCCGACTTCCCCCCGTAGATATACATCTACTCACCTGGTCCTTGTCTGCCGTATACGATGTCGCCCACCTCTTCTTCCTCGTCCGAAGTCCACGTGAGGGGTACCTATATAAAAACACATATAATATCGTAAACTAAATCACAGACAAAACCAAAACGACGCACGAAACGCGCATAGGTTAAAACTTATGATCCGCTCATGCAAAAGAACAAAATAACCCTCGATACCAGCGTACAAACGCCGAAAAACACAACGTACAAATCATAGTTCTGAAACTCACTAGTTATAATATAAAACAGGGTTTAAATCATCAAAACCATAAAATTAATCAAATCGTTCTATTTCGCAAAAACCTAGAAAGCGTCCATTAACCATTTTACTTCAAAACTTGATGTTTAAACGACACTAATGGTCATAATATTCACTAAATAACATAACTAGGTTATATAAATCATTCCCATAATTTAATCTCATCAATTTGTATACAACCCAAAATTCTAGTTTGCGTAAATATCTAATATTAACACTTTTTAAAGAAAAAAAATTCACAATTCCACAATTAAACTTGATTTGCATATTTTAAATTGTTAAACCACTCATGGAAACCTTAATGATGTGCTTAAACCCTAACTAGATTTTTAATCCTACAAATTAGATTAATTTCTAAAAATCGCTTAATTAGAACAATTTAAATATAAAAATTAGCAAAATTAGCAACTAAATTACATTTTGCATGCCTTAAGATGATAACCCATACATAGTTAACTTGATTTATTGATCAAAATCCTAACTTGGATTCAAACCCTAATCTTGAATTTTTAAAACTAGCAATTTAAACCATTTAAAATACCCAATTAAGTTTATTCAAAGTATTTAACCAACAATTATACACTAGGGTTAGGATTTACCTTAACAAAACTTGAATCAAGATTGCAATTTAGTCTCAAAATTGCTTCCTTGCTTCGAGATCCAAGCTCGTTTGGCCAAAGAAAAATGGTTAAAGATTTAATTGGGAGTTTATGGAATTTTTTTTTTGTATGGATTAGCAAATGAATTTGGAGGATTCTTGAAAGGAAAGTGAAGAGGGAAATGGGGAAGGGCAGCAGCCCCATTCTCGGCCAGAGAAAAATGAGGGGGGAGAGAGAGAGACATGTGTATAGATATGTGTAGAAGTTTCCTACTTGTGTCATATATCAATTCCTTTCTTTAGTTAATTAGCTTTCTTTTTTTTTGTGTGCAAGGAATTGATGTTAAGGAGTGAGAAGGGTGCAAAACATGGGCTCGGCCATGTGTGTGTGGGTTTGTATGGAAAAATTTTCATGCTAAAAAGACAACCCTCAAGTTTCCAAAATTGCAAATTACACCATTTCCTAATTTAAATTTATTTTATTTTATTTTTTCCCTTGATGCTAGAAACCACTAGAACTTGGAATAACTTGATTAAAAATTATGTTACAAACTGGGTTTTAGTTTGTTATGGTTTCTAAGTTATTAATTAACCCATTCAAAATTGTATTTTGCACTAATTAAATGTATAATTAAAAGCTTGTGTTATTATTTGAAATTAATTAATTAATTAAAAATATTTAAGTAAACTAATAATTTATAAGTGACTAAATAAATATCAAATAATAGCAATTATATCGTTAAAATAGGCGTATTTAAATCTATATTGAAAAATAACTGTAATTGAGTTTTACGGAAAATACGGTTTATTTTACCGATTTTTCAGAAAATTCACCTAAAGGGTTTTTATTTATTTATTTATTTATTTTTAAAACGTTACAACCTGCATCCTGCAATTAACTAGCAAACACGGCTCAAGAGTACCTACCGATAAGCAAACGAGCATAAGAATGGGCGGTAGTAAAAGCAATATTCTGGTGTGAACAGTACATCTTTTCACTCCTCTGATATTTGTCGTTGTAATCCTTCAACGTCTTCAGAGAGGTGACGGGTCTCGACAACCAGACATTCCACGGACTGTGGAGTCCTTAAACTCATGGACTATGATGTCCTTAAACTTTACAGACTATGACGTCTTTAAACTGGACCGCAAAGTCCCTAAACTAAACAGTAGAGCCCAAATGCTCTTTTGTTGGATTTAAATGATCCTGTTATGTAGATCTTAGTCTAAAATTAGACTAACGTATCTTTAACGAACGTTTAAGTTGATCTTAGTCTCAAATGAGACTAACGTATCCTTAACAAATGGTTAAGTTGATCTTAGTCTAAAATTTGACTAACGTATCCTTAACAAACGTTTAAGTTGATCTTAGTCTCAAATGAGATTAACGATCCTTAAACCCAAACCAAAACCCAAGTCTAAGAAAATACGGATTTGGACTAATCCACACCCTACGGGCGACAACATATATTAGTCTCCGTATACAATCCACGGGCAACCAAAAATAAAGCAAACACACACGACACGAAGTGACCATCTGGAGAAGGAGAAAGTTGTTATCGCGATGCGGTAGCGTAATTAAGTGCAGGGGCTTGTGCCTGCAGGGAAGAGTGTCCCCACAATCAAAAACCCCTCAAACGAGGGGGAATCTGACGAAGTCTGCTACAACGGCCGCATCCGTCTAAACCTCCGATACATGGTGCCATAAATCAACTTGGCATCTTCGGAGAGGTGGACGGATAAAACCAAATTGCATCTGCCCCCAGATTTGGGCAAGACATCAGTATTCCCGGTTTCCGGCGGTAAACAGATTCTGGCATGCCCGGTGGGACCTTTTCCTCTTTCCACTCCACACTTCGTGTGTCGTGTTTCGTGAAAGAATCGCGGTTTCTATGGTTGCCCCTGGATTCGAGGTAGTGAGATTTGGTGTCTTGCTCCATGCAGAAAACAGAAGATCAATGGCTTTCAACTGCACTAACTGCAACAACTGCAATAACTCCCACTCCGTCCTCACCGGAGGAGTGACCTACGGGCCTCAAGCGGCCTCCATTTTTACGATGCCGGTGGACCAGGTGATGCAAGCCACCACAGGGCTATTCTTTGGGACCATGCTCCCACCAATGAGCTTCAATGCCCCATTGTCGTCGTAAGAAGCTTCGAAGAAGTCGGTCTTTGATCGGCTTGCAACTACCGCGGCCCCTCTCAACGGGTCGGCCAAGTCCAGTGCCTCAGTTTTCAACAGACTGGGCCAAAGCTCAAGTGGGCCCGCGAAGAAGCCCGCGATACCTGAAGCGGCCATCCCAAAGCGGATAGTCATTCCTGTTCCTGAAGTCATCAGAGCGATTTCCTCTGCTAATGAGTCGGTCTTTGCAAGGCTGACCGTTTCATCTCCCGTTCAAGGCGAAGTCATTAAAACTGCTCCCCCTGCGCAAAAGTCTGCCTTCGATAGATTGGCCATTCCCAATCAACGGACGTCAGTTTTCAAGAGGCTAACGCCGGCAGCAACCATCCGCCAGAACAGGGGGTATGACGAAGCCACCCCCATAACTGAACCGGTCCCGTCGGCACAACATGCTCGCCGTCATCACTGGTGCCGAGTAAGGAAGGCTGGGGGCAGCTCTCCTTCTGGAATAACTCCTCCAGCTCCGATGGTGGAAATTGATGCTACTGTTCCAACTGGGAACAGCTTTGAACCACTCAGGAGAGTGCGCAAGAACTCTCCGACGGCCATGCTGAAAAGATTACCTCCACCTATGGAGAATGTTACAAAGGTGAAGCCAGAGCAGCCCCCTTAGCGGCTGTCCTCTAAAATTCAAAAAGTTTGGCGACATGTCCAAGACTCGATGATCAACCAAGACTAATCCCGCCAACCGAAAATGATGAAAGTTCGGCAAGAGAAGGACCGCCCTGTCGTACCGCAGAAGGTGTCGTCTATTTGGGTGCCCACTGCAACGGTTCCCTCAACTTCGACCGCCCACAAAAGAAGAAGGCCGGAGAATGTCTCCATGTCCGCGACGAATCTTAAGAACACTGAATCTAAACACCCCAATTCTGGGGGTGTCGTGATGCACACTGTCTATATGGTATCCAGGAAAGAGGATAGCCGTATCTCTACGGGTCATCGACCACTCACCAGATCCGTAACAAAGGCCCAGGAGCAACAGCAAAAACTCCAGGAAATGTTAACACAGATGGCCGTACTCTCTGGGCCAAAAGAAAGCCCGAAAATGTCGTCAGAGCAGCGTCATAAACAAGAAACTGATACTGAGTTCCTCCGCAGAATCCTCGAGAAGAAGGACAAAGAGGCCGCGGAACAAGCGGCCAACATAAAAGAAATGGTGCTTTTATTTCAAAATATGGTCGGGATGATGATACAGCCGGATCCTCCAGCTGAAGACCCTCCGATTATCCTTGAAGATGACAGAGGGGAGACATCGAACCCTCTTCCGGCTTGTTCAGCAGCCAAGGAGGAGACCATCTCCAAAGCCGCCCTGGATGACCATATCGCTCAACAGATATGAGCCCATCAGGCGAGCGAAGCGGCCGGCCAAATTGTTAAGACTGGACGACCCTATCCAGGCTGGTACGATCAGATTAAATACCCGCCAGGATACACAATCCCTAAATTTCATGTATATAAGGGGACAGGTAATCCCCATCAACATGTCGCTCAGTTCAGGGCTCTGTGCGGCAACACTGGAGGTGACGATAAGCTACTACTTTGCCAATTTTTCGGCAGCTTGGCAGAGACGGCGTTTGAATCGTATTAAGAGCTTCCCAATGACTCTATCAAAACTTTTACGGAGATGGAATTGCTATTCACCCAGCGTTTCGCAAGCACTAGGGAACGCACCCCAATCACGGCATTGATCAATGCCAGGGTGAAGCTGGGAGAAACTTGGGTTCAGTATGCGATACGATGGCGGAACATATGGTCAAAATGCGAACAATGCATAGAAGAGACTCCTGCAGTAGGCATGTTCATGGGTACCCTCGATCCGCAGGCAACCATATCCCAGTTCATGATGTTTTTTAAGCCGACTACCTTTCAGACCTTGATTGATAAGCTAGCCCAAATGGACCAGATGGGTCATAAGCCTTCCTTTTCAAAGACAGAACCGCGGAATGAAAAGGGCAAAGAGAAAGCGACCTTTATCGCCAATGCCCAACAACAGCCGAGCGACTTAAATTCGGCTGTTCGCCAAAGCAACGTGCGTCCACGCCAATCCCTCGAGGAGAGACTGGGACGTCCTTACTCGTTTTCCCGGGATAAAACAAGGAGATTGTTCGAGCTGGTAGTGCGCAACAGGCTGATCAATCTGCCAGATCCAAGACGCCCGCTGCAGCCAGGCGATGCCAACAATCCTAATTACTGTCCCTACCACCGAGCAGTAAGCCATCCAATTGAAGATTGCTTCGTTTTCAAAGGCTTGATTGAGGACCAATACCAGTAGGGTAGATACGCGCTGTCTGAGAATTGGAAACTAAGCCCCCCACAACCACACGCTCCTAAAAAGGTGGACACGCCGGGGGCATTATGCTCACTTATAGAGGAAGCCCCATGGGAGGTGGCCCTTTCAGCTAAGACGAAAAGAATGCTGAAGGATCTCCGAACATGCCTGGCAATCAGGTGGAAAAGTCCGCTGGAACCCGAGATCATTGAGGGAATGCTGAAGACACGCCTGACTCCAAGAATGGGTAGCGATAATCAAAATGCTCAGTCCCAGCCGTCAAAGTCTTCGAAGAAGAAGAAGAAGGTCAAGAAGCCCGCACAGCCTGATGACAAGCGCACGGACCTACAAAAGTATATTGATGCGCTGGAGGATTATAACCAGAAGGCGTGAACCCTGGTCACACTCCAAGTGTTTCTCAACCACATCCTTGAAGACGAAGATAGCGACAAAGATGAGGGAGATGACTCGTAAGATGAACCTGAGGATTATGTGGTAAGCTGCCACGTGATCTCTCACTCGCCGGTAGATGGTGAAGAAGCTCCTAATGTAGAGAAAATGGGGGCAGATCCCGAACCAGAACTCCTTGGACCGTCAGACGAGATGATTGACGTATTCCTGAATGAGGCCTGTCAGAAAAGAAAAGCCAATCGAGAGTGCGAACTGGCTATATTCGAAAAAGCCAAACGCCGGCGACTGAATGAAAAGGTGGAGGCACTCCAATTAGATCGAAGCACGTCCGCCGCAGACAAAAGCAAACTTAAAATAAGGAAACGATTCGCTAGAGCCCTGTCGATGGGAATGAAGTTGCCCTCTTTCAAAGGAAATTCTCCTGGCAGTATACATCTTGATGAAGCGGACGTACATCTTAACTTCTGCTTATACCATCAGAGAATTGCACACCCTACCGAAGAGTGCATGGCCTTTAAAAACTGGTGGAAGGGATATGTTGCCCACCGACAACACGTTCAGCGAATGAAGCGCAAGGATCGTCGGGAACAGAGAAGCACGATAGAAGAACGCAGAAGAACTACCGGCAAATGTCACATGGTTAATTTCGGGGGATCGCAAGTTCTCACCTTCGGGAGTGATTCTGATGAAGAAATAGCCCTCGACCCTTTCTTCAAGGAATCCATCTCTGAAACAGAAGAGTTGAAGACCTGCGAGAACATTCAGCTGCGCAATCGCACGCTGCCTGAAAAGAATCTCGGACCGACAAACAAGGGATCGACCAAAAAGGATAAGGGGAAAGAAAAGGTCCCTGAGGATATCACCCTCGATGACCGAGTCGTCGAAGAGCTGGCAGCCAAGGACCCGCCCAAGAAAAACAAGATGGATAACAACGTTCTGGCACACCTGAGGAAGGTACCCTCGCAGTTAAGCATTCTCGATGCCCTCCTACTATCTAAATAGGAGAGAGATTCTCTGATCAAGGTATTACAAGAGCCTGACCAGTTTCATGCTTTCCTCGCCGAAGAAAAGATGAAGAACGAGCTAGAAGAAATTCACACAGCTGACATCACTTTCGGCGATGAAGATCTCCTCCTCGGAACATGCGTGTACAACCGTCCCTATATGTCTCCGGGTATTGCTATGAAATTAAGATAGGGAAGATCCTAGTTGACAATGGGTCCGCTGTCAATCTCCTAAATGTGAGGGTGCTAAAAGAAATCTGCGTGAGCGTTCAACACCTCGCTCGGGATAAAATCACTATCTCCGGGTTCGACTCCCAGTCATCATGGACTCTCGGGTCTGTGATACCAACGTTACGCTTTGGGCTGCTCGTCACTGATATCAAGTTTCACGTCATTGACGCCAAGACTTTCTACAACGCTTTGCTCGGCCGGCCTTGGTTACACGAGTACAACATTATCCCTTCTACACAGTATCAGTCTATGAAGTACTTCAAAGATGGGCTTGAATATACCGTGACGGGGGAACTGAACCTATTTTCCGTAAATGAAGTCCGAAAGTACGAGGATGCAAAGTATTTCCTGCCAGGCTTCGAAGACACGGAAAGATTCCATAAACTGGAGAATAAGAAAAAATTTGTTACTACTATTCCAGTCTTCGGGAGCGATACCGAAGAGGAAGAAGAGATAGTCTATTTGGGGCTACCCCAATGCAACAGGCCGGGACCATCTACCCCTATTCTAGTCTTTGGAAGTGACTCTGAAGACGGGGTCAACGCAGTATTCTTGGCTCGTCCATCAGTGCAAGCCTTCATTGGAGATGATCAGAGTTTGCAGATCGCCATGGTTCCGCAAGAACATTACAAAGAGCTCGACGCACTTGATACCTACAGTGTGCAAAACTGCAGTCGTTCTACGTCCCTCCCAGGCGAAAAGATGTAAAGGCGGTCGTCTTTTATCGATCCACGGAAACCAAAGTGGAGAAAGAAATATGGCATGGTGCCGATTCTACGCTTGACAGTCTCCATCCCTCCCGTCTTCCCAGATACTACACAGAAGGATTAAAAAGGCTGTTGAGGCGCCAAGACGTACCCTTGAAGCAGACCGCGCGACAAGCCCAGTTCTACAACAGGATCTGGAACGTCCGTGGAACTCAGCAAAAATTGCCCAACGGGAGAATGGAAACGATCGGGCTTGGATATGTTCAGTCCAAGAAACGGGAACGATTCCATGGCTGCTACGTTATACATGACTTTGATGAAGAAGCAGATGCTCTATTAGATGATGCTAACCCTGAACCAAAACAAAGTCCCACCATGAAAGTGCCAAGTCCATCGTTCGAAGAACAGATGGACAAGCTAATAAGGGACGCGGGTCAAAAGGTCCGGGATGACTATAGCCGCGAAATGGCTATCTATGAAAAAGCCAGAATGCAGCGCCTTCTTCAGCAGGCTACGAAAAACGACGATGCCCTTCGTCGCCAGCCCGTCATACGGAAGACTCGACGCAGAGGTAAAAATAAACTGAAGAACGGAAAAAATATTCGACAACAGCAAAGCGGGTCCAAGAAGCCTCGCGATCAAAAATTGAGCAGCCGGGATTCGTCTCTTATAAAGAAGATGGGTCAAGCATACTCTTTTCCCCAAGACAAAACAAGGAAGATATTCGGTCTTGTCATTAAACATCAGATGATTACCCTCCCGGAGTCCAAGCACCCTGAACAAGCAAGTGAGGTTCATCACCCAGATTATTGCTCCTATCACCGAGCGATAGGGCATCCTCTCGAAGACTGCTTCACATTCAAAGACTGGGTAGAAGACCAGTATCAGCAAGGTAGGTTCGCTTTTTCCAGCAGTTGGAGGGTAACCCCACCACAGAAGCATGAACCGAAAGCCACATATGCAGCGAGAGTAGAAACAGATCAACATCGGTCTTGGAAACAATCTCGTACCTGTCACATAATAATGTTGACAGAAGAAGGAGCACACGAGACTATGGATGACCTCTCCTGGTGCTTTGAAAATGAGGATGATGACAAAGTGATCTCAGAATTTCTACCAGCGCCGAAAGAGCTGGAAGATGGGATACACACTACTGCAGATAACCTCAGAAAAATCGACTTGGGGATGGCAGACGATCCACGTCCTTCGTCAGCGAGCTGTTGTCTAAAGAACAGGAGGCGACACTCAAAGACGTGCTCATATAGTATAAAGACTGCTTCGCATGAAACTACTCCGAGATGCCGGGGCTAGATCTAGAGATAGCTGTGCATAAATTGGCAATATCCCCGGACGTCAAGCCAGTCAAGCAAGCACCAAGAAGAATGCGGCTGAACTTGAAATGAGCATTAACGCCGAAGTCAAGAAGCTGATCGACTCCGTCTTCATCCAAGAAGTTCAGTATCCTAACTGGATCGCCAACACCGTCCCAGTGATGAAGAAAAATGGGACGGTGCGCATCTGCGTAGACTTTCGGGACCTCAACAAAGCCTGCCCAAAGGATGACTTTCCCGTACCGGTCACCGAGCTGATGATAGACAACATGTCCACTCACGAAGTCTTCTCCTTCATGAACGGCTCATCAGGATACAATCAAATAAAGATGCATCCAGAAGACCAGAAGCATACCGCTTTCCGGACTCCGCTGGGGATATTTTGCTATAAAGTAATGCCTTTCGGTCTGAAGAACGCCGGCGCTACCTATCAGAGGGCCATGACGAAGATTTTCGATGACCTCATACATGAAGTCGTCGAATGCTATATCGACGACCTTGTGGTGAAAAGAAAATCGCACGAGGAGCATTCGGAGCATCTAAAAATAGAGTTCCAACGTCTTCGGAAATACAACTTGAAGATGAACCCTCTGAAATACGCGTTCGGAGTTTCCTCGGGCAAATTCCTATGATTCATCGTACGACACCAAGGCATCGAGATAGACCCGTCAAAGATCAGGGCGATTATGGAAATGCCTCCGCTAAGAATTCTCAAGCAACTGCGGTCTCTCCAAGGGAAGCTCGCGTATATTCGGCGGTTCATAGAAAATCTTTCCGGCAAATGCCGTCCCTACAGTCACTGGATGAAGAAGAGAACCCCGTTTGTTTGGGATCGCAAATGCCAAAGCGCACTGGATGAAATCAAGCAATACCTGCAGAATCCGCTAGTACTGACCGCTCCGGTCAAAGGAAAACCCCTCATTCTATACACAACCGCCCTTGAGGGTTCCTTAGGCGCGCTATGGGCATAAGAAAATGATCAAGGGAAGGAAAGAGCCCTCTACTACTTGAGTCCTCCTGGGGGCAAAAAACAATTACTCCCCCATTGAAAAACACTGCCTGGCGTTGATCTTCGTGATAATGAAGCTCAGGCACTATGCATTGGCGCATGAGGTCCATCTCATATCAAAAGTGGATCCTCTCAAATATTTGATGTCAAGAGTCATATTAACAGGACGACTAACTAAATGGGCCCTCCTCTTGATGGAGTTCTCGATAACATACCGACAGCTCAAGGCAGTGAAAGGCCAGGCCATCGCCGACTTCCTCGCTGAGCATCCGATACCTGCCGACTCACCTTTAAATTGTGAACTGGCAGATGAGCACGCGTTTGACATGATCGATAGGGAGAGAGGAAGGAGTGATACCCAATGGGAACTCTACTTCGATGGAGCATCTTCCATGAAGAAGCGAAAGCACAACTCCCCATAATCAAATCTGGGGTTGGCCTCATCTTCGTGACTCCACAAGGAGGGATAATGCGCTTTGCCTTTTCCTTGACAGAGCCAAGGACAAACAATGAAGCTGAATATGAAGCTTTAATAGCAGGACTTGAGATCGCTGTCGACATGGGGATCGAAAACCTCCTCATATACGGATACTCCCAGCTGGTCATTAGCCAAGTAAACGGCAATTATCAAACGCGCAAACCAGAGTTGGTGAAGTACGGCGAGAGAGTGCAACAATTGCTGATTCAAATCCTTGCATACATCCTGGAAAGCATACCGTGTGTGGAAAATAGCAAAGCAGATGCGTTAGCCAAGCTCTCTAAAGAACTGGCCAACGAGAACCTCGATGACATAAGGATCGTTGTGCAAAGCCGTCGGGTTCTTGCACCGGCAGAAATATCTCCGGAGTCATCCGAAGAAAAGAGAGCGACCGAGCAAACGGCCCTACAAATAAAAGACCAGGAAAAGTCTAAGGATTGGAGAGAAGTCTTTATAGACTACTTCAAATCTCGTCGAACACCTGAAGATGCGTCCTTAAGACATCAGCTCATGAAAAGAGCTCTATCTTTTGCCTTCGTCAATGATACGCTGTATAAGAGGTCATTTGACTCTCTGTGGCTAAGATGCCTAGGACCGGAAGAAGCAAAGAGAGTCGTCCAAGAAACTCATGACGGACTCTGCGGTTCTCATCAAGCCGGGCCAAAGATGAAGCTGAAGATCAAAAGAATGGGCTACTATTGGCCCATAATGATCCAAGACTGTCTCGAATACGCGAAACAGTGCCACTCGTGGCAGATTCATGGGGACTTTATCCACCAGCATCAAAATCCGCTACATCCAACGGTGGCTAGCTGGCCGTTCGAAATGTGGGGAACTGATATAATCGGGCCCAGTGAACCAGCATCCCAGAGGACATCGGTTCATACTAGCGACAACTGATTACTTCTCCAAGTGGGCAGAAGCAGTGCCACTAAGAGAAGTGAAGACGGAGAATATCCTCCATATCTTCAAGACATACGTCATCTATCGGTTCGGCACTCCGCGACGGATTATTTCCGATTACGGGCTGGCCTACAGAAGTCATAAAATCAGCCGCATCACAAAGCAGCATAATATAGACTGGAGATACTATTCGGTCTATAATTCTCGAGCTAATGGTCTAGACGAGGCTTTCAACAATACCTTGACGAAGATCATAAAGAAAACGGTGTCTTGAAATAGGAAGGACTGGCACGAGAGACTGCATGAAGCTCTCTGGGCGTATCGAACCACGTTCAAAATGGCCACAAACACAACGATGTATGTATTGGTATTCGGTGCTGAAGCAGTACTCCCTCTTGGAGATAGAGCTACCCTCCTTACGAGCGGCGGTTCATTATGAGCTAACCGACGAAGACAATACTCATCTTCGGCTTGAGGAGCTCAACGCCCTTGACGAAACCCGGCTCATGGCGCAGCAAAACTTAGAAGCTTACAAAGAAAAAATGGCACGCTCATATAAATGATTGACTAGGCCGAGAACATTCCGCCAAGGAGAACTCTTGCTAGTGGTCAAGAGACCTATGATCCCCAATCATGCCAAACGGGGGAAATTCGAGCAGAACTATGAAGGCCCGTATATCATAAACAAAGCCTACCAGGGTGGGGCTTACTTGCTCATGGATATGCATGGCGAAAGACCCTTCAGGCCAATAAATGACCGTTTCTTGAAGAAATACTACGCTTGACCGATACGTCTATAAACTACTACAGACCGCAGCATCCCAAGGCTGATGCAAAAAAAAAGAAATAAAAAAAATGGTAAGTCCATAAGCGAAATGGGCACGGATGAAAACCCGAAAGGGCTCCGTGAGTAAAAATAGCAGGGCTACCGGCGAGTTTGTGAAAACCCGAAAGGGCGCAATCTCGATAAAAGACACTTGCAAGCTCCTCTCAACCATGTAAGGAGAAAATACCCGCGTGAGATCCTTACGAATCACAAGGGAGCAACACACTTAGGAATCCTTACGATTCCTAAGGAGAAATTACACTTACGAGATCCTCACGACTCGTAAGGAGAATTACCCTTTGAGACCCTCACGGCTCATAGGATTCAAAAGCCTTAAGCTACAGGGATCTGAACCTGTTCTTAAGCCATCACCTTTCCCAGACTGCCCTACAAGCGATTCAATGCTGACCCTTGTACACAATCCACGGGCATGAATAAATATTTCCTTAACAGAGTCCCACCAGCGACTAGGGATATGCTCACATGGTGAACGACCCTTGTAATTCCTCTCGACTTGTAAGGAAAAAACACTCTTGTAAGATCCTTATGACTTATAAGAGAACATACACTTAAGAATCCTCATGATTTTTAAGGAGAAAACGCACTTACGAGATCCTCATGACTCGTAGGAAGAAACACCTTTATGAGTCCCTTAGGGCTCATGAAGTCAAAAGCCTTAGTCGACAGGATCTTAACCCTGTTTGCTAAGCCACCTTTGTTCGAACCGACAAAGGAAAATGATGATTCGCGCCTGGCAATATCCCAGTTGTAGCGATGCTGATGCCTACATCGGTATCAAATTCTAAGTCCTTTCACGGCAAATGATGATTCTCTCCTGGCAATATTCCAGTCGCAGCGATGTTGATGCTAAGATTGGCACCAGATTCTAAGTTTCATACTCGTAGCGAAAAGTCAATGAGCCAAAAGTGCATATGAAATAGCCAAAATGATGGGGCAACTTGCAACAAAATCAGCAAGTAAAAAAATGCATACAAAATAGTCGAAATGGTTGGGCAACTCGCAATAAAAAGCGGCGAGTAAAAAGAAAAATAGCTGAAATGATTGGGCACCACGAAAAATAGCCGAAATGATTGGGCAATCGCGACTATCGCGATACAAAAAGCTAAAATGATAGAGCATCGCGGAAAGAAAACAAAAAAAAATACAGAAAAAAAAATGAAACTTTTTTCCCTACAGGTGAGATCACATCGATCCCTGTATACAATCCAGGGGCATAAAACAAAGAGGGAACCATATCATCCCACCAGGCTCCATTAGAAAGAGAGCCAAGTCTTGATGGAAACATCTGCATCTCAAGATATCAACAACGGCGTTCCTTCTCGTTACAGCAGACGCAACGTCAGCAAAGCGGAGCCACGGCAAAATCCCTAGTTCCAAATCTCGACGATTCACAAACAACCTAGAGACCATCTCGACATTCGTCTCGTTACAACAAATGCAACGTCAGCAAAGCAGAGCCATGGCAGAGTCCCTAGTTCCAAATCTCGACGGTTCACAAACAACCTAGAGACCACCTCGACATTCGTCTCATTACAGCAGACGCAACGTCAGCAAAGCAGAGCCACTGCAGAGTCCCTAGTTCCAAATATCGACGATTCACAAACAACCTAGAGAACACCTCGACATTCATCTCGTTACAGCAGACGCAACGTCAGCAAAGTGAAGCCACGACAGAGGCCCTAGTTCCAAATCTCGACGGTTCACAGACAATCTAGAGACCACTTCGACATTCATCTCGTTACATCAGACGCAACGTCAGCAAAGCAGAACTACGGCAGAGTCCCTAGTTCCAAATCTCGACGGTTCACAGACAACCTAGAGACCACCTCGACATTCGTATTGTTACAGCAGACGCAACATCAGCAAAGTGGAGCCACGGCAAATTCCCTAGTTTCAAATCTCGACGGATAACAAACAACCTAGAGACCACCTCGACATTCGTCTCGTTACAGCAGACGCAACGTCAGCAAAGCGGAGCCACAGCAGAGTCCCTAGTTCAAAATCTCGACGGTTCACAAACAACCTAGAGACCACCTCGACATTCGTCTCGTTACAGCAGACGCAACGTTAGCAAAGCGGAGCCACGACAAAATCCCTAGTTCCAAGCCTCGACGGTTCACATGCAACCTAGAGACAACCGCGACATTCGTCTTGTTACAATAGACGCAATGCCAGCAAAGGAAGCGAAGGCCAAATTCTTAGCTTCAGGGTCTTGATGGCAACTCAAATTAAACCCGAAAGACTACCGGAGATCATCCCACACCAGTGCAGAGTGGTTATGACTCTTCGGAGCTCCCCAAACTGAGTCTAACCTCAAGTAAAAAGAGCGGCATGGCAAAATTCCTAACGCTTGCTCTTCCGACGGTCAAATTACCTAGGAAGATTACTTGAAAATGTCTTTTCCAGCAACTAAAGGGATCAGCGACACGACAGGCGCGGGGCTACTCGAACAGCAGCGGAAAGATTTCTTATCGAGGAATACATCAGCCAACGCGACGGTACGACGGACAAAACCCTAGTACCACAGACACTAACGGACCTTTGTCATAAAGAGCAGAGGTTAACTGTGACGTTAAGACATTCTTACGAGAACTTCTCGATTCATCTCGACTTATGAGGAAATTAGTGTCCTTGTGAGAACTTTTCGATTCGTCTCGACTCGTAAGGAAAAGCCTTAGGCAATGGGGATAAGGATTTGTTTCCTAAGCACTGGGGCCCTGCAAGTCAGTCTAAGATGGGCGCTTGCGTACTATTCATGGGCCACACTCTCCGAAGCCGAACATCGACAAGGAGGGAAACAATACTTGCAAGTCCTCTCGACTTGTAAGCCGGAAAAATCTCTTGGGAGATCCTAACGACTCTCAAGAGAAAAACACACTTAGGAATCCTCACGATTCCTAAGGAGAAAATACACCTACGAGATCCTCTCGATTCGTAGGGAGAAAAAATCTTTATGAGACCCTCACGGCTCATAAAATTGAAAAGTCTTAGGTAGCAGATCTGAACATATTTCCTAAGCCATCGCTACCCTGCAAAGAGTCCAAGATGGACAGCCACCAACTGTCTACAGGATACACTTGCTAAAATCACATGGTGACAACACAGCAAAGAGATGAAAGCAACAGTGGGAGATAAAAAAAAATGTGTATCTTTTATTCATGAATTCAACTGAGTACAAAATGAATCATATAAAAGAATAAAAAATGGATACATGTTATTCAATGGTTACAAATTTACAATCAATATAAAGGCAGCTACTGAGAAGGAAGCGTTTTCAGTAAATCAGCCAGCTGTTCGTGCACTCCTCTCAGCTCCTTTTCGCAATCAGCCGCCACGACCAGCTCCGCTTCGACTCGAGCCTGTTGCTGCAAGCAAGCCGAAAGTTTCTCGTCGATTTCCCGTTGAGCAACTTCGCGATTCTGCGTAACCCGCTCTAAGAAGTCGAGTTTCTTCCTTAGCGCTAGCCTGTCCGAAATGCATCGTTATAAATTGTCGAAGACGGCTCTCAGTTGCGCAGCGTTTACTTCAACCTGGGCGCGCAGCCTGGAGGATTTCGCCTGAAGCTTCCTCGCGTTCCTTCCGCATTAAGGTCGCTTCTTGTTCAAAATAGCGGAGGAAGGGAGCGCTCTGCTCAACCCATGTAGCCCACTGGGAGTTCAGAGCCAGAACCTCGGGGAGCCCGACGTTTGAGCTCAAGCTCATGCAGGCAGGCCTCAATCTTCCTGCAGAGGTTAACCCAAGACTCAACGACGCCTTCGCTATGGAAGTTCATGAGCGTCGCCAGCATGGGATTAACCTCGGCAGCAAAATCTACAGCAAATGCAGGGACCTCCGCGTCAAGCTTCTCGATGTACTCACTGAACATGCGCAGGCTGGCCACAGTGCCCTTGGAAGATGGAAGTCTAGAAAAAGGCCCTTCCGGCATTAAGATGCGAGACACAAAGGGAGCTGGAGTCGGTGCGATTGCTGCAAAATAAATCATAGTCAGATATTGGATTAAGAGACAAAGAAGATTCAAGTGCGATGAAGGCTACTATACCGGCTACGGCAGGTGGCAGAGCTGGGAGTACTGGTGGCTCGACGATTCTCTTGTCCCTTCCTTCAATTTGTAGCGTTGTAATCAATTTAAAGTTAACAACGGCAGGGTCACCCATTGAAGAAAAGAAAAGACGTTGGTCAGAAAAGATACTCACCGGCACCAGCAGGCAGACTAAATTCCGACTGGAAAGAGAAGTGCGGGTTCAACACTTGATACAGATGATCGAAGAGAACTCCTACAAGGTTGAGACAACAAATGGTCAGTACAAGGAAGATAACATCCACAATTTAAATTAGACAAATCGCAAATCCATACCTTCCAACATTTGAGAAGACATGAGAGAAGGCGAAGGGTCAGCGACCGTCAAAGCAGCAACCGAGTGGCACGACCTCAACACTCACCACACCTACATAAGAAACGAAAGAAATGCCGTCAGAAGGGATTGGAAGGGATTGTGGAATAAAAAGGAAAACAATGACCCAATATCTACCTGATGAATTGCCAATCGAAATTGCGACAAGAGCATCACCAGGCGCAGCGACTGCTTTGCTCTACTCCATTGGAATGGTTTCGCAGCCCGTGGCTTCATCCCCCGATTCTACGAGATCCTTCATGACACTCGCAATGCCAGGCGATGGCAGGGAACCGCAAGGGGAAAGAGTGGCGGTTGGGGCAATCCCGGACTCCTGAGAAAGAGTGACCACTTTAGGCTCGGTGATTGCCGTAATCTCACCTACCACCTCCTCACCAGGACTTGGCCCTGCAGAGTATGATATATGAGAACCTGAAGGTCAAACTTTAATAAAAGGACCCAGTGTTACATTACCTTGGGATGGCCTTTCAATTGCCTCCCGAGCCGCGCGTACTGCCTATCTATGAGCAGTAGACAGGGCAGCCGGAGCACCCTCTGGAGAAATAGGGATATGGGAAGCAGTGCTCGAGCCTGCACCTACAGCCACGGCGGCATCACGTTCTTTCGCTACACGCCTCTTGCGCTTCCTTTCAGCCTGAGTCGTGAGAGCTGAACTCCTCAGGACATCCGATAAAGGTAGACCATCATCTGAACCAAGTTCTGCCTCCGGCGCCGTTACGACGTCCATCATCAGTTGCTTCTACGAGACCCCTGGTGGCGACTTAGGGATAGCCGTGCCTGCAGTGGCCGGCGCTAACGATGCCACTGCGTCACCACTCGCGATCAGCACTGCACTTGGGATAACCTGAATCGAGGTAGTCCCTGCAATAAGAAAAAAAGAGGATAGACTACCCATGAAGAAAAATGGAATGAAGGCACAATGAGCCAAAATATACCAAGGCCCAAAGAAGCGCGAAGCCTCTCTTCATCTTCAAAAGTCTTGAGGGAAGCTGTGAGAGCTTCTTCAGTGGAGCTACCTGTTGAAGAAGAAAACTTCAGTCAATGGATGATAATTAAAACAACCGCGGAAAAATACGACTAAGGTCTACCTCACTGTGCAAAGGCGATCATTCCTGCTTTGTTGCGAGCTAATAGCTTGGAAGCTGCGAGGGCAGCCTCCAGATCGGTGTCATCTGGCGCCATAAATAAGCCCTCGTTAGTCCCGTACTCACTTAGGCCTTCACTGTAAGGAGCATGAAGCTCCTGGTCAAATACAACGTCTGCAGAAAGTATCGATTTCTTTTTCTTCCGCGACTTAAATCCGGCAGCAGATAACATGAGCTTGCGCTTGGCGGGCGATTTGGGGCGACGAGTTCCGATCTCAATACCCATGCCAGACTCGGAAGACGCCATGGCTACCGCTTTTTCAGGCACAAAGGGTAGGGACAGCTCACGTACAACCCATGGTACCACAGCTACAACGTTTTCTTTCAAGGGATGATGGACGATGGTCCGTCGCTTCAGAGGAACGTTTGGATTACCCGCTGGGGCGGTGCCCTTGCGATCAAGCAATAATCGCTTTTCTTCTCTAATAACAGCGCCCATCGAATGCTGGTACCATGCCACATATACGTTCAGAGCTTTTGGAACACAACTCGACTCACTAATAAAGAAATGGGAGCCAGTGTTCAACCACATAAAATGGTGCAATGCACTCCGGATACCCTCTTCAGTACCAACCGGTTCTGCCAAGAAGGTGTCACGACCCGAAAGTACGGAACATGACCGGCACTTAAACTACGAACGTCTCGAGGCGTAAGTAATCTAAGTAAACCGAAAACCCAGAAATCCAAACCAAGAAAAGTAGTAGAGTGCAGGAAAACCAATTTAAACAAGTAGTTTTAATAGCATAAGCCGAATTATGCGGTTTTTAAGAACATCAAAATTTACTGAAAATTTCGGCAGAGTCTCCTTTGTAAAAACTGGCTCCCAAACGGGATACAACATGAATAGTATACGAAATCAATAAAAAGGCATCCCCAAACGGGAGCTAGCTCTTCGTCAATCGACGGTCACAACCACACAAGCAATATAATATACAACGCCAACGGCGAGGATCAAAACTCAAAAGGAACTCAAAACCACCAGAAATATAACGAGCGACTCTAAGGTCGAAAGAATAAACAGCACTGGTCTCTATCTCAAAATAAATAGATGTTTGGTTGATGGAATTTACTAGATACAACTGAAATATATTATACAAGGTAATATGATGGGTACGATACAAGAAAAACCCACCTACTAGCAAGTCACCCGAATGAAACTGAGCCCGCAACGCCGTAATGAAACCTGTACGGCAAACCTGCAAGAAACTGGGGCACAACGGGGGTGAGTTGCCAACTCGTGAATAGAAAAACATCTACGCACAGAAATCGCATAAATAACGCAACCTAGGTCAATGATCATAATATATCCTCAAAAATATACATAACAAGCAGCCTATAACAATGGCTAGGGTAATATCTAACCGAGTGAAATCTCATGTGCCCGTGTCAGTGCCTCAGGTAGCAATATATCATATGAATGAGGTATGAATGCATGAAAACAGAATACATGTAAATGAAGAAACTGTTTTCATAAATTAGTGAGATTTCCTTCGTATTTTTAAACTGAGGTATCATAATGAAATCAGTATCAACAGTGTCTAGCATCGACACGAAACATAAATCTCACTGTCTCGAAATATCAATGTCTCAATCTCAATATCTAGGGCGCCGTCAGTCCAGACCGGCCCCTACCATCCATCTCAAGACCACGACGGTATCCTCCGGATATCCGACGCGTCGGGTAATATCACCGGTAGGTAGTCTGTCCCCTGCCAGGCTCAACGTCAACACCACATTCATCTTGTCCCGGGGTAGCATACCGGGCCCACCATGTACCCGTGACGGTTCCTCCACTCCTCGACACGGATCTCGAAAACCACAGCAAACTCATGGTGGACGACACTTACATCACTAGAAAACCGCAATTTATATATTTTAAAAGGTTAATAAGTTTAGAAATTTTGCGGCTTTCCCCCGAAATCCAGAAATATCATAAATCTCAAGAAGTCATCACAAGTGCATATGTCAATGCTAATGAATGTATATGGTATCAATAACCAAGTTGCAATGTATGATTAATAACTAGGCATGAACAATGGAATAACAGTATGCATGAAGTGACAAGTAATAACTACAATGTCTAAACTGGCATATAACCCAGGTACACTAATATCGTATCAACTACTAACTAACAAGCTAAGCCAAGCAATAGTATTTTCTAAGTGTACGTGACATGGCAATTACCGATGAAGATGTGTGTGGCCGGCAAGTAAGTGTATATGGTACATACGCATCATCGGTAATGGTGCTGGTGTCCTAACAGCATGATATCAATAATGGAGTATGCAGCAAAATAAGTATGCGGGGCAGAGCGAAAAGCAATAATGTACGGAAGCAGAATACTAGACACAACGATAACTAATCAGTATTAAACTAATATAAGTCCTACAAATGGTGCCTTTTGAAATAACACGAATCATGGGGTTTTGAAAATAGGGGCTACGGTGTTTTTATGAAAAGATACGTATTTTGAAATATCCGTAGGATCCCTTGGGCTGCCTTTTAAAATACCCACGATTCGTTAGTCTTTGAAATAGGTAAGAAGTCTAATCTAATCTAACAACTACACTAAACTATACGGCTGAACTACAGGTAAGGGAACTGCCTATCATCTGAGTCGATACATATACATACCTGTATATGTATAGTCGGTGATCCCGCCTCAATAATATCATATCCGATACCATATCTATAATCAGGCATCCCAAGTTAAGAGTGCGGATCAATCATCAATATAGCTCGTACGTAAATCCGTCGTACGGCATCCCAATCTGCGTACGGGTCAATATCACATTCATCATACTATTCACCTGGTATCCTCTTTATCAATTATCATGATCGGGGTACTGATCTACGTCTAGTACCATACTGATACCGCCTACGTATGCATGGACGTGTGTGAAACACTACGTCAAGGACCCGCTACAACATCATGTCGTATCTAAGATACGACCCCTGCTATATCACCGATCTCACGGCCTCAAATCGAATCTCATCGACTCAGCTCAATCCCAAGTATCATCCTCAAATCCGTATGTGAACACATAGTCCCATACCCATGTGAACACATACTATAAAGAATCCCATGAGCACATATCAATAGGAATGTATGCAGGTATGTATGTGTGTATGTGTAGTGCAACACTTCCCTAGGGTTCGCAACACTAAAATAATCCAACACACCAATATCCATCCTAAGCATCGTTATTAATCCCAAATAACATATAATAATTGTTGGTGTGTATACGCATCCTTATACACCACCACGGACTGCGGGGGTGCTATACGCCATCCACCCGACTTCTCCCCGTAGATATAAATCTACTCACCTGGTCCTCGCTCGCCGGTGCCGACGTCGCCAGGCGCTTGCTTGTCGTCCCGAAGTTCACATGGGGTACCTACATATCATAACGCACCATATCGCATTAAAACTAAATTCGAAATCGAAACGGCATACGAAAATCAAATCGGCACGCGTATCACGCATAGATCCAAACCTATCGCCTACGCATGCAAGAATAGTCAAACCAACCCCCGATGTCGATGTACAAACGTCAAACCATCGAGAAAACCCAAACACACCAATCGTGATTTCAAAACTCACTAATTATATAAGAAATAGGGTTTAGTTCATCAAAACCATAAAATTAAACAATTCGTTTTATTTTCCAAAAACCTAGTTAGCACAAATTCCCATTTCGGTTCAAAACTTGATGTTTTACCCAAATTAAATATTTTGACGATTCTAATGCCCAAAATGCTCACTTAATATCATAATTAGGTCATACAAATCACCTCCATATTTTTAATCTCACGAATTAGCATTAACTCAAAATTCAAGTTTGCAACAAATATCGATTTTAACACTTTTCAAAGTAAAATTCACAATTTATCAATTAAGCATGGTTTTGCATGATCAAAGTCGCTAAACAACAAATTAAAATGCTAATAAAGTCATCAAAACCTTAATTACATTTTAAATCTCAATTTTATATGTATTTCACTAAAACCTAGTTTGCAAATTACATAATTAATACAAATTTAAATTTAACAAAGATATAAACTACCAACTAGATTAGTTTAAGCATAATAACAACATGTTAAACTACACAATTTTCCCATGATCAATTATAAGAACCCCAACTTAAATTCACAACCCTAATCTAGAATTTCTTAATCATACAATTGAACCCACATAAAACCAAATTAACACTTAATTAAGCTAACTACAAGCAATTAACAACGATTTAAGCAAAAGGGTTAGAATTTGCCCAAACAAATTGAAGATCCCACAAGCACACATAGCCCTCCAAAATGCTCCCTTGTCACCAAAATCCATGCGATAAGAGCTAAGCAAAAATGGGTAGGAGTCGGATTTGGGTTTTGGGATTTTTTTGATGGATTTTGGGGCAATTTTTGAAGAAGTTTTGAAGAGAAAAGAGAAGGGGAAAAGGGGGGCTGTTGCTGCTGTAGGAGAGGGAGGGGTCAGCCAGAAATTGAGGGGGGAGGAGAGAGAGGGAGGTAGAGAAAGTGGGGGAAAGTCAAGGTCAAGGTAAGGTCAAAAATCCACCTAATTCACCCATTTTCTTTTCTTTCATATCTTTTCCTTTGAAAATCAAGTGGGGAAAAATATGGTGGCTGCTGAATTCAGCCATGGGGAGGAGTAAGTGGGGGTGTGTGGGTGTGGGTACGGGTGTGGGGTGATGAAAAATGATAAATACAATACCCCAAGCATCCATTTACGCTAAAAAAAGCATTTTTTCTTCAATAATTTCTAAACCGTTTTGGCAAATGATTTCGTTCCAAAAACTACATGATAAAATTTTATTTAATGTTTTATGATGCACAAAATTTGTTTCAACTCATTCCAATTTGTAATTTTCCCTAATTAAATGTATTAGTGACGGCTTAAAATAATAATAAAATAATATTTTTTTCAGAAAATTTGAAATTTCACCAGCGGCTCAATAAACACCAAATAATAGCAATTACATAGCTAGAATATGTATATTTAATTTTTATAATAAGATATTTGTATTTTGACTTTTTACAGAAAACCCCCTTATTTTACCGTTTTTTCGAAATTTCACCGAAACGATTTTCAAAACGTTACAATCTTCCCCCCTTAAAGAAATTCGGTCCCCGAATTTAAATTAAAACTCTCCCCAAATACTAAAACATCTAAACCAAAACCATCAAGTCGTCAGGGCTCCGAAATTGTAAATACATAAAACAAATCGTAGCGCATCGCATGCGCTTGAAAAATGACTATATAACTCAAATCAAAACTCCGTCAAGCATCCCGCAATCATCGGAGTCATGGAGAAGACATCAATGCCAAATCCAAATAAAAACCAATATGATATAACTCGAAACTATACATGTAAATATCGAATCTATATCTGTAAGTATCCGAAGGAAATGCATGCCAAATCTCCTTAAGTCGCTGTGCAACGCGTATAACACTGCACAGTAGCGGACGTCTATCATAAGAAAATAACTATATACATATATACCTTTGTTTGAAATGTACGTTCCGCCGTTTTGGAAACAATTTAGAAGGGTCTCCTTGTTTTAAACATTTCGTGTCATATCAGACACGTAGGTAAATACTGAGGCTATAGCTCGCTTTTTGGAAATCCCTTCAATAACTATCAATGCATGCAAAATATATTCAGGTACTGTCCTCTGACTAGTCCTGCTCAGTACGAAAACACATAGCAATATCATAAAAACGTACTACTCTATAAGAAATCAATCCCAAAATATGCACATGAATACTACGTGCGTCTGGTGCGCACGGAAATCAAAATCCATGAATGTGCCATATATGCGCACAGAAACAACATCTAAGTGCATCGGGTGTGCACGAAACATCTGTCGTAGGCAACAGGTGTGCCTGACAGCAAAATCAGGTGCATCTGACATGCACAAAAAAAAATCTCGATTTAGTGCATCTGGTGTGCACCAAATCGCATCTCGTAACAGGCACCCAACAGGCGCTAAAAATCCAATCCGGTGCATAAAATGCACAAAACAAATATCGAGCATCACCCTCGAAATCGAAATCCAGTGTATCCAAGTGCACAAAATATATGTCACTGCACTGCCAGCATATATAAACTATACAGAGTGTAGGAACCAAATCGCGTGCGTGCATACGCACAAAATCAACTCAACTGTTTAAAACCGTAAAATCACAAACATGTGAAACTAAAGCACGAAAATGATATCAAGTGCAACACTGTGCAAAGATCGTAAATCCTCAATCATCAAAATCAAATCATACGAATAAATCACCCAAAACATCGAAACCAATAATGGCGGAATAGTATCACTCAAGTGCATCCTCTAAGAATCTCGGGCCAATTGTCGCGGTCACTAATGGGACGTCTCGTCGATGATCATGAACTCTGGCCTGCTGGTGTGCGTAACCATGACCACTCCTGGGTCAAGGTCTTCACTGTGAATTACCAATCTTTCGGTCCATCGGCTCATCGGCCCTGTCAGGTGTGCTAACGGGGACGATTCCGTTCTGGCACATCTCCGGTCATCTCTTGTTCAATCATCGCGACCACTCGTAAGACAGCATATCACTGGCGTCGGCCTCTGGCTCTCTGAATGTACGTGACACATCTGACCCTGGGTGCAAGTATCATTGCAACAGTGTCCTGGAAGAAATCCTGCTCACGGTCTCTTCCATGTCTCGTCTCTGCCGACTGTCCGGAAGTCATCGTCCTTTCCTATATCTGCATCTTGCTCCGGAATGGCTGCATACCCATCATGACCTCTTCTGGAAGGTATATCCAGTACTCTGCCTCGGCATGCTTATCGCATCTCTGATGTCGGCGGAGTGGAACGTCGTCTTATCCAGATCTTGTACGGACCTCCTTACTCCACTTTCTCTAATGTCGACTGCTTCGGACTTGTCTCATCGTGGCTACATGGACTGAGCTCCAACGGCTATCCTCGTATCGGGAGTCTCCCAAGAAATGCATCTCACCACCTAGCATCCGAATTAAGTCGAGCCATCCGATCGATTCGTCAAAACCTCATAATCCCCCAAGAGCTCAACATCTTGGGCACAGTTTAATAGTATCGAATACATACCACAGCATCGGTGGTCCAGCCGTAGAAGGGCAAACCCAAGCCTCACTAATGGCGCCGCAGAACTGCCGCAAACCCTAAGGTTCAAAGGCTTTCACACGGTCATTAAGTCGAGTTAGGGTTTCATTCTTCTAGAGGGACCATAGAATTGCCTGCATGTCTTTCCGACTACTTTAAACTTGGAATAATAGGTTTCCGACATTCGATCGTCTCTGTCGACCCTCACGTCTCTGCGTGAAGTCGTCTCTAGCTGGAATCAATCTATCTGATGACCTCGCATCGGGGTAAGCGAACGATCCACATGTCCTAGTCATTCATCCTAGATGACTAGCGACCTCCTATCATCTCTTAGTACAACTCGTCCTGCACGATTTCCAGCATCTGGGGCAATATCTCGTTGTTTGCAGCAATAACTGGCTCGCTCGTCTGCACGCTGAACAGTTCCTCGATCGTCATGAATAAGCAACACACCAACGGTCATCAAAATCTGGCTGGCCTCCATCATTGGCTCAATTCTCTAGTGTCGATCAGCACCTCCGAGTAACCTCATAAAGGCGATCCGCCAAACGCTCGTGGCGCAGAAACACAGTAAAAAGACACATCTCTGCAATCGTGTGTCGCCGGAATTTCGCCCTGGTCAGTCCTCGTTCGTGACGAGCTTGTGCTGACCGCAACTCTAGCCGTAGCTCTCCCTGCCCGTAACCGTAGCAGCAAAACAATAACTGGTACTGATGAGGCTAGATCGGAATGAATATAATACTGAGCAAAGAAATGTACATCCTAAGGCTTCTTAAGTGGAGTAGCGTATCGTAAATATGCCGCGGAACATACCCACGGTACGTCACTCAACTTTAGTCACCTATTCCATCAACCAAGGGTCATCCTACGCTCCGAAGGTAAAACCTAACGCTCTGATACCAACTTTGTCACGACCCGAAAGTACGGAACATGACCGGCACTTAAACTACGAACGTCTCGAGGCGTAAGTAATCTAAGTAAACCGAAAACCCAGAAATCCAAACCAAGAAAAGTAGTAGAGTGCAGGAAAACCAATTTAAACAAGTAGTTTTAATAGCATAAGCCGAATTATGCGGTTTTTAAGAACATCAAAATTTACTGAAAATTTCGGCAGAGTCTCCTTTGTAAAAACTGGCTCCCAAACGGGATACAACATGAATAGTATACGAAATCAATAAAAAGGCATTCCCAAACGGGAGCTAGCTCTTCGTCAATCGACGGTCACAACCACACAAGCAATATAATATACAACGCCAACGGCGAGGATCAAAACTCAAAAGGAACTCAAAACCACCAGAAATATAACGAGCGACTCTAAGGTCGAAAGAATAAACAGCACTGGTCTCTATCTCAAAATAAATAGATGTTTGGTTGATGGAATTTACTAGATACAACTGAAATATATTATACAAGGTAATATGATGGGTAAGATACAAGAAAAACCCACCTACTAGCAAGTCACCCGAATGAAACTGAGCCCGCAACGCCGTAATGAAACCTGTACGGCAAACCTGCAAGAAACTGGGGCACAACGGGGGTGAGTTGCCAACTCGTGAATAGAAAAACATCTACGCACAGAAATCGCATAAATAACGCAACCTAGGTCAATGATCATAATATATCCTCAAAAATATACATAACAAGCAGCCTATAACAATGGCTAGGGTAATATCTAACCGAGTGAAATCTCATGTGCCCGTGTCAGTGCCTCAGGTAGCAATATATCATATGAATGAGGTATGAATGCATGAAAACAGAATACATGTAAATGAAGAAACTGTTTTCATAAATTAGTGAGATTTCCTTCGTATTTTTAAACTGAGGTATCATAATGAAATCAGTATCAACAGTATCTAGCATCGACACGAAACATAAATCTCACTGTCTCGAAATATCAATGTCTCAATCTCAATATCTAGGGCGCCGTCAGTCCAGACCGGCCCCTACCATCCATCTCAAGACCACGACGGTATCCTCCGGATATCCGACGCGTCGGGTAATATCACCGGTAGGTAATCTGTCCCCTGCCAGGCTCAACGTCAACACCACATTCATCTTGCCCCGGGGTAGCATACCGGGCCCACCATGTACCCGTGACGGTTCCTCCACTCCTCGACACGGATCTCGAAAACCACAGCAAACTCATGGTGGACGACACTTACATCACTAGAAAACCGCAATTTACATATTTTAAAAGGTTAATAAGTTTAGAAATTTTGCGGCTTTCCCCCGAAATCCAGAAATATCATAAATCTCAAGAAGTCATCACAAGTGCATATGTCAATGCTAATGAATGTATATGGTATCAATAACCAAGTTGCAATGTATGATTAATAACTAGGCATGAACAATAGAATAACAGTATGCATGAAGTGACAAGTAATAACTACAATGTCTAAACTGGCATATAACCCAGGTACACTAATATCGTATCAACTACTAACTAACAAGCTAAGCTAAGCAATAGTATTTTCTAAGTGTACGTGACATGGCAATTACCGATGAAGATGTGTGTGGCCGGCAAGTAAGTGTATGTGGTACATACGCATCATCGGTAATGGTGCTGGTGTCCTAACAGCATGATATCAATAATGGAGTATGCAGCAAAATAAGTATGCGGGGCAGAGCGAACAGCAATAATGTACGGAAGCAGAATACTAGACACAACGATAACTAATCAGTATTAAACTAATATAAGTCCTACAAATGGTGCCTTTTGAAATAACACGAATCATGGGGTTTTGAAAATAGGGGCTACGGTGTTTTTATGAAAAGATACGTATTTTGAAATATCCGTAGGATCCCTTGGGCTGCCTTTTAAAATACCCACGATTCGTTAGTCTTTGAAATAGGTAAGAAGTCTAATCTAATCTAATAACTACACTAAACTATACGGCTGAACTACAGGTAAGGGAACCGCCTATCATCTGAGTCGATACATATACATACCTGTATATGTATAGTCGGTGATCCCGCCTCAATAATATCATATCCGATACCATATCTATAATCAGGCATCCCAAGTCAAGAGTGCGGATCAATCATCAATATAGCTCGTACGTAAATCCGTCGTACGGCATCCCAATCTGGGTACGGGTCAATATCACATTCATCATACTATTCACCTGGTATCCTCTTTATCAATTATCATGATCGGGGTACTGATCTACGTCTAGTACCATACTGATACCGCCTACGTATGCATGGACGTGTGTGAAACACTACGTCAAGGACCCGCTACAACGTCATGTCGTATCTAAGATACGACCCCTGCTATATCACCGATCTCACGGCCTCAAATCGAATCTCATCGACTCAGCTCAATCCCAAGTATCATCCTCAAATCCGTATGGGAACACATAGTCCCATACCCATGTGAACACATACTATAAAGAATCCCATGAGCACATATCAATAGGAATGTATGCAGGTATGTATGTGTGTATGTGTAGTGCAACACTTCCCTAGGGTTCGCAACACTAAAATAATCCAACACACCAATATCCATCCTAAGCATCGTTATTAATCCCAAATAACATATAATAATTGTTGGTGTGTATACGCAGCCGTATACACCACCACGGACTGCGGGGGTGCTATACGCCATCCACCCGACTTCTCCCGGTAGATATAAATCTACTCACCAGGTCCTCGCTCGCCGGTGCCGACGTCGCCAGACGCTTGCTTGTCGTCCCGAAGTTCACATGGGATACCTACATATCATAACGCACCATATCGCATTAAAACTAAATTCGAAATCGAAACGGCATACGAAAATCAAATCGGCACGCGTATCACGCATAGATCCAAACCTATCGCCTACGCATGCAAGAATAGTCAAACCAACCCCCGATGTCGATGTACAAACGTCAAACCATCGAGAAAACCCAAACACACCAATCGTGATTTCAAAATTCACTAATTATATAAGAAATAGGGTTTAGTTCATCAAAACCATAAAATTAAACAATTCGTTTTATTTTCCAAAAACCTAGTTAGCACAAATTCCCATTTCGGTTCAAAACTTGATGTTTTACCCAAACTAAATATTTTGACGATTCTAACGGCCAAAATGCTCACTTAATATCATAATTAGGTCATACAAATCACCTCCATATTTTTAATCTCACGAATTAGCATTAACTCAAAATTCAAGTTTGCAACAAATATCGATTTTAACACTTTTCAAAGTAAAATTCACAATTTATCAATTAAGCATGGTTTTGCATGATCAAAGTCGCTAAACAACAAATTAAAATGCTAATAAAGTCATCAAAACCTTAATTACATTTTAAATCTCAATTTTATATGTATTTCACTAAAACCTAGTTTGCAAATTACATAATTAATACAAATTTAAATTTAACAAAGATATAAACTACCAACTAGATTAGTTTAAGCATAATAACAACATGTTAAACTACACAATTTTCCCATGATCAATTATAAGAACCCCAACTTAAATTCACAACCCTAATCTAGAATTTCTTAATCATACAATTGAACCCACATAAAACCAAATTAACACTTAATTAAGCTAACTACAAGCAATTAACAACGATTTAAGCAAAAGGGTTAGAATTTACCCAAACAAATTGAAGATCCCACAAGCACACATAGCCCTCCAAAATGTTCCTTTGTCACCAAAATCCATGCGATAAGAGCTAAGCAAAAATGGGTAGGAGTCGGATTTGGGTTTTGGGATTTTTTTGATGGATTTTGGGGCAATTTTTGAAGAAGTTTTGAAGAGAAAAGAGAAGGGGAAAAGGGGCGATGTTGCTGCTGTAGAAGAGGGAGGGGTCAGCCAGAAATTGAGGGGGGGAGGAGAGAGAGGGAGGTAGAGAAAGTGGGGGAAAGTCAAGGTCAAGGTAAGGTCAAAAATCCACCTAATTCACCCATTTTCTTTTCTTTCATATCTTTTCCTTTGAAAATCAAGTGGGGAAAAATATGGTGGCTGCTGAATTCAGCCATGGGGAGGAGTAAGTGGGGGTGTGTGGGTGTGGGTACGGATGTGGGGTGATGAAAAATGATAAATACAATACCCCAAGCATCCATTTACGCTAAAAAAAAGCCTTTTTTCTTCAATAATTTCTAAACCGTTTTGGCAAATGATTTCGTTCCAAAAACTACATGATAAAATTTTATTTAATGTTTTATGATGCAAAAAATTTGTTTCAACTCATTCCAATTTGTAATTTTCCCTAATTAAATGTATTAGTGACGGCTTAAAATAATAATAAAATAATATTTTTTTCAGAAAATTTAAAATTTCACCAGCGGCTCAATAAACACCAAATAATAGCAATTACATAGCTAGAATATGTATATTTAATTTTTATAATAAGATATTTGTATTTTGACTTTTTACAGAAAACCCCCTTATTTTACCGTTTTTTCGAAATTTCACCGAAACGATTTTCAAAACGTTACAGAAGGCGTCGAGCCGGACACCCTGATTATAGCTTGATTGCTAGGCGAAACAATGCAGGTTGTACCTTATGAATAACGCCGAATCGTTTTGCCTAAACACAAGAAAGCCCGGCCCGATTGAATATAAATGGAGAATCTCCCGAGCTTTCAAGGTAAGGGCCCCGTCATTAAAAGTGTCCTGCAGTGGCTGCACGGCTTTTGCGGATTCTTTACCGATGGTTAGAACCTTATTGGTAAAGGTTATGCCATCTCCAACTGTGTGCATATGAAGGAGCAAACTCCTGGCTTCCCGCTGTGTCGGATTTACAATGGATGCGTCAACTAGCCGCATTATCCGAAGAAAGTTATACTTGTCGTAGAAGCCAGGCCTTTTGTGGGCACCGAAAGCGCCAAGTACATGAAGCTCGATCCATGACGTAAAATAATGCATCGAGAAGTTCACGTGCTGCACCCCTGGTTCAGTGGTGTCTGCCGCCAAGCTGAGGCCGTGATACAAATGGGCTATCCCAGCGACCCCGACGACCACTTGCATCCTAATAACCATTCGGTGAGCTGGATAAAAAAACGGACATACTCATATGGCGAGTGTACATTGGAAGCACGAACCAGCTTAGCCATAGCCCGAGGAACCCCATAAAGAACGCTTCTTCATCAATTCCAGGAGCTGCAAGCTCTGAAAAAGAGACGACCGGGGAATTGGGGAGAAAGAAACTCCTCTGATCCGCCTCTGCTGCTGGCTGGTTGTCCAAACCAAAACCAAAAGGATCATCGAGTTTGGCAAATTTCGCAGCTTCCTTTGACAGGACTTCTGAGGGGAGAAAACGGGCGATGAAATCTGTGAAATTAACCCTACGGCCTCCGGATTCGAGAAAAAGGCTCTCATAGATATTCAATACCTTAATTAAACTTGGGAATTGATGTTGAATGGTGTTCTCCAGGGTAAGGCCCTGTTAGTGTATATGCCCTAGGGGCCATTATTGTATCATACTAGTTTGTATATTACTTAATAGAAGCTTGGGATATTCACATGTATATAACAGTCTTGCTAAACATGGTAATATGCTACTTGGTTTTTCTATCTTAATATGTGAGTATACGTATTGATAGAGCTCTTAGGATCTTGGGTGACTACCAGCGTTGTGATGGCAGTCACACTAGTGGGGGATGGGTAGTCTACAAGCACATCCTTATTCAGGTCCCTAGTCGTAGGATTATCGAGACAGGGCATCGATACTCCGGAGTAGACTGGTGTGTACGCTTCTCATCCCAGTTGGGGAGATGGTCTGTCCCACAGCTGTCAGTACGTCGTACTGGAGATAGTACACAGGTGCTCGTTGGGATACGGGTACACCGGACAGGACTCGCAGGGAACTGTTGGTTGGGTTTTATACCAGTCGTCAGTTAACAGTTCCCAGGTGACATGAGTACAGCATAGTCCGCAGACTTGACACTGCTACTTCGCCTCGAGTGTGTCCCACTGTTCTTAGATTGCTACCCTACCACGGCTCAAAGGAGGCGTGCAAACAGGTAGCAGTTGGGTGCAGTCCCGAGCACTTGGAGGCAGTGGCGATTAGACAGGATTCGTCTCTCCCGGTATTGGGGGTTGATATCGCGCTGTGTCAGAGAGCCATTACGCAAATTCCCTGGCCAGGGCAAGCGAGATTTACTGGTAGGTTCCAGTAGTTTCTCAGGGTGTAATGGGCTACGCTCCGACACGACTTATACCTCTATTAGGGGACTGACGCTTGCCGCCCCCTAGGCCCGATATGCGATAGTCTTAGACGAACAGACCAGACTGTACGGAGATTGTCACATCAGGCTCAGTAGGAGTTCGGATGGGTTTCCTCATCGACCTTCTTATCGACATCTACCTGGGGACCGTTACGTACAGCTAGTGCCGCTTGCGGTCTGTGGTTAAACCCACAGCCAGCGTAGTAGTCGAGTCATTAGAGTCCCACACAGAGAGTTTCACTGCTCCAGGCGAAACGATATAGAGGTCGTATGGTTTTACGACAAGGGTTCGGACGCATACGTGTGTTTACGCACGTACGACTTTCGGACAGTTTTTACTAGTCGGCTTTGGTTTAAGCCAGATTCTAGTATCGGGATATTGGATTTATACAGTCTAAAGTTTTCCGTGTTTTCACGGATAGGAGGGGCGTTCTCGTAATTTCACGAGAAGCTTCTAGAAGATGGTGACTTGGGGGTTTAGGTGGCATATGCATTAAATGAGATTAGTAACTCATTTGTGTGATTCATCCATGTCATTAATGCATCATAAATGCTTAATGACTCATGGAGATGAATCACCCATTTGTATTTATGAAGCATGGTTGTTAAATCCTATTTTCTATTTTGTTGGATAAATAATAATGCTTCATATATATCATGAGAGATCATTATCTCATTCTCATTCTCATGCTCACCTTCTCTCTCCTCAAGCTCTCTCTCTTCAAACCCTAATCCTCCCCTCTCATGTGTTGAGATCAAGGATTAGATTAGACTACTTAATCCATAACCCAACTCTATATCACCTAGGTTACTTAGATTAGCACTTTAAGAAACCTAGTTACCTCTAGTTTGAGGTGAAGCTTGAAGTATAGCTCTCGGGTGGATCGTCTACTACTTGGAGAAGGCTGAGGAGGAGGTGGAGAATGAAAAGACGAAGGACACGGTTCATTAGGTATAATCACTTCACATAGTAGTTTAGAACTCCTATGTTTATCGTTAGTTATAGTTTAGCAACGATTCTTACGGTTAGTCGATGTTATAACAAAGAACAAGATCGTTTTTCATATTTCCGCCTCCCCGCAAGTCGTGGGGTGTTGTTCATCGACTTACAGTGGTATCAGAGCCTCGCTAAACAATAATTAACTCATTAGCAAAGTTGTAAGAATTTCGAACGCAAAAAGAACCGGAAAAATCATCGATTTAACACAGTTTCTGTCGTTTTTAAAACGTGGTCTAAAAATTTTTCAGGGACCTCTAAAATTACAAGCAGAGAATAATAGGGATACTGCAGAAATTTGGACTCATGACTCGGCAAACATATCCATGTGATCGGCTGCGGATCCGCGGCCGAGTTGGGGCCGAGTCAGGCCAAATTTCTTCAGTAACTCTCCTGTGTTCATAATGATATTTCTGGGATGTTTATTTTTCTGCTCAAGTCTCAGGTACACAGAGAAGTTTTGGAGTAGAATCTAAAGTGTTTGCTCGATCGAAATTTTGCGATGTTTGCTAATTTGATTATATCTGTGATTGTATAATGTGTTCGTAAACCTCCCCTAACTGCTAGTATGTCGGTTGGCAGGGGGTTGCACATTTCTGTAATGGATTTTAACTGTTTGTGGTTATGAACTGTATTGGACTGTTGTGATGATTAGCCGGGGTATTGTGATAGGTTATTACTTTAACTCATTCAATGTAAATGTAATTTGTTGTAATATTATTTTGCGGGGCACATCCAGGTTACGGTTGTAGCCACCGTTGCATTATTTCATTTTACTGTTTTTGCTCCTAGGATAGACCCAAGGTGGGGTGCACAAACTACCGGGTACTTTGAAGTGTTTAGTGGCCTACTCACTTTGTTGAGGGAGACCGCTTCACTTCGGGTACTTGGCGGGTAGTTTGCCGTACCAGTAGGGGTCTAGGGTGGGGTAATGGCTATTCATCACAACTGTGTAATCCGTCTTTTGTTGCAGGCTCAAAACAAACGCGGATTGCTTGTATATCCAATAATGTTCATCTGAGATCTGGAATGCCTATTATTGCGTCAGACGAATGTACAATATCCATATATGATGGCTATTTAGACGTCACTTATGTTTTACACCCGCGCTAGCCCAGCCCCCGCTCTGTCGTTAGTTAAGTAACCTAACGGGTGATGACGGGACCCAGAGGCGAATGCGGATGGCATAAGAGGACGTTGTATTTTCGTTGTTTTCTGCAATGATAGGTTAATGATGGGACGCATTATTATTAATGCAAAGAAAATAAACCAAAGTTTAATCGTTGGAACAATTTAAAGAAACCATTCGGTTATTTTTAAAACAGAAGATATTTTTTAATTGCGGAGCTTTAACCACTCCTTTCAAAAGCTATCAGGTTCCTTCGATTTTTTCAAGTTCACGGTTTCGCCAAAGCCAGTCGTAGCCCTCCGTCATTTCTAATGGATGGTCAGTAGTATTCAAGCTATGTTTGTTGGCCTTCGTCAAGGCATAGTGTTTGGTAGCTGCTGGGGTATTCATTTGTTACATAGATAGATGAGTTGGTTTGGGACAGTCGTATTACCTTGTTGGCCTTCGTCAAGGGTATGTACGGGTGGGTTCAAATTAACAAGATAATGATGGGCAGAACTTGACATGTGACGTATGATTTGTTGGCCTTCGTCAAGGTCATAAGAACATGGGGCAAAAATCCACATCGGGAGTTTCTAAAGAAACTGAAACTTGCTAGTGTTGCATACCATTTGGAGTTTGATGAATGTTGGTAGGATTCCTTCAACATTATCATACGATGATATTTGGATCCCGATCCTACTGTGAGTATATGTTACTTATCAGGAGATTCGTCACTTAACGATCAATGCTATAAACCAAGTAGGTGCCTAGAAAGGTGTCAGCGGGGCTACGCCCCCAGAGAAAAGAGGTTATTTAATTAAGGAACTTCGCAAAAGCGTTGGAAAACCTCCCTCGAAGTATCGACACTGGCCTGGCTGAAAGGTTAAGCAAGAATTGTACAGTGAGAATAGTCCTGGCTAATTCTTCTTTTATGGTTTGAGGAAGGATTCGAGAAACAGTGGGAGCCATCCAGTTTAGATAAATTAAAAACCACTCTAAACTTGCAAGAGCATCATGCTAAAGTGTTTTCTTCTCTCTCTCTCATTGCAGCGACCTTGTGACCATGACTAGGTTACATCTAGATAACAAGTTGACTGAATCTAACTTATTTGACTGGAAAAGGTCTGTCCAGATGTCCATTGCCTATGACAAGCTGGACCACCCTATTACTACTCAAGATCCCGCCGTCCCAGGTCCAGTTTCCACCATCGCGGATATGGATATCCGTCAGACAAGGGAAAAGGATAAAGCGAAAGCCAAGTGCCTCGTGTTGGCTTCAGATGATGGTGTATACCAGAAGCAGCACGAGAAGATGGACTCAGTTTCCATCTTTCTCCATAACAAAGATTTATATGGGGAGCAATCTCATATCGCAAGATATGAAACCTTGAACGAATTAATTCAAGCGAGGTTGGCTGTCGGGTCATCTGTAGGGAACGACGTCCTTACAATGACTAGCTATATTGATGAGCTCAAGGACCTGGAGACCACGTTGGGAAACAGGTCATACGCTGATTTATTTCCACAGTCCCTACCCTCTACTTACACCCTGAAAGAAACCAGGGAGACACAAGCTCTGCTTAATAGGGGACCTTCTTCTTCTACATCCAGGGCGAAAGAAAAGAGTGAAAAGAAGAAGACCTCTATAAAGCCGATATACGGTGTCAGTAAAGTAGGAGGAAAGGGAAGAGCAAAAGTTTCGGGACTTGGTAAGGAGGGATGTTCCTATTGTTATGGGAACGGGCATTGGCAGAAGGATTGCAGGGCTTTGGAAGCAAGTAGCCAGGATACGAAGCATGTTGTGGCTTCGGCCTCAAGTGTGTTTGTTATTGAGAACTATTTGTCAATTAACTCTACTTCCTGGGTACTAGATACCGGAGCAGGATCTCATATCTGTAATTCATTACATGCTTTGAGAAACCGTAGAGTTATAAGGGTAAGTAATTTGTCTCTCAGAGTTGCTAACGGAATGAGCGTGGACGCTGAATCCGAGGGAGAATATCGCCTAGGTTTGACAAGTGGGCAGATATTGATTCTACGTAACTGTTTGTATGTACCTAGTTTGACTTGTAATATCATATCAGTGTCCTTACTTTCGAAGGAGGGATATGATTTTACATTCGTAAACGATGTAGTTCACATCCACCTAAATCAAGTTCTGATTGGGTCCGGTACATTAGATGACGGTATATACGTATTAAGTCAAGCTCAGGTTTTCAATGTCCAGAACACACTTAAAAGAAAGTCTCCAAAAAAAATCAGGCTTTCTTATGGCATTGTAGACTAGGTCACATCAATGAAACACGATTAACTAAGTTACATAGAGAAGGATATTTGAATCCGTTCGAATATCAATCTTATGCTACTTGTGAATCTTGTCTCATGGGAAAGATGACAAAGACTCCGTTTACTGGACACGGAGTAAGAGCAAGCGAGCTCTTGGGACTCGTACACAGTGACGTGTGCGGTCCAATGTCTACACATGCGCGAGGTGGTTATTCCTACTTCATTACTTTTACGGATGATTTCTCTAGGTATGGACATATCTTCTTGATGAAGCATAAATCCGAGGCCTTTGAGAAATTCCAGGAATACAAGAATGAAGTGGAAAACCAAAAAGGCAAAAGTATCAAGACACTAAGATCTGATCGAGGTGGTGAATACTTAAGTGCCGAGTTCCTGGGTTACTTAAAAGAGAATGGAATTCTCTCTCAGCTTACTCCTCCATACACACCACAACACAACGGTGCATCGGAAAGGAGGAATCGAACCCTATTGGATATGGTTCGTTCCATGATGAGTAAGGCTGAGTTACCGCGATCTTTCTGGGGTTTTACACTGGAATCAGCTGCATATCTTTTGAACAAGGTTCCAACCAAGATTGTGCCTACCACACCATATCAGATGTGGAGTGGGAAGAAACCCTATCTTCAGTACCTGAAGACATGGGGATGTCCAGCTTTTGTAAAAAAGCAGCATCCGGACAAGCTGGAGGCACGCTCAGTACAGTGTAAATTTGTGGGATATCCAAAGAACTCCAAGGGATATTATTTCTATTACGCAGAGGAACAAAAGGTTTTTGTTTCTCGTCATGCCCACTTCTTAAAAGCTGAATTTTTAGAAAATCAGAAGAGTGGGAGCGCAGTAGAACTGGAAGAAATTCCAGAACCATAAGCTGTTACTGAAAGTCTGGTAGAACCAGAAGTTTCAGAAGAAAGGGACGTACCAGCGCCTATCTGCAGAAGTAGTAGGCAGTCTCATCCGCCCGAGAGATACTATGGTTTTCTCATAGACGGGGATCGAGAAGATTGCATCATTGATAATGATGACCCTACTAGCTTCCAGCAAGCCATTCAGAGCGGCGACTCGGTAAAATGGCTGGATGCAATGAGGACCGAAATGGAGTCCATGTACACTAACAAAGTATGGACTTTGGACATTGCTCCAGATGGGGTAAAACCCATAGGATGCAAGTGGATCTTCAGAAAGAAGATTGGTGTAGATGAACAGGTTGAAACCTATAAGGCTAGACTTGTTGCAAAGGGTTTCCGTCAAAGACCTGGTTTGGACTATGATGAAACCTTTTCTCCAGTGGCTATGCTCAAATCCATTCGGGCCCTTCTTGGCATTTCTGCCTTCCACGATTATGAGATCTGGCAGATGGACGTAAAGACGGCTTTTCTAAATGGTTATTTGGAAGAGTGCGTCTATATGGAATAGCCAGAGGGATTCATTCAGAGTGGGAGCAGCGGTAAAGTGTGCAAGTTGCTTAAGTCCATTTATGGACTAAAGCAGGCATCGCGGAGTTGGAACATCTGTTTTGATGATACTGTCAAAGAATTCGACTTTATCAAGAATCCAGATGAACCATGCATATACAGTAAGATTGTAGGGAGAGTTGTAGTATTCCTCGTCTTGTACGTGGATGACATTCTCCTAATAGGAAATGATATTCCTATGCTACAGTCAGTCAAAAGATTCTTGTCACAGAAATTCTCCATGAAGGATCTGGGTGATGCCACCTACATTCTGGGGATCCAGATCTATCGTGACAGATCAAAGAGGATGTTGAGACTTTCACAGTCCAGGTACATAGACACCATATTGAAAAGATTCAGTATGGAAGATTCTAAGCGCGGTAACCTACCGGCTTGTCACGGAATCACCCTCTCCAAAAAGATGTCTCCCAAGACTGATTTGGAATGGGATTGCATGTCGATTATACCCTACGCTTCTACGGTAGGCTCTATAATGTATGCGATGTTATGTACCAGACCAGATGTAGAATACGCATTGAGCGTTGTAAGCCGGTATCAGGCAAACCCAGGGGAGAATCACTGGATAGCAGTAAAGAACATTCTCAAGTACCTGAGGAGGACTAAGGAGATGTTCTTGGTGTATGGCGGAAAAGACCTCCAGATCGAGGCCTTTGCTGACTTCGGCTTCCAGAGTGACAAGGATGACTCCAAGCCCATGTCGGGTTATGTCTTTACCCTCAATGGAGGGGAGGTCTATTGGAAGAGTTCCAAGCAGGAGACCGTTGCTGACTCAACGATGGAAGCGGAGTACATAGCTGCTTGCGATGCCGCAAAAGAAGCTGTCTGGATGAAGAAGTTCCTTACAGAACTTCAGGTGGTTCCTACCAGTGTTGGTCCAATACCTCTGTATTGCAACAACAACGGCGCTATAGCTTTAGCGAAGGAACCCAGGTCCCATCAGAAGTCCAGACACATCTTAAGGCGGTATCACCTGATCAGGGAGATCATTGATCATCGGGAGATCGAGGTTTGGAGAGTTGCTACTGAAGAGAACATTGCTGATCCATTCACGAAGGCCCTACCTCAGATTCAGATCGAGAGGCTACTCGAGATCATCGGTCTTCGATACGCCAGTACATGGCCCTAGTGCAAGTGGGAGATTGTTAATGTATATGCCCTAGGGGCCATTATTGTATCATACTAGTTTGTATATTACTTAATGGAAGCTTGGGATATTCACATGTATATAACAGTCTTGCTAAACATGGTAATATGCTACTTGGTTTTTCTATCTTAATATGTGAGTATACGTATTGATAGAGCTCTTAGGATCTTGCTTCACTACCAGCGTTGTGATGGCAGTCACACTAGTGGGGGATGGGTAGTCTACAAGCACATCCTTATTCAGGTCCCTAGTCGTAGGATTATCGAGACAGGGCATCGATACTCCGGAGTAGACTGGTGTGTACTCTTCTCATCCCAGTTGGGAAGATGGTTTGTCCCACAGCCGTCAGTACGTCGTACTGGAGATAGTATACAGGTGCTTGTTAGGATACGGGTATACCTGACAGGACTCGCAGGGAACTGTTGGTTGGGTTTTATACCAGTCGTCAGTTAACAGTTCCCAGGTGACATGAGTACAGCATAGTCCGCAGACTTGACACTGCTACTTCGCCTCGAGTGTGTCCCACTGTTCTTAGATTGCTACCCTACCACGGCTCAAAGGAGTCGTGCAAACAGGTAGCAGTTGGGTGCAGTCCCGAGCACTTGGAGGCAGTGGCGGTTAGACAGGATTTGTCTCTCCCGGTATTGGGGGTTGATATCGCGCTGTGTCAGAGAGCCATTACGCAAAGTCCCTGGCCAGGGCAAGCGAGATTTACTGGTAGGTTCCAGTAGTTTCTCAGGGTGTAATGGGCTACGCTCCGACACGACTTATACCGCTATTAGGGGACTGACGCTTACCGCCCCCCTAGGCCCGATATGCGATAGTCTTAGACGAACAGACCGGACTGTATGGAGATTGTCACATCAGGCTCAGTAGGAGTTCGGATGGGTTCCTTATCGGCCTTCTTATCGACATCTACCTGGGGACCGTAATTTCACTAGAAGCTTCTAGAAGATAGTGACTTGGGGGTTTAGGTGGCATATGCATTAAATGAGATTAGTGACTCATTTGTGTGATTCATCCATGTCATTAATGCATCATAAATGCTTAATGACTCATGGAGATGAATCACCCATTTGTATTTATGAAGCATGGTTGTTAAATCCTATTTTCTATTTTATTGGATAAATAATAATGCTTCATATATATCATAAGAGATCATTATTGTCACGACCCGAAAGTACGGAGCATGACCGGCACTTAGACTACGAACGTCTCAAGGCGTACGTAAGCTAAGTTAGCCAAACCCAGAAATCCAAACCAAGAGAAGTAGTAGAGTGTCGGAAGAACCATAAGAAAACAACCTGTATGCAACATAATATACAACGCCTGAAGGCGAGGATCACAACAGAAAAGAAAACTCAACAGCAAGAAACCCAGAGAAATATAACGTACGACTTTAAGGTCGAAAGAATAAACATCACTGGTCTCTATCTCAAATAAGTACATGTTTGGTTGATGGAAATTCTAGATACAACTGAAATATAATATACAATGTATAATGATGGGTACGATACAATAAACCCACCTACTAGCAAGTCACCCGAAAGGTACAGTGCCCGCAAAGCCGTAATGAAATCCGTACGGCAACACCTGCAAGAAACTGGGGCACAACGGGGGTGAGTTGCCAACTCGTGAGTAGAAAAAGATCTACGAACAGAAAATCGCATGTATGACACAATCCTAGGTCATACGATCAATATATATAATTCTCAAATATATAACCAGCAATCTCTAACCATGACTAGGGTAAATATCTAACCCAAGTGTAAACCCATGTGCCTATGTCAGTGCATCAGGTGGCAATATATCATATGAATAATGTATGAATGCATAAAACGAATTGCATGTACTGATGAAAACTGCTTTTGTAACTTGTGAGATTTCTGTATTTTTAAAATGAGGTATCATAATGAAATCAGCATAAAACAGTGCCTAGCATCGGCACAAAACATAAATCTCAATATCTCGATATCTCTGTATCACAATCTCTGTACCTCAATATCTCAAATCTCAATGTCTCAATCAAATATCAAGGGCGCCGTCAGTCCAGATCGGCCCCTACCATCCATCTCATGACTACGCGGTATCCTCCGGATATCCGACGTGTCGGGTAATATCACTGGTTGGTAGTGCTTCCCTGCCAGGCTCAACGCCATCATCTGCGATCCTCTTGCCCCGGGGTACCGCACCGGGCCCACCATGTACCCAAAACGGTTCCTCCACTCCTCGAATCGGGTCTCGAAATCCATCAGCAAACTCATGGTGGATGACTCATACATCATGGAAAAACCGCATTTATTTAAAAAGAGAGAAAGCAGTATATATATGTTTTGCGGTTTTCCTCCAAATCCAGAAAACATCATGGAAATCCGAATCATCAATAGTATGTAAACCATGAATATAAGCATGAGAATCCATGAATGCGGCATATAATGAACAACAGTATGCATGATGTGACAAGCAATAGCTACAATGTCAAGCTGGCATATAAAGCAAGCATACTAATATCATGTCACTACTAGCTAGCAAGCTAAATCAAGCAATAATATTTTCTAAGTGTTCGTGACATGGCAATTACCGATGAAGATGTGTGTGAGCCGGCAAATAAGTGTACGTGGTACATACGCATCATCGGTAATGGTGCTGGTGTCCTAACAGCAGGATATCAATAATGAAATATGAATCATAACAGTATGCGATGCAGAGCAACAATAATAATATGCGGGAGCTGAAATACTGAACACCATGATCGCTAAACTGCATCTAAGGTCATAAAAGTCATATAGCTACACCACTACAAGGCTGAGCTAAAGCTAACAGTAGGTAAGGGAAACCGCCTAATCTCTGAGTCGATACATATAAATACCTATATATATAGTCGGTGATCCCGCCTCGATAATATCATATCCGATAACATATCTCTATAATCAGTTATTCCCAAATCAAGAGTGCGGATCAAACATCAATTTATAGCTCGTACGTAAATCCGTCGTACGGCATCCCCAATCTGGGTACGGGTCAATATTACATTCGTCATATCATTCATCTGGTATTTTCTTTATCGAATATCATTGTCTGGGTACTGACCTATGTCTAGTACAATGCTAATATCATTACTATGATCAAGATCTGACTACTGATCGACAGTTCAGTATAAATCGATATTATCCTCATAAATCATCAATATAATCATAATCCGGCTTCCGATTGACAGCCTCTAGCAAAAACGATATCATCAGCACATGTCATCTCAAGGAGTATACATCGCCCAAGGCGGCCTATCATAAATATCCTGTCATATCATATCATATCACATCCTATCTCGTATCATAATCACATGTCGATCATCTAAAATATATGTATCACTATGCACATGGCATCGTCATCAAGACCCGCTATCATATCAGGACGTATATCAAGTACGAATCATGCCAATCACCGACATCATAATCTCAGATCAACTCTCATCAACTCATCTCAATCCCAAGTATCATCCTCAAATCTGTATGTGAACACGTAGTCCCATACCTATGTGAACACATATCTATAAGAATCCCATAACCACATATGTAATAAGGATGTATGCAAGTATGTATGTGTGAATATGTATGTGTAGTGCACCCACTACCCTAGGGTTTCGTAATCTTTCACCAATCCAACATACCAATATCCATTTAAACATCAATAATAATCCCAACAACATATAGTAAATTGTTGGTGTGTATACGCATTCGTATACATCACCACGGACTGAGGGGTGCTATACGCCATCCACCCGACTTCTCCCCGTAGATATAAATCTACTCACCTAGTTATGTGTGCCGGTGCCGATGTCGCCGTTTGCATCTCCAACGCCTCGACGCCACGTGGGGTACCTACAAGGATATCACACGCTAAAACTCATGAAAACCATGTCGGAAACCAAAATGGTGCACACTACGCCCATAGGTAAAAACCTGTGACCTTGTGTGCAAAAACAGCCAATCACCACTGTCGTTGACGTCCAAACGCCACCCGACAGATACGAATCATCGAATATCAAAATCCATACGTAAACGAGTCGTAAATTATACGCCAACTCATGAAATTCAACCCAGATTTTACCCTAACAGGAAACAGTCAAAACTAGACATACCGGGGGTCAATTTTACATGAAAAAGGGGCTGTGCACGCAAAACGAAGAAGTTTTACACTGCTCTGGCCGCAAATTGCGGCCAGGGGGATTAAATTTGCGGCTGGGACTTTAAGATGGTGGCTAGGGCTTTGGCTAGTGGTTCCACGGTGCCTGCACAGCTCACTGCCAAGTCAATTTTACTCTAGGAGGTCCCGGGTGAAAGCAGGTCTCAGAAAGGTCTCAAAAACGACAAAAAACGCTAATTTACACCAAGTATAACAAATCTGGTATTCTAACTAGAAATCTGGGGTTTCTTGGTTACAATGGTCTCAAATTCACCTAATAAGGTCACCCTAGCAATCAAAACCACCTCTTGGTCAAGTCTCACTCAAATTTGCCTAAACTAACACAATGTGAAAATTAAAACAGTAACTTTCAGCTATTTAACCAGAACTGAGCAAGAACTGAGTTGGATCGCAAGATTATACCTCAAGGGATCTTAGATGAAGGAGAAGGGAAGAAGGAGGAGGAGAAAGAATTGCTGCTGCAGGTGTTGAGCTACTCCTTGGGCTGTTGCTGCATCAGGTTTTAGCTGCTGCTTGCTATTTTCCTTTTGTTTTATTTTGTTTCTGTGTTGTTGTTGCAGCAGTAGCAGAAGAAGGGGTTTTGTTGTATTTGTGGTGAAGTGTTGATGGTATTGTTGCAATGATGTTAGGGCTGGTGGTGATATGTCAGCAGCTGTTGCAGGTGGCTGATGTGTTGTATCAATGGCTGAGGTTGGGGCTGATGTGCTATTGCTGATGTAAAAGGGCTGCTGATGCAGTTTTGGTGGCTGTTGTTGCTGTTGTTTGGGGCTACAGCTGCTGCTGGTTGTTAAAAGGGGGTTGTTGTTTTGTTTTGGGCTGAGGTTGTGGTGTATGATGGTGTGGGGTGAGTGAAAGATGTAAGTGGGTGAGAGATGTGAGTGAGTGAGAGGGAGAGATGTGATCAATGAGAGGGAGGGTGAAAGAACAATGGATTAAGGCATAACCTCAAGTTAACCCCCCCCCCTCACCCTTATCTTCCCATTAGATGATAGCATGCCCAAAACCATCATGGCTCTCTCTCTCTCTCACCTACCTACTAGTCAACCTTTACCCTAATCAAACTTAAACCAAACCATACCCTTAATTAAACTAATTAACCTAACCAAATGGTTCAACCCACCATGGTCATCTATCATGGTTCAACCCTAGGCTTAACATGAGTCCAAAACATGAAACAAGTGTAGAAAATGTTATGTGCGCATTTTGCACAAAAAGCCAAAAATCCAATTAGCGATTTTTAATCGCGATTAACATTAAAATAGCATATAATCCATCACAAAAATTGTAAAATGACATATTTCCACAAAATAACCTATTTTAGAATTTCCATAATTTTCTCCGGAATTTTCACCCTTTATCGGTATTTAATTATACCGACTATTAAAATATTCATTAAAAATTAATATTAAATTATGAAAATTCCCAAAAATAATATTTTATTTTATTTTTTATTTTTTGAAATGTTACAATTATCTCATTCTCATTCTCATGCTCACCTTCTCTCTCCTCAAGCTCTCTCTCTTCAAATCCTAATCCTCCCCTCTCATGTGTTGAGATCAAGAATTAGATTAGACTACTTAATCCATAACCCAACTCTATATCACCTAAGCTACTTAGATTAGCACTTTAAGAAACCTAGTTACCTCTAGTTTGAGGTGAAGCTTAAAGTATAGCTCTCGGGTGGATCGTCTACTACTTGGAGAAGGCCGAGGAGGAGGTGGAGAACGAAAAGACGAAGGACACGGTTCATTAGGTATAATCACTTCACATAGTAGTTTAGAACTCCTATGTTTATCGTTAGTTATAGTTTAGCAACGATTCTTACGGTTAGTCGATGTTATAGCAAAGAACAAGATCGTTTTTCATATTTCCGCCTCCCCGCAAGTCGTGGGGTGTTGTTCATCGACTTACAGCCCATCATCACTGACTTGGCAGCAAAGACGTACTCATCAGGAGGGAGTAGTTCCTCATAATGCTCCCCTCGGACAGGCAAGCCAGAGACCTCTGCAAACTCCTCTAAAGAGATTCAGACTTCTCGATCCAACAGAAGGAAGGTGTGGGTAGGAATATTCCATTGCTCCAGAAAAGCCTTAACCCACCAGGCAGGAGGCATAGAATATTGAAAGAGAGAAGCGTAAATCGCGGGATACAACCCGAGCTTCAGCAACTGCGACTTCTTGGCTGACAAAATATAGCGGGCCCATTGCAAGTACCCAGCTGGATGGTGGGGAACCAAGCCTATCATGTATGGTTGTCCCCAAGGGCGCGACTCGCCTTGACAAATACGTCTCCCCAAGGTATCCAAAGCCATTGGAGGCTGCACGGGTATTGCAGCCATAGAGGGTTGAAGGAGACCCTCTAAAGTCCAGTTAACCTCCTCCACGGTATAGTTCACCGGGGGTGGGTCGGCGTAGTGGATCTCCGAAATAGGCTCCGATGGTGCCGCGCAAGAAAAGCTACGCTGACCCCTGATGATCTGATTGTACCACGTTCCCCGTAGATGAAGGTTCTTCCGCTCTGGGTCATGATCTCTGATCAGCTCGAAGACTTCTCTGTCTGTAGGCGCTTCGGGGAATCCGCCTTCCGAACGAACGGACGGGAAAGAAATATCGATAGACATAATACCTACGCGAAAAAGAACAAAATTTTCAGCCGTCAATGCTACAGTTTAAGTTCTATCACTAGGTACTTTAAATTTGTACCGTAATGCAATGCAGTGGAAAGGGACCAGGGAGGACCAACATAATCTGGATAACGGCTCATCATCAATAAAACAATCTCATCATTTGATGAGACTCTCATTAAATGAGGAAATCCTCAAAGGAATCTCATTTAATGAGGGCCCTTTGGGCCAAGAAGTAAATCTCCCATTGAGAGCAGCACTCTACAACAGAGTGACATCTGTCACCTCTGATGATGGAGGAATAAAAATTCCTCAAGAGAAATTCTGAAGAGCCATGTTCTGTAAAAATGATGGAATAACCCATCAGAAAACTTAAAATAAAGTTTTTAATGAATTAAAAATTCTGAGATCTTCAAGATCTGTGAACTCTAAGAGTTCTTCATGAACAATGTTCCAGTTCATAGGTTAAAATCACCCTAAAATAAAAAGATTATATATCTTGAAGATCTCTGATCTAAAAGATGAGCATGACTCTAAATAAAAACCCTAGAGTTTTTAGATTTATGATCTAAAGATGAGCATGGCTCTGTTAATGGGTAAAACCATATATTTTTAGATCTATGATCTAAGGAGAGCAAAGCTCTTTTAAAAAGTTCAATTCTTAAGAAATTTCTCAGAAGACAAAAGCCCTATTTATAGTCACTGAGAGCCGTTTCAACATCTGAGTTAATCCAATGGCATAGATGCTGCCACCGCTGCACTCACGTATAGGCCACATGAGCGCAACGGTGTGAGGGCATTTGTTTCCCCAATCAGAGCAAAGCTCTGTTCAAATTTTGAAATTTGAAATAAAGTAGCGCTTCATAGCAGCGCCAGCGCTGCTATGAGTCAAAGGCTCTGAGGCAGCACACCACGTGCAAAGCACGTGAGCGCGAGCGCTAAGAGCGCTGCACTCTAAGCAGTGCACCACGTGCAAAGCACGAGAGCGCTAGCGCTAAGAGCGCTGCACTCTAAGCAGCGCACCACGTGCAAAGCACGTGAGCGCTAGCGATAGAACAAAATGTTCTCGACCCTTGGATCAAAGATCCAACGAACATGATTACAAATCATCAATTGACCAGAATAAAATTCTGTTAAGGAAAACATTCCTCAGAATCTTTCCAAACAGGAAAAATTATGCTCTGAAAATCAGAGCACCATTGGATCAATGATCTAATGGTGATTAAAAATCACCAAAATACGGAATAAATTCTGTATGGGAAAAGATTTCCCAATCTTGTTAAAAACAAGAAGATTGCCTTCTGTAAAACAGAAGCCCTAGGATCAAAGATCCAACAGTGGGGAAATCCCTAAATTAATTAAAGAAAAGATCTCTTCAACCGATTCAACAAATCAGCCTTCACTATATAAAGTACTCAAGACTTCAAGTCTGATATAGGGAGACCACCCCATAAGCTTTCAAATCAAAAGAAGAAAAAAGAGAGGACCCCCCCTCCCCATAAACTTTGAGAAATTTCAGAGAGGAGCAAGCTTTCAGCAGAAGAAGAATTTCTTCAAGGTAAAATAAAGAGATCAAAGCATCTCATCTAAAAAAGAACTTAATTCTTTTGCCAGATCATAGATCTTTAAGACAAACTGTCTTTCACAAAAGAGATCATAACATCTCATTATAAAAAGGGGGGAGAATAATTCAATTCTCTTAGGATCACATATCCATAAAGGCAAAACCTTTCACCAAGAATATAAGAGATTGAAACATCTCCTATAAAATAAGAACTTTGTTCTTAGATCCATGAGACAAAGTCTCTTATAAGAGAAAATTTAATTCTCAGAGCGCAGAGCTGCCTAGAAAGAGCCTTAGTGCTCCATGTTTAAAGGAGCGCCCCAGCGCTCCAAATCTAGCGCACAGCGCTGCAGAGCCTTAGCGCTCTAAATTTAAAGAAGCGCTCTGCGCTCATTGACTGGCGCACAGCGCCAAGCGCGCCACGTGCTCCTCACGTGTGCGCTATTTCATAAGAAGCGCTCTGCGCTCATTGATTGGCGCACAGCGCCAAGCGCGCCACGTGCTCCTCACGTGTGCGCTATTTCACAAGAAGCGCTCTGTGCTCATTGACTGGCGGACAACACCAAGCGCGCCACGTACTCCTCACGTGTGCGCTATTTCACAAGAAGCGCCCTGCGCTCATTGACTAGCGCACAGCGCCAAGCGCGCCACGTGCTCCTCATGTGTGCGCAACTTCACCAGAAGCGCTCTGCGCTCATTGACCGGCGCTCAGTGCCAAGCGCGTCACGTGCTCCACACGTGTGTGCTGAGAGAACATAAATTGTTCTTTAAATGATAAATCCCAGACCCATAATGAGTTCTCAGCATTCAATGAAAGACAGAAAGTTGTCCGGACCAATGCTCAGCATTGTTAAATGAAAAAGGACTGGGCCTAATTAAATGTCTAACATTTTAACTGAATGGGCCGAGCCTAAGTTGGCCACAGATCCCTAATTTAGATTAATTGAGCCCATATGCTCACAAATCTTTGATCTTAGTCCTAAATTGGACTACACATCTCCCAACCAATATTGGTTCAAGGGTACATCTTTTCACTCCTCTGATATTTGTCGTTGTAATACTTCAACGTCTTCAGAGAGCTGACGGGTCCCGACAAGCAGACATTCCATGGACTGTGGGGTCCTTGAACTCATGGACTATGATGTTCTTAAACTTTACAGACTATGACGTTTTTAAACTGGACCGCAAAGTCCCTAAACTAAACAATAAAGGCCAAATTCTCTTTTATTGGATCTAAATGATCCTGTTAAGTAGATCTTAGTCTAAAATTAGACTAACGTATCCTTAACGAACGTTTATGTTGATCTTAGTCTCAAATGAGACTAACATATCCTTAAGAAATGGTTAAGTTGATCTTAGTCTAAAATTAGACTAACGTATTTTTAACAAACGTTTAAGTTGATCTTAGTCTCAAATGAGATTAACGATCCTTAAACCCAAACCAAAACCCTAATCTAAGAAAATACGGATTTGGACTAATCCACGCCCTACGGGCGACAACATATATTAGTCTCCGTATACAATCCACGGGCAAACAAAAATAAAACAAACACACACGACATGAAGTGACCATCGGGAGAAGGAGAAAGTTGTTATCGCGTTGCGGTAGCGTAATTAACTGCAGGGGCTTGCGCCTGCAGGGAAGAGCATCTCCATAATCAAAAACCCCTCAAACGAGGGGGAATCTGACGAAGTCTACTACAACGGCCGCATCCTTCTAAACCTCCGATACACGGTGCCATAAATCAACTTGGCATCTTCGGAGAGGTGGACGGATAAAACCAAATAGCATCTGCCCTTAGATTCAGGCAAGACTTCAATCTTCCCGGTTTCCGGCGGTAAACACATACGCTAAAGTGTTTTCTTCTCTCTCTCTCTCCAGGTAGCGACCATGTCAGACCTTAATCAAGATAATAATATGGATGTATTGACTGAACAGGGGAATGTTGTTTCCGTTCTTTCTTATAATTGCTATAAAACTGAGCAGGAAATAGGGGAATATCTGGATTATCACGCCGCCCAAATGAAGAACAAACATGTTGATGCATCTTCTTCGGGTGTGTTAGTTATCGAGAACTGTTTCTCAGTTCACTCTACGTCCTGAATATTAGATACCGGATCGGGATCCCATATATGTAGTACGATACATGGGCTAAAGAAAGGTAGAGAACTGGGAGAGAGTGATCATTCCGTAAGAGTAGGGAATGGTGCAAATGTTGCAGCCAAAGCAGTTGGCGAATATCTTCTTGTGTTACTAAATGGTAATACATTGATTCTGAACGAATACTATTACATTCCGACCATGATATGCAATCTTATATCAGTTTCTTTATTAAGTAAAGAAGGATATAATTTTATAGTACAGGATAATGTTATGAACGTCTTCCTGAATCAAAAGTTGATTGGATCAGGCTCGTTAAATAATGGCATATACGTTCTAAATCAAACTACAGTTCTTAATGTGCAAAACACACACAAGAGGAAGAGTTCAGAAATGAACGAATCCTTCTTGTGGCATTGTAAACTAGGTCATATCAATGTGACACGACTAGCTAAGTTACATAAGGATGGATATTTGAATCTGTTCGAATTATCATCTTATGAAACTTGCCATTCATGTCTCAAAGGAAAGATGACCAAAACTCCGTTTAGTGGACACGGAGAAAGAGTTACGGAACTCTTGGGACTGATGCATAGTGATGTATGCGGTCCCATGTCTACACATGTCAGGAATGGTTTCTCATACTTTATTACATTCACTGACGATCTCTCAAGATACGGACATGTGTTCCTGATGAAACACAACTCTGAAGCTTTTGAGAAATTCAAAGATTATAAGAACGAAGTCGATAACCAAACGGGAAAAAGTATTAAGATCCTTCGATCTGATCGAGGAGGAGAATACTTGAGCAATGAGTTCCTGGACTATCTAAAAAAGAATGGGATTCTCTCTTTGCTTACTCCTCCTTATACACCACAGCACAACGGTGTATCGGAGCGGAGGAATCGCACCCTATTAGATATGGTGCGCTCTATGATGAGCACCGCTGAGTTACCTATTTCTTTTTGGGGATATGCACTGGAGACAGCTGCAGACCTATTGAATATGGTTCCCACCAAATCTGTATCAACCACTCCATATAAGATATGGAAAGGAAAGAGATCATATCTTAATTATGTTAAGATTGGGGTTGTCCGGCATATATGAAAACACAATAACATCCGGACAAGCTCGAGGCAAGGTCTTTTCTGTGTAAGTTTATTGGATTATCCTAAACATTCGCGAGGGTATATCTTCTACCATACCGAGGAACAAAAGGTGTTTGTTTCTCGATATGCCATCTTTTTAGAAAAGGAATTTCTTGAAAAAGAAATTAGTGGTAAGGAGGCAGAACCGGAAGAGGTTTCAGCTATAAAAACTATGACAGAATATTTGGTAGAACCAGAGGATTCAGTAGTTCCCAACGAATCTCAGCCGCTTCGCCGATCTAGTAGGGTTCCTCATCCACCTGGGAGATACTACGGTTTTCTCATTGACGGTGGGAGTGAGGATTGCATCATGGAAGATGATGACCCGACTAGCTTCGAGCAGGCCATCACGAGTGGGGACTCTGTGAAATGGCTGGATGCAATGCGATCTGAGATGGAATCCATGTACACCAACAAAATATGGACTTTGTAAGTTGCTCCTGAAGGGGTAAAACCCATTAGGAGCAAATGGATGTTTAAGAAGAAACTTGGTGTACATGGAAATGTTGATACTTTCAAAGCTAGACTTATTGCAAAGGGTTTTCGTCAATGACCAGGTGTGGATTATGATGAAACCTTTTCTCCAGTGGCTATGCTTAAGTCCATCCGGATCCTATTTACCATTGTTGCATACCATGACTACGAAATCTGGCAAATGGATGTTAAGACCGCCTTTCTAAATGATGATTTAGAGGAGTACGTGTACATGACTCAACCAGAGGGCTTCATAGACAGTGGGAGCAGCGGAAAGGTGTGCAAGCTGCTTAAATCCATCTACGGGTGGAGTTGGAACATCTGTTTTGATGTGGTAGTCAAAGAGTTTGACTTCATCAAGAACGTAGATGAACCTTGTATTTACAAGAAGGTGGCAGAGAGTAAGGTTGTCTTCCTCATATTGTACGTGAATAACATACTCTTGATAGGAATGATGTTCCTATGCTGCACTCGGTCAAGCTCTTCTTATCACATAGATTCTCAATGAAAGATCTAGGTGATGCCTCCTGCATTTTGGGAATTAAGATCCATAGAGATAGATCTAAAAGGATACTGAGATTGTCCCAATCCAGGTACATTGACACCATACTAAAGAGTTTTATTATGGAAGTATCCAAGAATGGGAATTTATCCACGATCTCTGGACTCACTCTCTCCAAAGAGATGTCTCCTAAGACAGATTTCGAGAGAGCTCGCATGCAAGGGATACCCTATGCTTCGGCAGTAGGCTCTATCATGTACGCAATGCTATGTACCAGACCCAATGTAGCATACTCACTAAGTGTAGTGAGTATGTATCAAGCAGATCCAGGAGAGAGTCACTGGACAGCTGTGAAGAACATTCTCAAGTACTTGAGAAGGACTAAGGAGATGTTCTTGGTGTATGGTAACGGAGAACTCCAGGTGGAGTCCTTTACCGATTCGAGCTTCCAAAGTGATAAGGACGACTCTAAGTCGCACTCGGGATTTGTCTTTACCCTAAATGGAGGGGAGGTTTGTTGGAAGAGTTCCAAACAGGAAACCGTGGCAGACTCGACGATAGAGGCGGAATACATCGCTGCCAACGATGCTGCCAAAAAGGCTGTCTGGGTCAAGAAGTTCATCACTGAACTTGGTGTGGTTTCGTCCATTGAGCATCCAATACCTTTGTATTGTGATAACAATAGAGCTTTGGTTTTGTCCAAGGAACCCAGGTCCCATCAGAGATCCAGGCATATTCTGAGGCGGTATCACCTGATCCGGGAGATAGTTGATCGCCGAGAGATCGAGATCAGGAGAGTTGACACGAAGGACAACACTGCGGATCCACTCACGAAGGCCATACCCCAGATACATTTTGAGAGACTCTTCGGGATGTTGGGTATGAGATACTACAACAGCTGGCCTTAGTGCAAGTGGGAGATTGTTAGTTATGTATATGCCCTAGAGGCCATTATTGTACATATGATGTATATCATAGTAGATGCTTGGATATATAGAGAGAGGATTTTCTTGCTCGATATGTTAGTATGCTATCTGGTTTCACTTTGTCTTAACATGTTGACTTGTATTGGTTTACTATCTTGCTCTCACATGTCGATAAAGCCCTTAGGATATGTACTCGACTACTAGGACTATGATGCAGATCATACTAGTGGGGCCAGGGTAGTCCAAGAGTACATCATATAACTATTCCTAATCGAAGGTGTATCGAGACAGGGCATCGATACTCCAGAGTAGACTAGCGTATACGCATCTTGGCCCATATGATGGGCGATGGATGATCCTATACCTATTGGTGTTTGATATCAAAGATGGTGTGCGGGTGCTCAGTGGTGACTGGGTACACTGAACGAACTCGCCGAGAACTCTTAGATGGTATTATACATATCGTCAGATAGCAGTTCTCTGGTGACACTGGTATAGGTTAGTCTCTAGACCCGAGATCGTCATAGAGTCTTGTGTGATTCCTACTGTGCTTTGATTTCCACCTTACCACGTTCATGAGAACGTGCAAAATTGTGGCTTTTGGGTACAGTCCCGAATCACATGGAAGCAATGAGCGATAGGAAGGGTTTCGTCCCTCCCGGTATTTGTGGTTGATGTTGCACAGTGTTCGATTGGCTATAACTGAAAATCCCTGGCCAGGGCTGATATGGAGATCTACTGGTAAGTGTTATCAGTGGTTTCTCGACCCGTTATGAGCCTCACATCGACACGACTTATCGTTTACTGAGGTCTGACGTTTACCACCGCTAGACTGGATATGTGACATATCAGACGAAGAGACCGGACTGTACGGTAGTGTTACTGATTGGATTCACAGGAGTATGTGCAGGCTTGCTTGTTGATCTTTTGATCGTTCAATACCCGGGTGGCTGTTACGTTTAGCTGACCGCTTGCAGCTTTTGGGTGTTTGATATGATCGTCACCCACTGCCGGCGTATTGACGAGTCTTTAGAGTCCTACACAGAGGTTTCCTGGCTCAGGCGAAACAGAGTAGGAGCACATATGTGATATGTGCGGGACCGAGATTGATACGATATGTGATACCGTATTCTATGTTAGTTATATGTATGCCATAGAGGCCATTTCTGTACAAGTGATGTATATTGTAGTGGATGCTAGGACATATATAGGGAGGACTTTCTTGCTCGACATGATAGTATGCTATCTGGTTGCACTTTATCTTAACATGTACACTTATTGTCACTCTATTACAAGTTGATAAAGCCCTTAGGATCAGTACTTGACTATCAGGACTATGATGGAGATCATACTAGTAGGGCCAAGGATAGTCTACAAGTACACCCTATAATAGTTCCTAGTCGATGGAGTATCAAGACAGGGCATCGATATTCCAGAGTAGACTAGCGTATGCGCTTCTCGACCCATATGATGGGCGATGGATGATCCCATATCCATTGGTGTTTGACATTAGAAAGGGTATATGGGTGCTCAGTAGAGACTGGGTACACTGGACGGACTCGCCGAGAACTCCTAGATGGTATTATACCTATCGTCGGATAGCGGTTCTCTGGTGACACTTGTACAGGTTAGTCTGTAGACCCGAGATCGTCATAGAGTCTTGTGTGATTCCCACTGTGCTTTGATTTCCATCATACCACGGTCAAGAGATCGTGCAAAAAGGTGGTTTTTGGGTACAGTCCCGAGTCCCATGGAGGCAATGAGCGATAGGAGGGTTTCGTCTCTCCCGGTATTGGGAGTTGATGTTGCGCTATGCTCGATTGGCCATAACAAGAAATCCCTGGCCAGGGTTGCTGAGATTTACTGGTAAGTGTTATTAGTAGTTTCTCGAACCGTTATGGACCTTGCATCGGCATGACTTATCGGGCTATTGGGGTCTGACATTATACCACCCCCGGGCTATGATATGCGACATATCAGACGAAGAGACCGGACTGTACGGTAGCGTTACTGATTGGATTCGCAGGAGTATGAGCAGACTTGCTTGTTGATCTTCTGATCGCTCAATACCCGGGTGGCCGTTACGTTTAGCAGTCCGCTTGCGGCTTGTGGGTGTTTGATATGATCATCACCTACTGCCGGCGTATTGAAGAGTCTTTAGAGTCCTACACAGAGTTTTCCTGGTTCATGCGAAATAGAGTAGGAACACATATGTGATATGTGCGGGACCGAGATTAATGCGCGTATGAGATACTGCATTCTATTATCGCGACTTGTGACATTGGTCGGTTATATGTGATATAGACGGCTTATCGGATCAAGTGTTGATTTAATAAGCTGTTACATTTGATATTAGTCGGTTGTATGTGATATAGGCGGATTATTAAATCAAGTAATTATTTGATAATTTAATGTATAATTATATATTTGATATATTAATTTACATTAACTAATATTTGCTCACTAAGTATTTCTTTTCTCACAAGTGTGCATATAATATATATGTGATATATATTAATTTACATTTTATTGTGTCATGCTTGATGATACATAAAACATGGATGTATGAGACTTACACTATAGTTAGCATAATCCTAGGGTTTTTTATTTATCAAGGTAATTCAAAAATGGTGAATATTTGGCATAGCTACAAGCGTGTAGAAGCTTGTGGAAAACGTTGACCAAGTCCATTCTTTTTGTTTCACTTGTAGATATTTATTAACCCAACCATTATACTAACCATAGTCAAGTCTCTACATGAGTTAGTGTATGACACTAACTCACCCACGGTTCACATTCTCACTTAATTTATTGATTCTCTCTTGATTTTTTCTTCATCTTCTTCTTCATTGAAAAAGCATGCTAGCTTTTATTCAAGTGAGAAAATAATGTGAGAAAAATAAAACTATAGTGAGCCCACTTCCTACTTCATCATCCTCTACTACTTACCATTTAGTTTAGGGTTTTTACTTCACTAATCTACAATTAGTGAATAGGAAGCATGAGCTTGAGTCTCCTCGACGTAGATCATCTTCGGCCTCGACGACATCAAGCAAGCTTGTTCCGTACATCTCGTGGAGCCTTTCTAGAGTCCGAGGAGTTTACTACTTGGAGCGAAGGGACTACTACATGGAGCATTTGATGTGAAGGATGGTCTACAAAGATTGTATTCCTTCTTCTCTTTAGTTTGTAAAGTGTTTACAATCTAGAAAACCCTAAGTCTCTAGTTCGATTCTCGTTCGGGTTCTTTAGCTCTTTAGAAAATTTTGAAATGGCATGTTCGCTGCCCTAGTAAACACCGTGAGGGTGCTAAGGAACCCAACAGTGGTATCAGAGCCTAGCTAGAGCATTAGGTGTTGCGTAGGCGAAATTAAAAGTCCGATCGAACTCCGAAAATCCTAATTTTCCACTTTCTGGAAATTTTTCCAAAAGTTGGATTTTTCCATGTTAAAAATATTCTTAAAAACATGCAAGGAATTATATGGACACACCTGAAGAACGAAATCCTAACTCGTCTAAGTGACCGCGGATCCATGGCCAAAACATGCTTTTGGCGGCGGATCCGCGGCGCCACTTAAGAGGCTTGGGTCAGGCCCTTCAGCTGTAGGTCTGTATGTACTTTGGTATGTTTATAGTTAACTTTAACAGTGTTCAAGTGTTGAGCTTTCTGGGAATTTTGGGAATTCGTTGATTCGATCGAAATATTTAACGTCGCCTAGCTTTCTGTGATTGTGATACAATATTTGGAATCCACTATAATTAAGTTATGTGATAACTAGTTTGAATTTTGTAAATCTAGCGGTTTAGTCTCAATTCATCGGTTGTCACGGAATTTTGATGTTGATCAAAAGTCCGTCGTAATTACGTAGTGTACGCGGATACTCGCCAGGTAACCTTACTAGATAGCCACGCCCCATAGCCCCGACCAAGTGACTATAGGAGAACCCCATCGCCAAAAGCATCCGTTCGGGTGCTCGCGGCAGTGATGTTCCGCCTTAGTGCACTTCGTCGACGGCATCGGGGGGTGTGGCCGTCTACTAAAGTTTTCGACGAGTATTCGATCAGGTTTTCAGGAATCTTGTTGAATTACCCGACAGGTTATTGGAAAGTGTTTTCAATATCGATACTAAAATGCGGGGTTTATAATTGTTAGGCATGTGATCTCTAAGGAATTCATTTTGTTAGGCATGAAATCCAAAGTATGTATTGGATTTATGATGTCTACGGTGGTTGCGGATTCTAATTGTTGTAGTTTTTCACTTCTTTTCTGCGACCGTAAGTGTAATATGTGGTGTATCGTCGGTTTTGGTGCTATAGTCAACGACAACTAGGATATGCATATTTACTTACGTTGATGATATGTGATGTTATGTATTGCTGTGATATGTTATATTGGATCGTCGTGTTTTGAATAGCCAGGGGGGTTTTATGTGAGATGAGAGTTTTTATTTTCATTCATGTAAAATTCATTGTATGTAATATTCTTTTATTGGGGCACTTCCAGGTTGAGGATGATGTCACCATTGATATATATTATTTACTTTTCCGCATTAGGATAGACCCATGGCGGGGAGCACAAGTAACCGGGTTCTAGGGTCCAGTGGGAGACCATCTCGAGGAGTCCAGACCGGGTCTCCTAACTCTATAATTGGTAGGGTTGCTTGCCGCTCTCGTAAGGGTCTAGGAATGTGGGTTTGGCTATTCATCACGACCGTGGAATCCGCTTTTTTACTGGCTTAAATAAAACACGCAATTCCTAGTATATCCAATATTTCATATGTTATCTTCTGCTGCTCTGTGATGTGATCACTGTAATATGTTTAGACGAATGCCTATATTATATATATGAGATATAATTAATATTATTGTTTTCATTTCTTCTGTGATGCTTGTGAAGCATAAATAATGGGACTTCATTAATGAGATTAATGAAATAAAAGAAACCTAAAGATGTTGTAGAAACTTGTTTAAAAACCGGTAGCTCTAGTTCTTGCTTTGCATAGTGGTATTTCTTGTAGAATATCAAGCACCTTATTCGATAAGGAAAGAGCCGAGATCCCTTCACCGAGAGTGACCACTTTAGCAAAACTAGTAGATGCTACAACCCACTCGGTTTGTCTTTTGATTGCTTCTATAGTTTTTGATTTGCATAGTGGTATTTGTGAAATATCTTGCACCTTATTCGATAAGGAAAGAGCCGAGATCCCTTCACCGGGAGTGATGTATTTAGCAAAACTAGTAAAAACCTCAAAAAACACTCCTTTACAAAATCACTCGATTATACTGTTGGATATATATGCCCTAGAGGCCTTCCTTGTATAGGATGCTAGGGATATGTATGTACAAGACAATCTTGCTCGATATGATAGTATGCTATTCGGTTTTTACTTTATCTTGACATGTGATATATTATACTTTGTATTTCATATATTTTGAAAATGTTGATAAAGCCCGTAGGATATTTGCCTGAATACCAGCGTTGTGATGGCAGTCATACTTGTGGGAGCTGGGTGGTCAAAAGGCGCATCCTTAAAATGTCCCTAGTTGCAGGAGTATTGAGACTGGGCATCGATATTCCAGAATAGACCAGTGTATACTTATCTAGACCCTGACGAAGGGCGATGGATTGGTCCCACAGCCATTGGTGATGTGCACCTAAGATTGTATACAGATGCTCACTGGATGTGACTACACCGGACAGGACTCGCCGAGAACTGACTAGATGGTATTATACCTAGCATCAGATAGCAGTTCTCAGGTGACATGTATGCAGATAGTCCGTCGACTTGAGGTCGTCATTTGTCTCGTGTGAGTTCCCACTGTACTTTGATTACTACCCTACCACGGCTCAAAGGAGTCATGCAAACAGCTTTTAGTTGGGTACAGTCCCGAGCCACATGGAGGCAGTGAGCGACTGTTAGGGATTCGTCTCTCCCGGTATAGGGAGTCGATATCGTACAGTGATCAGTTGGTCATTACCATAAGTCCCTGGCCAGGGCTGATTGAGAATTGCTGGTGGACGGACTAATAGATTCTCGGATGGTCTTAAGCCATACTGACACGACTTATACGGTTATTAGGGGTCTGACATTTTCCACCCCTAGACCTTACATGCGATACTGTCAGACGAACAGACCGGACTACACGGATATTGTCACGGACAGGCTCAGTAGGGGTTACGGACGAGTTCGCTCGTCGTCCTCCTTTTCGACATGTACCTGGGTTGCCGTTACGTACAGCTAGTACTACTAACGGACTTGTGGTTAAACCCACTGCCAGCGTACTGTCGAGTCTTTAGAGTCTCACACAGAGGGTTTCCCTGGATCAGATGAAACGATGTAGAGACTGTATGGTTTTTACGGCAGGGTTTCGATCGCATACGTGTACTGGCTGCACGAATGATGTTCGGACAGATAATACTAGTGGGCTTTGGTTTAAGCCGGATACTAGTATTATATTATTGGATTATACTTATTGTATCCGTATTTTTCGGAATACGGATACGGGTATGTATATACAGTGAGGGCATTCTTGTAATTTTACAAGAATGAGCTTCTAGAAGGAGACACCTCATTATTGATTTATCCTTTTTCCATAAATGATTAATGAGGTGGAAATTAGGAGATATTTGAGGAATGGGATGCAAGCATGGCTTAGTAATTGTTTATTCATTTGGAGCTACTATTCAAGCATGGTTACATTTTATGAAACTATTTTATTTCCATGTTTGAATTATTAGCAAAAGACTTAGCCATTCTCTCATCTCATTCTCACAAAAGGTTTCTCTCTCCTAGGTTTTCTCCTCTCCTTCTCCCTCAAGCTCATACACTCACATGTGTTGTGAAACAATGAGCTTTGAGATTAATTAATCCAATACTTCTTCTCTACTTCTACTTAGTAATCTCTCTTAGCAAGTTGGGTTAATAAGTTACCTCTCTTTGAGGTTGGAGGTTGACCATAGGCCCTCGGTTGGATCCATCTTCGACGCAAAGGAGACCGGCAACCGAGTTTTTTCGAAACCAACAAGAAGTCAAAGAAAGGAGTTCAAGAAGAAGCTTGAACCAAGGAGCAAGGAACCACTTGAAGACCCGAAGGACTAGACACGAGGGTATAACACTATAACCTAGTAGTTAGCACTCTCTAGTAGATTAGTTTTGTTAGCTAAGGTTTAATCAAGATCCTAAAAGTGGAATAAGTCTATGTTGCAAAGCAAAACAAGACCTTTTTGATATGAGAAAAAACGTTTTTTAAAGTATTCCGCCTCCCCGCGTGTCGTGGGGTGTGCTATATACACTTACACTGGTATCAGAGCCGGGTTAAACCTTAACTAACTTGTTAGCAAAGTGTTAGAAATTCGATCGTCGGAAAAATCCCGAAATCACGTCCAAAAATGCATGTTTCTGTCAATTTTAAAATACAGTCTTAAAATTTTTTCAGAAGGCTTAAAAATACATGCAGGGTTTTTTAAGAACACAGAAGAAATTTGGGCTCACGGATTGGTCAGACCACCGCGGAACCGTGGCAAAACCGAGCGTTCTGCCGCCGATCCATGGCCGAGTCGACTCCGATTCAGTCCAAATTTTTTCTGTTATTCTAATTTTATGGAATTATGATTTATGGGATATTTTGTTTCTGCCCGGATATTTTGTGTACTGTGTTGTACTTGGGGTAGATTCAAATTTGATTAATCGATCGAAATTCTAATTACTTTAGCTAATCGGTTCTTCTGTAATGATATATGTGTTTTGAAACGTCCGCTAATCGCTATACGATGATTAGTGGGTGTTGCACATATCTGTGATGATTGGTTTGTGTATATGAATCTTATTGGATCGTTGATGATGAATAGCCGGGCGGGTGAGATGAGTGTTTTCTTTTCTTTCATTCAATGTAATCTGTAAAAGTGATGTAATATTATTTTGCAGGGCACGTTCGGGTTGAGGTATTAGCCACCGTTGTACTATTTTTCTCTTACTGTTTTTTGCTCCTAGGATAGACCCAAGGAGAGGTGCACAAACTACCGGGTCCTTTGAAGTGCCGAGTAGCCTACTCACTTTGTTGAGGGAGGCTGCTTCACTTCGGGAATTTGGCGGGTAGTTTGCCGCACCCGTAGGGGTCTAGGATGGGGTTTTGGCTATTCATCACGACCGTGGAATCCGTATTTCGTTATGGGCTTAAACGAAGTACAGAATTCCTAGTATATCCAATATGTTCATCTGTGATCTGGAATGCCTATTATTGCGTAAGACGAATGGATATATCTATATATGATATTTATTAGGCGTTGCTTATATTTTGCACCCGCGCTAGTCCAGCCCCCGCTCTGTCGTTAGTTAAGTAACCTAACGGGTGAATGACGGGGCCCAGTGGTGAATGCGGATGGCATAAGCGTACGTTGTATTTTCGTTTCTTTCTGCAATGCTAGGATTAATTAATGGGACAGCATTAACTCATTAATGCAAAGAAAACAAACCTATGCTAAAATCGTTGGAACAATTTCAAAACCACTTGGTTTTCTTCAAAAAGCAAATTTTAAAAGCGGAGCCTAAACCACTCCTTTTAGAAAGCTATCATGGTTCCTTCGATTATATCAAGTTCATTACGTTAACGGTTTCGCCAAAAATCAGCCATAGCCTTCCATCGTTTCAAATAAACAATACATCGTATTCATGCTATGTTTGTTGGCCTACGTCAAGGCATAGTGTATGGTAGCAATGTGTTGCTTATTTGTTGCATAGATAGATGCATTGGTTTAGGACAATCGTACAGCCTTGTTGGCCTACGTCAAGGGCGAGTACGGATGAGTCTAAATTAATCAGGACAACGATGGGTAGAACTTGACATGCATCTTATGATTTGTTGGCCAACGTCAAGGTCATAAGAGCTTGGGGTAAAAATCACATCGGGAGTTTCAAACATAAAGGAACTTGCAGATTTAGCATACCTTCTGAAGTGTGGTAACTAGAGTGGCTTCCATCTAGGTCATCATACAATGATAGTTGGACCCCGATCCCACTGATGAGTAGGATAACACTTGGGAGATTTTCTCACTTAACAATCAATGCTATAAACCAAGTAGGTGTCTAGAAAGGTGTTAGTGGGGCTACGCCTCCAGGGAAAAGAAGTTATACAATTAAGGAACTTCGCGAAAGCGTTGGAAAACCTCCCTCGAAATACCAACACTAGCCTGGTTGAAAGGTTAAGCAAGTATTGTGACGTGCGATTAATCATGACTAATTCTTCTTTTAGGATTTGAAGAAGGATTTGAGGAAACAGTGGGAGCCATCCTATTTAGATAAACTAATAAACCATTCTAAACTTGCAAGAGCATATGCTGAGTGTTTCTTTTCTCTCTCTCTCTCTCTCTCTCTGGCAGCTACCATGACAGGACTAAACTATTACTTGAAAAGAATACACTGACTGGGCCAAACTCTAAGGATTGGCTGAGGAACGTCAACATTGCACTGACTTATGACAAAGTTGCATATGTCACCACCGCTATTGCTCCCCCTATCCCAGGACCAGATTCCTCAGTTGCGGACAAAGAGGTCCGCAAGACTTGGGATCTGGACTGTGAGAAAGCTAAGTGTATCATGCTGGCGTCCATGAATAATGAACTCCAGAAACAGCACAAAAGTATGGATATTAAATCCATTTTTCTCCATTGCAAGGATTTGTATGGAGAGCACTCTCGTATCACAATGTACGAGACCTCAAGGAAACTATTCCAGATGAGGTTAGCTCTAGGATCACCAGTAGGAGAGCACGTCCTAAAAATGAATAGCCTCATTGAGGAACTCGCAAACCTGGGATGCATGCTAGAAAATGAGTTGTACATCGACTTGATTTTGCAGTCCCTTCCCCACACCTTCTCTCAGTTTGTGCTGAACTTCAACATGCACAAAATAGAAGCTGATCTTCCAAAGCTCCTCAACATGTTGAGGGTAGCAGAGACCTCCTTGAAAAAGGAGAAGACCCATGTTCTGTATGTTGGCCAATCATCCTCTTCTAAATCCAAAGCGAAAACCAAGGGGAAGAAGAAGATGAAAGCCACCAAACCGAAAGGTGGGGGTCAAGAAGGTGCAGAGAACGAACAAGGCAGGAAGGGTGAAGGCGGATAAGAATGAATGATATTATTGTCACAAGCAGAGGCACTGGAAGAAGGATTGCATGGCTTTCAAAGCCAAGGACACGAAGCAAGCCGCTGCTTCTGCTTCAGGTATGTTTGTAATCGAAAATTGTCTTTCAGTAAACTCTACATCATGGGTACTTGATACCGGATCTGGTTCTCACATCTGTAATTCTTTGCAGGCTCTGAGAAACCTAGAGCACTGAAGGCAGGTGATATGACCCTCCGGGTAGGCAATGGAACAAACGTGGATTCTGTTGCAGTGGGAGATTATCACCTGGGGTTGACTATTGGACACATTTTGGTGTTGTACAGCTGTTTTTGTATTCCCAGTATGCTATATAATATTATATCAGTATCTTTGTTATCTAATAAAGGATATAATTTTGCACTTGAAAGAAATGTCATGAACATTCTCCTAAATCAAGAAATGATTGGGTTTGGCACACTGGAAAACGGCATATACATACTTAATCAACCTCAAGTTTTCAATATTCAGAACACACTCAAAAGAAAGGCTCCAGATTCAAACCAAGCCTTCCTATGGCATTGTAGACTTGGTCATATAAATGAAACAAGGTTGACTAAGTTGTATAAAGATGGATATTTAGATCCGTTTGAATATTCATCATACGCAACTTGTCAATCATGTGTCAAAGGAAAGATGACCAAATCTTCGTTCACCGGACACGGAGAAAAAGCCACGGAGCTCTTAGGACTTGTACACAGCAATGTATGTGGTCCGATGTCTACACATGCACGAAGCGGTCAATCCTACTTCATCACTTTTACTGATGATTTCTCGAGGTATGGACATGTGTTCTTAATGAAGCATAAATCCGAGGCCTTTGAGAAATTTAAGGATTATAAAAATGAAGTGGAGAAACAGACTGGTAAAAGCATCAAGACACTTCGATCTGATCGAGGTGGAGAAAACTTAAGTACCAGTATCCTTGAATGCTTAAAAGAGAATGGAATTCTCTCTCAGCTTACTCCTCCGTATACACCTCAGCATAATGGTGTATCAGAAAGGAGGAATCGCACGCTACTGGACATGGTGCGTTCAATGATGAGTAGTGCTGAGTTTCCACTTTCCTTCTTGGGTTTTGCGCTGGAATCAGCGGCATACCTATTGAATAGAGTTCCGACTAAGTCTATGCCTACCACTCCATATGAAATGTGGAGTAGGAAGAGACCATATCTCAAGTATGTAAAGATATGGGGGTGTCCAGCATTTGTTAAAACGCACAATCCGGACAAGCTCGTGACACGATCGATTTTGTGCAAGTTTATAGGATACCCCAAGCATTCAAGGGGATATCTAGTCTACCACATTGAAGAACAAAAGGCGTTTGTCGCTCTCCACATTGTCTTCTTAGAGAGCGAATTTCTTGCAAAAGAAATTAGTGGGAGCATGGTAGAACTGGAAGAAATTCCAGAACCTCAAGCTACTGCCAAGGACTTAGTAGAACCTCAGGTTTCAATAGAGCCCGACGAACCAACGCCGCTCCACAAATCTAGTAAGATTTCTCGTCCGCCTGAGAGATACTATGGGTTTCTTGTAGATGGGGATCGAGAGGATTGCATTATCGATGATGATGAGCCTACTAATTTTCAGCAGGCTATCACGAGTAAAGACTTGGTAAAGTGGCTAGATGCTATGAGATCCGAAATGGAATCCATGTACACCAATAAAGTATGGACTTTTGATGTTGCTCCTTCTGGGGTGAAAACAGTTGGATGCAAACGGATCTTCAAAAAGAAGATTGGTGCATTTGGACAAGTGGAAACCTACAAAGCTAGACTCGTTGCAAAAGGTTTTCGTCAAAGACCAGGATTGGACTATGACAAAACCTTTTCCCCAGTAGCTATGCTTAAATCCATTCGGATCCTGCTTGCCATTGCTTCCTTCCATGACTATGAAATCTGGCAGATGGACATAAAAACAGCTTTTCTTTATGGGCATTTAGAAGAAAGTATTTACATGGATCAACCAGAAGGTTTCTTAGAAAATGGAAGCAGCGGAAAGGTGTGCAAGTTGCTTAAATCCATTTATGGATTAAAACAAGCATCGCGGAGTTGGAACATCTGCTTTGATGAGACGGTCAAAGAATTTGACTTTATCAAAAATGTAGATGAACCATGCATTTATAGGAAGATTGTAGAAGGAGCAGTAGTCTTCCTCGTTCTGTACGTCGACGACATACTGCTGATAGGGAATGATGTCCCTATGCTACAATCAGTAAAGCTCTTCTTGTCACAGAAATTCTCCATGAAAGACTTGGGAGATGCCTCCTACATTCTGAGGATTAAGATCTATCGTGATAGATCCAAAAGGATGTTGGGACTTTCGCAGTCCAGGTACATAGACACTATACTAAAGAGATTTAGTATGGAAGATTCCAAGCGCGGTAATTTACCCGCTTGTCACGGGATCACCCTCTCCAAAGAGATGTCTCCAAAGACTGATGAAGAGAGAGCTCGCATGGGCATTATACCCTGCGCTTCGGCTGTAAGATCTATAATGTATGTGATGTTATGTACCAGACCAGATGTAGCTTACGCACTTAGTGTGGTAAGTAGGTATCAGTCTGACCTGGGTGAGAAGCATTGGATAGCGGTAAAGAACATACTCAAGTACCTGAGAAGGACAAAGAAGATGTTCTTGGTTTACGGTAGTGGGGACCTCCAGGTCAAGGCTTTTACCGACTCCAGCTTCCAAAGTGACAAAGATGACTCTAAATCCGTTTCGGGTTTTGTGTTTACCCTCAATGGAGGGGCGGTATGTTGGAGGAGTTCCAAACAGGATACCATCGTAGACTCAACTATGGAGGCTGAGTATATAGCTGCTAACAATGCCGCGAAAGAGACTGTCTGGATGAAGAAGTTCATCTCGGAACTTCAGGTGGTTCCGTCCATTGCCAATCTAATACCTTTGTATTGCGATAAAAATGGGGCTGTAGCATTAGCGAAGGAACCAATTTCCCATCAGAAATCCAGGCATATCTTGAGGCGGTATCACCTGATCAGGGAGATCGTGGATCGACGGGAGATCGAGGTGCAGAGAGTGGGCACAAAAGACAACACGGAAGACCCATTCACCAAGGCCATCCCTCAAGTCCATTTCGAGAGGTTGTTTGAGATGTTGGGCATGCGGTACGCCAACAACTGGATCTAGTGCAGACAGTGGGTACTCATTGCACCAATTATAGGCCTTAGTGCAAGTAGGAGATTGTTGGATATATATACCCTAGAGGCCTTCACTGTATAGGATGCTAGGGATATGTATGTACGGACAATCTTGCTCGATATGATAGTATGCTATTTGGTTTGTCTTTATCTTAACATGTGATATATTATACCTTGTATTTCATATATTGTGAACATGTTGATAAAGCCCGTAGGATATTTGCCTGACTACCAGCGTTGTGATGGCAGTCATACTTGTGGGAGCTGGGTGGTCAATAGGCACATCCTTAAAATGTCCCTAGTCGCAGGAGTATTGAGACTGGGCATCGATACTCCAGAGTAAACCAGTGTATATATATCTAGACCCTGACGAGGGGAGATGGATTGGTCCCGCAGCCATTGGTGATGTGCACCTAAGATTGTATACAGATGCTCACTAGATGTGAGTACACCGGACAGGACTCGCCGAGAACTGACTAGATGGTATTATACCTAGTGTCAGATAGCAGTTCTCAGGTGACATGTGTACAGATAGTCCGTCGACTTGAGGTCGTCATTTGTCTCGTATGAGTTCCCACTGTGCTTTGATTACTACCATACCAAGGCTCAAAGGAGTCGTGCAAACAGGTTTTAGTTGGGTACAGTCCCGAGCCACATGGAAGCGGTGAGTGACTGTTAGGGAATCGTCTCTCCTGGTATAGGGAGTCGATATCGCACAGTGATCGGTTGGTCATTACCATAAGTCCCTGGCCAGGGCTGATTGAGAATTACTGGTTGACGGACCAATAGATTCTCTGATAGTCTTGAGCTACACTGACACAACTTGTACGGTTTATTATGGGTCTGACATTTTCCACCCCCTAGACCTTACATGCGATACTCTCAGACGAACAGACCGGACTACACGGATATTGTCACGGACAGGCTCAGTAGGGGTTACGGACGAGTTCGCTCGCCAGCCTCCTTTTTGACATGTAACTGGATTGCCGTTACGTACAGCTAGTGCCACTGACGGACTTGTGGTTAAACCCACTGCCAGCGTACTGTCGAGTCTTTAGAGTCCCACACAGAGGGTTTCCCTGGATCAGGCGAAATGATGTAGAGGCCGTATGGATTTTACGGCAGGGTTTCGATCGCATACGTGTACTGGCTGCACGAATGATGTTCGGACAGATAATACTAGTGGGCTTTAGTTTAAGCCGGATACTAGTATTATATTATTGGATTATACTTGTCTTAGTGTATCCGTATTTTTTGGAATACGGATACGGGTATGTATATACGGTGAGGGCATTCTTATAATTTTACAAGAATGAGCTTCTAGAAGGAGACACCTCATTATTGATTTATCCTTTTTCCATAAAGGATTAATGAGGTGGAAATTAGGAGATATTTGAGGAATGGGTTGCAAGCATGGCTTAGTAATTGTTTATTCATTTGGAGCTACTATTCAGGTATGGTTACATTTTATGAGACAATTTTATTTCCATGGTTGAATTATTAGCAAAAGACTTAGCCATTCTCTCATCTCATTCTCTACTCATTCTCACAAAAGGTTTCTCTTTCTTAGGTTTTCTCTTCTCCTTCTCTCTCAAGCTCATACACTTACATGTGTTGTGAAACAATGAGCTTTAAGATTAATTAATCCAATACTTATTCTCTACTTCTACTTAGTAATCTCTCTTAGCAAGTTAGGTTACTAAGTTACCTTTCTTTGAGGTTGGAGCTTGACCATAGGCCCTCGGGTGGATCCATCTTTGAAACAAAGGAGACCGGCAACCGAGTTCTTTCGAAACCAAGAAGAAGCCAAGGAAAGGAGATTAAGAAGAAGCTTGAACCAAGGAGCAAGGAACCACTTGAAGACCCGAAGGACTAGACACGAGGGTATAACACTATAACCTAGTAATTAACACTCTCTAGTAGATTAGTTTTGTTAGCTAAGGTTTAATCAAGATCCTAAAAGTGGAATAAGTCTATGTTGCAAAGCAAAACAAGACCTTTTTGATATGAGAAAAATCGTTTTTAAAGTATTCCGCCTCCCCGCGAGTCATGGGGTGTGCTACATAGACTTACACCAACGACGATATCAAGTTCATTACGCAAAAGGTTTTCATAAAAACTTGTCGTAGCCCTCCGTCATTTCAGATAAGTACTACTTAGTATTTGTGCTACGTTTGTTGACTATGTTAAGGCGTAGTGTGCGGTAGCTAATTAGTGCTTATCTGCTAAAGTATGAGATGTGATTATATTAGGGTAGTCGTACGACTTTGTTGACTATGTTAAGGATCGTGTGGGTGGGTTTAATTCAATCGGGAATTAACGGGTTGAACTTGGCTAGCACTTATGATTTGTTGACTATGTTAAGGTCATAAGTTGCTAGGGGTAAAAGAATTATCGGGAATTTCAAGTGGTGGGAGAGTTTTACACATTACAAATAACCGATCAAGTAGGTGTCTAGAAAGATGTTAACGGGGTTACGCCCCTGGGAAAACGAGGTTTATTTTAATTAGGTCCGTGCGAAAGCACGGGGAACCTCCCTCAAAGTACCAACACTGGCCTGGCCGAAAAATTGGCGAACTTGTAGCGTGTAATTAATCCCGACCAATCTTACCTTTTAGGGTTTGAAGGTAGATTTGACTGAAACAGTGGGAGCCATCCTGATTAGATAAACTAATAACCAATCTAATCCTGCAAGAGCGCACGCAGAGTGTTTTCTTCTCTCTCTCTCCTGGTAGCGACCATGTCATGCCTTAATCAAGGTAATAATATGGATGCATTGACCGAACCTGCTTATTATACTGAGCTAGGGAACGTTGGTTCCGCTCTATCTTATACCTGTTATAAGTCCGAGTGGGAAATAGGGGAATATCCAGATTCCCATGCCACCCAATTGAAGAAAATACATGCTGATGCATATTCTTCAGGTGTGTTCATTACCAAGAACTGTTTCTCAGTATCCTCTACGTCCTGGGTATGTGATACCGGATAAGGATCCCGCATATGTAATATATTACATGGGCTACAGAAAGGTAGAGAACTGAGAATGGGTGATATATCTTTAAGTGTTAGAGAATGGTGCAATTGTTGTAGCCAAGTCTGTTGGCAGATATCACCTTGTATTAAAACATTGATTCTGAACAAATGTTATTACATACCGAACTTGATATACAACATTACATCATGTTCTTTACTGAGTTAAAGAATGATATAATTCTGTATTGGAGGATAATGTTGTGAATATTTTCCTAAATCAAAAGTTGATTCGATCAGGCATGTTAGATAATAGCATATATATTCTAAATCAAAGCACAGTTCAATGTATGTAGAACACACACAAGAGGAGTAGTTCAGAAATGAACGAATCCTTCTTGTGGTATTGTATAGTAGGTCATATCAATACGATATGACTAGCTAAGTTACATAAGGATGAATATTAGAATCTGTTCGAATTTTCATCTTATGATACTTGCCAGTCTTGTCTCAATGGTAAAATGACCAATACTCCGTTTTACTGAAAACAGAGAAAGAGTTAGTAAACTCTTGGGAAGCATACATGATGATGTATACGGTCCTATGTCTACAAATGCCAAGATTGGTTCTTGGTACTTCATTACATTCATCGACTATCTCTGAAGATTCGGACATATGTTCCTGTTGAAACATGAGTCTGAAACATTTGAGAAATTCAAGGAATATAAGCTTGAAGTTAAGAACCAGAAGGGTAGAAGTGTTAAAGTTCTTCGATGTGATCGAGGAGGAGAATACTTGGGTATGGAGTTCCTGGATTATTTAAAGGAGAATATGATTCTCTCTCAGCTTACTTCTTCGAGTACACCACAGCACAACGGTATACCGGGGCGGAGGTATCGCACCCTATGAGATATGGCGTGCTCTATGATGAGTACTGCTGAGTTACCTGTTTCCTTTTGGTGTTATGCAGTTCAGAAGCTGCATACCTATTGAATGGGATTCCGTTAAAATCAGGGCTTACCACCACATATGAGATATGGTGTGGGAAGAGACCATGTCTTAAACGAGTTAAGTGTCACGACCCGAAATATTTGCTCATGACTAGCAGTTAAATCACGCAACGTCTAAAGGCGTAACGTAATTCAAGTAAGATGAAACCCAGAAATCTAAACCTTTTTAAGAAAATAAAGGAGGTGAAGTTTTGAAATAAAGGTATAAGAAAATCAAGTTTTCTTAAATGCATAGAAAAGGAACATGAATGATGCAAGTGAAATTTACTAGTTTGAAAACATGTTTCGTCTTTTAAAAATTTAGGCAGCACCTCCTTTGTATATTTTGATCCAAAACCACAAATACATAACAAGAATAATGGCATCCCAAGCGGGAGCTAGCACTTCGCCAACCGGCAGATCACAACCACGCAAAGCAGTATAAGTAAGTATACGACGCCCAACGGTGAAGTTCACCACAAAAGATAAAGAAATAAGCAAGACATCAAACCACAAGTAGCGGAAAACCCCTCGCTCTAAGTCTCGCAACCACAATCTCACTGAGTCTCATTACTTATACAATTACTAAATTTGATTGATGGAGTTGACTAGATACAATATGCAATATAAATACAAGAGTGGGTACGATACAAATGCCCCACCTACCAATGCAAAACACCCAAATGATGCTATGTGCCAGCGATGCCGCTACGGATCGATACGGTCAACCTGCAAGAACTGTGGCACAACGGGGGCAAGTTGCCAACTCGTGAGTAGAAAAACATCTACAGATAAAAATCGAATAAACAACGACTCCTAGGTCAACTATATCATAAAGGTAATACTATGATATCTAGGATGACTGGGTCATCATATGTGCCAAAAATGTAATCAATACCTATATGTATACGGATATAATCCAACAATATAACCAATGTTTGTATGCATGTGGATCTCATCCAACTATATAATCAATGTATGTATGCATGTGGATCTCGTCCAACCATATAATCAATGTATGTATGCATGTAAGTATGAAGATATAAATCAACGGTGTCCCTCGCGACACATCAAAATCATGGAACCTGGGTGTCCAATATCGACACCCGAAAATATCATGAAACCCGTGTCCAGCATCGACACGTAAATCCTCATATCTCGGGCTCCGTCAGTCCGAATCGGCCCACGGGCTCCGTCAGTCCGGATCGGCCCATAACATCTTGTTAGTTATATGTATGCCCTAGAGGCCATTACTGTACATATGATGTATATTGTAGTGGATACTGGGACATATATAGGGAGGACTTTCTTGCTCGACATGATAGTATGCTATCTGGTTGTACTTTATCTTAACATGTACTCTGATTGTCTCTATGTTACATATTGATAAAGCCCTTAGGATATGTACTCGACTACTGGGACTATGATGAGATAATACTAGTGGGGCCACGGTAGTCGATGAGTACATCCTATAACTGTTCCTAGTTGAGGGTGTATCGAGACAGGGCATCGATGCACCAGAGTAGACTAGCGTATACGCATCTTGACCCATATGATGGGCGATGGATGATCCCATATCCATCGGTGTTTGACATCAAGGATGGTGTACGGGTGCTCAGTGGAGACTGGGTACACTGGACGGACTCGCCGAGAACTCCCAGATGGTATTATACCATACGTCAGATGGCAGTTCTCCGGTGACACTGGTACAGAGTAGTCTGTCGACCCGAGATCGTCATAGAGTCTTGTGTGATTCCCACTGTGCTTTGATTTCCATCATACCACGTCCAAGAGGGCGTGAAAAAAAGGTGGCTTTTGGGTACAGTCCCGAATCATATGGAGGCAATGAGCGATAGGAGGGGATTCGTCTCTCCCGGTATAGGGAGTTGATGTTGTGCTGTGTTCGATTGGCTATAACCGGAAATCCCTGGCCAGGGTTGCTGAGATTTACTGGTAAGTGTTATCAGTAGTTTCTCGAACTGTTATAGACCTCATATCGACATGACTTATCGAGCTACTGGGGTCTGACGTTTACCACCCCTAGGCGAGATATGCAACATATCAGACGACGAGACCGGACTGTACGGGAGTGTTACTGTTTGGATTCACAGGAGAATGTACAGGCTTGCTTGTTGATCTTCTGAGCGCTCAATACCTGGGTAGCTGTTACGTTTAGCTGACCGCTTGCAGCTTGTGGGTGTTTGATATGATCATCACCTACTGCCGGCGTATTGACGATTCTTTAGAGTCCTACACAGAGGTTTCTTGACTCAGGCAAAACGGAGTAGGGGCACATATGTGATATGTGCGGGACCGAGGATAATGCGATATGTGATACCGTATTCTATTCTCGCGATATTTGATATCAGCCGGGTCATCGGATCAAGTGTTGATTCGATGAATCGGTACGGATAAATATTAGTCGGTTATATGCGATATAGCCGGATTGTCGGATCAAGTGTTGATTCGATAATTTAATGTATAATAATATATATGATATATTAAATTACATTAACTAATATTTTCTCACTAAAAGATTCTTTTTCTCACTCGGGTAATACATTGATATATATGCGATATATGTTAATTGTATTATTTTATTTTGTTACGATAAATATTATATATGTGATATATAATATTGTAACATGATATGATAACTAATGCAACTTGTTTAGTGGAGTTTAAACATGATTAGGGTTTGGATTAGGGTTAAGCTTTCTAGATGATTCTAGAAGGTTTTGGTTTTGTTTTGTGAAAGATATTTGTAAGTGACTCATGCTTTAAACCAACCCAAACCCTAACCCTAGTTAATTCTCTACAAAGGTTTACTTGACCATGGTTGCATAATTCATCATATTATTTCTTTTCCTATTCATCACAAAAGGATTCTAATATTGTTCATCTTCTTCCTTCTTCTTCTTTGCTTGAAATGCTTTCTTGCTTTGATTTTTGTGATGGATAAATATGAGAAAAAGATAAATAAAGAGAGCAAAAATCCTACTTCATCATCCTCATCTTCCCTTGCCATTTAGATGAGGGTGTTCACATCATTTCATGAGTATTAGCTTATGTTAAAGAAACTTCAAGGTAGATCATCTTAGTATCGAAGATCGGAAGCAAAGGTTGCATCTTTCTCTTCGTGGAACCTCTCGAGAGTCCGGATCCCGATGATCGCAGCGAAAGGACCACAACACGGAGCATATGAAGTGAAGGACCGGATCTACAAAGGTTGTAATCCCTCTCACTTAGTGTTAAAGTTGTTAACATGCTTGTTTTCGCCTAATCTCTAGTTTAAAGTTCCGTATTCGGGTTGTTCGGCACGGCTAAATTTTTAATCGGGCATGGTTGATGCCTCGTAGACCCTTGTGCGCGTGCCTAGCAACCCTACAGTGGTATCAGAGCCAAGCTAGAGCTTTAGGCGAAGTCTAGACGAAGTTTGAAACCCGATCGAACCCGAAACCCCAATTTTACGAGCTCTCTGGACTTTTTCTCAAAACTGGGTTTTTTCCAAATTAAAAATGCTTAAAAAATTCAGCAGGGAATTATAAGAATTACGGTGCAAAAAGTTTTCTATGAACAGTATAAAGAGCGGCGGAACCGCGTCAGAAACATGCCTTCTGCGGCGGTTCCGCGGCGAAATTATGACGTCAGCATCCCCTGTTTGCACAGTAACTCCTATTTTATTATGCTGGATTTTCTGGGAATTTTTAATATTTATTCAAGAGTTGAATTTTCTGGGGTTGTTTTGGGGATTCAATGATTCGATCGGATTATCAGATTTTGTCTATGTGGTTTTCCGGATAAATTTTAGAAACTGTTAAAAAGTTCGAACGGATATCAATAACTCACTTTTTCCCCTGTCAGAAAATTTTTCAGAAGTTGGATTTTTCCTCGTGTTTAAGAATGTTCTAAGTCATGCAAGTAACTCGGTGGACCCTCTAGAAGACAACAAACCTTAACTCGATTATATGACCTTCTTGAACTGCCCTTTGAACCTTAGGGTTTGGGGCAGTACGGCGTGCCACATGTGAGGCGTTGGCTTGACCCTTCTACGGCTGGACCATTGGTACTGTGGCATGTGATGAATGTTTTTAAACTGATTTCAAGTGTTGAGATATATTGGGGAAATCTTGGGTGTTTAATGATTCGATCGGAAAGTTTAACTTTGTCTATTTATCTGGAATGTGATACAATATTTGGAATCCACAGGTAGTTATGAGATAACTAATTTGAATATTATAAACATAGCAGTTTAGTCTCAGATGATCGGTTGCCATGGAATTTTGATGTGATCAAAAGTTCGTCGCAATCACGTAGCGTACGCGGATACTCACCGGGTAAACTTAATAGACAGCTACGCCCCAAAGCCCCAACCAAGTGACTGTAGGAGAACCCCGTCACCGAAAGCATCCGTTCGGGTGCTCACGGCAGCGGTGTTCCGCCTTAGTGCACTTCGTCGACGGCATCTGGGGGTGCGGCCGTCTACTAAAGTTTGCGACGAGCATTCGATCAGGATGTCGGGAATCTTGTTGAATTGGCTGACTTGATATTGAAAAGTGTTTTCGATAATGAGACTAAAATGCGGAGTTTATAGTTGTTAGGCATGCGATGTCTAAGGAATTCATTTGGATAGGCATGCGATGTCAGGTTGCGGATTCCAACTGTTGTAGTTTTACACTTTCTTTTCTGTGACCGTAAGCGTAGTATGTGGTGTATCGCCGGCTTCGTTGCTATACATCAACGACAATCGGGATACGCATACTTGCTTACGTTGATGATATGAGATATTATGTGTTGCTGTGATATGTTGTATTGGATCGTCGCGTTTGAATAGCCGGGGGTTTTATGTGAGATGAGAGTTTTTCTTTTTCATTCATGTAAAATTCATTTGTATATAATATTCTTTTATTGGGGCACTTCCAGGTAGCGGAAGATGTCACCGTTGTATATTATTTACTTTTCCGCATTAGGATAGACCCAAGGCGGGGAGCACAAGTAACCGGATTCTAGGGTCCAGTGGGAGACCATCTCGAGGAGTCGAGACCGGGTCTCCTAACCCTAGAATTGGCAGTGTTACTTGCCGCTCTCGTAGGGGTCTAGGGATGTGGGTTTGGCTATTCATCGCGACCGTGGAATCCGTGTTTTATACAGGCTCGTATTGAAAACACGGACGTCCTAGTATATCCAATATTTCATATATGTTCTTCTGCTGCAATGTTCTGTGATGAGATCATATTACTGCCTGAAACGAATGTTTATATTTTATATATATGAGATATATGTTATATTGCAGATTTCGTTTCAAAAGAGATGCTTGCGAAACATAATAAAATGGGACTTCATTAATGTGATTAATGAAATAAAAGAAACCTAAGATGTTGTAGAAACTTGTTTAAAAACTGGTAGCTCTAGTTCATGCTTTGCATAGCGGTGTTCCTTGTAGAACATCCAGCACCTTATTCGATAAGGAAAGGACCGAGATCCCTTCACCAGGAGTGACTCCTTTAGCAATAACAGGCAGATGCTACAAACTCGGTTTGTCTTTTGATTGCTTCTATAGTTCTTGCTTTGCATAGTGGTATATATGATATATCCTGCACCTTATTCGATGAGGAAAGGGCCGACGATCCCTTCACCGGGAGTGACCCCTTTAGCAAAACTGGAAAAGCCTCAAAAACACTCCATTTAAAATCACTCGATTCTACGACGATATCAAGTTCATTACGCTCAGGGTTTTCTGAAAAACCTGTGTAGCCCTCCGTCATTTCAGATAGATATTATTTAGTATTCGTGCTATATTTGTTGACTTAGTTAAGGCATAGTGTACGGTAGCTAAGTAATGTTTATCTGCTAAAACATAAGATGTGATTGGATTAGGGTATTCGTACGGCCTTGTTGACTCAGTTAAGGGTCGTACGGGTGGGTTTAATTCAATCGGGAAATGTACGGGTTGAACTTGACTTGTGATTTATGGTTTGTTGACTTAGTTAAGGTCATAGATCGCTAGGGGCAAAATATTATTGGGGATTTCAAGTGTTGAAATTTGCAATGAGATTGCATACCTTCTATGAGAAAGTTGGATCCCAATACCCGCTGCGAGTAAGAGTTACTCCTGGGAGAGTTTTACACATTACAATTAGCCGATCAAGTAGGTGTCTAGAAAGGTGTTAACGGGGTTACGCCTCTGGGAAAACGAGGTTTACATTAATTAGGTTCGTGCGAAAGCACGGGGGACCTCCCTCAAAGTACCGACACGGGCCTGGCTGAAAGATTGGCGAACTTGTAGCGTGTAATTAATCCCGGCTAGTCTTTCCTTTTAGGGTTTGAAGAAAGATTTGACTAAAACAGTGGGAGACATCCTGATTAGATATATTATATAACCAATCTAATCTTGCAAGAGCATACGCTGAGTGTTTTCTTCTCTCTCTCTCCAGGTAGCAACCATATCACGCCTTAATCAAGATAATAAAACGGATATATTGACCGAACCCGCTTGTTATACTGAGCTAAGGGAACGTTGGTCCCGCTCCAACTTATAATTGTTATAAGACAGAGCAGGAAATTGGGGAATACCAGATTTCCCGTACCGCCCAAACGAAGAAAGTGCATGCTGATGCATCATCTTCGTGTGTGTTCATTACACAGAACTGTTTCTCAGTATCCTTTACATCCTGGGTATGTGATACCAGATCAGGATCCCGTATATGTAATCTGTTACATGGGCTACAGATAGGTAGAGAACTGAGAACGGGTGATAAGTTTCATGAGATAGAAAACGGTGCAAGTGTTGCAGCCAAGTCTGTTGGTCACTATCACCCTGTATTACCTGAATACATTGATTCTGAACAAATGTTATTAGATACCGAACCTGATATACAAAATCATATCAGTCTCTTTATTAGTAAAGAAATGATAAAATTCTGTATAGTTGGATAATGTTTTGAACATTTCCTATATCAAAAGTTGATCGGTTCAGGCACGTTATCTAAAAGTATTGACGTTCTAAATCAAACCACAGTTCTTAGTATATAGAACACACACGAGAGGAAGAGTTCAGAAATGAATGAATCCTTCTTGAGGTATTGTAGACTAGGTCATATCAATGCGACCAGATTGGCTGAAGTTACATTTAGATGCATATTTAAATTAGTTTGAATTTACATCTTGTGAAACTTGCCGGTCATGTCATAAAGATAAGATGACCACAGCTCTGTTTATTGGAAACAGAAAAAGAGTTAGTGAACTCTTGGGATTGATACATGCTGATGTATGAAAGTCTCCTGACTACACATGCCAATACCGGTTCTTTGTACTTCATTACATTCTCTGATGATCTCTCAAGATTCAGACATATGTTCCTGTTGAAACACAAGTCCGAACCTTTTGAGATATTCACAGAATATAAGTTAGAAGTAGAGAACTAAAATACGGGTATAAGTATTATGTCCTATGATGTGATCAAGGAGGAGAATACTTAAGCACGGAATTCCTGGACTATTCTAAAGGAGAATGAGATTCTCTCTCAGCATTACTCCTCCGTATACACCACAGCACGTCGGTGTATCGGGGTGAAGCCATAGCACCCTATGTGATATGGTGTGCTCTATGATGAGTACTACTGATTTTCCTATTTCCTTTAGGGAGTTATGCACTTGTGAAGTTGCATACCTATTGAATAGGGTTCAAATCAAATCAGTTGCCTACCACTTCATATATGATATGAAAAGGGAAGAGCCCATATCTTAAGCTTGTTAAGATTTGGGGTTGTCCGGCCTATGTCTAACAGAAAAATCCGGACAAGCTCTAGGCAAGGTCTGTTATGTAGAACTGGAAATGTTCCAGCTATACAAACTACAGCAGATGATTTGATAGAACCAAAGGATTCAATAGTAACCAACGAACCTCAGCTTCTCCGCCGATCTGGTAGGGTTCCTCACCCACCTGAGAGATACTTTGGTTTCTCTATGACAGTGGGAGCGAGGATTGCATCATGAGATGATGACCCAACTAGTTTCGAGCTGGCCATCAGGAGTGGGACTCTGTAAGAATGGCTGGATGCTTATCGATCTGAGATGGAATCCTTATACACCAACAAAGTATGGACTTTGGTTGCTTTATCTGAAGGGTTAAATCCCCATCAGAAGCAAGTATATCTTGAGAAGATTACTTGGTGTACATGGAAAAGTTGAAACTTTCAAAGCTAGACTTGTTAAAGGTTTGCATCATAGACCAGGTATGGATTATATTGAAACCTTTTCTAAGGATCTATGCTTAAGTCCATCCAGATCCTACTTGCCACGGCTACATACCATGACTACGATATCTGGTGGTTGGGTGTCATGACTGCTTTTCTAAGTGATGTTTTAGAAGAGAGCGTCTATAAGTACACAGCCAGAGGGCTTCGCAGTCAGTGGGAGCAGCGGAAATGTGAGCAAGATGTTTTATATGATAAAGCAGGCATCGCGGAGTTGGAATTTCTGTTTTGATGTGGTAGTCAAAAAGTTTGACTTCATCAAAATGGTAGATGAACCTTGTATATACGAAAAGGTAGTAGAGAGTATGGTGGTGATCCTCATAGAGTACGTAGATGACATACTCTTGATAGGGAAGGAGTTTCCTATGCTACGCTCGGTCAATCTCCGCTTATCACAAGGATTCTCCATATAGGATCAGTGATACCTCCTAAATCCTAGGTTTTGGATCTATGAGATAGATCTAATTGGATGTTAGGATACTCACTAGATGTAGTGAGTTGGTATCAATCGATCCTGGGGAGAATCATTGGAAAGGTTCCAGAGTGATAAGGACGACTGAATGTCAGTCGCAGGCATTGTCTACACCCTCAGTGGAGGGACGGTATGTTGGAAGAGTTCCAAGCTAGATACCGTGACATACTAGACGATTAAAGGCAAGATACATCGTTACCAAGGATACTACAAAAGAGGCAGTCTGGATATTTATAAGTTCATAAGATGAACTTCGTTCCTACCATTGTGTGACAATGGAGTTGTGGCTTTTGCCAAGGAACTACCGTCCCATCAGAAATCCAGATATAATTCTTAGGCAGTATCACCTGATCATGGAGATGGTTGATCTCTAGGGATATCGAGGTTAGGAGAGCAGACACAGATGACGGCAGCGCGGATCCATTCACAAAGGCCTTTTTTCCAGTAGAGACTTTTATGGGATGGTTGAGTATGAGATACTTGTAGGGTCCCTAGGCACTCTAGTGAGGTCTCACAAGGCATCGAACATGCCAATTTCAAAAATTCTAGGTGCCGATAGACCCGACTACGGATCGTTGGCTAGAAATCTAGGCGAAAAACTAACTAGTTAACACTTAACTAAAAGTTTAACGGAAATACAACCTTTGTAGATCCGGTTCTCCACCTCCATAGCTCTGTAGTGAAGTCTCCTCGCTGTCCATAACAAGTCCCGGGCTCTAGCGTCGGCTTCATCGGAGAATGGACGGGCTAGGTCATCGATGTCCATGCCGAAGATGATCTACGTCGAGGCATCGCTAAATCAAGCTCCCACTTCACCAAGTCATGAAACTTGTGAAGAGAACACACTCTACTACTTGGAAAGAGGTAGAGGATGAAGAAATAGGAAGTGGGTATACTTTAGAATTGGATTTCTCACTCATTTACATCAATCACCATTGATGAAGTGAAGGTTTTCTTCAACTTGAAGAAGAAGAAGAAGATGAATAAGTTATGATAAGTTATTTAGAAAATACAAAATAAAAGAATACTTATCATAATCAACCATGGTCAAGTGTAGAGAATTAACTAAGGTTAGATTAATGGTTAGGGTTAAAGATAAAGACAAAGTGGTCACTTTGGTCAAAGCTTCATGAAGCTTCAAAAAGCTTCATGAAAGAAAATAAAATAAAGAAACCATTTTGCTTTTCTTTTATGCTTTTATTAATATCCAAAATGAATAAACAAATGATTAAATGAAAAAGCAAAACCCTAATCATTAAGTTAACCATGGTTTAATTCTATACACTTAACCAAAAGGCATGTATCATCAAACATGATACAAGCAAGTGCACAAAAGCATATCGCATATGCAATGCGCACAAACCGAGTGAGAAAATCAATTTAAAGTGAACCAATACTAGTTAACGCAAAGTAATATATCAAATATACAATTATGCATTAAATCATTAAATCAACACTTGATTTAACGATCCGGTCATATCGCATATAACCGACTAGTATCCAATGTATCGGCTTATCGAATCAACCCTCGATTCGATAACTAGGTTATATCGCATATAACCATACGACACATTCATCGCGAGAATGAAATACGGTATCACATACACGCATTATTCTCGGTCCCGCACATATCTCATATGCGCTCCTATTTCGTTTCGCTTGAGCCAGGAAACCTCTGTGTAGGACTCTAAAGACTCGTCAATATGCCGGCAGCAGGTGATGATCATATCAAACACCCACAAGCCGCAAGCGGTCTGCTAAACGTAACGGCCACCCGGGTATTGAGCGATCTGAAGATCGACGAGCAAGCCCGCTCACACTCCAGTGAATCCAACCAGTAACACTACCGTACAGTCCGGTCTGATTGACTGATATGTCGCATATCTCGCCTAGGGGTGGTAAACGTCAGACCCCAATAGCTCGATAAGTCGTGTTGATATGAGGTCTATAACAGTTTGAGAAACTACTGGTAACGCTTACCAGTAAATCTCAGCAACCCTTGCCAGGGATTTCCGGTTATAGCCAATCGAACACAGCGCAACATCAACTCCCTATACCGGGAGAGACGAATCCCCTCCTATCGCTCATTGCCTCCATGTGACTCGGGACTGTACCCAAAAACCACCGTTTTGCACGCCCTCTTGGACATGGTAAGATGGAAATCAAAGCACAGTGGGAACCACACAAGACTCTATGACGATCTCGGGTCAACAGACTACTCTGTACCAGTGTCACCAGAGAACTGCCATCTGACGTGAGGTATAATACCATCTGGGAGTTCTCGGCGAGTCCGTCCAGTGTACCCAGTCTCTACTGAGCACCCGTATATCATCTCTGATGTCAAACACCAATGGATATGGGATCATCCATCGCCCATCTGTATGGGTCGAGAAGGTATACGCTAGTCTACTCTGGTATATCGATGCCCCGTCTCGATACACCTACGACTAGGGACCTTGAAGGATGTACTTATGGACTACCATGTCCCCACTAGTATGATCCGCATCATAGTCCAGGTAGTCAAGTACACATCCTAAGGGCTTTACCAACATGTAACAGAGAGACAAACAGTATACACGTTAAGGTAAAGATCAACCAGATAGCATACTATCATGTCGAGCAAGAAAGTCCTCCCTATATACGTCCTAGCATCCACTACAATATACATCATATGTACAGTAATGGCCTCTAGGGCATACATATAACTAACAATCTCCCACTTGCACTAGGGCCATCTGTAGCAGTGGTTGTAGTATCTCATACTCAACCATCCCATAAAAATCTCTCTCTGGGAACAGGCCTTTGTGAGTGGATCCGCTGTGTTGTCCTCTGAGTCTACTCTCCAAGCCTTGATCTCCTTGGAGATCAACCATCTCCATGATCAGGTGATACTGCCTTAGAATTTGTCTGGATCACTGATGGGACCTGCGTTCCTTGGCATAAGCCACAACTCCATTGTCACACAATGGGAGGAACATAGTTCATCTCATGAACCAATATACACCCAAACAGCCTCTTTGGTAGCATCTTAAGTAGCGATGTATCCTGCCTTTATCGTCTAGTATGTCACGGTATCTAGCTTGGAACTTTTCCAACATACCGTCCCTTTACTGAGGGTAAAGACAATGCCTGTGACTGACATTCAGTCGTCTTTATCACCCTGGAACACTTCCAGTGATTCTCCCCAGGATCAATTGATGCCATCTCACTACAACTAGTGAGAATCCTAACATCCATTTAGATCTATCTCATAGATCCAAAATCTAGGATTTAGTAGGTATCACTTTGATCCTATATGGAGAATCCTTGTGATGAGCGGAGATTAACCGAGCGTAGCATAGGAAACTCCTTCCCTATCAAAAGTATGTCATCCACGTACTCTACGAGGATCACCACCATACTCCCTACTACCTTTTTGTATATACAAGGTTCATCTACCATTTTGATGATGTCAAACTCTTTGACTTATTCATCAAAACAGACGTTCCAACTCCGCGATGCCTGCTTTATCCTATAAAACATCTTGCACATGTTTCCGCTGCTCCCACTGTCTACGAAGCCCTCTGGCTGTGTACTTATAGACGCACTCTTCTAAAACATCATTTAGAAAAGTAGTCATGACACCCAACCACCAGATATCGTAGTCATGGTATGTAGCCATGACAAGTAGGAACTGGATAGACTTAAGCACAGCTACTTGAAAAGGTTTCATCATTATCCACACCTGGTCAATGATGCAAACTTTTAACAAGCCTAGCTTTGAAAGTCTCAACTTTTCCATGTACACCAAGTAATCTTCTCAAGATATACTTACTCCTGAAGGGGATTTAACCCTTTAGATATAGCAACCAAAGTCCATACTTTGTTGGTGTATAAGGATTCCATCTCAGATCGCTAAGCATCCAGCCATTCTTACAGAGTCCCTACTCTCGATGGCCAGCTCAAAACTAGTTGGGTCATCATCTCATGATGCAATCCTCGCTCCCACTGTCATAGAGAAACCAAAGTATCTCTCAGGTGGGTGAGGAACCCTACTAGATCGGCGGAGAGGCTGAGGTTCATTGGTAACTATTGAATCCTTTGGTTGTACCAAATCATAAGCTGTAGTTTGTATAGCTGGAACCTTTCCAGTTCTACATAACAGTCTTTGTCTCGAGCTTGTCCAGATTTTGCTTTTAGACATAGGCCGGACAACCCCAAATCTTAACTGACTTAAGACATGGGCTCTTCCTATACCATATCTCATATGGAGTGGTAGGCAACTGATATGATTGGAACCTAATTCAATAGGTATGCAGCTTCTCAAGTGCATAACTCCCAAAAAGGAAATAGGTAACTCAGTAGTACTCATCATAGAGCACACCTTATCATATAGGGTGTGACTGCTCCGTCCCGATATACCATCGTGCTATGGTGTATACAGAGGAGTAATACTGAGAGAGAATCTCATTCTCCTTTAGAATATTCCAGGATTTTCGTGCTCAAGTATTCTCCTCCTTGATCTCATCAAAGGACATAATACTTATACCCGTATTGGTTCTCTACTTCTAACTTATATTCTGTGAATATCTCAAAAGGTTCAGACTTGTGTTTCAACAGGAACATATGTCTGAATCTTGAGAGATTATCAGAGAACGTAATGAAGTACAAAGAACCATTCTTGGCATGTGTAGACAGGGGACCTTACATACATCAACATGTATTATCCCAAGAGTTCACTAACTCTTTCTCTGTTTCCAGTAAACGGAGCTATGGTCATCTTATCTTTGTGACATGACTGGCGAGTTTCACAAGATGTAAATTCAAACTGATTTAAATATGCATCTATATGTAACTCTAGCTAGTCGGGTCACATTGATCTGACCTAGTCTACAATACCTTAAGAAGGATTCATTCATTTCTGAACTCTTCCTCTTGTGTGTGTTCCGTATACTGAAGAACTGTAGTTTGATTTAGAACATCAACGCTTTTAGATAACGTGCCTGAACCGATCAACTTTTGATATAGGAAATGTTCAAAACATTATCCATCTATACAAAATTTTATCATTTCTTTACTAATAAAGAGATAGATATGATTTTGCATATCAGGTTCGGTATCTAATAACATTCGTTCAGAATCAATGTATTCGTAATACAGGGTGACAGTGACCAACAGACTTGGCTGCAACTCTTGCCCCGTTTTCTGCCTCATGAAACTTATCACCCGTTCTCAGTTCTCTACCTATCTGTAGCCCTATATAACAAATTACATATCTGGGATCCTGATCTGGTATCACATACCTAGGACGTAAAGGATACTGAGAAACAGTTCTGTATAATGAACATACCCGAAGATGATGCATCAACATGCGCTCTCTTCGTTTGGGCGGCACGGGAAATCTGGTATTCCCCAATTTCCTGCTCTGTCTTATAACAATTATAAGTAGGAGCGGGACCAACGTTCCCCAGCTCAGTATAACAAGCGGGTTCGGTCAATATTCCGTATTATTATCTGATTAAGGCATGATATGGTCGCTACCTGGAGAGAGAGAGAAGAAAACACTCAGCGTACGCTCTTGCAAGAATAGATTGGTTATTATTTTATCTAATCAGGATGGCTCCCACTGCTTTTTATCAAATCTTCCTTCAAACCCTAAAAGGAAAGATTAGCCGGGATTAATTAAACACTACAAGTTCGCCAATCTTTCAGCCAGGCCAGTGTCGGTACTTTGAGGGAGGTCCCCCGTGCTTTCGCACGAACCTAATTAATGTAAACCTCGTTTTCCCAGAGGCGTAACCCCGTTGACACCTTTCTAGACACCTACTTGATCGGCTAATTGTAATGTATAAAACTCTCCCAGGAGTAACAATTACTCACAGCGGGTATCGGGATCCAACTATCTCATAGAAGGTATGCAATCTCATTGCAAATTTCAACACTTGAAATTCCCGATAATATTTTGCCCCTAGCGTCCTATGACCTTGACGCAGGCCAACAAACCATAGTCCGCTAGTCAAGTTCAACCCGTCATTTCCTGATTGAATTAAACCCACCCGCACGACCCTTGACGCAGGCCAACAAAGTCGCACGACTACCCTAATCCAATCACATCATATGCTTATGCAGATAAGCACCAGTCAGCTACCGCACACTACGCCTTGACGCAGGCCAACAAACGTAGCACGAATACTAACTACTACTTATCTGAAATGACGGAGGGCTACGACAGGTTTTTCTGAAAACCTATTGCGTAATGAACTTGATATCGTTGTAGAATCAAATGATTTTGAAATGGAGTGTTTTTGAGGCTTTTCTAGTTTTGCTAAAGGAGTCACTCCCGGTGAAGGGATCGTCGGTCCTTTCCTCGTCGAATGAGGTGCGGGATATATCATATATATCTCTGTGCAAAGCAAAACTCTTAAAAGCAATCAAAAGACAAACCGAGTGTGTAGCATCTGCCAGTTATTGCTAAAGGAGTCACTCCCGGTGAAGGGATCTCGGTCCTTTCCTCATCGAATAAGGTGCAGGATATATCACATATATCGCTGTGCAAAGCAAGAACTGTAGCTACCTGTTTTATTCTGAAATTCGATTCTACAACATCTTAGGTTTCTTTTCCTTTCATTAATCACATTAATGAAGTCCCATCATTTAAGTACCTAAACATCACAGATAAATACGACGTACACTTATGCCATCCGCATTCGCCTCGATGTCCCCTCGTGCACCGTTAGGTTAGGTAACTAACGACAGAGCGAGGCAGGGCTAGCGCGGGTGTAAAACATAAGTAACGCCTATATAATATATCATATATACTATATACTGTATCTATCACAGAACATCACATGATCACATCACAGATATCGCAGCAGAAGAATCATATGAAATATTGGATATACTAGGACGTCCGTGTTTTCAATACGAGCCAGTATAAAACACGGATTCCACGGTCGTGATGAATAGCCAAACCCACACCCCTAGACCCCTACGAGAGCGGCAAGCAACCCTACCAATTCTGGAGTTAGGAGACCCGGACTCGACTCCTCGAGTTGGTCTCCCACTGGACTCCAGAACCCGGTTACTTGTGCCATCCTCCTTGGGTCTATCCTAGTGCGGAAAAGTAAATAATATACAAACGGTGACATCTTCCGCAACCTGGAAGCGCCCCAATAAAAGAATATTACATACAAGTTTTTACATGAATGAAAACGAAAAACACTCATCTCACATAAAAACCCCCGGCTATTCAAACACGACGATCCAATATAACATATCCAGCAACACATAACATCACATGTCATCAACGTAAGTAAATATGCGCATCCCAATTGTCGTTGACATATAGTAACGAAACCGGCGATATCACATATTACACTTACGGTCACAGAAAAGAAAGTGTAAAACTACAACAGTTGGAATCCGCAACTACCTCAGACATCGCATGCCTGAGCAAATGAATTACTTAGACATCACATGCCTAACAATTATAAACCCCGCATTTTAGTCTCATTATCGAAAACACTTTTCAATACCAAGTCGGGCAATTCAACAGGATTCCCGACATCCTGATCGAATGCTCGTCGCAAACTTTAGTAGGCGGCCGCACCCCCGATGCCGTCGACGAAGTGCACCAAGACGGAACACCGCTGCCGCGAGCACCCGAACGGATGCTTTCGGCGACGGGGTTCTCCTACAGTCACTTGGTCGGGGCTATGGGGTGAGGCTGTCTATTAAGTTTACCCGGCGAGTATCCGCGTACACTACGTGATTGCGACGGACTTTTGATCATATCAAAATTCCGTGGCAACCGATCAAGTGAGACTAAACTGCTACGTTTATAATATTCATTCCGTTATCTCATAACAACTTGTGAATTCCAATTATTGTATCCCATTCCGGATAAACAGAAAATGTTAAACTTTCCGATTGAATATTCGAACACCCAAGTTTTCCCGATACAGCTCAACACATGAAATAAGTCTAACAACATTCAGTTCGTGCCTCAGTACCAACGGTCCAGCCGTAGAAGGGTCAAGCAAACGCCTCACATGTGGCACGCCGTACTGCCCCAAACCCGAAGGTTCAAAGGGCAGTTCAAGACGGTCACATAATCGAGTTAAGGTTTGTTGTCTTCTAGAGGGACCATCGCGTTACTTGCACTACTTAGAACGTCGTCAAACTACGGAAAAATCCAACACTTGGAAATTTCCCGAGAGGGGAAAAATTGGGTATTTATATCCGGTCGAACTTTTTAACATATTCTAAAATTTTCCGGAAAAACACATAGACAAAATTTGACAATCCGATCGAATGTACGAACCCCCTATACAACCCAAAATACTCAACTCTTGATTTCAGAAAAAAAATATTCCAGGAAAACCAACACTGCAAAATAGGAATTACTGTGCAAAATTGAATGCCTAATAAGACAAAACGTCCGCGGAACCGCCGCATTAGCATGCTAATGCCGCGGTTCCGCCGCACTTTTGAGGGATCATTAGTTAATTTTTACACCGTAATTCTTAGAATTTCCTGCTGATTTTTCTGCATATTTTTAATTCTCAAAAATCCACGAATTTCAAAAATGTACAGAGAGCATTCTAAGGTTTGGGTTTCGGTTCGATCGGACTTCAAACTCCGTCTACGCATCGCCTAAGGCTCTAGTTAGGCTCTGATACCACTGTAGGGTCTCTAGGCACTCTAGTGAGGTCTCACAAGGCATCGAACATGCCAATTTCAAAAATTCTAGGTGCCGAGAGACCCGACTACGGATCGTTGGCTAGAAATCTAGGTGAAAAACTAACTAGTTAACACTTAACTAAAAGTTTAACGGAAATACAACCTTTGTAGATCCGGTTCTCCACCTCCATAGCTCCGCAATGAAGTCTCCTCGCTGTCCATAACAAGTACCAATGTATCGTCTTATCGAATCAACCCTCGATTCGATAACTAGGTTATATCGCATATAACCATACGACACATTCATCGTGAGAATGAAATACGGTATCACATACACGCATTATTCTCGGTCCCGCACATATCTCATATGCGCTCCTATTTCGTTTCGCTTGAGCCAGGAAACCTCTGTGTAGGACTCTAAAGACTCGTCAATACGCCGGCAGCAGGTGATGATCATATCAAACACCCACAAGCCGCAAGCGGTCTGCTAAACGTAACGGCCACCCGGGTATTGAGCGATCTGAAGATCGACGAGCAAGCCCGCTCACACTCCAGTGAATCCAACCAGTAACACAACCGTACAGTCCGGTCTGATCGTCTGATATGTCGCATATCTCGCCTAGGGGTGGTAAACGTCAGACCCCAATAGCTCGATAAGTCGTGTTGATATGAGGTCTATAACAGTTCGAGAAACTACTGGTAACACTTACCAGTAAATCTCAGCAACCCTGGCCAGGGATTTCCGGTTATAGCCAATCGAACACAGCGCAACATCAACTCCCTATACCGGGAGAGACGAATCCACTCCTATCGCTCATTGCCTCCATGTGACTCGGGACTGTACCCAAAAACCACCGTTTTGCATGCCCTCTTGGACGTGGTAAGATGGAAATCAAAGCACAGTGGGAACCACACAAGACTCTATGACGATCTCGGGTCAACAGACTACTCTGTACCAGTGTCACCAGAGAACTACCATCTGACGTGAGGTATAATACCATCTGGGAGTTCTCGGCGAGTCCGTCCAGTGTACCCAGTCTCTACTGAGCACCCGTATATCATCTCTGATGTCAAACACCAATGGATATGGGATCATCCATCGCCCATCTGTATGGGTCGAGAAGGTATACGCTAGTCTACTCTGGTATATCGATGCCCCGTCTCGATACACCTACGACTAGGGACCTTGAAGGATGTACTTATGGACTACTATGTCCCCACTAGTATGATCCGCATCATAGTCCAGGTAGTCAAGTACACATCCTAAGGGCTTTACCAACATGTAACAGAGAGACAAACAGTATACACGTTAAGGTAAAGATCAACCAGATAGCATACTATCATGTCGAGCAAGAAAGTCCTCCCTATATACGTCCTAGCATCCACTACAATATACATCATATGTACAGTAATGGCCTCTAGGGCATACATATAACTAACAATACTTCAACCGCAGCTAATTGTTGGGTATGCGATACCATAACAGATGGCCCTAGTGCAAGTGGGAGATTGTTAGTTATATGTATGCCCCAGAGGCCATTACTGTACATACGATGTATATTGTAGTGGATGCTGGGACATATATAGGGAGGACTTTCTTGCTCGACATGATAGTATGCTATCTGGTTGTACTTTATCTTAACATGTACTCTGATTGTCTCTATGTTACATGTTGATAAAGCCCTTAGGATATGTACTCTACTACTGGGACTATGATGAGATCATACTAGTGGGGCCACGGTAGTCGATGAGTACATCCTATAACTGTTCCTAGTCGAGGGTGTATCGAGACAGGGCATCGATGCACCAGAGTAGACTAGCGTATACGCATCTTGACCCATATGATGGGCGATGGATGATCCTATATCCATCGGTGTTTGACATGAAGGATGGTGTATGGGTTCTCAGTGGAGACTGGGTACACTGGACGGACTCGCCGAGAACTCCCAGATGGTATTATACCATACGTCAGATGGCAGTTCTCCGGTGACACTGGTACAGAGTAGTCTGTCGACCCGAGATCGTCATAGAGTCTTGTGTGATTCCCACTGTGCTTTGATTTCCATCATACCACGTCCAAGAGGGCGTGAAAAAAAGGTGGCTTTTGGGTACAGTCCCGAATCATATGGAGGCAATGAGCGATAGGAGGGGATTCGTCTCTCCCGGTATAGGGAGTTGATGTTGTGCTGTGTTCGATTGGCTATAACCGGAAATCCCTGGCCAGGGTTGCTGAGATTTACTGGTAAGTGTTATCAGTAGTTTCTCGAACTGTTCTAGACCTCATATCGACATGACTTATCGAGCTACTGGGGTCTGACGTTTACCACCCCTAGGCGAGATATGCAACATATCAGACGACGAGACCGGACTGTACGGGAGTGTTACTATTTGGATTCACAGGAGAATGTACAGGCTTGCTTGTTGATCTTCTGAGCGCTCAATACCTGGGTAGCTGTTACGTTTAGCTGACCGCTTGCAGCTTGTGGGTGTTTGATATGATCATCACCTACTGCCGGCGTATTGACGATTCTTTAGAGTCCTACACAGAGGTTTCTTGACTCAGGCAAAACGGAGTAGGGGCACATATGTGATATGTGCGGGACCGAGGATAATGCGATATGTGATACCGTATTCTATTCTCGCGATATTTGATATCAGCCGGGTCATCGGATCAAGTGTTGATTCGATGAATCGGTACGGATAAATATTAGTCGGTTATATGCGATATAGCCGGATTGTCGGATCAAGTGTTGATTCGATAATTTAATGTATAATAATATATATGATATATTAAATTACATTAACTAATATTTTCTCACTAAAAGATTCTTTTTCTCACTCGGGTAATACATTGATATATATGCGATATATGTTAATTGTATTATTTTATTTTGTTACGATAAATATTATATATGTGATATATAATATTGTAACATGATATGATAACTAATGCAACTTGTTTAGTGGAGTTTAAACATGATTAGGGTTTGGATTAGGGTTAATCTTTCTAGATGATTCTAGAAGATTTTGGTTTTGTTTTGTGAAAGATATTTGTAAGTGACTCATGCTTTAACCCAACCCAAACCCTAACCCTAGTTAATTCTCTACAAAGGTTTACTTGACCATGGTTGCATAATTCATCATATTATTTCTTTTCCTATTCATCACAAAAGGATTCTAATATTGTTCATCTTCTTCCTTCTTCTTCTTTGCTTGAAATGCTTTCTTGCTTTGATTTTTGTGATGGATAAATATGAGAAAAAGATAAATAAAGAGAGCAAAAATCCTACTTCATCATCCTCATCTTCCCTTGCCATTTAGATGAGGGTGTTCACATCATTTCATGAGTGTTAGCTTGTGTTAAAGAAACTTCAAGGTTGATCATCTTAGTATCGAAGATCGGAAGCAAAGGTTGCATCTTTCTCTTCGTGGAACCTCTCGAGAGTCCGGATCCCGATGATCGCAGCGAAGGGACCACAACACGGAGCATATGAAGTGAAGGACCGGATCTACAAAGGTTGTAATCCCTCTCACTTAGTGTTAAAGTTGTTAACATGCTTGTTTTCGCCTAATCTCTAGTTTAAAGTTCCGTATTCGGGTTGTTCGGCACGGCTAAATTTTTAATCGGGCATGGTTGATGCCTCGTAGACCCTTGTGCGCGTGCCTAGCAACCCTACACATCTCTCAACTCCGGTCGGTATCCTCCGGATATCCGCCGAGCCCAAATACTATCACCGGTAGGTAGTAGTCCCTCTGCCAGGCTCATTGTCTACTGCACGACAGATCCGTTCTCGCCCCGGGGTACCATACCGGGTCCATCATGTACCCGCAAATGGAATCATCTTCCTCCTCGAATCGGGTTTCACATGTCACTCTCAGAACCGAGAAAACACATGGTGGACGCACTGAAATATCATATCAAGAGAAACCGGGTTTTTTTTAAAACAATACATACTTTCTTTTAAAATGACCACGGTTCTCAAATCCGAAAATCTCATGAAAACAGGATATCTCGATGCGTAAAATCATAAAGCATGATGTATACGACATGTGATAGAAATGTAAGCATATCCGTATATCATGCAACATGGAACAGTGATGTGACATATTAAGGGAAAACCGCTCTTTTAAATGATTCCAGTTTTAAAATATATCTTACGGTTCCCAACTCTCCAAAACCAAAGCCAGCATCATCTATGTATGTGCAATAAGTATGTATAGGTATGGATGCACAAGGGGTATATACGCAAGTATGAGTGTACAATATGTATGCAAGGAGTTATATCATGATGCAGCAACCCTACTGTGTAGTGACATGGCAATTATTGATGATGAAGTGTATGAGCTGGCAAATCTGTGTACGTGTAACATACGCATCATCGATAATGGTGCAGTTGTACTAGCACAGGTATAAGTAATGCAATGCGAATAATATGAATGCAGCATAAGATAAATCATCAGCTAAAAGCTATAAGATATACATGCCTACAAGACCGAGTCGGTGAATCTATCAATCGGCATCCGTTCTCACAACATCGCGTACGGTATAATCCGTCGTACGACATCCTCTAGTCAAGGATATGGATCAATCATCAAGTCACACTCATCACGTACGGAAAATCATCGTATGGCGGCTTAAAACCAATAGGGATCCTATCAACCTTTACGACAATGAGGGTACGGACCTAATGTCTCGTATGGCTTATCATTTAAGATTCACAACATTATATATCTATATACCTATGTCCCAAGTCACATCCATAACAATCTCATATCAGGGGACCGGCGAAGGTATCAATCATCTCAATCGACACACGTCTGTATACCAACATATCATCAATCATCATATTACATCGTCTTATCTTTTCATCGCATTTATCTCCCACATCAAGTCAATTTCACATATCCAATCTACCTTTACTATAAGCGTACATATCTAATCTAACACACACACCCGAACCATACAATCAGTTTTCAAAGGGGCGAATCATAGTTTTGAAAGTAGGGGCTACGGTGTTTTACAAGAAAAAGATATCATTTGAAAATACGTAACGTCCCTTAAGGTATTTGTTTAAAAGATGCATACGATTCTTCATTTTAAAATAAGTATGGTTCGGATGACACACCTACGTTGGCTATCTAGTCCTATAGTACCCTAAACGGCAATATCATCAAATATCATTCTCAAGTTCCGTCATCACATACTAGTCGTATAATATCACTTCTAACTATCCTTTAGTTTCTAATATATATTCACTAACAATCTTTTAATTCTAATCCTACTTTCCTAATCTAGGTTTTCTTAACCATATGCTACAAATCGGTTTCCACCAAAACTTTACGGGAGTGCTATACGCCATCCACCTGACTTCCCCATAGATATAGATCTACTCACCGAGGTCTTCACTTGCCGAAGTTGATGACGTCACGCTCCGTCGCCTCGGAAACCATGCGAAGGTACCTACAATAACAACACATATCGCAACGCTATTAAAATCAAGTTCTGAAATCCAATACGGCACGGGCATTGCTCATAAGTTAGAACCTATAGCTTACGCGTACAAAAACGACTAAACAACCCTTGTTGTTGATGTACAAACATGAAACAACCAAATACAAATCCAAATATCAAAACCTAGCATTCAAAATACGGTAAACACATCCAAAAATCACACCCAAGCGTTCCCAGATTTTGACTCAGGCCAAAAGGAGTTGCACAAACAAGTCTAGGGTGTAGTACAAGGTGTATATGACCTACTGGACCAACCTAGACCCAGACCCTCACAAAGTGGCCGGCCACATGGCCCTCAATTCAGGCGAGCTCAGCCATGGTGCTTCAGTTGGGGTTCGTATGGTCGGGGTGGCCACCTAGTACCCTAATTTGGTCCCTAGTATTGTTTGGTTGTCTCAGAAATTCCCCGGGTCATCCCAGATTCCCTGTAGGTACGCTAAATGTCACAAAACTGACATGGATCAAAATTCTAAGTTCGCATCGGATTCAATTTTATGGTTCAGGTCAGGGAAACGTGTCACCATGGTGATGTAAACACTCACAACAGTTCCCAGATTTCACCTAAATTCATTACAGAAAAATCTAGTAGGACCAAAAATCACAAAATCACATCAACCAGCTACCCTAGAAAATACAACCCCCCAGTCCCCTACAGGGCCGAGGTCACCGGATTTGTCCTCCAAGTCGCCGGCCTAAACCGGTGGGAAAGGGTTAGGGTTTCAGGTGAACACTCATGGTCTCGAGGACAACACAACCACACTGTTTGTTTTTACAGTGAACACTCGGGGTCACAGCAGGTTATCGACATCACAAAACGACATTCAAAATACGATATCTCACAAAACTAATCTAAAGGGAAGAAGTTATACCTCATTAAGGCCACTCAAGAAAACCCTAGCTTCTCAATGTTATCAAAATCCCACTTTGCTTGGTCCAATGTGTAAAGGAAGAGATGGGGATTAATTTTTGTGAAGGGAATATAAGGTTTTGGGGATTATTTGGAGATGGATCTAGGGTTAGAAGTGGAGGGAAGAGAGGTTGGAGGAATATGAAGAAGGACAAGAAAATGAATAATGGTGGAGGGATAATGTGGCTGCCCTCTCTCTCTCTCCCCTTTATTCTTGTAGGGTTTCCTTAACACCTCATATAGGGATTGGAAGCATCACACATGCCATAACTTTGATTTTATGAGGTACTAAGTAAACTTAACTTGGAATCGAACTAGAATTATAGAGTAACAATTAAAAGTATCACATATATAAGATAATCTAACACTAAGTGGAGAGACTACAACCTTTGTAGACCTCCTAGGGTAACTCCTTGGATCTCCTTTGGTTTGGAACGGCTCGCTAGATCACTTCCAAGTCCACGACGATCCACCCGAAGTTCTTTGCTCAAAGCTTGTTGCTTCACTTGATCTATGAAATCCTTGAAGCAAAACACCCTACACAAAGTAGCAAGAGTTGTGTAGGATGATGAAGTGGTTGGTAATCTCACTTAATACCCTTTCATTCTTTTAATCTCACTCAATTTAGAACTCAAGAGAGAGCTAGAGAGAGGAAAATGAAGATGGCTTGATATTTTTCTTTTGGATGAATAATAATGCAAAAAGAAAATGAGAGAGAGATAAATATCATAATAGAAACCATAGTTAATAATAATATCTAGATATTTTGTCATGAGTTAAAAGGCAAAGGAAAATAAACCATGGTTAAGTCAAAGGTCAACCATGGAAAAGTGTAGAAACAATGAGTCATTAGAGAAGAAATGAGTCATTATTTATTTTCCTTTATCTTTAACTTAATACAAAAATATCCATATATAAAATTATGAACCATGTGAGTCTTATTTTGCCATCTAAGTTGTATCATCAACCATGATACTAATGCATGTATGTATGTGTGTATGCACATCATCATGTACATATATATGCATGCATCCATCAAAAGAAAAGGGTTTAAGTAAAAAAGATAAAAGTCAATATTAAATCAACACTTGATTTAATAAACCGGTCATATCTCATATGACCCAACTAATATAAAACGCCCGATTAAAATACGGTATCATATACTCGTATTTAATCGAGCTTCCGCACACATCTCATATGCGCACCACTTCGTTTCGCCTGAGCCGGGAAACTTCTATGTGGGACTCTAAGACTCGTCAATATGCCAGCAGTAGGTGATGATCATATCAAACACCTACAAGCCGCAAGCGGTCAGCTAAACGTAACGGCCACCCGGGTATTGAGTGTTAGTTATATGTATGCCCTAGAGGCCATTACTGTGCATTGGATGTATATTGTAGTGGATGCTGGGACATATATAGGTAGGACTTTCTTGCTCGACATGATAGTACGCTATCTGGTTACTCTTTATCTTAACATGTATACTTTCTGTCTCTCTATTACATGTTGATAAATCCCTTAGGATGTGTACTCGACTTCCAGGACTGTAATGCAGATCATACTAGTGGGGCCTGAGTAGTCCATGAGTACATCCTTCAATGTTCCTAGTCGTGGGAATATCGAGACAGGGCATCGATATTCCAGAGTATACTAGCGTATATCTTCTCGACCCATGTGATGGGCGATGGATGATCCCATATCCATTGGTGTTTGATATCAGAGATGGTATGCAGGTGCTCAGTGGAGACTGGGTACACTGAACGGACTCGCCGAGAACTCCCAGATGGTATTATACCTCACGTCAGATAGCAGTTCTCTGGTGACACTGGTACAGCTTAGTCTGTTGACCCGAGATCGTCATAGAGTCTTGTGTGTCTCCCACTGTGCTTTGATTTCCACCCTACCACGGCTCTACTGGTTGTGCAAAAAGGTGGTTTTTGGGTACAGTCCCGATTCACATGGAGGCAATGAGCGATAGGAGGGGATTCGTCTCTCCCGGTATTGGGGGTTGATGTTGCGCTATGCACGACTGGCCATAACTGGAAATCCCTGGCCAGGGTTGCAGTGATATGCTGGTAAGAGTTATCAGTAGTTTCACGAATGTTATGGACCTTATATCGGCATGACTTATCGAGCTACTGGGGTCTGACGTTTACCACCCCTAGGCGCAATATGCGACATATCAGACGAACTGACCGGACTGTACGGTAAGTGTTACTGGTTGGATTCACAGGAGTGTGAGCGGGCTTGCACGTCGATCTTCTGATCGCTCAATACCCGGGTGGCCGTTACGTTTAGCAGACCGCTTGCGGCTTGTGGGTGTTTGATATGATCATCACCTGTTGCCGGCGTATTGACGAGTCTTTAGAGTCCTACACAGAGGTTTCCTGGCTCAAGCGAAACGAAATAGGAGCGCATATGAGATATGTGCAGGACCAAGAATAATATCAGTATGTGATACGGTATTCTATTCTCGCGATTTGTATCATTGTCAGGTTATATGTGATATAGCCAGGTTACCGAATCAAGTGTTGATTCGATACATTGATACACTTGATATTAGTCGGTTATATGCAGTATGACCGGATCATTAAATCAAGTGTTGATTTAATGATTTAATGTATAATTATATATTTGATATATTACTTTGCATTAACTAATATTGATTCACTTTAGATGGATTTTCTCACTTGATGTGCACAAGTTGTATATGTGATATATTTTTGTGCACTTGTTTGTATCATGTTTGATGATACATGCAAACATGGGTGTATATAAGACTTAAACCATGTTTAGTGAATGGTTAGGGTTTCATTTCACTTATTCATTTATTCATTTATTTTTGGCAAAGATAAATGGTGGCTTTCTTTTGTTGTTATGCTTGAAGCTTCATGAAGCTTTTCTAGCATCTTTGAAAAAGTCCACCATTTTTGTTTTGTCCTTAACCCTAACCATTCAACTAAACCCTAGTTCATTCTCTACACTTAACCATGGTTGCTATATGATAAGATCACTTGATTTAATATAATTAATCAATTGATTTTAATATACTTATCATATTCTTTCTTCTTCTTCTTCTTCTTCAAGATGAAGAAAACCTTTGCTACCTTCAATGGTGACTTGAGAAAAAGAGTGAGAAATCCAAATCCAAAGTGAACCCACTTCCTATTTCTTCATCCTCTACCACTTGCCATGTAGTATATGGTGTTTTCTTCACAAGTTCTTGACTTGGTGAAGTTGGAGCTTGATCTTGAGTTGCCTCGACGTAGATCATCTTCGGCATCGAAGTCGACAACCTAGCCCGATCTTTTCTCCAATGAAACCACCGCGAGAGTCTAGGATTCCGATGGGTACAGCGGAGGGACGTCATCACGGAGCCAAGGAAGTGGAGGACCGGATCTACAAAGGTTGTAGTCACTTTCCTTTAGCAATAGAGTTGTTTACTTGCTTGCATCGCTTATCCTCTAGTTACGATCTTGCTTAGGGTTACTTGGCACATAGGAAATTTTTGAATTGGCCATGTTTGATCACTTGTGGAACCTCATGGGTGTTCCTAGGAACCCTACAGTAGTATCAGAGCCTAGCTAGAGCCTTAGGCGATGTGTAGACGATGTTTTAAGACCGATCGAAACACGAAACCCTAATCCGACCCCTTCTCTGTACATTTTTCAAAACTGTGCATTTTTCCGAATTAAAAATATGCAGAAAAATAAGCAGGGTTTTCTAAGAAATATTGTGCAAAACGATCCCCTGAATCGATTAAAGCGCCGCGGAACCGCGGCACAAGCATGGCTCGTGCGGCGGTTCCGCGGCCGTATGGTCACCTTTTGTATTACTTTTTGCACAGTAACTTCATTCTTTTTTTGCTGAGTTTTCTGGGAATTTTTAATATTTACTCAAGAGTTGAGTTTTCTGGGTTGTATTGGGAGTTCGTAGATTTGATCGGATTATCAAAGTTTGTCTATGTGTTTTTCTGGGTAATTTTAGAATATGTTAAAAAGTTCGACCGGATAAAAATACCCATTTTTTCCCCTGCCGGGAAATTTCCAATTGTTGGATTTTCCGTAGTTTAATGACGTTCTAAGTAGTGCAAGTAACGCGATGGTCCCTCTAGAAGACAACAAACCTTAACTCGATTATGTGACTATCTTGAACTGGCCTTTGAACCTTAGGGTTTGGGGCAGTACGGCGTGCCATATGTGAGGCGTTGGCTTGACCCTTCTACGGCTGGACCGTTGGTACTGAGGCACGAAGTGAATGTTTTTAAACTTATTTAATGTGTTGAGCTGTTTCGGGAAAACTTGGGTGTTCGATTGTTCGATCGGAAAGTTTAACATTTTCTATTTATCTGGAATGTGATACAATAATTGGAATCCACAAGCAGTTATGAGATAACTGATTTGGATGTTATAAATCAAGCACTTTAGTCTCACTTGATCGGTTGCCATGGAATTTTGATGCGATCAAAAGTCCGTCGCAATCGCGTAACGTACGCGGATACTCGCCGGATAAACTTAATAGACAGCTACACCCCATAGCCCCGACCAAGTGACTGTAGGAGAACCCCGTCGCCGAAAGAATCCGTTCGGGTGCTCGCGGTAGCGGTGTTCCGCCTTAGTGCACTTCGTCGACGGTATCGGGGGTGCGACCGTCAACTAAAGTTTGCGACGAGCATTCGTTCAGGATGTCGGGAATCTTGTTGAATTGCCCGACTTGATATTGAAAAGAGTTTCGATAATGAGAGTAAAATGCGGGGTTTATAACTGTTAGGCATGCGATGTCTAAGAAATTCATTTGGTTAGGCATGCGATGTCTAAAGAGTTTGCGGATTCCAACTGTTGTAGTTTTACACTTTCTTTTCTGTGACCGTAAGTATAATATGTGATATCGCCGGTTTCGTTGCTATATGTCAACGACAATTGGGATACGCATGTTTACTTACGTTGATGACATGTGATGTTATGTGTTGCTGGATATGTTATATTGGATCGTCGTGTTTGAATAGCCGGGGTTTTTTTATGTGAGATGAGTGTTTTTCTTTTTCATTAATGTAAAAACTTGTATATAATATTCTTTTATTGGGGCACTTCCAGGTTGCGGATGATGTCACCATTTGTATATTATTTACTTTTCCGCCCTAGGATAGACCCAAGGAGGAGGGCACAAGTAACCGGGTTCTGGAGTCCAGTGGGAGACCAACTCGAGGAGTCGAGTCCGGGTCTCCTAACTCTAGAATTGGTAGGGTTGCTTGCCTCTCTCGTAGGGGTCTAGGGATGTGGGATTGGCTATTCATCACGACCGTGGAATCCATGTTTTATACTGGCTCGTATTAAAAACACGGACGTCCTAGTATATCCAATATTTCATATGATATTTTCTGCTGCATTATCTGTGATGTGATCATGTGATTTGTTCAGATAGATATTATATATAGTATATATGATATATTATATAGAGGTTGCTTATGTTTTACACCCACGCTAGCCCTGCCTCGCTCTGGCGTTAGTTACCTAACCTAACGGTGCAGACGGGACATCGAGGCGAATGCGGATGGCATAAGCGTACGTTATATTTATCTGTGATGTTTAGGTGGATCTAGGGTTAGAAGTGGAGGGAAGAGAGGTTGGAGGAATACGGACTCGCCGATACGGACTCGCCGAGAACTCCCAGATGGTATTATACCTCACGTCAGATGGCAGTTCTCTGGTGACACTGGTACAGAGTAGTCTGTTGACCCGAGATCGTCATAGAGTCTTGTGTGGTTCCCACTGTGCTTTGATTTCCATCTTACCACGTCCACGAGGGCGTGCAAAACGGTGGTTTTTGGGTACAGTCCCGAGTCACATGGAGGCAATGAGCGATAGGAGGGGATTCGTCTCTCCCGGTATAGGGGGTTGATGTTGCGCTGTGTTCGATTGGCTATAACAGGAAATCCCTGGCCAGGGTTGCTGAGATTTACTGGTAAGTGTTACCAGTAGTTTCTCGAACAGTTATAGACCTCATATCGACACGACTTATCGAGCTATTGGGGTCTGACGTTTACCACCCCTAGGCGAGATATGCGACATATCAGACGATCAGACCGGACTGTACGGTAGTGTTACTGGTTGGATTCACTGGAGTGTGAGCGGGCTTGCTTGTCGATCTTCAGATCGCTCAATACCCGGGTGGCCGTTACGTTTAGCAGACCGCTTGCGGCTTGTGGGTGTTTGATATGATCATCACCTGCTGCCGGCGTATTGACGAGTCTTTAGAGTCCTACACAGAGGTTTCCTGGCTCAAGCGAAACGAAATAGGAGCGCATATGAGATATGTGCAGGACCGAGAATAATGTGTGTATGTGATACCGTATTCTATTCTCGCGATGAATGTATCGATTGGTTGTATGCGATATAACCTAGTTATCGAATCGAAGGTCGATTCGATAAGCCGATGCATAGGATACTAGTCGGTTATATGCGATATGACCGGATCGTTAAATCAAGTGTTGATTTAATGATTTAATGTATAATTATATATTTGATATATTACTTTGCATTAACTAGTATCGGTTCACTTTAAGATGGATTTTCTCACTCGGATGTGCACATTACATATGCAATATGATTTTGTGCACTTGATTGTATCATGTTTGATGATACATGTTAACTTGGATTTGTGTGAAGATTAAACCATGGTTGTGAGAGTGGTTAGGGTTTTGTTTATTCTCCCATTATTTATTTATTCATTTATTTGTTTATTCTTTTGGAAAATAAATGGAAAGAAGAAAAGAATGGTGGCTTAATTTGGAGTTTAGTTGAAGCTTCATGAAACTTTGATAAAGTCAACCATTCTTATCTCATTCTTAACCCTAACCATTCCCACTAACCATGATTCATTCTCTACACTTGACTAGAGTTAATATTATGATAAGTATTGTTTTTCTATTCATTTTTTAAATAACTTATCATATCTTTTCTTCTTCTTCTTCCTTGAACTCAAGAAGAAAACCTTAAGCTCCATCAATGGTGATTGATGGAAATGAGTGAGAAATCCAATTCTAAAGTCTACCCACTTCCTATTTCTTCATCCTCTACCTCTTGCCAAGTAGTAGAGTGTGTTTCCTTCACAAGTTTTTAGGGCTTGGTGAAGGTGGAGCTTGATTTAGCGATGCCTCGACGTAGATCATCTTCGGCATGGACATCGACGACCTAGCTCGCTTTTTCTCCGACGAAGCCGACTCTGGAGCCCGGATTCCTTTTGGAAAGTGGAGACGACTTCGTTGCGGAGCTATGGAGGTGGAGCACCGGATCTACAAAGGTTGTATTTCCGATATCCCATTAGTTAAGTTGTTAACTAGTTTACTTTTCGCCTAGTTTTCTAGCAAACGATCCGTAGTCGAGTCTCTCGGCACCCGTAAAGTTTGAAATTGGCATGGTTGATGCCTTGTGAGACCTCATTAGGATGCCTAGGAACCCTACAGTGGTATCAGAGCCTAGCTAGAGCCTTAGGCGAAGTCTAGACGGAATTTGAAACCCGATCGAACCGAAACCCTACCCGGAATATGCTCTCTGGATTTTTTCCGAAAATGCGGATTTTTGTGTATTAAAAATGCATAAAAAATTCAATAAATAATTATAAGAATTACTGTGCAAACTCAGGCGAAAGATTCATCTAAACGGCGGCGGAACCGCGGCAGAATCCCAGCTTCTGCGGCGGTTCCGCGGTCCCCTGGTGACGTCATCACATCTTTCCTGCACAGTAATTCCTATTTAATTATTCTGGATTTTCTGGGAATATTTAAAATTTATTCCAGAGTTGAATGTTCTGGGTTGTTTTGGGGATTCGATTGTTCGATCGGATTATCAGATTTTGTCTATGTGGCTTTCCGGATATTTTAGAATATGTTAAAAAGTTCGACCGGATATAAATACCCAATTTTTCCCCTGTCGGGAAATTTCCAAGTGTTGGATTTTTCCGTAGTTTAACGACGTTCTAAGTAGTGCAAGTAACGCGATGGACCCTCTAGAAGACAACAAACCTTAACTCGATTATGTGACCGTCTTGAACTGCCCTTTGAACCTTCCGGTTTGGGGCAGTACGGCGTGCCACATGTGAGGCGTTGGCTTGACCCTTCTACGGCTGGACCGTTGGTACTGAGGCACGAACTGAATGTTGTTAGACTTATTTCATGTGTTGGATTGTATCGGGAAAACTTGGGTGTTCGATTGTTCGATCGAAAAGTTTAACATTTTCTGTTTATCTGGAATGGGATACAATAATTGGAATTCATAATAAGTTATGAGATAACTGAATGAATGTTATAAACATAGCAGTTTAGTCTCACTTGATCGGTTGCCACGGAATTTTGATGTGATCAAAAGTCTGTCGCAATCACGTAGCGTACGCGGATACTCGCCGGGTAAACTTAATAGACAGCCTCACTCCATAGCCCCGACCAAGTGACTGTAGGAGAACCCCGTCGCCGAAAGCATCCGTTCGGGTGCTCGCGGCAGCGGTGTTCCGCCTTGGTGCACTTCGTCGACGGTATCAGGGGTGCGGCCGCCTACTAAAGTTTGCGACGAGTATTCGATCAGACTGTCGGGAATCTTGTTGAATTGCCCGACTCAATATTGAAAAGTGTTTTCGATAATGAGACTAAAATGCGGGGTTTATAATTGTTAGGCATGTGATGTCTAAGGAATTCATTTGGTCAGGCATGCGATGTCTGAGGTGATTGCGGATTCCAACTGTTGTAGTTTTACACTTTCTTTTCTGTGACCGTAAGTGTAATATGTGATATCGCCGGTTTCGTTGCTATATGTCAACGACAATTGGGATGCGCATATTTACTTACGTTGATGACATGAGATGTTATGTGTTGCTGGATATGTTATATTGGATCGTCGTGGTTGAATAGCCGGGGGTTTTTATGTGAGATGAGTGTTTTTCATTTTCATTCATGTAAAAACTTGTATGTAATATTCTTTTATTGGGGCGCTTCCAGGTTGCGGAAGTTGTCACCGTTTGTATATTATTTACTTTTCCGCACTAGGATAGACCCAAGGAGGGGAGCACAAGTAACCGGGTTCTGGAGTCCAGTGGGAGACCAACTCGAGGAGTCGAGTCCGGGTCTCCTAACTCTAGAATTGGTAGGGTTGCTTGCCGCTCTCGTAGGGGTCTATGGGTGTGGGTTTGGCTATTCATCACGACCGTGGAATCCGTGTTTTATACTGGCTCGTATTGAAAACACGGATGTCCTAGTATATCCAATATTTCATATGTTTCTTCTTCTGCGATATCTGTGATGTGATCATGTGATATGTTCTGTGATAGATACATTATAAAGTATATATGATATATTATATAGACGTTACTTATGTTTTACACCCGTGCTAGCCCTGCCCCGCTCTGCCGTTAGTTACCTAACCTAACGGTGCACGAGGGGACATCGAGGCGAATACGGATGGCATAAGTGTACGTCGTATTTATCTGTGATGTTTAGGTACTTAAATGATGGGACTTCATTAATGTGATTAATGAAATAAAAGAAACCTAAGATGTTGTAGAATCGAATTTCAAAATAAAACAGGTAGCTACAGTTCTTGCTTTGCACAGCGGTATATATGATATATCCTGCACCTTATTCGATAAGGAAAGGACCGAGATCCCTTCACCGGGAGTGACTCCTTTAGCAATAACTGGCAGATGCTACACACTCGGTTTGTCTTTTGAAAGCTTTTAAGTGCTTTTGCTTTGCACAGTGATATATATGATATATCCCGCACCTCATTCGACGAGGAAAGGACCGACGATCCCTTCACCGGGAGTGACTCCTTTAGCAAAACTAGAAAAGCCTCAAAAACACTCCATTTCAAAATTCATTTGATCCTACAACGATATAAAGTTCATTACGCAAAAGGTTTTCTTAAAAACCTGACGTAGCCCTCCGTCATTTCAGATAAGTCCTAGTTAGTATTCGTGCTGCGTTTGTTGACTCAGTCAAGGCGTAGTGTGCGGTAGCTGATTAGTGCTTATCTGCAAAGCATATGATGCGATTGGATTAGGGTAGTCGTGCGGCCTTGTTGACTCAGTCAAGGGTCGTGCGGGTGGGTTTAATTCAATCAGGAAATGATGGGTTGAACTTGACTAGCGGACTATGGTTTGTTGGCCTGCGTCAAGGTCATAGGACGCTAGGGGCAAAATATTATCGGGAATTTCAAGTGTTGAAATTTGCAATGAGATTGCATACCTTCTATGAGATAGTTGGATCCCGATACCCGCTGTGAGTAATTGTTACTCCTGGGAGAGTTTTATACATTACAATTAGCCGATCAAGTAGGTGTCTAGAAAGGTGTCAACGGGGTTACGCCTCTGGGAAAACGAGGTTTACATTAATTAGGTTCGTGCGAAAGCACGGGGGACCTCCCTCAAAGTACCGACACTGGCCTGGCTGAAAGATTGGCGAACTTGTAGTGTTTAATTAATCCCGGCTAATCTTTCCTTTTAGGGTTTGAAGGAAGATTTGATAAAAAGCAGTGGGAGCCATCCTGATTAGATAAAATAATAACCAATCTATTCTTGCAAGAGCGCACGCTGAGTGTTTTCTTCTCTCTCTCTCCAGGTAGCGACCATATCATGCCTTAATCAGATAATAATACGGAATATTGACCGAACCCGCTTGTTATACTGAGCTGGGGAACGTTGGTCCCGCTCCTACTTATAATTGTTATAAGACAGAGCAGGAAATTGGGGAATACCAGATTTCCCGTGCCGCCCAAACGAAGAGAGCGCATGTTGATGCATCATCTTCGGGTATGTTCAGTATACAGAACTGTTTCTCAGTATCCTTTACGTCCTAGGTATGTGATACCAGATCAGGATCCCAGATATGTAATCTGTTACATAGGGCTACAGAAAGGTTGAGAACTGAGAACGGGTGATAATTTTCATGAGGCAGAAAACGGGGCAAGAGTTGCAGCCAAGTCTGTTGGTCACTGTCACCCTGTATTACGAATACATTGATTCTGAACAAATGTTATTAGATACCGAACCTGATATACAAAACCATATCTATCTCTTTATTAGTAAAGAAATGATAAAATTTTGTATAGTTGGATAATGTTTTGAACATTTCCTATATCAAAAGTTGATCGGTTCAGGCACGTTATCTAAAAGCATTGACGTTCTAAATCAAACTACAGTTCTTTAGTATACTGAACACACACAAGAGGAAGAGTTCAGAAATGAACGAATTCTTCTTGAGGCATTGTAGACTAGGTCAGATCAATGTGACCCGACTAGCTAGAGTTACATAAAGATGCATATTTAAATTAGTTTGAATTTACATCTTGTGAAACTCGCCAGTCATGTCACAAAGATATGATGACCATAGCTCCGTTTACTGGAAACAGAGAAAGAGTTAGTAAACTCTTGGGATGATACATGTTGATGTATGTAGGTCCCCTGTCTACACATGCCAGGACCGGTTCTTTGTACTTCATTACATTCTATGATGATCTTTCGAGATTCAGACCTATGTTCCTGTTGAAACACAAGTCCGAACCTTTTGAGATATTCACAGAATATAAGTTAGAAGTAGAGAACCAAAATACGGGTATAAGTATTATGTCCTTTGATGTGATCAAGGAGGAGAATACTTGAGCACGGAAATCCTGGACTATTCTAAAGGAGAATGAGATTCTCTCTCAGCATTACTCCTTCGTATACACCATGGCACGATGGTATATCGGGGCGGAGCAATCACACCCTATATGATATGGTGTGCTCTATGATGAGTAATACTGAGTTACCTATTTCCTTTTGGGTGTTATGCGCTTGAGAAGCTGCATACCTATTGAATAGGGTTCAAATCAAATCAGTTGCCTACCACTTCATATGTGATATGGTATGGGAAGAGCCCATGTCTTAAGCCAATTAAGATTTGGGGTTGTCCGGCCTATGTCTAAAAGCAAAATCTGGACAAGCTCGAGGCAAAGTCTGTTATGTAGAACTGGAAAGGTTCCAGCTATACAAACTACAGTAGATGATTTGATAGAGCCATAGGATTCAGTAGATTCCAATGAACCTCAGCCTCTCCGCCGATCTAGTAGGGTTCCTCACCCACCTGAGAGTTACTTCGGTTTCTCTATGACAGTGGGAGCGAGGATTGCATCATGAGATGATGACCCAACTAGTTTCGACCTGGCCATCAGGAGTGGGACTCTGTAAGAATGGCTGGATGCTTAGCGATCTGAGATAGAATCCTTATACACCAACAAAGTATGGACTTTGGTTGCTATATCTGAAGGGTTAAATCCCCATCAGGAGCAAGTATATCTTGAGAAGATTACTTGGCGTACTTGGAAAGGTTGAGACTTTCAAAGCTAGACTTGTTAAAGGATTGCATCATAAACCAGGTGTGGATAATGATGAAACCTTTTCAAGCAGCTATGCTTAAGTCCATCCAGATCCTACTTGCCACGGCTACATACCATGACTACGATATCTGGTGGTTGGGTGTCATAACAGCTTTTCTAAATGATGTTTTAGAAGAGAGCGTCTATAAGTACACAGCCAGAGGGCTTCGTAGACAGTGGGAGCAGCGGAAACGTGTGCAAGATGCTTTATAGGATAAAGCAGGCATCGCGGAGTTGGAACATCTGTTTTGATGGATAAGTCAAAGAGTTTGACATCATCAAAATGGTAGATGAACCTTGTATAAACAAAAAGGTAGTAGGGAGTATGGTGGTGATCCTCGTAGAGTACGTGGATGACATACTCTTGATAGGGAAAGAGTTTCCTATGCTACGCTCGGTCAATCTCCGTTTATCACAATGATTCTCCATATAGGATCATAATGATACCTACTAACTCCTGGATTTTGGATCTATGAGATAGATCTAAATGGATGTTAGGATTCTCACTTGTCGAAGTGAGATGGTATCACATGATCCTGGGGAGAATCACTGGAAGGGTTCCAGGGTGATAAGGACGACTGAATGTCAGTCACAGGCATTGTCTTAATCCTCAGTAGAGGGACGGTATGTAGGAAGAGTTCCAAGCTAGGTACCGTGACATACTAGACGATAAAGGCAGGATACATCGCTACTCAAGATGCTACCATAGAGGCAGTCTGGGTGTATATTGGTTCATGAGATGAACTATGTTCCTCCCATTGTGTGACAATGGAGTTGTGGCTTATGCCAAGGAACGCCGGTCCCATCAGTGATCCAGACATATTCTATGGCAGTATCACTTGATCATAGAGATGGTTGATCTCCAGGGAGATCGAGGTTAGGAGAGTAGACTCAGAGGACAACACAGCGGAACCACTCACAAAGGCCTGTTCCCAGAGAGAGACTTTTAAGGGATGGTTGAGTATGAGATACTACAACCACTGCTACAGATGGCCCTAGTGCAAGTGGGAGATTGTTAGTTATATGTATGCCCTAGAGGCCATTACTGTACATAGGATGTCTATTGTAGTGGATGCTGGGACATATATAGGGAGGACTTTCTTGCTCGACATGATAGTATGCTATCTGGTTGATCTTTACCTTAACGTGTATACTGTTTGTCTCTCTGTTACATGTTGGTAAAGCCCTTAGGATGTGTACTTGACTACCTGGACTATGATGTGGATCATACTAGTGGGGACATGGTAGTCCATAAGTACATCCTTCAAAGTCCCTAGTCGTGGGTGTATCGAGACGGGGCATCGATATACCAGAGTAGACTAGCGTATACCTTCTCGACCCATACAGATGGGCGATGGATGATCCCATATCCATTGGTGTTTGACATCAGAGATGATATACGGGTGCTCAGTAGAGACTGGGTACACTGGACGGACTCGCCGAGAACTCCCAGATGGTATTATACCTCACGTCAGATGGCAGTTCTCTGGTGACACTGGTACAGAGTAGTCTGTTGACCCGAGATCGTCATAGAGTCTTGTGTGGTTCCCACTGTGCTTTGATTTCCATCTTACCACGTCCACGAGGGCGTGCAAAACGGTGGTTTTTGGGTACAGTCCCGAGTCACATGGAGGCAATGAGCGATAGGAGGGGATTCGTCTCTCCCGGTATAGGGGGTTGATGTTGCGCTGTGTTCGATTGGCTATAACAGGAAATCCCTGGCCAGGGTTGCTGAGATTTACTGGTAAGTGTTACCAGTAGTTTCTCGAACAGTTATAGACCTCATATCGACACGACTTATCGAGCTATTGGGGTCTGACGTTTACCACCCCTAGGCGAGATATGCGACATATCAGACGATCAGACCGGACTGTACGGTAGTGTTACTGGTTGGATTCACTGGAGTGTGAGCGGGCTTGCTCGTCGATCTTCAGATCGCTCAATACCCGGGTGGCCGTTACGTTTAGCAGACCGCTTGCGGCTTGTGGGTGTTTGATATGATCATCACCTGCTGCCGGCGTATTGACGAGTCTTTAGAGTCCTACACAGAGGTTTCCTGGCTCAAGCGAAACGAAATAGGAGCGCATATGAGATATGTGCAGGACCGAGAATAATGTGTGTATGTGATACCGTATTCTATTCTCGCGATGAATGTATCGATTGGTTGTATGCGATATAACCTAGTTATCGAATCGAAGGTCGATTCGATAAGCCGATGCATAGGATACTAGTCGGTTATATGCGATATGACCGGATCGTTAAATCAAGTGTTGATTTAATGATTTAATGTATAATTATATATTTGATATATTACTTTGCATTAACTAGTATCGGTTCACTTTAAGATGGATTTTCTCACTCGGATGTGCACATTACATATGCAATATGATTTTGTGCACTTGATTGTATCATGTTTGATGATACATGTTAACTTGGATTTGTGTGAAGATTAAACCATGGTTGTGAGAGTGATTAGGGTTTTGTTTATTCTCCCATTATTTATTTATTCATTTATTTGTTTATTCTTTTGGAAAATAAATGGAAAGAAGAAAAGAATGGTGGCTTAATTTGGAGTTTAGTTGAAGCTTCATGAAACTTTGATAAAGTCAACCATTCTTATCTCATTCTTAACCCTAACCATTCCTACTAACCATGATTCATTCTCTACACTTGACTAGAGTTAATATTATGATAAGTATTGTTTTTCTATTCATTTTTTAAATAACTTATCATATCTTTTCTTCTTCTTCTTCCTTGAACTCAAGAAGAAAACCTTAAGCTCCATCAATGGTGATTGATGGAAATGAGTGAGAAATCCAATTCTAAAGTCTACCCACTTCCTATTTCTTCATCCTCTACCTCTTGCCAAGTAGTAGAGTGTGTTTCCTTCACAAGTTTTTAGGGCTTGGTGAAGGTGGAGCTTGATTTAGCGATGCCTCGACGTAGATCATCTTCGGCATGGACATCGACGACCTAGCTCGCTTTTTCTCCGACGAAGCTGACTCTAGAGCCCGGATTCCTTTTGGACAGCGGAGACGACTTCGTTGCGGAGCTATGGAGGTGGAGCACCGGATCTACAAAGGTTGTATTTCCGATATCCCATTAGTTAAGTTGTTAACTAGTTTACTTTTCGCCTAGTTTTCTAGCAAACGATCCGTAGTCGGGTCTCTCGGCACCCGTAAAGTTTGAAATTGGCATGGTTGATGCCTTGTGAGACCTCATTAGGATGCCTAGGAACCCTACAGACCGAGCAGGAAATAGGGGAATACCAGAATTCCTATACCGCCCAAACGAAGAAAGTACATAAGATGCATCTCCTTCGGGTGTGTTCATTACACAGAACTGTTTCTCAGTATCCTCTGCGACCTGGGTATATGATACTGGAACAGGATCCCAGATATGTAATCTATCACATAGGGCTACAGAAAGGCAGAAAACTGAGAACGGGTGATAAGTTTCATGAGACAGAAAACGGGGCAAGTGTTGCAGCCAAGTCTGTTGGTCACTGTCACCCTGTATTACCAATACATTGATTCTGAACAAATGCTATTAGATACCGAACCTGATATACAAAATCATATCAATCTCTTTATTTATTAAACAAATGATAAAATTTTGTATTGTTGGATAATGTTTTGAACATTTCCTATATCAAAAGTTGATCGGTTCAGGCACTTATCTAAAAGCATTGACGTTCTAAATCAAACTACAGTTCCTAGTATACAGAACACACACAGGAGGAAGAGTTCAGAGATCAACAATTCCTTCTTGAGGTATTGTAGGCTAGGTCATATCAATATGACCTGACTAGCTTAAGTTACATTTTATATGCATATTTAAATCAGTTTGAATTTACATCTTGTGAAACTTGCCAGTCATGTCACAAAGATTAGATGACCATAGCTCTGTTTATTGGAAACGGAGAAAGAGTTAGTAAACTCTTGGGACTGATATATGATGATGTATGCAAGGTCCCCTGTCTACACATGCCAGGACCGGCTCTTTATACTTCATTACATTCTCTGATGATCTCTCAAGACTCATCCATATGTTCCTGTTGAAATATAAGTCCGAAGCTTTTGAGATATTCATAGAATATAATTTAGAAGAGAACGTCTATAAGAACACAGCCAGAGGGCTTCGTAAACAGTGGGAGCAACGGAAACGTGTGCAAGTTGCTTTACAGAATAAAGCAGGCATCGCGGAGTTGGAACGTCTGTTTTGATGTGATAGTCGAAGTGTTTGACTTCATCAAAATGGTAGATGAATCTTGTATGTACAAAAAGGTAGTAGAGAGTAAGGTGGTCATCCTCGTATTGTACATAGACAACATACTCTTGATAGGAAAAGAGTTTCCTATACTACGATCGGTCGATCTCCTCTTATCACATGGATTCTCCAATAGGATAAAGATGATACCTCCTAAATCCTGGGATTTGGGTCTATGAGATCGATCTAAATGGATGTTAGGATTCTCACTAGCTGTAGTAAGATAGTATCAATCGATCCTGGGGAGAATCACTGGAAAGGTTCCAGGGTGATAAGGACGACTGAATGTCAGTCGCAGGCATTGTCTTTACCCTCAGTGAAGGGACGGTATGTTGGAAGAGTTCCAAGCTAGATACCGTGGCAAACTAGACGATAAAGGCTGGTAAAATCGCTATTAAAGATACTACCAAAGAGGCAGTTTGGGTGTATATTGGTTCATGAGATGAACTAGGTTCCTACCATTGTGCGACAATGGAAGTGTGGCTTTCGCCCGGGAACCCTGGTCCCATCAGTGACCCAGACATATTCTGAGGCAGCATCACCTGATCATGGAGATAGTTGATCTCCAGGGTGATTGAGGTTAGGAGAGTAGACTCAGAGGACAACACGGCGGATCCACTAACAAAGGCTTTTTCCCAGAGAGAGATAGATAAGGGATGGTTGAGTATATGATACTACAACTACTGCTACAGATGGCCCTAGTGCAAGTGGGAGATTGTTAGTTATATGTATGCCCTAGAGGCCATTACTGTGCATTGGATGTATATTGTAGTGGATGCTGGGACATATATAGGTAGGACTTTCTTGCTCGACATGATAGTACGCTATCTGGTTACTCTTTATCTTAACATGTATACTTTCTGTCTCTCTGTTACATGTTGATAAAGCCCTTAGGATGTATACTCGACTTCCAGGACTGTGATGCAGATCATACTAGTGGGGCCTGAGTAGTCCATGAGTACATCCTTCAATGCTCCTAGTCGTGGGAATATCGAGACAGGGCATCGATATTTCAGAGTAGACTAGCGTATATCTTCTCGACCCATGTGATGGGCGATGGATGATCCCATATCCATTGGTGTTTGACATTAGAGATGGTATGCGGGTGCTCAGTGGAGACTGGGTACACTGAACGGACTCGCCGAGAACTCCCAGATGGTATTATACCTCACATCAGATGGCAGTTCTCTGGTGACACTGGTACAGCTTAGTCTGTTGACCCGAGATCGTCATAGAGTCTTGTGTGTCTCCCACTGTGCTTTGATTTCCACCCTACCACGGCTCTACTGAGTCGTGCAAACAGGTGGTTTTTGGGTACAGTCCCGATTCACATGGAGGCAATGAGCGATAGGAGGGGATTCGTCTCTCCTAGTATTGGGGGTTGATATTGCGCTATGCACGACTGGCCATAACTGGAAATCCCTGGCCAGGGTTGCAGTGATATGCTGGTAAGAGTTATCAGTAGTTTCACGAATGTTATGGACCTTATATCGGCATGACTTATCGAGCTACTGGGGTCTGACGTTTACCACCCCTAGGCGAGATATGCGACATATCAGACGAACTGACCGGACTGTACGGTAAGTAAGTATGCATACACCGATTGTCGTTGATGTATAGCAACGAAAACCGGTGATACAACTACATACTACACTTACGGTCACAGAGAAATAAAATGAAAAACTACAACAATTGGAATCGTAACTGCCTTTAGACAACACAAACCCGGAATATCACACATACAAGATTTCATGGCTAACAATGTAAAGCTCGCATTTGGGTCTCTTCCATAAAAACACCTTTTCAAAAGAAACCGGATAATTCAACAAGATTTCCGTTTATTCCCGAGACCAAACTGCTAGATTTACACGCAACAAACAAATTTGTAGATTCTAATTATTGTATCACATACTAATAAACTAGGCGCAGTTAAAACATTCGATCAAACGATTAAACACGCAAAGACTTCTCAGAAAGCTCAACACTTGAGCAGTTTTAAAAATTACCAGTAACTGCATAAAATACATATGGGCCAGCACAAGAAGACACGACCCATGATCCACCTACTGCGCTTCGGAACCGCCGCAGAATTCACTATGGCCGCGGTTCCGCGGTCGTACGGTGGAGTTAGGGCATCGTAATTCTTGTGGGCCCATAAAATACCCTGCTGGATTTTTTAAGTATTTTTAATGTGAAAAATCCACGTTTTTGAAAAATTTCCAGAGAGCACCCCCCGGGCGTCTAGGTTACTCCAAAGCTCTAGCTTGGCTCTGATACCACTGTAGGGTTTCCTTAACACCTCGTATAGGGTTTGGAAGCATCACACATACCATAACTTTAATTTTATGAGTTGCTAAGTAAACTTAACTAGGAATCGAACTAGAATTATAGAGTAACAATTAAAAGTATCATATATATAAGATAATCTAACACTAAGTGGAGAGACTACAACATTTGTAGACCTCCTAGGGTGACTCCTTGGATCTCCTTTGGTTTGGAACGGCTCGCTAGATCACTTCCAAGTCCACGACGATCCACCCGAAGTCCTTTGCTCAAAGCTTGTTGCTTCACTTGATCTATGAAATCCTTGAAGCAAAACACCCTACACAAAGTAGCAAGAGTTGTGTAGGATGATGAAGTGGTTGGTAATCTCACTTAATACCCTTTCTTTCTTTTAATCTCACTCAATTTAGAACTCAAGAGAGAGCTAGAGAGAGGAAGATGAAGATGGGTTGATATTTTTCTTTTGGATGAATAATAATGCAAAAAGAAAATGAGAGAGAGATAAATATCATAATAGAAACCATAGTTAATAATAAGATCTAGATATTTTCTCACAAGTTAAAAGGCAAAGGAAAATAAACCATGGTTAAGTCAAAGGTCAACCATGGAAAAGTGTAGAAACAATGAGTCATTAGAGAAGAAATGAGTCATTATTTATTTTCCTTTATCTTTAACTTAATACAAAAATATCCATATATAAAATTATGAACCATGTGAGTCTTATATTGTCATCTAAGTTGTATCATCAACCATGATACTAATGCATGTGTGTATGTGTGTATGCACATCATCATGTACATATACATGCATGCATCCATCAAAAGAAAAGGGTTTAAGTAAAAAAGATAAAAGTCAATATTAAATCAACACTTTCCGGTCATATCTCATATGACCCGACTAATATAAAACGCCCGATTAAAATACGGTATCATATACTCGTATTTAATCGAGCTTCCACACATATCTCATATGCGCACCACTTCGTTTCGCCTGAGCCAGGAAACTTCTATGTGGGACTCTAAGACTCGTCAATACGCCAGCAGTAGGTGATGATCATATCACACCTACAAGCCACAAGCGGTCAGCTAAACGTAATGGCCACCCGGGTATTGAGCGATCAGAAGAAGAACAAGCGAACCTGTCAAAACTCCCGTCATTCCAACTGGCAACACTTACCGTACAGTCCGGTCTCTTCGTCAGATATGCTGCATATTGAGTCTAGGGATGGAATCGTCGACCCCAATAACTCAACAAGTCATGCCGGTATATGGTCCATAACAGATCGAGAAATTACTGATAACACTTATCAGTAATATCTCAGCAGCCCTGGCCAGGGACTTCCTGTTATAGCCAATCGTGTACAGCACAGCATCAACCCCCAATACCGGGAGAGACGGAACCCCTCCTATCGCTCACTGCCTCCATATGCCTCAGGATTGTACCCAAAATCCACCTGTTTGTACGACTCAATAGAGCCGTAGTAGGGTGGAGATCAAAGTACAGTGGGAGGACACACAAGACTCTATGGCGATCTCGGGTCTACAGACTAACCTGTACTAGTGTCACCTGAGAACTGCTATCCGACATATGATATAATACCACATAGGAGTTCTCGGTGAGTCCGTTCAGTGTACCCAGTCTCACTGAGCACCCGTATACTATCTTTGGTGTCAACACACCAGACGGATATGGGATCATCCATCGCCCATTATATGGAACAAGAATGGTATACGCTAGTCTTTACTGGAATATCGATGCCCTGTCTCGATATACCTACGACTAGGAACATTTCAAGGATATGCTTATAAACTACAGATATCCCACTAGTATGATCCGCATCATAATCCCTGTAGTCAAGCCAATATCCTTAGGGCTTTATCAACATGTACCTAATGAATATAAACATGATCAAGTGAACATATGATAAAATGAAACCAGATAGCATACTATCATGTCGAGCAAGACTGTCCTCTGAATATATATATATACACACATCAGTACATACACTGTCTCATAATGGCCTCTAGGGCATACATATATCCAACAATTTTCACCCACTCTCACTAAATTACCCTTTTCCCATTTGTCTTTTCTTTTCTTTTCTCTTTTAAAACCAAAGCACAATAACACCCATAATACGACACAAATGCAACATGTAACCAAATGTAATATGATATGGTGCACTAGCCACTGAAAACTGTAGAAACACGGATTTGGCTTAATTGCGATTAGCAGTGCACTAATCGGTTTTTTATCAAAACCGCATATAATAAATTTTAAAAATGCCAAATCTTTTAAAAATATTTTTAAATGAATAAATCATTTTAATTTCCATTTATTTCACAATTATTGGTATATATTTATACCCTTTTTCGAAAACCCCAATTTCGCAAATCGGGCGGTTTTCGGGAAATATATTATTTTAATATTAAATTCCAAAAATAATATTTATATTTTCTGAAATGTTACATTAAGATATGAGATTGTCCGGCCTATGTTGAAAGGCAGAATCTGGACAAGTTCGAGGCAAAGTCAGTTCTGTATAAGTTTAGTAGGATATCCCAAACATTTGCGAGGGAATATCTTCTACCACTCTGAGGAGCAAAAGGTGTTTTATTTCTCAGCATGCCACCTTTTTATAAAAGGTATTTCTTATGAAGAAATTTGTGCTCATGTGGTAGAACTGGAAGGTGTTCCAGCTATACAAACTAACAACTGATGATTTGATGAAACCAAAGGATTCAATAGTCTCCAACGAACCTTAGTCTCTCCGCGAATCTGGTAGGGTTCTTCATCCACTCGAGAGATGCTACGGTCTTCTCAGTGACAGTGCGAGCGAGGATTGCATCAATGGTTGATGATGGCCCAACTAGGTTCAGGCAGGCCATCACGAGTGGCGACTCTGTGAAAAGGCTTGATGCTATGCGATCAAAGATGGAATCCATGTACACCAACAAAGTATGACTTTGAATGTTGCACCTAAAGGGATAAAACCCATTGGGAGCAAATGGATCTTGAGAAGATTCTTGGTGTAGATGGAAAAGTTGAGATTTTCAAAGCTATGCTTAGTCCATCAGGATCAATGCGCGCATCGCGGAGTTGGAACATCTGTTTTGATGTGGTAGTCAAAGAGTTTGACTTCATCAAAATAGTAGATGAACCTTGTATATAAAAGAAAGTTGTAAAGAGTAAGGTCGTTTTCCACGTATTGTATGTAGATGACATACTCTTGATAGGAAAGGGTTTCCTATGCTACACTCGGTCAAGCTCCTCTTATCACGAAGATTCTCAATTTAAAATCTGGATGATACCTACTACATCTTGTGGATTATGATCTATGATGATAGATCTATGTGGATATTGGGAGTGTCCCAAATCCAGGTACATAAACACCATACTAAAGGGGTTTAGTATGGAAGATTCTAAGCGTGGTGGTCCGCCCACTTACTCATGGATCACTCTCTCTAAAAAGATGTCTCCCAAGACTGATTTGGAGAGAGCTCGCGTGCAAGGGATACCCTATGCTTCGGCAGTAAGCTCTATCAGAGTATGCGATGTTATGTACAAGGCCAGATGTAGATGACTCACTAGGTGTAGTGATCATGTATCAATCGGATCTTGGGAGAATCACTGGACAGCTGTAGAGGACATTCTTAAGTAAGTGAGAAGCACTAAAAGAAAGTTCTTGGTTCCAGCTTCCAGAGTGATAAGTTCGAATGAGAGTCAGTCACAGGCATTGTCTTACCCTCAGTGGAGGGACGGTATGTTGGAAGAATTCCAAGCTAGATACCGTGACATACTAGATGATAAAGGCTGAATACATTGCTACCAATGATGCTTCCAAAGTGACTGTCTGGGCATTTCTTGTTCATGAGATGAACAAGGTTCCTACCATTGAGCGTCCAATAATTGTTATTGTGACAACAATGGAGTTGTGGCTTTGGCCTAAGAATATCGTTCCTATCAGCGTTCCAGACATATTCTGAGGCAAGTATCACCTGATCAGGGAGATGGTTGATCTCCAAGGGATCGAGGTAAGGAGAGTAGACTTTAAGGATAACACAGTGGATTCACTCACAAAGGCCTTACCCCTAGAGAGACTTCTAAGGGATAGTTGAGTATGGGATACTACAACCACTGCTATACTGTTGAGTATGAGATACTGCAACAAATGTCCTTAGTGCAAGTGGGAGATTGTTAGTTATATGTATGCCCTAGAGGCCATTACTGTACATGTGATATATATTGTAATGGATGCTTGGACATATATAGGGAGGACCTTCTTGCTCGACGTGATAGTATGCTATCTGGTTGCACTTGATCTTAATATGTACACTTATTGTCTCTCTATTACATGTTGATAAAGCCTTAGGATTAGTACTTGACTACCAGGACTGTGATGGAGATCATACTAGTGGGGCCAAGTGTAGTCTACAAGTACACCCTATAATATTTATAGTCGAGGGAGTATCGAGACAGGGCATCGATATTCCACAGTAGACTAGCGTATGCGCTTCTCGACCCATATGATGGGCGATGGATGATCCCATATCCATTGGTGCTTGACATTAGAGAGGGTATACGGGTGCTCAGTAGAGACTGGGTACACTGGACGGACTCGCCGAGAACTCCTAGATGGTATTATACCTATCGTCGGATAGAAGTTCTCGAGTGACACTGGTACAAGTTAGTCGTAGACCCAAGATCGTCATAAAGTCTTGTGTGATTCCCACAGTGCTTTGATTTCCATCATACCACGGTCAAGAGATCGTGCAAAAAGGTGGTTTTGGGTACATTCCCGAGTCCCATGGAGGCAATGAGCGATAGGAGGGGTTTCGTCTCTCCCGGTATTTGGAGTTGATGTTGCGCTATACTCGATTGGCCATAACATGAAATCCGTGGCCAGGGTTGCTGAGATTTACTGGTAAGTGTTATCAGTAGTTTCTCAAACCGTTATGGACCTTGCATCGGCATGACTTATCAGGCTATTGGGGTCTGACGTTATACCACCCCCAGGCTGTGATATGCGACATATCAGACGAAGAGATCGGACTGTAAAGTAGTGTTACTGATTGGATTCGCAGGAGTACGTGCAGTCTTGCTTGTTAATCTTTTGATCGCTCAATACCCGGGTGGCCGTTACGTTTAGTAGACCGCTTGCGGCTTGTGGGTGTTTGATATGATTATCACCTACTGCCGGCGTATTGACGAGTCTTTAGAGTCCTACACAGAGGTTTCCTGGTTCATGCGAAACGGAGTAGAAACACATATATGATATGAGCGTGTAACATTTTAGAAAATATAAAATATTATTTTTAGAATTTAATATTAAAATAATATTTTTCCCAAAAACTGACCGATTTGCGAAATTTGGGGTTTTCGAAAAAGGGTATAAATATATACCGATAATTGTGAAATAAATGGAAATTAAAATGATTTATTCATTTAAAAATATATTTAAAGGATTTGGCATTTTTAATATTTATTATATGCAGTTTGGACGAAAAAACCCGATTAGTACACTGCTAGTCGCGATTAGGCCAAATCCGTGTTTCTACAGTTTTCATGGTTAGTGCATCATAACATGTTTCATTTGGTTACATGTTCATTTGTGTTGTTTTATGTTATGATTTTATTGTGGTGAGAAAAGAAATGAAAGGGAAAAGGTGTCATGATGATTGAGAAGAGAGAGAGGGGGGACATAATGATGAGATTGAGCATGCTAGGAGAGAGAATGAGAGTGGGAAAGAGAGAGAGAGAGAGGGGAAGAGTGCTTCCCATATCTTTTCCCCCACCATTTCCTTCATCTCCTTCTTCATCCTCAAGCCCCTCATTCTACCCTCATGACCCATCTCCAACCTTTCATCAAAATCCCATACCACCTTCACAAAAGATGATCACCTCCTCACCCTCATCGCAATGGACCAAACAAGGTTAGATTTTGAAGACTTGGGACTTCTAGGGTTTTGCTTGGGTGTAACAATGAGGTATAATCCCTTCCCTTTAGTTTAGTTATGTATTCCTAGCATTTTAGTTTAGTTTAGAATTCGTTTAGTGATGGATTTGTGATGTTGGAAATTTCAAGAGAGGAATTAGGGCTTGTTTGGAATTGGTGTTGGGTAGTGGTTGCCTACAGACCTTAGTGTCAACTTTACTGGACAATACCCGGATTTGAAAACGAAACATGAATTTAGAATTTTTCCCGACATCAAATATTGACAGTTTGTGATAGTATTATGGAATCTGGAGTAACCCGGAGGCACTAAAAATAATTTTACAAAGACAGTGAGTTAAGCAGGTGATTGTGAGTGTACCCTAGAGACCCGAGACCCTCCCCTCACTAAGTGGCCGCAGATTTATTCGACTTGGCCGCAAATTGCGGCCAAGTGGTGGGTGTATGGTGTGGATTTTGGTATGTGGCATTGTTATCCTATATCTAGAGCAACCTCATATGCAAAATTTGCTAGTTTGACCTGAGTCAAAATCTGGGAGCACATTGGTGTGATTTTTGGTTACGTTTTCCGTATTTTGAATGTTATGTTATGATATTTGGATTTGTATTTGGTTATTGGATGTTTGTACATCAACAACAAGGGATGATTTGTTGGTTTTGCATGTGTGAGCTATAGGTTCTAACCTATAGGCGATCCGTGTGCCTTATCGGTTTTTCGGATTCGATTTTAATAAGCGATTTCGATTGTGTATTATTGTAAGTACCTTCGTGTGGATTCCGAGGCGACGAAGCGTGGCATCATCGACTTCGGCAAGCAAGGAGCAAGGTGAGTGGATCTATATCTACGGGGGAAGTCGGGTGGATGGCGTATAACACCCCCGCAAGTTTTTGATGGAAACCGATTCATGGTATATGGTTAAGGAAACTTTAATAGAAAACTATAGATAGAGTTAAAAGATAGTTAGAGAAACTATATTAGAAACTAAAGGATAGTTAGAAGTGATATGATACGGCTAATATGTGATGACGGAATTTGAGGATGACGTTTGACGATATTGCCGTTTAGGGGACTATAAGACTAGATAGCCGACGTAATTGTGTCATTCGAACCATACCTATTTCCAAACCGAAGAATCGTATGCATCTTTTAAACTGATACCATGAGGGATGTTACGGATTTTCAAACGACATCTTTTCCTTAAAAACACCGTAACCCCTACTTTCAAAACTACGATTCGCACCTTTTTAAAAACTGATTGTATGGTTCGGGTGTGTATGTTAGATTAGATACGCATGCTTATAGTAAAGGGTGGTATGTTTTAGTGAAGTGACTTTATGTGAGATATGATTATGATAAAAAGAGAATACGATTTAATATGTGATATGATGATATGTTAGTATACGGATGTGAGTCGATTGAGATGATTGATACCCTGCCGGTCCCCTGATATGAGATTGTTATGGATGTGACCTGGGACATAGGTATATTTTTAGATATATATATATATCGTGGTGAATCGTGAGTAATATTTCGTACGTAACGTTAGGTCCGTACCCCTCAGTGTCATATAGGTTGATAGGATCCTTAATGTTTTAATGCCGCCGTACGATAATTTTTCCGTACATGATGAGTTGACTTGATGATTGATCCATGCCCTTGACTAGAGGATGCCGTACGATGGATTATGCCATACATGATGTTGTGAGGCTGGATGCCGATTGATAGATTCACCGACTCGGTCTTGTAGACATGTATACCTTATAACTTTTAGCTGATGATTACCTTATGCTGCATTCATGTTATTCGCATTGCATTACTTATACCGGTGCTAGTACACCTGCACTATTATGGATGATGTGTATGTTACACGTACACAGATTTGCCAGCTCACACACTTCATCTTCGATAATTGCCATGTTACTACACAGTAGAATTGCTGCATCATGATATGACTCCTTGCATAATTTATTGCTATTGTTGCATATGCACCTTTATACGATGTTGCATTTGACTTTGGAGAAATTAGAAACCGCAGGATATATTTTTAAAACTGGAATAAGTTAAAAGAGTGGTTTTCCCTTAATATGTTACATCACTGTTCCATGTTACATGATATACGGATATGCTTACATTTCTATCATATGTCGCATACATCATGCTTTATGATTTTACGCATCGAGACATGCAGTTTTCATGAGATTTCTGGATTTGAGAACCGTGGCTATTTCAAAGGAAAGTATGTACTGTTTTAAAAACCCGGATTCTCTTGATATAATATTTCAGTGCGTCCACCATGCGTTTTCTCGGTTCTGAGACGTGTGCTTGAAACCCGATTCGAGGAGTGGACGATCTGTTTGCGGGTTCATAGTGGACCCGGTATGGTACCCTGGGGCGAGAACAGATCTGCTGTACAGTAGACGGTGAGCCTGGCAGAGGGACCACTACCTACCGGTGATAGTATTTAGGCTCGGCGGATATCCGGAGGATACCGACCGGAGTCGAAAGATGATATGGGCCGATCCGGACTGACGGAGCCCGAGATATGATGATTTACGTGTCGATACTGGACACGGGTTTCATGATGTTTTTAAGTGTCGATGCTGGACACCCAAGTTCCATGATTTTGATGTGTCGAGAGGGACACGCGTTGATTTATATCCTCATACTTCCATGCATATGCTTTTATGATATTTACATGCATGATGTGGTTGTGTCATTGGTTGACACGTGGACGGGATCCACTTGCATACATACATTGATGATGTGGTTGCATACAGACATAGATTATATTGTTGGATGATATCCACATGCTGATTGTCATTGATATTAGTGTTGGCACATATATAGACCCGGTCACCCTAGATATCATAGTATCACCTTTATGATATAGTTGACCTAGGAATCGTTGTTTATTCGATTTCTACTTGTTGATGTTTTTCTACTCACGAGTTGGCAACTCACCCCCATTGTGCCACAGTTCTTGCAGGTTGACCGCATGGATCAGTAGCGGCATCGCTGGCACATAGCTTCATTTGGGTGTTTTGCGGTGGTAGGTGGGACATTTGTATCGTACCCACTCTTGTATTTATATTTCATATTGTATCTAGTCAACTCCATCAGTCAAAACTAGTAATTGTATAAGTAATGAGGCTTAGTGAGACTTGTGGTTGCGAGACTTAGAGCGGGGGGTTTTCCGCTACTTGTGATTTTGATGTCTTGCTTATTTCTTTATCTTTTGTGGTGAACTCCGTCGTTGGGCGTCGTATACTTATATATATTTTCTTGCATGGTTGTGATCCGCCGTTTGGCGAAGAGCTAGCTCCCGCTTGGGGATGCTTTTATTATCATTATGTATTTGTAGCTTTGGATCAAAAAATACAAAGGAGGTGCTGGCCAAATTTTTAAAAGACGAAACATGTTTTCAAACTAGAAATTTTCACTTGCATTTTCATGTTCCTTTTCTATGCATTTAAGGAAACTTGATTTCATTATACCTTTATTTCAAAACTTCACCTCTTTTATTTTCTTAAAAAAGTTTAGATTTCTGGGTTTCAGCTTACTTGAATTCCGTTATGCCTTTAGATGTTGGTGCTGGTCACGAGCTAATATTTCGGGTCATGACAAAGTTGGTATCAGAGCGCTAGGTTTAACCTTTGTTTGAGTCTATGTTTGACTATGCGGAGTCTAGGGCGGGCATGTATTTCGGAACCTAGGCTTGACCTTACGAAACTTAGACTTGAACGGGAGGGTATTAGACCCGAACTTTCGTTTCATAGGCTGACCCTGATTGATGGAGTAGGTAGCTTGAGTAGAGTGACGTACCGTACGAATGTTCCACGGCATATTTACGATACGATACTCCATTTAAGAAACCTTACGATGTACATATTTTGAGATCTGTGATTCTCTTCGTACCCATAATTATACATCCATTTGAGATCCTTGATTCTGTTCGTTCCCATGATCATACTTTCATTGATGTTGTTCCTTCTTATGATCATGTATCCATTCTGGATCTGTCGTTTCCTTTCATACCCTTGATCTGTTTCCATCGATACATGCTTGATGTTCCTGTCACCATGGTTGAGCGCAGATTGAGCTGCTGCTAGTGATGCGGTCAGGGTGAACTCGTCATTGACGAGGACTAACCATTGTGTTTTCTAGTGACATGGGAACGTATCGAGTTAGTTTTTGTGTTGTGACCTCTCAAATGAGGCGAGTGTTTGGTTTTACACCGGATGATCGGGCCATTGTTAGAGGCTGCCAGTTGTGAGAGGATTGTTGATGTACAGCATACCTCAGAGATTGTGATGTCGTCTACCGTGTAGACAGATGACCCAGCTGTTGCTGAGATTAATAGGATGTCGCTTCCAGAGCTTACAAGCTGAGATCGCTGGAGCTTCCAGGCAGAAATGCAACAGATGATAGCTAGACTACCTCGAGTTGAGAGACGAAGGGTATTCACATGTCGTCTATGCGAAGTTAAAAGTTAGAACGAATGTCAGAAAACCCATTTTCCCAAGTTTAAGTATTCGGAGGAACATGCAAGTGATTCTGTGGACCCTCTAGAAAAATGAAACCCTAACTCGACATGATGACCATGGAACCTCTTTTGAACCTTAGGGTTTGCGGCAATTTAGCGGTGCCATCAGTGAGGCTTGGGTTTGCCCCTTCTACGGCTGGTCTATAGGTACTGTGGCATGTACGGGATAGTATTAGACTGTGCTCAGGTGTTGAGCTTTCGGGGAATTATGGGACTTTGATGACTCGATCAAAAATTTGACGTCATTCGGATATCATATGATAGGAGACCGGCAAGCTGACCAGCTTTGGATAGAGGACCTCACCCAGATGTGTTGCGAGTTGATCGAGAGAGGAAGAATGTTGAGTATTCCTCCGATGGTTGGGATGAGTTCCCGAGGACGTGTTCGGCTAGATATCTTCTACAGAGTGATGAAGATACCGAGTTCGTGATTTTGAGTCCGTGTGAGAGACTCCGGATTGACTGTAGCTGAGGACCATTACAGTACGCAGATTGCACGACGTGACATCGAAGTGGACGATGATACAGACGATTGGAGCCAGAGGTCCATGCGAGATGCTGACGAGCTGTTGCTACTCCCCGTCGAGATTAGAGATCTGATATGCATACAAAGGCGTGAGATACGGCCAGTTCCCGAGGAAATGTTGTGCGGAGAACGCAGATGTCCAAAGAACGAGAAAGGATTATGCAAGAGTAGCAGCATCCCTATAGTTCGGCATAGGCGGGATTGGAAGAGACCCTGAGCAGGTTCCTTCCAGGACACTGCTGCGATGGGATTTGCACCCAGGATCAGTTGTGTCATGTGTATTCAGAAGGCCAAAGGCCGACGCCAGTAACGTGCTACTTTACGAGTGGTCGTGATGATTGGCCGAGAGATGACCAGAGAAGTGCCAGAGCGGCATCGTTCCCGTTAGCACACCTAACTGGGCTGATGAGCCGATGGATTGCGAGATTGGTAAACCACAGAGAAAATGAGGACCCAGAGACGGAAGACGCCAGACCGTGAGCAGGAGGCAAGCGGATGATCTTGCTCTGCCAGTTTTGGGCGCACCGATATTTTTTGACATTGTAGGAGGTGTACCTCGATGTCATTTATTGCGATTTGCATTTGTGATCCGAGTATCACGCTTATATCGCTTGGATTTGAGTTTTGATAATTGAGTTTCCTGATATTGATTTTGTGCACCATGGCTGCACCTACTGAGTATTTACATTTTGCGCATAGTTATCGCACTTAATATATATTTTATACACCGTTGTGTTGATTTGTGATTTGTGCATATCCATTGCATTTGATGTCGATTTTGTACCTTCGTAGCATGTGTTTATAATTTCGTTGATTTCATATGAATGATGTGATTTTTGCACTCGGTATAGCTCACATATGCTTGCAGTGCAATGATACGGATATTGTGCATATAGTTGCACATGCTTTTTATTTATACATATTGGTGCACTCGGTGTTGATTTTAATGCATTGATTCTTGATGGTATTTCGTGCATTTGATGCACCAGATGTTGTTTTCGTGCACAATAGATGCGCCATATGTGTTGTCGTGCACACCCGTTGCACTGGACAGATGTTTTTGTGCACACCTGTTGCACTTAGTTTTGCTTTTGTGCATATTGTGGCATATGTATTTGGAATTGGTTTCCGTGCGCACCAGACGCACACGATTGTTGGATACGCCTTTTGAGGCCGATTTTGCTTTTGAGCACCTTGTTTTCATGATGAGCACTATGTTATGTAGTTGCCGAACAGGACTGATCTGCGGACAGTACCTGAGTACTTTGCATGCATTAAAAGTTTACCAAGAGGTTTTTGAAAAAGAACTATAGTCTCGCTATTTTCTATGTGTCCGTGAGCGACGCGAACGTTTTAAAAGGAAAACCTTTTGGGATCTTTTGAAACGACGGAACGTATATTTAGCAAAACATATATGGACATATATTATTATTTTACAAATGAGCATTCGTCACTTATGCCGTGAGTTACACATTCACGCGGCAATTTAGAAAAGATTTTTGCATGAGTTTTATTCAGTTCTTGAAAGCTTTCCAAAGATGCGTATTATACACGTATTATAGTATTTGACTAGTGTATATTGGATTTCAGTAGTGGATTTCGAGATCTGTTGTTAGTTATATGTATGCCCTAGAGGCCATTACTGTACATGAGATGTATAAGGTAGTGGATGCTGGGACATATATAGGTAGGACTTTCTTGCTCGACATGATAGTACGCTATCTGGTTGATCTTTATCTTAACATGTATACTTGCTATCTCTCTATTACATGTTGATAAAGCCCTTAGGATGTATACTCGACTTCCAGGAATATGATGTAGATCATACTGGTGGGCCCTGGGTAGTCCATGAGTACATCCTTCATTGTTCCTAGTCGTGGGAATATCGAGACAGGGCATCGATATTCCAGAGTAGACTAGCGTATATCTTCTCGACCCATGTGATGGGCGATGGATGATCCCATATCCATTGGTGTTTGACATCAGAGATGGTATGCGGGTGCTCAGTGGTGATTGGGTACACTGAACGGACTCGCCGAGAACTCCCAGTTGGTATTATACCTTACGTCAGATGGCAGTTCTCTGGTGACACTGGTACAGCTTATTCTGTTGACCCGAGATCGTCATAGAGTCTTGTGTGTCTCCCACTGTGCTTTGATTTCCACCCTACCACGGCTCTACTGAGTCATGCAAACAGGTGGTTTTTGGGTACAGTCCCGATTCACATGGAGGAAATGAGCGATAGGAGGGGATTCGTCTCTCCCGGTATTGGGGGTTGATGTTGCGCTATGCTCGACTGGCCATAACTGAAAATCCCTGGCCAGGGTTGCACTGATTTACTGGTAAGTGTTATCAGTAGTTTCATGCTTGTTATGGACCTTACATCGGCATGACTTATCAAGCTACTGGGGTCTGACGTTTACCACCCCTAGGCGAGATATGCGACATATCAGACGAACAAACCGGACTGTGCGGTAATGTTACTGATTGGATTCGCAGGAGTACTAGCGGGCTTGCTTGTTGATCTTCTGATCGCTCAATACCCGGATGGCCGTTACGTTTAGCAGACCGCTTGCGGCTTGTGGGTGTTTGATATGATCATCACCTACTACCGGCGTATTGACGAGTCTTTAGAGTCCTACACAGGGGTTTCCTGGCTCAAGCGAAACGGAGTAGGAGCACATATGTTATATGTGCGGGACCGAGATTAATACGATATGAGATACCGTATTCTATTCTCGCGATTCGTGACATTGATCGGTTGTATGCGATATAGCCGGGTTATCGGATCAAGTGTTGATTCAATAAGTTGTTACACATGATATTAGTCGGTTATAGCCGGGTTATTAAATTAAGAGTTGATTTAATAATTTAATATATAATTATATATTTGATATATTACATTATATTAACTAGTATTAGCTCACTTATGATTTATTTTCTCACTAGATTGTGCACATTGTTTATATGTGATATATGCAAGTGTACATGTTTGTATCATGCTTGATGATACATACAAGTTGGGTGTATGAGACTTAAACCAAATCAAGGTTAAATTAGGGTTTACTAATTTCCTAACAAATAACAAAAGAGGTGAGACTTTGGTCAAAGTTATCAAGCTTCATGAAGCTTGATAAATATTGACAAAGTCAACTCTTTTGTCATTCCTTAGGATATTAGTTAACCCAATCCTTAACCTCAAACTTTGGTTAATTCTCTACATGAGTTAAGCATGAGGGCTTAACTCAACCATGGTGCAATAATTAAAAGGATAAGTTTTCATTTGGATGAATTATCCTTTCATCTTCTTCTTCATCAAGCTCCATCAAAAGCTTACTAGCTCCAATGGTGCCATGAGAAAAAGTGTAAGAAAATCAATTCTAAAGTGAGCCCACTTCCTACTTCTTCATCCTCTACCACTTGCCATGTAGTAGAGTGTGTTCTCTTCACAAAGTTCATGACCTAGTGAAGGAATAGCTTGAGTTAGTGTCTCCCTGACGTAGATCATCTTCGGCCGCGAACTCATCGAAGCAAGCACGTTCGTTCTTCTTTTGAAGCTTCTCTAGAGTCCGGAGTTCACGATTGCAGCGATGGGGACATCTACACGGAGCTAAAGAAGTGAAGGACTGGATCTACAAAGGTTGTAATCCCTTTTACTTAGTAGTAAAGTTGTTTGCTTGCTTTTAGTTTCGTCTAATCTCTAGTAAACGATCTTGCATAGGGTTGTTCGGCACATAAAAATTTTGATTGTGGCATGGTTGATGCCTTGTAGAACCTCGTTAGTGTGCCTAGGGACCCTACAGTGGTATCAGAGCCTAGCTAGAGCTTTAGGCGAAGTGTAGACGAAGTTAGAAATCCGATCGAACCCCGAAACCCTAATCTTTACCCCTTTCTGGAAATTTTTTCAAAACTGTGCTTTTTGTGAATTAAAAATACTCAGAAAAATCAGCAGGGTTTTCTAGGAGTTACTGTGCAACACGTGCCTCTAATACCTCTAAAGCGCCGCGGAACTGCGGCCGTACCATGGTATTGGCGGTGGTTCCGCGGCCAAACAGTAGCTTCATTGAATCAGTTTTGCAAAGTAACCCCCGTATGTGATTCCTGATTCTTCTGGGAATTTTTAATTATACTCAATAGTTGAGTTATCTGGGGTGTATTGGGGACTCGTTGATTTGATCGGTTATTTTAACTTTGTTTTTGTGTTTTTCCGGGTAATTTTAGAACGTGTTAAAAGGTTCGAACGGATATCAATAACTCATTTTTTCCCGACCCGAAAAATTTCCAAGTGTTGGATTTTTCCGTAGTTTAAGAACGTTCTAAGTCGTGCAAGTAACGCGATGGACCCTCTAGAAGACAACAAACCTTAACTCGATTATGTGACCGTCTTGAACTGCCTTTTGAACCTTAGGGTTTGGAGCAGTACGGCGTGCCACATGTGAGGCGTTGGCTTGACCCTTCTACGGCTGGACCGTTGGTACTGTGGCATGAAATGGATGTTTTTAAACCCCCCTCAAGTGTTGAGCTATTTGGGAAAACTTGGGTGTTTGATTATTCGATCGGAAAGTTTAACATTGTCTATTTATCTGGAATGTGATACAATATTTGGAATCCATAAATAGTTATGAGATAACTGATATGAATATTATAAACATAGCACTTTAGTCTCAATTGATCGGTTGCCACGGAATTTTGATGCGATCAAAAGTCCGTCCCAATCACGTAGAGTACGCGGATACTCGCCGGGTAAACTTAATAGACAGCCACGCCCCATAGCCCCGACCAAGTGACTGTAGGAGAACCCCGTAGCCAAAAGCATCCGTTCGGGTGCTCGCGGTAGCGGTGTTCCGCCTTAGTGCACTTCGTCGACGGCATCCGGGGGTGCGGCCGTCTACTAAAGTTTGCGACGAGCATTCGATCAGGATGTCGGGAATCGTGTTGAATTGCCCGACTTGATATTGAAAAGAGTTTTCGATAATGAGACTAAAATGCGGGGTTTATAATTGTTAGGCATGCGATGTCTAAGGAATTCATTTGGTTAAGCATGCGATGTCTAAAGGGGTTGCGGATTCCAACTGTTGTAGTTTTACACTTTCTTTTCTACGACCGTAAGTTTAATATGTGATATCGCCGGTTTCGTTTCTATATGTCAACGACAATTGGGATACGCATGTTTACTTACGTTGATGACATGTGATGTTATGTGTTGCTGGATATGTTATATTGGATCGTCGCGTTTTGAATAGCCGGGGGTTTTATGTGAGATGAGGGTTTTTATTTTCATTCATGTAAAATTAAATGTATGTAATATTCTTTTATTGGGGAACTTCCGGGATGAGGTTGATGTCACCATTTGTATATTATTTACTTTTCCGCACTAGGATAGACCCAAGGAGGAGAGTACAAGTAACCAGGTTCTAGAGTCCAGTGGGAGACCAACTCGAGGAGTCGAGTCCGGGTCTCCTAACTCTAGAATTGGTAGGGTTGCTTGCCGCTCTCGTAGGGGTCTAGGGGTGTGGGTTTGGCTATTCATCACGACCGTGGAATCCGTGTTTTATAGAGGCTCAAAATAAAACACGGACGTCCTAGTATATCCAATGTTTCATATGTTTCTTCTGCTGCGATATCTGTGATGTGATCATTTGATATGTTATGATAGATATTGTATATAGTATATATGATATATTATATAGACGTTGCTTATGTTTTACACCCACCCTACCCCTGCCCTGCTCTGCCGTTAGTTACCTAACCTAACGGTACAGACGGGACATCAAGGCGAATGCGGATGGCATAAGTGTACGTTGTATTTATCTGTGATGTTTAGGTGGACTTAAATGATGGGACATTCATTAATGAGATTAATGAAAGAAAAATAAACCTAAATGATGTTGTGGAATCGAATTTCAAAAAACTGGTAGCTACAGTTCTTGCTTTGCATCGCGGTATTCCTTGTAGAACATCCTGCACCTTATTCGATAAGGAAAGGGTCGAGATCCCTTCACCGGGAGTGACCCCTTTAGCAATGACTGGCAGATGCTACAACCCTCGGTTTTGTATTTTGATTGCTTTTCTAGTTCTTGCTTTGCACAGTGATATATATGATATATCCTGCACCTCATTCGACGAGGAAAGAGCCGAGATCCCTTCACCGGGAGTGACCTCTTTAGCGAAACTAGCAAAAGCCTCAAAAACACTCCATTTTAAAATCATTTGATTCTACAATGATATCAAGTTCATTACGCAATAGGTTTTAAGAAAAACATGTCGTAGCCCTCCGTCATTTCAGATAAGTTGTATATAGTATTCGTGCTACATTTGTTGGTTTTCGTCAAGGTATAGTGTGCGGTAGCTATATGCTGCTTATCTGCTGCATACGATGCGATTGGATTAGGGTAGTCGTACGGCTTTGTTGGCTTTCGTCAAGGGTCGTGCGGGTGGGTTTAATTCAGTCAAGAAATGTACGGGTTGAACTTGACTAGCGGGCTATGGTTTGTTGGCTTTCGTCTAGGTCATAGCACGTTAGGGGTAAAATATTGTCGGGAATTTCAAGTGTTGAAATTTGCAATGAGATTGCATACCTTCTATGAGATAGTTGGATCCCGATACCCGCTGCGAGTAAGAGTTACTCCTGGGAGAGTTTTACACATTACAATTAGCTGATCAAGTAGGTGTCTAGAAAGGTGTTGACGGGGTTACGCCTCTGGGAAAACGAGGTTTACTTTAATTAGGTCCGTGCGAAAGCACGGGGAACCTCCCTCAAAGTACCGACACTGGCCTGGCTGAAAGATTGGCGAAATTGTAGGGTGTAATTAATCCCGGCTAGTCTTTCCTTTTAGGATTTGAAGGAAGATTTGATAAAAACAGTGGGAGCCATCCTGATTAGATAAAATAATAACCAATCTAATCTTGCAAGAGCATACGCTGAGTGTTTTCTTCTCTCTCTCTCTCCAGGTAGCGACCATATCACGCCTTAATCAAGATAATAATACGGATATATTGACCGAACCCGCTTGTTATACTGAGCTGGGGAACGTTGGTCCGGCTCCAACTTATAATTGTTATAAGCCAGAGCAGGATATAGGGAATTACCAGAATTCCCGTGCTGCCCAAACGAAGAAAGTGCATGCTGATGCATCTTCTTCGGGTGTATTCATTATAGAGAACTGTTTCTCAGTATCCTTTACGTCCTGGGTATGAGATACCGGATCAGGATCCCGCATATGTAATCTGTTACATGGGCTATAGAAAGGTAGAGAACTGAGAACGGGTGATAAGTTTCATGAGACAGAAAACGGTGCAAGTGTTGCAGCCAAGTCTGTTGGTCACTGTCACCCTGTATTACCAGAATACATTGATTCTGAACGAATGTTATTAGATACCGAACCTGATATACAACATCATATCAGTCTCTTTATTAGTAAAGAAAGGATATAATTTTGTATTGTTGGATAATTTTTTGAACATTTCCTATATCAAGAGTTGATCGGTTCAGGCACGTTATCTAAAAGCATTGATGTTCTAAATCAAACTACAGTTCTTAGTATACAGAACACACACAAGAGGAAGAGTTCAGAAATGAACGAATCCTTCTTGAGGTATTGTAGACTAGGCCATATCAATGTGACCCGACTAGCTGAAGTTACATATAGATGCATATTTAAATTAGTTTGAATTTATATCTAGTGAAACTTGCCGGTCATGTCACAAAGATAAGATGACCATAGCTCTGTTTATAGGAAACAGAGAAAGAGTTATTAAACTCTTGGGATTGTTACATGCTGATGTATGAAAGTCCCCTGTCTATACATGCCAAGACCGGTTCTTTATACTTCATTACATTCTCTGATGATCTCTCAAGATTCAGACATATGTTCCTGTTGAAACATAAGTCTGAAGCTTTTGAGATATTCACAGAATATAAGTTAGAAGTAGAGAACTGATTGTTAGGGTTTCTGCGTGTTCAAGTTTAGTTAATTACCGCAATCAAAACGGTTTCGCTTGTAGCTAGCCGGTTGAGTACGGGTCGTCCGCAGGGAGATGGGAATCTTTTTCTATGTGCTTTAACGAGTTAAGTCCAAAAGTCCATATTTGTTTGTGATTATCTAAGTGTTAAAATGATATGTAAAGAGAGCTTGTTAGGGTTAGGATTAGGTTAGTTTGAGTTAGGAGTCGCTCACTTCTTTCGTTGCTACTCTTAATATCGGTGTTACGGTAATCGGCAGCAATGGGGATTAGCACGACTAGGAAGGAACTTGCGAGTATAAGCTAGGATTTCCAACGCTTAAGTTCTTCCTTTTGGTGCTTGTCCGTCCGTTCTTGGCTCTTAGCCATAACCTCCGGTTAATTCAACCACAACCGGTCTCACTACGGAATCACCGCTATCATGTAAGATAGGGTGCCGTATGGACCGAATTGTGGTTCAATTAACGGGAGTCAATTTAAGATGTTGGGAAAGGAAAGAGTGTGAGAGATTTCCTTCTCTCAAACTTCCCTTATCCTACCCTAACAAGTATGGAAATTACTCACCCATTACAAGAAGAACAAAAAAATAAAACAAAGGAGGAAGATAGAAAGAAAGAGATTAGAAGATAACAACTAGCTATTTACGACCTCACCTTGGCAAGGATCAAGCGTAAGCATCATGGTTGTTTAAGGATAAAGGAAAAGAGAAAAGAAAGAAACAACAATAAATAACAACAACTAAATTATCAATTAAAGATTACAAGCAAGTAACATAACAAGAGCAAGACAAGTATTATAACAAAAAGAACTTCTTTATTCATCATCCTTCACTCACAAAAGCTCACTACAAGTTTTTTAATGGAGAAGAGATGAGAAGAGGAAGAAGAACAACAAGTATTCTAAAACCTAAAATACAAGATTAAGCACCCTTGGCTTCACAACGTTCTGGGCTATTTATAGGCTGGAAAATGAAAACCTAGGGCAACAATCAGAACTAAAATAGAATGACCAATCTGCCCCCAAAAAATCTTCACATGCGGCGCCTGTACGGCCGCGGAACCGCGGCCTAGACCCCCTATTGGCCGTGGAACCGCGGCCGTATAGATGAATTGTCTTGTCAAATCTTGTGGGTTTCCCTGGTATTGTGTGCCCTATATTCTGGTATATGTTTTTTCTCAGATTGTCTTCACGATTTTTCCAGAATTTCTGTTGAACAAGAAGGTGATGAATGTGGATCTTTTTGTCATGATTTTCTTGAGCTCCGCGTAGATTTCTTGGATCTTGTGTTGCCATTGAGCCTTGTGCATGAAAATGACATTGATTTGCCATTTTGTCTCTTAAACTGGTGTGTGGCAACATACGGATAGAGAGCGGAGACCCGTGTTTTATCTGTGGTTGGCAGGAACCCGGATTTTGTCGTGCTTTTCCATGAATTTCACAGTTTAGAGCCGAGAATCTGTATCCTGCAATTGACTAGCAAACACGGCTCAAGAGTACCTACCGATAAGCAATATGATAAAAATTGGGCGGCATAAAAATGCAAAAATCTAATATGAACAAGAACCAAAAACGAGTATAAGTATTATGTCTTTTGATGTGATCAGGGAGGAGAATACTTGAGCACGGAATTCCTGGATTATTCTAAAGGAGAATGAGATTCTCTCTCAGCATTACTCCTCCGTATACACCATAGCACGATGGTATATCGGGGCGGAGCAATATCACCCTATTAGATATGGTGCGCTCTATGATGAGTACTACTGAGTTTCCTATTTCCTTTTGGGAGTTATGCACTTGAGAAGCTGCATACCTATTGAATAGGGTTTAAATCAAATCAGTTGCCTACCACTTCATATGTGATATGGAAAGGGAAGAGCCCATATCTTAAGTTTGTTAAGATTTGGGGTTGTCCGGCCTATGTCTAAAAGAAAAATCCGGACAAGCTCGAGGCAAGGTCTGTTATGTAGAACTGGAAAGGTTCCAGCTATAAAAACTGCAGCTGATAATTTGGTAGAACCAAAGGATTCAATAAGTTCCAACGAACCTCAGCCTTTCCGCCGATCTAGTAGGGTTCCTCACCCACCTGAGAGATACTTTAGTTTCTCTATGACAGTGGGAGCGAGGATTGCATCATGAGATGATGACCCAACTAGTTTCGAGCTGGCCATCAGGAGTGGGACTCTGTAAGAATGGCTGGATGCTTAGCGATCTGAGATGGAATCCTTATACACCAACAAAGTATGGACTTTGGTTACTTTATCTGAAGGGTTAAATCCCCATCAGGAGAAAGTATATCTTGAGAAGATTACTTGGTGTGCATGGAAAAGTTGAGACTTTTAAAGCTATGCTTAAGTCCATCCAGATCCTACTTGCCACGGCTACATACCATGACTACGATATCTGGTGGTTGGGTGTCATGACTGCTTTTCTAAAATGATGTTTTAGAAGAGAGCGTCTATAAGTACACAGCCAGAGGGCTTCGTAGACAGTGGGAGCAGCAGAAACGTGTGCAAGATGTTTTATATGTTAAAATAGGCATCGCGGAGTTGGAACATCTGTTTTGATATGGTAGTCAAAGAGTTTGACTTCATCAAAATGGTAGATGAACCTTGTATATACAAAAAGGTAGTAGAGAGTATGGTGGTGATCCTCGTAAAGTACGTGGATGACCTACTCTTGATAGGGAAGGAGTTTCCTATGCTATGCTCGGTTAATCTCCGCTTATCACAAGGATTCTCCATATAGGATCAAAGTGATACCTCCTAAATCCTGGGTTTTGGATCTATGAGATAGATCTAATTGGATGTTAGGATACTAACTAGTTGTAGTGAGATGGTATCAATCGATCCTGGGAAGAATCACTGGAAAGGTTCCAGGGTGATAAGGACGACTGAATGTCAGTCGCAGGCATTGTCTATACCCTCAGTGGAGGGACGGTATGTTGGAAGAGTTCCAAACTAGATACCGTGGCATACTAGACGATAAAGGCAAGATACATCGTTACCAAGGATACTACCAAAGAGGAAGTTTGGGTGTATATTAGTTCATGAGATGAACTAGGTTCCTACCATTGTGTGACAATGGAAGTGTGGTTTTGGCCCAGGAACCCCGGTCCCATCAGTGACCCAGACATATTCTGAGGTAGCATCACCTGATCATGGAGATAGTTGATGACCAGCGTGATCGAGGTTAGGAGAGTAGACTCAGAGGACAACACGGCGGATCCACTCACAAAGGCCTTTTCCCAGAGAGAGACTTATATGGGATGGTTGAGTATGTGATACTGCAACCACTGCTACAGATGGCTCTAGTGCAAGTGGGAGATTGTTAGTTATATGTATGCCCTAGAGGCCATTACTGTACATGAGATGTATAATGTAGTGGATGTTGGGACATATATAGGTAGGACTTTCTTGCTCGACATGATAGTACGCTATCTGGTTGATCTTTATCTTAACATGTATACTTGCTGTCTCTCTATTACATGTTGATAAAGCCCTTAGGATGTATACTCGACTTCCAGGACTATGATGTAGATCATACTAGTAGGGCATGGGTAGTCCATGAGTGCATCCTTCATTGTTCCCAGTCGTGGGAATATCGAGACGGGGCATCGATATTCCAGAGTAGACTAGCGTATATCTTTTCGACCCATGTGATGGGCGATGGATGATCCCATATCCATTGGTGTTTGACATCAGAGATGGTATGCGGCTGCTCAGTGGAGACTGGGTACACTGAACGGACTCGCCGAGAACTCCCAATTGGTATTATACCTTACGTCAGATGGCAGTTCTCTGGTGACACTGGTACAGCTTAGTCTGTTGACTCGAGATCGTCATAGAGTCTTGTGTGTCTCCCACTGTGCTTTGATTTCCACCCTACCACGGCTCTACTGAGTCATGCAAACAGGTGGTTTTTGAGTACAGTCCCGATTCACATGGAGGCAATGAGCGATAGGAGGGGATTCGTCTCTCCCTGTATTAGGGGTTGATGTTGCGCTATGCTCGACTGGCCATAACTGGAAATCCCTGGCCTGGGTTGCACTGATTTACTGGTAAGTGTTATCAGTAGTCTCATGCTTGTTATGGACCTTACAACGGCATGACTTATCAAGCTACTGGGGTCTGACGTTTACCACCCCTAGGCGAGATATGCGACATATCAGACGAACAGACCGGACTGTGCGGTAGTGTTACTGATTGGATTCGCAGGAGTACTAGCGGGCTTGCTTGTTGATCTTCTGATCACTCAATACCCGGGTGGCCGTTACGTTTAGCAGACCGCTTGCGGCTTGTGGGTGTTTGATATGATCATCACCTACTACCGGCGTATTGACGAGTCTTTAGAGTCCTACACAGGGGTTTCCTGGCTCAAGCGAAATGGAGTAGGAGCACATATGTGATATGTGCGGGACCGAGATTAATACGATATGAGATACCGTATTCTATTCTCGCGATTCGTGACATTGATCGGTTGTATGCGATATAGCCGGGTTATCGGATCAAGTGTTGATTCAATAAGTTGTTACACATGATATTAGTCGGTTATAGCCGGGTTATTAAATCAAGAGTTGATTTAATAATTTAATGTATAATTATATATTTGATACATTACATTACATTAACTAGTATTAGCTCACTTATGATTTATTTTCTCACTAAATTGTGCACATTGTTTATATGTGATATATGCAAGTGTACATGTTTGTATCATGCTTGATGATACATCCAAGTTGGGTGTATGAGACTTAAACCAAATCAAGGTTAAATTAGGGTTTACTAATTTCCTAACAAATAACAAAAGAGGTGAGACTTTGGTCAAAGTTATCAAGCTTCATGAAGCTTGATAAACATTGACAAAGTCAACTCTTTTGTCATTCCTTAGGATATTAGTTAACCCAACCCTTAACCTCAAACTTTGGTTAATTCTCTACATGAGTTAAGCATGAGGGCTTAACTCAACCATGGTGCAATAATTAAAAGGATAAGTTTTCATTTGGATGAATTATCCTTTCATCTTCTTCTTCATCAAGCTCCATCAAAAGCTTACTAGCTCCAATGGTGCCATGAGAAAAAGTGTGAGAAAATCAATTCTAAAGTGAGCCCACTTCCTGCTTCTTCATCCTCTACCACTTGCCATGTAGTAGAGTGTGTTCTCTTCACAAAGTTCATGACCTAGTGAAGGAATAGCTTGAGTTAGTGTCTCCCTGACGTAGATCATCTTCGGCCTCGAAGTCATCGAAGCAAGCACGTTCGTTCTTCTTTTGAAGCTTCTCTAGAGTCCGGAGTTCACGATCGCAGCGATGGGGACATCTACACGGAGCTAAAGAAGTGAAGGACTAGATCTACAAAGGTTGTAATCCCTTTTACTTAGTAGTAAAGTTGTTTGCTTGCTTTTATTTTCGTCTAATCTCTAGTAAACGATCTTGCATAGGGTTGTTCGGCACATAAAAATTTTGATTGTGGCATGGTTGATGCCTTGTAGAACCTCGTTAGTGTGCCTAGGGACCCTACATCTGTATCTCTATTGTAACTCCAATGATATGCGTGCAAATCAGATGATTTGCGCGACGCTTGATGGAGTTCGATTTGAGTCTTGTATTCGTTTTCAGGCGCACGCGATGCGCTGTAGTATTTCTGCATCTTCCATGATTTCGGAGCCCCGTTGATTTGAGTTGAGTATTGAAATGTTTTAGATTTTGAGGGTTTAAATTAAAATTCGGGGACCAAATTTATTTAAGGGGGGAAAATTGTAACATCTTAGAAAATATAAAATATTATTTTTAGAATTTAATATTAAAATAAATTTTTTTTCCCGAAAACTGTCCGATTTGCGAAATTTGGGGTTTTCGAAAAAGGGTATAAATATATACCGATAATTGTGAAATAAATGGAAATTAAAATGATTTATTCATTTAGAAATATATTTAAAGGATTTGGCATTTTTAATATTTATTATATGCAGTTTGGACAAAAAACCCGATTAGTGCACTGCTAATCACGATTAGGCCAAATCCGTGTTTCTACAGTTTTCATGGTTAGTGCACCATGACATGTTTTATTTGGTTACATGTTCATTTGTGTTGTTTTATGTTATGCTTTTATTGTGGTGAGAAAAGAAATGAAAGGGAAAAGGTGTCGTGATGATTGAGAAGAGAGAGAGAGGGGACATAATGATGAGAATGAGCATGCTAGGAGAGAGAATGAGAGTGAGAAAGAGAGAGAGGGGGAGAGTGCTGCCCATATCTTTTCCCCCACCATTTCCTTCATCTCCTTCTTCATCCTCAAGCCTTTCATTCTACCCTCATGACCCATCTCCAACCTTTCATCAAAGTCCCATATGTAGGGTTCCTAGGCACACTAATGAAGTCTCACAAGGCATCAACCATGCCAATTTCAAATTTTATGAGTGCCGAGAAACCCTAATACGGATCGTCGACTAGAATTTTAGGCGAAAAAGGAAACTAGTTAACATCTTAACTAAAAGTGAGAAGCTACAACCTTTGTAGATCCGGATATCCACTTCCTTAGCTCCACGTAGTCATCCCCTCGCTGTCCATCTCGAATCCCGGACTCTCGCATTGGCTTCATCGGAGAAATGAGCGGAATAGTCGTCGGCTACGATGCCGAAGATGATCTACGTCGAGGTTACACAAGATCAAGCTCTAACTTCACCAAGTCGTGAAACTTATGAAGAAAACATCCTATACTACTTGGCAAGAGGTAGAGGGTGAAGTAATAGGAGGTGGGTTCAGTTTAGAATTGGATTTCTCACTTTAGAACTCAAGATGCCATTAATGGAGTCTAGTTTTCTTTCTTGAAGAAGAAGGAGAAGATGAAGATAGAATATGATAAAAGTATTTTATAATAGAAAAGAAATCAATACTTATCATATCCTAACTAAGGTCAAGTGTAGAGAATAGACCATGGTAAGTGGGAATGGTTAGGGTTAAGCATGAAGACAAAATGGTCTCTTTAGTCAAAGCTTCATGAAGCTTCAACAAGCTTCATGATAAAAAGAAACCATTTTATTTTCTTTTATCCATTTAAATAAATAAAGAATGGATAAATAAATGAGTGAATAAATCAAAAACCCTAACCATTATCATAACCACGGTACAATTCTTTACACAAAGCCAATATGCATGCATCATCAAGCATGATACAATCAAGTGCACAAAAGTATATCACATATACAACTTGTGAACTTCAAGTGAGAAAATCCATTTAAAGTGAACCAATACTAGTTAATGCAAAGTAATATATCAAATATATAATTATACATTAAATCATTAAATCAACATTTGATTCAATGATCCGGTCATGTCGCACATAACCGACTAGTATCCAATGTATCGATTTATTGAATCAATGATTCGATAACTAGGTCATATCGCATACAACCAATCGAAACATTCATCGCGAGAATGAAATACGGTATCACATACACGCATTATTCTCGGTCCCGCACATATCTCACATGCGCCCCTATTTCGTTTCGCTTGAGCCAGGAAACTTCTGTGTAGGACTCTAAAGACTCGTCAATACGCCGGCAGCAGATGATGATCATATCAATCACCCACAAGCTGCAAGCGGTCTGCCAAACGTAACGGCCACCCGGGTATTGAGCGATCAGAAGATCGATGAGCTAGCCCGCTCACACTCCTGTGAATCCAACCAGTAACACTTACCGTACAGTCCGGTCTGTTCGTCTGATATGTCGCATATCAAGTCTAGGGGTGGTAAACGTCAGACCCCAATAACCGATAAGTCATGCCGATGTGAGGCTCATAACGGGTCGAGAAACTACTGGTAACACCTACCAGCAAATCTCTGATCAGCCCTGGCCAGGGACTTCCCTGTTACGGCCAATCGAGCACAGCGCAACATCAACCCCCAATACCGGGAGAGACGAAACCCCTCCTATCGCTCATTGCCTCCATGTGACTCGGGACTGTACCCAAAGACCACCGTTTTGCACGCCCTCATGGACATGGTAAGGTGGAGATCAAAGCACAGTGGGAATCACACAAGACTCTATGACGATCTCGGGTCTACAGACTAACCTGTACAAGTGTCACCTGAGAACTGCCATCTGACGTGAGGTATAATACCATCTGGGAGTTCTCGGCGAGTCCGTCCAGTGTACCCAGTCTCCACTGAGCACCCGTACACCATCTCTGATGTCAAACACCAATGGATATGGGATCATCCATCGCCAATCTCATGGGTCGAGAAGCGTATACGCTAGTCTACACTGGTATATCGATGCCCCGTCTCGATACACCCACGACTAGGGACCTTGAAGGATGTACTTATGGACTACCATGTCCCCACTAGTATGATCTGCATCATAATCCAGGTAGTCAAGTACACATCCTAAGGGCTTTACCAACATGTAACTATAAGACAGTTTAAAGAGACTAGTGTACATGTTAAGATAAAGAGCAATCAGATAGCATACTATCATATCGAGCAAGAAAGTCATCTCTATATATGTCCAAGCATCCAATATAATATACATCATCTGTACAATACCGGCCTCTAGGGCACACATACAACTAACAATCTCCCACTTGCACTAGGGCCAGCTGCTGTAGTATCGCATACCGAGCATCCCGAAGAGTCTCTCAAACTGTATCTGTGGAATGGCCTTCGTGAGTGGATCCGCCGTGTTGTTCTTCGTGTCAACCCTCCTGACCTCGATCTCCCGGCGATCAACTATCTCCCGGATCAGGTGATACCGCCTCAGAATATGCCTGGATCGCTGATGGGACCTAGGTTCCTTGGCCAAAGCCACCGCTCCATTGTTATCGCAATACAAAGGTATTGGATGCTCAATGGATGGAACCACTCCAAGTTTAGTAATGAACTTCTTGATCCAGACAGCCTCTTTAGCAATATCGTTGGCAGCGATGTATTCAGCCTCCATCGTCGAGTCTGCCACGGTTTCCTGCTTGGAACTCTTCCAGCTAACCGCCCCTCCGTAAAAGGTAAAGACAAATCCCGACTGCGACTTAGAGTCGTCCTTATCACTCTGGAAGCTCGAATCGGTAAAGGACTCCACTTAGAGTTCTCCGTTACCATACACCAAGAGCATCTCTTTAGTCCTTCGCAAGTACTTGAGAATGCTCTTCACAGCTGTCCAGTGACTCTCTCCAGGATCAGCTTGATACCTGCTCACTACACTTAGTGAGTATGCTACATCGGGTCTGGTACATAGCATCGCATACATGATAGAGCCTACAGCCGAAGCATAGGGTATCCCTTGCATGCGAGCTCTCTCCAAATCAGTCTTGGGAGACATCTCTTTGGAGAGAGTGACTCCAGAGATCGTGGGTAAATTCCCACGCTTGGATTCTTCCATACTAAACCTCTTTAGTATGGTGTCAATGTACCTTGATTGGGACAATCCCAATATCCGTTTGGATCTATCTCTATAGATCCTAATTCCCAATATGCATGAGGCATCACCAAGATCTTTCATTGAGAATCTTTGTGATAAGAAGAGCTTGACCGATTGCAGCATAGGAATATCATTTCCTATCAAGAGTATGTCGTCTACGTACAATACGAGGAAGACAACCTTACTCTCTGCCACCTTCTTGTAGATACAAGGTTCATCTGGGTTTTTGACGAAATCAAACTCTTTGATAACGACGTCAAAGCAGATGTTCCAACTCCGCGATGCTTGCTTTAATCCATAAATGGATTTAAGCAGCTTGCACACTTTCCCGCTTCTCCCACTGTTTACGAAGCCCTCTGGCTGAGTCATGTACACGCACTCTTCTAAATCACCATTTAGAAAGGCGGTCTTAACATCCATTTGCCAGATTTCGTAGTCATGATATGCAGCGATGGCAAGCATGATCCGGATGGATTTAAGCATAGCCACTGGAGAAAAGGTTTCGTCATAATCCACACCTGGTCTTTGACGAAAGCCCTTTGCAACAAGTATAGCTTTGAAAGTCTCCACTTTCCCATCTACACCAAGTTTCTTCTTGAAGATCCACTTACTCCCAATGGGTTTTACCCCTTCAGGAGCAACTTTCAAAGTCCATACTTTGTTGGTGTACATGGATTCCATCTCGGACCGCATAGCATCCAGCCATTTCACTGAGTCCCTACTCGTGATGGCCTGCTCGAAGCTAGTTGGGTCATCATCCTCCATGATGCAATCCTCGCTCCCACCATCCATGAGAAAACCGTAGTATCTCTTAGGTGGGTGAGGAACCCTACTAGATCGGCGGAGTGGCTGGGGTTCATCGGGAACTAACGAATCCTCTGGTTCCACCAGATCTTCTGTTGTAGCTTTTGTAGCTGGAACCTCTTCCAGTTCTACCTCATGACCACTAATCTCTTTTTCAAGAAATTCCTTTTCTAAAAAGGTGGCATGCCGAGAAACAAACACTCTTTGTTCCTCAGGGTGGTAGAAGATATACCCTTGTGAATTCTTAGGATATCCTATAAATTTGCATAAAACAGACCGTGCCTCGAGTTTGTCCGGATTTTGTCGTTTGACATAGGCTGGACAACCCCATATCTTAACATAGTTAAGACATGGTCTCTTTCCTTTCCATATCTCATATGGAGTTGTAGGCACAGATTTGGTGGAGACCATATTCAATAGATGTATGGTTGTCTCAAGCGCATACCCCTAGAAGGAAATATGTAACTCAGCTGTGCTCATCATAGAGCGCACCATATCTAATAGGGTGCGGTTCCTCCGTTCTGATACACCATTGTGCTGTGGTGTATATGGAGGAGTCAGCTGAAAGAGAATCCCATTCTCTTTTAGGAAGTCCATGAATTCATTGCTCAAGTATTCACCTCCTCGATCAGATCGAAGGATTTTAATACTTTTTCCGGTTTGGTTCTCGACTTCTTGTTTATATTCTCTAAATTTCTCAAAAGTTTCAGACTTGTGTCTTATCAAGTACACATGTCCGTATCTTGAAAGATCGTCAGTGAATGTAATAAAGTACGAAGAACCATCCCTGGCATGTGTAGACATGGGACCGCATACATCACTATGTATTAGTCCCAAGAGTTCGGTAACTCTTTCTCCGTGTCCCGTAAACGGAATTTTGGTCATCTTGCCTTTGAGACATGACTGGCAAGTGTCATAAGATGAAAATTCGAATGGTTTCAAATATCCATCCTTATGCAACTTAGCCAGTCGTGTAGCATTGATGTGACCCAGTTTACAATGCCACAAGTAGGATTCGTTCAGTTCTGAACTCTTCCTCTTGTGTGTGTTTGTTATGCTCAGAACTATTGATTGATTTAGAACATAAATGCCATTGCACAACGTGCCTGATCCAACCAACTTTTGGTTACGGAAAATGTTCATAACATTGTCCTGTAATACAAAATTATATCCCTCTTTACTCAATAAAGAAACCGATATAATGTTGCATATCAGGTTCGGCATGTAATAGCATTCGTTCAGAACCAATGTATTACCAGTTGGTAATGCAAGGTGATATTCCCCGACAGTCTTAGCTGCAACAATTGCACCATTTCCAACTCTAATGTTTTTATCACCTTCTCCAAGTTCTCTACCTTTCCTAAGCCCATGTAACTGATTACATATATGGGATCCTGACCCGGTATCTAATACCCAGGACGAAGAGCAAATGGAGAAACAGTTCTCTGTAACGAACACACCTGAAGAAAATGCATCAACATGTACTTTCTTCAGTCGGGTGGCATGGGAATCCTGGTATTCCCCTATATCCTGTTCAGTCCTATAACTCTTATAAGAAAGAACGGAACCAACGTTCCCCAGCACAGTATAACATGCGGGTTCGGTCAATACATCCAAATTATTATCTTTATTAGGGCATGACATGGTCGCTACCTGGAGAGAGAGAGAAGAAAACACTTTAGCGTATGCTCTTGCAAGATCAGATTGGTTATTATCTTATCTAATCAGGATGGCTCCCACTGGTTTTTATCAAATCTTCCTTCAAACCTTAAAAGGAAAGACTAGCCGGGATTAATTACACACTACAAGTTCGCCAATCTTTCAGCCAGGCCAGTGTCGGTACTTTGAAGGAGGTCCCCCGTGCTTTCGCACGAACCTAATTAATGTAAACCTCGTTTTCCCAGAGGCGTAACCCCGTTGACACCTTTCTAGACACCTACTTGATCAGCTAATTACAATGTGTAAAACTCTCCCAGGAGTAACTCTTACTCGCAGTGGGTATCGGGATCCAACTATCTCATAGAAGGTATGCAATCTCATTGCAAATTTGAACACTTGAAATTCCCGATAATACTTTTGCCCCTAGCGTGCTATGACCTTGACGAAAGCCAACAAACCACAGCCCGCTAGTCAAGTTCAACCCGTACATTTCTTGACTGAATTAAACCCACCCGCACGACCCTTTACGAAAGCCAACAAAGCCGTACGACTACCCTAATCCAGTCGCATCATATGCAGCAGATAAGCAGCACATAGCTACCGCACACTACACCTTGACGAAAGCCAACAAATGTAGCACGAATACTATATGCAACTTGTCTGAAATAACGGAGGGCTACGACAGGTTTTTCTGAAAACCTATTGCGTAATGAACTTGATATCGTTGTAGAATCAAATGAAGTTTTGAAATGGAGTGATTTTGAGGCTTTTCTAGTTTTGCTAAAGGGGTCACTCCCGGTGAAGGGATCGTCGGCCCTTTCCTCGTCGAATGAGGTGCGGGATATATCATATATATCACTGTGCAAAGCAGAAACTATAGAAGCAATCAAAAAACAAACCGAGTGTGTAGCATCTGCCAGTTATTGCTAAAGGAGTCACTCCCGGTGAAGGGATCTCGGTCCTTTCCTCATCGAATAAGGTGCAGGGTATATCATATATACCGCTATGCAAAGCAAAACTGTAGCTACCCCTTTTATTTAAAATTTGATTCTACAACATCTTTTAGGTTTCTTCTCTTTCATTAATCACATTAATGAAGTCCCGTCATTTAAGTCACCTAAACATCACAGATAAATACGACGTACACTTATGCCATCCGCATTCGCCTCGATGTCCCTTCGTGCACCGTTAGGTTAGGTAACTAACGACAGAGCAGGGCAGGGCTAGTGCGGGTGCAAAACATAAGTAACGTCTATATAATATATCATATATATTATATACTGTATCTATCACAGAACATCACATGATCACATCACAGATATCGCAGCAGAAGAAACAAATGAAACATTGGATATACTAGGACGTCCGTGTTTTCAATACGAGCCAGTATAAAACACGGATTCCACGGTCGTGATGAATAGCCAATCCCACACCCCTAGACCCCTACGAGAGCGGCAAGCAACCCTACCAATTCTAGGGTTAGGAGACACGGACTCGACTCCTCGAGATGGTCTCCCACTGGACCCTAAAACCCGGTTACTTGTGCTCCCCTCCTTGGGTCTATCCTAATGCGGAAATGTAAATAATATACAAAAGGTGACAACTTCCGCAACCTGGAAGTGCCCCAAATAAAAGAATATTACATACAAGTTTTTACATGAATGAAAATGAAAAACACTCATCTCACATAAAAAAACCCGGCTATTCAAACACGACGATCCAATATAACACATCCAGCAACACATAACATCACATGTTATCAACGTAAGTAAATATGCGCATCCCAATTGTCGTTGACATATAGCAACGAAACCGGCGATATCACATATTACACTTACGGTCACAGAAAAGAAAGTATAAAACTACAACAATTGGAATCCGCAACCTCTATAGACATCGCATGCCTGATCAAATGAAATACTTAGACATCACATGCCTAACAATTATAAACCACGCATTTTAGTCTCATTACCGAAAACTCTTTTCAATATCAAGTGAGACTAAACTGCCAGATTTATAACATTCATTCAGTTATCTCATAACTGTTTGTGAATTCCAATTATTGTATCCCATTCCGGATAAATAGAAAATATTAAACTTTCCGATCGAACATTCGAACACCCAAGTTTTCCCGAAACCGTTCAACACACGAAATAAGTTCAAAGACATTCACTTCATGCCTCAGTACCAACGGTCCAGCCGTAGAAGAGTCAAGCCAACGCCTCACATGTGGCACGCCGTACTGCCCCAAACCCGAAGGTTCAAAGGGCAGTTCAAGACGGTCACATAATCGAGTTAAGGTTTGTTGTCTTCTAGAGGGACCATCGCGTTACTTGCACTACTCAGAACGTCTTTAAACCACAGAAAAATCCAACACTTGGAAATTTTCCGGCAGGGGAAAAGGTGGGTATTTATATCCAGTCGAACTTTTTAACATATTCTAAAGTTATCCGGAAAAACACATAGACGAAATTTAATAATCCGAACGAATCTACGATTCCCAATGCAACCCCAGAACACTCAACTCTTGAGTCAAACTAAAAATTCCCAGAAAACTCAGCATAATAAAATAGGAGTTACTGTGCAAACATGGAAGGATGACGTCATCATACAGCCGCGGAACAGCCGCAGAAGCTAAGCTTCTGCCGCGGTTCCGCCGCACTATGAACTCTTCATTTGGAAAAATTTGCACCGTAATTCTTAGAATTTCCTGCTGAATTTTTTAAGCATTTTTAATCTGGAAAAATCCCAGTTTTTAGAAAAAGTCCAGAGAGCGTGGAAAATTTAGGGTTTCGGGTTCGATCGGGTTTAAAACATCGTCAAAGCATCGCTTAAGGCTCTAGCTAGGCTCTGATACCACTGTAGGGTTCCTAGGCACGCTAATGAAGTCTCACAAGGCATCAACCATGCCAATTTCAAATTTTATGAGTGCCGAGAAACCCTAATACGGATCGTCGACTAGAATTTTAGGCGAAAAAGGAAACTAGTTAACATCTTAACTAAAAGTGAGAAGCTACAACCTTTGTAGATCCGGATATCCACTTCCTTAGCTCCACGTAGTCATCCCCTCTCTGTCCATCTCGAATCCCGGACTCTCGCATTGGCTTCATCGGAGAAATGAGCGGAATAGTCGTCGGCTACGATGCCGAAGATGATCTACGTCGAGGTTACACAAGATCAAGCTCTAACTTCACCAAGTCGTGAAACTTGTGAAGAAAACACCCTATACTACTTGGCAAGAGGTAGAGGGTGAAGTAATAGGAGGTGGGTTCACTTTAGAATTGGATTTCTCACTTTAGAACTCAAGATGCCATTAATGGAGTCTAGTTTTCTTTCTTGAAGAAGAAGGAGAAGATGAAGATAGAATATGATAAAAGTATTTTATAATAGAAAAGAAATCAATACTTATCATATCCTAACTAAGGTCAAGTGTAGAGAATAGACCATGGTAAGTGGGAATGGTTAGGGTTAAGCATGAAGGCAAAATGGTCACTTTAGTCAAAGCTTCATGAAGCTTCAACAAGCTTCATGATAAAAAGAAACCATTTTATTTTCTTTTATCCATTTAAATAAATAAAGAATGGATAAATAAATGAGTGAATAAATCAAAAACGCTAACCATTATCATAACCATGGTACAATTCTTTACATAAAGCCAATATGCATGCATCATCAAGCATAATACAATCAAGTGCACAAAAGTATATCACATATACAACTTGTGAACTTCAAGTGAGAAAATCCATTTAAAGTGAACCAATACTAGTTAATGCAAAGTAATATATCAAATATATAATTATACATTAAATCATTAAATCAACATTTGATTCAATGATCCGGTCATGTCGCACATAACCGACTAGTATCCAATGTATCGATTTATCGAATCAATGATTCGATAACTAGGTCATATCGCATACAACCAATCGAAACATTCATCGCGAGAATGAAATATGGTATCACATACACGCATTATTCTCGGTCCCGCACATATCTCATATGCGCCCCTATTTCGTTTCGCTTGAGCCAGGAAACCTCTGTGTAGAACTCGAAAGACTCGTCAATACGCCGGCAGCAGATGATGATCATATCAATCACCCACAAGCCGCAAGCGGTCTGCCAAACGTAACGGCCACCTAGGTATTGAGCGATCAGAAGATCGATGAACTAGCCTGCTCACACTCCTGTGAATCCAACCAGTAACACTTACCGTACAGTCCGGTCTGTTCGTCTGATATGTCGCATATCAAGTCTAGGGGTGGTAAACGTCAGACCCCAATAACCGATAAGTCGTGCCGATGTGAGGCTCATAACGGGTCGAGAAACTACTGGTAACACTTACCAGCAAATCTCTGATCAGCCCTGGCCAGGGACTTCCCTGTTACGGCCAATCGAGCACAGCGCAACATCACCCCCCAATACCGGGAGAGACGAAACCCCTCCTATCGCTCATTGCCTCCATGTGACTCGGGACTGTACCCAAAGACCACCGTTTTGCACGCCCTCATGGACGTGGTAAGGTGGAGATCAAAGCACAGTGGGAATCACACAAGACTCTATGACGATCTCGGGTCTACAGACTAACCTGTACAAGTGTCACCTGAGAACTGCCATCTGACGTGAGGTATAATACCATATGGGAGTTCTCGGCGAGTCCGTCCAGTGTACCCAGTCTCCACTGAGCACCCGTACACCATCTCTGATGTCAAACACCAATGGATATGGGACCATCCATCGCCCATCTCATGGGTCGAGAAGCGTATACGCTAGTCTACACTGGTATATCGATGCCCCGTCTCGATACACCCACGACTAGAGACCTTGAAGGATGTACTTATGGACTACCATGTCCCCACTAGTATGATCCGCATCATAATCCAGGTAGTCAAGTACACATCCTAAGGGCTTTACCAACATGTAACTATAAGACAGTTTAAAGAGACTAGTGTACATGTTAAGATAAAGAGCAACCAGATAGCATACTATCATATCGAGCAAGAAAGTCATCTCTATATATGTCCAAGCATCCAATATAATATACATCATCTGTACAATACTGGCCTCTAGGGCACACATACAACTAACACCATACTACCTTCACAAAAGATGATCACCTCCTCACCCTCATCGCAATGGACCAAGCAAGATTAGATTTTGAAGACTTGGAACTTCTAGGCTTTTGCTTGGGTGTAACCACGAGGTATAATCCCTTCCTTTTAGTTTAGTTATGTATTCCTAGCATTTTAGTTTAGTTTAGAATTCGTTTAGTGATGGATTTGTGATGTTGGAAATTTCAAGAGAGGAATTAGGGCTTGTTTGGAATTGGTGTTGGGTAGTGGCTGCCTATAGACCATAGTGTCGACTTTACTGGAAAATACCCGGATTTGAAAACAAAACACGAATTTAGAATTTTTCCCGACATCGAATATTGACAATTTGTGATAGTATTATGGAATCTGGAGTAACCCGGGGGAACTAAAAATAATTTTGCAAAGACAGTGAGGTAAGCAGGTGATTGTGAGTATACCCTAGAGACCCGAGACCCTCCCCTCACTAAGTGGCCGCAGATTTATTCGACTTGGCCTCAAATTGCAGCCAAGTGGTGGGTGTATGGTGTGTATTTTGGTATGTAGCATTGTTATCCTATATCTAGAGCAACCTCATATGCAAAATTTGCTAGTTTGACCTGAGTCAAAATCTGAGAGCACATTAGTGTGATTTTTGGTTATGTTTTCCGTATTTTGATTGCTATGTTGTGATATTTTTATTTGTATTTGGTTGTTGGATGTTTGTACATCAACAACAAGGGATGATTTGTTGGTTTTGCATGCGTGGGCAATTGGTTCTAACCTATAGGCGATCCGTGTGCCGTATCGGTTTTCCGGATTCGATTTTAATAAGCGATTTCGATTGTGTATTATTTTAGGTACCTTCGTGTGGATTCCGAGGTGACGGAGCATGGCGTCATCGACTTCGGCAAGCAAGGAGCAAGGTGAGTGGATCTATATCCACGGGGGAAGTCGGGTGGATGGCGTATAGTGCCCCCACAAGTTTTCGATGGAAACCGATTCATAGTATATGGTTAAGGAAACTTTAATAGAAAACTATAGATAGAGTTAAAAGATAGTTAGAGAAACTATATTAGAATCTAAAGGGTAGTTAGAAGTGATTTGATATGGCTAATATGTGATGACGGAATTTGAGGATGACGTTTGACGATATTGCCGTTTAGGGGACTATAGGACTAGATAGCCGACGTAATTGTGTCATCCGAACCATACCTATTTCCAAACCGAAGAATCGTATGCATCTTTTAAACAGATACCTTGAGCGACATTACGGATTTTCAAACGACATCTTTTCTTTAAAAACATTGTAACCACTACTTTCAAAACTACGATTCGCACCTTTTAAAAACTGATTGTACGGTTCGGGTGTGTATGTTAGATTAGATACGCATGCTTATAGTAAAGGGTAGTATGTTTTGGTGAAGTGACTTTATGTGAGATATGATTATGATAAAAAGAGAATACGATTTAATATGTGATATGATGATATGTTGGTATACGGATGTGAGTCGATTGAGATGATTGATACCCTGCCGGTCCCCTGATATGAGATTGTTATGGATGTGACCTGGGACATAGGTATATTTTTAGATATGTATATCGTGGTGAATCGTGAGTAATATTTCGTACGTGGCGTTAGGTCCGTACCCCTTGGTGTCATATAGGTTGATAGAATCCTTAATGTTTTAATGCCGCCGTACGATGATTTTTCCGTATGTAATGAGTTGACTTGATGATTGATCCATACCCCTGACTAGAAGATGCCGTACGATGGATTATGTCGTACGTGATGTTGTGAGGCTGGATGCCGATTGATAGATTCACCGACTCGCTCTTGTAGACACGTATACTTTATAGCTTTTAGCTGATGATTTACCTTATGCTGCATTCATGTTATTCGCATTGCATTACTTATACCGGTGCTAGTACACCTGCACCATTATCGATGATGCGTATGTTACACGTATACAGATTTGCCGGCTCACACACTTCATCATCGATAATTTCCATGTCACTACACAGTAGAATTGCTGCATCATGATATGACTCCTTGCATAATTTATTGCTATTGTTGCATATGCACCTTTATACGATGTTGCATTTGACTTTGGAGAAATTGGGAACCACAGGATATATTTTTAAACTGGAATCAGTTAAAAGAGCGGTTTTCTCTTAATATGTTACATCACTGTTCCATGTTACATGATATACAGATATGCTTACATTTCTATCATATGTCGCATACATCATGCTTTATGATTTTACGCATCGAGACATGCAGTTTTCATGAGATTTCTGGATTTGAGAACCGTGGCTATTTCAAAGGAAAGTATGTACTGTTTTAAAAACCCAGTTTCTCTTGATATGATATTTCAGTGCGTCCACCATGCATTTTCTCGGTTCTGAGACGTGTGCTTGAAACCCGATTCGAGGAATGGACGATCCATTTGCGGGTTCATGGTGGACCCGGTATGGTACCCCGGGGCGAGAATGGATCTGTTGTGCTGTAGACGGTGAGCCTGGCAGAGGGACCACTACCTACCGGTGATAGCATTTGGGCTCGGCGGATATCCGGAGGATACCGACCGGAATCGAGAGATGATATGGGCCGATCCGGATTGATGGAGCCTGAGATATGAGGATTTACGTGTCGATGCTGGACACGGGTTTCATGATGTTTTTGAGTGTCGATGCTGGACACCCAGATTCCATGATTTTGATGTGTCGCGAGGGACACACGTTGATTTATATCCTCATACTTCCATGCATATGATTTTATAATATTTACATGCATGATGTTGTTGTGTCATTGGTTGACACGTGGACGGGATCCACTTGCATACATACATTGATGATGTGGTTGCATACAGACATTGATTATATTGTTGGATGGTATCCACATGCTGATTGTCATTGATATTAGTGTTGGCACATATACAGACCCGGTCACCCTAGATATCATAGTATCACCTTTATGATATAGTTGACCTAGGAGTCGTTGTTTATTCGATTTCTACTTGTTGATGTTTTTCTACTCACAAGTTGGCAAGTCACCCCCGTTGTGCCACAGTTCTTGCAGGTTGACCGCATGGATCAGTAGCGGTATCGCTGGCACATAGCTTCATTTGGGTGTTTTGAGGTGGTAGGTGGGAAATTTGTATCGTACCCACTCTTGTATTTATATTTCATATTGTATCTAGTCAACTCCATCAGTCAAAACTAGTAATTGTATAAGTAATGAGGCTTAGTGAGACTTGTGGTTGTGAGACTTAGAGCGAGGGGTTTTCCGCTACTTGTGGTTCTGATGTCTTGCTTATTTCTTTATCTTTTGTTGTGAACTTCGCCGTTGGGCGTCGTATACTTATATATACTGTCTTGCATGGTTATGATCCGCCGTTTGGCGAAGAGTTAGCTCTCGCTTGGGGATGCCTTTATTATCATTATGTATTTGTGGATTTGGATCAAAAATATAAAGGAGGTGCTGCCCAAATTTTTAAAAGACGAAACATGTTTTCAAACTAGAAATTTTCACTTGCATTTTCATGTTCCTTTTCTATGCATTTAAAGAAACTTGATTTCATTATACCTTTATTTCAAAACTTCACCTCTTTTATTTTCTTAAAAAGGTTTAGATTTCTGGGTTTCAGCTTACTTGAATTCCGTTACGCCTTTAGACGTTGTGTGATTTAAGTGCCGGTCACGAGCTAATATTTTGGGTCGTGACAGTGCGGGACCGAGATTAATGCGCGTATGAGATACCGCATTCTATTCTCACGACTTGTGACATTGGTCGGTTATATGTGATATAGCCGGCTTATCGGATCAAGTGTTGATTCGATAAGCTGTTACATTTGATATTAGTCGGTTGTATATGATATAACCAGATTATTGAATCAAGTAATTATTTGATAATTTAATGGATAATTATATATTTGATATATTAATTTTCATTAACTAATATTTGCTCACTAAGTATTTCTTTTCTCACAAGTGTGCATATAATATATATGTGATATATATTAATGTACATTTTATTGTGTCATGCTTGATGATACATGAAACATGGGTGTATGAGACTTACACTATAGTTAGCATAATCCTAGGGTTTTTTATTTATCAAGGTAATTCAAAAATGGTGAATATTTGGCATGGCTACAAGCTTGTAGAAGCTTGTGGAAAACATTGACCAAGTCCACTCTTTTTGTTTCACTTGTAGATATTTATTAACCCAACCATCGTACAAACCATAGTCAAGTCTCTACATGAGTTAGTATATGACACTAACTCACCCATGGTTCACATTCTCACCTAATGAGTTCATTCTCTCTTGATTTTTTCTTCATATTCTTCTTCATTGAAAAAGCTTGCTAGCTTTTATTCAAGTGAGAAAATAATGTGAGAAAAATAAAACTATAGTAAGCTCACTTCCTACTTCATCATCCTCTACTACTTGCCATTTAGTTTAGGGTGTTTCTTCACTAATCTATAATTAGTGAAGAGGAAGCATGAGCTTGAGTCTCCTCGACGTAGATCATCTTCGTGTTGGGTTACGGCAGCGCCCAGGCCATCTTTCCGAGGCCAAATGCGGAACAAAAACTTTTCAAAACATGGCGCTACCAAAACCAAATACCCGAATCGTTCCATTAACCCTAGCAACTACTAAGAAGTTAGAATGGCTATATCGATCGATCCATGTCCTTCGGTCTTTAGCCACCATCCTTAGTTCCTCGCGGCATCTCTGATCAAGCTCGATCTCCGGTCTCCTCGTCGAAATGGCACCACGTCAAGGAATATTTTTATGGGCTCCCGCTTCAAAACCGAAGCAACTCGAAAATGAAGTTTGCGAGCCGACATGTCCAAGGTGAAGTAGAGAATGTGTGTGATAACTTTGTCCCATACACTCAATGATTCTCAACTCATGAGATAGAATGAGTGGAGGTTAAAGAAGAAGCCATTGATGAGGAGATGGTGAGCTCAAGAGAAGAAAGAAGAAGAAGAAGAAGAGCTTGCTATTGTGTGGACTAAATTGAGAGAGATAGAATGATATCTCAAGAGAAAACCCCTCACTAGTGGCTGCCCTCTCTCTCTCCCCACCCATCAATTCCACACAATAAACAAACATGAAAATAGTCATAGCATAAGAAAACACACCATGAGTCATCACCCATGCACATGCCACATTTAATGTTCTTTATGATGACTTGAGCTCACCATTTCCACCTAATTAAACATTTAAACCAAAATGTTTAATCCAACAAAAAAATATGGCATCAACTAAAGTAAACTCGTGACGGATCACAAGAATACCCCTCATCTGTATATACATACATGTATCTGCATTCCGACTGAACACGAATACAATGAGACGAAAGTAATCCAACAAATCTAATATTAGGATCCGGCTTAAACCAAAGCCCACTAGTATGATCCGTCCAATCATGATCCGTGCACAAGTGCACGTATATGATCGAACCCTGCCATAAAACCATACGTCCTCTACAACGTTTCGCCCGAACTTGGGAAAACTTTCTGTGGGGGACTCTAAAAACTCGTCAATACGTTGGCAGTGGGTTTAACCACAAGCACGTCAGTGGTACTTACTGTACATAATGGCTACCCATGTATTGACAAAAAGGGAAGCTGACGAGCGAACTCATCATGAAACCCTATTGAGCATGTCAGTGACAATATCCTTATAGTCTGGTCTGTTCGTCTAAGAGTATCTCATATCGGGTCTAGGGGGTGGATAAAGTCAGACCCCTAACAACGCGATAATTCATGTTGGTATGAAGCCCATCACCACCAGAGAAACTACCGATCCTAGATAGGTAATTCTCGACTACTTTGGCCAAGGTTTTCTGGTGATGGCCACCCGTGCACTGTGCGACATCAACCCCTGTTCATATCAGATTTTTGCATTTTTATACCGCCCAATTTTTATCATATTGCTTATCGGTAGGTACTCTTGAGCCGTGTTTGCTAATCAATTACAGGATACAGGTTCTCGGCTCTAAAGGGTGAAATTCATGGAAAAACACGACAAAACCCGGGTTCCTGCCAACCACAGATAAAACACGGGTCTCCGCTCTCTATTCGTATGTTGCCGCACACCAGTTTAAAAGACAAAATGGCAAATCAATGTCATTTTCACGCACAAGGCTCAATGGCAACACAAGATCCAAGAATTCTACGCGGAGCTCAAGAAAATCATGACAAAAAGATCCATATCCAATCACCTTTTGATCAACAGAAATTCTGGAAAAATCGTGAAGCAATTCTGAGAAAAATCATATACCAGACTAATGGGCACAGCAAACCAGGAAAAGCCACCAAAAAATGAAGAACCAATTCCTCTAAAGTGTTGCGGTTCCGCGGCACTAGCAGGCTTAGGCCGCGGAACCGCGGCCGTACTGTGGCGGCAGAAGGTGGGATTTCAGGGGTACTTTGGACATTTCATGTAGAAGCAGAATTTTGCCCTAGGTTTCCATCTCCCTGCCTATAAATAGCCCAGAACCTTGTGAAGCCAGGTGCTTAATCTTTTATTTTTTTAGGTTTTAGAATACTTGTTGTTCTTCTTCCTCTTCTCATCTCTTCTCCATTGAAAAACTTGTAGTGAGCTTTTGTGAGTGAAGAATGATGAATAAAGAAGTTCATTTTGTTATTATACTTGTCTTTCTCTTGTTATGTTAATTGCTTGTAATCTTTAATCGATAATTTAGTTGTTGTTATTTATTGTTGTTTCTTTCTTTTCTCTTTTCCTTTATTCTTAAAACAACCATGATGCTTACGCTTGATCCTTGCCAAGGTCAGGTCGCAAATAGCTAGTTGTTATCTTCTAATCTCTTTCTTTCTATCTTCCTCCTTTGTTTTATTATTCGTTCTTCTTGTAATGGGTGAATAATTTCCATACTTGTTAGGGTAGGATAAGGGAAGTTTGAGAGAAGGAAATCTCTCTCACTCTTTCCTTGCCCAACATCTTAAATCGACTCTCGTTAATTGAACCACAATCCGCTCCTTACGGCACCCTATCCTACATGATAGCGGTGATTCCGTAGTGAGACCGGTTGTAGTTGAATTAACCAGAGGTTATGGCTAAGAGCTAAGAACGGACGGACAAGCACCAAAAGGAAGAACTTAAGCGTTAGAAAGCCTAGCTTATACTCGCAAGTTCCTAGTCGTGCTAATCCCCGTTGTTGCCGATTACCGTAACACCGATATTAAGAGTGGCAACGAAAGAAGTGAGCGACTCCTAACTCAAACTAACCTAATCCTAACCCTAACAAGCTCTCTTTACATATCATTTTAACACTTAGATAATCACAAACAAATCTGGACTTTTGGACTTAACTCGTTAAAGCACATAGAAAAAGATTCCCATCTCCCTGCGGACGACCCGTACTCAACCGGCTAGCTACGAGCGAAACCGTTTTGATTGCGGTAATTAACTAAACTGGAACACGCAGAATCCCTAACAATCAACCCCCAATACCGGGAGAGACGAATCCCCGACGATCCGCTCACTGCCTCCATGTGGCTCGGGACTGTACCCAACTAAAACCTGTTTGCACGACTCCTTTGAGCCGTGGTAGGGTAGTAATCAAAGCACAGTGGGAACTCACACGAGACAAATGATGATCTCAGGTCAAAAAACTAACATGTACACATGTCACCTGGGAACTGCTATCTGACAATATGTATAATACCAACTAGCAGGTTCCCGACAAGTCCGTCCAGTGTACTCATAACCCAATGAGCACCTGTATACTATCTTAGGTGAACAAACTAACACCAATGGCTTGTGAGACCTGGCCACCGCCACTCGTCGGGGTCTCGATCAGTATACACTAATCTACTCTGGAGTATCGATGCCCAGTCTCGAAACTCCCACGACTAGGGACATTTAAGGATGTGCTTATAGACCCCCATCTCCCACGTATATGATCGACATCATAATGCTGGTAGTCAAGCAAGTATCCTATGGGCTCTATCAACATGTACATTATGATAAAGACAAACCAGATAGCATACTATCATCTTGAGTAAGACTGTTTTATTGGTATAGGTCCTCCCTCAATCATCAAAATCACCTACCTGCGATTACGGTAATTACCTTGAGGGCACTATAGCTAACAATCTCCCACTTGCACTTAAAGCTAATTATTACGATGCCGCATACTCACAACCCGTGTGATACCGAACATCCAACTCCTCTACTAATCAGTTTCACAAAACTCGTTTGAAAAACTAATGTGTTCGAGAAATAGCCTCTGTGAGAGGATCCGCTCCAATGTTTCTTTCTGTGTCTTTCAATATCTCAATTTCGCGGAGAAAGCTATCTCCCGAAATGAGCAATACCTGTCTTAGAATTTGACTGGATATCTGATGGGACCAAGTTCACAAATGAACTCCAAATCCAACAAACTTCTTAGACTATATCATCCACTGAATTTAATCAGTTTCAAGCGCCATGTCATTCCTCAGTATCCCCTTGGACCAACTGTCCAACATACTATCCCTCAGAAGAGGGAAAAACTATAACTTTGACAGTCACTCTGTCATCCATGTCACTTTGGAAGCCTGGAATGATAACCGTCACCCGAAGGAGGCTGCCGTTATCAAATCCCCATAACATCCACTTATGTTCTAAAACTGCTTCCTAACGTTTCTCCAGGATTGGATTAATATCAAATTATTGCATCTGGTGCAAAAACAACATCTGGTGTGGTACTTGACATCTCATGATTGACTCAATTGCCTAAGCAAGTAATATGTCAATCATGCACATCCCTCTCCCCTTTAGTCTGTAAGACACCTTTAGAGAGGGTGACTCCTTCACCTGCAGGTACACCACCATGCCAGGAGCCGTCCATTCTAAAATACTTTTAGAATACTGTCTAAGTATCCAGATTGGGAAAAATACCCAAATCTAGATCTAAAACCATAGATCTAGTAACCAGAATGCTTAATATAATATCCATATCCTATGCAGAGAAACCACTGTGTGACAACCACAGTATAACCGATCGTAGTATAGGAATTTCACTTCCTGCTCTGTGTATGTCATCCAAATACCAGGACATCACACCCTACTACCTTCTTAACAGATCCATCCCCTATTCTGATGAAGTCAAAACCAATGACTGTCACATCAGAAATAGATGATCTATCTCCACTATATCTACTTTAGTCTATAAATAGACATAAGCTACTTGTCCACTACGCTTCCGCTGCTCCCATTGACTACGACAACCCTCTGGCAGAGTCATATACGCGTGCACTTCCAAAGCTAGTTTAGAACGATACTATACTCATCCTCCTGCCGGGTCTCATAGTTTAGAACAGCAGTAATGGCAAGTCTGGGTAAACAAGAACCTCGCTGTCACCGTCCTTGAGAATACCAGAGTACCTCTCGGGTGCCTGGGCTTACCCACCATATCTGCGGAGTGGCTAATGGAATGTCAAACCTAATTAAATCTTTAGGTCCTATTAAATTTTCAGTAATCGTTTGTGGTTCTGGAATCACTTCCAGTTCTACCATACTCCCACTACTATTTTCTGAAAAAGTCCATTTTACTAAAACTGTGGCGAGTCAAGAACAATATCACTATTGATCTTCCAGATGGTAGAAAGTTAACCCTCGTCCAAGCCCGGGTTAACCCACAAACTGCCATTACAGAAACGTGCCTTGAGTTATCCAGAGTCTGGTTTTAAGCATAAGCCGGACAACTCCCCATACCCTAACATCGTTAAGATATGAACCATTCTATATACAATATAGAAACAGAGGCACTGATTTAATTAGAACTAGATTCAAATCATGCAGCTGTCTCCAGTGCATGTCAACTAAATGGAGAGAGGCCGATCAGCATTACTCAACTTAGGAGTGGATCCAATTATGAGTTACCTGAAAGAGAAACAAGTTTCTCAAAACCATTACTATCAACTGAATACCAAACACAAGTATTTACATCTTCGACCACTTTGAAGAATCCCGATACTTGCAACACATGGTTCTCTACTTTATTCTTATACCTATAACTTCTCAAAATTTAAACCTTGTATTTCTACCAAACACTTGTCTAAAAACTAGAGAAGTCACAAGTAAACAGAATATAGTACAAGGACCAACCCCTCTGTCCTATTGGACACTGGACAATATACAATACTTTGTATAAGTCCCCTGAGTTGAATAACTCAAACCCTGTGCGTCGTAGGTTGAAAAATGTACTGTGGTTATGAAGAATTACACCGCTGTTGAATGCTCCTTACCTAACCATCAACTGATATAGGTAAATGTCATCGACATAATTTCAAAAAGTTATATCTCACTTTATAAAATAAATGTACAGATATATCAGTTTGAAATTGGTACATAACAACGGATATTCAAAACCAAATATTTGTCGTCCGGCAAAAAACCCAGGCGATTTTCTCAAATATCACCAATTACAACGAATTCCGATATAATGAGGATGATCACCTAATTCCCAATAACTTACTCCCACTCATCATCTGTAAAACCATACAGATGTGAGAATCATACCTGGTAAATACATACCCTGGAGTAGGGGTCTAATTGGGAAATCAGTTTTATATTAACAACGCACAGTGAAATTGAAACATGAACATGTTTCGAAGAGGTATCCGGGTATTCCTAGTAATGCCTCTTCCATTATCCAGATTCATGACTGTAACCGTATATCTCTTTGCCATCTCTCTAAATCCCTTTATTTGTCTTTACTCATTACCTTCTGTATACCCCCTTAGGCTAAATGGTTTTCTTCCTTCCCTACCGTTCGGCACCATCCTATGGTTTGGAAGAAGACTATTCAATAACCATAATAGGTGTACTATCCTAATCCTAGGAGCACTCGCAACTTGAGAGAAGGTGATGATAAAAGACAACTGAATAATCCTTATTCCTATTTCTCCTGAACCAGAATCCATCCCCGAACTGGAACAAGTTCCTTCGAGTTCGTATATAACCATACGATGGATTTATCCAATGGAAGTGGATGTTCGTAGTGATAGGGGTATTCTGGAGAAATACAAAGGTGAAGTAGGAGTGGCGAAGAAATATGTGGTTTGGTCGTGAATGATAGCAGTCACAATTTACTTTGCTATTTTTCTAATCCCTTTATTTGTCCTTACTTATTATCTTCTGTACACCACACTTAGGCTAATTGGTTTTCTTCATTCCCTACCTTTCGGCACCTGCCTATGGTTTGGAAGTAGACTATCTAATAAGCGCAATAGGTGTACCCTCTCCTAATCCTAGGAGCCCTCACAACCTGAGAGAAGGTAAAGGGAAAAGACAACTGGATAGTCCTATTCAATCTTTCCAGAATCAGAATCAATCCTCGAATCTGGAACAAGTTCTTTCGAGTTCGTATATAACCATAGGATGGATTTATCCAATGGAAGTGGATGTTCGTAATAATACGGGGTGTTCTGAAGAAACTCAAAAGGTAAAAGAAGGAGTGGCAATGATGTATGCAACTCAGACAATCCAAAAGCCGGTGTTTTAAGAAAGTTCGGTTAACTTAGTTACAGAGTTAGAGTCTAGGGTCGAGCCATGGTCGCAGCCAAAGAGAGAGAGAAAAGAAACACTCAGCGTGCACTCTTACCTAGATAAGAATGGTTAATCACTTTATCTAATCAGGAAACCTCCCACTGTTTCCTCAAATTCTCCTCCAAACCTGAAAGAAGAATTAGTCGGGATCACCCGAGGAGTAAACCAACTCATCAGTGGGAATCGGGATCCAACTATCATCGCAAGATAACGTGATGGAATCCACTCACGTTATCACACTCTAGAAGGTATGCGCATGCTTGGCAAGTTTCCTGTATGTTTGAAACTTCCGATGTGATTTTTACCCCAAGCGGCTTATGACCTTGACTAGGTCAACATATCATAAGTCGCAAGTCAAGTTCAACCCTTCATTATCTTGGATTAATTATACCCACCCGTACGAGCCCTTGACTAGGTCAACATGACTGTACAACTGTCCTAACCAATCGCATATCCATGCAGCAGAAAAGTACTACAGAGCTACCGATCACTGCGCCTTGACTAGGTCAACATACGTAGCACGAATACTAAGCAATACTCGTCTGAAATAACGGAGGGCTACGAATGGTTTTTGGCGAAAAACCTTTAACGTAATGAACTTGATATCGTTGAAGGAACCGGAGTGGTTTTATAAATATTTAGTGGCGAAAACTTTTGCTAAAGAGGTCACTCCTGGTCAGGGGATCTCGGCTCTTTCCTCGTAGAATGAGGTGCAGGATATTCCAACTGAATACCATGATGCAAAGAAAAAAGTAATCGACTATAGTGAAGTTATTACTTTGACGCAAACTTCTGCCCAAGGGGTCACTCCCGATGAAGGGATCTCGGCCCTTGCCTCGTCGAATGAGGTGCTGGATATTCATAACCGAATACCTTTGTGCAAAGTAAAAGAGTACGTCTGTAATGTCAGTTTTTTAAATTGGTTCCAGCAACATCAAATAGGTTTTTTTTACTTTCATTGATCTGAATCAACGCAGTCCCATCAATTAATCACACCAGAAAAGAACGAAAATATAATGTACGTATATGCCATCCGCATTCGCCACTGAGTCCCGTCATCACCCGTTAGGTTACTTAACTAACGACAGAGCGGGGACCGGACTAGCGCGGGTGTAAAACATATACAACATCTACTAGTATATATATCAATATATAATAATTGCTCCAGGCATGATAAATGCAACATCACAGATAAGTGATAAGCATCACAGAACAATACAGATAATCTGGGGGCCCCGAGTTTTCTTTGAGCCGCAAATGAAACCCGACATTCCCCTGGTCGTGTGGATAGCTTGTGCAATGAAAACCTAGACCCCTACGGGCGCGGCAAGTTATCCGCCAAAACCAGAAGCGAGGCAGCCCCCTTCAGCAAAGTGAATGGGCCACCCAGCACTTCATGGAATCCGGTAACTTAAGCACCCCACCTTGAGTCAACCTATACCCCCTACGAGTGCGGCGAATAGCCCGCCAATTCTAGAGTGAAGCTCCCTCCATCCCAAAGCCATGAGATGCGGGCCCGTTGCCCTCTAGAACCCGGCTATCCGTGCACTACACCGTGGGGTTATCCTAGTACAGAAAAGAAAATATGTACAACGGTGACATCGACCTCAACCCGGTCATGCCCCAAAAGAATAATATACAAACAGGCAGTGACGGCAGTCCACATGTCGGATGCTCACCTCGCGATATCAAATGTACAAATACAACTAAACTGTGCTACCATTGCATCCAAGCTATCCACCACGACAATCCGCAACATCACAGCACAACACAGAACATCAACGTGAATGTCACGTTCGTAAATCCGTCTAAAAGGACTATAGCAATTAGACAAGATTTACCGCTCAAATGACATTCACGGTCGTAGATAGTAATGTAATGCACTGTGAACTAACATATTTAAAATCTCGATCGACAAAACTTCCCGAAGTGGACCCCAAGTACAAATCCAGTACTCAAACAAAATCCGGGCCCAAACAAAATATTCCAGAAACCATAATTCCAAATGAAAAACATCCACAAGAAAAATGGTGCACTGAATCAACTGTTCCGCCGCGCAACCGTGGCAAACACAATGGTTTGGCCGCGGTTCCGCGGTGCTACTGTAGGATCGTTCTCTCAAATTTCTTGTGGAGTCTTAGAAAAGCCTGCACGATTTTCTGACATACTGAAAATAATTTTTCGACGACTTTTAAAATTCGGAAGAAACTTGGAAAATGGAATTGCGGTTTCAGAAATTTTGATCGATCGATATTTTAAACATGTTAGAACAAGCTAGTAAAGGTTAATGTCGTGGCTCTGATACCATGTTGGGTTACGGCAGCGCCCCAGCCATCTTTCCGAGGCCAAATGTGGAACAAAAACTTTTCAAAACTTGGCGCTACCATAACCAAATACCCGGATCGTTCCATTAACCATTAACTAGCAACTACTAAGAAGTTAGAATGGCTATACCGATTGATCCGTGTCCTTCGGTCTTTAGCAACCATCCTTAGCTCCTTGCGGCATCTCCGATGAAGCTCGATCTCTGGTCTCCTTGACGAAATGGCACCATGTCAAGGAATATTTTTACGAGCTCCCGCTTCAAAACCGAAGCAACTCGAACATGAAGTTTGCTAGCCGACATGTCCAAGGTGAAGTAGAGAATGTGTGTGATAACTTGGTCTCATACACTCAATGAATCTCAACTCATGAGATGGAATGAGTGGAGTTTAAAGAAGAGCCATTGATGAGGAGATGGTGAGCTCAAGAGAAGAAAGAAGAAGAAGAAGAGCTTGCTATTGTGTGGAATAAATTGTGAGAGCTAGAATGATATCTCAAGAGCAAACCCCTCACTAGTGGCTGCCCTCTCTCTCTCCATCGATCAATTCCACACAATAAACAAACATGAAAATGGTCATGGCACAAGAAAACACACCATGAGTCATCACCCATGCACATGCCACATTTAATGCTCTTCATGATGACTTGAGCTCACCATTTCCATCTAATTAAACATTTAAACCAAAATTTTTAATCCAACAAAAAGATATGGCATCAACTAAAGTAAACTCATGACGGATCACAAGAATACCCCTCGTCTATATATACATACTTGTATCCGCATTCCGTCTGAACACGAATACAATGAGACGAAAGTAATCCAAAAAATCAAATACTAGGATCCGGCTTAAACCAAAGCCCACTAGTATGATCCATCCGATCATGATCCGTACACAAGTGCATGTATATGATCGAACACTGCCATAAAACCATACGGCCTCTACAACGTTTCGCCCGAACTTGGGAAAACTTTCTGTGGGGAACTCTAAAGACTTGTCAATACGTTGGCATTGGGTTTAACCACAAGCACGTCAGTGGTACTAGCTATACATAACGGCTACCCATGTATTGACCAAAAGGGAAGCTGACGAGCGAACTCATCCTGAAACCCTACTGAGCCTGTCAGTGACAATATCCGTACAGTCCGGTCTGTTCGTCTAAGAGTATCGCATATCGGGTCTAGGGGATGGATAAAGTCAGACCCCTAACAACGCGATAATTCGTGTCGGTATGAAGCCCATCACCACCAGAGAAACAACCGATCCTAGATAGGTAATTCTCGACTACCTTGGCCAAGGTTTTCTGGTGATGGCCACCCGTGCATTGTTAGTTGTATGTATGCCCTAGAAGCCAGTATTGTACAGATGATGTATATTATATTGGATGCTTGGACATATATAGAGATGACTTTCTTGCTCGATATGATAGTATGCTATCTGGTTGCTCTTTATCTTAACATGTATACTTGTCTCTTTATACTGTCTTATGGTTACATGTTGGTAAAGCCCATAGGATGTGTACTTGACTACCTGGACTATGATGAGGATCATACTAGTGGGGACATGGTAGTCCATAATTACATCCTTCAAGGTCCCTAGTCGTGGGTGTATCGAGACAGGGCATCGATATACCAGAGTAGACTAGCGTATACACTTCTCGAACCATGAGATGGGCGATGGATGATCCCATATCCATTAGTGTTTGACATCAGAGATGGTATATGGGTGCTCAGCGGAGACTGGGTACACTGGACGGACTCGCCGAGAACTCCCAGATGGTATTATACCTTACGTCAGATGGCAGTTCTCAGGTGACACTTGTGCAGGTTAGTCTGTAGACCCGAGATCGTCATAGAGTCTTGTGTGATTCCCACTGTGCTTTGATTTCCACCTTACCACGTCCATGAGGGCGTGCAAAACGGTGGTTTTTGGGTACAGTCCCGAGTCACAAGGAGCCAATGAGCGATAGGAGAGGTTTCGTCTCTCCCGGTATTGGGGTTGATGTTGCGCTGTGCTCGATTGGCCGTAACAGGGAAGTCCATGGCCAGGGCTGATTCAGAGATTTACTGGTAAGTGTTACCAGTAGTTTCTCGACCCGTTATGAGCCTCACATCGGCACGACTTATCGGTTATTGGGGTCTGACGTTTACCACCCCTAGACTTGATATGCGACATATCAGACGAGGAGACCGGACTGTACGGGAAGTGTTGCCGGTTGGCTCGACGGGAGTTGTAGCAGGTTCGCTTGTTCTCTTCTGATCGCTCAATACCCGGGTGGCCGTTACGTTTAGCTGACCGCTTGCGGCTTGGGGGTGCTTGATATGATCATCACCCACTGCCGGCGTATTGACGAGTCTTAGAGTCCCACAATGGAGTTACCTAGTCCAGGCAAAACGTTGTGGTACACGTATGCGATATGCGCATGGACCCGATTAAAATGCGTGTATAAGATACCGTATATTGATCGGGCGGCTTGCTTTTGGTTAGGGTCGTATGTGATATGGCCGGATTGATAAATCAAGTGTTGATTTATCATTTAACCATTAGTTTCTCAATAGAAATCCTTTCTTGTATTGGATGGATGTATGCATGCATGTATGTTTTTCTTTCTTTCTAGTTTCATGCACATATGGATGTGTATACATACATACATCATCTATCATGGTTGCTTATACAAAGAAAATGGTGGCAATATAAGACTCACACCATGGTTTTATTTATATATATATTATTATTGAATTTGATTTAAAACAAAAGAAAAGGAAAGGATAATTCATGGAACCTTTCTACACTCTTCTTGACCTAACCATGCTCACCCACCATTTAACCATGGATTACTTTTTCTTTTGGGTTTTAACTCAAGTTCAATAATGTTTAAACCATGGTTTGAGATGAGAACAAGAAAATATATATTGATATATTTTCTTTTTCCTTTGACAAGAGAGTCATTCTTTTTACTCTTGAAAAAATATAGCCATCATCTTCTTCTTCCTCTCTCATTTTGCTCTCTAGATTTTTGTAGTGAGCAATATACTCATCAAGTTAGGATTTTGAAGTGAGAAAGAGAACCACAACACCATTCTACACAAGTCTAGCCCACTTTTTTTGGTGTGTTAGCTTCATTTCGTTCTCTTGACCGGGTGAAGTTGCAAGCTTGGACAAAGCGGACTCTGGGTGGATCATCGGTGACCTAGAGGAGTTCAAGCGGAGCTTTTTCAAACCCCAAGTAGCCGAGGAGTCTAGCATAGGGAGCTACAAAGGTTGTACTCTCTAAACCCTAGCTTTTCTTTCATATGATGATGTGAAAATTTTGAAACCCTAATTTTTCTAGGAACGATTCTATGTTCATTAACTTAGCACCCTAAAAATTCAGTTTTTGGTTCATGTGATGCTTCCAAATCCTTCATGAGGTGCTAGGCTAACCCAACATTGGTATCAGAGCCGACCTAGAACATTAGGCGACTATTTTACGAAGTTAAAACTCCGATCGAACCGAAATACAGATTTTTTGATGCTCTCTGGTCATTTTTTCAAAACTGCTGTTTTTCAGAATTAAAAATATGTAAAAAATTCAGCAGGTAAATATAAGAATTACTGTAAAATTCGACAAAGTGAACAGTCCATATTGCCGCGGAAACGCGGCCTAAGCTTGCTTGGGCCGCGGTTCCGCGGCCATTTACATCAATCACTGCATAATTTTTATACAGTAATTCTTTGTTATACTTGTATATTTTTTAGGGTATTTTTAATCTGAATTTGGTGCTGTTTGTTTTGGAGTTGGTTTTGGACTCGTCGATTCGATCGGAATTTTCATTTCGTGGCTTTTCCGGATAAATTAGAAAGTATTGAAGTGTTTGAACGAGTATCATTTGCTCACTTTTCACGGGGTTTAAATATTTTGGAGATACGTGCAAGTTTTGTGGTGGTCCCTCTAGAAGACAACAAACCTTAACTCGATTATATGACCGTCTCGAACTGCCCTTTGAACCTTAGGGTTTGGGGAAATACGGCGTGCCACATGTGAGGCGTTGGCTTGACCCTTCTACGGCTGGACCGCTACTACTGTGTCACACTCCGGTTTTTGAACTCCGCTCAAGTGTTGAGCTTTAGGAAATTTTGGGTATTTGATCGTTCGTTCGAAAACTTTAATACTGTCTAATTATCTGGAATGTGATGCAATGTGTGGAATTCATATTATAAGACATGAATACGAGGTATGTGATACTTCGCATTTATGATGTCTAAATAGAATGTGGATTCCAGATATTGCAGTTTTACACTTTCTTTTCTGTGACCGTAAGTGTAGTATGTCGATATCGCCGGTTTCGTTGCTATACATCAACGACAATTGGGGTATGCATACTTACTTACGTTGATGATATGAGATATTATGTGTTGCTGAGATATGATGTGCAGGATTGTCGCGATTGAATAGCCGGGGGGTTTTTATGTGAGATGAGGGTTTTATATTTTCATTCATGTAAATTCAAATGTAATGTAATATTCTTTTATTTGGGGCACTTCCGGGTTGAGGTCGATGCCACCAGTGTTGTATATTATTTACTTTTCCGCATTAGGATGGACCCAAGGAGGGGAGCATAGGTGACCGGGTTCTGGGGTTCAGTGGGAGGCCATCTCAAGGAGTCGAGACCGGGTCTCCTAAACTCCAGAATTGGTAGGTCACTTGCCGCTCTCGTAGGGGTCCAGGGTATGGGCTTGGCTATTCATCGCGACTGTGGAATCCGTATTTTCTATTGTTGGCTAAATACTAAATATGGGCGTCCTAGTATATCCCATATTATATCTATGTTTCTGCTGCGATATCTGTGATGTGATCATTTGATATGTTGTGATGGATACAGTATATAATATATATGATATATTATATAGGCGTTATTTATGTTTTACACCCGCACTAGCCCTGCCCTGCTCTGTCGTTAGTTACCTAACCTAACGGTGCACGAGGGGACATCGAGGCGAATGCGGATGGCATAAGTGTACGTCGTATTTATCTGTGATGTTTAGGTGACTTAAATGATGGGACTTCATTAATGTGATTAATGAAAGAAAAGAAACCTAAAAGATGTTGTAGAATCAAATTTTAAAATAAAAGGGTAGCTACGGTTTTGCTTTGCATAGCGGTATATATGATATACCCTGCACCTTATTCGATGAGGAAAGAGCCGAGATCCCTTCACCGGGAGTGACCTCTTTAGCAAAACTGGCAGATACTACAACACTCGGTTTGACTTTTGACTGCTTTTGGAGTTTTGCTTTGCACAGTGATATATATGATATATCCCGTACCTTATTCGATGAGGAAAGAGCCGAGATCCCTTCACCGGGAGTGACCTCTTTAGCAAAACTAATAAAAGCCTCAAAATCACTCCATTTCAAAATTCACTAGATTCAACAACGATATCAAGTTCATTACGCTCATGGTTTTTCTGAAAAAACCTGCGTAGCCCTCCGTCATTTCAGATAAGTACTACTTAGTATTCATGCTGCGGTAGTTTGGCCTCCGTCAAGACGTAGTGTATGGTAGCTAACTAGTGCTTATCTGCTAGCATATGATGCGATTGGATTAGGGTATTCGTACGGCGTAGTTTGGCCTCCGTCAAGGGTCGTACGGGTGGGTTTAATTCAATCAAGAAATGACGGGTTGAACTTGACTAGCGCTCTATGGGTAGTTTGGCCTCCGTCAAGGTCATGGGACGCTAGGGGAAAAAGCATTATCGGGAATTTCAAGTGTTGAAATTTGCAATGAGATTGCATACCTTCTATGAGATAGTTGGATCCCGATACCCACTGCGAGTAATTGTTACTCCTGGGAGAGTTTTACACAGGACAATTAGCCGATCAAGTAGGTGTCTAGAAAGGTGTCAACGGGGTTACGCCTCTGGGAAAACGAGGTTTACTTTAATTAGGTCCGTGCGAAAGCACGGGGAACCTCCCTCAAAGTACCGACACTGGCCTGGCTGAAAGATCGGCGAAGTTGTAGGGTGTAATTAATCCCGGCTAATCTTTCCTTTTAGGGTTTGAAGGAAGATTTGATAAAAACCAGTGGGAGCCATCCTGATTAGATAAGATAATAACCAATCTAATCTTGCAAGAGCATACGCTAAAGTGTTTTCTTCTCTCTCTCTCCAGGTAGCGACCATGTCATGCCCTAATCAAGATAATAATATGGATGTATTGACCGAACCCGCATGTTATACTGTGCAGGGGAACGTTGGACCCGTTCTATCTTATAAGAGTTATAAGACTGAACAGTGAATAGGAGAATATCTGGATTCTCACGCCGCCCAAAAGAACATGCATGTTGATGCATCTTCTTCAGGTGTGTTAGTTATTGAGAACTGTTTTTCAGTTCACCCTACGTCCTGGGTATTAGATACCGGATCAGGATCCCACATATGTAAAATGTTACATGGGCTACGTAAAGGTAGAGAACTGGGAAAGGGTGATCATTCCGTTCAAGTAGGGAATGGTGTAAGTATTGCAGCCAAAGCAGTTGGCGAATATCACCTAGTATTACCAAGTGGTGATACAATGATTCTAAATGAGTGCTATTATATACCGAACATGATGTGCAACATTATATCAGTTTCTTTATTAAGTAAAGAAGGATATAATTTTGTAGTAAAGGATAATGTTATGAACATATTCTTAAATCAAAAGTTGATTGCATCAGGATCGTTACATAATGGCATATTCATTCTCAATCAAAATACAGTCCTCAATATACAAAACACAAACAAGAGGAAAAGTTCAGAAATGAACGAATCCTTCTTATGGCATTGTAGACTTGGTCATATCAATGCGACACGACTGGCTAAGTTACATAAAGATGGATATTTGAATTCGTTCAAATTATCATCTTATGATACTTGCCATTCATGTCTCAAAGGCAAGATGACCAAAACTCCGTTTACGGGACACGGAGAAAGAGTTACCGAACTCTTGGGACTGATACATAGTGATGTATGCGGTCCCATGTCTACACATGCCAGGGATGGTTCTTCGTACTTCATTACATTCACTGACGATCTCTCTAGATTCGGATATGTGTTCCTGATGAAACACAAATCAGAAGCCTTTGAGAAATTTAGAGAATATAAACAAGAAGTCGAGAACCAAACCGGAAAAAGTATTAAGATCCTTCGAACTGATCGAGGAGGAGAATACTTAAGCAATGAATTCAGAGATTATCTAAAAGAGAATGGGATTCTCTCTCAGCTTACTCCTCCTTATACACCACAGCACAACGGTGTATCGGAGCGAAGAAATCGCACCCTATTAGATATGGTGCGCTCTATGATGAGTGCAGCTGAGTTACCTATTTCCTTCTGGGGATATGCACTGGAGACAGCTGCATACCTATTGAATAGAGTTCCAACCAAATCAGTGCCTACCACTCCATATGAGATATGGAATGGTAAGAGACCATGTCTTAATTTTATTCAGATATAGGGTTGTCCGGCCTATGTTAAAACCCAAAATCCGGACAAGCTCGAGGCAAGGTCTGTTCTATGTAAGTTTGTTGGATATCCCAAACATTCGCGAGGGTATATCTTCTACCACTCCGATGAACAAAAAGTGTTTGTTTCTCGACATGCCACTTTCTTAGAAAAAGGTTTTCTTATGAAACAGACAAGTGGCATTGAGGTAGAACTGGAAGAGGTTCCAGCGACACAAACTATAACAGAAGACTTGGTAGAACCAGAGGATTCAGTAGTACCCGACGATCCCCAGCCTCTCCGCCGATCTAGTAGAGTTTCTCGTCCACCTGAGAGATACTACGGTTTTCTCATTGACGGTGGGAGCGAGGATTGCATCATGGAGGATGATGACCCAACTAGTTTCGAGCAGGCCATCACGAGTAGAGACTCAGTGAAATGGCTGGATGCAATGCGGTCCGAGATGGAATCCATGTACACCAACAAAGTATGGACTTTGGAAGATGCTCCTGAAAGGGTAAAACCCATTGGGAGCAAGTGGATCTTCAAGAAAAAACTTGGTGTAGATGGGAAATTGGAGACTTTCAAAGCTAGACTTGTTGCAAAGGGTTTTCGTCAAAGACCAGGTGTGGACTATGACGAAACCTTTTCTCCAGTAGCTATGCTTAAATCCATCCGGATCATGCTTGCCATCGCTGCATATCATGATTACGAAATCTAGAAAATGGATGTTAAGATCGCCTTTCTAAACGGTGATTTAGAAGAGTGCGTGTACATGACTCAGCCAGAGGGCTTCGTAGATAGTGGGAGCAGCGGGAAGGTGTGCAAGCTGCTTAAATCCATTTATGGATTAAAGCAAGCATCACGGAGTTGGAACATCTGCTTTGACGTCGTTATCAAAGGGTTTGATTTCGTCAAAAACGTAGATGAACCTTATATCTACAAGAAGGTGGCAGAGAGTAAGGTTGTCTTCCTCGTATTGTACGTGGACGACATACTCTTGATAGGAAATGACATTCCTATGCCGCAATCGGTCAAGCTCTTCTTATCACAAAGATTCTCAATGAAAGATCTTGGTGATGCCTCCTGCATATTGGGAATCAGGATCTATAGAGATAGATCCAAACGGATATTGGGATTGTCCCAATCCAAGTACATTGACACCATACTAAAGAGGTTTAGTATGGAAGAATCCAAGCGTGGGAACTTACCCACGATCTCTGAGTCACTCTCTCCAAAGAGATGTCTCCCAAGACTGATTTGGAGAGAGCTCGCATGCAAGGGATACCCTATGCTTCGGCTGTAGGCTCTATCATGTACGCGATGCTATGTACCAGACCCAATGTAGCATACTCACTAAGTATAGTGAGCAGGTATCAAGCTGATCCTGGAGAGAGTCACTGGACAGCTGTGAAGAGCATTCTCAAGTACTTGCGAAGGACTAAAGAGATGCTCTTGGTGTATGGTAACGGAGAACTCCAAGTAGAGTCCTTTACCGATTCGAGATTCCAGAGTGATAAGGACGACTCTAAGTCGCGGTCGGGATTTGTCTTTACCCTTTACGGAGGGGCGGTTAGCTGGAAGAGTTCCAAGCAGGAAACCGTAGCAGACTCGACGATGGAGGCTGAATACATCGCTGCCAATGATGCTGCCAAAGAGGCTGTCTGGATCAAGAAGTTCATTACTGAACTTGGAGTGGTTCCATCCATTGAGCATCCAATACCTTTGTATTGCGATAACAATGGAGCTGTGGCTTTGGCCAAGGAACCCAGGTCCCATCAGCGATCCAGGCATATTCTGAGGCGGTATCACCTGATCCGGGAGATAGTTGATCGCCGGGAGATCGAGGTCAGGAGGGTTGATACGAAGAACAACACAGCGGATCCACTCAGGAAGGCTATTCCCCAGATACAGTTTGAGAGACTCTTCGGGATGCTCGGTATGCGATACTACAGCAGCTGGCCCTAGTGCAAGTGGGAGATTGTTAGTTGTATGTATGCCCTAGAGGCCAGTATTGTACAGATGATGTATATTATATTGGATGCTTGGACATATATAGAGATGACTTTCTTGCTCGATATGATAGTATGCTATCTGGTTGCTCTTTATCTTAACATGTATACTTGTCTCTTTATACTGTCTTATGGTTACATGTTGGTAAAGCCCTTAGGATGTGTACTTGACTACCTGGACTATAATGAGGATCATACTAGTAGGGACATGGTAGTCCATAAGTACATCCTTCAAGGTCCCTAGTCGTGGGTGTATCGAGACAGGGCATCGATATACGAGAGTAGACTAGCGTATACACTTCTCGACCCATGAGATGGGCGATGGATGATCCCATATCCATTGGTGTTTGACATCAGAGATGGTATACGGGTGCTCAGCGGAGACTGGGTATACTGGACGGACTCGCCGAGAACTCCCAGATGGTATTATACCTTACGTCAGATGGCAGTTCTCAGGTGACACTTGTGCAGGTTAGTCTGTAGACCCGAGATCGTCATAGAGTCTTGTGTGATTCCCACTGTGCTTTGATTTCCACCTTACCACGTCTATGAGGGCGTGCAAAACGGTGGTTTTTGGGTACAGTCCCGAGTCACATGGAAGCAATGAGCGATAGGAGGGGTTTCGTCTCTCCCGGTATTGGAGGTTGATGTTGCACTGTGCTCGATTGGCCGTAACAGGGAAGTCCCTGGCCAGGGCTGATTCAGAGATTTACTGGTAAGTGTTACCAGTAATTTCTCGACCCGTTATGAGCCTCACATCGGCACGACTTATCGGTTATTGGGGTCTGACGTTTACCACCCCTAGACTTGATATGCGACATATCAGACGAGGAGACCGGACTGTACAGGAAGTGTTGTCGGTTGGCTCGACGGGAGTTGTAGCAGGTTCGCTTGTTCTCTTCTGATCGCTCAATACCCGGGTGGCCGTTACGTTTAGCTGACCGCTTGCGGCTTGGGGGTGCTTGATATGATCATCACCCACTGCCGGCGTATTGACGAGTTTTAGAGTCCCACAATGGAGTTACCTAGTCCAGGCAAAACGTTGTGGTGCGCGTATGCGATATGCGCATGGACCCGATTAAAATGCGTGTATAGGATACCGTATATTGATCGGGCGGCTTGCTTTTGGTTAGGGTCATATGTGATATGGCCGGATTGATAAATCAAGTGTTGATTTATCATTTAACCATTAGTTTCTCACTAGAAATCCTTTCTTGTGTTGGATGGATGTATGCATGCATGTATGTTTTTCTTTCTTTCTAATTTCATGCACATATGGATGTGTATACATACATACATACATACATACATCATCTATCATGGTTGCTTATACAAAGAAAATGGTGGCAATATAAGACTCACACCATGGTTTTATTTATATATATATTATTATTGAATTTGATTTAAAACAAAAGAAAAGGAAAGGATAATTCATGGAAGCTTTCTACACTCTTCTTGACCTAACCATGCTCACCCACCATTTAACCATGGATTACTTTTCCTTTTGGGTTTTAACTCAAGTTCAATAATGTTTAAACCATGGTTTGAGATGAGAACAAGAAAATATATATTAATATATTTTCTTTTTCCTTTGACAAGAGAGTCATTCTTTTTACTCTTGAAAACATATAGCCATCATCTTCTTCTTCCTCTCTCATTTTGCTCTCTAGATTTTTGTAGTGAGCAATATACTCATCAAGTTAGGATTCTGAAGTGAGAAAGAGAACCACAACACCATTCTACACAAGTCTAGCCCACTTTTTTGGAGTGTTAGCTTCATTTCGTTCTCTTGACCGGGTGAAATTGCAAGCTTGGACAAAGCGGACTCCGGGTGGATCATCGGTGACCTAGAGTAGTTCAAGCGGAGCTTTTTCAAACCCCAAGTAGCCGAGGAGTCTAGCGTAGGGAGCTACAAAGGTTGTACTCTCTAAACCCTAGCTTTTCTTTCATATGATGATGTGAAAATTTTGAAACCCTAATTTTCTAGGAACGATTCTATGTTCGTTAACTTAGCACCCTAAAAATTCAGTTTTTGGTTCATGTGATGATTCCAAATCCTTCATGAGGTGCTAGGCTAACCCAACATGCATTGTGTGACATCAACCCCAATACCGGGAGAGACGAATCCCCGACGATCAGCTCACTGCCTCCATGTGGTTCGGGACTGTACCCAACTAAAACCTGTTTGCACAACTCCTTTGAACCGTGGTAGGGTAGTAATCAAAGCACAATAGGAACTCACAAGAGACAAATGACGATCTCAGGTCGACAGACTAACCTGTACACATGTCACCTGGGAACTGCTATCTGACAATAGGTATAATACCAACTAGCGGGTTCCCGGCGAGTCCGTCCAGTGTACTCATAACCCAATGAGCACCTGTATACTATCTTAGGTGAACAAACTAACACCAATGGCTTGTAAGACCTAGCCACCGCCACTCGTCGGGGTCTCGATCAGTATACACTAGTCTACTCTGGAGTATCGATACCCAGTCTCGAAACTCCCACGACTAGGGACATTTAAGGATGCGCTTATAGACACCCAGCTCCCACGTATATGATCTCCTTCATAATGCTGGTAGTCAAGCAAGTATCTTATGGGCTCTATCAACATGTACATGATGATAAAGACAAACCAGATAGCATACTATCATCTTAAGTAAGACTGTTTTATCGGTATAGGTCATCCCTCAATCATTATAATCACCTGCCTGCGATTACGATAATTGCCTTGAGGGCACTATAGCCAACACTTCGGCCTCGACGACATCAAGCAAGCTTGTTCCGTACATCTCGTGGAGCCTTTCTAGAGTCCGAGGAGTTCACTACTTGGAGCGAAAGGACTACTATACGGAGCATTTGAAGTGAAGGACCGGTCTACAAAGGTTGTATTCCTTCTTCTCTTTAGTTTGTAAAGTGTTTACAATCTAGAAAACCCTAAGTCTCTAGTTCGATCCTCGTTTGGGTTCTTTAGCTCTCTAAAAAAATTTGAAATAGCATGTTCGATGCCCTAGTAAACACCGTGAGGGTGCTAAGGAACCCAACATTCTATTCTCGCGATATGTGATATCGGCCGGTTATATGTGATATAGCCGGGTTATTGGATCAAGTGTTGATTCGATAAAATGATACATTTAATATTAGTCGGTTATATGTAATATAGCAGGATTATTAAATCAAATGTTGATTTAATAATTTAATGTAGAATTATATATTAGATATATTAAATTACATTAACTGATATATTGCTCACTTAAGTATTTCATTTTCTCACATTTGGATACATTTAACATATATGTGATATATGTTTAAAGTATTCTTTTCTTTTGTTACAAAATATTATATATGTGATATGTGATATTGTAACATGGTAGGTTATACATGCAACTAGGGTATATGAGAATCACACCATGGTTTTATATTATGGTTGGAATTATATTTATTTTTGTAATTCAAAATTGTGGATAATTGATGAAATATTTCTCATAGTTGACTTTGTCCACTCTCTTTATATTTTCCAAGATATTTATTAACCTAACCCTAATAACAAACCATGATCTATTCTCTACAAGGGTTAAGCATGACATGCTTAACCCTTGGTTGCATTTTCTAACCTCACACAATTATTCTTTCATCACAATTCATTCTCACTTGAGCTTCTTCTTCTTCTTCATTGATTTTTCTCTCTTGATTTTCTTCATGTGATGAAAAATAGTGAGAATTAAAATACTAAAGTGAGCAAAATTCCTACTTCATCATCCTCTTCTATACTAGCCATATAGATTAGTGTGTTAGCTTCACTAATCCATAATTAATGAAGGGATAGCTTGGGTTTGTGATTCCTCAAGGTAGATCATCTTGGATTGTGAAGACTACAAGCAAGAATGCCTCATTCACCTTATGGAGCCTCTCTAGTGTCCGGGAGCATGATGATCGCAGCGAAGGGACCTCGACTAGGAGCTTTAGAAGTGAAGGAAAGGACTACAAAGGTTGTAATCCCTAATCACTTAGTAGTAATGAGTTTACTTGTTGTTTCTAACCCTAATTCTCTAGTAAAGATCCTTACTTAGGTTGTTTGGCACTTGAAAATTTTAAATAAGGCATGTTTGATTCCTTGTAGAACCTTATTCTAGTGCCTAAGAACCATACACGGGTAAATGATTGCTGGCCTAGGTGCAGCCTATGAGTTTTGTCTACGAGGACAAGACATAATATCGTGAGTAGCTGAGCCGCAGACTAAGAAAAGACGGTTTGCACGCCGGCAGTCCTTCATCAGATGCACATCTCTCTTGCAGTAGTTACAAAAGGCTGGTCTGGGATGGTTGTTCGGTACTCCCGGTCTCCTTGGCACAAATGGTAGCCTTGACGAGGTTCCTCCTGCCATCTGGTTGGAAGGGCGCTTAACACCTGCAGATTGAGATCTGCCTCTCTTTTTTACCACTGCCTCATAACGGCGGGCAGCTTTCAAAGCCGATTCATGAGTCGGAAAATCTCCTGTGGCTAGTGCAGCCTGGATCTCCGAATCCAAACCTTGTTGAAATCGACGGGCTCTGATCTCATCCGTCGGTATCAGGTGTGCCGCAAATCTGTTAAAGTATTGTGTTAGCTGTGTAGTATGTGATATATTGAAAAATCGAATTATTGAGACATATCTTACCGACTGAGCATGGTGAACTCAGCGTTATATTCATCTACTGACTTGGTCCATATTGAACCTTGTTGCAGATGGATGAACTGATGTTCCATGTCGAACCTGGCAGTCTCAGGGAAGTATTTTGCATCAAACATGTCATGGAAAGTCTTCCATTCGATAGGTTGGTCAAGACGACTTTCTTCCGCTTTCCACTAAACCCGTGCATTATCGGTGAGCTGCAGCTTTGCAACTCGAACCCAAGCAATCTCTGGCACTTGTGCCGCTGCCAGATCATCTTCAATGCTCTGAGCCCATTCCTCAGCTTCTAGAGGGATCTCTTTTTCTGCGAACTGCTTGGGGTGTAAGGCTCTGAATTGCTTCACCCTAGGTGCTTCTGCCTCGGGACGGTTCATTAGAATAGTAGTCTGTTGCGGCTGTCCTTCCAGGAGGCTGCGGATTGCCTCAAGCAGAACTGTCTGCTCGTTGATTTGAGCAGCGAAGACAGATGTGACTGGTAGTGGTGGAGGTGTGTTGTTGACATTGGTGCTGGTGTTATTCGGGGAATCCATAACCATGAATGAAAAATTTTGGGTTAGGACAGATTCAAAGTATATGATAAGATTTAAGGAGTATGAATTGTAAAGAATGTTTTCAGTTGCTGGTTCTTGTGTTATATTGCTTAGGTTGTCTATGCAGAACTGAACTGCATGGTAGGGTTCCATACAGCTCTGACATGCATGGGCCACCAACAAAACCTGTCACGCCCCGCTTCCCAGTATACGGGCAGAAGACGCGGCGAGGCCGCTATGTATTTACTCAGAAGTAAATACGCTAAGCGTAACTAAGCAATATAAAAGAAAAATACACAAGAGACAAATGTAATGAACAACAACTTTATTTATTAACATTCTTTTACAGTACATGGAAAAGTAAATACATTTGAATGAAAGCAATGCCTAAACAGTGGTATAACAGAAATGGAAAGTACTGAAATGAAATGTGTACAATGAATCTAAAGCTCTAGGTCGTAGGCTAGGTGGAGGTGTAGCTGGAAGGCCGGCCTATTCCTCTTCCTCAAAAGGCAGGCTTTAAGGCAAATGAATATACCCCTACAAGCATATGGCTGATCCAAGTCCTCACTGGTGGGCTCGATCTCCTGAAAGTCCAGATCACCTGACAACATTCCAAAAAAGAAAGAGAAGGAATATCGTCGGCGAACAATTGCTCGGTAAGTCCCAAAGATAAGGGAGAAATATAATAGACACACACAGAGAGAGAGAGAGAGTAGTTTTTAAAGTTGTATTATTATTGTTAACACTGTTGTTTGTAGCTTGGTACAGAAGGATGTCAGTATATACGAGAGGAGTCTCAGTAGACCAGAGACTAAGGTGAACGGAATGTATAAGGAACCGTTTATGCCATGGTACAACAGCAAATGAATTCAGATTAGTTCTCTTAAATCTTACAGTCTTATTCCACTTCTAACACCTTCTGTACCAATCTACCCCTTAAAACCCCGCGATGACTTGATTGTATTGTTGTATTATATTGTAAATTATATTGTCTTGTATAGATGGATGACCTGCCGAAACCATGATATCAGTAAATGTATGTAACTGGAGAATCATGTAGATGGAAGGTATATCCATGGTTCGGTCCAGTCAATACAGATTGAATATATTGAACAGATTGATTATATAGATTCATGGATTCATATTGAATTGTAGTTTGTACTTGAATCATATTCAAGTCAGATTATTTATAATGAGACTCAGTCTGAGTCAGACAATTAGAAAAGAAATTGAAATCCTGAATTAAGTTTTGATGTTATCGGTAACCGCTGCACATGGGCGACAGGATTTGTGTCTTTTTCAAGGACGATTATCGTGTTGATAACACCGTTTATTAAATTGTCTACCTTAAATAGGCAAGCACCCATATCTTCGTCTCCCTGAGGCTCAAGAGACTGGTCCCGCTTAAACCTATATTTACTAGGGTCCTTATTGTATTTATAAAACTTGAGGGGGGTTTTATGTAAAAATAATTTGTATAATTTTCAAAATACACCTCAAGTATTTAATTATCGTCTTTAGAGTTTTCATAGATGTAGTTTTATATGTGTGACATTTCTAAAGAATAAAACCAATTTTTCATAATATATGATATTTAATTGTAAAGTATTGAACTTGTATGGAATTGCATGGTATTTTCATGTAAACGGATTATTTTTTATTTAGAAAATTTGGAATATTTATACTATATCAAAAATAGATATTTTGATGATACATATATATATATATATATATATATATATAAAATAATTTTAATTTATTATTTTTTCTAGAAATATCGTTTTCTTAAGATATTTGTATTTTTAAATCATTCGAGACCGTATGCTCCTTGCGGAGGTCTGCATCTCGCACTACTAAGGCCGAGAATGTACGATAATCCGCACCATCCCGAACGGGTTTCCCAAATAGGTTGTAGCGGCGCTTTGCAAAGATTTGTTTAAAAATACGTAATCTTGTAGAAAATGGTTTTTATAAGTTAAAGGTATTTAATTGTAAATTTGTATTCCCGTATTTTATGTTCCCGAAAGGCATCGTGATATGTTGCATATGAGTGTTGTGAAGAGGTAGGTCATTACCTCGTGATCTATCTAAAGGTATAGTAAGGAAATATGATGTTTTAATGTCGAAACTAAAGTACATGGTATTTTACTGAAAAAGTACAATAAAAATTACAATATGAAATATTTTTCTATGAAACTTGTTCATGATATCTTGTTAATCTTTAATAGTCAAGATATGAGGGTTTGGTATGTTTGTACTTAAGAAAATATGGAATTTTTAAGAAGAACCGAATTGGAAGTCGGATTAACTCCGCTTCCGTCGGGTTTTAGAAAAAGAACTTTTTAGAGGTCAAGATGGAAAAGAAGAATGGGACTTATGGGTTTGTAGTATAGAGAAGAGGAAAATGGAGTGGTAGGAGGTGCCGGTGCGTCGTTCCGTCGCCGGGAGCTTCTAAGGTCGTCGTCGGAAGTTCGTCGGAGCTTCGTCCTTCACTAACTCCACTTGCACACTATTGCACTTAGAATTTTCTTGAGAGTTTTGGACAGAGATTTGGAGTGAAGAGGTGGAAAAGAGTGTGGGTATTTATAGGAGAATTTTAGGGTTGGGGTAAATGAAAAGATGTATTGAAAATTGTATTAAAAATTTGTATTAAAAATAGATTAATAAGGTTTTGAATGGCTCTGTTAATGTGCAGGGTTTTTAAACCATACAGAAGTTATAAGAAGATCAAAAGGCACAGGTGTTAAGAAGACCAACTCGGATTTGGGCTGAGTCAACCCGGCGCCGCCGGCCGAGTCGGTCGAGTCGGGCCGGGGCTCGTCGCCACGTGTCCTATGTCTGTTGGTCTACCTCCTAGGCCAGTTTGTTTTATATATGACTTTTGGTTTTTACGAGTTATGCACGTGTAGGCTCTTGAGCTTCTAAAAATTTAAAAGAAAACTAATTAAAAAATAATGTGGCTAATGGGATTTAAACTCTGGTGCTTTGGTTCAGCAGTGCAAGGTCTTACCAATGAGCTACAAGCTCCTTCTTGGTATTAAAAAGCAAAAGAAATACTTATAGTACTCACAGAAAATGTAAATACCCCAATTATACATTAACTTTAAATCAAATTTATGTACACAAGAAATGGATTTGTTACAAAATTGCTAAGAGTTGCTCTCTGCAACCTCCTCTTAGGTGGGTGTGATCGCAGAGATAATGGAGTTTAGGCATATTAATATATGCGGTTGCCGCTGTAATGGTTGATATTTTTTGGTTGATGATGGAATGCCTGATAAAATAGATATATTAGTAAAATTTTAACCATCATCAGCCTCTTTCACGACAGCAAGTCTTACCACCTCCAAATAAGACTATACTTAGTAAAATTCTTTATCTATTCTAATTACTTTCTAAGAAATGAAACTCTCCACATTTAAAAGAATAATGCCCTACAATTTTTCATTTTTTACACTCTGTTTTTTTACTTTACATTGAAATTTTTGCTCAATGTTGAACAACGAAAAGGTCAGTATTTATAAAAGTTTCAGTCTTGACGCAAAAGATAGGATAGAGATTCTTTATCCTGTGGTCAATGTATTTTAGTTTGCAATAATAGAACCTTTTCTATAACTAACCGTTTTCTTCAAAAAGATCAGCTTCTTCATTAATTGGTCACATTTCAATTTGTCATTCTTTATAAGGTTTGGGTTTGCATGTTAAGATATAGGGTGTTTTGTGTGCAAGTCCGGTAACAAATAGCGGAGAATCTTATCTGTAGTAAGGGTTTCATTTCAAGTATTTTCATTTACAGTTAGTTATAATTAATTAGTAGATATATAGATTAATTATGTATAAATATTTATTTTGTTAACAGGATGGAGAGTACTATTCTTGAAGTTGTGTTAAGATATGGAGGTTATTGGAGAAGTATTCCAAGAACACGAAGGAGAAAAGATGAATGTGGTAGACAAAAGACATTTAGAATAGAAGCAGAGAAGAGTACATTAAGAACATTAGGTGAGCAAATTGCTAAGTTTGCTCCTAATGTTAGAGGTCATATTTTGAAATTTGCATATTCTGTTGTTGGTATAAATTCTAGAGAGTACATGCAACTTTTTAGAAGTTAAAGACAACCGGTTAGAAGTTGCATGCAACTATTTCGATGTTACAGGCAACTGCTTAGTAGTTACATATAAATTTTTTAGAAGTTATATATAAGTGCTTAGAAATTATAGGCAACTGCTTAGAAGTTACATTCATGTCCTTAGAAATTACAGAAAACTGCTTATAAATTATAGGAAACTTTTTACAACTTACAGGTGACTGTTTATAAGTTACAGGAAACCATTTAGAAGTTACAGACAAGTGCTTAGATGTTTTAGAAAACTGATTTCAATTGTTGCAGGCAACTTTCTTGTATATTTCTCTAAACAAAAATCAAGTCAAATAAAAACAAACCTGCTCATAATGGATAGAGTATAAACAGATGCTTGCATATAGATGACCTTCTCGCTCGTCTCTTATTGGATGCAGAGCAAAATTATGTTGCCTTCTTCATTTATTATCCTAACCTGAGAATCTCCATATATTTCCATTTTATAAGAAAGTTTCAATTTCTCAACCAGTATATCGAGCCAAAACGAGATTGTCCCTTTCATTTCAAACCATGGTGTTATGTCAAGACCGTACCTTTACCATTCGATCCACATACAAAACACATTAATGTCCAAGTTTGGGCCGTTATCAATAAGTAAGTTAGTAAATGAAGATTTATTTTGATGGGGCGGTAAATGGAAGTGGGATAAATGAGAAAAGATAATGGATAATAGAGAAAATGAATATGATAATTCTTATTCTGTTGGCAATATAGGTTTTTTACGGGGAAAAGTGGTGAATTTGGAGGGAAAATGACTAGGCTTGAGCAGTTAATGCTCAGTCATTTAAGAAAAAAATCAACAAAATACAATTAGACATAGAAATTAAAAGCAACACAGCTGCATTTTTTTTGCAAACAAATTGGCAGCTATCTCTTTGTAATTGCGTACATGGGTCATAAGGGACAGTTTTAGGATATACCAAAATACACAAAGCTTAGACTATTTCAGTAAAAAAATTGATGGATGCAGAGAGTTTCAACATGTTGGAAAAGCTCACAGTGTCTCTCCCATGTCGCGTCGGATTTTCCAACAATTTACCTTTTTTTTTGAACTGGGGCAGTTCCAAAGATATAAGCACAGATGTGGGCCCCAAAGTAACATGGGGTTGTTCATCACGTTGCTGCAATTTGAGAATGAAAAAAATGAGATTCCATCCACGCCCTTGTGAGATCTATGCATGCGAAATTCATATGAAGATATCAGGTTTTTCCCCTTAATATTCATTTCATATATAATCCTATCCTATCTGTTTTTTTACCTATTATGGACGGTAACTCTCATTTGAATAACTGTCCGTTTTTGTATTCGGAGGCTACCGGGTATCATCTATATACAGTTTTGTATCCGATATATATATATATATATATATATATATATATAATAAGACTTCAGGAAACATCAAATGAGTCGCTTTCTACTTTTTTGCATCAAAAGGAATTTCTATTGTAATCGGTTCCATTTTGTTTTGCTATATTCAGTAGAGAAATGAATTGTGCCTCGGCTGAGCTTGATAGGAGATAGGCGGTAATGTAGATAGTAATCCTAAATTACCATGAAGTATTACCATACTTATTTAGGTGTAAACCGTATTTCGGGAAATATAAGATTATCATGGTAGTCAAATGGTCTCATTTCATGGCAATACTATTCCCTCAAAACACGTGTCTATCCCAAATTACAATGAAATATTCCCGCATGACATGAAAATAGTCATGATAATCCGCCACCGGCCTCCATTGCCATCCGCCGGCCCCGCCGCCCATCGTCGGTCGTCCGCCGCTCGGCACACCGCCGATCGGTAGTTCGTCGCCGGCCAGCCGCCAATCATCACCGATTATTCACCGGTCGGCCTACCGCCGATCAGATGTTCGCTGTCGGCCAGCCGTATTCCGTCGCCGGTCGTCCGCCGGCCTGCCCCGTCTGCCGTTGCCGGCCCGCCGCCGATTGACCGGCCGGCCTCGCCGCCGGTTGACGGTTGCACACATATATATTATCGAGAATGATTAAAATATACCAACAATGTTAATACAAGATTTCTTGAAATTAGATGACCGGTCATCCCATTTCCGGAAATGCAAGAATTCCCGTTAATTTTCAATTCCATGATTACCATAGACACATCAGTGAAAACGATGTGTGCCTGGGCCTGGGAAGCTATAAAAGGGCATGCATGGAGCCTGCTAAGTATCAACACAAGGACAATCTCTCCAAACAAAAACTCCTAATTGTGTAGTGAAGAATGGGGAGCCTATTTACAGAAGATCACGACATGTTCATCGAGGCTCAAGTCCCCCAACAGAAATGCGTGGACGGGGTTCTATTTCCGACGGTTCTGTCCCCAAACCCGACAATCAAACCGGACCTGAACCAGTTCCTTGAGGCCGTAAAGGCCCGATGGAACCGGTTCGAGGAAATGCTCCTTGAGAGCGGCGCGATTCTCTTCAGAGGGTTCCCGGTTCGAACTGCGGCCGACTTCAATGAAGCCATTGAGGCGTTCGGGTTCGATGAGTTGCTGTACCTTGGAGGTGCGGCTCCAAGGATCCATGTGGTGGGTCGGGTATATACCGCTAACGAATCGCCGCCTGACCGGAGTGTCCATTTTCATCACGAGATGTCTCATGTAACACTCGGTTCCCTTTCCATTTAGAGCCATAGAAAAAGAGAGCTAAATCTAGAATTGACTGCAAACTTTATAAAATATACACACACTGTAGACTTCTCAAGTTTTTTTTTAAATTATTATTATATAAATTACACCACACAATTTAAAAATACCATGGACCATCATCCACGGCGTGTGTGTGTGTGTGACAGGTCTTAAACCATTGCCTCGGTCTAGGGTGGCCAGAGACCATCAAGTAGTTCACAGTGGCCGTCGAGAGGGTTATATTTTCAATTTCAGTAAAAAGAAGGAAAAAAATGTAATATACAACAAATTAAATACAAAAGCTAAAAGTGGGCTATGATATTAAAGAAAAAATAAACGCTCAACGAAACATTGAAATCTTTAGCGTTTTTGAAACTACACATGTAGGTTGAAGGAATAGATCGGCTTTTTTGCATAGCCCTATATAGCTCCTAATATTTTTCCTAATATTAATTATACAACAGAATTTTCCTAGTATTAATTATTACTAGAGGGCACAAATAAACACATGCATGCATGCAGTCTTCTTTGCATAGCCCTATACATATAGCTCCTAGGCGACTCTTCCTAAAAGTATCGAAATAATGAACCGTTTGTTTAGTTGGAAACTAGACCTTGATTATTTTTCCAAAAGTAAATCAAATGTTGAATTTGGGCAATTGGATTGGGACTGAGAGACATTTAAATTTGAACATTGTGATTGGAACTGAGAGACGTACGTTTCAATTTATATATCAATTTTGTTGAAAGCTAGGAAGGTTGGTGGTGTTATTTTTAGTCCTCCGTGGATTTCGGATCTTGCGATACAGTGATGACTCTGACATTCTGTTTGCGACATGGTAGCTTAAATATTATTCGTACAATTTTTTAAATTATCAATTTCTCGCCTGCAGGTCCCTAAGTTTGCATCAAAATTGTTCCTATTTTGTGAGGAGGAGCCAAAAAGTGGAGGGGAAACTCCTATAGTATCAAGCAATATAATTTATGAAAAAATGAAAGTAAAATATCCTGAATTTGTTGAGAAACTCGAAAAGCTCGGCTTGATTTATACAAGGATATTGACTCCAGGAGATGATCCTTCTTCGATCATTGGTCGTGGATGGCAGTCGACATTTTTGACTGATGACAAGGCCATAGCCGAGGAAAGGTATGCTAGTAGTGTCTACCGAATAAATTATACTAGTATAATAGAAATTAAAGTCGACCTATCCTGATTCCAATATCAAATATTTAAACCTTGCTCATTAATGGCCTCTTTTTAAGACTCTCATACACATTAGGGTTTGCAACGTGCAACACATATCAAACGTAATGAGATTTTGAAGAGATACTGTATATTGATCTTTGAACTGTTAATTTGAACATGGGACTCTTTAATATGTTTATGTAAATCTAGTATTCTCATGCGTCTGTATATATTTTTTGTCAACTCCATATAAGTATCGGTTGCTTGAATAATTCAGTCTACTACGAGTGTCCATGCCGCCAAGCGGTAAAGCGTTTGTGCAACTGATAAAGTGGTCTGGGTTTCAAACTCCGCTTGCATCAGATTCCACATAACCTAGCTACTGAGATGGTGATTGGATATATAGATTGGAAAAGACTTCAAGTTCTAAACCAACTTATGTGTCGAAACGCCAAACTAGTAGCTCATGTGGAAACAATTGATAGAAAAAGTACTCTTTAATATATGAAATTATCACTATGAATTCTTAATTTTCATCATGCATCTTTAACTTTTCGTTGATAACTTTACTAGGGCTGCTGAAATAGGCACCAAGTTGGAGTGGATCGAGGATGGCGTTAAAACAGTAATGGGCCCAATCCCGGCCATTAGAGTTGTTGAATCTTCAGGAAAGAAAGTATGGTTCAATAACATGGTGGCTGCTTATACTGGCTGGAAAGATGCTCGCAATGATCCAAAAAAAGCAGTAATTTTTGGTGATGGAACGCCATTGCCTGCTGATATTGTGTATGACTGCGCGAAAATGCTAGATGAGGGATCTGTTGCCATACCTTGGAAGCAAGGAGACTTTATCCTGGTAGACAACCGCACTGTTATGCATGCTCGCAATTCGTTTGAGCCTCCTCGACGCGTTCTTGCTTCACTCTGTGCTTAATGGTCTGCTTGTTTTTGTGGTGTTTGAATAATGGCCTCCTCAACACATTCCTCGATTTGTTGTGTGGCTATTGAATAATTTAAATAATTATATATTAGTTTGCTATTCGTGGGATGTATGTGTGAAGGGGCCGGTTGTATCTCTTTGCTTTGTTGAATAATGTCAATGTAGGAGTGTTTTGTTAAGAGTTGTATGTGTCTTAATTCAATATGTATCTTTATTTTCAATTCAAAGAGAGTAGTGTAAGTGAGAGTGATCTCCTTCAAATGCTGTTCTCTGTCGATCTCTCGCGAGCGTTGCTGGACGGTTGAGATTGGATTTGGAGGTTGTCTCTTTGAACGCGTGGGTCTCAATGGGTTGAGTTTAAGGTGGAAACCGAGCTACCTGCAAAAAAGTCCCGGGTTTGGTGACCGCCATAGGACCTTCCGACGATCAATTTAGCCGAGAAATTTGAGCAGAGTAGTGGCTTATTAGATTCAAGTTGCCTTTCTTGGGTCGTCGGGGTTTTATAGCGGTCGCATGGAGCGAGCAGGCGCGAGATCTTCGCCTTTGGTTACGCTCCTGACGTTACGCGTACGTGAATGACGGGATCTCTTCATTAATGACGGGATACGCTCATTAATGGGAAGACGCGCCAGCATAGGACGCGGGACGTGGGGCGACGGTTATCTCTCTTTGGCGAGATACGCGGAGCCGTTGCGAAGGCACTAGGGCTCTGCAATCTCGGTTGATCGAGAAAAGCCGAGAAACCTCGGCACATCAAGAGCTTAGAGACGAGCGGGAGGCCGAGGAAGCTAGGCGTGCTCGGAGCTCGCAGACGAGCGGGAGGCCAAGGAAGCATGGCGCATCAGATGGCTCAGAGGTGAGCGGGAAGACTGAGGAAGTCCGGAGACGAGCTGTTGATAGTCTCCTAGGTGAAGGAGGAGGAGGTATCCCGAATGGTCGGATACGTTCACCGAGAAGGGGTCCTGGGGAATGTTCCCGATGCGGCTCATTTATTCCATCCCGTAGAGTTCGGGACACGTCATCTGCCATGTATCGTAATCTGAGGAGACATCACTTGTAAGCATCATCAGAGAGGAATACAAGTTGTAATCTAAATGTTATTGTATTAGGGACCAAGGCTCACTCGAAAAAGCCAAGTTATCAAGAAGAAGCCCCCCTCGAAGAAGTCATTTATCTATTTATTCCTATTATTATTTAACTTTTTTTCATCAGTTAAAATAGAAAATATCTTTATGCAACTATATTTGATATTGTAATTTTATAAATAGGTTTTTTATAAGTTGGTATGTCGAGATTATAATCGTTTAGATAGTCTGTTGGGATTGTTTAGTTGTTAGTTACATTAAAAGTTAAATATTAAAAATTATTGGTTAAATAATAAATTGAGCGAGTTTCATATATTTCTTTCATGGTCTTAGAAGGCCAATGACACAATCCATAACCTATCTACATATATTATTAGTAGCTTAGTTTCAAAAGTTAATAATCAATGAAATCAATAGTCTTTTCTTTGAATCATCTACATTAGTCTCCATCAAGATATGGCGAAAGGTAGCCCGATCGAGGACTTAGTGTCCGTAGACTTAAAGTCCGATCAATCAAAGAAGTAACCCGGTCGAAAATTCAAAAACACATTGGGTATGGTGGTTTGGGGACATTCAAAACCATTCCAATTAATGAGAAAGGTTAAGACCGACCCCAAGTTGCAACAGAACCACTTGGGAACAGTTAAAACCGTCCTCAGACGGTCTACCTCCCTAAAGAAACAAAATCAATCTCTGTCACTCCCCATTTCCCAAACGGTTGTGGAGACGCGATTAGATCCGCGATGTATCTATACCGAGAAGGATGCTTTCTCGATACAGCTAAGCTAAACGAACTGGCAAGCAGTTAATATAACAAGAATTGAACAACAGAAAAAAAATCCAACTATACATTTATTACAATCCAACAAACACAAGAGTTTTTCCAACTGAGTAAGATAGCAAATAATAGCCTAGATAAGATAGCATATAAAGTTTGTCCAGGTCAGGAATCCACAGCCCAAGTTCAGTGTCTACAATTTTGCTGCGTGATGCAGTCCAGAACCGTTTCAGAGAACAGTACTGTAATTAAAGTACTGCAGGTTTGAGTGGTTTCAGATCAAAATCTAGGAAAGTATTCAACTAGAAAAATGTGTTTTTTTCAGTGTAGATGCAGTTACATACAGTGTTTATCCAGATTGGACTTCCGGGGTGGAAATTCAAGGTATTTTACTGTCATCGTTCTAAGGTTCCAGAAAAGCATGGGATGTTTTATCGTCATATAATTTTTGAGGGCAGAAAACTCAGTTTAAACATAAATTTCAGAAGAAACACACAACATGAAAAGTTTAGAAAATTTCGCCTAGATATTAAACAGCACAAGATTCAGTCAATTCAGGGTCCACATGCACAAGGAATCTAAGGTTAAGTACAAATGATCTGGTTTGTTCCAGCAAACTGGCCAGCGCACAAGTCTGTCTTGTATTGTATCGCAGATTAGAGGTTCGCAGAGGCGGTCCCATATGTAAATCAAGCATGAAAACAGTTTCAAGTGGCGGAAAAATTAACAAAGTCAAGTCTTAACTTGTTCGACAAAACAATATTGTAAGACAACGCAACAATACAGTCTAATGCATGAACAATGACCGGTCTTTTTACTTTTCCCTTTTTTCTAGATTAAAAACAAAGACATGCGGGGGTTACTGGTTCAGATGGTAATCATGGCAAACGGAAAAGAGACGAGATTCAAGATGAGAGGAAGTGGAGATTTACAGAAAATGCGAGACCGCCGATTTGTACCGACCGCAAACTACGGCGGCCTCAAGGCTTGGAAAGGAGCAAGGGAACAGAGTGAGCGAGCTCTGGAATTTTTCTATATAGTTTTCCCTAGATAGAAATGAAGTTTGAGGAAGTATTAGATCTTTCCATTAAAAATCCAAAACCCGCATGTATTGGACCCCAATAACAAGACCCGGATCCAAGAGTCACGTTCCAGACACGCTCCCGGAGCTCACGTCCATGACATGGCCATAATGGCAACTAAATGACCACTGGCGAGCGGTCAAATTGGCCAATTGATCTCTGGTCGGCGGCCAGGATTCGGGCTCTGGCCCCAAGCCTAGGCCAGTGGGTTCCTCTCGCTCCCTTGATCCTTTATATATATATATTGGGTCTCAGGGATTTTTGCGGGCTCGAGCGGAGTTAGGTTTTTCGAAAAGAAATGGATTGGATGAAAAAATGATTGCCGCATTTAGGGTTCGATCCTACAACCTCTAGACCACGACGTCACAACCAATGGATACAAGTGCAACTCATGAATGTTTGTCGAGATGATCAAAAGTAAATAGTTAGAAGAACAAATAAATTTTTATTCATCTAGAACAAATACGTACAGAGATTTACAATCATTACAATCTCAGTCCCTAATTAATTTTGAAAAATGCTTAACCTACGGTGCTTTGAATCCTACCGCATTCTATTCAAGAAACAAACACCATGAGCCCACTTGTTTGGTACGAGTATCTAAATGCTGTGGTCACACCATTTTATTTATTGGATAGGTTGTAATAGGATTTCAAGCCCAGTAGGTAAAGTATTATTTAACTCCTATCTCTCTTAACCCGAACCCTCCTTCCCCAAAAAATAAATAACCCGAGCCCCTCCCTCAGAAACCCTAGATCGACCACCCTTCTCTCTAAGGCGTTGGCGACGACGACAACGGCGATGTCGAGGGGGAGGGAGACGGTGAGATCTCTCTCTCTCTCTTGCTTTCTCTAAAGATCTCCCCCCACACACACCCACGGCCACTAGATACCGAGTCCTCCTTCTCTCTTCATGTCAACGGTGTTCGGCACTATTATTTGCATTTTATACTTACCATTTCTATCTGTTTTTGTTCAAGAACAAGTGCTTTTGAGGTGTTTTGTTACATGTGTGTAGATAAATTGGATTCTTGAGCTAGTGGTGGAATTGTGTGCAAACACCGGACTTGCGAGGAAATATCGGAAATACGGGATATCAGACTTTTAAAATACATCAAGTCACCTCAATGGAAAATATTATGCTAAACTGATCCCACAGAGCTCACAAGCACAAGACCAGAACCTGGAGGCCCAATTCTTCCTAAGTGTCGTCTGTAGATATCGGAGGATTGAGACCTTTGATGTTCTCTCACGGCGCATTCGCTTCTCTTTGATTTTTTATTTGATCATGATTGCCACCTGTAGATTTTTACCTTGGGTCCGCCGAACACCACATTGGTACACAAGATTATGTTGAATGGTTTGGTAACTCTCCTTGCAAGCACTTGTACTTCAAGGGCCTTAGTCCTTGTCGGTATTTTTCCTGTTTTTTCTGTCGCATATAAGCAAGCTTAATGAGGCTATGCAGTCTAGTATCTGATCAGTCAAAAATTATTGCATATTTGTATGGACATTTTTCCTATTATTATTAATTGCTAAAATGTGCTAATTGTAAATTAAGAACATATGCGGGTTTATATGTAAAAAGATTATTATCATATGTTTCTTCATTTATGATTAATATAATCAGGGAAATATATGCATATAATATTTAAATAAAATATCCATAAGATCATTTATTATTAATATATGCATATTATATCAAATAATCCAAAACAATATTCTTAAGATATCATATCATTTAGTTAGTTGGAACAATATATCAAATAAAACAAATACTACTAATAAGATAATTTGAGATATTGTGCAGATATTATAATAGATCAGCTCAGGTCTGAAATCTAAATAGGAGATGCATAACAAATCGATTCAACAACTCAAATCTGCCGTAAATTAGGAGCAAATCGAAGAATCTCGCAACGGCAGAAATTAAGAGCAATATTTCTAGAGTATTTTTATCAGAAGGATCTCCAAATATCAAGAGAAGAAACCACTAGAAATCCGAGGTCACAATTCCACAAAGGGGCGACGGATCCGTGGTCAAACTAGGTTATAGGCAGCGATTGCGCGTGAAATTCTACCCTAGCACCACCGCGAGGTTCTAGTAGTATCAAACATGCCAAATTTAAAAAAATTTGGGAGCTGAGCTAGACTAACCAAGATACCAATTAGAATATTAGGGTTTTCTTATGATGATATGAAAAACTAAAAAAGGGAAGAAGACTGCAACCTTTAATGACTGTGTCCTTTTTTTCTAAAACTCCGGGTTGTAGTCCACGCGACTCTACTGTAGGGTTGCTAGGCACGCGCACAAGGGTCTACGAGACATCAACCATGCCCGATTAAAAATTTAGCCGTGCCGAACAACCCGAATACGGAACTTTAAACTAGAGATTAGGCGAAAACAAGTATGCTAAACACTTTAACACTAAGTGAGAGGGATTACAATCTTTGTAGATCCGGTCCTTCACTTCATATGCTCCGTGTTGTGGTCCCTTCGCTGCGATCATCGGGATCCGGACTCTCGAGAGGTTCCACGAAGAGAAAGATGCAACCTTTGCTTCCGATCTTCGATACTAAGATGATCTACCTTGAAGTTTCTTTAATACAAACTAACACTCATGAAATGATGTGAACACCCTCATCTAAATGGCAAGGGAAGATGAGGATGATGAAGTAGGATTTTTGCTCTCTTTATTTATCTTTTTCTCATATTTATTCATCACTTTTGAAAAACTAGTAAAGCTTTTTCATGAAGAGAATGAAGGAAGAAGATGATGAACAACCTTAGAATCCTTTTGTGATGAATAGGAAAAGAAATGATATGATGAATAATGTAACCATGGTCAAACTAACCCTTGTAGAGATTTGACTAAGGTTAAAGGTTTGGTTAGGTTAAGGAAATATCTAGCATAATATCTTAACAAAGACAAAGAAAGAAAGCTTCTAAAAACTTCTAGAAAACCTTAACCCTAATCAAACCCTAACCATGTTTAATCTCTACTAAACAAGTTGCATTAGTTATCATATCATGTTACAATATTATATATCACATATATAATATTTATCGTAACAAAATAAAATAATACAATTAACATATATCGCATATATATCAATGTATTATCCGAGTGAGAAAAAGAATCTTCTAGTGAGCAAATATTAGTTAATGCAATTTAATATATCATATATATTATTATACATTAAATTATCGAATCAATGTAAGTCGATGTACTACACCCCAGAACTTGTGGGGAGGCGGAATTTTTAAAAACGATCTTGTTTAGTGAACGAACATCGACTAACCGCTTGAATCGAAGCTAAACTACAAATAACCGAACACAAAGAGTTTCATAACTATTGTGTTTAGGGATTATACCTAATGAAACCAGTCCTTCGTCTTTACGATCTCCTTGTTCTCCTCGGCCTTCTCTAGGTAGTAGACGATCCACCCGAGAGCAAAACTCCAAACTAAACCTCTAACTTGAGGTAACTAATCTTCTTGGATTGCTAATCAAAGAAGATAGAATGAAATAGAGTGATGGTTATGGATTGATTTGTCTTTCTAATCCTTTGATCTCAACACATGAGGTGTAAGGATTAGGGTTTGAAGATGAGAGCTTGAGGAGAGAGAAGGTGAGAATGAATATCAAAATGAGAATAGTAAATCTATCATAATAAATATGAAGCATTCTTATTTATGAGAAAAAGAATAATGCATAATGAATAAGCATGCTTCACAAATATCTAATGGTGATTCATTGTCATGACTCACTAAGCATTTATCATGCATTAATGATATGCATGAATCACCCTCATGACTCACTAAACTCATTTAATGCAAATGACACATAACCCTCCTTAGTCACCATCTTCTAGAAGCTTCTCGAGTAATTACGAGAACGCCCTTCCGATCCGTAAAAATACGGAAAAACTTTAGACTGTATAAATCCAATAACCGGATACCAGTAACTGGCTTAAACCAAAGCCGACTGGTAAAAACTGTCCGAAAGTCGTACGCGCGTAAACGCACGTATGCGTCCGAACCCTTTGTCGCAAAACCATGCGACCTCTATATCGTTTCGCCTGGAGTAGGAAACTCTCTGTGTGGGACTCTAGAGACTCGACTACTACGCTGGCAGTGGGTTTAACCACAGACCGCAAGCGGCACTAGCTGTACGTAACGGTCCCCAGGTAGTTGTCGATAAGAAGGCCGATGAGGAAACCTATCCAAACTCCTACTGAGTCTGATGTGACAATCTCCATACAGTCCGGTCCGTTCGTCCAAGACTATCGCATATCGGGCCTAGGGGGCGGCAAGCGTCAGTCCCCTAATAGCGGTATAAGTCGTGTCGGAGGGAAGCCCATTACACCCTGAGAAACTACTGGAACCTACCAGCAAATCTCGCTTGCCCTGGCCAGGGACTTTGCGTAATGGCTCTCTGACACAGCACGATATCTACTCCCAATACCGGGAGGGACGAATCCTGTCTAACCGCCACTGCCTCCAAGTGCTCGGGACTGCACCCAACTGCTACCTGTTTGCACGACTCCTTTGAGCCGTGGTAGGGTAGCAATCTAAGAACAGTGGGACACACTCGAGACGAAGTAGCAGTGTCAAGTCTGCGGACTATGCTGTACTCATGTCACCTGGGAACTGCTCACTGACGACTGGTATCAAACCAACCAACAGTTCCCTGTGAGTCCTGTCCGGTGTACCCGTAACCTAACGAGCACCTGCATACTATCTCCAGTACGACGTACTGACGGCTGTGAGACAGACCATCTCCCCAACTGGGATGAGAAGCGTACACACCAGTCTACTCCGGAGTATCGATGCTCTATCTCGATAATCCAACGACCAGGGACCAGAATAAGGATGTGCTTGTAGACTACCCAGCCCCCACTAGTGTGACTGCCATCACAACGCTGGTAGACAAGCAAGATCCCAAGAGCTCTATCAATACGTACACTCACATATTAAGATAGAAAAACCAAGTAGCATACTACCATGTTTAGCAAGACTGTTATATACATGTGAATATCCCAAGCTTCCATTAAGTAATATACAAACTAGTATGATACAGTAATGGCCTTCTAGGGCATAAACACTAACAATCTCCCACTTGCACTAGGGCCATGTATTGGCATATCGAAGACCGATGATCTCGAGTAGCCTCTCGAACTGAATCTGAGGTAGGGCCTTCGTGAATGGATCAGCAATGTTCTCTTCAGAAGCAACTCTCCGAACCTCGATCTCCTGACGATCAATGATCTCCCTGATCAGGTGATACCGCCTCAAGATGTGTCTGGACTTCTGATGGGACCTTGGTTCCTTCGCTAAAGCTATAGCTCCGTTGTTGTCGCAATACAGAGGTATTGGATCAACTATGGTAGGAACCACCTGAAGTTCTGTTAGGAACTTCTTCATCCAGACTGCTTCTTTTGCGGCATCGCAAGCAGCTATATACTCCGCTTCCATCGTCGAGTCAGCAACGGTGTCCTGCTTGGAGCTCTTCCAGCACACCGCCCCTCCATTGAGGGTAAAGACATAACCCGACATGGACTTGGAATCGTCCTTATCACTCTGGAAGCCGGAATCAGCAAAGGCCTCCAACCTGAGGTCTTTTCCGCCGTAAACCAAGAACATCTCCTTAGTCCTCCTCAGGTACTTGAGAATGTTCTTTACTGCTATCCAGTGCTTCTCCCCTGGGTTTGACTGATACCGGCTTACCACGCTCAGTGCGTAAGCTACATCTGGTCTGGTGCACAACATCGCATACATTATAGAGCCTACCGCAGAAGCGTAGGGTATAATAGACATGCGTTCCCTTTCCAAATCAGTCTTAGGAGACATCTCTTTAGAGAGGGTGATTCCGTGACAAGCCGGTAGATTACCGCGCTTAGAATCTTCCATACTGAATCTTTTCAGTACAGTGTCGATATACCTGGACTGCGAAAGTCCCAACATCCTCTTGGATCTATCACGATAGATCCGGATCCCCAGAATGTACGAGGCATCACCCAGGTCTTTCATGGAGAACCTGTGTGACAAGAATCCTTTGACAGATTGTAGCATAGGAATGTCATTTCCTATCAATAGAATGTCATCCACGTACAAGACGAGGAATACGACACTTCTGGCTACAACTTTACTATATATGCACGGTTCATCTGGATTTTTGATAAAGTCATATTCTTTGACTGTCTCATCAAAACAGATGTTCCAACTCCGCGATGCCTGCTTTAGTCCATAAATGGACTTAAGCAGCTTGCATACTTTCCCGCTGCTCCCACTCTGATTGAAACCCTCTGGCTGATCCATATAGACGCACTCTTCTAAATTTCCATTCAGAAAAGCCGTTTTTACGTCCATCTGCCAGATTTCATAATCATGGAAGGCAGCAATAGCAAGAAGGACCCGAATGGATTTGAGCATAGCCACTGGAGAAAAAGTTTCGTCATAGTCCAAACCAGGTCTTTGACGAAAACCCTTTGCAACAAGTCTAGCCTTATAGGTTTCCACCTGTCCATCTACACCAATCTTTTTCTTGAAGATCCATTTGCATCCTATGGGTTTTACCCCATCTGGAGCAAAGTCCAAAGTCCATACTTTGTTGGTGTACATGGACTCCATCTCGGTCCGCATTGCATCTAGCCATCGTACCGAGTCGCCGCTCTGGATGGCCTGCTGGAAGTCAGTAGGTTCATCATCATCTATGATGCAATCCTCTCTATCCCCGTCTATGAGAAAACCGTAGTATCTCTCAGGCGGATGAGACGGCCTACTACTCCTGCGGAGGGGTGCGGGAATGTCCTGTTCTTCTTGAACTACTGGTTCTACCAAACTTTCAGTAGCAGTTTGTGGTTCTGGAATTTCTTCCAGTTCTACTACGCTCCCACTCTTCTGATTTTCCAAAAATTCAGTTTCTAAGAAGCGGGCATGACGAGAAACAAAAACCTTTTGTTCCTCTGCGTAATAGAAACAATATCCATGAGAGTTCTTTGGATATCCCACAAACTTACACTCTACTGAGCGTGCCTCGAGCTTGTCCGGATGCTGCTTTTTTACAAAAGCTGGACATCCCCATGTCTTCAGGTACTGAAGATAGGGTTTCTTCCCACTCCACATCTGATATGGTGTGGTAGGCACAGTTTTGGTTGGAACTCTGTTCAAAAGATATGTCGCTGATTCTAGCGCATAACCCCAGAAAGATCGCGGTAACTCAGCATTACTCATCATGGATCGTACCATATCCAATAGGGTTCGATTCCGTCTCTCCGATACACCATTGTGCTGTGGAGTGTACGGAGGAGTAAGCTGAGAGAGAACTCCTTTCACTTTTAGGTAACCTAGGAACTCGGCACTTAAGTATTCTCCACCTCGATCAGATCTCAGTGTCTTAATACTTTTGCCTGTTTGGTTTTCCGCTTCACTCTTGTATTCCTTGAATTTCTCAAAGGCCTCGGATTTATGCTTCATCAAGAAGACATGTCCAAACCTAGAGAAATCATCTGTAAAAGTAATGAAGTAGGAATAACCACCTCTCGCATGTGTAGACATTGGACCGCATACATCACTGTGTATGAGTCCTAAGAGCTCGCTCGCTCTTACTCCTTGTCCAGTAAATGGAGTCTTTGTCATCTTTCCTTTGAGACAAGATTGACAAGTGTCATAAGATTGATATTCGAACAAGTCTAAATATCCTTCTCTATGCAACTTAGTCAACCTTCTCTCATTGATGTGACCCAGTCTACAATGCCATAAGAAAGCTTTATTTAAATCTGGAGACTTTCTTTTTAGTGTGTTCTGGACATTGAAAATTTGGAGTTGGTTTAAAACATATATGCCGTTATTTAGAGTACCTGACCCAATCAAACCATGATTAAGGTGGATGTTGACAACATCTCTTACAAACGTGAAATCATAACCTTTATTTGATAACAAGGAAACTGATATGATATTACACGTTAAGCTTGGTACAAAATAACAGTTATGCAAAACCAAAATATGTCCACTCGTCAATCCTAGGTGATAATCCCCGACGGACGCAGCTCCCACGCTAGCTCCGTTAGCAACCCTGAGGATCATATCACCTTCCTTCAGCACTCTACGGTTTCTCAGTGCCTGCAATGAATTGCAAATATGAGATCCTGATCCGGTATCCAATACCCAGGAAGTAGAGTTGATCGACAGACAATTCTCAATTACAAACACACCTGAAGTCGAAGCCACAGCTTGCTTCGGTTCCTGGTTCTTGGCGTTCCACGCCTTGCAATCCTTCTTCCAGTGCCCTTTCCTGTGACAATGAAAGCACTCATCCTGGCCAACTACCGGTGCTGCAAGCTTTTTCTTTCCCTTCTTTCCCACCTTACTAACACCTCCTCTAGGTTTGGGTGCGGCCTTCTTCTTCCTTCCTTTGGCCCTAGCCTTGGACCCGGAAGAAGATGCACCGCCAACAAACATAGCGGGTGTTTCCCTTGCCTTCTGCAAGGTGCCCTCTGCACTCCTTAACATGTTCAGGAGTTCCGCAAGTTCAACTTATTTTCCTTGAAGGTTGAAGTTGAGGATAAACTGGGCGTAGGTGGGAGGAAGGGACTGGAGAATAAGGTCTGTATAGAGCTCATTATCCAAAGTCGTCCCAAGGTCTGCGAGCTCTTCAATATAGCCGATCATCTGTAGGACATGTTCACCTACCGATGACCCGACAGCCAACCTCGCTCGAAACAAGTTCTTAGAGGTCTCGTATCTTGCTATACGAGATTGCTCTCCATAAAGTTCCTTTGTATGGAGAAATATGCCATCTAGGGACATATCCTCGTGCCTCCTCTGATGTTCATTGTTCATAGAGGCAAGCACGATGCACTTGGCTCTCGCGCAATCTAAATCCCAGGTTTTGCGGATTTCCTTATCCGCATTGCTGGATTTGGGACCAGGGACAGCAGGTGCCGTAGCGGTGAGGACGTACCCCAATTTGTCATAGGTCAAAGCCATTTTGACATTCCGCAGCCAATCTTTATAGTTTGGCCCTGTCAGTATATTTTTCTCTAAAAGTAACTTAAGTCCAATCATTTTCAGGGTCGCTGCAATTAGGAGAGAGAGAAGAAAACTCTTTAGCATGATGCTCTTGCAAGTTTAGAGTGGTTTTTAGTTTATCTAAACTGGATGGCTCCCACTGTTTCTCGAATCCTTCCTCAAACCATAAAAGAAGAATTAGCCAGGACTATTCTCACCGTACAATACTTGCTTAACCGTTCAGCCAGGCCAGTGTCGATACTTCGAGGGAGGTTTTCCAACGCTTTCGCGAAGTTCCTTAATTAAATAACCTCTTTTCTCTGGGGGCGTAACCCCGCTGACACTTTTCTGGACACCTACTTGGTTTATAGCATTGATCGTTAAGTGACGAATATCCTGATAAGTAGCATATACTCACAGTAGGATCGGGATCCAAATATCATCGTATGATAATGTTGAAGGAATCCTACCAACATTTATCAAACTCCAAATGGTATGCATCTCTTTGCAAATTTCAGTTTCTTTAGAAATTCCCGATATAAGTTTTTGCCCCATGCTCTTATGACCTTGACGTATGCCAACAAATCATAAGTCACATGTCAAGTTCTGCCCATCATTATCTTGTTAATTTGAACCCACCCGTATATACCCTTGACGTATGCCAACAAGGTAATGCGACTGTCCCAAACCAACACATCTATCTATGCAACAAATGAATACCCCAGCAGCTACCAAACACTATGCCTTGACGTATGCCAACAAGCATAGCTTGAATACTACTGACTATCCATAAGAAATGACGGAGGGCTACGACTGGTTTTGGCGAAACCGTGAACGTAGTGAACTTGATATAACCGAAGGAACCTGATAGCTTTTAAAAGGAGTGGTTAAAGCTCCGCATTTAAAAATATCTGTTTTTAAAATTAACCGAGCGGTTTCTTTTAAACTGTTCCAACGATTTAAACTTTGGTTTGTTTTTCTTTGCATTATAAATAATGCGTCCCATCATTAACCTATCATTGCAGAAAACAACGAAAATACAACGTCCTCTTATGCCATCCGCATTCGCCACGGGGTCCCGTCATCACCCGTTAGGTTACTTAACTAACGACAGAGCGGGGGTTGGGCTAGCGCGGGTGTAAAACATAAGTGACGTCTAAATAGCTATCATAAATATAGATATTTTACATTCGTCTGACGCAATGATATACATTCCAGAACACAGATAAACAATATTGGATTTGCAAGCAATCTGTATTTCTTTTGAGCCTGCAAGAAAAGACAGATTACACAGTTGTGATGAATAGCCGTTACCCCACCCTCGACCCCTACGGGTACGGAAAACTACCCGCCCGACAGTTTGTGTACCCCACCTTGGGTCAGTCCTAGGAGCAAAAACAGTAAAATGAAATAATACAACGGTGGCTACAACCGCAACTGGATGTGCCCCGCAAAAATAATATTACAACAAATTACATTTACAACAAATGAATTAAATAATAACCCATTGCTAAACCCCGGCTATACACCACAACAGTCCAATACAGTTCATATGCACAAACAGATATAACTATTACAGAAATGTGCAACCCCCTGCCAACCGACATACTAGCAGTTAGGGGAGGTTTACGAACACATTTATCAATCACAGATATAATCCAACATGCAAATACTGTACAATTTCGATCGATTAAACATCTTTAATATTGCTCCAAAAACTGCTCTGTAAAACTGAAACCTGAGCAAATATTAAATATCCCAGAAAATCCCAAATTACACAGAGAACCACCACAATAAAAATGGGTCCCTGAATGGTCCAAACGGCGGCGGATCCGCGGCGGCAACAGTGCTATGTGCCGCGGATCCGCGGCTCCGTAGACGATTCAGGGCACCAAATTTTTTGTGTGTTCTTCTGGTGTCTTTTCAAGCTCTCTGAACTTCCCTGAAAAATTTTTGGACTTCATTTTAAACTCGACAGAAACTTGACAGTTTTAGGGTTTTCCGGCTTCGTTTTTCCGTTCGAAATTCGTACAAATTTGCAATTAAGTTATTTATTGTTTAACGAGGCTCTGATACCACTGTAAGTCGATGTACTACACCCCAGAACTTGTGGGGAGGCGGAATTTTCAAAAACGATCTTGTTTAGTGAACGAACATCGACTAACCGCTTGAATCGAAGCTAAACTACAAATAACCGAACACAAAGAGTTTCATAACTATTGTGTTTAGGGATTATACCTAATGAAACCAGTCCTTCGTCTTTACGATCTCCTTGTTCTCCTCGGCCTTCTCTAGGTAGTAGACGATCCACCCGAGAGCAAAACTCTAAACTAAACCTCTAACTTGAGGTAACTAATCTTCATGGATTGCTAATCAAAGAAGATAGAATGAAATAGAGTGATGGTTATGGATTGATTAGTCTTTCTAATCCTTTGATCTCAATACATGAGGTGTAAGGATTAGGGTTTGAAGATGAGAGCTTGAGGAGAGAGAAGGTGAGAATGAATATCAAAATGAGAATAGTAAATCTATCATAATAAATATGAAGCATTCTTATTTATGAGAAAAAGAATAATGCATAATGAATAAGCATGCTTCACAAATATCTAATGGTGATTCATTGTCATGACTCACTAAGCATTTATCATGCATTAATGATATGCATGAATCACCCTCATGACTCACTAAACTCATTTAATGCAAATGACACATAACCCTCCTTAGTCACCATCTTCTAGAAGCTTCTCGAGTAATTACGAGAACGCCCCTCCGATCCGTAAAAATACGGAAAAACTTTAGACTGTATAAATCCAATAACCGGATACCAGTAACTGGCTTAAACCAAAGCCGACTGGTAAAAACTGTCCGAAAGTCGTACGCGCGTAAACGCACGTATGCGTCCGAACCCTTTGTCGCAAAACCATGCGACCTCTATATCGTTTCGCCTGGAGTAGGAAACTCTCTGTGTGGGACTCTAGAGACTCGACTACTACGCTGGCAGTGGGTTTAACCACAGACCGCAAGCGGCACTAGCTGTATGTAACGGTCCCCAGGTAGTTGTCGATAAGAAGGCCGATGAGGAAACCCATCCGAACTCCTACTGAGTCTGATGTGACAATCTCCATACAGTCCGGTCCGTTCGTCCAAGACTATCGCATATCGGGCCTAGGGGGGAGGCAAGCGTCAGTCCCCTAATAGCGGTATAAGTCGTGTCGGAGGAAAGCCCATTACACCCTGAGAAACTACTGGAACCTACCAGCAAATCTCGCTTGCCCTGGCCAGGGACTTTGCGTAATGGCTCTCTGACACAGCACGATATCTACTCCCAATACCGGGAGGGACGAATCCTGTCTAACCGCCACTGCCTCTAAGTGCTCGGGACTGCACCCAACTGCTACCTGTTTGCACGACTCCTTTGAGCCGTGGTAGGGTAGCAATCTAAGAACAGTGGGACACACTCGAGGCGAAGTAGCAGTGTCAAGTCTGCGGACTATGCTGTACTCATGTCACCTGGGAATTGCTCACTGACGACTGGTATCAAACCAACCAACAGTTCCCTGTGAGTCCTGTCCGGTGTACCCGTAACCTAACGAGCACCTGCATACTATCTCCAGTACGACGTACTGACGGCTGTGGGACAGACCATCTCCCCAACTGGGATGAGAAGCGTACACACCAGTCTACTCCGGAGTATCGATGCTCTATCTCGATAATCCAACGACCAGGGACCAGAATAAGGATGTGCTTGTAGACTACCCAGCCCCCACTAGTGTGACTGCCATCACAACGCTGGTAGACAAGCAAGATCCCAAGAGCTCTATCAATACGTATACTCACATATTAAGATAGAAAAACCAAATAGCATACTACCATGTTTAGCAAGACTGTTATATACATGTGAATATCCCAAGCTTCCATTAAGTAATATACAATCTAGTATGATACAGTAATGGCCTTCTAGGGCATAAACACTAACAATCAACACTTGATCCAACAATCCGGCTATATCGCATATAACCGACTAATATTTATCCGTACCGATTCATCGAATCAACACTTGATCCGATGACCCGGCTGATATCAAATATCGCGAGAATACAATACGGTATCACATATCGCATTATCCTCGGTCCCGCACATATCACATATGTGCTCCTACTCTGTTTTGCCTGAGTCAAGAAACCTCTGTGTAGGACTCTAAAGAATCGTCAATACGCCGGCAGTAGGTGATGATCATATCAAACACCCACAAGCTGCAAGCGGTCAGCTAAACGTAACAGCTACCCAGGTATTGAGCGCTCAGAAGATCAACAAGCAAGCCTGTACATTCTCCTGCGAATCCAAACAGTAACACTCCCGTACAGTCCGGTCTCGTCGTCTGATATGTTGCATATCTCGCCTAGGGGTGGTAAACGTTAGACCCCAGTAGCTCGATAAGTCGTATCGATTTGAGGTCTATAACAGTTCGAGAAACTACTGATAACACTTACCAGTAAATCTCAGCAACCCTGGCCAGGGATTTCCGGTTATAGCCAATCTAACACAGCACAACATCAACTCCCTATACCGGGAGAGACGAATCCCCTCCTATCGCTCATTGCCTCCATGTGATTCGGGACTGTACCCAAAAGCCACCTTTTAGCACGCCCACTTGGACGTGGTATGATGGAAATCAAAGCACAGTGGGAATCACACAAGACTCTATGACGATCTCGGGTCAACAGACTACTCTGTACCAGTGTCACCGGAGAACTGCCATCTGACGTATGGTATAATACCATCTGGGAGTTCTCGGCGAGTCCGTCCAGTGTACCCAGTCTCCACTGAGCACCCGTACACCATCCTTGATGTCAAACACCGATGGATATGGGATCATCCATCGCCCATCATATGGGTCAAGATGCGTATACGCTAGTCTACTCTGGTGCATCGATGCCCTGTCTCGATACACCCTCGACTAGGAACAGTTATAGGATGTACTCGTCGACTACCGCGGCCCCACTAGTATGATCTCATCATAGTCCCAGTAGTCGAGTACATATCCTAAGGGCTTTATCAACATGTAACATAGAGACAATCAGAGTACATGTTAAGATAAAGTACAACCAGATAGCATACTATCATGTCGAGCAAGAAAGTCCTCCCTATATATGTCCTAGCATCCACTACAATATACATCGCATGTACAGTAATGGCCTCTAGGGCATACATATAACTAACAATCTCCCACTTGCACTAGGGCCATCTGTTATGGTATCGCATACCCAACAATTAGCTGCGGTTGAAGTATCTCATACTCAACCATCCCGTAAAAGTCTCTACTGGGAAAAGGCCTTTGTGAGTGGATTCGCGTTGTTGTCCTCTGTGTCTACTCTCCTAACCTCGATCTCCCTGGAGATCAACCATCTCCATGATCAGGTGATACTGCCTAAGAATTATATCTGGATTTCTGATGGGACTGTAGTTCCTTGGCATAAGCCACAACTCCATTGTCACACAATGGTAGGAACGAAGTTCATCGCATGAACTTATAAATATCCAGACTGCCTCTTTGGTAGTATCCTTGGTAACGATGTATCTTGCATTTAATCGTCTAGTATGTCACGGTATCTAGCTTGGAACTCTTCCAACATACCGTCCCTCCACTGAGGGTAAAGACAAGCCTGCGACTGACATTCAGTCGTCCTTATCAGCCTGGAACCTTTCCAGTGATTCTCCCCAGGATCGATTGATACCATCTCACTACAACTAGTGAGAATCCTAACATCCAATTAGATCTATCTCATAGATCCTAAAACCCAGGATTTAGGAGGTATCACCTTGATCCTACATGGAGAATCCTTGTGATAAGCGGAGATTGACCGAGCGTAGCATAGGAAACTCCTTCCCTATCAAGAGTATGTCATCCACGTACTCTACGAGGATCACCATCATACTCTCTACTTTCTTTTTGTATATACAAGGTTCATCTACCATTTTGATGAAGTCAAACTCTTTGACTACCACATCAAAACAGATGTTCCATCTCCACGATGCCTGTTTTATCATATAAAACATCTTGCACACGTTTCCGCTGCTCCCACTGTCTATGAAGCCCTCTGGCTGTGTACTTATAGACGTTCTCTTCTAAAACATCACTTAGAAAAGCAGTCATGACACCCAACCACCAGATATCGTAGTCATGGTATGTAGCCGTGGCAAGTAGGATCTTGATGGACTTAAGCATAGATCCTTAGAAAAGGTTTCAACATAATCCATACCTGGTCTATGATGCAAACCTTTAACAAGTCTAGCTTTGAAAGTCTCAACTTTTCCATGTACACCAAGTAATCTTCTCAAGATATACTTGCTCCTGATGGGGATTTAACCCTTCAGATAAAGCAACAAAAGTCCATACTTTGTTGGTGTATAAGGATTCCATCTCAGATCGATAAGCATCCAGCCATTCTTACAGAGTCTCACTCCTGATGGCCAGCTCGAAACTAGTTGGGTCATCATCTCATGATGCAATCCTCGCTCCCACTGTCATAGAGAAACCGAAGTATCTCTCAGGTGGGTGAGGAACCCTACTAGATCGGCAGAGAGGCTGATGTTCGTTGGAAACTATTGAATCCTTTGGTTCTACCAAATCATCAGCTGCAGTTTGTATAGCTGGAACCATTCCAGTTCTACATAACAGACCTTGTCTCGAGCTTGTCCGGATTTTGCTTTTAGACATAGGCCGGATAACCCCAAATCTTAACAAGCTTAAGATATGGGCTCTTCTCTTTCCATATCACATATGAAGTGGTAGGCAACTGATTTGATTTGAACCCTATTCAATAGGTAAGCAGCTTCTCAAGTGCATAACTCCCAAAAGGAAATAGGAAACTCAGTAGTACTCATCATAGAGCATACCATATCACATAGGGTGTTATTGCTCCGCCCCGATATACCATCGTGCTATGGTGTATAGGAGGAGTAATGCTGAGAGAGAATCTCATTCTCTTTTAGAATAGTCCAGGAATTCCGTGCTCAAGTATTCTCCTCCTTGATCACATCAAAGGACATAATACTTTTACCCGTTTTTGGTTCTCTACTTCTAACTTATATTCTGTGAATATCTCAAAAGGTTCAGACTTGTGTTTCAGCAGGAACATATGTCTGAATCTGGAGAGATTATCAGAGAATGTAATGAAGTATAAAGAACCAGTCTTGGCATATGTAGACAGGGGACTTTCATACATCTGCATGTATCAATCCCAAAAGTTCACTAACTCTTTCTCTGTTTCCAACAAACAGAGCTGTGGTCATCTTATCTTTGTGACATGACCGGCTAGTTTCACAAGATGTAAATTCAAACTAATTTAAATATGCATCTATATGTAACTTCAGCCAGTCGGGTCGCATTGATATGACCTAGTCTACAATACCTCAAGAAGGATTCATTCATTTCTGAACTCTTCCTCTTGTGTGTGTTCTGTACACTAAGAACTGTAGTTTGATTTGGAACGTCAATGCTTTTAGATAACGTGCCTGAACCGATCAACTCTTGATATAGGAAATGTTCAAAACATTATCCAACAATACAAAATTATATCCTTTCTTTACTAATAAAGAGACTGATATGATTTTGTATATCAGGTTCGGTATCTAATAACATTTGTTCAGAATCAATGTATTCCGGTAATACAGGGTGACAGTGACCAACAGACTTGGCTGCAACACTTGCACCGTTTTCTGTCTCATGAAACTTATCACCCGTTCTCAGTTCTCTACCTATCTGTAGCCCATGTAACAGATTACATATGCGGGATCCTGATCCGGCATCACATACCCAGGACGTAAAGGATACTGAGAAACAGTTCTGTGTAATGAACACACCCGAAGATGATGCATCAACATGCACTTTCTTCGTTTGGGCGGCACGGGAATTCTGGCAATCCCCAATTTCCTGCTCTGTCCTATAACAATTATAAGTTGGAGTGGGACCAACGTTCCCCAGCTCAGTATAACAAGCGGGTTCGGTCAATATATCCGTTTTATTATCTTGATTAAGGCGTGATATGGTCGCTACCTGGAGAGAGAGAGAAGAAAACACTCAGCGTTTGCTCTTGTAAGATTAGATTGGTTATTTAATATATCTAATCAGGATGACTCCCACTGTTTTAATCAAATCTTCCTTCAAACCCTAAAAGGAAAGACTAGCCGGGATTAATTACACGCTACAAGTTCGCCAATCTTTCAGCCAGGCCAGTGTCGGTACTTTGAGGGAGGTCCCCCGTGCTTTCGCACGAACCTAATTAAAGTAAACCTCGTTTTCCCAGAGGCGTAACCCCATTAACACCTTTCTAGACACCTACTTGATCGGCTAATTGTAATGTGTAAAACTCTCCCAGGAGTAACTCTTACTCGCAGCGGGTATCGGGATCCAACTATCTTATAGAAGGTATGCAATCTCATTACAAATTTCAACACTTGAAATTCCCAATAATATTTTGCCCCTAGCGATCTATGACCTTAACTAAGTCAACAAACCATAAATCGCAAGTCAAGTTCAACCCGTACATTTCCCGATTGAATTAAACCCACCCGTACGACCCTTAACTGAGTCAACAAGGCCGTACGAATACCCTAATCCAATCACATCTCATGTTTTAGCAGATAAACATTACTTAGCTACCGTACACTATGCCTTAACTAAGTCAACAAACATAGCACGAATACTAAATAATATCTATCTGAAATGACGGAGGGCTACGCAGGTTTTTTTCAGAAAACCCTGAGCGTAATGAACTTGATATCGTTGTAGAATCGAGTGATTTTAAATGGAGTGTTTTTGAGGCTTTTCTAGTTTTGCTAAAGGGGTCACTCCCGGTGAAGGGATCGTCGGCCCTTTCCTCATCGAATAAGGTGCAGGATATTTCACAAATACCACTGTGCAAAGCAGAAACTATAGAAGCAATCAAAAGACAAACCGAGGGTTGTAGCATCTGCCAGTTATTTCTAAAGGAGTCACTCCCGGTGAAGGGATCTCGGTCCTTTCCTTATTGAATAAGGTGCTGGATGTTCTACAAGGAACACCGCTATGCAAAGCAAGAAGTAGAGCTACCAGTTTTTATTAAACAAGTTTCTACAACATCTTAGGTTTCTTTTATTTCATTAATCTCATTAATGAAGTCCCATTTTATTTATGCTTCACAAGCATCTCTTTTGAAACGAAATCTGCAATATAACATATATCTCATATATATATAATATAAACATTCGTCTCAGGCAGTAATATGATCTCATCACAGAACATTGCAGTAGAAGAAACATATATGAAATATTGGATATACTAGGACGTCCGTGTTTTCAATACGAGCCTGTATAAAACACGGATTTTACGGTCGCGATGAATAGCCAAACCCCACATCCCTAGACCCCTACGAGAGCGGCAAGTAACACTGCCAATTCTAGGGTTAGGAGACCTGGTCTCGACTCCTCGAGATGGTCTCCCACTGGACCCTAGAACCCGGTTACTTGTGCTCCCCGCCTTGGGTCTACCTAATGCGGAAAAGTAAATAATATACAACGGTGACATCTTCCGCTACCTGGAAGTGCCCCAATAAAACAATATTACATACAAATGAATTTTACATGAATGAAAAAGAAAAAACTCTCATCTCACATAAAACCCCCGGCTATTCAAACGCGACGATCCAATACAACATATCACAGCAACACATAATATCTCATATCATCAACGTAAACAAGTATGTGTATCCCGATTGTCGTTGATGTATAGCAACGAAGCCGGCGATACACCACATACTACGCTTACGGTCACAGAAAAGAAAGTGTAAAACTACAACAGTTGGAATCCGCAACTTCCTTAGACATCGCATGCCTAACCAAATGAATTCCTTAGACATCACATGCCTAACAATTATAAACCCCGCATTTTAGTCTCATTTATCGAAAACTCTTTTCAATATCAAGTCGGGCAATTCAACAAGATTCCCGACGTCCTGATCGAATGCTCGTCGCAAACTTTAGTAGACGGCCGCACCCCCGATACCGTCGACGAAGTGCACCAAGGCGGAACACCGCTACCGGGAGCACCCGAACGGATGCTTTCGGCGACGGGGTTCTCCTACAGTCACTTGGTTGGGGCTATGGAGTGAGGCTGTCTAATAAGTTCCCGGCGAGTATCCGCGTACGCTACGTGATTGCGACGGACTTTTGATCGCATCAAAATTCCGTGGCAACCGATCATCTGAGACTAAACTGCTATGTCTATAATATTCAAAACAGTTATCTCATAACTACCTGTGGATTCCAATTATTGTATCACATTCCAGATAAATAGAAAAAGTTAAACTTTCCGATCGAATCATCAAACACCCAAGATTTCCCCAATATATCTCAACACTTGAAATCAGTTTAAAAACATCCATTACATGCCACAGTAGCAATGGTCCAGCCGTAGAAGGGTCAAGCCAACGCCTCACATGTGGCACGCCGTACTGCCCCAAACCTTAAGGTTCAAAAGGCAGTTCAAGACGGTCACATAATCGAGTTAAGGTTTGTTGTCTTCTAGAGGGTCCACCGCGTTACTTGCACGACTTAGAACGTTCTTAAACACGAGGAAAAATCAAACTTTTGAAAAATTTTCCGACAGGGGAAAAAGTGAGTTATTGATATCCGTTCGAACTTTTTAACAGTTTCTAAAAATTATCCGGACAAAACTAAACAAAGTTAAAATATCCGATCGAATCTTTATGTCCCCAATACAACCCAGATAATTCAACAGTTGAAAAAAAAATAAAAATTTCCAGAAGACTCAGCACTTGAAGACAAGAATTACTGTGCAAGCCACGTGGTGTAACTCACCAAAGTGGCCGCGGAACCGCCGCGAAACCCAGGGTTGGGCCGCGGTTCCGCGCCTCCTTTGTCGAGTTAGCATCACGTGCTTCACAGTAACTCATAGAATTCCCTGCTGAATTTTTTGGTAATTTTTAATTCACAAAAATCCAAAGTTTCAGAAAATTTCCAGAGAAGGGGTTATATCGGGTTTTCCGGGTTCGATCGGACTTTAAACTTTGTCTAGACTTCGCCTAAAGCTCTAGCTTGGCTCTGATACCACTGTAGGTCAGGCAGCCACCCCATCCAATAGGGCCGCCGTGGCACCAACGGGTCCCTCAGCCGCTACTTTTTACGCATGCCCCCTCGCGAGGACTACAACCCGCCGGAACACCTTCCGGTCTCGGGACACCCTGGGGGTAAGAGCCTATGCTTCGCCACACTGTCACACAGTGAGAACCCCCCATAGGTCGACATCCAATGCCTAGTAGCTCTGATACCACTGTAGGGTTGCTAGGCACGCGCACAAGGGTCTACGAGGCATCAACCATGCCCGATTAAAAATTTAGCCGTGCCGAACAACCCGAATACGGAACTTTAAACTAGAGATTAGGCGAAAACAAGTATGCTAAACACTTAACACTAAGTGAGAGGGATTACAACCTTTGTAGATCCGGTCCTTCACTTCATATGCTTCGTGTTGTGGTCCCTTCGCTGCGATCATCGGGATCCGGACTCTCGAGAGGTTCCACGAAGAGAAAGATGCAACTTTTGCTTCCGATCTTCGATACTAAGATGATCTACCTTGAAGTTTCTTTAACACAAGCTAACACTCATGAAATGATGTGAACACCCTCATCTAAATGGCAAGGGAAGATGAGAATGATGAAGTAGGATTTTTGCTCTCTTTATTTATCTTTTTCTCATATTTATTCATCATTTTTGAAAAACTAGTAAAGCTTTTTCATGAAGAGAATGAAGGAAGAAGATGATGAACAACCTTAGAATCCTTTTGTGATGAATAGGAAAAGAAATGATATGATGAATAATGTAACCATGGTCAAACTAACCCTTGTAGAGATTTGACTAAGGTTAAAGGTTTGGTTAGGTTAAGGAAATATCTAGCATAATATCTTAACAAAGACAAAGAAAGAAAGCTTCTAGAAACTTCTAGAAAACCTTAACCCTAATCAAACCCTAACCATGTTTAATCTCTACTAAACAAGTTGCATTAGTTATCATATCATGTTACAATATTATATATCACATATATAATATTTATCGTAACAAAATAAAATAATACAATTAACATATATCGCATATATATCAATGTATTATCCGAGTGAGAAAAAGAATCTTCTAGTGAGCAAATATTAGTTAATGCAATTTAATATATCATATATATTATTATACATTAAATTATCGAATCAACACTTGATCCGACAATCCGGCTATATCGCATATAACCGACTAATATTTATCCGTACCGATTCATCGAATCAACACTTGATCCGATGACCCGGCTGATATCAAATATCGCGAGAATACAATACGGTATCACATATCGCATTATCCTCGGTCCCGCACATATCACATATGTGCTCCTACTCCGTTTTGCCTGAGTCAAGAAACCTCTGTGTAGGACTCTAAAGAATCGTCAATACGCCGGCAGTAGGTGATGATCATATCAAACACCCACAAGCTGCAAGCGGTCAGCTAAACGTAACAGCTACCCAGGTATTGAGCGCTCAGAAGATCAACAAGCAAGCCTGTACATTCTCCTGCGAATCCAAACAGTAACACTCCCGTACAGTCCGGTCTCGTCGTCTGATATGTTGCATATCTCGCCTAGGGGTGGTAAACGTCAGACCCCAGTAGCTCGATAAGTCGTGTCGATTTGAGGTCTATAACAGTTCGAGAAACTATTGATAACACTTACCAGTAAATCTCAGCAACCCTAGCCAGGGATTTCCGGTTATAGCCAATCGAACACAGCACAACATCAACTCCCTATACCGGGAGAGACGAATCCCCTCCTATCGCTCATTGCCTCCATGTGATTCGGGACTGTACCCAAAAGCCACCTTTTTGCACGCCCTCTTGGACGTGGTATGATGGAAATCAAAGCACAGTGGGAATCACACAAGACTCTATGACGATCTCGGGTCAACAGACTACTCTGTACCAGTGTCACCGGAGAACTGCCATCTGACGTATGGTATAATACCATCTGGGAGTTCTCGGCGAGTCTGTCCAGTGTACCCAGTCTCTACTGAGCACCCGTACACCATCCTTGATGTCAAACACCGATGGATATGGGATCATCCATCGCCCATCATATGGGTCAAGATGCGTATACGCTAGTCTACTCTGGTGCATCGATGCCCTGTCTCGATACACCCTTGACTAGGAACAGCTATAGGATGTACTCGTCGACTACCGCGGCCCCACTAGTATGATCTCATCATAGTCCCAGTAGTCGAGTACATATCCTAAGGGCTTTATCAACATGTAACATAGAGACAATCAGAGTACATGTTAAGATAAAGTACAACCAGATAGCATACTATCATATCGAGCAAGAAAGTCCTCCCTATATATGTCCTAGCATCCACTACAATATACATCGCATGTACAGTAATGGCCTCTAGGGCATACATATAACTAACATCTACTAGGCTCCACTTCGAGTTGGTGCAAGTTTCCTCCGACGATCTTCATACCGAAGATGATCCACTCGAATTCCGCCAATTCGAGCTACCTCTTCACTAAACTCTTTAGTGAAGGTAACACACTACACTTGATTTCTAATCAAGTGTAGGATGGTGAAATAGGGGTTTTATTTGCTCACTAGTTTTGATCAAGCTTCATGGTTCATATCACATGCAAGGGGTTGAAGCTTGAAATATGAAGAGGAAGATGAAGATGAGGAGAGCTAGAGAGCAACTCAAGAAAATAACTCTAAGTGTTGGAATGAGAGAAGAATTGCTCTTCAAAGCTCACCCATCATTGAAGCATACAATTTTTTATCACTTAAAAATTGTAGCAATGCTTCAATAGTGCAAGCAAATGAATATTAAAATGAATAAGCCATGCTTTGCCCATCCATCCAAAGTCTCCCCATTTATCATTTCATTTTCTATTTTCACAAAATAGAAAATTGTACCATGCTTCATATATATATATATATATATATCAAATATATATATTAATATATATATATATATAATATATTAATATATATATTTAAGAAAATATTTAGTGAGCTAATAATATTAGTTAAGATATAATTATATCAAATATAATATATATCATATTATTAAATCAACACTTGATTTAATAATCCGGTTATATCACATATAACCTACTAATATCATTTATCTGTATATCATATTGTCAAATCAACACTTGATTCGATAATCCGGTTATATCACATATAACCTGACCGACATTAGATAATTGCCAGATTAGAATACGGTATCACATATACATATTTAATCAGGCTCCCGCACATATCACATATGTGCCTTACTTCGTTTCGCTTGAACCAGGAAACTTTTGTGTGGGACTCTAAAAACTCGTCAATACACTAGCAGTAGGTGATGATCATATCAGTCACCCACAAGCTGTCAGCGGTACTAGCTGGACGTAACGGCTACCCAGGTATTGAGCGATTGGAAGATCAACAAGCAAGCTTGTCCATACTTTCCATGAAGCCTATCAATAACACTTACCCTACAGTCCGGTCTCTTCGTCTGATATGTCGCATATCATGTCTAGGGGTAGAATCGTCAGACCCCAGTAACGTGATAAGTCATGCCGATGTTTGGCCTATAACGGTTCGAGAAACTACTGATAACTCTTATCAGTAAATCTCAGCAGTAGCCCTGGTCAGGGACTTCCAGTTATAGCCAATCGATCATAGCGCAATATCAACCCCTAATATCGGAAGTGACGAAATCCCTTATATCGCTCATTGCCTCCATGTGACTCGGGACTGTGCCCAACATCCACCTGTTTCCATGACTCTTTTGAGCCGTGGTAGGGAGAAAATCAAAGCACAGTGGGAGCGACACAAGACTCTATGACGATCTCGGGTCTACAGACTAACATGTACTAGTGTTACCAGAGAACTGCTATCTAACGATAGGTATACTACCAACTAGGAGTTCTCGACAAGACCTATTCAGTGTACCCATTCTCTAATGATCACCTATGTACAATCTTTGATGTCAAACACCAATGTCTATGGGACCAACCATCGCCCTATACAGGGTCAAGAAATGTACACACTAGTCTACTCTGGAATATCGATGCCCCGTCTTGATATTCCCTCGACTAGGAACAATTAAAGGATGTGCTTGCAGACTATACAAGTCATAGCAGTATGATCTCCATTATAGTCCTGGTAGTCAAGCTACATCCTAAGGGCTTTATCAACATGTAAGAGAGAGACCGTATAAGAATACCAGTCTACATGTTAAGATAAAGGCAACCAGATATCATACTATCATGTCGAGCAAGAAAGTCCTCTATATATATGTCCAAGCATCCACTATATCATACAATAATGGTCTCTAGGGCATACATATTCTTAACAATCTCCCACTTGCACTAAGGCCACTTGTTGTAGTATCTCATACCCAACATCCTAAAAAGTTTCTCGATTAGCATTTGGGGGGGCCTTGGTGAGTGGATCCACTGTGTTATCCTCTGTATCAACTCTTCTGACCTTGATCTCCCGGAGATCAACTATCTACCTGATCAGGTGATACTGCGTAAGAATATGTCTAGATCGCTGATAGGACCGGGGTTCCTAGGCCAAAGCCACGGCTCCATTGTTATCACAATACACAGGTATTGGATACTTAATGGTAGGAACCCTACCAAGTTCAGTTATGAACTTGTTCATCCAGATAGCCTCTTTGGCAGTATCGTTGGTAGCGATGTATTCAGCTTTCATCGTCGAGTTTGCTACAGTATATAGCTTGGAACTCTTCCAACATACCGCCCCTCCACTGAGGGTAAAAACAAAACCCGAGACCGACTAACTGTCGTCCTTATCACTCTGTAAGCTCGAATTGGTAAAGGACTCCACCTGGAGTTCACCGTTACCATACACCAAGAACATTTCTTTAGTCCTTCTCAAGTACTTAAGAATGTTCTTCACAGCTGTCCAGTGTTGTTCCCCAGGATTAGATTGATAGCTGCTCACTACACTTAGTGAGTAAACTACATCCGGTCTGGTACATAATATCGCATACATGTTAGAGCCTACCGCCGAAGTATAGGGTATCCCTTGCATGCGAGCTCTCTCCAAATAAATATTAGGAGACATCTCTTTGGAGAGAGTGATTCCTGAGCAAGCGGATAAATTACCATGCTTGGATCCTTCCATACTAAAACTCTTTAGTATTGTGTCTATGTACCTGGATTGGGACAATCCCAATATTCGTTTAGATCTATTTCAATAGATCTTAATCCCTAGGATGTAGGAGGCGTCACCAAGATCCTTCATGAAGAACTTGTGTGATAAGAAGAGCTTAACCGAGTGTAGCATAGGAATATCGTTTCCTATCAAGAGTATGTCATCCATATACAATACGAGGAAGACAACCTTACTCTCTACAATCTTCTTGTATATACAAGGTTCATCTACATTTTTGACAAAGTCAAACTCTTTGACAATATCGTCAAAACAGATGTTCCAGCTCCGTGATGTTTGCTTTAATCCGTAGAAACAAACACCTTTTATTCCTCGATGTGGTAGAACATATTCCCTCGTGAATGTTTAGGATATCCAACAAACTTAAATAGAACTGACCTTGCATCGAGCTTGTCCGGATTTTGCTTTTTAACATAAGCCGGATAACCCCAAATCTTAACTCGTTTAAGAGATGGTCTCTTCCCATTCCATATCTCATATGGAGTGGTAGGCACTGATTTGGTCGGAACCCTATTCAATATGTGTGTGGTTGTCTCGAGCGTATAACCCTAAAAGGAAATAGGTAACTCGGCTGTACTCATCATAGAGCGCACCATATCTAATAGGGTGAGATTCCTCCGCTCCGATATACCGTTATGCTGTGGTGTATACGGAGGAGTAAGCTGAGAGAGAATCCCATTCTCTTTTAGATAGTCTCGGAATTCCCCGCTCAAGTATTCTCCCCCTAGATTGGATCGTAGGACTTTAATACTTCTATCCGTCTGGTTCTCAACTTCGTAATTACATTCCTTGAATTTCTCAAAACCTTCAGACTTGTGTTTCAACAAGAACACATGTCCGAACCTTGAGAGATCATCGGTGAATGTAATAAAGTACGCGAAACCATTCCTGGCATGTGTAGACATAAGACGGCATACATCACTATGTATCGGTCCCAAGCATTCAGCAGTTCTTTCTCCGTGTCCAGTAAACGGAGTTTTGGTCATCTTATCTTTGAGACATGACTGGCAAGTTTCATAAGATGAAAATTTGATCGGATTCAAGTATTCATCTTTATGCAACTTAGCTAGTCTTGTCGCATTGATATGACCTAGTTTATAGTGCGACAAGTAGGCTTCGTTCACTGAACTCTTCCTTTTGTGTGTGTTCTGTACGTTCAGAACTGTATTTTGATTCAGAACGTATATATCGTTACACAACGTATCAAACCCAATCAACACTTGATTTTGGAAAATGTTCATAACATTATCCTCTAATGTGAGATTATATCATTCTTTAATTAGCAAAGAAACTGATATAATGTTGCACATCATATTTGGTATGTAGTAACAATCGTTCAGAACCAATGTATTACCAGTTGGTAATACAAGATGATATTCGTCAACTGCTTTGGCTGCAACAATTGCTCTGTTCCCTACTTGTAGGGACTTATCACCCTTTCTCAGTTCTCTATCTTTTCTTAGCCCATGTAACAAATTACATATGCGGAATCCTGATCCGGTATTTAATACCCAGGACGTCGAGAAAACTGAGAAATGGTTCTTGGTAACGAACACACTCGAAAAGATGCATTATCATGCTCCTTCTTCGTACGGGTGGCGTGGGAATCCGGGTATTTCCCCATTCCTTGCTCAAACTTATGACAGTCATAAGATAGAGCGGGACCAACGTTCCTCAGCCCAGTATAAAAGGCGGGTTCGGTCAATATTATTATCTTGATTAAGGTGTGTCATTGGTCGTTGCCAGGAGAGAAAGAGAGAGAAGAAAACACTGTGCGTGCGCTCTTCCAAGATTAAATTGGTTATTATCTTATCTAATCAGGATGGCTCCCACTGTTTTTATCAAATCTTCCTTCAAACCCTAAATGGTAAGATTAGCCGGGATTAATTACACCTTACAGGTTCATTAATCGTTCGGCCAGGCAGGTATTGGTACTCCGACGGAGTCTCCTCATGCTTTCTCATGGAACTAATTAAATAATCTCGTTTCTGCAGGGGCGTAACCCCGCTAACACCTTTCTTAGACACCTACTTAATCAGCTAATTGTAAAGTGGAAAACTCTCATAGGAGTAAATTTTACTCGCAGTGGGTATCGAGATCCAATTATCATATAGAAGGTATGCAATCTCATTGCAAATTTCAACACTTGAAATTCCCAATATCTGTTTTACCCCATGCGATTTATGACCTTGACAAGGTCAACAAACCATAAACCGCAAGTTAAGTTCAATACGTTCATTTCGTGATTGAATTAAATCCACCCGCACGACCCTTGACAAGGTCAACAAGGTCATACGACTACCCTAATCCAATCGCATCACATGTTGGTAGATAAGCACAAATCAGCTACTGCACACTACGCTTTGACAAGGTCAACAAATGCAGCGCGAATACTAAATAGTATTTATCTGAAATGACGGAGTGCTACGCCGATTTTTAAAAAAACCCTTAGTGTAATGAACTTGATATCGTTGTAAAATCTAGTAATTTGGAGTGTTTTAAGCTCTGTTTTAAAAATCGAATGGTTTTGTAGCGTTTACTAGTTTTGCTAAAGAGGTCACTCCCGGTGAAGAGATCTCGGCTCTTTCCTTATCGAATGAGGTGCTGGATATTCTACAAGGAATACCACTATGCAAAACAAGAACTAGTGCAGGTATCAAAACTAAACGAGTGAGTTGTAGCATTTGCTAGTTTCGTTAAAGAGATCACTCCCGGTGAAGGGATCTCGGCTCTTTCCTCATCGAATGAGGTGCTGGATATTCATCAAGGAATACCACTATGCAAAGCAAGAACTAGAGCTACATGGTTTTAGAAATCTAATTCTACAGCTTCTTTAGGTTTCTTTTCTTTCATTATTCTCATTAATGAAATCCCATCATTTAATGTTTCCTAAATATCACAGAAAAATGAAATGAAAATAAAACGTACGCTTATGCTATCCGCATTCGCCATGGGGCCCCGTCATACACCATTAGGTTACTTAACTACCGACAGAGCGGAGGCTGGACTAGCGCGGGTGCAAAACATAAGCAACATTTATTATATATCATATATATAATATATGCTTCGTCTCACGCAGTTATATGATCACATCACAGAACCAAGCGGCAGAAGCAACATATGAAATATTAGATATACTAGCATGTCCGTGTTTTAAATTTAGCCGGTAATGTAAAACACGGATTCCACGGTCATGATGAATAGCCAAACCCACATCTCTAGTCCCCTACGAGAGCGGCAAGTAACCCTACCAATTCTAGAGTTAGGAGACCCGGTCTCAACTCCTTGAGATGGTTTTCCACTAGACTCTAGAACCCGGCTATTTGTACTCCCCGCCTTGGGTCTATCCTAATGCGGAAAAGTAAATAATATACATCAATGGTGACATCATCCTCAACCCGGAAGTGCCCCAATAAAAGAATATTACATACAGATTTTACATGAATGAAAATAAAAAACTCTCATCTCACATAAACCCCCCGGCTATTCAATCACGATGATCCAATAAAACATATCACGGGAACATATAACATCTCATGTCATCAACGTAAGTAAATACGCGTATCCTAAAATTTTTTGACATATAGCAACGAGATCGAGATACCCTACATATTACACTTAAGTTCACAGAAAAGAAATGAAAAAACTACAATAATTAGAATTCGTATATCCTTAAACATCATAAACCCGGAATATCTCATATTCCGGATTTCATGCCTAACCTATAAACCTTGTATTTTAGTCTCAAATTGAAAACACTTTTCAATTATTTTAGTCGGGTAATTCAATAGGATTCCCGACAACATTATCGAATACTCGTCAGAAACTTTAGCATATGGCTTCACCCCCGATACCGTCGATGAAGTGCACTAAGGCGGAACACAGTGGCCGCAAGACCTGAGTGGGTGCTTTTGGCAACGGGGTTCTCCTACAGTCACTTGGTTAGGGCTATGGGGTGTGGCCTGTCTACTAGAGTTACCCGGCGAGTGTTTGCATACAATACGCGATTGCAACGGAATTTTGATCCGAATCAAAATTCCGTGGCAACCGATTAACCGATACTAGAATATTAGATTTATAATATACTAACTAGTTTTCACAAAACTAATTAATCTTGATTCTAACAATTGTATCACATATCATCAAGATCTATACGACGTTAAACATTTCGATCGATTCATCGAACACCCATAAATTCCAGAGACCTCAACAACTTGAGAATCATTAAAAACATTCAGAAAATGCCAGATTTACCAATGGAGCAGCACAGAAAACTCAACCCATAACTCCCCAAAAGTGCGGCAGAACCGTGGCTAAACTAGGGTTTGGGCCGCGGTTCCGCGGTGATTTGAAGAGTTTAGGGGTTCGAATTTTCTGGGGTTCCATAAAAATGCCTGCACAATTTTCTGCATATTTTTAATCTCGAAAATTTCAACGATTGAAAAATTCGACAGAAACTTCAAAAATCCATGGTTTCGAAACCGATCGATCACTTTAATGCCGTAAAGACCTACCTAAATGTTCTAGCTTGTCTCTGATAACATAAAAGTCAGGAAGCTACCCCATCCAATGGGGTCGCCGTGGCACCTACAGGTCCCTCAGCAGCTACTATTTACGCATGCTCCCTTACGAGGACTACAACCCGCCGGAACACCTTCCGGTCTCAGGACACCTTGGGAGTAAGAGCCTATGCTTCGCCACACTGTCACAAAGTGAGAACCCCTATAGATTGACATCTAATGCCTAGTAGCTCTAATACCATGAATGTCTACCCTAGCACCACCATGAGGTTCTAGTAGCATCAAACAAGCCAAATTTAAAAATTTTCGGGTGCTAAGCTAGACTAACCAAGATACTAACTAGAATATTAGGGTTTTCTTATGATGATATGAAAAACTAAAGAAGGGAAGAAGGATACAACCTTTGATGACCGTGTCCTTCTCTTCTAAAGCTCCGGGTTGTAGTCCACGCGACACCACTAGGCTCCACTTCGAGTTGGTGCAAGTTTCCTCTGATGATCTTCGTGGCGAAGATGATCCACCCGAAGTCCGCCAATTCAAGCTGTCTCTTCACTAAACTCTTTAGTGAAGGCAACACACTACACTTGATTGCTAATCAAGTGTAGGATGGTGAAGTAGGGGTTTTATTTGCTCACTAGTTTTGATCAAGCTTCATATTTCACATCACATGTGAGGGGTTGAAGCTTGAAATATGAAGAGGAAGATGAAGATGGGGAGAGTCAGCGAGCAACTCAAGAAAATAACTTTAAGTGTTGGAATGAGAGAAGAATCGCTCTTCAAAGCTCACCCATCATTGAAGCATACAATTTTTTAACACTTAAAAATTGTATCCATGCTTCAATAGTGCAAGCAAATGAATATTAAAATGAATAAGCCATGCTTTGCCCATCCCTCCAAAGTCTCCCCATTTATCATTTCATTTTCTATTTTCACAAAATTGAAAATCCTACCCTGCTTCATATATATATATATATTTGATATATATAAGAAAATATTTAGTGAGCTAATAATATTAGTTAAGATATAATTATATCAAATATAATATATATCATATTATTAAATCAACACTTGATTTAATAATCCGGTTATATCACATATAACCTACTAATATCATTTATCTGTATATCACATTATCAAATCAACACTTGATTCGATAATCCGGTTATATCACATATAACCTGACCGACATTAGATAATTGCCAGATTAGAATACGGTATCACATATACATATTTAATCAGGCTCCCGCACATATCACATATGTGCCTTACTTCGTTTCGCTTGAACCAGGAAACTTCTGTGTGAGACTCTAAAAACTCGTCAATACACTAGCAGTAGGTGATGATCATATCAGTCACCCACAAGCTATCAGCGGTACTAGCTGGACGTAACGGCTACCCAGGTATTGAGCGATTGGAAGATCAACAAGCAAGCTTGTCCATACTTTCCATGAAGCCTATCAATAACACTTACCCTACAGTCCGGTCTCTTCGTCTGATATGTCGCATATCATGTCTAGGGGTAGAATCGTCAGACCCCAGTAACGTGATAAGTCATGCCGATGTCTGGCCTATAACGGTTCGAGAAACTACTGATAACTCTTATTAGTAAATCTCAGCAGTAGCCCTAGCCAAGGACTTCCAATTATAGCCAATCAAGAGTAGTGCAATATCAACCCCCAATACCGGAAGAGACGAAACCCCTCCTATCGCTCATTGCCTCCATGTGACTCAGGACTATACCCAAAATCCACCTGTTTGCATGACTCCTTTGAGCCGTGGTAGGGATGAAATCAAAGCACAGTGGAAGCCACACAAGACTCTATGATGATCTCGGGTCTATAGACTAACATGTACTAGTATCACCAGAGAACTGCTATCTGACGACAGGTATACTACCAATTAAGAGTTCTCGACGAGTCCTGTTTGGTGTACCCATTCTCTAATGAGCACATGTGTACAATCTTTGATATCAAACACCAATGGCTATGGGACCAACCATTGCCTTATACAGGGTCAAGAAACGTACACACTAGTCTACTCTGGAATATCGATGCCCTGTCTCGATATTCCCCCGACTAGGAACAATTAAAGGATGTGCTTGTAGACTATACAAGTCCCAGCAGTATGATCTCCATCATAGTCCTGGTAGTCAAGCTACATCCTAAGGGCTTTATCAATATGTAAGAGAGAGACAGTATAAGAATACCAGTCTACATGTTAAGATAAAGGCAACCAGATAGCATACTATCATGTCGAGCAAAAAGATCCTCTATATATATGTCCAAGCATCTACTATATCATACAATAATGGCCTCTATGGCATACATATTCCTAACATCGCGGTCTTCTGGTGGCCATAGGATTTGTAATATCGGGGTCTTGATCGTAATTTGACACACTTCAACATGACATCTAGGGTTTCACATTTTAGAACTTATATAAAGGACCAAGAGCTATCTATCTAAAAAAAATGATCGAAGAATCCATCGAAGAATCTATTAAGATCTAGCGAGAAAATTAAGGTTTTGTAAATTACTTTTTCAGCAAGCAACTTTGTAATGCACTAGAAAATCAATAAATGTAGTCTTTTCTTTAATTTTGTCGCATTTACTTTCCGCGTATACTTTCCATATTATTTTCTGCATTTTAATTTCTACATTACTTTCCGCAATACTTTCTGTATTTTTCTTATGGATTCATTAATCTTCAACCATTCTTCTATTTCGTTGATCTCCATGAGCGAGTAAATTCTTGCTTGCTAGGTATTGTGGTATAGGATAGAATAATGGATGAAAAATCTCTTAATTTCTTTTGATGCTTTAATTTTTATAAACTTTAGCAAAATGAATGTTAACCCTCTTAAACCCACCGTTGCCGGTCCCAAGTCCGGATGAGAAAGGGTGAGGGTTGTGGTAGGCTTGTGACAGCCAACGTAAAACTTTGTCACATTCTATGACATGAACCATAATAAGAATATCGTTGGGGCGTCCCCTACTCAGCGACGCGTTACATCGGATCCCGGGTGTAGTGTTAAATATGCAAGGGCTTGGTCGTCGTCCATATGCGGCGCGCTACATCGGACCCCGGGTGTAGTGACAAATAAGCAAGGGTCGTCGTCCAGAGACGGCACGCTACATCGGACCCCGGGTGTAGTGAAAAATAAGCAAGGGTCGTCGTCTACAGACGGCGCGCTACATCGGACCCCGAGTGTAGTGACAAATAAGCAAGGGTCGTCGTCCAGAGACGGCGCGCTACATCGGACCTCGGGTGTAGTGACAAATAAGCAAGGGTTTCATAGGATCCGTCTAGCTTCCTGGAACATAGGTTCCCTTACGGGTAGACTAATAGAATTAGTGGAGGTGATGATTAGGAGGAGAGTTGGTATTATGTGTTTGCAAGAAACTAAGTGGGTAGGTGAAAAGAGTAGAGTCATAGAGCCTTGGGGTTATAAGCTTTGGTATACGGGTAGAGATAAAAATCGTAATGGGGTAGGTATAATCATAGATAGACGGTTGCTTGAGGTTGTAGTTGAGATTAGGAGAAAAGGTGATAGAATTTTACTGGTTAAGCTTATTCTAGGTGGAGAGATCTTTAATGTTATTAGTGCTTATGCACCACAGATAGGTCTTGATGACGCTAGTAAGCGTCTATTCTGGGAGGATTTAGACGAGGTGGTGCAAAGTATACCTAGTGGAGAGAAGTTATTTATTGGTGGTGATCTTAATGGACATGTAGGTACTATTCGTAGTGGGTTTGATACTATCCATGGAGGTTTTGGTTTCGGACAAAGGAATGAAGTAGGTGACTCGATTCTAGATTTTGCTTTATCTTATGACTTGATCTTAGCAAACACCTGGTTTAGAAAAAGAGAGTCCCACCTTATCACTTTTAGGAGCGGATCAAATGCTAGTCAAATAGACTTTTTTCTGACGAGAAGAATAGATAGAGGTTGTTGTATCGACTGTAAGGTAGTGCCAGGTGAGAGTGTAACTACTCAACATAGACTTTTAGTTCTAGATTTTCGATTTAGAAGAGAACCTAGGAAGATTAGACGTAAGGTAGAGCCTAAAATTAAATGGTGGCGATTGAAAGAAGGTAATCAAAAGGCTTTTATAGATCGTGTAGTACAAGAAGCGGATTGGCAGTCGGAAGATGATCCAGACAAAACATGGAACAAAATGGCTAGTTGTATCAAGAAAGTAGCTAGAGATCTACTTGGTGAGTCGAGAGGTGGTGCTCCACCATCTAAGGACATATCATGGTGGAATGAAGATGTAAAGGCTGCTATTAAAATTAAAAGAGATTCTTATAAAGATTTGAAGAAAAGTAGAGATGTGGAGAGATTTGAGAAGTAAAAAATGGCTAAAAAGGAAGTTAAGAAAGCTGTTCGGGAAGCTAAATCTAAGGTCTACAAGGAGGTGTACGAGAAATTAGACACTAAAGAGGCTGCAAATGATATATACCGGATTGCTCGAATGCGGGAAAGGAAGACTAGAGACTTATGTGCGGTGAAGTGTGTCAAAAATGAAAATCAGAAGGTTTTAGTTCGAGATGAGGATATCAAGGAAAGATGGAGAGATTATTTTGACAAATTGTTCAATGAGAGCTTTACTAAGAATTTGGATGGAATTGTCATTCAATCTCAAGATATAAATCGTGATTTCATGCGTAAAATAAGACTTACTGAGGTTAAAGAAGCTTTGAACAGAATGGGTTTAAGAAAAGCGGTTGGTCCTGACGGGATTCCTATCGAGATTTGGAGATGCTTAGGAGAAATAGGCGATAAATGGCTGACAGATCTGTTTAATAAGATTTGGCAGACAAAAAAGATGCCAAATGAATGGAGGAAAAGTATCCTTGTACCTATCTACAAGAATAAGAGTGACATTCAAAGTTGCTCAAACTACCGTGGAATAAAACAAATGTGTCACACCATGAAACTTTGGGAGAGAGTGATTGAACACAGGCTAAGGAAGGATATTAAGATAACAGAGAACCAATTTGGGTTCATGCCTGGACGATCGACGACAGAGGCGATTCATTTGCTTCGTCAACTTGTCGAGCGCTTTCGAGAGAGGAGAAGAGATTTGCATATGATATTTATTGATTTAGAAAAAGCGTACGACAAGGTACTTAGAGAGGTATTATGGGGGACAATGATGAAAAAGGGGGTCCCCGTCAAGTATATTGACATAATCAAGGATATGTACGACGGAGTAGTGGCAAATGTCAGAACTTGCGGTGGCTTAACAAGTGATTTTCCGATTACTATTGGTTTACATCAAGGATCTGCATTAAGTCCTTTCCTATTTACCATCGTGATGGATGAGCTTACTAGAACTATCCAAGATGAGGTCCCTTGGTGTATGCTATTCGCTGATGATATTGTTCTAGTAAATGAGACGAAAGCAGGGGTTAATGCCAAATTGGAATTATGGAGACAAACATTGGAATCTCGGGGATTCAGATTGAGCAGGTCCAAGACAGCATATATGCACTGCAAATTTAGTAGCCAGAGAAGTCAAAACCATATTGGTATAACATTGGAAGGGCAAGAGATATCACCGAGCGACCAATTTAGATATCTAGGTTCCATCATCCAAAGGAATGGGGAGATCGATAGTGATGTTAATCAAAGGATCCAAGCTGGTTGGTTGAAATGGAGGAGTGCAACAGGGATTTTGTGTGATCGTAACTTTCCGTTAAAATTGAAAGGGAAGTTTTATCGGAGCGCTATTCGGCCTGTCTTATTATATGGTACAGAATGCTGGGCTCCTAAGAAGCATCATACACAGAAGATGCACGTAGCGGAGATGCGCATGCTTCGTTGGATGTGCGGTAACACTAGAAAAGACAAGGTGCGAAATGAGGATATTCGTGCAAAAGTTGGTGTAGCACCCGTGGAGGAGAAGATGCGGGAAAACCGGCTTAGATGGTTTGGTCATGTGCGACGCAGACCTATGGAAGCACCGGTTCGACGAATAGATACTCTCGATATGGGTAATGGCAAAAGGGCAAAAGGGAGACCGAAGAAAACATGGATGGAGGTGATACGAAACGATTTGGTTGCCAAAGGTCTTAATGAAAGTATAATGTTCGATAGAAGTGAGTGGAGACAGAGGATTCATGTGCTGGACCCGGCGTGATTCTCATGTTGGTTCATGTAGCCTACCCCATATGCTTGGGATAAAAGGCTCAGTTGTTGTTGTTGTTGTAATGTTAACCCTCTTATCGGGCATGATATCCATTCATGATAGTCACAACCACGATTTGAGATTCGTTAATACTTGTTTTGTTAAGGGCTTGAGACAAATAGAGATCAATGGAAGGACAAGAGACAGTAGAGGGAACCCTAATTCCATCCAAGAACCTGTTGGATATATATGCCCTAGAGGCCTACATTGTATAGGATGCTTGGGATATGTATGTACTTGACAGTCTTGCTTGATATGATAGTACGCTATTTGGTTTGACTTTGTCTTAACGTATAATATATTTTACTTGGTATTTATATATATATGTTGATAAAGCCCATAGGGTGTTTGTCTGACTACTGGCGTTGTGATGGCAGTCATACTAGTGGGAGCTGGATAGTCAATAGGCACACCCTTAGATGTCCCTGGTCCCAGGAGTATCGAGATTGGGCATCGATACTCCGGAGTAGACTAGTGTATACATATCTAGACCCTGACGAGGGGCAATGGATTGGTCCCGCAACCATTGGTGGTGTTCACCTAAGATTGTATACAGATGCTCACTGGGTGTGAGTACACCGGACAGGACTCACCGAGAACTGACTGGATGGTATTATACCTAACGTCAGATAACAGTTCTCAGGTGACATGTGTGCAGATAGTCCGTTGACTTAAGGTCATCATTTGTCTCGTGTGAGTTCCCACTGTGCTTTGATTGTTACCCTACCACGGCTCAAAGGAGTCGTGCAAACAGGTTTCAGTTGGGCACAGTCCCGAGCCACATGGAGGCAGTGAGCGACTGTTAGGGATTCGTCTCTCCCGGTATAGGGAGTTGATATCGCACTGTGGTCGTTTGGTCATTACCATAAGTCCCTGGCCAGGGCTGATTGAGAATTACTGATAGGTTGATCAGTAGATTCTCGGATGGTGATAAAGCCATACCGACACGACTTGTACGGTTATTAGGGGTCTGACGTCCACCACCTCCCTAGACCATACATGCGATACTCTTAGACGAACAGACCGGACTGCGCGGATATTGTCACAGACAGGCTCAGTAGGATTTCAGATGGGTTACCTCATCAGCTTTCTTATCGACAACTACCTGGGGACCGTTACGTACAGCTAGTGCCGCTTGCGGTCTGTGGTTAAACCCACTGCCAGCATAGTAGTCGAGTCTTTAGAGTCCCACACAGAGATTTCCCAAACCCAGGAGAAAAGATATAGAGGTCGTATGGTTTTACGACAAAGGTTCGGACGCATACGTGTTTGAACGCACGTACGACATTCGGACAGTTTTTACTAGTCGGCTTTGGTTTAAGCCAGATTCTAGTATCAGGTTATTGGATTTATACAGTCTAAAGTTTTTCCGTGTTTTCACGGATGAGTGGGACATTCTCGTAATTTTCCGAGAAGCTTCTAGAAGGATGTGACATGAAGGGAGAGGTGGCATTTTCATTTAATGAATTAGTGACTCATTGTGAATGATTCATCATATCATTAATGCATTATTAAATGCTTAATGACTCATGTAATGAATCACCCACTTGCATTAATGAAACATGATGAATAATCTCTTATTATTCTTTTCTTTTCAATTCATTATGTTTCATATATCAAGTGAGAAGCTTTTTCATTTCATATAATATTATCATTATCATCTTCTCACTCTCTCTCTTCAAGTTCTCTCTCCTTCACCAAACCCTAATCCTACCCTCATGAGTTGAGAACAAGGATTAGGAAAGACTAATTACTCCATAACCTATCTCTACATCACCTTAGCTACTCTATTTAGCAACTAGAGAAACTAAGTAACCTCAAGTTTAGAGGTTATAGCTTGGATTAGGGTTCTCGGGTGGATCGTCTATCACGGAAGAAAGCCGAAGAGGACGTGGAGATCCAAAGAGGCCGTAGACAACATCAAGACGAAGGACTAGAACCGTTTGGTATAATCTCTTAGCATAGTAGTTTAAAACTCTATAGCTTTTGTTAAAACTTGTTTAGCAAACGATTCATACGGTTAATCGATGTTTGATCATAGAACTTGATTGTTATTCATATTTCCGCATCCCCACAACTATTGGGGTGTTGAACATCGACTTACAGTGGTATCAGAGCCTAGTTAAACAATATTTAACTTAATTGCAAATTTGTACGAATTTCGAACGGAAAAACGAAGCCGGAAAACCCTAAAAACATCAAGTTTCTGTCGAAATTTAAATGAAGTCCAAAAATTTTTCAGGCAAGTTCAGAAAGCTTGAAAAGACACCAGAAGAACACCCAAGAAATTTGGGCTCCTGAATCGGCAACGCGGCCGCGGAACCGTGGCGGATCGCACCGATCCGCCGCGCTTCCGCCGCCGAGTTGCCGAGTCAGGAACTCAAATTTCCTGTGCTGCTTCTCTGTGTAATTTGGGATTTTCTGGGATATTTAATATTTGCTCAGGTTTCAGTTTTACAGAGCAGTTTTTGGAGCAATGTTAAAGATGTTTAATCGATCGAAATTGTACAGTATTTGCATATTGGATTATATCTGTGATTGTATAATGTGTTCGTTGTTAGTGTTTATGCCCTAGAAGGCCATTACTGTATCATACTAGTATGTATATTACTTAATGGAAGCTTGGGATATTCACATGTATATAACAGTCTTGCTAAACATGGTAGTATGCTACTTGGTTTTTCTATCTTAATATGTGAGTATACGTATTGATAGAGCTCTTAGGATCTTGCTTGTCTACCAGCGTTGTGATGGCAGTCACATTAGTGGGGGCTGGGTAGTCTACAAGCACATCCTTATTCAGGTCCCTGGTCGTTGGATTATCGAGACAGAGCATCGATACTCCGGAGTAGACTGGTGTGTACGCTTCTCATCCCAGTTGGGGAGATGGTCTGTCCCACAGCCGTCAGTACGTCGTACTGGAGATAGTATGCAGGTGCTCGTTAGGTTACGGGTACACCGGACAGGACTCACGGGGAACTGTTGGTTGGTTTGATACCAGTCGTCAGTAAGCAGTTCCCAGGTGACATGAGTACAGCATAGTCCACAGACTTGACACTGCTGCTTCGCCTCGAGTGTGTCCCACTGTTCTTAGATTGCTACCCTACCACGGCTCAAAGGAGTCGTGCAAACAGGTAGCAGTTGGGTGCAGTCCCGAGCACTTGGAGGCAGTGGCGGTTAGACAGGATTCGTCCCTCCCGGTATTGGGAGTAGATATCGTGCTGTGTCAGAGAGCCATTACGCAAAGTCCCTGGCCAGGGAAAGCGAGATTTGCTGGTAGGTTCCAGTAGTTTCTCAGGGTGTAATGGGCTTCCCTCCGACACGACTTATACCGCTATTAGGGGACTGACGCTTGCCGCCCCCCTAGGCCCGATATGCGATAGTCTTGGATGAACGGACCGGACTGTATGGAGATTGTCACATCAGACTCAGTAGGAGTTCGGATGGGTTTCCTCATCGGCCTTCTTATCGACAACTACCTGGGGACCGTTACGTACAGCTAGTGCCGCTTGCGGTCTGTGGTTAAACCCACTGCCAGCGTAGTAGTCGAGTCTCTAGAGTCCCACACAGAGAGTTTCCTACTCCAGGCGAAACGATATAGAGGTTGCATGGTTTTGCGACAAAGGGTTCGGACGCATACGTGCGTTTACGCACGTACGACTTTCGGACAGTTTTTACCAGTCCGCTTTGGTTTAAGCCAGTTACTGGTATCCGGTTATTGGATTTTTACAGTCTAAAGTTTTTCCGTATTTTTACGGATCGGAAGGGCTTTCTCGTAATTGTGCGAGAAGCTTCTAGAAGTGGTGACTAAGGAGGGTTATGTGTCATTTGCATTAAATGAGTTTAGTGAGTCATGAGGGTGATTCATGCATATCATTAATGCATGATAAATGCTTAGTGAGTCATGATAATGAATCACCATTAGATATTTATGAAGAAAGCTTATTCATCATTTTCTTTTCTTTTCTTGTTAAAAGATAATGCTTCATATATATTATGATAACTTACTATTCTCATCATAATTCATTCTCACATTCTCTCTCCTCAAGCTCTCTCTCTTCAAAAGACTAATCCTCACCCTCATGTGTTGAGATCTAGGATTAGTAAGACTAATCAATCCATAACCATCACTCTATTTCATTCTAGCTTCTTTGATTAGCAATCCAAGAAGGTTAGTTGCCTCAAGTTTAGAGGCTAAGCTTGGAGTTTTGCTCTCGGGTGGATCGTCTACTATCTAGAGAAGGCCGAGGAGAACAAGGAGATCGTAAAGACGAAGGACTAGTTTCATTAGGTATAATCCCTAAACACAATAGTTATGAAACTCTTTGTGTACGGTTAGTTATCGTTTAGCTTCGATTCAAGCGGTTAGTCGATGTTCGTTCACTAAACAAGTTCGTTTTTGAAAATTCCGCCTCCCCACAAGTATTGGGGTGTAGTACATCGACTTACAGTGGTATCAGAGCCTCGCTAAACAATAAATAACTTAATTGCAAATTTGTACGAATTTCGAACGGAAAAACGAAGCCGGAAAACCCTAAATCTGTAAAGTTTCTGTCGAACTTAAAATGATGTCCTAAAAATTTTCAGGCAAGTGCAGAAAGCTTGTAAAGAGTCCAGAAGAACACCCATGAAATTCGAGCCCATGAATCGGCTAAAGCGCCGCGGAAGCGCGGCGGATCCCATCGATCCGCCGCGGTTCCGCGCCCGAGTTGCCGAGTCATGGACTCGTCTTTCATGTGTGGGTCCTCTCTGGTATTTGGGGTTTTCTGGAATATTTAATATTTGCTCAGGTTTCAGTTTAACAGAGCAGTTTTTAGAGCAATATTAATGATGTTTAATCGATCGAAATTGTACAGTATTTGCATGTTGGATTATATCTGTGATTGATAAATGTGTTCGTAAACCTCCCCTAACTGCTAGTATGTCGGTTGGCAGGGGGTTGCACATTTCTGTAATGGTTATATCTGTTTGTGCATATAAACTGTATTGGACTGTTGTGGTGTATAGCCGGGGTTTGCAATGGGTTATTGTTTAATTCATTTGTTGTAAATGTAATTTGTTGTAATATTATTTTTACGGGGCACATCCAGGTTGCGGTTGTAGCCACCGTTGTATTATTTCATTTTACTGTTTTTGCTCCTAGGACTGACCCAAGGTGGGGTACACAAACTGCCGGGCGGGTAGTTTGCCGTACCCGTAGGGGTCGAGGGTGGGGTAACGGCTATTCATCACAACTGTGTAATCTGTCTTTTCTTGCAGGCTCAAAAGAAATACAGATTGCTTGCAAATCCAATATTGTTTATCTGTGTTCTGGAATGAATATCATTGCGTCAGACGAATATAAAATATCTATATATATTGTAGCTATTTAGACGTCACTTATGTTTTACACCCGCGCTAGCCCAGCCCCCACTCTGTCGTTAGTTAAGTAACCTAACGGGTGATGACGGGACCCCGTGGCGAATGCGGATGGCATAAGAGGACGTTGTATTTTCGTTGTTTTCTGCAATGATAGGTTAATGATGGGACGCATTATCTATAATGCAAAGAAAAACAAACCAAAGTTTAAATCGTTGGAACAGTTTAAAAGAAACCACTCGGTTAATTTTAAAAACAGATATTTTTAAATGCGGAGCTTTAACCACTCCTTATAAAAGCTATCAGGTTCCTTCGGTTATATCAAGTTCACTACGTTCACGGTTTCGCCAAAACCAGTCGTAGCCCTCCGTCATTTCTTATGGATAGTCAGTAGTATTCAAGCTATGCTTGTTGGCATACGTCAAGGCATAGTGTTTGGTAGCTGCTGGGGTATTCATTTGTTGCATAGATAGATGTGTTGGTTTGGGACAGTTGCATTACCTTGTTGGCATACGTCAAGGGTATATACGGGTGGGTTCAAATTAACAAGATAATGATGGGCAGAACTTGACATGTGACTTATGATTTGTTGGCATACGTCAAGGTCATAAGAGCATGGGGCAAAAACTTATATCGGGAATTTCTAAAGAAACTGAAATTTGCAAAGAGATGCATACCATTTGGAGTTTGATGAATGTTGGTAGGATTCCTTCAACATTATCATACGATGATATTTGGATCCCGATCCTACTGTGAGTATATGCTACTTATCAGGATATTCGTCACTTAACGATCAATGCTATAAACCTAGTAGGTGTCCAGAAAGGTGTCAGCGGGGTTACGCCCCCAGAGAAAAGAGGTTATTTAATTAAGGAACTTCGCGAAAGCGTTGGAAAACCTCCCTCGAAGTATCGACACTGGCCTGGCTGAACGGTTAAGCAAGTATTGTACGGTGAGAATAGTCCTGGCTAATTCTTCTTTTATGGTTTGAGGAAGGATTCGAGAAACAGTGGGAGCCATCCAGTTTAGATAAACTAAAAACCACTCTAAACTTGCAAGAGCATCATGCTAAAGAGTTTTCTTCTCTCTCTCCTAATTGCAGCGACCCTGAAAATGACTGGACTTAAGTTACTTTTAGAAAAAAATATACTGACAGGGCCAAACTATAAAGATTGGCTGCGGAATGTCAAAATGGCCTTGACCTATGACAAATTGGGGTACGTCCTCACCGCTACGGCACCTGCTGTCCCTGGTCCCAAATCCAGCAATGCGGATAAGGAAATCCGCAAAACCTGGGATTTAGATTGCGCGAGAGCCAAGTGCGTCGTGCTTGCCTCTATGGACAATGAACATCAGAGGAGGCACGAGGATATGTCCCTAGATGGCATATTTCTCCATACAAAGGAACTTTATGGAGAGCAATCTCGTATAGCAAGATACGAGACCTCTAAGAACTTGTTTCGAGCGAGGTTGGCTGTCGGGTCATCAGTAGGTGAACATGTCCTACAGATGATCGGCTATATTGAAGAGCTCGCAGACCTTGGGACGACTTTGGATAATGAGCTGTATACAGACCTTATTCTCCAGTCCCTTCCTCCCACCTACGCCCAGTTTATCCTTAACTTCAATCTTCAAGGAAAAGAAGTTGAACTTGCGGAACTCCTGAACATGTTAAGGAGTGCAGAGGGCACCTTGAAGAAAGCAAGGGAAACACCCGCTATGTTTGTTGGCGGTGCATCTTCTTCCGGGTCCAAGGCTAGGGCCAAAGGAAGGAAGAAGAAGGCCGCACCCAAACCTAGAGGAGGTGTTAGTAAGGTGGGAAAGAAGGGAAAGAAAAAGCTTGCAGCACCGGTAGTTGGCCAGGATGAGTGCTTCCATTGTCACAGGAAAGGGCACTGGAAGAAGGATTGCAAGGCGTGGAACGCCAAGAACCAGGAACCGAAGCAAGCTGTGGCTTCGACTTCAGGTGTGTTTGTAATTGAGAATTGTCTGTCGATCAACTCTACTTCCTGGGTATTGGATACCGGATCAGGATCTCATATTTGCAATTCATTGCAGGCACTGAGAAACCGTAGAGTGCTGAAGGAAGGTGATATGATCCTCAGGGTTGCTAACGGAGCTAGCGTGGGAGCTGCGTCCGTCGGGGATTATCACCTAGGATTGACGAGTGGACATATTTTGGTTTTGCATAACTGTTATTTTGTACCAAGCTTAACATGTAATATCATATCAGTTTCCTTGTTATCAAATAAAGGTTATGATTTCACGTTTGTAAGAGATGTTGTTAACATCCACCTTAATCATGGTTTGATTGGGTCCGGTACTCTAAATAACGGCATATATGTTTTAAACCAACTCCAAATTTTCATTGTCCAGAACACACTAAAAAGAAAGTCTCCAGATTTAAATAAAGCTTTCTTATGGCATTGTAGACTGGGTCACATCAATGAGAGAAGGTTGACTAAGTTGCATAGAGAAGGATATTTAGACTCGTTCAAATATCAATCTTATGACACTTGTCAATCTTGTCTCAAAGGAAAGATGACAAAGGCTCCATTTACTGGACAAGGAGTAAGAGCGAGCGAGCTCTTAGGACTCATACACAGTGATGTATGCGTTCCAATGTCTACACATGCGAGAGGTGGTTATTCCTACTTCATTACTTTTACAGATGATTTCTCTAGGTTTGGACATGTCTTCTTGATGAAGCATAAATCCGAGGCCTTTGAGAAATTCAAGGAATACAAGAGTGAAGCGGAAAACCAAACAGGCAAAAGTATTAAGACACTGAGATCTGATCGAGGTGGAGAATACTTAAGTGCTGAGTTCCTAGGTTACCTAAAAGAGAAAGGAATTCTTTCTCAGCTTACTCCTCTATACACTCCACAGCATAACGGTGTATCGGAGAGACGGAATCGAACCATATTGGATATGGTACGATCCATGATGAGTAATGCTGAGTTACCGCGATCTTTCTGGGGATATGCGCTAGAATCAGCGATACATCTTTTGAACAGAGTTCCAACCAAAACTGTGCCTACCACACCATATCAGATGTGGAGTGGGAAGAAACCCTATCTTCAGTACCTGAAGACATGGGGATGTCTAGCTTTTGTAAAAAAGCAGCATCCGGACAAGCTCGAGGCACGCTCAGTAGAGTGTAAGTTTGTGGGATATCCAAAGAACTCTACAGGATATTGTTTCTATTACGCAGAGGAACAAAAGGTTTTTGTTTCTCGTCATGCCCGCTTCTTGGAAACTGAATTTTTGGAAAATCAGAAGAGTGGGAGCGTAGTAGAACTGGAAGAAATTCCAGAACCACAAACTGCTACTGAAAGTTTGGTAGAACCAGTAGTTCAAGAAGAACAGAACATTCCCGCACCCCTCCGCAGGAGTAGTAGGCCGTCTCATCCGCCTGAGAGATACTACGGTTTTCTCATAGACGGGGATAGAGAGGATTGCATCATAGATGATGATGAACCTACTGACTTCCAGCAGGCCATCCAGAGCGGCGACTCGGTACGATGGCTAGATGCAATGCGGACCGAGATGGAGTCCATGTACACCAACAAAGTATGGACTTTGGACTTTGCTCCAGATGGGGTAAAACCCATAGGATGCAAATGGATCTTCAAGAAAAAGATTGGTGTAGATGGACAGGTAGAAACCTATAAGGCTAGACTTGTTGCAAAGGGTTTTCGTCAAAGACCTGGTTTGGACTATGACGAAACTTTTTCTCCAGTGGCTATGCTCAAATCCATTCGGGTCCTTCTTGCTATTGCTGCCTTCCATGATTATGAAATCTGGCAGATGGACGTAAAGACGGCTTTTCTGAATGGAAATTTAGAAGAGAGCGTCTATATGGATCAGCCAGAGGGTTTCAATCAGAGTGGGAGCAGCGGGAAAGTATGCAAGCTGCTTAAGTCTATTTATCGACTAAAGCAGGCATCGCGGAGTTGGAACATCTGTTTTGATGAGACAGTCAAAGAATATGACTTTATCAAAAATCCAGATGAACCGTGCATATATAGTAAAGTTGTGGCCAGAAGTGTCGTATTCCTCGTCTTGTACGTGGATGACATTCTATTGATAGGAAATGACATTCCTATGCTACAATCTGTCAAAGGATTCTTGTCACACAGGTTCTCCATGAAAGACCTGGGTGATGCCTCGTACATTCTGGGGATCCGGATCTATCGTGATAGATCCAAGAGGATGTTGGGACTTTCGCAGTCCAGGTATATCGACACTGTACTGAAAAGATTCAGTATGGAAGATTCTAAGCGCGGTAATCTACCGGCTTGTCACGGAATCACCCTCTCCAAAGAGATGTCTCCCAAGACTGATTTGGAAAGGGAACGCATGTCTATTATACCCTACGCTTCTGCGGTAGGCTCTATAATGTATGCGATGTTGTGTACCAGACCAGATGTAGCTTACGCACTGAGCGTGGTAAGCCGGTATCAATCAGACCCAGGGGAGAAACACTGGATAGCAGTAAAGAACATTCTCAAGTACCTGAGGAGGACTAAGGAGATGTTCTTGGTTTACGGCGGAAAAGACCTCAGGTTGGAGGCCTTTGCTGATTCCGGCTTCCAGAGTGATAAGGACGATTCCAAGTCCATGTCGGGTTATGTCTTTACCCTCAATGGAGGGGCGGTGTGCTGGAAGAGCTCCAAGCAGGACACCGTTGCTGACTCGACGATGGAAGCGGAGTATATAGCTGCTTGCGATGCCGCAAAAGAAGCAGTCTGGATGAAGAAGTTCCTAACAGAACTTCAGGTGGTTCCTACCATAGTTGATCCAATACCTCTGTATTGGGACAACAACGGAGCTATAGCTTTAGCGAAGGAACCAAGGTCCCATCAGAAGTCCAGACACATCTTGAGGCGGTATCACCTGATCAGGAAGATCATTGATCATCAGGAGATCGAGGTTCGGAGAGTTGCTTCTGAAGAGAACATTGCTGATCCATTCACGAAGGCCCTACCTCAGATTCAGTTCGAGAGGCTACTCGAGATCATCGGTCTACGATATGCCAGTACATGGCCCTAGTGCAAGTGGGAGATTGTTAGTGTTTATGCCCTAGAAGGCTATTACTGTATCATACTAGTATGTATATTACTTAATGGAAGCTTGGGATATTCACATGTATATAACAGTCTTGCTAAACATGGTAGTATGCTACTTGGTTTTTCTATCTTAATATGTGAGTATACGTATTGATAGAGCTCTTAGGATCTTGCTTGTCTACCAGCGTTGTGATGGCAGTCACACTAGTGGGGGCTGGGTAGTCTACAAGCACATCCTTATTCAGGTCCCTGGTCGTTGGATTATCGAGACAGAGCATCGATACTCCGGAGTAGACTGGTGTGTACGCTTCTCATCCCAGTTGGGGAGATGGTCTGTCCCACAGCCGTCAGTACGTCGTACTGGAGATAGTATGCAGGTGCTCGTTAGGTTACGGGTACACCGGACAGGACTCACGGGGAACTGTTGATTGGTTTGATACCAGTCGTCAGTAAGCAGTTCCTAGGTGACATGAGTACAGCATAGTCCGCAGACTTGACACTGCTGCTTCGCCTCGAGTGTGTCCCACTGTTCTTAGATTGCTACCCTACCACGGCTCAAAGGAGTCGTGCAAACAGGTAGCAGTTGGGTGCAGTCCCGAGCACTTGGAGGCAGTGGCGGTTAGACAGGATTCGTCCCTCTCGGTATTGGGAGTAGATATCGTGCTGTGTCAGAGAGCCATTACGCAAAGTCCCTGGCCAGGGAAAGCGAGATTTGCTGGTAGGTTCCAGTAGTTTCTCAGGGTGTAATGGGCTTCCCTCCGACACGACTTATACCGCTATTAGGGGACTGACGCTTGCCGCCCCCCTAGGCCCGATATGCGATAGTCTTGGACGAACGGACCGGACTGTATGGAGATTGTCACATCAGACTCAGTAGGAGTTCGGATGGGTTTCCTCATCGGCCTTCTTATCGACAACTACCTGGGGACCGTTACGTACAGCTAGTGCCGCTTGCGGTCTGTGGTTAAACCCACTGCCAGCGTAGTAGTCGAGTCTCTAGAGTCCCACACAGAGAGTTTCCTACTCCAGGCGAAACGATATAGAGGTTGCATGGTTTTGCGACAAAGGGTTCGGACGCATACGTGCGTTTACGCACGTACGACTTTCGGACAGTTTTTACCAGTCCGCTTTGGTTTAAGCCAGTTACTGGTATCCGGTTATTGGATTTTTACAGTCTAAAGTTTTTCCGTATTTTTACGGATCGGAGGGGCTTTCTCGTAATTGTGCGAGAAGCTTCTAGAAGTGGTGACTAAGGAGGGTTATGTGTCATTTGCATTAAATAAGTTTAGTGAGTCATGAGGGTGATTCATGCATATCATTAATGCATGATAAATGCTTAGTGAGTCATGATAATGAATCACCATTAGATATTTATGAAGCAAGCTTATTCATCATTTTCTTTTCTTTTCTTGTTAAAAGATAATGCTTCATATATATTATGATAACTTACTATTCTCATCATAATTCATTCTCACATTCTCTCTCCTCAAGCTCTCTCTCTTCAAAAGACTAATCCTCACCCTCATGTGTTGAGATCTAGGATTAGTAAGATTAATCAATCCATAACCATCACTCTATTTCATTCTAGCTTCTTTGATTAGCAATCCAAGAAGGTTAGTTGCCTCAAGTTTAGAGGCTAAGCTTGGAGTTTTGCTCTCGGGTGGATCGTCTACTACCTAGAGAAGGCCGAGGAGAACAAGGAGATCGTAAAGACGAAGGACTAGTTTCATTAGGTATAATCCCTAAACACAATAGTTATGAAACTCTTTGTGTACGGTTAGTTATCGTTTAGCTTCGATTCAAGCGGTTAGTCGATGTTCGTTCACTAAACAAGTTCGTTTTTGAAAATTCCGCCTCCCCACAAGTATTGGGGTGTAGTACATCGACTTACATTCGTAAACCTCCCCTAACTGCTAGTATGTCAGTTGGCAGGGGGTTGCACATTTCTGAAATGGATTTTAACTGTTTGTGTATATAAACTGTATTGGACTGTTGTGGTGATTAGCCGGGTTTTGTGATGGGTTATTGTATTAATTCATTTGATGTAATTGTAACAAGTTGTAATATTATTTTGCGGGGCACATCCAGGTTGCGGTTGTAGCCACCGTTGTATTATTTCTTTTTTATTGTTTTTGCTCCTAGGATAGACCCAAGGTGGGGTGCACAAACTACCGGGTATTTTGAAGTATTGGGGCAGACCGCTTCACTTCTGGTACTTGGCGGGTAGTTTGCCGTACCCGTAGGGGTCTGGGGTGGGAAAATGGCTATTCATCACAACTGTGTAATCCGTCTTTTATTGCAGGCTCAAATGAAATGCGGATTGCTTGCAAATCCAATATTGTTTATCTGTGATCTGGAATGCCTATTATTGCGTCTGACGAATGTACAATATCTATATATGATAGCTATTTAGACGTCGCTTATGTTTTACACCCGCGCTAGCCCAGCCCCCGCTCTGTCGTTAGTTAAGTAACCTAACGGGTGATGACGGGACCCCGTGGCGAATGCGGATGGCATAAGAGGACGTTGTATTTTCGTTGTTATCTGTAATGATAGGTTAAAGATGGGATGCATTATTATTAATGCAAAGAAAATAAAACCTAAACAGAATTGTTGGAACAATTTCTAAAAACCACTCGGTTTTCTTGAAAAAGTAAATTTTAAATGCGGAGCTTAAACCACTCCTTTTAATAAAAGCTATCTTAGTTCCTTCGATCAAATCAAGTTCATTACGTTAACGGTTTTTTGCCAAAAACCAGCCTTAACCCTCCGTAGTTTCAGATAGACAGCACATCGTATTCATGCTATACTTGTTGGCCTACGTCAAGGCATAGTGTATGGTAGCAGTGTGTGTGCCTATTTGTTGCATAGATAGATGCATTAGTTTAATACAGACGTACACCTTGTTGGCCTACGTCAAGGGCTTGTACGATGTATTTAAATTGATCAGGACAACGACGGGTAGAACTTGACTTGCGTCTTATGACTTGTTGGCCTACGTCAAGGTCTATAAGAGCTTGGGGTAAAAATCACATCGGGAGTTTCAAACATAAAGGAAACTTGCAGTTTTAGCTTACCTTCTGGAGTGTGGTGACTAGAGTGGCTTCCATCTAGGGCATCATGCAATGATAGTTGGATCCCGATCCCACTGATGAGTAGGATTACTCTCGGGAATTTCTCTCACTTAACAATCAATGCTATAAACCAAGTAGGTGCCTAGAAAGGTGTTAGAGGGGCTACGCCTCCATGGAAAAGAGGTTCTTTAATTAAGGAACTTCGCGAAAGCGTTGGAAAACCTCCCTCGAAGTACCAACACCAGCCTGGCTGAAAGGTTAAGCAAGTATTGTGACGTGTGATTAAATCCTGACTAGTTCTTCTTTTAGGTTTTGAAGAAGGATTTGAGGAAACAGTGGGAGCCATCCTGTTTAGATAAATTAATAAACCAATCTAAACTTGCAAGAGCATATGCTGAGTGTTTTCTTTTCTCTCTCTCTGGCAGCTACCATGACTGGACTAAAACTATTACTTGAAAAGAATATACTAACCGGGCAGAACTATAAAGACTGGCTAAGAAAAGTCAATATTGCGCTGACTTATGACAAAGTTGCATATGTTACCACCGCTGTTCCTCCCCTTATCCCAGGACCAGATTCCTCAGTTGCGGACAAGGAAGTTCGTAAAACCTGGGATCTAGACTGTGAGCGAGCTAAGTGTATCGTGCTGGCGTCCATGAATAATGAACTCCAGAAACAGCACGAGAGTATGGATATTGCATTCATATTCCTCCATTGCAAGGAATTGTATGGTGAACACTCCCGTATCGCGAGGTACGAAACCTCAAGGAAACTCTTCCAGATGAGGTTAGCTCCAGGATCGCCTGTTGGAGAGCACGTCCTCAAAATGATCACCCTCATTGAGGAACTCGCAAACCTGGGATGCGTGCTAGAAAATGATTTGTATATCGACTTGATTTTGCAGTCCCTTCCCCACACCTTCTCTCAGTTCGTGCTGAACTTCAACATGCACGAAATGGAAGCGGATCTTCCAAAGCTCCTCAATATGTTGAGGGTAGCAGAGACCTCCTTGAAAAAGGAGAAGACCCCCGTTCTGTATGTTGGCCAATCATCTTCTTCTAAAACTAAAGCGAAAGCTAAAGGGAAGAAGAAGATGAAAGCCACCAAACCGAAGGGTGGGGTCAAGAAGGTGCAGGGAACGAACAAGGCAGGAAGGGTGAAGGCAGAAAAGAACGAATGCTTCTATTGTCACAAGCAGGGGCACTGGAAGAAGGATTGTCAGGCCTTCAAAGCCAAGGACATGAAGCAAGCAGTTGCTTCTACTTCAGGTGTGTTCGTAATCGAAAATTGTCTTTCAGTAAACTCTACTTCATGGGTACTTGATACCGGTTCTGGTTCTCACATCTGTAATTCTTTGCAGGATCTGAGAAATAGTAGAGTACTGGGGGCAGGTGATATGTCTCTCCGGATGGGCAATGGAATGCATGTAGATGCAGTTGCAATAGCGGAATATCACCTAGGGTTGAATAGTAGAAACATTTTGGTATTGTATAACTGTTTTTGTATTCCCAGTATGTTGTGTAATATTATATCAGTATCTTTATTGTCTAATAAAGGATATAATTTTGTGCTTGAAAGAAATGTCATGAACATTCTCCTAAATCAAGAACTGATTGGGTTTGGCACACTGGAAAACGGCATATACATACTTAATCAACCATAAATTTTCAATATTCAAAACACGCGTAAAAGAAAGGCTCCAGATTCGAATCAAGCCTTCCTATGGCATTGTAGACTTGGTCATATAAATGAAACAAGGTTGACTAAGTTACATAAAGATGGATATCTAGATTCGTTTGAATATTCATCATATGCAACTTGTCAATCATGTATCAAAGGAAAAATGACCAAATCTCCGTTCACCGGACACAGAGAAAGAGCCACCGAACTCTTGGGACTAGTACACAGTGATGTATGTGGTCCGATGTCTATACATGCACGAAGTGGTCACTCCTACTTCATCACTTTTACTGATGACTTCTCTAGGTATGGACATGTGTTCTTAATAAAGCATAAATCCGAGGCTTTTGAGAAGTTTAAGGAGTATAAAAATGAAGTAGAGAAACAAACTGGTAAAAGCATCAAGACACTTCGATCTGATCGAGGTGGAGAATACTTAAGTACCAGTTTCCTTGAATACTTGAAAGCGAATGGAATTCTCTCTCAGCTTACTCCACCTTATACACCTCAGCATAATGGTGTATCAGAAAGAAGGAATCGCACGCTATTAGATATGGTGCGTTCAATGATGAGTAGTGCTGAGTTACCACTTTCCTTCTGGGGATTTGCTCTAGAATCAGCCGCATATCTATTAAATAGAGTTCCAACTAAGTCTGTACCTACCACTCCATATGAAATGTGGTGTGGGAAGAGACCATATCTCAAGTATATCAAGATATGGGGGTGTCCGGTATATGTTAAAAAGCATAATCCGGACAAGCTCGAAGCACGATCGGTTTTATGCAAGTTTGTAGGATACCCCAAGCATTCAAGGGGGTACATGGTCTACCACACTGAAGAACAAAAGGTGTTTGTCGCTCGTCACATTGTCTTCTTAGAAAGCGAATTTCTTGCAAAAGAAATTAGTGGGAGCGCGGTAGAACTGGAAGAAATTCCAGAACCTCAAGCTGCAACCGAGGACTTAGAAGAATCTCAGATTTCAATAGAACATGATGAACCAACACCACTCCGCAGATCTAGTAGGCTTTCTCATCCTCCTGAAAGATACTATGGTTTTCTTCTTGATGGGGATCGAGAGGATTGCATCATCGATGATGATGAGCCTACTAGTTTTCAGCAGGCTATCACAAGTAGCGACTCAGTAAAGTGGCTGGATGCAATGAGATCCGAAATGGAATCCATGTATACCAATAAAGTATGGACTTTAGAAGTTGCTCCTCCTGGGGTAAAACCAGTTGGGTGCAAATGGATCTTCAAAAAGAAGATTGGTACATTTGGACAAGTGGAAACCTACAAAGCTAGACTAGTAGCAAAAGGTTTTCGTCAAAGACCAGGATTGGACTATGATGAAACTTTTTCACCAGTAGCTATGCTTAAATCCATTCGGATCATGCTTGCCATTGCTGCCTTCCATGACTATGAAATCTGGCAAATGGATGTAAAAACAGCTTTTCTAAATGGACATCTAGAAGAGAGTGTTTACATGGATCAACCAGAAGGTTTCTTAGACAGTGGGAGCAGCGGAAAAGTGTGCAAATTGCTTAAATCCATTTATGGGTTAAAGCAAGCATCGCGGAGTTGGAACATCTGCTTTGATGAAACAGTCAAGGAATTTGACTTTATCAAAAATATAGATGAACCATGTATTTATAGGAAGATTGTAGAAGGAGCAGTAGTCTTCCTCGTTTTATACGTCGACGACATACTACTGATAGGGAATGATATCCCTATACTACAATCAGTAAAGCTCTTCTTGTCACAGAAATTCTCTATGAAAGACTTGGGAGATGCATCATACATTCTGGGCATTAAGATCTATCGAGATAGATCTAATAGAATATTGGGACTTTCACAGTCCAGGTATATAGACACTATACTAAAGAGATTTAGTATGGAAGATTCCAAGCGCGGCAATATGCCCGCTTGTCACGGAATCACCCTCTCCAAAGAGATGTCTCCAAAGACTGATGAAGAGAGGGCTCGCATGGGCATTATACCCTACGCTTCGGCAGTAGGATCAATAATGTATGCGATGTTATGTACCAGACCAGATGTAGCTTACGCACTTAGTGTGGTAAGCAGGTATCAATCGGACCCAGGTGAGAAACATTGGATAGCGGTGAAGAACATTCTCAAGTACCTGAGAAGGACTAAGGAGATGTTCTTGATTTACGGCAATAAGGACCTCCAGGTAGAGGCTTTTACCGACTCCGGCTTCCAAAGTGATAAGGATGATTCTAAATCTATTTCGGGTTTTGTGTTTACCCTCAATGGAGGGGCGGTAAGTTGGAAGAGTTCCAAACAAGATACCGTCGCAGACTCAACTATGGAGGCTGAGTATATAGCTGCTAGTGAAGCCGCAAAAGAGGCTGTCTGGATAAGGAAGTTCATTTCTGAACTTCAGGTGGTTCCGTCCATTGCCAATCCAATACCTTTGTATTGCGATAACAATGGCGCTGTAGCTTCAGCGAAGGAACCAAGGTCCCATCAGAAATCCAGGCATATCTTAAGGCGGTTTCACCTGATCAGGGAGATCGTGGATCGTCGGGAGATCGAGATACGGAGAGTAGACACAAAAGACAACACGGCAGATCCATTCACCAAGGCCATTCCTCAAGTACAGTTCGAGAGGCTTTTTGAGATGTTGGGCATGCGGTACGCAAGCAACTGGATCTGGTAGAGACAGTGGGTACTCATTGCGCCAATTATAGGCCTTAGTGCAAGTGGGAGATTGTTGGATATATATGCCCTAGAGGCCTACATTGTATAGGATGCTTGGGATATGTATGTATATGACAGTCTTGCTTGATATGATAGTACGCTATTTGGTTTGACTTTGTCTTAACGTATAATATATTTTACTTGGTATTTATATATATATGTTGATAAAGCCCATAGGGTGTTTGTCTGACTACTGGCGTTGTGATGGCAGTCATACTAGTGGGAGCTGGATAGTCAATAGGCACACCCTTAGATGTCCCTGGTCGCAGGAGTACAGAGATTGGGCATCGATACTCCGGAGTAGACTAGTGTATACATATCTAGACCCTGACGAGGGGCAATGGATTGGTCCCGCAACCATTGGTGGTGTTCACCTAAGATTGTATACAGATGCTCACTGGGTGTGAGTACACCGGACAGGACTCACCGAGAACTGACTGGATGGTATTATACCTAACGTCAGATAGCAGTTCTCAGGTGACATGTGTGCAGATAGTCCGTTGACTTAAGGTCATCATTTGTCTCGTGTGAGTTCCCACTGTGCTTTGATTGTTACCCTACCACGGCTCAAAGGAGTCGTGCAAACAGGTTTCAGTTGGGCACAGTCCCGAGCCACATGGAGGCAGTGAGCGACTGTTAGGGATTCGTCTCTCCCGGTATAGGGAGTTGATATCGCACTGTGGTCGTTTGGTCATTACCATAAGTCCCTGGCCAGGGCTGATTGAGAATTACTGATAGGTTGATCAGTAGATTCTCGGATGGTGATAAAGCCATACCGACACGACTTGTACGGTTATTAGGGGTCTGACGTCCACCACCTCCCTACACCATACATGCGATACTCTTAGACGAACAGACCGGACTACGCGGATATTGTCACAGATAGGCTCAGTAGGATTTCAGATGGGTTACCTCATCAGCTTTCTTATCGACAACTACCTGGGGACCGTTACGTACAGCTAGTGCCGCTTGCGGTCTGTGGTTAAACCCACTGCCAGCGTAGTAGTCGAGTCTTTAGAGTCCCACACAGAGATTTCCCAAACCCAGGCGAAAAGATATAGAGGTCGTATGGTTTTACGACAAAGGTTCGGACGCATACGTGTTTGAACGCACGTACGACATTCGGACAGTTTTTACTAGTCGGCTTTGGTTTAAGCCAGATTCTAGTATCAGGTTATTGGATTTATACAGTCTAAAGTTTTTCCGTGTTTTCATGGATGAGAGGGGCGTTCTCGTAATTTTCCGAGAAGCTTCTAGAAGGATGTGACATGAAGGGAGAGGTGGCATTTTCATTTAATGAATTAGTGACTCATTGTGAATGATTCATCATATCATTAATGCATTATTAAATGCTTAATGACTCATGTAATGAATCACCCACTTGCATTAATGAAACATGATGAATAATCTCTTATTATTCTTTTCTTTTCAATTCATTATGTTTCATATATCAAGTGAGAAGCTTTTTCATTTCATATAATATTATCATTATCATCTTCTCACTCTCTCTCTTCAAGTTCTCTCTCCTTCACCAAACCCTAATCCTACCCTCATGAGTTGAGAACAAGGATTAGGAAAGACTAATTACTCCATAACCTATCTCTACATCACCTTAGCTACTCTATTTAGCAACTAGAGAAACTAAGTAACCTCAAGTTTAGAGGTTATAGCTTGGATTAGGGTTCTCGGGTGGATCGTCTATCACGGAAGAAAGCCGAAGAGGACGTGGAGATCCAAAGAGGCCGTAGACAACATCAAGACGAAGGACTAGAACCGTTTGGTATAATCTCTTAGCATAGTAGTTTAAAACTCTATAGCTTTTGTTAAAACTTGTTTAGCAAACGATTCATACGGTTAATCGATGTTTGATCATAGAACTTGATTGTTATTCATATTTCCGCCTCCCCACAAGTATTGGGGTGTTGAACATCGACTTACAGAACCCTAATCCACATTCATCGCTATTCCTATAGTATTAAATAATTAAAAGGATAAAAATAATTATTTTTAAAAGTCCATCCATTAACTACTAAGTCCTACAAACCTTACAAGCCCTTTTCTTATAAATTTTCAAACCTTCTTAATAATAAACGATCAAAACTCCACCTTTCTTCTACCAACTTGTCTAAAGTAAGAAAAGTATTTCACCGTTTCTTTGTAGATGACCCGTAGTCACTAGCGGCTAGCTATTACGGCACCGTTATTGATTGCGGTAATTTACAACACATATAGACACAATTTTTCATGACCAATTAAATGGCGCCGTTGTCCGAGAAACGGTTGTAATATTTTTCTAGTTATTCGGGTTAATTTCTTTTAAAAACCAGAAACATAAAAATAAAATAACCGCATTTTTTTTTTAACGATTATTGTGCGAGTTTTGTAAGTGAATCTGGAGTAATTGGAGCAAACTAACAGAGATTCAGAGACTTTCAAATTGGACCAGAGGAGAATTGGAGTGCTGTGAAGAATTTTTGAGGGGAGATCTCATCAATAGATGGTGGAACCGCGGCCCAAGGGTGCTTTTAACGGCGGAATCACGACCATATTGAGGAGTTGGGCCGCAAATTTCACTGGTATTCTCCTATCGTCTTCCTCTTTCCTATAAATCTCTAATAAACTGTTTTTATCTATAGAATTCTTTGCAGACAGCACCGTTAAAAAAATCTTTTTATGTGTTTTAGATTTTAGTTTGTTTTGCATAATTAAAATGGACATTAAGGGGTAAGAAACCTAAATTCAGATTTGGTGGGGATTTCATCACCCTTTCTAGGCCCCGCAAATCTCAAACGGGCATACTATCATCTTACATTAATAAAAAATATCTACACCAAGTCTCTAAAGACTGTCACGCTCAATTAAGACAATGGAGGGTCGTGGGTAATCTATATCTTATCCACATTTCTCTTATGGTGTCTAAGGCAAGTGTGACTGAGAAAAGTGTTTTATTTAATTAGGCCTGCTATTTCGGTGATTCGTATAGCGGATACCTCCCACTTACCTGGCTGAAAGATTGATAAGGAGGTGGTAGAGAATTGATCCTACGTCTTGTCCTTTGGAAGTCTAGAAACAGTATAGTGACTTGACCTATGTGACCTTAGCTCTAGGGACTGATTATGCATTTTGTGATTGGTTGAGTCAAGCCTTGTGTCCGTAACTCTTTTCAAAGCAAAGCCTTCTTAAAATCATTCTCACACGTTATCATACGCTGCCACGTGCACTAAACCCGCTTAGTGTATGATCGGCTGGACACGGGATTCTAGTGCCCGTCTAGTCCGCGTTTTTATTGTCTACTCCGAAGTCAATATTTCTTCATCTTCTATTTCTCCTCTACCCACCATATCTCCCGAGATGGACAGATCTCCACCGGGTTTTAACAGCGCTACATTGTCACCACCCGTAGATACGTAAATTCAGAATCCATCTCGCATCGCTCTCCAAGACCGATACTACCCCACTCACGGACCCTTTCCTATGTGTCTTTCTCTTCCACCAGCCAATAGGGATAACATTGAAATTAAACCATACTTCATTAACTTGTTTTCCAAATTTCACGGGCTTGAGTCTAAGGATGCATACATCTTTATAACCAAATTTGAACATGTATGTGCAATGATGAGCACCACCCAACTCTCAAGGAATGCTATGAGATTACGTTTTCTCCCTTTTACCTTGTGTGATCTTGCAGAGAAGTGGGTTTACAGCACCTCCTCACATTTTATCACCAATTGGGATAAATACGTTAAAGAATTCCTTAAGAAATTTTACCATAATCATAAGACTGCTCGTTTTCGGTGCGAGATTAATCAGTTTGCCTAACTTCCCAACGAACCCTTTTGGAAATTCTTTGAACGGTTTAAAGATCTCCTTGTCCAATGCCCTCATCAGGGAATCGAAATATTGTAACTTTGCCAAATTATGTATGAGGGTATTAATCCAGCGACAAAACAAATGCTTGAAACCATTTGTCAATGTCATTTTATGTCAAAATCTGACGAGGAAGCGTGGCAATTTCTAGAAGATCTCTCTGAACAAACACTACAGTGGAAGAACATAAGACTAACAACATCATCTTCGTCTAGGACAGGTATTTATCAGCTTGACGCTTCTATCGCAATGAAAGCGGAAATGGCTACGATGCAAAAGAAGCTTGATGCTATTGAAAGCAAATTTTCTTTATCCTCCCTAAACCAAGTTACGCTCCCCAAAACCGTGTGTGGTTGTTGTTTTGACTCGTCACATTTAACGGAAGAATATACTTTGAATCCTCCATCTCAAGGTCAAGAACAAACTAATGCTGCTTTTCAACAACGACCTAGAAACGATCCTTATTCATCCACATATAACCAAGAATGGAGGAATCATCCTAATTTTGCTTGAAACCAAAACCAAACTCAAAGACAAAATCAAAATCAGTTCCAAAATCAAAATAACTATCAAATGCTTCCCCCATAACAACAACACCTACCATAACAAATTCAATAGCCCTTTCAACCGCAATCATTTCGAAACCCGGCCAACAACTTTGCCCCCTTATAATAATTCTTTCCATCCACGGAATAATATTCCTCCGGCCATACCGATAAAATCTCTGCACTCGAGAGAAACTTAGAAGCGTTTAGTAAACAATCTACGCAAACGTCGGCTAATTTAACGTTTTCTACCCAATTGCTAGTGCAACACACTGCTTCCTACGGTGAAAGCATCAAATCTATTGAAGCACAAATTGCACAGTTAAATGCCGCAATGAGTGAAAGAGAGAAAGAGAAACTTTCATCCTAACCTCTACCAAATCCCGGCCACTTATAAAATACTAACACTTTCCTTAATCAACAAAATCATAACGTGAGTATCATAACTACGTTGAGATCGGGAAGAGTGCTGAACAACCATGTTGGAGAACAAGTTGGTGATTTCGATGAAACCCCGGCTACTACTTCTACTTCTACTTCGTCTAATCAAACATCTTTTTCCGAGCATATTCTCCGTTCTCCACTGGGATCAAACTCTCAGTCTATTTCCTTGAATAGATCATCCGCTCCAACCACCCCAACTCCAGTTTTGGGATCCATTCCATCTCCACAAGAGTTGGACCCAACCCCTATTAGTAAAGCTCCTTTTCCAAACTGGTTGAGGTCTAACAAAACAAGTCTATAGATGGAGAAGGTTGTGGAAATGTTTAAGCAAGTTAACATTAATATTCCTCTCTTAGATATTATCCAACAAGTTCCATCTTATGCAAAAATTCTTAAGGACTTGTGCACTAAGAAACGGAGAACTTAAGTACATAAAAAGGTTAGCAATGTGAGTGATGCTCTTACCCAACATTTTCCCAAGAAACATAAGGACCCTGGTTGTCCTACAATTTCTATAACTATTGGGTGTAAAAACATCAATCGCGCTCTACTCGATCTAGGTGCTAGTGTTAACTTGCTCCTATATTCTGTTTATGAGCAATTAGGCATAGGTGAGTTGAAACCCACGCACTGCACTTTTTAGATGGTCGATCTATCTATCACCCACTCTAGGGGTGAGCTGGAGGACATGTTGATCAAAGTCGGAGAATTTATATTCCCTGTGGATTTTATAGTTTTATATACATAGCCTGTGGCAAATCCACGGAACCAAATTCCGGTGATTCTTGGTCGACCTTTTCTAGCAACTTCTAATGCAGTAATCAATTGTCGTAACGGTTCCATGAACCTATCCTTTGGGAGGATTACAATTGAACTTAACATTTTTCGGGTTAGAAGTCAACCCATCGAACCTTCTGAAAGTCTACCCTAGCACCACCATGAGGTTTTAGTAGCATCAAGCATGCCAAATTAAAATTTTTCAAGGTGCTAAGCTAGACTAACAAGATCTTTAATTAGATGATTTAGGGTTTAATATTGATATCACATAAAACCTAGCTAAAAGAAAAATTCTACAACCTTTGTAGACCGTGTCCTTCTCTTTTAAAGCTCCGGGTTGTAGTCCACGCGACTCCAATAGGCTCCTCTTCGAGCTAGAACGAGCCTCCTCCGATGATCTTCACGCCGAAGACAATCCATCCGAAGTCCGCCAATCCAAGCTACCTCTACACTAAACTCTTTAGTGTAGAAAACACGCTACACTTGATCGCTAATCAAGTGTAGGATGGTGAAGTAGGGGTGTGGTTTGCTCACTAGATTTTATCAAACTTCATGGTTCACATCACATGTGAGAGGTCAAAGTTTTAAGCATGATGAGGAGGAAGAAGAAGAGAGCGAGAGAGCTCAAGAGAGCAAACCATGAAAAAAATGATCAAAGAATTGTGAAGAATGACTTGACCCCCTTCACTTATTGAAGCATCCATTTGTTTCAAATAAACAAATGGAACCATGCTTCAATAGCGAAGTGAGACTAATAAAAAATAATATAAAGCCATGTCTCACCCATGCTCCTCATTTTCCACCTCTTTTCTATTTTTCACAAAAATAGAAAAATCATGCCATTCTTAATATATATATATATATATATATATATATTAATATATATTAAGTAAATAATTAGTGAGCTAATAATATTAGTTAAGATATAATTATATCAAATATAATATATATCATATTATTAAATTAACACTTGATTTAATAATCCGGTTATATCACATATAACCGACTAATATCATTTATCTGTATATCACATTATCAAATCAACACTTGATTCCATAATCCGGTTATATCACATATAACCTGACCGATATCAGATAACTACCAGATTACAATACGGTATCACATACATATATTTAATCAGGCCCCCACACATATCACATTTGTGCCCTACTTCGTTTTGCTTGAACCAGGAAACTTCTGTGTAAGACTTTAAAGACTCGTCAATACGACAACAGTACGTGATGATCACATTAGTCACCCACAAGCCGTCAGCGGTACTACCTGGACGTAACGGCTACCCAGGTATTGAGCGATATGAAGATCAACAAGCAAGCTTGTCCATACTCTCCATGAAGCCTATTAGTAACACTTACCGTATAGTCCGGTCTCTTCGTCTGATATGTCACATATCATGTCTAGGGGTGGAATCATCAGACCCCAGTAATGTAATAAGTCATGCAGATGTCTGGCCTATAACGGTTTGAGAAAAAACTGATAACTCTTATCAGTAAATCTCAGCAGCAGTCCTGGCCAGGGACTTCCAGTTATAACCAATTAAGCATAGTGCAACATCAACCCCCAATACCGGAAGAGAAAAAACCCTTCCTATCGCTCATTGCCTTCATGTGACTCGGGACTGTACCCAAAATCCACCTGTTTGCACGAATCCTTTGAGCCGTGGTAGGGAGAAAATCAAAGCACAGTGGGAGCCACACAAGACTCTATGACAATCTCGGGTCTACAGACTAACCTGTACCAGTGTCACCAGAGGACTGCTATCTGACGATATGTATAATACCAACTAGGAGTCCTCGGCGAGTCCTGTTCGGTGTAATCATTCTCTAATGAGCACATGTGTACAATCTTTGATATCAAACACCAATGGCTATGGGACCAACAAACACCCTATACAGGGTCAAGAAACATACACACTAGTCTACTCTGGAATATCGATGCCCTGTCTCGATATTCCCTCGACTAGGAACAATTAAAGGATGTGCTTTTAGACTACACAACTCCCAGCAGTATGATCTCCATCATAGTCCTGGTAGTGAAGCTACATCCTAAGGGCTTACTAACATGTAAGAGAGAGACAGTATAAAAATACCAGTCTACATGTTAAGATAAAGGCAACTAGATAGTATATTATCATGTCGAGCAAGAAAGTCCTATATATATGTCCAAGCATCCACTATATCATACAATAATGGTCTCTAGGGCATATATATTCCTAACAATCTCCCACTAGCACCGAGGCCAGTTGTTGTAGTATCTCATACCCAACATCCCAAAAACACTCTCGATTAGCATCTAGGGGAGGGCCTTGGTGAGTGGATCCGCTGTGTTATCCTCTGTGTCAACTCTCCTGACCTTGATCTCCTGGAGATCAACTATCTACCTGATCAAGTGATACCGCGTAAGAATATATCTGAATCACTGATGGGACCGGGGTTCCTAGGCCAAAACCACAGCTCCATTTTTATCATAATACACAAGTATTGGATGCTTAACGGTAGGAACCTCACCAAGTTCAGCTATGAACTTGTTCATCCAGACAGCCTCTTTGGCAGTATCGTTGGTAGCGATGTATTCAGCCTTCATCATCGAGTTTGCTACGGTATATAGCTTGGAACTCTTCCAACATACCGCCCTCTACTGAGGATAAAGACAAAATCCGAGACCGACTAACTGTCGTCCTTATCACTCTATAAGCTCGAATCGGTAAAGGACTCTACTTGGAGTTCGCCGTTACCATACACCAAGAACTTTTCTTTAGTCCTTCTTAAGTACTTAAGAATGTTCTTCATAGCTGTCCAGTGCTTTTCCCCCGGATCTGATTGATACCTACTCATTACACCTAGTGAGTAAACTACATCCGGTCTCGTACATAACATCATATACATGATTGACCCGACTGCAGAAGCATCGGGTATCCCTTGTATGTGAGCCCTTTCCAAATCAGTCTTAGGAGACATCTTTTTGGAGAGAGTGATTCCAGAACAAGAGGGTACATTACCTGTAAGTCGATATAGCGCACCCAATAAGTTTGCAGGGAGGCGTAAATAGCAAAAAATAATTTTTTTATTCAACGCAACATTGACTTGAACCCAGGATCGACCATAAACCCTAACTAGCACAAAACTATGAGGTTCTAACTACAAGTACAGAAGTTATACCTCACATAACCGGTCCTTCTTCTCTTCGCTGTCCTCCTTACCTGCGTGAGCTCCTTAGAGTGGTGCGGATGTCGCCTCCTCGTCGTCTTTCTTGGATCGAAGACGATCCACCCGAAAGCTTGTGTACCGAGCTCCTTCTTCAACAACCGAAGAAACTAGGACACCTAGTATGTTACACTAGATGACCTAGGCTATGTAGAGTGTGTAGGTGGATTGGTTTATCTCTTGTTACCGTAGGTTACTCAACACGTGAGTGTTTTAGGGTTTTGGTTTGATGAAGATGAGAGAAGGAAAAGCTAGTGAACTAAAGCATGAAAATGGAATAAGTTTCTTTCTCCTGTTGTAAACTGAACTCTCTCCATTATTCTCAAGATAAATCTCAATGAATAATGAGAAATAGAGTTGAATATTCAACAAATGAGTCATGGCTTGAAAATACACCAAGTGTCATAAGAAGCTATGCCCAATTTCATGCAATTTCCACCTCATTTCCTAATTACGTAATGAATTATTAATTTAACCTAAAATGAATAATACAATTATGACATGTCAACTTCATATAGCATTTTTGAACAAATTACAAAAACACCCCTCGTCCGTATATTTATACCCGTATCCTTATTCCGAAAAATACGAATACAAAAGAGATGAAAACAATCCACCGGTATAATACTAGGATCTGGCTTAAACCAAGCCCACTAGTATTATCTGTCCGTATCATCATCCGTGCACTAGTACACGTACGTGATCAAACCCTGTCGTAAAACCATACGACCTCTACATATTTTGCCCGATGCGGGGAAACCCTCTGTGTAGGACTCTAAAGACTCGACACTACGCTGGCAGTGGGTTTAACCACAGGTAACCACAAGAAGCAAGCGACACTAGCTGTACGTAACGGCCCCCAGGTAGATGTCGATAAGAAAGCCGATGAGCATAACTCATACGAACTCCTACTGAGCCCGTCTGTGACAATCTCCGTATAGTCTGGTCTGTTCGTCTAAGAGTATCGCATATCGGGCCTAGGGGGCGGTAAACGTCAGACCCCTAATAGCGCAATAAGTCATGCCGGGATAGAGCCCAAAACACCCTGATAAACTACTGGAATACTTACCAGTAAATCTCCTTGCCCTGGCCAGGGACTTGTGTAATGGCTTTCATAACACAGTGCGATATCAAGCCCCAATACCGGGAGAGACGAATCCTATCTAACCGCCACTGCCTCCAAGTGCTTCGGAACTGCACCCAACTACTACCTGTTTGCACGACTCAATAGAGCCATGGTAGGGTAGTAATCTAAGAACAGTGGGAACACACTCGAGGCGAAGCAGCAGCGTCAAGTCAACGGACTATGCTGTACTCATGTCACCTGGGAACTGCTATTTGACGATATGTATAATACCAACCAATAGTTCCCCATGAGTCTGTCCAGTGTAACTCATAACCTAATGAGCACCTGCATACTACCTCCAGTACAACGTACTAATAGTTGTGGGACAGACCATCTTCCCTGCTGGGATGAGAAGCGTATACACTAATCTACTCTGGAGCATCGATGCCCTGTCTCGAAAATCCTACGACTAGAGACCTGAATAAGGATGTGCTTGTAAACAACCCAGCCCCCACTAGTGTGACTGCCATCACAACGCTCGTAGTTAAGCAAAAGATCCTAAGGGCTCTATCAATATGTTTTAGCGACACGTTAAAAGAAACATGTACACATATTTAGATAGATACAAACCAAGTAGCATACTACCATATTGTGCAAGATTGTCATAAATCTGTGTATATCCCAAGCTTCCAAAATGTAATATACAAACTAGTACTATACAATAATGGCCTCTAGAGCATATATCACTAACAATCTCCCACTTGCACTAAGGCCATGTATTGGCGTATCACAGATCTATCATCTCGAATAGCCTCTCAAATTGTGTCTGAGAGATAACCTTTGTGAGTGGATCTGCAGTGTTTTTCTCTGTATCAACTCTCCGCACCTCGATCTTCCGGCGATCTACAATCTTCCTGATCAAGTGATACCGCCTCAAGATGTGTCTGAACTTCTGATGGGACCTGGGTTCCTTCTCTAAAGCTATAGCCCTGTTGTTGTCACAATACAGCGGTATTAGATCAATAATGGACGGAACCACCTGAAGATCTTTTAAGAACTTCCTCATCCAGACTGCTTCTTTTGCGGCGTCAGAAGGAGCGATATACTCCGCTTCCATCGTTGAGTCAGCAACGGTGTCCTGCTTAGAACTTTTCCAATAGACCGCCCCTCCATTGAGGGTAAAGACATAACTCGACATGGACTTGGAGTCATCCTTGTCACTCTGGAAGCTGGAATCAGCAAAGGCCTCAATCTGGAAGTCTTTTCCGCCATACACCAAGAACATCTCCTTAGTCCTTTTTAGGTACTTGAGAATGTTCTTTACTGTTAGTTGTATGTATGCCCTAGAGGCCATTACTGTACATAGGATGTATATTGTAGTGGATGCTGGGACATATATAGGGAGGACTTTCTTGCTCGACATGATAGTATGCTATCTGGTTACACTTTACCTTAACGTGTACACTGATTGTCTCTCTGTTACATGTTGGTAAAGCCCTTAGGATCTGTACTTGACTATCTGGACTATGATGCGGATCATACTAGTGGGGACATGGTAGTCCATAAGTACATCCTTCAAAGTCCCTAGTCGTGGGTGTATCGAGACGGGGCATCGATATACCAGAGTAGACTAGCGTATACCTTCTCGACCCATACAGATGGGCGATGGATGATCCCATATCCATTGGTGTTTGACGTCGGAGATGATATACGGGTGCTCAGTAGAGACTGGGTACACTGGACGGACTCGCCGAGAACTCCCAGATGGTATTATACCTCACGTCAGATGGCAGTTCTCTGGTGACACTGGTACAGAGTAGTCTGTTGACCCGAGATCGTCATAGAGTCTTGTGTGGTTCCCACTGTGCTTTGATTTCCATCTTACCACGTCCAAGAGGGCGTGCAAAACGGTGGTTTTTGGGTACAGTCCCGAGTCACATGGAGGCAATGAGCGATAGGAGGGGATTCGTCTCTCCCGGTATAGGGGGTTGATGTTGCGCTGTGTTCGATTGGCTATAACAGGAAATCCCTGGCCAGGGTTGCTGAGATTTACTGGTAAGTGTTACCAGTAGTTTCTCGAACAGTTATAGACCTCATATCGACACGACTTATTGAGCTATTGGGGTCTGACGTTTACCACCCCTAGGCAAGATATGCGACATATCAGACGATCAGACCGGACTGTACGGTAGTGTTACTGGTCGGATTCACTGGAGTGTGAGCGGGCTTGCTCGTCGATCTTCAGATCGCTCAATACCCGGGTGGCCGTTACGTTTAGCAGACCGCTTGCGGCTTGTGGATGCTTGATATGATCATCATCTGCTGCCGGCGTATTGACGAGTCTTTAGAGTCCTACACAGAGGTTTCCTGGCTCAAGCGAAACGAAATAGGAGCGCATATGAGATATGTGCGGGACCGAGAATAATGCATGTATGTGATACCGTATTCCATTCTCGCGATGAATGTATCGAATGGTTGTATGCGATATAACCTAGTTATCGATTCAAGCGTTGATTCGATAAGCCGATACATTGTATACTAGTCGGTTGTGTACGTCATGACCGGGTCATTGAATCAAGTGTTGATTTAATGATTTAATGCATATTTATATATTTGATATATTACTTTGCATCAACTAGTATCGGTTTACTTAAGATGGATTTTCTCACTCGGATGGGCGCATTGTATATGCGATATACTTTTGTGCACTTGATTGTATCATGTTTGATGATACATGTCATGCTAGGGTTCAAGTGTAAAGATTAAACCTTGGTTAATGAAATGGTTAGGGTTTATTATTTATTATTCATTTATCTTATTTAATTATCCTTTTTATTTTTGATAAATGAATAAAAGAAAAGAGAAAATAATGGTGGCTAATTTTGTTCTTTAGTTGAAGCTTCATGAAGCTTTGTTCAAGTCAACCATTCTTATCTCATCCTTAACCCTAACCATTCCCACTAACCATGATTCATTCTCTACACTTGACTCTAGTTAAAATTATGATAAGAATTCATTTTCTTTTCTTATTCTTTTAACTTATCATAATTTCTTTCTTCTTCTTCTTCATCTTTTTCCATGAAGAAACCTCCACTTCATCAATGGTGATTGATGAAGATGAGTGAGAAATCCAATTCTAAAGTCTACCCACTTCCTATTTCTTCATCCTCTACCTCTTGCCAAGTAGTAGAGTGTGTTTTCTTCACAAGTTTTTAGGGCTTGGTGAAGGTGGAGCTTGATTTAGCGATGCCTCGACGTAGATCATCTTCGGCATGGACATCGACGACATAGCTCGCTTTTTCTCCGACGAAACCGACGCTAGAGCCCGGGAATTCTTTTGGACAGCGGAGAGGACCTCGTTGCGGAGCTATGGAGGTGGAGCACCGGATCTACAAAGGTTGTATTTCCGTTAAACTTTTAGTTAAGTGTTAACTAGTTAGTTTTTCGCCTAGACATCTAGCCGACGATCCGTAGTTTAGGGTTTGTAGGCACCGTAAAATTTGAAATTGGCATGGTTGATGCCTTGTGAGACCTCATTAGGGTGCCTAGGAACCCTACAGTGGTATCAGAGACTAGCTAGAGCCTTAGGCGAAGCGTAGACGGAGTTTGAAGTCCGATCGAACCGAAATCCGATTTCCAAATTGCTCTCTGTACTTTTTTGTAATATGTGGATTTTTGCAAATTAAAAATATGCAGAAAAATCAGCAGGTAAATCTAAGAATTACGATGCAAAAATTACCTAATGATCTTTCTAAAGTGCGGCGTAACCGCGGCATTAGCGTGCTAATGCGGCCCTTCCGCCGCCGTTTTGTCTTATTAGGCACTCAATTTTGCACAGTAACTCCTATTTTTCAGTGCTGGTTTTCCTGGGAATTTTTAATCTGAAATAAAGAGTTGAGTATTTTGGGTTGTATTGGGAGTTCATATATTCGATCGGATTGTCAAACTTTGTCTATGTGTCGTTCCGGATAATTTTTTGAATATGTTAAAAAGTTCGACCGGATATAAATACCCAATTTTTCCCCTGTCGGGAAATTTCCAAGTGTTGGATTTTTCCGTAGTTTAACGACGTTCTAAGTAGTGCAAGTAACGCGATGGTCCCTCTAGAAGACACAAACCTTAACTCGATTATGTGACCGTCTTGAACTGCCCTTTGAACCTTCGGGTTTGGGGCAGTACGGCGTGCCACATGTGAGGCGTTGGCTTGACCCTTCTACGGCTGGACCGTTGGTACTGAGGCACGAACGGAATGTTGTTATACTTGTTTCATGTGTTGATCAGTTTCGGGAAAACTTGGGTGTTCGATTGTTCGATCGAAAAGTTTGACATTTTCTGTTTATCTGGAATGGGATACAATAATTGGAATTCATAATAGTTATGAGATAACTAAATGAATGTTATAAACATAGCACTTTAGTCTCACTTGATAGGTTGCCACGGAATTTTGATGTGATCAAAAGTCCGTCGCAATCACGTAGCGTACGCGGATACTCGCCGGGTAAACTTAATAGACAGCCTCACTCCATAGCCCCGACCAAGTGACTGTAGGAGAACCCCGTCGCCGAAAGCATCCGTCCGGGTGCTCGCGGTGGCGGTGTTCCGCCTTGGTGCACTTCGTCGACGGTATCGGGGGTGCGGCCGTCTACTGAAATTTGCGACGAGTATTCGATCAGGATGTCGGGAATCTTGTTGAATTGCCCGACTTGGTATTGAAAAGAGTTTTCGATTTTGAGACTAAAATGCGGGGTTTATAATTGTTAGGCATGTGATGTCTAAGAAATTCATTTGGTCAGGCATGAGATGTCTGAGGTGGTTGCGGATTCCAACTGTTGTAGTTTTACACTTTCTTTTCTGTGACCGTAAGTGTAATATGTGATATCGCCGGTTTCGTTGCTATATGTCAACGACAATTGGGATGCGCATATTTACTTACGTTGATGACATGTGATGTTATGTGTTGCTGGATATGTTATATTGGATCGTCGTATTTGAATAGCCGGGGGTTTTTATGTGAGATGGGTGTTTTTCATTTTCATTCATGTAAAAACTTGTATGTAATATTCTTTTATTGGGGCACTTCCAGGTTGCGGAAGTAGTCACCGTTTGTATATTATTTACTTTTCTGCACTAGGATAGACCCAAGGAGGGGAGCACAAGTAACCGGGTTCTGGAGTCCAGTGGGAGACCAACTCGAGGAGTCGAGTCCGGGTCTCCTAACTCCAGAATTGGTAGGGTTGCTTGCCGCTCTCGTAGGGGTCTAGGGGTGTGGGTTTGGCTATTCATCACGACCGTGGAATCCGTGTTTTATACTGGCTCGTATTGAAAACACGGACGTCCTAGTATATCCAATATTTCATATGATTCTTCTGCTGCGATATCTGTGATGTGATCATGTGATGTTCTGTGATAGATACATTTATAGTATATATGATATATTATATAGACGTTACTTATGTTTTACACCCGCGCTAGCCCTGCCCCGCTCTGCCGTTAGTTACCTAACCTAACGGTGCATGAGGGGACATCGAGGCGAATGCGGATGGCATAAGTGTACGTCGTATTTATCTGTGATGTTTAGGTACTTAAATGATGGGACTTCATTAATGTGATTAATGAAATAAAAGAAACCTAAGATGTTGTAGAATTGAATTTCAAAATAAAACAGGTAGCTACAGTTCTTGCTTTGCACAGCGGTATATGTGATATATCCTGCACCTTATTCGATGAGGAAAGGACCGAGATCCCTTCACCGGGAGTGACTCCTTTAGCAATAACTGGCAGATGCTACACACTCGGTTTGTATTTTGACTGCTTTTAAGTGTTTTTGCTTTGCACAGTGATATATATGATATATCCCGCACCTCATTCGACGAGGAAAGGACCGACGATCCCTTCACCGGGAGTGACTCCTTTAGCAAAACTAGAAAAGCCTCAAAAACACTCCATTTCAAAATTCATTCGATCCTACAACGATATCAAGTTCATTACGCAATAGGTTTTCAGAAAAACCTGTCGTAGCCCTCCGTCATTTCAGATACGTACTAGTTAGTATTCGTGCTGCGGTTGTTTGGCCTCCGTCAAGGCGTAGTGTACGGTAGCTAACTAGTGCTTATCTGCTAGCATATGATGCGATTGGATTAGGGTATTCGTACGGCGTTGTTTGGCCTCCGTCAAGGGTCGTGCGGGTGGGTTTAATTCAATCAGGAAATGACGGGTTGAACTTGACTAGCGGACTATGGGTTGTTTGGCCTCCGTCAAGGTCATAGCGAGCTAGGGGCAAAATATTATCGGGAATTTCAAGTGTTGAAATTTGCAATGAGATTGCATACCTTCTATGAGATAGTTGGATCCCGATACCTGCTGCGAGTAAGAGTTACTCCTGGGAGAGTTTTATACATTACAATTAGCCGATCAAGTAGGTGTCTAGAAAGGTGTCAACGGGGTTACGCCTCTAGGAAAACGAGGTTTACAGTAATTAGGTTCGTGCGAAAGCACGGGGGACCTCCCTCAAAGTACCGACACTGGCCTGGCTGAAAGATTGGCGAACTTGTAGTGTGTAATTAATCCCGGCTAGTCTTTCCTTTTAGGGTTTGAAGGAAGATTTGATAAAAAGCAGTGGGAGCCATCCTGATTAGATAAAATAATAACCAATCTATTCTTGACAGAGCGCACGCTGAGTGTTTTCTTCTCTCTCTCTCCAGGTAGCGACCATATCACGCCTTAATCAAGATAATAAAACGGATTATTGACCGAACCCACTTGTTATACTGAGCTGGGGAACGTTGGTCCCGCTCCAACTTATAATTGTTATAAGACAGAGCAGGAAATTAGGGAATACCAGATTTCCCGTGCCGTCCAAACGAAGAGAGTGCATGCTGATGCATCATCTTCGGGTGTGTTCATTATACAGAACTGTTTCTCAGTATCCTTTACGTCCTGGGTATGTGATACCAAATCAGGATCCCAGATATGTAATCTGTTACATAGGGCTGCAGATAGGTAGAGAACTGAGAACGGGTGATAAGTTTCATGAGGCAGAAAACGGGGCAAGAGTTGCAGCCAAGTCTGTCGGTCACTGTCACCCTGTATTACGAATACATTGATTCTGAACAAATGTTATTAGATACCGAACCTGATATACAAAATCATATCAGTCTCTTTATTAGTAAAGAAAGGATATAATTTTGTATTGTTGGATAATGTTTTGAACATTTCCTATATCAAAAGTTGATCGGTTCAGGCACGTTATCTAAAAGCGTTGATGTTCTAAATCAAACTACAGTTCTTTGTATACGGAACACACACAAGAGGAAGAGTTCAGAAATGAACGAATCCTACTTGAGGCATTGTAGACTAGGTCAGATCAATGTGACCCGACTAGCTAGAGTTACATATAGATGCATATTTAAATCAGTTTGAATTTACATCTTGTGAAACTCGCCAGTCATGTCACAAAGATAAGATGACCATAGCTCCGTTTATTGGAAACAGAGAAAGAGTTAATGAACTCTTGGGATGATACATGTTGATGTATGTAGGTCCCCTGTCTACACATGCCAAGACCGGTTCTTTGTACTTCATTACATTCTCTGATAATCTCTCAAGATTCAGACATATGTTCCTGTTGAAACACAAGTCCGAACCTTTTGAGATATTCACAGAATATGATTTAGAAGTAGAGAACCAAAAAGGGTATAAGTATTATGTCCTTTGATGAGATCAAGGAGGAGAATACTTGAGCACGGAAATCCTGGACTTTTCTAAAGGAGAATGAGATTCTCTCTCAGTATTACTCCTCTGCATACACCATAGCACGATGGTATATCGGGGCGGAGCAATAACACCCTATATGATAAGGTGTGCTCTATGATGAGTACTACTGAGTTACCTTTTTCCTTTTTGGGAGTTATGCACTTGAGAAGCTGCATACCTATTGAATAGGGTTCGAATCAAATCAGTTGCCTACCATTTCATATGTGATATGGAAAGGGAAGAGCCCATATCTTAAGTTAGTTAAGATTTGGGGTTGACCGGCCTATGTCTAAAAGCAAAATCTGGACAAGCTCGAGGCAAGGTCTGTTATGTAGAACTGGAAAGGTTCCAGCAATACAAACTACATCAGATGATTTGATAGAGCCAAAGGATTCAGTAGATTCCAACGAACCTCAGCCTCTCCGCCGATCTAGTAGGGTTCCTCACCCACCTGTCACGACCCGAAAGTACAAAACGTGACCGGCACTTAGATTACGAAACGTCTAGAGGCGCCACGTAACCTAAGTAAGCCGAAGCCCAGAAATCTAAACCATAGAAGAAGAAGAAGAAGAAGAAGAAGAAAAAGAAAACAAGTTTAAAAGCATCAGCAATTTTCCCAAAAATTTCGGCAGAGTCTCCTCTGTAAAAACTGGCCCCCAAACGGGTACAACAAATATAATATACATAAACAATAAAAAGCATCCCCAAACGGGAGCTAGCATCAACGCCAACAGGCGGAAACAACCACAGCAAGCACAATAATATACAACGCCAATAGGCGAGGCTCAAAACTCAAAAGAAAACAAAACCACCAGATCTGAATAACACATGCGCGACTCTAAGGTCGAAATAAACAACTGGTCCAATAAACTTATCAAGTAATACAAATATGGTTGATGGAGCTTACTAGATACAAATGAATGAATAAAAGTACAATGGTGGTTCGGATACAAGTGAACCAACCTACCGTGCAAATCACCCTGAAGAAAAGATGTGCCAACAAGCTGCCACGGAAACCTGTACATCGAACCTGTAAAGAATTTGGCACAACGGGGGTGAGTTGCCAACTCGTGAGTAGAAGACATCTACGAAAAGAAATCGAATGCACGACGCTATCCTAGGTCATAATAATAATACACTAATATCCCAATCATCTAGTAATAGCAGGGTAATACTACGTGTAAGTGCAAATACTCCGTGTCGTGTCAGTGCCTCATATAATACTATGTCATATGAATGAAATGCATGCACCATGAAGGTAAAGTAACAAATCCTGAAATCCAGATATATATGTATAAGAAATCTTTAGCTATTATCATAGTAGAATGTGTATAAGAATCTGAAATCTGAATAATGAAACCCATGGAAATCCGTGTCAAACATCGACACAACACATGTAATCTCAAGTCTCAATATCTCGGGCTCCGTCAGTCCGGATAGGCCCATATCATCAAATCTCACGACAACGGTCGGTATCCTCCGGATATCCGCCGCGCCAGACATCACCGGTAGGTAGCCTTCCCCTGACAGGCTCATCGTCTACAACTCGATCTTCTTGCCCCGGGGTACCATACCGGGCCCACCATGTACCCGAGACGGTTCATCCACTCCTCGAATCGGGTCTCGAAATCCAACAGAAAACATGAAATACTCATGGTGGACGACTCATACATCACGAGAAAACCGCATCTTATTTAAAAAGAGAAGAGGAGAGAGAGAGAAGTTTTTATATATTTTTGCGGTTTTCCCCAAAAATCCAGAAATCTCATAGAAATCCAAATCTCAAAATCATGAGTAAGTATATGATAAGTGTCAGCATATGCCCATACTACTGTGCGATAACATGAAATATGAATGCATCAATGTCTAAGTAATAAATATCATGTCTTATACTAATGTCAGAAAATAATCACAATATTATATCTGTCTAGTTGCTAACTGATTCTATCCATAAAAGACAATATGATCTAAAGTGTACGTGACATAGCAATTACCGATGATGATGTGTGTGAGCCGGCAAATAAGTGTGCGTGGAACATGCGCATCATCGGTAATAGTGCTGGTGTCCTAACAGGTAAAGTTTATACTGATTATAGCAACATATAAAAGAACATGCACCATGATGATTACAGTATGAATGTAAATACAGATGTGCATTATCCACTCCTCTGCGAGGTACGAGTACAACTACCACTATGTGAGTCGAACCTAAACCAGTGTCCATCTAACATCCTAAGGAATTAAACCTAATAGACTAGTCAGTAAGAAACTAGAGTCTACCTAAGGTCTTAATCAATATCTCTAATAGTCGGCGATCCCGCCTCAATAGCGTCACGTACGTAGTACGGCTTCCTCGAATCAAGAGTGCGGATCAATCATCAAATCTAAGCCTCGTACGGTAAAATCCATCGTACGGCATCCCAATATCGGGGTACGGTCAAGTATCTCCTAGGTGTCTCCTCATTCGTATAATGTCATCATCAGCACATCTCATGATCAAGGTGTTAAACTGTGATCGCATACATCAATCATATATCATTGCCATCATGATAAGCATCATTAGTTTATCCTCAGAAATATCATGTCGTAATCAAGTTATACATATATCATATCGTGATCAGTCACCCGTTACAGTCCGGGTACTATTCTAGCGTCCCATGTACATCAATATCACCACCACTCTTTATAATTTATATATGCATGTTCATTATCTCATTCTTTAATGATCCGCTAACACTTTATTACGACTGTATAGTCAAGAATCACGGCATCAAGCCCAGTTATACTGTTTCATCATACCTCGGATATCATATCACATCAATGAATCCCATATACGTGTGGTGTATATATATACACCTATACCTAGTTTTATATATATACACACATATACGTATACGCCAAGTCAAGTTTTAGTGTGTGCGTGTATGTTTCTATCAGAAACCTACGAACCTTTCCCAAAGTATTCATCCTCAGGTATGGTTTTCCTAAATCAGTCTAGTCCCGCCTAGGGTCATTACTAGGGTCCTGCTCGGTAAGAATCTAGGGTCACATCGGGTTTCCTAATGTCACTAAGTACTATTCCTATTCTACATTGCGGGGGTGCTAAACGCCATCCACCCGACTTCCCCCCGTAGATATACATCTACTCACCTGGTCCATGTCTGCCGAAGACAGTGTCGCCATCCTCCTCTTCATCGCCCGCAGTCCACGTGAGGGGTACCTAGACGCAAACATTTAAATAGCATCGTAAACTGAATCACATACAAAAGTCAAACGATACAAAGAACAAGCATAGGTTAAAACCTATGTCCCGTCCACGCAAAAGAACCAAATACCGCTCGATATCGGCGTACAAACTCCGATGGATCGAGATAACATCATCAAACAACTTGTAGTTTAAAAACACATTACTTATACCATAAAACACGATTAAATCCATCGAAACCCTAAAATCTATCAAACTGTCCAATTTCGCAAAAACCCGAAAATGCCAATATACCGTTTTTCATCAAAACTTGACATTTAAATGAAACTAATGGTCATAAAACTCATTAAATAGCATTACTAGACTATACAAACCATTACTATATTTTTATTACACAAATTTATATAAATTTGAAATTTCTAGTTTACAACATTTAACAATTTTCAACATTTTCCAAGCAAAATACCACAATTCCACCTCAAAACATGATTTTGCATAAATTAATGACTTAAACTACAATTTATGATGATAATGATATAATGAAACCAATATTATATTTTAAATCCCTTTTATTTAGAATTTTCCAAAATCTAGTTAACAAAATAATAGCATTTTATTACTATTTTCCAATTATCAATTGAATCTAGTGATCAAACTAAGTTTTTCTTTCCATTAACATGTTAATATGCTCACTAAAACTACAATCTAATGATAGAAATCTTAATTGGAATTTTATATTACCCATAAACATATTTTAAAAAAACTAGTTAGCTAAAAAGTATAATTAAATCAATTTTAGGTTAACAATTTACAACATATCATCTCTATAAGAATTTCCACTTCTAAATATGTTAAACTAGTGATTATAACCCTCATTAATTAATAAAAATCACAACTTGATTTTTCAAACCCTAACTTGAATTTTAAAAGTAGTAAATAGAATTAATAGATTAAATCTAATTAAACTTTAAAAGAAATATCTAATAGAAATAAAATAAAAGAGAAGGATTTATACCTCCACAACCTCATGTCCAAACTTGAAAATGAGCCTCAAAAATACATGCTTTCCCACTCCAAATTCCATGTAAAGAAGAGTAGAGAATAAAGGGTATGAAAATATATATGATTTTGTGGAATTTTAATTAAATTTTTGATGTATTTTTGATGATTTTTGAATAAAAATGAGGTGGAAAATGGGGGGGGGGCTGCCATGGATGAGTTGTGGCCGGCCATGGGGAGGGAGAAAGAGAAAAGAGTGAAGAAAAGTGTGGAAGTTTCAAGAAAGAATCATCATTTAAAGTCTTTTCATGGTTTAATTAATTATTTATTTATTTATTTACTATAGCAACTCAAGAAAGCTCTAGAAATTAGGAAAAATTTGCAAATAATTTTTTCAAGATACACACTAAATTCTAATATGCCATGGTTCATTTTTACAAATTAAAACCATTTAAATTTGTAATTTACACTAATTTAGTGCAAAAATAAAGCTTATGTTAATATTTAAAATAATTAATTTAGGAATTTTTTTTAATTAAACTAAAAATTTATAAGTGGCTAAATAAACACTATTTACTAGTAATTACATAATTAAATAGGTATTTTTTAATTTATAATGAAAAACAATCACGGTTTGGTTTTACGAAAAATACGTTTTACTTTACCGAAAATCCTAAAATTCACTTAAACACTTTTATTCATTTAATTATTTATTTAATTATTTTTAAAACGTTACAATCTTCCCCCCTTTAAGAAATTCGGTCCCCGAATTTAAATTAAAACTCCCCCTCCAAATACTAAAACATTTAGCAAAACACTCAAATCATCGGGGCTCCGAAATCATCAATACATAACAAAAATCAACTCCGTCAAGCATAACGAAATCATCGGAGTTATGGCGAGAATAAAATATCAAAACCCAATATGAAAACCAACATAATATACATCAATCTACAACTTATATATAGTGTGCATCATAGTGAAACTGTACAAATATCTGGATAAGGAAATATACAAAAACTCCTTTTGAAAATTGCCGTGTGATGCACGTGTCACGGCATAAGTAGCGGACGTTTATTTTAAAAAAATAACTATATATATATATATATCGTTTATTTAACATACACGTCCCGCCTGGTTACTAAATCAATAATAATAATTAGGAAAACATACTGCTCAAACTAAAATCAATCCCAATCACATCAATAAATGTCATGTGCGTCCGGTGCGCACTGAAATCGAAACCAATTACAGATACCATGAATACCTACAAAACAAAACTAAGTGCAACAGGTGTGCACCAAAAATATCTGTCAAGTGCAACGGGCGTGCACGACACAATATCAGGTGCATCTAATCTGCACAAAACCCCGATTTAGTGCATCTGGTGTGCACAAAATCGCATCAAGTGCGCCAAGTATGCGCAAGAATCCTAATCAGGTGCACATGGTGCACGAAAACATACATCGAATATCAAAATCGAAATCACAGCACAAAAATGCATGAAAACTAGGTCGAAACATATGTCAAAATCACGTGTAACCCCTATGCACGAAATCAAATCAAAAATCCCAAATATATAAAACCAAATCAAGTGTACTGGTTGTGTACTAAACAACATCAATACAACTGATATATGAAACACAAATAGAATGAAGGTACACACATAAAATACCAATCGTAGAACAAAGTCCTCAAAATACCAAAATCCAATCAATGAAAATATGAAATTCAAATCACTAAATCACAATCGTAAACACTATCGTCAATGTGCGCCTCTTTCCTCTGATGTCGGCTGCTTTAAACTCGCCTCTTCGTAGCTATGCAGACTGCGCTACCAACGGCAACACTCATATCTAGAGTCTCCCATGTAATCGATCCCTTCACCTGATATCCGGACTACATTAAACTTTTCGATCGATCCATCAAAATCCCATAATTCCCCGAGAGCTCAACACTCAAGTACAGTTTAAAAATATCCGGTACATACCCCAGCATCGATGATCCAGCTGTAGAAGGGTAAACCCAAGCCTCACTAATGGCACAGCGGAACTGCCGTAAACCCTAAGGTTCAAGGGCGTTCTCGTGGTCATTATGTCGAGTTAGGGTTTCATTCTTCTAGAGGGTCCATCGAAATACCTGCATGTTCTTCCGAATACTTTAAACTTAGGAAAATGGTTTTCTGATAATCGTTCGAACCCTTTAACTTCATCCGGACAGCATGTGAATACCCTTCATCCGCACGCTAAGCAATGCTTCAATCCTCAAGAATAACCAATACTCTAATGGTTATCGCATTCGAGCCACAGCTCCCTCTGCCCGTGGTAACAGAAACCACCATCCGACATCGATGAAGATAGATCAAAGGAACGAATGAAATACGGTGCAAACAATGTACATCCTAAGGCTCCTTAAGCAGAGTAGCGTATCGTAAGTATGCCGCGGACCATACCCACGGTACGTTACTCTACCTAAATCGCCTACTCCATCAACCAAGGGTCACCTAGACTTATACAGGGTTAAACCTAGCGCTCTGATACCAACTTTGTCACGACCCGAAAGTACGGAACGTGACCGGCACTTAGATTACGAAACGTCTAGAGGCGCCACGTAACCTAAGTAAGCCGAAGCCCAGAAATCTAAACCATAGAAGAAGAAGAAGAAGAAGAAGAAAAAGAAAACAAGTTTAAAAGCATCAGCAATTTTCCCAAAAATTTCGGCAGAGTCTCCTCTGTAAAAACTGGCCCCCAAACGGGTACAACAAGTATAATATACATAAACAATAAAAAGCATCCCCAAACGGGAGCTAGCATCAACGCCAACAGGCGGAAACAACCACAGCAAGCACAATAATATACAACGCCAATAGGCGAGGCTCAAAACTCAAAAGAAAACAAAACCACCAGATCTGAATAACACATGCGCGACTCTAAGGTCGAAATAAACAACTGGTCCAATAAACTTATCAAGTAATACAAATATGGTTGATGGAGCTTACTAGATACAAATGAATGAATAAAAGTACAATGGTGGTTCGGATACAAGTGAACCAACCTACCGTGCAAATCACCCTGAAGAAAAGATGTGCCAACAAGCTGCCACGGAAACCTGTACATCGAACCTGTAAAGAATTTGGCACAACGGGGGTGAGTTGCCAACTCGTGAGTAGAAGACATCTACGAAAAGAAATCGAATGCACGACGCTATCCTAGGTCATAATAATAATACACTAATATCCCAATCATCTAGTAATAGCAGGGTAATACTACGTGTAAGTGCAAATACTCCGTGTCGTGTCAGTGCCTCATATAATACTATGTCATATGAATGAAATGCATGCACCATGAAGGTAAAGTAACAAATCCTGAAATCCAGATATATATGTATAAGAAATCTTTAGCTATTATCATAGTAGAATGTGTATAAGAATCTGAAATCTGAATAATGAAACCCATGGAAATCCGTGTCAAACATCGACACAACACATGTAATCTCAAGTCTCAATATCTCGGGCTCCGTCAGTCCGGATAGGCCCATATCATCAAATCTCACGACAACGGTCGGTATCCTCCGGATATCCGCCGCGCCAGACATCACCGGTAGGTAGCCTTCCCCTGACAGGCTCATCGTCTACAACTCGATCTTCTTGCCCCGGGGTACCATACCGGGCCCACCATGTACCCGAGACGGTTCATCCACTCCTCGAATCGGGTCTCGAAATCCAACAGAAAACATGAAATACTCATGGTGGACGACTCATACATCACGAGAAAACCGCATCTTATTTAAAAAGAGAAGAGGAGAGAGAGAGAAGTTTTTATATATTTTTGCGGTTTTCCCCAAAAATCCAGAAATCTCATAGAAATCCAAATCTCAAAATCATGAGTAAGTATATGATAAGTGTCAGCATATGCCCATACTACTGTGCGATAACATGAAATATGAATGCATCAATGTCTAAGTAATAAATATCATGTCTTATACTAATGTCAGAAAATAATCACAATATTATATCTGTCTAGTTGCTAACTGATTCTATCCATAAAAGACAATATGATCTAAAGTGTACGTGACATAGCAATTACCGATGATGATGTGTGTGAGCCGGCAAATAAGTGTGCGTGGAACATGCGCATCATCGGTAATAGTGCTGGTGTCCTAACAGGTAAAGTTTATACTGATTATAGCAACATATAAAAGAACATGCACCATGATGATTACAGTATGAATGTAAATACAGATGTGCATTATCCACTCCTCTGCGAGGTACGAGTACAACTACCACTATGTGAGTCGAACCTAAACCAGTGTCCATCTAACATCCTAAGGAATTAAACCTAATAGACTAGTCAGTAAGAAACTAGAGTCTACCTAAGGTCTTAATCAATATCTCTAATAGTCGGCGATCCCGCCTCAATAGCGTCACGTACGTAGTACGGCTTCCTCGAATCAAGAGTGCGGATCAATCATCAAATCTAAGCCTCGTACGGTAAAATCCATCGTACGGCATCCCAATATCGGGGTACGGTCAAGTATCTCCTAGGTGTCTCCTCATTCGTATAATGTCATCATCAGCACATCTCATGATCAAGGTGTTAAACTGTGATCGCATACATCAATCATATATCATTGCCATCATGATAAGCATCATTAGTTTATCCTCAGAAATATCATGTCGTAATCAAGTTATACATATATCATATCGTGATCAGTCACCCGTTACAGTCCGGGTACTATTCTAGCGTCCCATGTACATCAATATCACCACCACTCTTTATAATTTATATATGCATGTTCATTATCTCATTCTTTAATGATCCGCTAACACTTTATTACGACTGTATAGTCAAGAATCACGGCATCAAGCCCAGTTATACTGTTTCATCATACCTCGGATATCATATCACATCAATGAATCCCATATACGTGTGGTGTATATATATACACCTATACCTAGTTTTATATATATACACACATATACGTATACGCCAAGTCAAGTTTTAGTGTGTGCGTGTATGTTTCTATCAGAAACCTACGAACCTTTCCCAAAGTATTCATCCTCAGGTATGGTTTTCCTAAATCAGTCTAGTCCCGCCTAGGGTCATTACTAGGGTCCTGCTCGGTAAGAATCTAGGGTCACATCGGGTTTCCTAATGTCACTAAGTACTATTCCTATTCTACGTTGCGGGGGTGCTAAACGCCATCCACCCGACTTCCCCCCGTAGATATACATCTACTCACCTGGTCCATGTCTGCCGAAGACAGTGTCGCCATCCTCCTCTTCATCGCCCGCAGTCCACATGAGGGGTACCTAGACGCAAACATTTAAATAGCATCGTAAACTGAATCACATACAAAAGTCAAACGATACAAAGAACAAGCATAGGTTAAAACCTATGCCCCGTCCACGCAAAAGAACCAAATACCGCTCGATATCGGCGTACAAACTCCGATGGATCGAGATAACATCATCAAACAACTTGTAGTTTAAAAACACATTACTTATACCATAAAACACGATTAAATCCATCGAAACCCTAAAATCTATCAAACTGTCCAATTTCGCAAAAACCCGAAAATGCCAATATACCGTTTTTCATCAAAACTTGACATTTAAATGAAACTAATGGTCATAAAACTCATTAAATAGCATTACTAGACTATACAAACCATTACTATATTTTTATTACACAAATTTATATAAATTTGAAATTTCTAGTTTACAACATTTAACAATTTTCAACATTTTCCAAGCAAAATACCACAATTCCACCTCAAAACATGATTTTGCATAAATTAATGACTTAAACTACAATTTATGATGATAATGATATAATGAAACCAATATTATATTTTAAATCCCTTTTATTTAGAATTTTCCAAAATCTAGTTAACAAAATAATAGCATTTTATTACTATTTTCCAATTATCAATTGAATCTAGTGATCAAACTAAGTTTTTCTTTCCATTAACATGTTAATATGCTCACTAAAACTACAATCTAATGATAGAAATCTTAATTGGAATTTTATATTACCCATAAACATATTTTAAAAAAACTAGTTAGCTAAAAAGTATAATTAAATCAATTTTAGGTTAACAATTTACAACATATCATCCCTATAAGAATTTCCACTTCTAAATATGTTAAACTAGTGATTATAACCCTCATTAATTAATAAAAATCACAACTTGATTTTTCAAACCCTAACTTGAATTTTAAAAGTAGTAAATAGAATTAATAGATTAAATCTAATTAAACTTTAAAAGAAATATCTAATAGAAATAAAATAAAAGAGAAGGATTTATACCTCCACAACCTCATGTCCAAACTTGAAAATGAGCCTCAAAAATACATGCTTTCCCACTCCAAATTCCATGTAAAGAAGAGTAGAGAATAAAGGGTATGAAAATATATATGATTTTGTGGAATTTTAATTAAATTTTTTATGTATTTTTGATGATTTTTGAATAAAAATGAGGTGGAAAATGGGGGGGGGGCTGCCATGGATGAGTTGTGGCTGGCCATGGGGAGGGAGAAAGAGAAAAGAGTGAAGAAAAGTGTGGAAGTTTCAAGAAAGAATCATCATTTAAAGTCTTTTCATGGTTTAATTAATTATTTATTTATTTATTTACTATAGCAACTCAAGAAAGCTCTAGAAATTAGGAAAAATTTGCAAATAATTTTTGCAAGATACACACTAAATTCTAATATGCCATGGTTCATTTTTACAAATTAAAACCATTTAAATTTGTAATTTACACTAATTTAGTGCAAAAATAAAGCTTATGTTAATATTTAAAATAATTAATTTAGGAATTTTTTTTAATTAAACTAAAAATTTATAAGTGGCTAAATAAACACTATTTACTAGTAATTACATAATTAAATAGGTATTTTTTAATTTATAATGAAAAACAATCACGGTTTGGTTTTACGAAAAATACGTTTTACTTTACCGAAAATCCTAAAATTCACTTAAACACTTTTATTCATTTAATTATTTATTTAATTATTTTTAAAACGTTACACCACCTGAGAGATACTTCGGTTTCTCTATGACAGTGGGAGCGAGGATTACATCATGAGATGATGACCCAACTAGTTTCGAGCTGGCCATCAGGAGTGAGACTCCGTGAGAATGGCTGGATGTTTATCGATCTGAGATGGAATCCTTATACACCAATAAAGTATGGACTTTGATTGCGATATCTGAAGGGTTAAATCCCCATCAGGAGCAAGTATATCTTGAGAAGATTACTTGGTGTACATGGAAAGGTTGAGACTTTCAAAGCTAGACTTGTTAAAGGTCTACATCATTGACCAGGTATGGATGATGATGAAACCTTTTCTAAGTAGCTATGCTTAAGTCCATCCAGATCCTACTTGCCACGGCTAAATACCATGACTACGATATCTGGCGGTTGGGTGCCTTGACTGCTTTTCTAAATAATGATTTGGAAGAGAGCGTCTATAAGTACACAGCCAGAGGGCTTCGTAGACAGTGGGAGCAGCGGAAACGTGTGCAAGATGCTTTATAGGATTAAAGCAGGCATCGCGGAGTTGGAACATCTGTTTTGATGAATTAGTCAAAGAGTTTGACATCATCAAAATGGTAGATGAACCTTGTATATACAAAAAGGTAGTAGGGAGTATGGTGACGATCCTCGTAGAGTACGTGGATGACATACTCTTGATAAGAAAGGAGTTTCCTATGCTACGCTCGATCAATCTCCGTTTATCACAATGATTCTCCACTTAGGATCAAAGTGATACCTACTAAATCCTGGATTTTGGATCTATGAGATAGATCTAATTGGATGTTAGGTATCTCACTAGTAGTAGTGAGATGGTATCAATCGATCCAAGGGATAATCACTGGAAGGGTTACAGGGTGATAAAGATGACTGAATGTCAGTCACAGGCATTGTCTATACCCTCAGTAAAGGGACGGTATGTTGGAAGAGTTCCAAGCTAGATACCGTGACATACTAGACGATAAAGGCTGGATACATCGCTACTTAAGATGCTACTAAAGAGGCTGTTTGGGTGTATACTGGTTCATGAGATGAACTGTGTTCCTCCCATTGTGTGACAATGGAGTTGTGGCTTATGCCAAGGAACGCCGGTCCCATCAGTGATCCAGACATATTCTAAGGCAGTATCACTTGATCATGGAGATGGATGATCTCCAGGGTGATCGAGGTTTGGAGAGTAGACTCAGAGGACAACACAGCGGATCCACTCACAAAGGCCTGTTCCCAGAGAGAGACTTTTATGGGATGGTTGAGTATGAGATACTGCAACCACTGCTACAGATGGCCCTAGTGCAAGTGGGAGATTGTTAGTTGTATGTATGCCCTAGAGGCCATTACTGTACATAGGATGTATATTGTAGTGGATGCTGGGACATATATAGGGAGGACTTTCTTGCTCGACATGATAGTATGCTATCTGGTTACACTTTACCTTAACGTGTACACTGATTGTCTCTCTGTTACATGTTGGTAAAGCCCTTAGGATCTGTACTTGACTATCTGGACTATGATGCGGATCATACTAGTGGGGACATGGTAGTCCATAAGTACATCCTTCAAAGTCCCTAGTCGTGGGTGTATCGAGACGGGGCATCGATATACCAGAGTAGACTAGCGTATACCTTCTCGACCCATACAGATGGGCGATGGATGATCCCATATCCATTGGTGTTTGACGTCGGAGATGATATACGGGTGCTCAGTAGAGACTGGGTACACTGGACGGACTCGCCGAGAACTCCCAGATGGTATTATACCTCACGTCAGATGGCAGTTCTCTGGTGACACTGGTACAGAGTAGTCTGTTGACCCGAGATCGTCATAGAGTCTTGTGTGGTTCCCACTGTGCTTTGATTTCCATCTTACCACGTCCAAGAGGGCGTGCAAAACGGTGGTTTTTGGGTACAGTCCCGAGTCACATGGAGGCAATGAGCGATAGGAGGGGATTCGTCTCTCCCGGTATAGGGGGTTGATGTTGCGCTGTGTTCGATTGGCTATAACAGGAAATCCCTGGCCAGGGTTGCTGAGATTTACTGGTAAGTGTTACCAGTAGTTTCTCGAACAGTTATAGACCTCATATCGACACGACTTATTGAGCTATTGGGGTCTGACGTTTACCACCCCTAGGCAAGATATGCGACATATCAGACGATCAGACCGGACTGTACGGTAGTGTTACTGGTCGGATTCACTGGAGTGTGAGCGGGCTTGCTCGTCGATCTTCAGATCGCTCAATACCCGGGTGGCCGTTACGTTTAGCAGACCGCTTGCGGCTTGTGGATGCTTGATATGATCATCATCTGCTGCCGGCGTATTGACGAGTCTTTAGAGTCCTACACAGAGGTTTCCTGGCTCAAGCGAAACGAAATAGGAGCGCATATGAGATATGTGCGGGACCGAGAATAATGCGTGTATGTGATACCGTATTCCATTCTCGCGATGAATGTATCGAATGGTTGTATGCGATATAACCTAGTTATCGATTCAAGCGTTGATTCGATAAGCCGATACATTGTATACTAGTCGGTTGTGTACGTCATGACCGGGTCATTGAATCAAGTGTTGATTTAATGATTTAATGCATATTTATATATTTGATATATTACTTTGCATCAACTAGTATCGGTTTACTTAAGATGGATTTTCTCACTCGGATGGGCGCATTGTATATGCGATATACTTTTGTGCACTTGATTGTATCATGTTTGATGATACATGTCATGCTAGGGTTCAAGTGTAAAGATTAAACCTTGGTTAATGAAATGGTTAGGGTTTATTATTTATTATTCATTTATCTTATTTAATTATCCTTTTTATTTTTGATAAATGAATAAAAGAAAAGAGAAAATAATGGTGGCTAATTTTGTTCTTTAGTTGAAGCTTCATGAAGCTTTGTTCAAGTCAACCATTCTTATCTCATCCTTAACCCTAACCATTCCCACTAACCATGATTCATTCTCTACACTTGACTCTAGTTAAAATTATGATAAGAATTCATTTTCTTTTCTTATTCTTTTAGCTTATCATAATTTCTTTCTTCTTCTTCTTCATCTTTTTCCATGAAGAAACCTCCACTTCATCAATGGTGATTGATGAAGATGAGTGAGAAATCCAATTCTAAAGTCTACCCACTTCCTATTTCTTCATCCTCTACCTCTTGCCAAGTAGTAGAGTGTGTTTCCTTCACAAGTTTTTAGGGCTTGGTGAAGGTGGAGCTTGATTTAGCGATGCCTCGACGTAGATCATCTTCGGCATGGACATCGACGACCTAGCTCGCTTTTTCTCCGACAAAACCGACGCTAGAGCCCGGGAATTCTTTTGGACAGCGGAGAGGACCTCGTTGCGGAGCTATGGAGGTGGAGCACCGGATCTACAAAGGTTGTATTTCCGTTAAACTTTTAGTTAAGTGTTAACTAGTTAGTTTTTCGCCTAGACATCTAGCCGACGATCCGTAGTTTAGGGTTTGTAGGCACCATAAAATTTGAAATTGGCATGGTTGATGCCTTGTGAGACCTCATTAGGGTGCCTAGGAACCCTACATTTACTTCTATCCAGTGTTTCTCCCCAGGGTTTGACTGATACCGGCTTACCACGCTGAGTGCGTAAGCAACATCTGGTCTGGTACACAACATTGCATATATTATAGAGCCTACCATAGATGCATAGGGTATAATTGCCATGCGATCCCTTTCCAAATCATTCTTGGGAGACATCTCTTTGGATATGGTAATTCCATGACAAACCGGTAGATTACCGCACTTTGAATCTTCCATACTGAATCTTTTCAGTATGGTGTCGATATACCTGGACTGTGATAGTCCTAACATCCTCTTAGATCTATCACGATAGATCCGGATCCCCAGAATGTAAGAGGCATCACCCAGGTCTTTCATGGAGAACCTTTGTGATAAGAATCCATTGACAGATTGTAGCATAAGAATATCATTTCCTATCAAAAGAATGTCATCCATGTATAAAACGAGGAACACTACAGTTCTTGCTACAATCATACTATAAATGTATGGTTCATCTGGATTTTTGATAAAGTCAAATTCTTTGACCGTCTCATCAAAACAGATGTTCCAACTCCGCGATGCCTGCTTTAGTTCATAAATGGACTTAAGCAACTTGCACACTTTCCAGCTGCTCCCACTCTGAATGAAACCCTCTGGCTGATCCATATAGACGCACTCTTCCAAATGTCCATTTAGAAAATCCGTCTTTACGTCCATCTGCTAGATCTCATAATCGTGGAATACAGCAATGGCAAGAAGGATCCAAATGGATTTGAGTATAGCCACTGGAGAAAAAGTTTCATCATAGTCCAAACCAGGTCTTTGAAAAAAAACTTTTGCAACAAGTCTAATCTTATAGGTTTCAACATGTCCATCTACACCAATCTACTTTTAGAAGATCCATTTGCAGCCTACGGGTTTTACCCCTTCTAGAGCAAAGTCCAAAGTCCATACTTTGTTGGTGTACATGGACTCCATCTCGGCCCGCATTTCATCCAACCATTTTACCGAGTCGCCGCTCTGAATGGCCTGCTGGAAGCTAGTTGACTCATCATCATCATCAATGATGCAATCCTCTCTATCCCCGTCTATGAGAAAACCGTAGTATCTCCCGGGCGGATGAGACAGCCTACTACTCCTGTAGAGTGGCATGGGGATGTCCGGTTCTTCTGAAACCTCTGGTTCTACCACACTTTCAGTAATAGCTTGTGGTTCTGGAATTTCTTCCAGTTCTATTGCGCTCCCACCAGTTTCTTTTTCTAAAAATTGATTTTCTAAAAAGTGGGCATGACGAGAAATAAAAACCTTTTGTTCCTCTATGTAATAGAAAAGATACCCCCTGGAGTTCTTTGGGTATCCCACAAACTTACACAGTACCGAGCGTGCCTCGAGTTTGTCCGCATGCTGCTTTTTGATAAAAGCTGGACATCCCCATATCTTTAGGTACTGAAGATAGGCTTTCTTTCCACTCCACATCTGATATGGTATGGTAGGCACAGCCTTGGTAGGAACCTTGTTCAAAAGATATGCAGCTGATTCTAGTGCAAAGCCCCAGCAGGATCGCGGTAACTCAGCATTACTCATTATGGAACGAACCATATCCAATAGGGTTCTGTTCCGCCTTTCCGATACACCATTGTGTTATGGTGTGTATGGAGGAGTAAGCTAAGAGAGAATTCCTTTCTCTTTTAGGTAATCCAGGAACTCAGCACTCAAGTATTCACCACCTCGATCAGATCTTAGCGTCTTGATACTTTTACCGGTTTGGTTTTCCACTTCATTCTTATATTCTCGGAATTTCTCAAAGGCCTCGGATTTATGTTTCATCAAGAAGACATGTCCATACCTAGAGAAATCATCCGTAAAAGTAACGAAATAGGAATAACTACTTCTTACATTTGTAGATATTGGACCACACACGTCGCTGTTGTAGGGTGTTTTTCGTCACCCCATTAAGATGGGAATACGTGCGTGCTTGTCAGGCGCATTACAGATTCCCCCTGCCTAGGGCAAGCGGGGGTTTATTGATTGTGGGGATCCGAATCTCCGGCAGCCGCGGACTAAGCTGCCGTTAATTACCCCTCGGCTTTTGGAGCGAGAGAACCTCCGATTGACGGGTTAAACAGGTCATGCGAGCTCAATGTGCAGTGTTGTGTTTTGAAGGGGGTTTTGGATGTATCGTGGGCCCCGCAGAGTTTTTACGGGGGTCCCGCAACCCGGATAGCGGGCTGGGGGTCAAGGGGGCTAGCAGCCCCCTTGCGGGTTGTGGGGCAGCGCCCCGTTAGAAATTTTTTCTAACGGGGGAGGTATTTTTAGTGTGGAGTGTGTGTAAAATGGGGGGAAAATGGCGTCCAAAGAACGCGTGAGCGCCAGTGCTTGGGTTAGCGCTAGGTGCTTGGGCGCTGGCGCTAGCGCTTTGGGCGGTAGCGCCTCACGTGCCCGGCACGTGGGCGCTAGAGCGCTAGCGCTATGGGCGCCAGCACTTTGGGCGCTAGCGCCTCACGTGCCCGGCACGTGGGCGCTCGGGCGCTAGCGCTTCGCCTCACGTGCCCGGCATGTGGGCACTCGGGTGCTAGCGCTTTGGGCGCTAACGCCTCATGTGCCCGGCACATGGGCTCTAGTGCCTCGTGTGCCCGGCACGTAGGCGCTCGGGCGCTAGTGCCTCGCGTGCTCGGCACGTGGGCGCTCGGGCGCTAGGAAGGGATTTTACCCCAGAAATAGGAGTTAAACTCCAAAACGAGGATTTTTAGTGGAGTTAAACTCCTGAAGGTCTGGATTAGGAGTTAAACTCCTTTGAGGATTTGGGTCTTGGAGTTGAACTCCCTAAAAATCTTCAGAGGTTCTTCTCTCCTGAGTCTTGGATCTTCTCTTGACTGGGATTTTGTCCAAAATTGGATTTTTGGAAATGGGTCTCCTTCTTCCTCTTCTTGATCGGCTGGATCTTGGAGAAAGGGGGGTGAGACTTAAAAGTCTCCCCTTTTTGAGATCTAATGGAAGATTTGAGCTTCTCTTTGTGGGTTTTGTGGTGAAAAACTATTTAGTTTTTGAAAAGGAAGAGTAAAACTCTTGATTTAATTCTAAGGAAAGGAAAAGGTTTAGAACCTTGAGGAAGGAGAAGAAGGAAGCACAAACCCTAGAGTTTTAGAGAAAATGAAAAGTGTCTCCCTTTATTCATCATCATGTTGCCTTTTATAGGCTTACACATTTACATATAGCCCCTTGGGCTTTACAAAATGGCATTTTGCCCATCCCATACCTCATGTGCTCATTTCTTTTGCACATAAGCCATGGGCTTTACAAAAAATTGGGTTTATGCCCATTTTGCTTACATTCATGCATAAAAAATTACATCAAAATTATTTATTACATGATTTTTATTTTGGCATGGAGGAAGGCCGGCCGCATCATGTTCGGACTCGGCCTGGGCATGGGCCCACTTGATCTGGGCTTGGGCCCATTTGGCTTGGGGTTGACCTTGACTTTGACTTGGTCAACCGGGGTGCAATTTTTGACCCCAACAGCTGTGTATGAGTCCAAAGAGCTCGCTCGCTCTTTTTCCGTGTCCAGTGAACGGAGTCTTTGTCATCTTTACTTTGAGACATGATTGATAAGTTGCATAAAATTGATATTCGAATGGATCCAAATATCTTTCTTTATATAACTTGGTCAACCTTGTTTCGTTGATGTGAACAGTCTACAATGCCATAAGAAAGCATGATTTAATTCTGGAGACTTTCTTTTGTGTGTATTCTGGACATTGAAAACTTGCGGTTGGTTTAATACGTATATACCGTTATTTAATATACCCGACCCAATCAAACCATGATTAAGGTGGATGTTTACGACATTGCTTACAAATGTAAAATCATAACCTTCTTTAGACATTAAATATACAGAAATGATATTACAAGTCAAACTAGGTACATAAAAACAGTTGCGTAAAACCAAAACATGTCCACTTGTCAATCCTAAGTGATATTCCCCCACAAACACAGCATCCATGCTTGCTCCGTTTGCAACTCTGAGGGTCATATCATCCGCCTTCAAAACTCTACGGCTTCTCAGTGCCTGCAAATAATTACAGATATGAGATCCTGATCCGGTATCCAATACCGAGAAAGTAGAGTTGATTGACAGATAGTTTTCAATTACATACACACCTAAAGCCGAAAGCACAATCTGCTTCGCTCCCTACATCTGGGCTTTCTAGACCCTGCAATCCTTCTTCTAATGGCTCTTCTTGTGACAGTAGAAACATTCTTCCTTCCTTACCTTCGGCCCCCCAACTTTTTCCTTGCCCCTTGCCTCTACCTTACTAACACCGTCTTTCGGCTTGGTGGGGGCTTTCTTCTTCTTCCCCTTGGCTTTCGCCTTAGATCTAGAAGAGGAAGATCCTCCAACAAGCAGAGCGGGTGTTTCCCTAGACTTCTGCAGGGTTCCCTCAGCACTCCTCAACATGTTGAGGAGTTCTGGAAGTGTAACCTTTTTACCTTGAATTTTGAAATTCAAGATAAACTGGGCGTAGGTAGAGGGGAGGGACTGTAGAATCAAGTCAGTATATAACTCATTCTCCAACGTGGTCCCCAGGTCCGCGAGCTCCTCAATGTAGCCGATCATCTTAAGGACGTGGTCCCCTACAGATGACCTGACAGCCAACCTCGCTTGAAACAATTTCTTCGAGATCTCGTATCTTGCGATACGAGATTGCTCTCCATATAAATCTTTGGTATGGAGGAAGATGGAAGTAAGGTCCATCTTCTTGTGCTGCCTCTGGTGTTCATTATCCATAGAGGCGAGCACGAGGCACTTGGCTCTCGCACCGTCAATCTCCCTGCTTTTGCTGATCTCTTTGTCCGTGACACTGGAATCTGGACCTGGGACGGCGGGGGCTTTGGTAGTAAGTAGATAGCCCAGTTTGTCATATGTTAAGGCCATCTTGACATTCCTGAGCCAATCATTATAGTTTGGCCCTGTCAATATATTTTTATCTAGTAGTAACTTAAGGCCGGTCATCTTTGGTCGCTGCAATTAGGAGAGAGAGAAGAAACACTTTAGCATGATGCTCTTGTAAGTTTAGATTGGTTTTTAGTTTATCTAAACAGGATGGCTCCCACTGTTTCTCGAATTCCTCTTCAAACCATAAAAGAAGAATTAGTCAGGATTAATCTCACCGTACAATTTTTGATTCACCGTTCAGCCAGGCTAGTGTTGGTACTTCGAGGGAGCTTTTCCAACGCTTTCGCGAAGTTCCTTAATTATATAACCTCTTTTCCCTGGAGGCATAACCCCGCTAACACCATTCTAGACACCTACTTGGTTTATAGTATTGATCGTTAAGTGAAAAAATCTCCCGAGGAGTAGCATATACTCACAGTAAGATCGGGATCCAAATATCATCGTGTGATAAAGCCGAAGGAATCCTACCAAAATTATCACACTCCAAATGGTATGCATCACTAGCAAGTTTCAGTTTCTTTAGAAACCCCCGATATGGATTTTTGCCCCATGCTCTTATGACCTTGACGAAGGCCAACATATCATAAGTCACATGTCAAGTTCTACCCGTCATTGTCCAGGTTAATTTGAACCCACCCGTACATACCCTTGACGAAAGCCAAAATACTAGTACGACTGTCTCAAACCAACACATCTATCTATGCTCCAGGTGAATATCCCGCTGCTACCAAACACTATGCCTTGACGAAGGTCAAAATACATAGCTTGAATACTACTGAATACTCAACTGAAATGATGGAGGGCTACGGCTGGTTTTGGTAAAATCGTGAACGTAGTGAACTTGATATAATCGAAGGAACTTGATAGCTTTTAAAAGGAGTGGTTTAAGCTCCGCATTTTAAAATGTCTGCTGTTTTGAAAAATCGAGTGGTTTAAAAATTTGTTCCAACGATTCAGCTTTGGTTTATTTGCTTTGCATTAATCTAATGCAGTCCCATCAATTACACCTATAATCACAGAAATAGACGAAAATACCACGTCTATTTATGCCATCCGCATTCGCCACTGGGCCCCGTCTAACACCGTTACGTTACTTAACTAACGCTAGAGCAGGGGTTGGACTAGTGCAGATGCAAAATATAAGTAATGTCTATTATATAATATATATATAATAATAAACATTCGCCTGACTCAATAATAGGCATTCCAGATCACAGATGAACACATTGGATATACTAGGAATTCCGCGTTTTGTTTAAGCCTGTAACGAGAGAAGGATTCCACGGTCGTGATGAGTAGCCAAACCCCACCCCAAACCCCTACGGGTGCGATAAAATACCCACCAAATTCCCGAAGTGAAGCAACCTCCCTCAACAAAGTGAGTAAGCCACTCGGCACTTCAAAAAACCCGGTAGTTTATGCACCCCACCTTGGGTCTATGCTAGGAGCAATAAACAGTAAAAGAAATAATACAACGGTGGATACAACCTCAATCCGGATGTGCCCCGCAAAATAATATTACATCAAATTACAATTTACATCGAATGAAAGATAAAACACTCATCTCACATCCCCGGCTATTCATCCATGGCGATCCAATAATGTTCATATACACAAACAAATCACAGATATGTGCAACCCCTTCTAATCGACGTATAGCGATTAGAAGACATTTACAAACACATATACACATCACAAAGATGTAAAGTAACCGTGACATTAGAATTCCACATGCAATTAGCAAACTAAACTAATTTTTCTAAAACTTGAAAAATCCAGTGAGCTAAAGTTCTAAAAATGATCGTTTTAAACCAATCCGAGAGTCGAAACGAAATCGAAACCCGCCTGAATCTTCACGGAGGTGAAGATACCAAAATTAACTGTCGAATAGGGGGCCTCGAGGGGGTACCCACCCCCGAAGGCCACCACGAAGTGGCCCTAGGGGAAGGCAGACCTGAAAGCATTAAATTGCGGTGCTCTCGGGTCACCACTTCCTAAGGCCACCTTGTGGTGGTCTTAGAGGGTGGTCCCAGCCTATGGTCCCCCCGATGTGTCCCCGGGATGCGCACGCTCCACCCCACGGCTTCTCAGTTCAAACCGTGAGCCCGCGGGGAGTGCAAACAACTCAAAACATCATTTTTGGAAACTGTTTTTGTCGGCAGTTTTTGCGCAACAAAAACGGCGGATTTCTAACATCGCTACAAGCTATCTAAGGTTTATGAGAGGCTATGATACCACCGTAAGTCAATATCGTGCACCCCATGGGTTCGCGGAGAGGCGGAAATAGAAAAAAACAATTTTTTTATTCAACGCAACATCGACTTGAACCCAGGATCGACCATAAACCCTAGCTAGCACAAAACTATGAGGTTCTAACTACAACACATAACCGGTCCTTCTTCTCCTCGCTGTCCTCCTCACCTGCACGAGCTCCTTGGAGTGGTGCGGATCTTGCCTCCTCGTCGGCTTTCTTGGATCAAATACGATCCACCCGAGAGCTTGTGTACCGAGCTCCTTCTTCAACAACTGAAGAAACTAGGACACCTAGTATGCTACACTAGATGACCTAGGCTATGTAGAGTGTGTAGGTGGATTGGTTTATCTCTTGTTACCCTAGGCTACTCAACACATGAGTTTTCTAGGGTTTGAGGTTGATGAAGATGAGAGAAGGAAAAGCTAGTGAACTAAAGCATGAAAATGGAATTAGTTTCTCTCTCTTGTTGTAAACTGAACTCTCTCCATTATTCTCAAGATAAATCTCAATGAATAATTAGAAATAGAGTTGAATATTCAACAAATGAGTCATGGCTTGAAAATGCACCAAGTGTTATAAGAAGCCATGCCCAATTTCATGCAATTTCCACCTCATTTCCTAATTACGTAATGCATTATTAATTTAACCTAAAATGAATAATACAATTATGACATGTCAACTTCATATAGCATTTTTGAACAAATTACAAAAACACCCCTCGTCCGTATATTTATACCCGTATCCTTATTCCGAAAAATACGAATACAAAAGAGATGAAAACAATCCACCGGTATAATACTAGGATCTGGCTTAAACCAAGCCCACTAGTATTATCTATCCGTATCATCATCCGTGCACTAGTACACGTACGTGATCGAACCCTGTCGTAAAACCATACGACCTCTACATATTTTGCACGATGCAGGGAAACCCTCTATGTGGTACTCTAAAAACTTGACACTACGCTGGTAGTGGGTTTAACCACAGACCGCAAGCGGCACTAACTGTACGTAACGGCCCCCAGGTAGATGTCGATAAGAAAGACGATGAGCATAACTCATCCGAACTCCTACTGAGCCTGTCTGTGACAATCTCCATACAGTCCAGTCTGTTCGTCTAAGATTATCGTATATCGGGTCTAGGGGGCGGTAAACGTCAGACCCCTAATAGCGCAATAAGTCATGCCGGGATAGAGCCCAAAACACCCTGAGAAACTACTGGAGTACCAACCAGTAAATCTCGCTTTCCCTGGCCAGGGACTTTGTGTAATGGCTTTCCGAACACAGTGCGATATCAACCCCCAATACCGGGAGAGACGGATCCTATCTAACCACCACTTCCTCTAAGCGCTTCGGGACTGCAACCAACTACTACCTGTTTGCACGACTCGATAGAGCTGTGGTAGGGTAGTAATCGAAGAACAGTAGGAACACACTCGAGGCGAAGCAGCAGTATCAAGTCAACGGACTATGCTGTACTCATGTCACCTGAGAACTGCTATCTGACGATATGTATAATACCAACCAACAGTTCTCCACAAGTCCATTCAGTGTAACTCATAACCTAATGAGCACCTGCATACTATCTCCAGTACGACGTACTAATGGCTGTGGGACAGACCAACTCCCCTGCTGGGATGAGAAGCGTATACACTAGTTTACTCTGGAGTATCGATGCCCTGTCTCGATAATCCTATGACTAGGGACCTGAATTAGGATGTGCTTGTAGACTACCCATCCCCCACCAGTATGACTGCCATCACAACGCTGGTAGTTAAGCAAAAGATCCTAAGGGCTCTATCAATATGTTTTAGCGATACATTAAAAGAAATATATACACATATTTATATACATACAAACCAAGTAGCATACTACTATATTGAGCAAGATTGTCATAAATCTGTGTATATCCCAAGCTTCCAAAATGTAATATACAAACTAGTACTATACAAGAATGGCCTCTAGGGTATATATCACTAACATTATTACGCTTAGAATCTTCCATACTAAATCCCTTTAGTATGGTGTCTATATACCTGGATTGGGACAATCCCAAAATCCTCTTAGATCTATCTCTATAGATCTTAATCCTTAGGATGTAGGAGGAATCACCTAGATATTTTATGGAGAACTTGTGATAAGAAGAGCTTGACCGAGTGTTGTAGGGTTCCTAGGCACACTAATGAGGTCTCACAAGGCATCAACCATGCCAATTTCAAATTTTACATGTGCCGAGAAACCCTAATACGGATCGTTAACTAGAAATTAGGCGAAACATGCAACTAGTTAACAACTTAACTGCTAAGTGAACGGAAATACAACCTTTGTAGATCCGGTCCTCCACCTCCATAGCCCCGTGATGAAGTTCCTCCGCTGTACCCATCGGATCCCGGACTCTCGCGGTGGTTTCATCGAAAGAATGATCGGGCTAGGTCGTCGACTTCGATACCGAAGATGATCTACGTCGAGGCAACACAAGATCAAGCTCCCACTTCACCAAGTCATGAAACTTTTGAAGAAAACACCCTATACTACTTGGCAAGTGGTAGAGGATGAAGAAATAGGAAGTGGGTTCACTTTAGAATTGGATTTCTCACTCTTTTTCTCAAGTTGCCATTAATGGTAACAAGCTTTCTTCTTTGTTCAAGAAGAAGAAGAAGAAGAAAGAATATGATAAGTATATTTCAAAATAGAAAAAAATATGATACTTATCATATTGGCAACCATGATTAAGTGTAGAGAGTAAACTATAGTTAGGTGAATGGTTAGGTTTAGGAAAGGAACAAAAATGGTCAAAGCTTCTTGAAGCTTCAACAAAAGAACAAAAGAAGCAACCATTTTTGTTTCTTGCCCTAAAGTAAATAAATAAATAAATAAATAAATAAGAATAGATAACAAAACCCTAACCATTCACTTAAATATGGTTTAAAGGAAACATACACACAAGTTTGCTTGTATCATCAAACATGATACAATCAAGTGCACACAAATATATCACATATACAATGTGCACATCAAGTGAGAAAATCCATCTTAAGTGAACCAATACTAGTTAATGCAAAGTAATATATCAAATATATAATTATACATTAAATCATTAAATCAACACTTGATTTAACGATCCGGTCATATCGCATATGACCGACTAATATCCAATGTATCGGCTTATCGAATCAATCATCGATTCGATAACTAGGTTATATGGCATACAACCAATCGATACATTCATCGCGAGAATAGAATACGGTATCACATACACGCATTATTCTCGGTCCCGCACATATCTCATATGCGCTCCTATTTCGTTTCGCTTGAGCCAGGAAACCTCTGTGTAGGACTCTAAAGACTCGTCAATACGCCGGCAGCAGGTGATGATCATATCAAACACTACAAGCCGCAAGCGGTCTGCTAAACGTAACGGCCACCCGGGTATTGAGCGATCAGAAGATCGACGAGCAAGCCCTCTCACACTCCTGTGAATCCAACCAGCAACACTTACCGTACAGTCCGGTCTCGTCGTCTGATATGTCGCATATCTCGCCTAGGGGTGGTAAACGTCAGACCCCAATAGCTCGATAAGTCGTGTCGATATGAGGTCTATAACAGTTCGAGAAACTACTGGTAACACTTACCAGTAAATCTCAACAACCCTGGCCAGGGATTCCGGTTATAGCCAATCGAACACAGCGCAACATCAACTCCCTATACCGGGAGAGACGAATCCCCTCCTATGGCTCATTGCCTCCATGTGACTCGGGACTGTACCAAAAAACCACCGTTTTGCACGCTCTCTTGGACATGGTAAGGTGGAAATTAAAGCACAGTGGGAATCACACAAGACTCTATGACGATCTCGGGTCTACAGACTAACCTGTACCAGTGTCACCAGAGAACTGCCATCTGACGTAAGGTATAATACCATCTGGGAGTTCTCGGCGAGTCCGTCCAGTGTACCCAGTCTCCACTGAGGACCCGTATATCATCTCTGATGTCAAACACCAATGGATATGTGATCATCCATCGCCCATCTGTATGGGTCGAGAAGGTATACGCTAGTCTACACTGGTATATCGATGCCCCGTCTCGATACACCCACGACTAGGGACCTTGAAGGATGCACTTATGGACTACCATGTCCCCACTAGTATGATCCGTATCATAGTCCAGGTAGTCAAGTACTCATCCTAATGGCTTTACCAACATGAAACAGAGAGACAATCAGTGTACACGTTAAGGTAAAGAGCAACCAGATAGCATACTATCATGTCGAGCAAGAAAGTCCTCCCTATATATGTCCAAGCATCCACTACAATATACATCCTATGTATAGTAATGGCCTCTAAGGCATACATATAACTAACAATCTCCCACTTGCACTAGGGCCATCTGATAGCAGTGGTTGTAGTATTTCATACTCAACCATCCCTTAAAAGTCTCTCTCTAGGAAAAGGCCTTTGTGAGTAGATCCGCCGTGTTGTCCTATGAGTCTACTCTCCTAACCTCGATCACCCTGGAGATCAACCATCTCCATGATCAGGTGATACTGTCTTAGAATATGTCTGGATCACTGATGGGACGGACGTTCCTAGGCATAAGCCACAACTCCATTGTCTCACAATGGTTGGAACGAAGTTCATCTCATGAACTAATAAACACCCAGACTTTCTCTTTGGTAGCATCTTAAGTAGTGATGTATCCAGCATTTATCGTCTAGTATGCCACGGTATCTAGCTTGGAACTCTTCCAACATACCGTCCTTTTTCTAAGGGTAAAGACAATGCCTGTGACTGACTTTCAGTCGTCCTTATCACTCTGGAACCTTTCCAGTGATTCTCCCGAGGATTAATTGATACCATCTCACTACAACTAGTGAGAATCCTAACATCCATTTAGATCTATCTCATAGATCCAAAAACCCAGGATTTAGTAGGTATCACTTTGATCCTATGTGGAGAATCATTGTGATAAGCGAAGATTGACCGAGCGTAGCATAGGAAACTCCTTTCTTATCAAGAGTATGTCATCCACATACTCTACGAGGATCACTACCATACTCCCTACTACCTTTTTGTATATACAAGGTTCATCTACCATTTTGATGAAGTCAAACTATTTGACTATTTCATCAAAATAGATGTTCCAACTCCGCGATGCCTGCTTTATCTTATAAAGCATCTTGTACACGTTTCCGCTGCTCCTACTGTCTACGAAGCCCTCTGGCTGTGTACTTACAGACGTTCTCTTCTAAAACATCATTTTAGAAAAGCAGTCATGACACCCAACCGCCAGATATCGTAGTCATGGTATGTAGCCGTGGCAAGTAGGATCCGGATGGACTTAAACATAGGCACTAGAAAAGGTTTCATCATTATCCATGCCTGGTCGATGACGAAAACCTTTAACAAGTCTAGCTTTGAAAGTCTCAACTTTTCCATCTACACCAAGTAATCTTCTCAAGATATACTTGCTCCTGATGGGGATTTAACCCTTCAGATATAGCAACCAAAGTCCATACTTTGTTGGTGTATAAGGATTCCATCTCAGATCGCTAAGCATCCAGCCATTCTTATAGAGTCTTACTCCTGATGGCCAGCTCGAAACTAGTTGGGTCATTATCTCATGATGCAATCCTCGCTCCCACTGTCATAGAGAAACCGAAGTATCTCTCAGGTGGGTGAGGAACCCTACTAGATCGGCGGAGAGGCTGAGGTTCGTTGGTAACTATTGAATCCTTTGGTTTTATCAAATCATCTGTTGTAGTTTGTATAGCTGGAACCTTTCCAGTTCTACATTACAGACCTTGCCTCGAGCTTGTCCGGATTTTGTTTTTAGACATAGGCGGGACAACCCCAAATCTTAACTAACTTAAGAGATGGGCTCTTCCCTTATCATATCAAATATGAAGTAGTAGGCAACTGATTTGATTTGAACCTTATTCAATAGGTATGCAGCTTCTCAAGTGCATAACTCCCAAAAGGAAATAGGTAACTCAGTAGTACTCATCATAGAGCACACCTTATCATATAGGGTGTGATTTCTCTGCCCCGATATACCATCGTGCTATGGTGTATTCGGCGGAGTAATGCTGAGAGAGAATCTCATTCTCCTTTAGAATAGTCCAAGAATTCCGTGCTCAAGTATTCTCCTCCTTGATCTCATCAAAGGACATAATACTTATACCCGTATTGGTTCTCTACTTCTAACTTATATTCTGTGAATATCTCAAAAGGTTCGGACTTGTGTTTCAACAAGAACATATGTCTGAATCTAAAGAGATCATCAGAGAATGTAATGAAGTACAAAGAACCGGTCTTGGCATGTGTAGATAGGGGACCTACATACATCAACATGTATCATCCCAAGAGTTCATTAACTCTTTCTCTATTTCCAGTAAACGGAGCTATGGTCATCTTATCTTTGTGACATGACTGTCGAGTTTCACAAGATGTAAATTCAAACTAATTTAAATATGCATCTTTATGTAACTCTAGCTAGTCGGGTCACCTTGATCTGACCTAGTCTACAATACCTCAAGAAGGAATCGTTCAATTCTGAACTCTTCCTCTTGTGTGTGTTCCGTATACTAAGAACTGTAGTTTGATTTAGAACGTCAATGCTTTTAGATAACGTGCCTGAACCGATCAACTTTTGATATAGGAAATGTTCAAAACATTATCCAACAATACAAAATTTTATCATTTCTTTACTAATAAAGAGACTGATATGATTTTGTATATCAGTTTCGGTATCTAATAACATTCGTTCAGAATCAATGTACTAGTAATACAGGATGACAGTGACCAACAGACTTGGCTGCAACACTTGCCCCGTTTTCTGTCTTATGAAACTTATCACCCGTTCTCAGTTCTCTGCCTGTCTGTAGCCCTATATAACAGATTACATATCTGGGATCCTGTTCCGGTATTAGATACCCAGGACGTAGAGAATAGAGAAACAGTTCTGTATAAAGAACACACTCGAAGATGATGCATCAACATGCACTTTCTTCGTTTGGGCGGCACGGGAATTCTGGTAATCCCCTATTTCTTGCTCGGTCTTATAATAATTATAAAGTGGAGCGGGACCAACGTTCCCCAGCTCAGTATAACAAGCGGGTTCGGTCAATACATCGTATTATTATCTTGATTAAGGCGTGATATGGTCGCTACCTGGAGAGAGAGAGAAGAAAACACTCTGCGTGCGCTCTTGCAAGATCAGATTGGTTATTATTTTATCTAATCAGGATGGCTCCCACTGTTTTTATCAAATCTTCCTTCAAACCCTAAAAGGAAAGACTAACCGGGATTAATTACACGCTACAAGTTCGCCAATCTTTCAGCCAGGCCAGTGTCGGTACTTTGAGGGAGGTCCCCCGTGCTTTCGCACGAACCTAATTAATGTAAACCTCATTTTCCCAGAGGCTTAACCCCGTTGACACCTTTCTAGACACCTACTTGATCGGCTAATTGTAATGTGTAAAACTCTCCCAGGAGTAACTCTTACTCACAGCGGGTATCGGGATCCAACTATCTCATAGAAGGTATACAATCTCATTGCAAATTTCAACACTTGAAATTCCCGATAATTTTGCCCCTAGCGTTTTATGACCTTGACGAATGCCAAACAACCCATAGTCCACTAGTCAAGTTCAACCCGTACATTTCTTGATTGAATTAAACCCACCCACACGACCCTTGACGAATGCCAAACAACGCCATACGAATACCCTAATCCAATCTGCATCATATGCATAAGCAGATAAATACTAGTTAGCTACTGCACACTACGCCTAGGCGAATGCCAAACTACCGCAGCACGAATACTAACTAGTACTTATCTGAAATGACGGAGGGCTACGACAGGTTTTTCTGAAAACCTATTGCGTAATGAACTTGATATCGTTGTAGAATAAAATGATTTTTGAAATGGAGTGTCTTTGAGGCTTTTCTAGTTTTGCTAAAGGAGTCACTCCCGGTGAAGGGATCGTCGGTCCTTTCCTCGTCGAATGAGGTGCGGGATATATCATATATATCACTGTGCAAAGCCGAAACTATAGAAGCAATCAAAAGACAAACCGAGGGTTGTAGCATCTGCCAGTTATTGCTAAAGGAGTCACTCCCGGCGAAGGGATATCGGTCCTTTCCTTATCGAATAAGGTGCAGGATATATCATATATACCGCTGTGCAAAGCAAGAACTGTAGCTACCTGTTTTATTTTTGAAATTCGATTCTACAACATCTTTAGGTTTCTTTTATTTCATTAATCTCATTAATGAAGTCCCATCATTTAAGTACCAAAACATCACAGATAAATACGACGTACACTTATGCCATCCGCATTCGCCTCGATGTCCCCTCGTGCACCGTTAGGTTAGGTAACTAACGGCAGAGCAGGGCAGGGCTAGCGCGGGTGTAAAACATAAGTAACGCCTATATAATATATCATATATACTATATACAGTATCTATCACAGAACATATCACATGATCACATCACAGATAACGCAGCAGAAAATATCATATGAAATATTGGATATACTAGGACGTCCGTGTTTTTAATACGAGCCAGTATAAAACACGGATTCCACGGTCGTGATGAATAGCCAAACCCACACCCCTAGACCCCTACGAGAGCGGCAAGCAACCCTACCAATTCTAGAGTTAGGAGACCCGGACTCGACTCCTCGAGTTGGTCTTCCACTGGACTCCAGAACCCGGTTACTTGTGCCCTCCTCCTTGGGTCTATCCTAGTGCGGAAAAGAAAATAATATACAAATGGTGACATCTTCCGCAACCTGGAAGCGCCCCAATAAAAGAATATTACATATAAGTTTTTACATGAATGAAAATGAAAAACACTCATCTCACATAAAAACCGCCGGCTATTCAAACACGACGATCCAATATAACATATCCAGCAACACATAACATAACATGTCATCAACGTAAGTAAATATGCCCATCCCAATTGTCGTTGACATATAGCAACGAAACCGGCGATATCACATATTACACTTACGGTCACAGAAAAGAAAGTGTAAAACTACAACAGTTGGAATCCGCAACCTCTTTAGACATCGCATGCCTAAACCAACGAATTCCTTAGACATCACATGCCTAACAATTATAAACCTCGCATTTTAGTCTCATTATCGAAAACACATTTCAATATCAAGTCGGGCAATTCAACAAAATTCCCGACATCCTGATCGAATACTCATCGCAAACTTTAGTAGACGGCCGCACCCCCGATACCGTCGACGAAGTGAACCAAGGCGGAACACCGCTACCGCGAGCACCCGAACGGATGCTTTCGGCGACGGGGTTCTCCTACAGTCACTTGGTCAGGGCTAAAGGATGTAGCAGTCTAATAACTTTATCCGGCGAGTATCCGCGTACGCTACGTGATTGCGACGGACTTTTGATCACATCAAAATTCCGTGGCAACCGATCAAGTGAGACTAAACTGGTATGTTTATAACACTCATTCAGTTATCTCATAACAACTTGTGAATTCCAATTATTGTATCACATTCCGGATAAATAGAAAATGTTAAACTTTCCGATCGAACATTCGAACACCCAAGTTTTCCCGAAACAGCTCAACACATGAAATAAGTTTAAAAACATTCACTTCGTACCTCAGTACCAACGGTCCAGCCGTAGAAGGGTCAAGCCAACGCCTCACATGTGGCATGCCGTACTGCCCCAAACCCTAAGGTTCAAAGGGCAGTTCAAGATGGTCACATAATCGAGTTAAGGTTTGTTGTCTTCTAGAGGGACCATCGCGTTACTTGCACTACTTAGAACGTCGTTAAATTACGAAAAAATCCAACAATTGGAAATTTCCCGGCAAGGGAAAAAGTGGGTATTTATATCCGGTCGAACTTTTTAACATATTCTAAAATTACCCGGAAAAACACATAGACAAAATTAGACAATCCGATCGAATGTACGAACTCCCAATACAACCCAAAATACTCAACTCTTGAGTAAAATTTAAAAATTCCCAGAAAACTCAGCAATGAATGAAAGAAGTTACTGTGCAAAAACGACTGGCTGAAGACACTAAATGGCCGCGGAACCGCCGCTTTAGCCATGCTAATGCCGCGGTTCCGCCGCTCTTTAATCGAATCTCTTGGTCAATTTTGCACCGTAATTCTTAGAATCTCCTGCTGAATTTTTTAAGAATTTTTAATTTGGAAAAAACCCAGTTTTGAAAAATTGTACAGAGAGCAATTTGAGTTAGGGTTTCGGGGTTCGTTCGGATTTCTAACGTCGTCTACACTCCGCCTAAGGCTCTAGCTTGGCTCTGATACCACTGTAGGTCAGGCAGCCACCCCATCCAATGGGGTCGCCGTGGCACCAACGGGTCCCTCAGCCGCTACATTTTACGCATGCCCCCTCGCGAGGACTACAACCCGCCGGAACACCTTCCGGTCTCGGGATACCCTGAGGGTAAGAGCCTATGCTTCGCCACACTGTCACACAGCGAGAACCCCCCATAGGTCGACATCCAATGCCTAGTAGCTCTGATACCACTGTAGGGTTTCTAGGCACACTAATGAGGTCTTACGAGGCATCAACCATGCCAATTTCAAATTTTACATGTGCCGAGAAACCCTAATACGGATCGTTAACTAGAAATTAGGCGAAACACGCAACTAGTTAACAACTTAACTGCTAAGTGAACGGAAATACAACCTTTGTAGATCCGGTCCTCCACCTCCATAGCTCCGTGATAAAGTCCCTCCGCTGTACCCATCGGATCCCGGACTCTCGCGGTGGTTTCATCGAAAGAATGATCGGGCTAGGTCGTCGACTTCGATGCCGAAGATGATCTACGTCGAGGCAACACAAGATCAAGCTCCTGTTAGTTGTATGTATGCCCTAGAGGCCAGTATTGTGTTAGTTATATGTATGCCCTAGAGGCCATTACTGTACATAGGATGTATATTGTAGTGGATGCTGGGACATATATAGGGAGGACTTTCTTGCTCGACATGATAGTATGCTATCTGGTTGAACTTTACCTTAACGTGTATACTGATTGTCTCTCTGTTACATGTTGGTAAAGCCCTTAGGATGTGTTCTTGACTACCTGGACTATGATACGGATCATACTAGTGGGGACATGGTAGTCCATAAGTACATCCTTCAAAGTCCCTAGTCGTGGGTGTATCGAGACGGGGCATCGATATACCAGAGTAGACTAGCGTATACCTTCTCGACCCATACAGATGGGCGATGGATGATCCCATATCCATTGGTGTTTGACATCGGAGATGATATACGGGTGCTCAGTAGAGACTGGGTACACTGGACGGACTCGCCGAGAACTCCCAGATGGTATTATACCTCACGTCAGATGGCAGTTCTCTGGTGACACTGGTACAGAGTAGTCTGTTGACCCGAGATCGTCATAGAGTCTTGTGTGGTTCCCACTGTGCTTTGATTTCCATCTTACCACGTCCAAGAGGGCGTGCAAAACGGTGGTTTTTGGGTACAGTCCCGAGTCACATGGAGGCAGTGAGCGATAGGAGGGGATTCGTCTCTCCCGGTATAGGGAGTTGATGTTGCACTGTGTTCGATTGGCTATAACAGGAAATCCCTGGCCAGGGTTGCTGAGATTTACTGGTAAGTGTTGCCAGTAGTTTCTCGAACAGTTATAGACCTCATATCGACACGACTTATCGAGCTATTGGGGTCTGACGTTTACCACCCCTAGACGAGATATGCGACATATCAGACGATCAGACCGGACTGTACGGTAGTGTTACTGGTTGGATTCACTGGAGTGTGAGCGGGCTTGCTCGTCGATCTTCAGATCGCTCAATACCCGGGTGGCCGTTACGTTTAGCAGACCGCTTGCGGCTTGTGGGTGTTTGATATGATCATCATCTGCTGCCGGCGTATTGACGAGTCTTTAGAGTCCTACACAGAGGTTTCCTGGCTCAAGCGAAACGAAATAGGAGCGCATATGAGATATGTGCGGGACCGAGAATAATGCGTGTATGTGATACCGTATTCCATTCTCGCGATGAATGTATCGATTAGGTTATATGCGATATACCCTAGTTATCGAATCAAAGGTTGATTTGATAAGCCGATACATTATATACTAGTCGGTTGTGTGCCATATGACCGGATCATTGAATCAAGTGTTGATTTAATTATTTAATGCATAATTATATATTTGATATATTACTTTGCATTAACTAGTATCGGTTCACTTTAAATGGATTTTCTCACTCGGGTGTGCGCATTATATATGCGATTTTGTGCACTTGATTGTATCATGTTTGATGATACATGTTTACTTGGTTAAGTGCAAAGAATTAAACCATGGTTAAAAGGATGGTTAGGGTTTCATTTCCTTTATTTATTCATTTATTTATTTGTTTATTCCTTTTGGAAAAGAGGAGAAAAGAATGGTGGCTTAATTTGGAGTTTAGTTGAAGCTTCATGAAACTTTGATCAAGTCAACCATTCTTATCTCATCCTTAACCCTAACCATTCCCACTAACCTGTTAGTGTATATGCCCTAGAGGCCATTACTGTATCATACTAGTTTGTATATTACTTAATGGAAGCTTGGGATATTCACAGTTGTATATACAATCTTGCTCGAAATGGTAGTATGCTACTTGGTTTGTCTCTGCTTTAATATGTGCATGTGTTTCTTTTAGCATATTGCTGGTATACATATTAGTAGAGCCCTTAGGATCTTTGCTTGATTACCAGCGTTGTGATGGCGCTCGCACTCGTGGGAGCTGGGTAATCTATAAGCACATCCTTATACAGGTCCCTGGTCGTTGGACTATCGAGACAGGGCATCGATACTCTAGAGTAGACTAGCGTATGCGCTTCTCATCCCAGTGTGGGAGACGGTCTGTCCCACAGCCGTTAGTACGTCGTACTTGGGATAGTATGCGGGTGCTCGTTAGGTTACGAGTACACTGGACAGGACTCGTCGGGAACTGTTGGTTGGTAATATACCTATCGTCAGTTATCAGTTCCCAGGTGACATGAGTACAGCTTAGTCCGCTGACTTGACACTGTCACTTCGCCTCGAGTGTGTTCCCACTGCACTTTGATTACTACCCTACCACGGCTCAAAGGAGCTGTGCAAACAGGTAGTTTTTGGGTGCAGTCCCGAAGCACTTGGAGGCAGTGACGGTTAGACAGGATTCGTCTCTCCCGGTATTGGGGGTTGACATCGCGCTGTGTCCTGGAGAGCCATTACACGAGTAGTCCCTGGCCAGGGCAAGCGAGATATACTGGTAGGTTTCCAGTGTTATCTCAGGGTGTTCTGGGCTACACTCCGACACGACTTGTACCGCTATTAGGGGACTGACGTTCACCGCCCCCCTAGGCCCGCCATGCGATGTATCAGACGAACAGACCGGACTGTACGGAGATTGTCACATACAGGCTCAGTAGGAGTGCAGATGGGGTTCACCTCGTCAGTCTTCTTATCGACATCTACCTGGGGACCGTTACGTACAGCTAGTGCCGCTTGCGGTCTGTGGTTAAACCCACTGCCAGCGTAGTGTCGAGTCTTTAGAGTCCCACACAGAGAGCTATTCGCCTTTAGGCAAAATGAGTAGAGGTCGCATGGTTTTGCGACAGGGTTCGTTCGCATCCGCGCACTTGTGCACGTTTGCTGTCCGGACAGTTTATACTAGCGGGCTTTGGTTTAAGCCGGATCCTAGTATATGATTAGAGATTGGTTTTTCTCATTGTGTTCGTGTTCCTCGGATCACGAATGCGGGTGCGTATGCACAGTTGCTTGAGATTGAGGGAGAGGACCTTGATTAGGGTTAATGGCTATTGTCATTTTATTAACCCTAATATTTATGTGTGTGTTATTGTTAATTAGTAATTAGTTTGATAATTATCCATGGTTGTGGTTATTGACCTTTTGACTTCTTTGACTTGTTGACCAAGGTTGACACTTTGACCATCATAATTTCTTTTGGAAGATGCTTTTTGATCTTTGCAATTTGAAATGATAATGGTCATGTCATGATTTACCATGATAATTATCTAGCTAATTATTCAATTAAATTAATTCACACATATTAGTGAGAAGAGCTCTATTATTTTCTCATTCTCTCATATCATTTCTCTCTCTTGTTCATCCTCTCCCTCAAGCTCTCTCCCTCTCATGTGTTGAGAAACAAAAAGCTTGAGAAAAACCTTCACTTGATCCTCTCTACTCTCTTCTAGGGTTCAAGTCTTAGCATTTCTTGCACTCTAGTTACTCCTAGCTTGGAGTTGAAGCTAAAGGTGGTGGCTTTCAAGTGGATCTTTCTTTGACGGGAGAAGACAAGCAAGGTGAACTCTTTCTACCATTCCTAGGAGCAAGGAGAGAAGGACTAAAGACCAAAGGTATAACCTTTCATCACTTAGCTACTTTGTAGTTAGGGTTAGCAAGTTTTCGTTTAGCAAAGATCCTCACAAGGAAAGTCCATGTTGCCTAAGTCAATAAAAATCCGTTTTTTATTATGTTTTCCGCCTCCCGTAAGCACCGGGATGGGCAACACGGACTTACAGTGGTATCAGAGCCTAACTAAACCTAAACTAGCTAAGTAGTTAAGTGTAACGAAGTTTCGAAACCGGAAAATCGAAAAACCAAACTCGAAAAACCCTAGTTTCTGTTATTTTTTTTTCTGGTCAAAATAAAAAACTTTATACTTCAAAAATTATCTCAGGGTTTTGTGTGAAATACCACTAAAGACGAACCAGAGAGGAGTCTAGAGGACCGCGCTTCCGCGGCATAAGGAAGCTCTTGCCGCGGAAGCGCGGCCGTCTTGTCACCTCTCTGCATCGTTTTTGGTGCAGTATGTTTCTGTGTTGGTTTTGGGATTTTTAGGATATATTATATGTGCCCAGATTTTCCAGAACTAAAATTTACTTTTGGGGGCCTATAAATCCGTATTTTTCGGAACTTCACTACACTTTAACTACATCGGTTATATCTGTAATACTTTCATGTATTGAACGTCGGCTAATCGCTATAAGACGATTAGTCGGGGTTATACATGATCTGTGATTGTTATTGGTTTGTGGATATGAATGGATTGGATTGTCGCGGGTGAATGGCCGGGGTGGATGTGAGATGAGCGTTGTTTTTCTTTCATTCATTTGTAACATGTAAATTGATGTAATAATATTCTTTGTATGGCCGCACAACCGGGTCGGGGTTGTAGCCGTCATTGTATAATTCTTTTTACTGTTTTTGCTCCTAGGATAGACCCATGGAGGGGGTGCACAAACTACCGGGTATCTCGAAGTGCCGAGTGGCCTACTCACGGTGGTGAGGGAGGTTGCTTCGCTTCGGGTGCTTGGCGGGTAGTTTGCCGCACCCGTAGGGGTCTTGGGTGGGGTATTGGCTATTCACCGCGACCGTGTAATCCGCTTTGCGTTGCAGGCTCGAACGCATTGCGGATTCCTAGTATATCCAATGTATTCATCTGTGATCTGTAATGTCTATCATTGCTATATATTTATATATAATAACTATTTAGGCGTTGCTTATGTTTTACAGCCGCGCTAGCCCAGCCCCCGCTCTGTCGTTAGTTAAGTAACCTAACGGGTGATGACGGGGCCCCGTGGCGAATGCGAATGGCATAAGCGTACGTCATATTTTGGTTGTTTTCTGCAATGGTAGGATTAAATGATGGGACGCATTAAAAGAACTAATGCAAGAAATAAACCAAGTAAAAGTCGATTGGAACACTTTGAAAACCACTCGGTTCTTTTCAAAACTAAACTTTTAAACGCGGAGCTTGAACCACTCCTTTTAAAAGCTATCTCGTTCCATCGATTATATCAAGTTCACTACGTTCACGGTTTCGCCAAAACCATCCGTAGCCCTCCATCATTTCGGTTAAATATTCGGTAGTATTCAAGCTATGTATTTTGACCTCACGCCAAGGCATAGTGATTGGTAGCTACCGGATATTTATCCGTTGCATAGATAGAATGCGTTGATTTGAGACAGTCGTACTGCCGTTTTGGCCTACGTCAAGGGTAGGTACGGGTGGGTTCAAATTAACCAGGATAATGATGGGAAGAACTTGACATGTGACTTATGACATTTTGACCTCACGCCAAGGTCATAAGAGCATGGGGCAAAAATCCACATCGGGAGTTTCATAAGTACTGAAACTTGCTAGCGTTGCATACCATTTGGAGTGTGATAATTCTGGTAGGATTCCTTCGGCTTTATCACGCGATGATATTTGGATCCCGATCCTACTGTGAGTATATGCTACTCCTCGGGAAAACTATCACTTAACGATCAATGCTATAAACCTAGTAGGTGCCTAGAAAGGTGTTAGCGGGGCTACGCCCACAGGGAAAAGAGGTTACTTAATTAAGGAACTTCACGAAAGCGTTGGAAAACCTCCCTCGAAGTACCGACACTGGCCTGGCTGAACGGTTAAGCAAGTATTGTACGGTGAGAATGATCCCGGCTAATCCTTTTCTTTACGGTTTGAGAAGGGATTCGAGAGACAGTGGGAGCCATCCAGTTTAGACAAACTAAAAACCACTCTAAACTTGCAAGAGCATCATGCTAAAGTGTTTCTTTTCTCTCTCCTAATTGCAGCGACCATTCAAGATGACCGGACTTAAGTTACTATTAGATAAAAACATATTGACAGGGCCAAACTACAAAGATTGGCTCAGGAATGTCAAGATGGCTATCACTTATGACAAGCTGGGGTATATACTTACCACCAAAGCTCCCCCTGTCCCAGGTCCCACCTCCAGCGTCGCGGATGTTGAAATCCGTAAGACATGGGAGATAGATTGCGCGAGGGCCAGATGCCTCGTACTAGCCTCGATGGACAACGACCATCAGAGGAGGCACGAGAATATGGACCTAGAGTCCATATTTCTCCATACAAAAGAACTGTATGGAGAGCAGTCTCGTATCGCTAGATACGAAGTGTCGAAGAAGCTCTTTTCGGCAAGGTTGGCCGTCGGATCATCGGTAGCGGACCACGTGCTTAAGATGATCGGCTACATAGAGGAGCTCGCGGACCTTGGGACCACGTTGGAGAATGAACTCTATACCGATTTGATTCTCCAGTCCCTTCCTTCCACTTACGCCCAGTTCATTCTTAACTTCAACATGCAAGGAAAGGAGGTTGAACTTGCCGAACTTCTGAACATGTTGAGGACTGCTGAGGGCACCCTACAGAAGGGTAGGGAGACATCCACTTTGTTTGTAGGAGGATCTTCCTCTTCTAGGTCCAGGGCGAAAGCCAAGGGCAAGAAGAAGAAAGCCCCCGCCAAACCAAGAGGCGGTGTCGGTAAAGTGGATACGAAGGGAAAGGGTAAAGCAACAAAGGTAGCGGGGAAGCTGGTGGGGAAGGAAGAATGCTTCTATTGTCACAAAAGTGGTCACTGGAAACAAGATTGCAAGGCTTGGAAAGCCAGAACACAGGATTTGAAGCGAGTTGCAGCTTCAGCTTCAGGTGTGTATGTTATTGAAAATTGTCTATCAATAAACTCTAATTCCTGGGTATTGGATACCGGATCAGGATCTCATATCTGTAATTCTTTGCAGGCGTTGAGAAAGCGTAGAGTTTTGAAGGCAGGTGACATGACCCTCAGAGTTGCGAACGGTGCTAGCATGGATGCTGAGGCCGTGGGGGACTATCACCTGGGATTATCAGATGGACACTTTTTGGTTTTGCGTAGTTGTTATTATGTACCAAATGCAACCTGTAATATCATTTCTGTATCTTTATTATCTAAAGAAGGTTATGAATTTGCATTTGTAAGTAATGTAGTGAACATTCATCTTAATCAAGTGTTGATTGGGTCAGGTACATTGAACAACGGTATATACGTTTTAAACCAACCACAGATTTTCAATATCCAGAATACACACAAAAGAAAGTCTCCAGAAATTAATAAAACTTTCTTATGGCATTGTAGACTGGGTCACATCAACGAGAGAAGATTGACTAAGTTACATACTGAAGGATATTTAGATTCGTTCGAATATCAATCGTATGCAACTTGTCAATCCTGTCTCAAAGGAAAGATGACAAAGGCTCCGTTTTCTGGACACGGAGAAAGAGCGAGCGAGCTCTTGGGACTCGTACACAGCGACGTGTGCGGTCCAATGTCTACACATGCGCGAAGCGGTTTTTCTTACTTCATAACTTTTACGGATGATTTCTCAAGATTCGGACATGTCTTCTTAATGAAGCATAAATCCGAAGCTTTTGATAAGTTCCAGGAATATAAGAATGAAGTAGAAAAACAAACAGGCAAAAGTATCAAGATCCTAAGATCGGATCGAGGAGGAGAATACTTAAGTGCCGAATTCCTGAATTACTTAAAAGAGAATGGAATTCTCTCTCAGCATACTCCTCCATACACTCCGCAACATAACGGTGTATCGGAGAGACGGAACCGAACCCTATTGGATATGGTACGGTCCATGATGAGTAACGCTGAGTTACCGCGATCATTCTGGGGATATGCGCTAGAAACAGCTGCATATCTTTTGAACCGTGTTCCCACTAAGACTGTGCCTACCACACCATATGAGTTATGGAGTGGGAAGAAACCCTATCTTCAATACTTGAAGATTTGGGGATGTCCAGCTTATGTCAAAAAGCAGCATGTGGACAAGCTCGAGGCACGCTCAGTACTGTGCAAGTTTGTGGGATACCCAAAGAACTCCAGGGGGTATCTTTTCTATTACGCAGAGGAACAAAAAGTCCTTGTTTCTCGCAATGCCCACTTTCTAGAACATCAGTTCATAGAAAAAGAAATAAGTGGGAGCGCAATAGAACTGGAAGAAATTCCAGAACCACAAACTACTACTGAAAGTTTAGTGGAACCAGAAGGTTCAAAAGAACAGGACATTCCTATGCCACTCCGCAGGAGTAGTAGGCAGTCTCATCCGCCCGAGAGATACTACGGTTTTCTCATTGACGGGGATAGAGAAGACTGCATCCTGGATTGTGATGAGCCTACTAGCTTCCAGCAAGCCATTCAGAGCGTCGACTCGGTAAAATGGCTGGATGCAATGCGGACCGAGATGGAGTCCATGTACACCAACAAGGTATGGACGTTGGACATTGCTCCAGACGGGGTAAAACCCGTAGGATGCAAGTGGATCTTCAAAAGGAAGATTGGTGTAGATGGACAGGTTGAGACCTATAAAGCTAGACTGGTAGCAAAGGGTTTTCGTCAGCGACCTGGTTTGGACTATGACGAAACCTTTTCTCCAGTAGCTATGCTGAAATCCATTCGGATCCTTCTTGCCATCGCTGCTTTCCACGATTATGAGATTTGGCAGATGGACGTAAAGACAGCTTTTCTAAATGGTCATTTAGAGGAGTGTGTCTATATGGACCAGCCAGAGGGTTTCATTCAGGGTGGGAGCAGCGGAAAGGTGTGCAAGTTGCTCAAGTCCATTTATGGACTCAAGCAGGCATCGCGGAGTTGGAACATCTGTTTTGATGAGACGGTCAAAGAATTTGGCTTTATCAAAAATCCAGATGAACCATGCATCTATTGTAGATTTGTAGCGAGAACTGTAGTATTCCTCGTTTTATACGTGGATGACATTCTCTTAATAGGAAATGACATTCCTATGCTACAATCTGTCAAGGGGTTCTTGTCACACAGGTTCTCCATGAAAGACCTGGGTGATGCCTCCTACATTCTGGGTATCCGGATCTACCGTGACAGATCCAAGAGGATATTAGGACTCTCGCAGTCCAGGTACATCGACACCATACTGAAGAGATTCAGTATGGAAGATTCCAAGCGCGGTAATCTACCGGCTTGTCACGGGATCACCCTCTCCAAAGAGATGTCTCCCAAGACTGATTTGGAGAGGGATCGCATGTCTATTATACCCTACGCTTCTGCGGTAGGCTCTATAATGTATGCGATGTTGTGTACCAGACCGGATGTGGCTTATGCACTGAGTGTGGTAAGCAGGTATCAGTCAAACCCTGGGGAGAAACATTGGATAGCAGTAAAGAACATTCTCAAGTACCTGAGAAGGACTAAGGAGATGTTCTTGGTGTATGGCGGAAAAGACCTGCAGGTTGAGGCCTTTGCTGACTCCAGCTTCCAGAGTGACAAGGATGATTCCAAGTCCATGTCGGGTTTTGTCTTTACCCTCAATGGAGGGGCAGTGTGTTGGAAGAGCTCCAAACAGGAAACCGTTGCTGACTCGACTATGGAAGCGGAATACATCGCTGCATCTGATGCCGCAAAAGAAGCTGTCTGGATGAGGAAGTTCTTGAAAGAACTTCAGGTGGTTCCGTCCATTGTTGACCCAATACCTCTGTATTGCGACAACAACGGGGCTATAGCTTTAGCGAAGGAACCCAGGTCCCATCAGAAATCCAGACACATCTTAAGGCGGTATCACCTGATCAGGGAGATCGTAGATCGCCAGGAGATCGAGGTCCGGAGAGTTGCATCAGAGGATAACACAGCAGATCCATTCACGAAGGCCCTACCCCAGACTCAGTTCGAGCGGCTGATCGAGATGATAGGTCTTCGATACGCCAGTACATGGCCTTAGTGCAAGTGGGAGATTGTTAGTGTATATGCCCTAGAGGCCATTACTGTATCATACTAGTTTGTATATTACTTAATGGAAGCTTGGGATATTCACAGTTGTATATACAATCTTGCTCGAAATGGTAGTATGCTACTTGGTTTGTCTCTGCTTTAATATGTGCATGTGTTTCTTTTAGCATATTGCTGGTATACATATTAGTAGAGCCCTTAGGATCTTTGCTTGATTACCAGCGTTGTGATGGCGCTCGCACTCGTGGGAGCTGGGTAATCTATAAGCACATCCTTATACAGGTCCCTGGTCGTTGGACTATCGAGACAGGGCATCGATACTCCGGAGTAGACTAGCGTATGCGCTTCTCATCCCAGTGTGGGAGACGGTCTGTCCCACAGCCGTTAGTACGTCGTACTTGGGATAGTATGCGGGTGCTCGTTAGGTTACGAGTACACTGGACAGGACTCGTCGGGAACTGTTGGTTGGTAATATACCTATCGTCAGTTATCAGTTCCCAGGTGACATGAGTACAGCTTAGTCCGCTGACTTGACACTGTCACTTCGCCTCGAGTGTGTTCCCACTGCACTTTGATTACTACCCTACCACGGCTCAAAGGAGCTGTGCAAACAGGTAGTTTTTGGGTGCAGTCCCGAAGCACTTGGAGGCAGTGACGGTTAGACAGGATTCGTCTCTCCCGGTATTGGGGGTTGACATCGCGCTGTGTCCTGGAGAGCCATTACACGAGTAGTCCCTGGCCAGGGCAAGCGAGATATACTGGTAGGTTTCCAGTGTTATCTCAGGGTGTTCTGGGCTACACTCCGACACGACTTGTACCGCTATTAGGGGACTGACGTTCACCGCCCCCCTAGGCCCGCCATGCGATGTATCAGACGAACAGACCGGACTGTACGGAGATTGTCACATACAGGCTCAGTAGGAGTGCAGATGGGGTTCACCTTGTCAGTCTTCTTATCGACATCTACCTGGGGACCGTTACGTACAGCTAGTGCCGCTTGCGGTCTGTGGTTAAACCCACTGCCAGCGTAGTGTCGAGTCTTTAGAGTCCCACACAGAGAGCTATTCGCCTTTAGGCAAAATGAGTAGAGGTCGCATGGTTTTGCGACAGGGTTCGTTCGCATCCGCGCACTTGTGCACGTTTGCTGTCCGGACAGTTTATACTAGCGGGCTTTGGTTTAAGCCGGATCCTAGTATATGATTAGAGATTGGTTTTTCTCATTGTGTTCGTGTTCCTCGGATCACGAATGCGGGTGCGTATGCACAGTTGCTTGAGATTGAGGGAGAGGACCTTGATTAGGGTTAATGGCTATTGTCATTTTATTAACCCTAATATTTATGTGTGTGTTATTGTTAATTAGTAATTAGTTTGATAATTATCCATGGTTGTGGTTATTGACCTTTTGACTTCTTTGACTTGTTGACCAAGGTTGACACTTTGACCATCATAATTTCTTTTGGAAGATGCTTTTTGATCTTTGCAATTTGAAATGATAATGGTCATGTCATGATTTACCATGATAATTATCTAGCTAATTATTCAATTAAATTAATTCACACATATTAGTGAGAAGAGCTCTATTATTTTCTCATTCTCTCATATCATTTCTCTCTCTTGTTCATCCTCTCCCTCAAGCTCTCTCCCTCTCATGTGTTGAGAAACAAAAAGCTTGAGAAAAACCTTCACTTGATCCTCTCTACTCTCTTCTAGGGTTCAAGTCTTAGCATTTCTTGCACTCTAGTTACTCCTAGCTTGGAGTTGAAGCTAAAGGTGGTGGCTTTCAAGTGGATCTTTCTTTGACGGGAGAAGACAAGCAAGGTGAACTCTTTCTACCATTCCTAGGAGCAAGGAGAGAAGGACTAAAGACCAAAGGTATAACCTTTCATCACTTAGCTACTTTGTAGTTAGGGTTAGCAAGTTTTCGTTTAGCAAAGATCCTCACAAGGAAAGTCCATGTTGCCTAAGTCAATAAAAATCCGTTTTTTATTATGTTTTCCGCCTCCCGTAAGCACCGGGATGGGCAACACGGACTTACATAACCATGATTCATTCTCTACACTTGACTCTAGTTAACATTATGATAAGTTTTGAGATCTACAAAGGTTGTATTTCCGTATCTTGTAGTTAAGTGTTAACTAGTTAGCTTTTTCGCCTAGTTTTCTAGCAAACGATCCGTAGTCGGGTCTCTCAGCACCTAGAATTTTTGAAAATGGCATGTTCGATGCCTTGTGAGACCTCACTAGGGTGCTTAGGAACCCTACAGTGGTATCAGAGACTAGCTAGAGCCTTAGGCGAAGTCTAGACGCAATTTGAAGTCCGATCGAACCAAAACCCGAACCCGGATCATGCTCTCTGTCCTTTTTTGAAAACAGTGATTTTTTCAACATTAAAAATATTCAGAAAAATCAGCAGGTGAATTTAAGAGAAACTGTGAAATTCGTGCCCCTATCTCCATCAAACTGCCGCGGTTCCGCGGCACGAGCAAGGCTCGTGCGGCGGTTCCGCGGCGGTACGGACACTTTATTAAATTTTGTTTACACAGTAACTCATAATTGATTATGCTGGATTTTCTGGGAATTTTTAATATTTATTCAAGAGTTGAATTTTCTGGGTTTGTTTTGGGGATTCGGTGTTTCGATCGGAGTATCAAATTTTGTCTGTGTGGCTTTCCGGATAAATTTTAGAATATGTTAAAAAGTTCGACCGGATATAAATACCCACTTTTTCCCCTGTCGGGAAATTTCCAAGTGTTGGATTTTTCCGAAGTTTAACGACGTTCTAAGTAGTGCAAGTAACTCGATGGACCCTCTAGAAGACAACAAACCTTAACTCGATTATGTGACCGTCTTGAACTGCCCTTTGAACCTTCGGGTTTGGGGCAGTACGGCGTGCTACATGTGAGGCGTTGGCTTGACCCTTCTACGGCTGGACCGTCGGTACTGAGGCACGAACTGAATGTTGTTAGACTTATTTCATGTGTTGATCTGTATCGGGAAAAGTTGGGTGTTCGATTGTTCGATCGGAAAGTTTGACATTTTCTATTTATCCGGAATGGGATACAATAATTGGAATTCACAAGTAGTTATGTGATAACTAAATGAATGTTATAAACGTAGCAGTTTAGTCTCACTTGATCGGTTGCCACGGAATTTTGATGTGATCAAAAGTCCGTTGCAATCACGTAGCGTACGCGGATACTCGCCGGGTAAACTTAATAGACAGCCTCACTCCATAGCCCCGACCAAGTGACTGTAGGAGAACCCCCTCGTCGAAAGCATCCGTTCGGGTGCTCGCGGTAGCGGTGTTCCGCCTTTGTGCACTTCGTCGACGGTATCGGGGGTGCGGCCGTCTACTGAAGTTTCCGACGAGCATTCGATCAGGATGTCGGGAATCTTGTTGAATTACCCGACTTGATATTGAAAAGAGTTTTCGATTTTGAGACTAAAATGCGGGGTTTATAATTGTTAGGCATGCGATGTCTAAGGAATTCATTTGGTCAGGCATGCGATGTCTGAGGTGGTTGCGGATTCCAACTGTTGTAGTTTTACACTTTCTTTTCTGTGACCGTAAGTGTAATATGTGATATCGCCGGTTTCGTTGCTATATGTCAACGACAATTGGGATGGACATATTTACTTACGTTGATGACATGTGATGTTATGTGTTGCTGGATATGTTATATTGGATCGTCGTGTTTGAATAGCCGGGGGTTTTTATGTGAGATGAGTGTTTTTCATTTTCATTCATGTAAAAACTTATATGTAATATTCTTTTATTGGGGCGCTTCCAGGTTGCGGGAGTTGTCACCCTTTGTATATTATTTACTTTTCCGCACTAGGATAGACCCAAGGAGGAGAGCACAAGTAACCGGGTTCTGGAGTCCAGTGGGAGACCAACTCGAGGAGTCGAGTCCGGGTCTCCTAACTCTAGAATTGGTAGGGTTGCTTGCCGCTCTCGTAGGGGTCTAGGGGTGTGGGTTTGGCTATTCATCACGACCGTGGAATCCGTGTTTTATACTGGCTCGTATTGAAAACACGGACGTCCTAGTATATCCAATATTTCATATGATTCTTCTGCTGCGATATCTGTGATGTGATCATGTGATGTTCTATGATAGATACAGTATATAGTATATACGATATATTATATAGACGTTACTTATGTTTTACACCCGTGCTAGCCCTGCCCTGCTCTGTCGTTAGTTACCTAACCTAACGGTACACGAGGGGACATCGAGGCGAATGCGGATGGCATAAGTGTACGTCGTATTTATCTGTGATGATTAGGTAATTAAATGATGGGACTTCATTAATGTGATTAATGAATTAAAAGAAACCTAAGATGTTGTAGAATCGAATTTCAAAATAAAACAGGTAGCTACAGTTCTTGCTTTGCACAGAGGTATATGTGATATATCCTGCACCTTATTCGATGAGGAAAGGACCGAGATCCCTTCACCGGAAGTGACTCCTTTAGCAATAACTGGCAGATTCTACACACTCGGTTTGTATTTTGATTGCTTTTAAGTGTTTTTGCTTTGCACAGTGATATATATGATATATCCCGCACCTCATTCGACGAGGAAAGGACCGACGATCCCTTCACCGGGAGTGACTCCTTTAGCAAAACTGGAAAAGCCTCAAAAGCACTCCATTTCAAAATCATTCGATCCTACAACGATATCAAGTTCATTACGCAATAGGTTTTCAGAAAAACCTGTCGTAGCCCTCCGTCATTTCAGATAAGTAGTATATAGTATTCGTGCTGCATTTGTTGGCTTTCGTCAAGGTGCAGTGTGCGGTAGCTATATGCTGCTTATCTGTCAGCATACGATGCGATTGGATTAGGGTAGTCGTGCGGCTTTGTTGGCTTTCGTCAAGGGTCGTGCGGGTGGGTTTAATTCGATCAAGAAATGTACGGGTTGAACTTGACTAGCGGGCTATGGTTTGTTGGCTTTCGTCAAGGTCATAGCACGTTAGGGGCAAAATATTATCGGGAATTTCAAGTGTTGAAATTTGCAATGAGATTGCATACCTTCTATGAGATAGTTGGATCCCGATACCCGATGCGAGTAAGTGTTACTCCTGGGAGAGTTTTATACATTACAATTAGCCGATCAAGTAGGTGTCTAGAAAGGTGTTAACGAGGTTACGCCTCTGGGAAAACGAGGTTTACATTAATTAGGTTCGTGCGAAAGCACGGGGGACCTCCCTCAAAGTACCGACACTGGCCTGGCTGAAAGATTGGCGAACTTGTAGTGTGTAATTAATCCCGGCTAGTCTTTCCTTTTAGGGTTTGAAGGAAGATTTGATAAAAAGCAGTGGGAGCCATCCTGATTAGATAAAATAATAACCAATCTATTCTTGCAAGAGCGCACGCTGAGTGTTTTCTTCTCTCTCTCTCCTGGTAGCGACCATATCACGCCTTAATCAAGATAATAATACGGATTATTGACCGAACCCGCTTGTTATACTGAGCTGGGGAACGTTGGTCCCGCTCCAACTTATAATTGTTATAAGACCGAGCAGGAAATTGGGGAATACCAGATTTCCCGTGCCGCCCAAACGAAGAGAGTGCATGCTGATGCATCATCTTCGGGTGTGTTCATTATACAGAACTGTTTCTCTGTATACTCTACATCCTGGGTATATGATACCGGATCAGGATCCCAGATATGTAATCTGTTACATAGGGCTACAGATAGGTAGAGAACTGAGAACGGGTGATAAGTTTCATGAGGCAGAAAACGGGGCAAGTGTTGCAGCCAAGTCTGTCGGTCACTGTCACCCTGTATTACAAACACATTGATTCTGAACGAATGTTGTTAGATACCGAACCTGATGTACAAAATCATATCTATCTCTTTATTAGTAAAGAAATGATAAAATTTTGTATTGTTGGATAATGTTTTGAACATTTCCTATATCAAAAGTTGATCGGTTCAGGCACGTTATCTAAAAGCATTGATGTTCTAAATCAAACTGCAGTTCTTAGTATACAGAACACACACAAGAGGAAGAGTTCAGAAATGAACGGATCCTTCTTAAGGTATTGTAGACTAGGTCAGATCAATGTGACCCGACTAGCTGAAGTTACATGTAGATGCATATTTAAATCAGTTTGAATCTACATCTTGTGAAACTTGCCAGTCATGTCACAAAGATATAATGACACTAGCTCTGTTTATTGGAAACAGAGAAAGAGTTAGTGAACTCTTGGGATATGATACATGTTGATGTATGTAAGCTCCCCTGTCTACACATGCCAAGACAGGTTCTTTGTACTTCATTACATTATCTGATAATCTCTCAAGATTCAGACATATGTTCCTGTTGAAACATGAGTCCGAGCCTTTTGAGATATTCACAGAATATAAGCGAGAAGTAGAGAACCAAAATACGGGTATAAGTATTATGTCCTTTGATGAGATCAAGGAGGAGAATACTTGGGCACGAAAATCCTGGACTATTCTAAAGGAGAATGAGATTCTCTCTCAGCATTACTCCTCCGAATACACCATAGCACGATGGTATATCGGGGCGGAGCAATCACACCCTATATGATATGGTGTGCTCTATGATGAGTACTACTGAGTTACCTATATCCTTTTGGGAGTTATGCACTTGAGAAGCTGCATACTTATTGAATTAGGTTCAAATCAAATCAGTTGCCTACCATTTCATATTTGATATGATAAGGGAAGAGCCCATCTCTTAAGTTAGTTAAGATTTAGGGTTGTCCGGCCTATGTCTAAAAGCAAAATCCTGACAAGCTCGAGGCAAGATCTATTATGTAGAACTGGAAATGTTCCAGCTATACAAACAGCAGCTGATGATTTGATAGAACTAAAGGATTCAGTAGTTACCAACGAACCTCAGCCTCTCCGCCGATCTAGTAGGGTTCCTCACCCACCTGAGAGATACTTCGGTTTCTCTATGACAGTGGGAGCGAGGATTACATCATGAGATGATGACCCAACTAGTTTCGAGCTGGCCATCAGGAGTGAGACTCTGTGAGAATGGCTGGATGTTTATTGATCTGAGATGGAATCCTTATACACCGACAAAGTATGGACTTTGGTTGCTATATCTGAAGGGTTAAATCCCCATCAGGAGCAAGTATATCTTGAGAAGATTACTTGGTGTACATGGAAAAGTTGAGACTTTCAAAGCTAGACTTGTTAAAGGTTTTCGTCATTGACCAGGCGTGGATAATGATGAAACCTTTTCCCGTACCTATGCTTAAGTCCATCCAGATCCTACTTGTCACGGCTACATACCATGACTACGATATCTGGTGGTTGGGTGTCTTGACTGCTTTTTTAAATGATGATTTCGAAGAGAGTGTCTATAAGTACACAGCCAGAGGGCTTCGTAGACAGTGGGAGCAGCGGAAACGTGTGCAAGATGCTTTATAGGATAAAGCAGGCATCGCGGAGTTGGAACATCTGTTTTGATGGATTAGTCAAAGAAGTTGACATCATCAAAATGGTAGATGAACCTTGTATAAACAAAAAGGGTAGTAGGGAGTATGGTGACGATCCTCGTAGAGTACGTGGATGACATACTCTTGATAGGGAAGGAGTTTCCTATGCTACGCTCGATCAATCTCCGCTTATCACTATGATTCTCCATATAGGATCAAAATGATACCTCCTAAATCCTGAGTTTTGGATCTATGAGATAGATTTAATTGGATGTTAGGATCCTCACTAGTTGTAGTGAGATGGTATCAATCGATCCTGGGGAGAATCACTGGAAGGGTTCCAGGGTGATAAAGACGACTGAATGTCAGTCGCAGGCATTGTCTTTACCCTCAGTAAAGGGACGGTATGTTGGAAGAGTTCCAAGCTAGATACCGTGACATACTAGACGATAAAGGCAGGATACATCGCTACTTAAGATGCTACCAAAGAGGCTGTTTGGATGTATAATGGTTCATGAGATGAACTATGTTCCTCCCATTGTGTGACAATGGAGTTGTGGCTTTTGCCAAGGAACGTCCGTCCCATCAGTGATCCAGACATATTCTAAGGCAGTGTCACTTGATCATGGAGATGGTTGATCTCCAGGGTGATCGAGATTTGGAGAGTAGACTTAGAGGACAACACAGCGGATCCACTCACAAAGGCCTGTTCCCAGAGAGAGACTTTTATGGGATGGTTGAGTATGAGATACTGCAACCACTGCTACAGATGGCCCTAGTGCAAGTGGGAGATTGTTAGTTATATGTATGCCCTAGAGGCCATTACTGTACATAGGATGTATATTGTAGTGGATGCTGGGACATATATAGGGAGGACTTTCTTGCTCGACATGATAGTATGCTATCTGGTTGAACTTTACCTTAACGTGTATACTGATTGTCTCTCTGTTACATGTTGGTAAAGCCCTTAGGATGTGTGCTTGACTACCTGGACTATGATACGGATCATACTAGTGGGGACATGGTAGTCCATAAGTACATCCTTCAAAGTCCCTAGTCGTGGGTGTATCGAGACGGGGCATCGATATACCAGAGTAGACTAGCGTATACCTTCTCGACCCATACAGATGGGCGATGGATGATCCCATATCCATTGGTGTTTGACATCGGAGATGATATACGGGTGCTCAGTAGAGACTGGGTACACTGGACGGACTCGCCGAGAACTCCCAGATGGTATTATACCTCACGTCAGATGGCAGTTCTCTGGTGACACTGGTACAGAGTAGTCTGTTGACCCGAGATCGTCATAGAGTCTTGTGTGGTTCCCACTGTGCTTTGATTTCCATCTTACCACGTCCAAGAGGGCGTGCAAAACGGTGGTTTTTGGGTACAGTCCTGAGTCACATGGAGGCAGTGAGCGATAGGAGGGGATTCGTCTCTCCCGGTATAGGGAGTTGATGTTGCACTGTGTTCGATTGGCTATAACAGGAAATCCCTGGCCTGGGATTTCCTGTTATAGCTATAACAGGAAATCCCTGGCCAGGGTTGCTGAGATTTACTGGTTGTTAGTGTATATGCCCTAGAGGCCATTATTGTATCATACTAGATTGTATATTACTTAATGGAAGCTTGGGATATTCACATTTGTATATAACAGTCTTGCTAAAAATAGTAGTATGCTACTTGGTTTGAGTCTACTTTAATATGTGCATATGTTGGCAACCTGGGCAGAAACAGTATATACAGGAAAACAAAAAACCCAAAAATATGAATTACTGTGAAACTCCGAGTCAACTCGGCGTTGACTCGGCGGCGGATCCGCGGCAGAAGCTCTCTATTGCCGCGGATCCGCGGCCGTTTAGTCGAGTTGCCTCCTCGAATTTTCCCAGATTTCTTATAATTCCCTGCTGTGAATTTTAAGGTATGTCAAAAAATTTTTGCGACACTTTTAAAATTAACAGAAACTGTCAAGAATTTGGGTTTTGTTTTTCGTGTTTTTCCGTCGATCGAACTTCTAATCAGTTGCTAACAAGCTAGTAATGGTTTAGATTACGATTCATGCGCTCAAGTCCGTGTTACGAAGCTTTGATAATCGTTTTTCATATATTCCGCCTCCCCGCGAGTTAGTGGGGTGCGTGACATGGACTTACACTGGTAAGTGTTGCCAGTAGTTTCTCGAACAGTTATAGACCTCATATCGACACGACTTATCGAGCTATTGGGGTCTGACGTTTACCACCCCTAGGCGAGATATGCGACATATCAGACGATCAGACCGGACTGTACGGCAGTGTTACTGGTTGGATTCACTGGAGTGTGAGCGGGCTTGCTCGTCGATCTTCAGATCGCTCAATACCCGGGTGGCCGTTACGTTTAGCAGACCGCTTGCGGCTTGTGGGTGTTTGATATGATCATCATCTGCTGCCGGCGTATTGACGAGTCTTTAGAGTCCTACACAGAGGTTTCCTGGCTCAAGCGAAACGAAATAGGAGCGCATATGAGATATGTGCGGGACCGAGAATAATGCGTGTATGTGATACCGTATTCCATTCTCGCGATGAATGTATCGATTAGGTTATATGCGATATACCCTAGTTATCGAATCAAAGGTTGATTTGATAAGCCGATACATTATATACTAGTCGGTTGTGTGCGACATGACCGGATCATTGAATCAAGTGTTGATTTAATTATTTAATGCATAATTATATATTTGATATATTACTTTGCATTAACTAGTATCGGTTCACTTTAAATGGATTTTCTCACTCGGGTGTGCGCATTACATATGCGATATGATTTTGTGCACTTGATTGTATCATGTTTGATGATACATGTTTACTTGGTTAAGTGCAAAGAATTAAACCATGGTTAAAAGGATGGTTAGGGTTTCATTTCCTTTATTTATTCATTTATTTATTTGTTTATTCCTTTTGGAAAAGAGGAGAAAAGAATGGTGGCTTAATTTGGGGTTTAGTTGAAGCTTCATGAAACTTTGATCAAGTCAACCATTCTTATCTCATCCTTAACCCTAACCATTCCCACTAACCATGATTCATTCTCTACACTTGACTCTAGTTAACATTATGATAAGTTTTGATTTTTCTATTGTTTTTAATTAACTTATCATATATTTCTTTCTTCTTCATGAGCAAGGAGGAAAAAGCTTACTTCATCAATGGTGAATTGAGCAAATGAGTGAGAAATCCAATTCTAAAGTCTACCCACTTCCTATTTCTTCATCCTCTACCTCTTGCCAAGTAGTAGAGTGTGTTTCCTTCACAAGTCATCATGGTTTGGTGAAGGTGGAGCTTGATCTAGCGATGCCTCGACGTAGATCATCTTCGGCATGGACATCGACGACCTAGCTTGCCCATTCTCCGACGAAGCCGACGCTAGAGCCCGGATTTGATTTGGACAGCGGAGAGGACCTCGTTGCGGAGCTATGGAGGTGGAGCACCGGATCTACAAAGGTTGTATTTCCGTATCTTGTAGTTAAGTGTAAACTAGTTAGCTTTTTCGCCTAGTTTTCTAGCAAACGATCCGTAGTCGGGTCTCTCGGCACCTAGAATTTTTGAAAATGGCATGTTCGATGCCTTGTGAGACCTCACTAGGGTGCCTAGGAACCCTACATATTGTACAGATGATGTATATTATATTGGATGCTTGGACATATATAGAGATGACTTTCTTGCTCGATATAATAGTATGCTATCTGGTTTCTCTTTATCTTAACATGTACACTAGTCTCTTTAAACTGTCTTATAGTTACATGTTGGTAAAGCCCTTAGGATGTGTACTTGACTGCCTGGACTATGATGCAGATCATACTAGTGGGGACATGGTAGTCCATAAGTTCATCCTTCAAGGTCCCTAGTCGTAGGTGTATCGAGACGGAGCATCGATATACCAGAGTAGACTAGCGTATACGCTTCTCGACCCATGAGATGGGCGATGGATGATCCCATATCCATTAGTGTTTGACATCAGAGATGATATACGGGTGCTCAGTGGAGACTGGGTACACTGGACGGACTCGCCGAGAACTCCCAGATGGTATTATACCTCACGTCAGATGGCAGTTCTCAGGTGACACTTGTACAGGTTAGTCTGTAGACCCGAGATCGTCATAGAGTCTTGTGTGATTCCCACTGTACTTTGATCTCCACCTTACCACGTCCATGAGGGCGTGCAAAATGGTGGTCTTTGGGTACAGTCCCGAGTCACATGAAGGCAGTGAGCGATAGGAGGGGTTTCGTCTCTCCCGGTATTGGGGGTTGATGTTGCGCTGTGCTCGATTGGCCGTAACAGGGAAGTCCCTGGCCAGGGCTGATCAGAGATTTGCTGGTAAGTGTTACCAGTAGTTTCTCGACCCGTTATGAGCCTCACATCGGCACGACTTATCGGTTATTGGGGTCTGATGTTTACCACCCCTAGACTTGATATGCGACATATCAGACGAACAGACCGGACTGTGAGATGGGCGATGGATGATCCCATATCCATTAGTGTTTGACATCAGAGATGATATACGGGTGCTCAGTGGAGACTGGGTACACTGGACGGACTCGCCGAGAACTCCCAGATGGTATTATACCTCACGTCAGATGGCAGTTCTCAGGTGACACTTGTACAGGTTAGTCTGTAGACCCGAGATCGTCATAGAGTCTTGTGTGATTCCCACTGTACTTTGATCTCCACCTTACCACGTCCATGAGGGCGTGCAAAATGGTGGTCTTTGGGTACAGTCCCGAGTCACATGAAGGCAGTGAGCGATAGGAGGGGTTTCGTCTCTCCCGGTATTGGGGGTTGATGTTGCGCTGTGCTCGATTGGCCGTAACAGGGAAGTCCCTGGCCAGGGCTGATCAGAGATTTGCTGGTAAGTGTTACCAGTAGTTTCTCGACCCGTTATGAGCCTCACATCGGCACGACTTATCGGTTATTGGGGTCTGATGTTTACCACCCCTAGACTTGATATGCGACATATCAGACGAACAGACCGGACTGTACGGTAAGTGTTACTGGTTGGATTCACAGGAGTGTGAGCGGGCTGGCTCGTCGATCTTCTGATCGCTCAATACCCGGATGGCCGTTACGTTTAGCAGACCGCTTGCGGCTTGTGGGTGCTTGATATGATCATCATCTGCTACCGGCGTATTGACGAGTCTTTAGAGTCCTACACAGAGGTTTCCTGGCTCAAGCGAAACGAAATAGGAGCGCATATGAGATATGTGCAAGACCGAGAATAATGCGTGTATGTGATACCGTCTTCCATTCTCGCGATGAATGTATCGATTGGTTATATGCGATATAACCTAGATATTGAATCAAGGATTGATTCGATAAGCCGATACATAGGATACTAGTCGGTTATATGCGATATGACCGGATCGTTAAATCAAGTGTTGATTTAATGATTTAATGTATAATTATATATTTGATATATTGCTTTGCATTAACTAGTATTGGTTCACTTTAAATGGATTTTCTCACTTGATGTGCAAGTTGTATATGTGATATACTTTTGTGCACATCTTTGTATCATGTTTGATGATGCTTGCTCATTTGGTTAAGTGTAAAGAATTAAACCTAGGTTAAGAAAGTGATTAGGGTTTTAATTATCCATTCTTTTATTTATTGATTTTGGAAAAAGAATGGGATAAGAATACAAAATGGTTGCTTTCATTCTTGAACCTTTGTGAAGCTTCATGAAGCTTTGACCAAAGTGACCAATTTGTCTTCATGCTTAACCCTAACCACTCTTCTAACCTTGGTCAATTCTCTACACCTAACCATGGTTCCTATTATGATAAGTATTCATTTCTTTTTCATTTTTGATTAACTTATCATAATATTTCCTTCTTCTTGATCTTCTTCTTCAAGATAGAAAGCTTGATGCCATCAATGGCAACTTGAGTTCTAAAGTGAGAAATCCAATTCTAAAGTGAACCCACCTCCTATTTCTTCACCCTCTACCTCTTGCCAAGTTGTTTTGGGTGTTTTCTTCACAAGTTTCACAAATTTGTGAAGTCGGAGCTTGAACTTGTGATGTCTCGACGTAGATCATCTTCGGCACAAAGCCGACGACATAGTCCGCCCATTTCTCCGATCAAGCCGACGATTGAGTCCGGGATTCGATATGGACAGCGAGAGGACGCCTATGTGGAGCCAAGGAAGTGGATATCTGGATCTACAAAGGTTGTAGCTTCTTATCTTTAGTTAAGTTGTTAACTAGATTCGTATTTCGCCTAAACTTCTAGTCAACGATCCGTATTAGGATTTCTCGGCACCCGTAAAATTTTGAAATTGGCATGGTTGATGCCTTGTGAGACCTCTTGAGAGTGCCTAGGAACCCTACAGTGGTATCAGAGCCTAGATAGAGCCTTAGGCGAAGTCTTGACGGAGTTTGAAGTCCGATCGAACCGAAACCCTAATATCAAAGTTGCTCTCTGTACATTTTTTAAAAACTGGGTTTTTTCCAAATTAAAAATATGCAGAAAATTCAGCAGGACTTTCTAAGAATTACTGTGAAATACGATCACCCAATTCCTCCATAGTGCGGCGGAACCGCGGCAGAAGCCTGGCTTCTGCGGCGGTTCCGCGGCCGTATGATGAAGTCACCCACCCAATTTTGCACAGTAACTTCTTTTATTCAGTGCTGAGTTCTCTGGGAATTTTTAATATTTATTCACGAGTTGAGTATTCTGGGTTGTATTGGGGACTCGGTATTTTGATCGGATTATCGAACTTTGTCTAAGTGCTTTCCGGATAATTTTTTGAATATGTTAAAAAGTCCGACCGGATATAAATACCCAACTTTTCCCCTGCCGGAAAATATCCAAGTGTTGGATTTTTGTGTGGTTTAAGGACGTTCTGAATAGTGCAAGTAACGCGATGGTCCCTCTAGAAGACAACAAACCTTAACTCGATTATGTGACCGTCTTGAACTGCCCTTTGAACCTTCGGGTTTGGGGCAGTACGGCGTGCCACATGTGAGGCGTTGGCTTGACCCTTTTACGGCTGGACCGTTGGTACTGAGGCATGAAGTGAATGTCTTTGAACTTATAGCATGTGTTGAACAGTTTCGGGAAAACTTGGGTGTTCGAATGTTCGATCGGAAAGTTTAATATTTTCTATTTGTCCGGAATGGGATACAATAATTGGAATTCATAAACAGTTATGAGATAACTAAATGAATGTTATAAATCTAGCGGTTTAGTCTCACTTGATATTGAAAAGAGTTTTCGATAATGAGACTAAAATGCGGGGTTTATAACTGTTAGGCATGTGATGTCTAAGTATTTCATTTTGATTAGGCATGCGATGTATAAAGAGGTTGCGGATTCCAATTGTTGTAGTTTTACACTTTCTTTTCTGTGACCGTAAGTGTAATATGTGATACCGCCGGTTTCGTTGCTATATGTCAACGACAATTGGGATGCGCATATTTACTTACGTTGATGACATGTGATGTTATGTGTTGCTGGATATGTTATATTGGATCGTCGTGTTTGAATAGCCGGGGGTTTTTATGTGAGATGAGTGTTTTTCATTTTCATTCATGTAAAAACTTGTATGTAATATTCTTTTATTTTGGGGCAATTCCAGGTTGCGGAAGATGTCACCTTTTGTATATTATTTACTTTTCCGCATTAGGATAGACCCAAGAAGGGGAGCACAAGTAACCGGGTTCTGGGGTCCAGTGGGAGACCAACTCAAGGAGTCGAGTCCGGGTCTCCTAACCCTAGAATTGGCAGGGTTGCTTGCCGCTCTCGTAGGGGTCTAGGGGTGTGGGATTGGCTATTCATCACGACCGTGGAATCCATGTTTTATACTGGCTCGTATTGAAAACACAGACGTCCTAGTATATCCAATGTTTCATATGTTTCTTCTGCTGCGATATCTGTGATGTGATCATGTGATGTTCTGTGATAGATACAGTATATAGTATATATGATATATTATATAAACGTTACTTATGTTTTGCACCCGCACTAGCCCTGCCCTGCTCTGTCGTTAGTTACCTAACCTAACGGTGCACGAGGGGACATCGAGGCGAATGCGGATGGCATAAGTGTACGTCATATCTATCTGTGATGTTTAGGTATTTAAATGATGGGACTTCATTAATAAGATTAATGAAAGAAAAGAAACCTAAGATGTTGTAGAATCAAATTTTAAATAAAAAAACAGGTAGCTACAGTTCTTGCTTTGCATAGCGGTATATATGATATACCCTGCACCTTATTCGATGAGGAAAGGACCGAGATCCCTCACCGGGAGTGACTCCTTTAGCAATAACTGGCAGATGCTACACACTCGGTTTGACTTTTGATTGCTTCTATAGTTTCTGCTTTGCACAGTGATATATATGATATATCCCGCACCTCATTCGACGAGGAAAGGGCCGACGATCCCTTCACCGGGAGTGACCCCTTTAGCAAAACTAGAAAAGCCTCAAAATCACTCCATTTTCAAAACTTCATTTGATTCTACAACGATATCAAGTTCATTACGCTCATGGTTTTCAGAAAAACCTGCGTAGCCCTCCGTCATTTCTGATAAGTAGTAGTTAGTATTCGTGCTACGTTTGTTGGCCTGCGTCAAGGCGTAGTGTGCGGTAGCTAACTAGTATTTACCTGCTTATGCATATGATGCAGATTGGATTAGGGTAGTCGTGCGACTTTGTTGGCCTGCGTCAAGGGTCGTACGGGTGGGTTTAATTCAATCAGGAAATGACGGGTTGAACTTGACTAGCGCACTATGGTTTGTTGGCCTGCGTCAAGGTCATAGGACGCTAGGGGCAAAATATTATCGGGAATTTCAAGTGTTGAAATTTGCAATGAGATTGCATACCTTCTATGAGATAGTTGGATCCCGATACCCGCTGTGAGTAAGAGTTACTCCTGGGAGAGTTTTACACATTACAATTAGCCGATCAAGTAGGTGTCTAGAAAGGTGTTAACGAGGTTACGCCTCTGGGAAAACGAGGTTTACATTAATTAGGTTCGTGCGAAAGCACGGGGGACCTCCCTCAAAGTACCGACACTGGCCTGGCTGAAAGATTGGCGAACTTGTAGTGTGTAATTAATCCCGGCTAATCTTTCCTTTTAGGGTTTGAAGGAAGATTTGATAAAAAGCAGTGGGAGCCATCCTGATTAGATAAGATAATAACCAATCTGATCTTGCACGAGCATACGCTAAAGTGTTTTCTTTTCTCTCTCTCCAGGTAGCGACCATTTCATGCCCTAATGAAGATAATAATATGGATGTATTGACCGAACCCGCATGTTATACTGTGCTGGGGAACGTTGGTTCCGTTCTTTCTTATAAGAGTTATAGGAATGAACAGGATATAGGGGAATACCAGGATTCCCATGCCACCCGAATGAAGAAAGTACATGTTGATGCATTTTCTTCGGGTGCGTTTGTTACAGAGAACTGTTTCTCCATTTGCTCTACGTCCTGGGTATTAGATACCGGGTCAGGATCCCATATATGTAATCAGTTACATGGGCTAAGGAAAGGTAAAGAACTTGGAGAAGGTGATAAAGATATTAGAGTTGGAAATGGTGCAATTGTTGCAGCTAAGACTGTCGGGGAATATCACCTTGTATTACCAACTGGTAATATATTGGTTCTGAACGAATGCTATTACATGCCGAACCTGATATGCAACATTATATCAGTTTCTTTGTTGAGTAAAGAGGGATATAATTTTGTATTACAGGACAATGTTATGAATATTTTCCGTAACCAAAAGTTGGTTGGATCAGGCACGTTGTGCAATGGCATTTATGTTCTAAATCAATCAACAGTTCTGAGCATTACAAACACACACAAGAGGAAGAGTTCAGAACTGAACGAATCCTTCTTGTGGCATTGTAGACTGGGTCACATCAATGCGACACGATTAGCTAAGTTGCATAAGGATGGATATTTAAATCCGTTTGAATTTTCATCTTATGACACTTGCCAATCATGTCTCAAAGGCAAGATGACCAAAACTCCGTTTACGGGACACGGAGAAAGAGTTACCGAACTCTTGGGACTGATACATAGTGATGTATGCGGTCCCATGTCTACACATGCCAGGGATGGTTCTTCGTACTTCATTACATTCACTGACGATCTCTCTAGATTCGGATATGTGTTCCTGATGAAACACAAATCAGAAGCTTTTGAGAAATTTAGAGAATATAAACAAGAAGTCGAGAACCAAACCGGAAAAAGTATTAAAATCCTTCGATCTGATCGAGGAGGAGAATACTTAAGCAATGAATTCCTGGACTTCCTAAAAGAGAATGGGATTCTCTCTCAGCTGACTCCTCCATATACACCACAGCACAACGGTGTATCAGAACGGAGGAACCGCACCCTATTGGATATGGTGCGCTCTATGATGAGCACAGCTGAGTTACCTATTTCCTTCTGGGGATACGCACTGGAAACAGCTGCAGATCTATTGAATATGGTTCCCACCAAAACCGTGCCAACCACTCCATATGAGATATGGAAAGGAAAGAGACCATGTCTTAATTATGTTAAGATATGGGGTTGTCCGGCATATGTAAAAACGCAAAATCCGGACAAACTCGCGGCAAGGTCCGTTCTGTGTAAGTTTATTGGATATCCCAAACATTCGCGCGGGTATATCTTCTACCACACCGAGGATCAAAAGGTGTTTGTTTCTCGACATGCCACCTTTTTAGAAAAGGAATTTCTTGAAAAAGAGATTAGTGGCAAGGAGGTAGAACTGGAAGAGGTTCCAGCAATACAGACTACGACAGAAGATTTGGTTGAACCAGAGGATTCAGTAGTTCCCAATGAACCTCAGCCTCTCCGCCGATCTAGTAGGGTTCCTCGCCCACCTGAGAGATACTACGGTTTTCTCATGGATGGTGGGAGCGAGGATTGCATCATGGAGGATGATGACCCAATTAGCTTCGAGCAGGCCATCACGAGTAGGGACTCAGTGAAATGGCTGGATGCTATGCGGTCCGAGATGGAATCCATGTACACCAACAAAGTATGGACTTTGGAAGTTGCTCCTGAAGGGGTAAAACCCACTGGGAGCAAGTGGATCTTCAAGAAAAAACTTGGTGTAGATGGGAAAGTGGAGACTTTCAAAGCTAGACTTGTTACAAAAGGTTTTCGTCAAAGACCAGGTGTGGACTATGACGAAACCTTTTCTCCAGTGGCTATGCTTAAATCCATCTGGATCATGCTTGCCATCGCTGCATATCATGATTACGAAATCTGGCAAATGGATGTTAAGACCGCCTTTCTAAACGGTGATTTAGAAGAGTGCGTGTACATGACTCAGCCAGAGGGCTTCGTAGATAGTGGGAGCAGCGGGAAGGTGTGCAAGCTGCTTAAATCCATTTATGGATTAAAGCAAGCATCGCGGAGTTGGAACATCTGCTTTGACGTCGTTTTCAAAGAGTTTGATTTCGTCAAAAACCCAGATGAACCTTGTATCTACAAGAAGGTGGCAGAGTGTAAGGTTGTTTTCCTCGTATTGTACGTGGACGACATACTCTTGATAGGAAATGATATTCCTATGCTGCAATCGGTCAAGCTCTTCTTATCACAAAGATTCTCAATGAAAGATCTTGGTGATGCCTCCTGCATATTGGGAATTAGGATCTATAGAGATAGATCCAAACGGATATTGGGATTGTCCCAATCCAGGTACATTGACACCATACTAAAGAGGTTTAGTATGGAAGAATCCAAGCGTGGGAACTTGCCCACGATCTCTGGAGTCACTCTCTCCAAAGAGATATCTCCCAAGACTGATTTGGAGAGAGCTCGCATGCAAGGGATACCCTATGCTTCAGCTGTAGGCTCTATCATGTACGCGATGCTATGTACCAGACCCGATGTTGCATACTCACTAAGTGTAGTGAGCAGGTATCAAGCTGATTGTGGAGAGAGTCACTGAACAGCTGTGAAGAGCATTCTCAAGTACTTACGAAGGACTAAAGAGATGCTCTTGGTGTATGGTAACGGAGAACTCCAAGTGGAGTCCTTTACCGATTCGAGCTTCCAGAGTGATAAGGACGACTCTAAGTCGCAGTCGGGATTTGTCTTTACCCTTTACGGAGGGGCGGTTAGCTGGAAGAGTTCCAAGCAGGAAACCGTGGCAGACTCGACGATGGAGGCTGAATACATCGCTGCCAACGATGCTGCCAAAGAGGCTGTCCGGATCAAGAAGTTCATTATGAACTTGGAGTGGTTCCATCCATTGAGCATCCAATACCTTTGTATTACGATAACAATGGAGCGGTGTCTTTGGCCAAGGAACCCAGGTCCCATCAGCGATCCAGGCATATTCTGAGGCGGTATCACCTGATCCGGGAGATAGTTGATCGCCGGGAGATCGAGGTCAGGAGAGTTGACACGAAGAACAACACGGCGGATCCACTCACGAAGGCCATTCCCCAGATACAGTTTGAGAGACTCTTCGGGATGCTCGGTATGCGATACTACAGCAGCTGGCCCTAGTGCAAGTGGGAGATTGTTACTTGTATGTATGCCCTAGAGGCCAGTATTGTACAGATGATGTATATTATATTGGATGCTTGGACATATATAGAGATGACTTTCTTGCTCGATATGATAGTATGCTATCTGGTTTCTCTTTATCTTAACATGTACACTAGTCTCTTTAAACTGTTTTATAGTAACATGTACACTAGACTCGCCGAGAACTCCCAGATGGTATTATACCTTACGTCAGATGGCAGTTCTCTGGTGACACTGGTACAGGTTAGTCTGTAGACCCGAGATCATCATAGAGTCTTGTGTGATTCCCACTGTGCTTTGATTTCCACCTTACCATGTCCAAGAGAGCGTGCAAAACGGTGGTTTTTGGGTACAGTCCCGAGTCACATGGAGGCAATGAGCGATAGGAGGGGATTCGTCTCTCCGGGTATAGGGAGTTGATGTTGCGCTGTGTTCGATTGGCTATAACCGGAATCCCTGGCCAGGGTTGCTGAGATTTACTGGTAAGTGTTACCAGTAGTTTCTCGAACTGTTATAGACCTCATATCGATACGACTTATCGAGCTATTGGGGTCTGACGTTTACCACCCCTAGGCGAGATATGCGACATATCAGACGACGAGACCGGACTGTACGGTAAGTGTTGCTGGTTGGATTCACAGGAGTGTGAGCGGGCTTGCTCGTCGATCTTCTAATCACTCAATACCCGGGTGGCCGTTACGTTTAGCAGACCGCTAGCGGCTTGTAGTGTTTGATATGATCATCACCTGCTACCGGCGTATTGACGAGTCTTTAGAGTCCTACACAGAGGTTTCCTGGCTCAAGCGAAACGAAATAGGAGCGCATATGAGATATGTGCAAGACCGAGAATAATGCGTGTATGTGATACCGTATTCCATTCTCGCGATGAATGTATCGATTGGTTATATGCGATATAACCTAGATATCGAATCAAGGATTGATTCGATAAGCCGATACATAGGATACTAGTCGGTTATATGCGATATGACCGGATCGTTAAATCAAGTGTTGATTTAATGATTTAATGTATAATTATATATTTGATATATTGCTTTGCATTAACTAGTATTGGTTCACTTTAAATGGATTTTCTCACTTGATGTGCAAGTTGTATATGTGATATACTTTTGTGCACATCTTTGTATCATGTTTGATGATGCTTGCTCATTTGGTTAAGTGTAAAGAATTAAACCTAGGTTAAGAAAATGATTAGGGTTTTAATTATCCATTCTTTTATTTATTGATTTTGGAAAAAGAATGGGATAAGAATACAAAATGGTTGCTTTCATTCTTGAACCTTTGTGAAGCTTCATGAAGCTTTGACCAAAGTGACCAATTTGTCTTCATGCTTAACCCTAACCACTCTTCTAACCTTGGTCAATTCTCTACACCTAACCATGGTTCCTATTATGATAAGTATTCATTTCTTTTTCATTTTTGATTAACTTATCATAATATTTCCTTCTTCTTGATCTTCTTCTTCAAGATAGAAAGCTTGATGCCATCAATGGCAACTTGAGTTCTAAAGTGAGAAATCCAATTCTAAAGTGAACCCACCTCCTATTTCTTCACCCTCTACCTCTTGCCAAGTTGTTTTGGGTGTTTTCATCACAAGTTTCACAAATTTGTGAAGTCGGAGCTTGAACTTGTGATGCCTCGACGTATATCATCTTCGGCACGAAGCCGACGACCTAGTCCGCCCATTTCTCCGATCAAGCCGACGATTGAGTCCGGGATTCGTGATGGACAGCGAGAGGACGCCTACGTGGAGCCAAGGAAGTGGATATCCGGATCTACAAAGGTTGTAGCTTCTTATCTTTAGTTAAGTTGTTAACTAGATTCGTATTTCGCCTAAACTTCTAGTCAATGATCCGTATTAGGGTTTCTCGGCACTCGTAAAATTTGAAATTGGCATGGTTGATGCCTTGTGAGACCTCTTGAGAGTGCCTAGGAACCCTACAGCTCCCACTTCACCAAGTCATGAAACTTGTGAAGAAAACACCCTATACTACTTGGCAAGTGGTAGAGAATGAAGAAATAGAAAGTGGGATCACTTTAGAATTGGATTTCTCACTCTTTTTCTCAAGTTGCCATTAATGGTAACAAGCTTTCTTCTTTGTTCAAGAAGAAGAAGAAGAAGAAGAAAGAATATGATAAGTATATTTCAAAATAGAAAAAAATATGATACTTATCATATTGGCAACCATGATTAAGTGTAGAGAGTAAACTATAGTTAGGTGAATGGTTAGGTTTAGGAAAGGAACAAAAATGGTCAAAGTTTCTTGAAGCTTCAACAAAAGAACAAAAGAAGCAACCATTTTTGTTTCTTGCCCTAAAGTAAATAAATAAATAAATAAATAAGAATAGATAACAAAACCCTAACCATTCACTTAAATATGGTTTAAAGAAAACATACACACAAGTTTGCTTGTATCATCAAACATGATACAATCAAGTGCACACAAATATATCACATATACAATGTGCACATCAAGTGAGAAAATCCATCTTAAGTGAACCAATACTAGTTAATGCAAAGTAATATATCAAATATATAATTATACATTAAATCATTAAATCAACACTTGATTTAACGATCCGGTCATATCGCATATGACCGACTAATATCCAATGTATCGGCTTATCGAATCAATCCTCGATTCGATAACTAGGTTATATTGCATACAACCAATCGATACATTCATCGCGAGAATAGAATACGGTATCACATACACGCATTATTCTCGGTCCCGCACATATCTCATATGCGCTCCTATTTCGTTTCGCTTGAGCCAGGAAACCTCTGTGTAGGACTCTAAAGACTCGTCAATACGCCGGCAGCAGGTGATGATCATATCAAACACTACAAGCCGCAAGCGGTCTGCTAAACGTAACGGACACCCGGGTATTGAGTGATTAGAAGATCGACGAGCAAGCCCGCTCACACTCCTGTGAATCCAACCAGCAACACTTACCGTACAGTCCGGTCTCGTCGTCTGATATGTCGCATATCTCGCCTAGGGGTGGTAAACGTCAGACCCCAATAGCTCGATAAGTCGTGTCGATATGAGGTCTATAACAGTTCGAGAAACTACTGGTAACACTTACCAGTAAATCTCAGCAACCCTGGCCAGGGATTCCGGTTATAGCCAATCGAACACAGCGCAACATCAACTCCCTATACCCGAAGAGACGAATCCCCTCCTATCGCTCATTGCCTCCATGTGACTCGGGACTGTACCCAAAAACCACCGTTTTGCATGCTCTCTTGGACATGGTAAGGTGGAAATCAAAGCACAGTGGGAATCACACAAGACTCTATGATGATCTCGGGTCTACAGACTAACCTGTACCAGTGTCACCAGAGAACTGCCATCTGACGTAAGGTATAATACCATCTGGGAGTTCTCGGCGAGTCCGTCCAGTGTACCCAGTCTCCACTGAGGACCCGTATATCATCTCTGATGTCAAACGCCAATGGATATGTGATCATCCATCGCCCATCTGTATGGGTCGAGAAGGTATACGCTAGTCTACACTGGTATATCGATGCCCCGTCTCGATACACCCACGACTAGGAACCTTGAAGGATGCACTTATGGACTACCATGTCCCCACTAGTATGATCCGTATCATAGTCCAGGTAGTCAAGTACTCATCCTAAGGGCTTTACCAACATGTAACAGAGAGACAATCAGTGTACACGTTAAGGTAAAGAGCAACCAGATAGCTTACTATCATGTCGAGCAAGAAAGTCCTCCTTATATATGTCCAAGCATTCACTACAATATACATCCTATGTATAGTAATGGCCTCTAGGGCATACATATAACTAACAAGTATAGCATAGGAACATCATTTCCTATCAAGAGTATGTCATCCACGTACAATACGAGGAAGACAACCTTACTCTCTACTACCTTCTTATTTATACATGGTTCATCTACATTTTTGATGAGGTCAAACTCTTTGACAGCTTCATCGAAATAGATGCTCTAGGTCTACGATGCCTACTTTAATCCGTATATTTAAGCAGCTTGCACACGCTTCCGCTGCTTCCACTATTTACGAAGCCCTCTGGCTGTGTCATGTACACGCCCTTTTCTAAATCACCATTTAGAAAAGCGGTCTTGACGTCGAACTGCCATATTTCGTAATCATAGTATGCAGCAATGACAAATAGGATCCTGATGGACTTAAGCATAGCCACTGGAGAAAAGGTTTCATCATGGTCCACACCTGGTCATTGACGAAAACCGCTTGCAACAAGTCTAGCTATGAAAGTCTCAACTTTTCTATTTACACCAATTATCTTTCTCAAAGATCTACTTGTTCCCGACGGGTTTTGCCCCTTCAGGAGCAACATTCAAAGTCCATACTTTATTGGTGTACATGGATTCCATCTCGGATCGCATAGCATTTAACCATTTCACAGAGTCCCCACTCATGATGGCCTGCTCGAAACTAGTTAGGTCATCATCTTTCATGATGCAATCCTTGTAAGTCGACGTCACTCACCCCGCGGGGTTGCGGGGAGGCGGAACGGATCAAAAACGATTTTTACAAATAAGGCAACATCGACTTGAACTCCAGGATCGTAGCTAAACCATAACTAACAAACTAATTAGAAGCTTTATCTACTATGTAAGAAGGTTATACCTCAAGCTTCAAGTCCTTCTTCTCCTTGTTGTGTTTCTCCTTGTTGTGAGCTCCTTGGAGTGGTAGTGGATGGTGCCTCCTCGTCGGCTTCTCCACGTTAAAGATGATCTACCCGAGAATCTCTACCTTGAGCTCTAACCTCTAAGATGAGGTAATTAGGGTACTTGGTGTGCTAAACTAAGTAGCCAAGAGTGAGTAGAGAGTGATTTTGGGTAGTTAAGTCTCACTAACCCTTGATTCTCCACACATGAGACACTAGGGTTGAGAAGAAGAAGAAGAGAGTGAACAAGAAGAAAGAGTAAGTGTTTTTGATAATCATAAATGAGATGGCTACTTGATTAGACTATAAGCATAACATGAAAAAATATCTCACAAAATATCTAGTGCTCACAAAATATCTAAGTCAAAATTTTCCCCATAGTCAAACCAAGTAGCCATGCTAAATTATCATTTATAAAAATGATAATATATTTCCTCCACCTCATAATTGTTTTAATTAAATAAATAATCAAAACCCTAATAAGGTGTCTCTCTTTCTTAAAGAAATCTTGAGTAATTACAAGAAAGCCCATCTCATCTGTATATACATACCTGCATTCGTGTTCGGAGAAACACGAATACAATGAGACTAAACTAATCCAAGAATCTAATACTAGGATCTAGCTTAAACCAAAGCCTACCAGTATTAACCGCCCGAACATCACACTTGCACAAGTACACGTATGTGAACGAACCCTGTCGTAAAACCATACGACTTCTACATCATTTCGCCCGAAGTAGGGGAACCCTCTATGTGGGACTCTAAAGACTCGATAGTACGCTGGCAGTGGGTTTAACCATAAGCACGTCAGCGGTACTAGCTGCACGTTACGGCTACCCAGGTATCTGTCGATAAGAAGGCCGATGAGGAAACTCATCTGAACTCCTACTGAGCCTATCGGTGGCAATCTCCGTACAGTCCGATCCGTTCATCTAAGACAATCGCATATCGGGCCTAGGGGGCCGGTAAACGTCAGACCCCTAATAGCGCAATAAGTCATTTCGGACTGTAGCCCAAAACACCCTGAGAAACTACCGGTGTCCCTACTAGTAAATCTTGCTTGCCCTGGCCAGGGATTTCGGGTAATGGATCTTCGAACACAGCGCGATATCAACCCCCAACACCGGGAGAGACGAATCCTATCTAACTGCCACTACCTCCAAGTGCTTCGGGACTACACCCAGCTACTGCCTGTTTGCATGACTCAGTACAACTATGGTAGGGTAGTAATCTAAAAATAGTGGGAACACACTTGAGGCGAAGCAGCAGTGTCAAGTCAGCGGACTATGCTGTACTTATGTCACTTGGGAATTGCCGCCTGACGATAGGTATATTACCAACCAATAGAATCCTACGAGTCCGTCCAGTGTAACTCATAACCTAATGAGCACCTGCATACTATCCCCAGTACGATGTACTAATGGCTGTGGGACAGACCATCTCCCCCACTGGGATGTGAAGTATATACACTAGTCTACTCTGGAGTATCGATGCCCTGTCTCGATAATCCCACGGCTAGGGACCTGTATAAGGATGTGCTTATAGACCACCCAGCCCCTACTAGTGTGACTGCCATTACAACGCTGGTAGTTAAGCAAAAGAGCTTAAGGGCTCTATCAATATGTATTACCGATAAGTTAAAAGAAACATATACAAATATTAAGATAGATACAAACTAAGTAGCATACTACCATTTTTAGCAACACTGTCAACACAACTGTGAATATCCCAAGCTTCCATTAAGTAATATACAAACCAATATGATACAATAATGGCCTCTAAGGCATATACACACCTGAAGCCGAAGCCATAACATGTCCATCTACACCAATCATAAACACACCTGAAGCCGAAGCCATAACCTGCTTCGCTTCCTGGTTTTAGTCTTTCTAGGCCCTGGAATCTTTCTTCCAATAGTCCTTCTTATGACAGTAAAAGCATTCTTCCATACCTACCGTCGGCCCCCCAACATTTTCTTTGCACTTTGCCTCCACCTTACTAACACCGCCTTTCGGCTTGGTGGGGACCTTCTTCTTCCCCTTGGGTTTCTCATTGGATCTAGAAGAGGAAGCTCCACCAACAAACAGAGTGGGTGTTTCCCTTGCCTTCTGCAAGGTGCCCTCAACGCTCCTCAACATGTTGAGGAGTTCTGGAAGTGTAAATTCTTTCCCTTGAATATTAAAATTCAAGATAAACTGGGCATAGGTAGAGGGGAGGAACTGTAGAATAAGGTCTGTATAGAGCTCGTTCTCCAATGTGGTCCCTAAGTCCGCGAGCTCCTCAATATAGCTGATCATCATAAGGACGTTGTCCCCTACAGATGACCCGATAGCTAACCTCGCTTGAAATAGCTTCTTCGAGGTCTCGTATCTTGTGATACGAGATTGCTCTCCATATAATTGCTTGGTATGGAGGAATATTGACTCAAGATCCATATTCTCATGCCGCCTCTGATGTTCATTGTCCATAGAGGCCAGTGTTGTGACTTTACCCGCGCGCGCAAACGCGTATGTTTTGAAAATGGAGCCGTTTTAAGGAAATGGATGCGCACGCGAGCCCGGTCTCATTTTAAAATTTATAAACCGCAAGTGCACGACGTGTTGTAGCGAGCCGGTAAGTACGGGTCGATCTGCAGGGAATTATGTATTAGGTTTTTTTGTTTTAAGATGCAACAAATAACGAATGGATATGGTTGTCACAAAATAAAGAAAATACAAAAACAAGAAAACAAGCTAGAAAGAATTGGTCGTGGCTTTGGCTCGGATGGTCGAATCACGACTATTTCTTTGACGCTCCCTTGGTCATGAGTTGTCTGTCCTTGTCTCGATCCCGGCGCGAAGCATGACTTGTCAAGGCGGTAGCGAAGCATAAATTATCAACTGTTAGTTATATGTATGCCCTAGAGGCCATTACTATACATAGGATGTATATTGTAGTGGACGCTTAGACATATATAGGGATGACTTTCTTGCTCGATATGATAGTATGCTATCTGGTTACTCTTTACCTTAATGTGTACACTGATTGTCTCTCTGTTACATGTTGGTAAAGCTCTTAGGATGTGTACTTGACTACCTGGACTATGATGCGGATCATACCAGTGGGGACATGGTAGTCCATAAGTACATCCTTCAAGGTCCCTAGTCATGGGTATATCGAGACGGGGCATCGATATACCAGAGTAGACTAGCGTATACCTTCTCGACCCATACAGATGGGCGATGGATGATCCTATATCCATTGGTGTTTGACATCAGAGATGATATACGGGTGCTCAGTGGAGACTGGGTACACTGGACGGACTCGCCGAGAACTTCCAGATGGTATTATACCTTACGTCAGATGGCAGTTCTCTGGTGACACTGGTACAGGTTAGTCTGTAGACCCGAGATCGTCATAGAGTCTTGTGTGATTCCCACTGTGCTTTGATTTCCACCTTACCACGTCCAAGAGGGCGTGCAAAACGGTGGTTTTTGGGTACAGTCCCGAATCACATGGAGGCAAGGAGCGATAGGAGGGGATTCGTCTCTCCCGGTATAGGGAGTAGATGTTGCGCTGTGTTCGATTGGCTATAACCGGAAATCCCTGGCCAGGGTTGCTGAGATTTACTGGTAAGTGTTACCAGTAGTTTCTCGAACTGTTATAGACCTCATATCGACATGACTTATCGAGCTACTGGGGTCTGACGTTTACCACCACTAGGCGAGATATGCGACATATCAGAGGAACAGACCGGACTGTACGGTAAGTGTTACTGGTTGGATTCACAGGAGTGTGAGCGGGCTTGCTCGTTGATCTTCTGATCGCTCAATACCCGGGTGGCCGTTACGTTTAGCAGACCGCTTGCGGCTTGTGGGTGTTTGATATGATCATCACCTACTGCCGGCGTATTGACGAGTCTTTAGAGTACTACACAGAGGTTTCCTGGCTCAAGCGAAACGAAATAGGAGCGCATATGAGATATGTGCGGGACCGAGAATAATACCAGTATGTGATACTGTATTCTATTCTCGCGATTTGTATCATTGCACGGTTATATATGATATAGCCGGGTTACCGAATCAAGTGTTGATTCGATACATTGATACACTTGATATTAGTCGGTTATATGCGATATGACCGGATTATTAAATCAAGTGTTGATTTAATGATTTAATGTATAATTATATATTTGATATATTACTTTATATTAACTAGTATTTGTTCACTTAAGATGATTTTCTCACTTGATGTGCACATTGTATATGTGATATATTTTTGTGCACTTGATTGTATCATGTTTGATGATACATGCAAACTTGGGTGTATGTTTGATTTAAACCGTGGTTAGGTTAATGGTTAGGGTTTTGTAATCTTTACTTATTTATTTATTCTTTTATTCATTTATTTTGGCAAGAATATAATGGTGGCTAATTTTGTTTCTTTCTTGAAACTTCATGAAGCTTTGAAAGCTTGACCATTTTGTTTCTTTCCTAAACCTAACCATTACCAAAACCCTAGTTCTTTCTCTACAAAGGTTAATCTCACCCATGGTTGCATTATGATAGATATCACTTGATTTTTTATTTTGGTGATAATTCTTTTTCATTCTTCTTCTTCAAGAAGAAAAGAAAAGCTTTCTACAAAAATGTCAAGTGATGAAATCATGTGAGAAATCCAAATCCAAAGTGAACCCACTTCCTATTTCTTCATTCTCTACCACTTGCCATCTAGTAGAGTGTGTTATCTTCACAAGTTTCATGTCCAAGTAAAGGTGGAGTTTGAGTTAGTGTTGCCTCGACGTAGATCATCTTCGGCATCGAAGTCAACGACCTTGCCCGCCCATTTCTCCGATGAAATCGACGTAAGGGTCCGGGATTCCGATGATCACAGTGGAGGGACGTTAACACGGAGCTAGAGAAGTGGAGGACCGGATCTACAAAGGTTGTATTTCCGTTCACTTTAGAGTAAAGTTGTTTACTTGCATTGTTATCGCCTTTACCTCTAGTCAACGATCGCATTAGGGTTTCTCGGCACCGGAAATTTTTGAATTTGGCATGGTTGATGCTATGTGAGACCTAATTAGTGTGCCTAGGATCCTTACAGTGGTATCAGAGCCTAGCTAGAGCCTTAGGCGATGAGTAGACGAAGTTAGAAACCCGAACGAACCCGAAACCCTAATCTAAAACCCTTCTCTGTACATTTTTTCAAAACTAGGATTTTTGTGAATTAAAAATATGCAGAAAAATAAGCAGGGTTTTATAGGAGTTACTGTGCAAAACGAGCGCCTAAATCGATCAAAGCGCCGTGGAACCGCGGCAATAGCAGGCTATTGCGGCGGTTCCGCGGTCGTACGGTCGCCTCTTTCATAGTTTTTTGCACAGTAATTCCTATGTTGTTGTGCTGTTTTTTATGGAAATTTTTAATCTGTACTCAAGAGTTGACTTTTCTAGGTTGTATTGGGGACTCGGTGTTTCGATCGGGAAGTTTAACTTCGTCCGTGTTTTTCCGGATAATTTTTGAAAATGTTGAAAAGTTTGACTGGATATAAATACCCACTTTTTCCCTTGCCGGGAAATTTCCAATTGTTGGATTTTTCCGTAGTTTAATGACGTTCTAAGTAGTGCAAGTAATGCGATGGTCCCTCTAGAAGACAACAAACCTTAACTCGATTATGTGACCGTCTTGAACTGCCCTTTGAACCTTAGGGTTTGGGGCAGTACGGCATGCCACATGTGAGGCGTTGGCTTGACCCTTCTACGGCTGGACCGTTGGTATTGAGGTACGAAGTGAATGTTTTTAAACTTATTTCATGTGTTGAGCTGTTTCGGGAAAACTTGGGTGTTTGTATGTTCGATCGGAAAGTTTAACATTTTCTATTTATCTGGAATGTGATACAATATTTGGAATCCACAAGTAGTTATGAGATAACTAATATGAATGTTATAAACATTGCAGTTTAGTCTCACTTGATCGGTTGCCATGGGATTTTGATGAGATCAAAAGTCCGTCGCAATCACGTAGCGTACGCGGATACTCGCCGGATAAACTTAATAGACAGCTACACCCCTTAGCCCCGACCAAGTGACTGTAGGAGAACCCCGTCGCCGAAAGCATCCGTTTGGGTGCTCGCGGTAGCGGTGTTCCGCCTTGGTGCACTTCGTCGACGGCATCGGGGGTGCGGCCGTCTACTAAAGTTTGCGACGAGCATTCGATCAAAATGTCGGGAATCTTGTTGAATTGCCCGACTTGATATTGAAAAGTGTTTTCGATAATGAGACTAAAATGCGGGGTTTATAATTGTTAGGCATGTGATGTTTAAGGAATTCATTTTGTCAGGCATGCGATGTCTGAGGAGATTACGGATTCCAACTTTGTAGTTTTACACTTTTTTCTGTGACCGTAAGTGTAATATGTGATATCGCCGGTTTCGTTGCTATATGTCAACGACAATTGGGATGCGCATATTTACTTACGTTGATGACATGTGATGTTATGTGTTGCTGGATATGTTATATTGGATCGTCGTGTTTGAATAGCCGGGGTTTTTTTTTATGTGAGATGAGTGTTTTTCATTTTCATTCATGTAAAAATTTGTATGTAATATTCTTTTATTGGGGCACTTCCAGGTTGCGGAAGTTGTCACCATTTGTATATTATTTACTTTTCCGCACTAGGATAGACCCAAGGAGAAGAGCACAAGTAACCGGGTTCTAGAGTCCAGTGGGAGACCAACTCGAGGAGTCGAGTCCGGGTCTCCTAACTCTAGAATTGGTAGGGTTGCTTGCCGCTCTCGTAGGGGTCTAGGAGTGTGGGTTTGGCTATTCATCGCGACCGTAGAATCCGTGTTTTATACTGGCTCGTATTGAAAACACGGACGTCCTAGTATTTCCAATGTTTCATATGTTTCTTCTGCTGCGATATCTGTGATGTGATCATTTGATATGTTCTGTGATAAATACTGTGTATAGTATATATGATATATTATATAGACGTTACTTATGTTTTACACCCGCGCTAGCCCTGCCCCGCTCTGCCGTTAGTTACCTAACCTAACGGTGCAAGAAGGGACATCGAGGCGAATGCGGATGGCATAAGTGTACGTCGTATTTATCTGTGATGTTTAGGTGCTTAAATGATGGGACTTCATTAATATGATTAATGAAAGAAAAGAAACCTAAGATGTTGTGGAATCGAATTTCAAAAATAAAAACAGGTAGCTACAGTTCTTGCTTTGCATCGCGGTGTTCCTTGTAGAACATCCTTCACCTTATTCGATGAGGAAAGGGCCGAGATCCCTTCACCGGGAGTGACCCCTTTAGCAATAACTGGCAGATGCTACACAGTCGGTTTGTCTTTTGATTGCTTCTATAGTTTCTGCTTTGCACAGTGATATATATGATATATCCCGCACCTCATTCGACGAGGAAAGGGCCGACGATCCCTTCACCGAGAGTGGCCCCTTTAGCAAAACTAGAAAAGCCTAAAAAACACTCCATTTTAAAATCATTCGATCCTACAGCGATATCAAGTTCATTACGCAATAGGTTTTCTTAAAAACCTGTCGTAACCCTCCGTCATTTCAGATAAGTCCTGCTTAGTATTCGTGTTGCGTTTGTTGACCTTGTCAAGGCGCAGTGTGCGGTAGCTAACCAGTATTTATCTGCTTATGCATATGATGCAGATTGGGTTAGGGTAGTCGTACGACTTTGTTAACCTTGTCAAGGGTCGTGCAGGTGGGTTTGATTCAATCAAGAAATGATGGGTTGAACTTGACTTGCGGTCTATGGTTTGTTGACCTTGTCAAGGTCATAGATCGTTCGGGGAAAAATATTATCGGGAATTTCAAGTGTTGAAATTTGCAATGAGATTGCATGCCTTCTATGAGATAGTTGGATCCCGATACCCGCTGCGAGTAAGAGTTACTCCTGGGAGAGTTTTACACATTACAATTAGCCGATCAAGTAGGTGTCTAGAAAGGTGTCAACGGGGTTACGCCTCTGGGAAAACGAGGTTTACTATAATTAGGTTCGTGCGAAAGCACGGTGGACCTCCCTCAAAGTACCAACACTGGCCTGGTTGAAAGATTGGCGAACTTGTAGTATGTAATTAATCCCGGCTAGTCTTTCCTTTTAGGGTTTGAAGGAAGATTTGATAAAAACAGTGGGAGCCATCCTGATTAGATAAAATAAATGACCAATCTGATCTTCTAAGAGCGCACGCTGAGTGTTTTCTTCTCTCTCTCTCCAAGTAGCGACCATATCACGCCTTAATCAAGATAATAATACAGATGAATTGACTGAACCCGCTTGTTATACTGAGCTGGGGAACGTTGGTCCCGCTCCAACTTATAACTGTTATAAGACAGAGCAGGAAATAGGGGAATGCCAGAATTCCTATGCCGCCCAAACGAAGAAAGTGCATGTGATGCATCTCCTTCGGGTGTGTTCATTATAAAGAACCGTTTCTCAGTATCTTTTACGTCCTGAGTATGTGATACCAGATCAGGATCCCAGATATTTAATCTGTTACATAGGGCTACAGCAAGGTAGAGAACCGAGAACGGGTGATAAGTTTCATGAGACAGAAAACGGTGCAAGTGTTGCAGCCAAGTCTGTTAGTCACTGTCACCCTGTATTTCCCAATACATTGATTCTGAACAAATTCTATTAGATACCGAACCTGATATACAAAATCATATCAGTATCTTTATTAGTAAAGAAAGGATATAATTTTGTATTGTTAGATAATGTTTTGAACATTTCCTATTTCAAAAGTTGATCAGTTCAGGCACGTTATCTAAAAGCATTAACGTTCTAAATCAAACTACAGTTCCTTGTATACAAAACACACACAAGAGGAAGAGTTCAGAAATGAACGATTCCTTCTTGAGGCATTGTAGACTAGGTCATATCAATGCCACCCGACTGGCTGAAGTTACATTTAGATGCATATTTAAAAGAGTTTGAATTTACATCTTGTGAAACTTGCCGGTCATGTCACAAAGATAGGATGACCACAGCTCTGTTTATTGGAAACAGAGAAAGAGTTGGTGAACTCTTGGGATGATACATGTTGATGTATGTAAGGTCCCCTGTCTACATATGCCAGGACCGGTTCCTTGTACTTCGTTACATTCTCTGATAATCTCTCAAGATTCAGACATGTGTTAGTCCGAACCTTTTGAGATATTCATAGAATATAAGCTAGAAGTAGAGAGCCAATACGGGTGTAAGTATTATGTCCTTTGATGTGATCAGGGAGGAGAATACTTGTGCATGGCTTTCCTGGACTATTCTAAAGGAGAATGAGATTCTCTCTCAGTGTTACTCCTCTGAATATACCACAGCACAACGATGTATCGGGGTGGAGCAAACGCACCATATGAGATATGGTGTGCTCTATGATGAGTATCACTGAGTTTCCTGTTTCTTTTTAAGCGGGTTATGCACTTGAGAAGATGCATACCTATTGAATTGGGTTCGAATCAAATCAGTTCCTACCACTCCATATAAGATATGGTGTGGGAAGAGCCTATCTCTTAAGTAAGTTAAGATTTGGGATTGTCCGGCCTATGTCGAAAGCAAAATCCGGACAAGATCGAGGCAAGGTCAGTTCTGTAGAACTGAAAAGGTTCCAGCTATACAAAACTGCAGCTGATGATTTGACAGAACCAGAGGATTCAATAGTCCCCGACGAACCTCAGCCTCTCCGCCGATCTGGTAGGGTTCCTCATCTGCTTGAGAGATACTTCGGTTTCTTGATGACAGTGGGAGCGAGGAATGCATCATGAGATGATGACCCAACTAGTATCGAGCAGGCCATCGAGAGTAGGGACTCTGTAAGAATGGCTGGATGCTTAGCGATCTGAGATGGAATCCATATACACCAACAAAGTATGGACTTTGGTTGCGATATCTGAAGGGTTAAATCCCCATCAGGAGCAAGTATATCTTGAGAAGATTACTTGGTGTAGATGGAAAAGTTGAGACTTTCAAAGCTAGACTTGTTAAAGGTTTTCGTCATCGACCAAGCGTGGATAATGATGAAACCTTTTCCAGTGGCTATGCTTAAGTCCATCCGGATCCTACTTACCACGGCTACATACCATGACTACGATATCTGGTGGTTGGGTGTCATGACTGCTTTTCTAAATACTGATTTAGAAGAGAACGTCTATAAGTACACAGCCAGAGGGCTTCGTAAACAGTGGGAGCAGCGGAAACGTGTGCAAGATGCTTTACAGAATAAAGCAAGCATCGCGGAATTGGAACGTCTGTTTTGATGAGATAGTTAAAGAGTTTGACTTCATCAAAATGGTAGATGAACCTTGTATATACAAAACGGTAGTAGAGAGTAAGGTGGTCATCCTCGTATTGTACGTGGACAACATACTCTTGATAGGAAAAGAGTTTCCTATGCTACGCTCGGTCAATCTCCGCTTATCACAAGGATTCTCCATATAGGATCAAAGTGATACCTGCTAAATCCTAGTTTTTGGATCTATGAGATAGATCTAATTGGATGTTAGGACTCTCACTAGTTATAGTGAGATGGTATCAATCGATCCTGAGGAGAATCACTGGAAGGGTTCCAGGGTGATAAAGACGACTGAATGTCAGTCACAGGCATTGTCTTTACCTTCAGTAAAGGGACGGTATGTTGGAAGAGTTCCAAACTAGATACCGTGGCATACTAGACGATTAAGGCTGGATACATCGCTACTTAAGATACTACCAAAGAGGTTGTCTGGGTGTATATTAGTTCATGAGATGAACTTCGTTCCTACCATTGTGAGACAATGGAGTTGTGGCTTATGCCAAGGAACGCCCGTCCCGTCAGTGATCCAGACATATTCTAAGGCAGTATCACCTGATCATGGAGATTGTTGATCTCCAGGGTATCGATGTTAGGAGAGTAGACTCAGAGGACTACACGGCGGATCCACTCACGAAAGGCCTTTTCCCAGAGAGAGACTTTTATGGGATGGTTGAGTATGGGATACTTCAACCACTGCTATCAGATGGCCCTAGTGCAAGTGGGAGATTGTTAGTTATATGTATGCCCTAGAGGCCATTACTATACATAGGATGTATATTGTAGTGGATGCTTGGACATATATAGGGATGACTTTCTTGCTCGATATGATAGTATGCTATCTGGTTACTCTTTACCTTAACGTGTACACTGATTGTCTTTCTGTTACATGTTGGTAAAGCCCTTAGGATGTGTACTTGACTACCTGGACTATGATGCGGATCATACCAGTGGGGACATGGTAGTCCATAAGTACATCCTTCAAGGTCCCTAGTCGTGGGTATATCGAGACGGGGCATCGATATACCACAGTAGACTAGCGTATACCTTCTCGACCCATACAGATGGGCGATGGATGATCCCATATCCATTGGTGTTTGACATCAGAGATGATATACGGGTGCTCAGTGGAGACTGGGTACACTGGACGGACTCACCGAGAACTCCCAGATGGTATTATACCTTACGTCAGATGGCAGTTCTCTGGTGACACTGGTACAGGTTAGTCTGTAGACCCGAGATCGTCATAGAGTCTTGAGTGATTCCCACTGTGCTTTCATTTCCACCTTACCACGTCCAAGAGGGCATGCAAAACGGTGGTTTTTGGGTACAGTCCCGAATCACATGGAGGCAATGAGCGATAGGAAGGGTTTCGTCTCTCCCGGTATAGGGAGTAGATGTTGCGCTGTGTTCGATTGGCTATAACCGGAAATCCCTGGCCAGGGTTGCTGAGATTTACTGGTATGTGTTACCAGTAGTTTCTCGAACTGTTATAGACCTCATATCGACACGACTTATCGAGCTACCGGGGTCTGACGTTTACCACCCCTAGGCGAGATATGCGACATATCAGACGAACAGACCGGACTGTACGGTAAGTGTTACTGGTTGGATTCACAGGAGTGTGAGAGGGCTTGCTCGTTGATCTTCTGATCGCTCATACCCGGGTGGCCGTTACGTTTAGCAGACCGCTTGCGGCTTGTGGGTGTTTGATATGATCATCACCTACTGCCGGCGTATTGACGAGTCTTTAAAGTCCTACACAGAGTTTTCCTGGCTCAAGCGAAACGAAATAGGAGCGCATATGAGATATGTGCGGGACCGAGAATAATACCAGTATATGATACTGTATTTTATTCTCGCGATTTGTATCATTGCACGGTTATATATGATATAACTGGGTTACCGAATCAAGTGTTGATTCGATACATTGATTTACTTGATATTAGTCGGTTATATGCGATATGACCGGATCATTAAATCAAGTGTTGATTTAATGATTTAATGTATAATTATATATTTGATATATTACTTTACATTAACTAGTATTTGTTCACTTAAGATGATTTTCTCACATGATGTGCACATTGTATATGTGATATATTTTTGTGCACTTGATTGTATCATGTTTGATGATACATGCAAACTTGGGTGTATGTTTGATTTAAACCATGTTTAGGTTAATGGTTAGGTTTTGTAATCTTTACTTATTTATTTATTCTTTTATTCATTTATTTTGGCAAGAATATAATAGTGGCTAATTTTGTTTCTTTCTTGAAACTTCATGAAGCTTTGAAAGCTTGACCATTTTGTTTCTTTCCTAAACCTAACCATTACCAAAACCCTAGTTCTTTCTCTACAAAGGTTAATCTCACCCATGGTTGCATTATGATAGATATCACTTGATTTTTTATTTTGGTGATAATTCTTTTTCATTCTTCTTCTTCAAGAAGAAAAGAAAAGCTTTCTACAAAAATGTCAAGTGATGAAATCATGTGAGAAATCCAAATCCAAAGTGAACCCACTTCCTATTTCTTCATTCTCTACCACTTGCCATGTAGTAGAGTGTGTTATCTTCACAAGTTTCATGTCCAAGTGAAGATGGAGCTTGAGTTAGTGTTGCCTCGACGTAGATCATCTTCGGCATCGAAGTCAACGACCTAGCCCGCCCATTTCTCCGATGAAATCGATGCAAGGGTCCGGGATTCCGATGATCGCAGCGGAGGGACGTCAACACGGAGCTAGAGAAGTGGAGGACGGATCTACAAAGGTTGTATTTCCGTTCACTTTAGAGTAAAGTTGTTTACTTGCATTGTTATCGCCTTTACCTCTAGTCAACGATCGCATTAGGGTTTCTCGGCACCGGAAATTTTTGAATTTGGCATGGTTGATGCCATGTGAGACCTCATTAGTGTGCCTAGGAACCCTACATCAACTTGCCGATGTTCAACGCAAAACACAAAACGAATCCGTTATGTTTTTATTTACCATTCTTATGTCCATGCATGATGTATCGGCACTAAGCACAAGGGTAAGCAAGCATACAACATCAATACACATCAATTTGAAAATAAAAAGTAAAAGTTTATGTTATTCTTGCTAAGTAGGTGGGTGAGATTATATGGTATATGCTTGAATGATAGTTGTCAAGAAACATAAACAGCATACCATATCTCAATTACCTTGTAAGTTTAACACAATTGATTCTAAGCTTAACCTTGCAAATGGTGAACATGAAGGAATAGGATATGAGATAAAGGTTACAAATAACCATCAAAATCATCATATCATATCAAACACTTCCATTTAGCAATCTTAAGCTTACACTCACAATTAATCACTTTAAACAATAACAAGAGGAGGAGGAAGGCAAAGCCTTTGATCTCATTTCCTCACCATCACCACAACCAAAGAAAGATTAGTTACACATAATAAAAAGAAAAGCAAGTAAAGAATAAAAGCAAAAGAACAAAGCAAATAACAAAGCAATGTTATTAACACTTGATGAAGTTGAGGTATAAGATATTGGTAACTTATTCAACCTCCATAATGAAGCTCTCAAAAGAAAACTTTAAGAGGGAAGAAGAAGAAGAGACCAAGTTAAAGCTCACACAACTCTCAAGTCTAAACCAAAAACTAAAACAAAACTATAGAATATGTGCATATGGCTGTTGGCTATAGTGCCCTCAAGGAAATTATCATAGTCGCAGGTAGGTGATTGTGATGATTAAGGGAGGACCTATACCGGTAGAACAGTCTTACTCACGATGATAGTATGCTATCTGATTCGTCTTTATCATCATACTTTAGGTGGTATTAGAGATCACTATTACATGTTGATAGAGCCCATAGGATTCTTGCTTTACTACTACCATTATGATGGCGATCATATATGTGGGAGCTGGTGGTCTATAAGCAAATCCTTAAATGTCCCTAGTCGTGGGAGTTTCGAGACTGGGCATCGATACTCCAGAGTAGACTAGTGTATACTGATCGAGACCCCGACGAGGGGCGGTGGCCAGGTCTCACAAGCCATTGGTGTTAGTTTGTTCACCTAAGATAGTATACATGTGCTCATTAGGTTATGAGTACACTGGACGGACTCGCCGGGAACATGCTAGTTAGTATTATACCAAATGTTAGATAGCAGTTCCCATGTGACATGTGTACAGGTTACTCTGTCGACCTAAGATCGTCATTTGTCTCGTGTGAGTTCCCACTGTGCTTTGATTACTATCCTACCACGGCTCAAAGGAGTCCTGCAAACAGATTTTAGTTGGGTACAGTCCCGAGCTACATGGAGGCAGTGAGCGGATCGTCGGGGATTCATCTCTCCCGGTATTGGGGGTTGATGTCGCGCAGTGCACGGGTGACCATCACCAGAAATCCTCGGCCGGGGTATACGAGAATTACCGACCCAGTATCGATAGTTTCTCAGGTGGTGATGGGTTACACATCGAAACGAATTATCGCGTTATTAGGGGTCTGACTTTATCCACCCCCTAGACTCGATATACGATACTCTTAGACGAACAGACCGGACTGTACGGATATTGTCACTGTCAGGCTCGGTAGGGGTTCAGGATGAGTTTGCTCGTCGTATTCCCTTTCGCTCAATACCTGGGTAGCCGTTACGTACAACTAGTGCCGCTGACGTGCTTGTGGTTAAACCCACTGCCAGCGTATTGACGAGTCTTTAGAGTCCCACACAGAGGGTTTCCCTGGTTCTGGCGAAATGATGTAGTAGCCGTATTGGATACGTGCAGGTTCCGATCGATTGATGTACTTTGTACCCGGACTTTCGATCAGACAGTTGATAATACTAGCCGGCTCGGGTTTGAGCCAGATTATTAAATCAGGTATTGATTTAATAATTTACGTATATGTATTTCAATACGTATATTCTATTATTACGTTCTTTATGTTATTCTATCTCTTAGGGTATTCGTATTTCGGTACGAATGTAGGTATGTATATACAGTAGAATGTAATCCGTATTTTATCCGGAAAACATTCTAGAAGGTGGCCACCTCATTTTTTGGATTTGACCATTTTTTAGAAAATGGTAAATGAGGTGGAAATTGGAAAATGGGGAGTATGGTGATGACCATGCTTGAATAGTGTGCATAAATGAATTATTAATTCATTTGTGCATACTATTCAAGTATGGATGGTTTTTTAAAATGAAAGATATTGTTTTACAAAACCTAGCATGCTTTATTTTCTCTCTTATGAGAGCTTCATTATTTTTGAGCAAGATTTTTTTTCTTGAGCTCTTCATCACCATTTGTGCTTAACCCCTCTCTTGATTTTCCATGGTTACCTCCACCTTCATTCACCACCTCCTCTCAACCTTCTTATGTGTTGAGAATCATGAAAAAAGGTGAGATGAGATAGACCAATACTTGGATTACAAACACTACATCCTAGGCTTTCTAGAGTAGCATCCTAGAAACTCTAGTTGCTTCACTTGCATCCATTATGTGAAGCTAGAGCCACAACTACATCTCTCGGGTGGATCATCATCGATGGAGGGAAACCGACGACCAAGCTTGATCAAGGAGCCTCTATGAGCTTGGGAAGATGGTTGAAGACCCGAAGTACTTGGTTCATTTGGTATAATCTTTCTAACTTTGTAGATTAGCACCTTATAAGTTTGCTAGTATAGGGTTTATGGTTTTGATCTTGGGAATCGGGTTGTGGTAGCGCCGGTTTTGAAAATTTTTGTTTCGCATTTAGCCACGGTTTGATGGCCGGGGCGCTCCCGCAAACCATCAATGGTATCAGAGCCACCCATAAACCAATACTAGCTAGTTTGCACAAAGTTGGTATCTCGATCGACCAACTTTTCCGAATCTTTTTTCCATGTTGGTGTGCTTGCTGTCGATTTTCAAACTTGCTCAAAAAATATTTTCAGGCATCTTAAAAATACGTGCAGAAAATTATAGGACACCAAAAGAAATTTGAGCCACTAACTCCAAAATTTGGCCATGGAACAGCTGCTAAATGTGCCTATTGGCGGCGGTTCCGTCACGCTTTTGTCGCCAAACGTCGCCAAATTTTTTCTGGGGCTCTATTTAATGGAAAAATGATTTTTTTGATATATGGTTTTGGCCCAGATTTGTTTTAGTGCTCTATTTGCATTTGGGGACAATTTGAGAAAGTTTAGTCGATCGAAATTTTAATATACGTATGATTATCAGTACTTAGATTAGCATCTGCGACCGTGAATGTCACCCAATCGGTATAACCCGTCTAACTGCTATATGTTCTTTTAGACGAGTTTGCGAACATGACATTCACGTTGATGTTCTGTGTTGTGCTGATGTTGTGGTTGGATCGTCGTGGTGGATAGCTTGGGTGCAATGTTACTACAGTTTAGATTCATTTGTACATTTGATATTGCGGGGCGAGCGTCCGACATGTGTGTTGGATATATGTATGCCCTAGAGGCCATTATATGATAGTGGATGTATTTATACATGTGTGTATATATATATATTCAGTGTACATTCTTGCTCGACATGATAGTATGCTATCTGGTTCTTCTATATCTGACATGTTGATTTGATCATGCCTTTATTCATTCACACATGTTGATAAAGCCCAGAGGATATAGGCTTGACTACTGTGATTATGATAGAGATCATACTAGTGGGACATCTGTAGTTTATAAGCATATCCTGGAATGTCCCTAGTCGTAGGTGTATCGAGATGGGGCATCGATATACCAGAGTAGACTAGCGTATATGATACTAGACCCCTATGATGGGCGATGGATGTTCCCACATTCATCGATGTTTGACATCGAGATCGTGTACTGGTGCTCAGTGGTGACTGGGTACACTGGACGGATTCACCGAGAACTCCTATATGGAATTATATCTATCGTCGGATAGCAGTTCCCAGATGACACTGGTGCAGGTTAGTTTGTAGACCCGAGATCGTCATAGAGTCTTATGTGATCTCCCACTGTACTTTGACTACCACTCTACCATGACTCTACTGAGTCGTGCAAACAGGTGGCCGTTGGGTACAGTCCCGAGACACACGAAGGCGATGAGCGATAGGAGGGGTTTCGTCTCTCCCGGTATTGGGAGTTGATGTTGTGCTGTGCTCGATTGGCTATATCAGTAAGTCCCTGGCCAGGGCTGTTGAGATTTACTGATAAGTGTTATCAGTAGTTTCTCGATCTGTTATAGACTATTCATCGGCACGACTTATTGAGTTATTGGGGTCGACGTTACCATCCCTAGACTCGATATGCAGCATATCTGACGAAGAGACCGGACTGTACGGTAGTGTTGCCGGTTGGCTCGACGGGAGTTGTGACAGGTTCGCTTGTTTTCTTCTGATCGCTCAATACCCGGGTGGCCGTTACGTTTAGCTGACCGCTTGCGGCTTGGGGGTGCTTGATATGATCATCACCCACTGCCGGCGTATTGACGAGTCTTGGAGTCCCACAATGGAGTTGCCTAGTCCAGGCGAAACGATGTGGTACGCATATGAGATATGCACGTGGACCCGGTTAAAATGCGCGTATAAGATACCGTATATTAATCGGGCGGTTTGCTTTTGGTCGGGTCGTATGCGATATGACCAGTTTGCTAAATCAAGTGTTGATTTATCATTGACCATTAGTTTCTCACTTTAAACCCTTTCTTGTCTTTTTGTTGTATGCATGCATGTATGCATTTATTCTCATTCATGCACATAGGATGTGCATGCACACAGGATGTGCATGCACACATACATGCATACATAATTCTATCATGCTTGTTGATATAGTGGATGGTGGCAATATAAGACTCACACCATATAAAAATATATAGATATTATTTTTTGGAAAAGAAAAATGGAAATTGAAATTGTTATCATGGTTTAATATTTTTTTCTTGCACTAACCATTTGGTTTAACCATGATTCATTTTCTATGGCCATTTTTGTTCCAAACTAAATATTTAGATATTTTATAACTATGGTTAAGAATGAGAAGGTGAAAATATATATATTTTCATTTCTCATTTTTATTCATAAGCTTATCATTATCTTAAGCTCTTCACAAGCCATCATCTTCTTTCTCCTTTCTCTCTTGCTCTCTAGTTTTCTCAAGTGAGCAAAAGAGTCACAAAGTTAGGATTTTGAAATGAGAAAACAAACCACATCAACATTCTACACTAGTCTTGCCCATTAGTGTAGAGTGTTAGCTTCCATTTCTTCTCTTGAACTAGTGGAGCTTCAAGCTTGGACAAAGAGGACTCCGGGTGGATCGTCGTGGACCTAGAGGATCTCAAGCGAACCTTTTTCCAACCCTCAAGTAGCCAAGGAGTCTAGCGTAGGGAGCTACAAAGGTTGTACTCTCAAAACCCTAGCTTTTACTACTTGTGTTGATGTTAAAGTTTTGTTGCCCTAAATTTTCTAGCATGATCCTTAAGATAGTTTCTTTAGCACCACATAAATTTAAATATGGCGTGTGTGTTGCCTCCAAACCCTTGTAGTGGTGCTGTAGGAAACCCTTCATGGTATCAGAGCCAAGCTAGAGCTTTAGGCGACGTTTATGCGAAGTTAAAACTCCGATCGAACCACGAAATACGGATTTTGACCCTTCTCTGGACTTTTTTTAAAACTGTGTTTTTTTCTGAATTAAAAATACTTAAAAAATTCAGCAGGGAAATATAAGCATAACTATAAAAAATGACACCATGATCCGTACATATCGCCGCGGAACCGGGGCCATACCTTGCTTGGGCCGCGGATCCGCGGCCGTACAGAAACTTTATGGACTCGTTTTTGTACAGTAATCTTCTTACCTGCTTGTACATATTTTTGGGTATTTTTAATCTGACTCAAGTGTTGAGTGTTCTGGAGATTATTTTGGATTCGTTGATTCGATCGGAAAATTTAATTTCGTGCTATTTTCGGGTAATTTAGAAAGTACTAAAATGTTCGAACGGATATCATTAACTCACTTTTTCCCGGCACGAAAAACTTTCAAGTGTTGAATTTTTCTCGAGTTTAAATCTTTCGGAAATACGTGCAAGTAATGTGGTGGACCCTCTAGAAGAACACAAACCTTAACTCGATTATGTGACCGTCTGAACTGCCTCTAAAGCTTAGGGTTTGGGGCAGTACGGCGTGCCACATGTGAGGCGTTGGCTTGAACCTTCTACGGCTGGACCACTGCTACTGTGACACATTCTGGGATTTTTGAACTCCGCTCAAGTGTTGAGCTATTTAGGAAATCTTGGGTATTTGATTATTCGATCGGAAAGTTTAATACTGTCTATTTATCTGGAATGTGATACAATATGTGGAATTCATATAGTTAGGCATGAAATGCGAAGTATGCGATATTTCGGATTTACGATGTCTAAAGTGATTGTATATTCCAAATGTTGTAGTTTTACACTTTCTTTTCTGTGACCGTAAGTGTAGTATATAGTTGTATTGCCGGTTTTTGTTGCTATACATCAACGACGATCGGTGTATGCATACTTACTTACGTTGATGATATGAGATATTATGTGTTGCTGAGATATGATGTGCAGGATTGTCGCGATTGAATAGCCGGGGGATTTTATGTGAGACGAGAGTTTTATTTTCATTCATGTATAAATCAATTGTATGTAATATTCTTTTATTTGGGGAACTTCCGGGTTGAGGTTGATGTCACCAGTGTTGTATATTATTTACTTTTCCGCATTAGGATAGACCTAAGGAGGGGAGCACAAGTGACCAGGTTCTGGGGTTCAGAGGGAGGCCATCTTGAGGAGTCGAGACCGTGTCTCCTAAACTCCAGAATTGGTAGGGTCGCTTGCCGCTCTCGTAGGGGTCTAGGGGTGTGGGCTTGGCTATTTATCGCAACTGTGGAATCCGTATTTTCTATTGTTGGCTAAATACTAAATACGGACGTCCTAGTATATCCTATATTATCATATCTGTATTTCTGCTGCCTGTATTCTGTGATGTGATATCTGAGACGAATGATATATTATATATAAGATATATAGTAGACGCTGCTTATGTTTTACACCCGCGCTCGTCCCGTCCCGGTATGCCGTTAGTTAAGTAACCTAACGGTGCATAACGGAACATTGTGGCGAATGCGGATGGCATAAGCGTACGTTGTATTTTCGTTTCTTTTTTGTGGTTGGCTTAAGGACTTAAATGATGGGGCTACATTAATATGATTAATGTAAAGAAAATAAACCTAAAAAGATGTTGTAGAATCGGATTTGAAAACCACTCGGCTCTTTATGAAAAAGCTACATTTCAAAACTGCGGAGCTCAAGCCACTCCTTTTGAAAACCATTTGATTCTACGACGATATCAAGTTCAAAGCGTTAAAGATTTTCTTAAAAATCATCCGCAACCCTCCGTCATTTTAGGAAGTAGAGTACTTAGTATTCATGCTATGTTTGTTGACTATAGTTAAGGCGTAGTGTACGGTAGCTAAGTGATGTCTTCCTACACTGCATATGATGCAGATTAATTAGGACATTCATGCGACTTTGTTGACCACAGTTAAGGGTCATATGAGTAGGTCTAATTAATCAAGAAATGACGGGTAGAACTTGACTGGTACTTATGATTTGTTGACCATAGTTAAGGTCATGGGTACTAGGGGTAAAAACCACATCGGGAATTTCAATAGTTGAAATTTGCAATGAGATTGCATACCTTCCATATGATGGTTGGATCCCGATCCCACTGTGGGCAATAGTTGCTCCCAGGAGAGTTTTGCAGTTTACAATTAGCTAACCCATTAGGTGTCTAGAAAGGTGTTAACGGGGCTACGCCTCTGGGAAAACGAGGTTTACTTTAATTAGGTCCGTGCGAAAGCACGGGGAACCTCCCTCAAGTACCGACACTGGCCTGGCTGAACTGTTAGCGAAGTTGTAGACTGTAATTAATCCTGGCTAGTTTTCTTTTTAAGGTTTGAAAGAAAAACTTGATTAAAGCAGTGGGAGACATCGATTAGATAAGATAATAACCAATCTGATCTTTGCAAGAGCCTTCGCTGAGTGTATTCTTTTCTCTCTCTTAATGGCAGATACCAATGACAGGACTCAAGCTTCTACTAGATAAAAATAAACTGAATGGGAGCAATTATAAAGACTGGCTGAGGAATCTGAACATTGCCTTGACTTATGATAAGGTGTCATATGTCCTCATGGCTCCAGCCCCGCCCGTCCCAGGTCCAAAATCCTCAGTTGCGGATAAAGAAGTCCGCAAGACATGGGACGCTGACTGTGCCATGGCCAAATGCCTCGCGCTTGCATCGATGGATAACACACGTCAAAAGCAGCACGAGAATATGGACGTTCACACCATATTCCTCCATACAAAGGAGTTGTATGGAGAACAATCCCGCGTATTACGATACGAAGCATCAAGGAAACTGTTTCAGATGCGAATGGCCCCTGGCACACCAGTAGGAGACCATGTTATGAAGATGATAGCTCTCATAGAAGAGATTGAGGACCTTGGATGGACGATGGACAATGAACAATATACGGATATTATTCTGCAGTCCTTCCCCTCCACCTTTGCTCAATTTATAGTTAACTTCAACATGCACAATATGGAGAAGGAACTGCCTGAACTCCTTAATATGTTAAGGAGTGCAGAGAGCATACTGAAATCAGTGAAAACTCCCGTTTTGAGTGTTGGGCAATCTTCCTCTTCTCGCCCAAAGGCTAAGGCCAAGAGAAAGATGAAGAAGAAGCCCACCAATCCTAGGGGTGGAGTTAAAAAGGTTAAGGGGAAGAACAAGTCCAAAGGTGGAGAATTGGGGAAAGGGGAATGTTATCACTGCCACAAAACAGGAAATTGGAAGCGCAACTGCACAGAGTACTTAAATCTCAAGAAGAAGCATGGGGATGCTTCCGCTTCAGGTGTGTTTGTGACAGAAAACTGTTTTTCAATAAACTCTGCTTCCTGGGTATTAGATACCGGTTCAGGTTCTCACATTTGCAATTCTATGTAGGGGCTGAGAAATAGCAAGGTTTTGAAGACAGATGACCATACTCTCCGCGTTGGAAATGGTTCCAATGTACATACAGTTGCAGTGGGAGAGTATCATTTGGGGTTGCCGTCTGGGTGTATATTGGTTTTGAACCCATGTTATTTTGTAGCTAGTATGTTTTGTAATATAATATCTGTTTCTTTGTTAGACAATGAAGGATATAATTTTGTATTGCAGAACAATATTATGAACATTCACCTGAATCAAATATTGGTTGGGTATGGTACGCTTAATAACGGGATATACATCCTAAATTAACACACGGTTTTCAGCATACAACACACTAATAAAAGAAAACTTTCAGAAATAAATGAAGCTTTTTTTTGGCACTGTAGACTTGGTCATATTTACGAAACAAGACTAAACAAGTTACACAAAGATGAATATTTAAACCCTTTTGAATATAAATCTTATGTGACTTGCCAGTCTTGTATCAAGGGTAAAATGACCAAAACTCCGTTTACCGGACACGGAGAAAGAGCTACTGAGCTCCTAGGCCTCATACATAGTGATGTATGTGGGCCAATGTCTGTTGGAGATAGTGCCCTCAGAGTCAATTATTGGATCACAGGTACGTGATTGCAATGATTGAGGGAGGACCTATCCCAGTAGGACAGTCTTACTCAAGATGATAGTATGCTATCTGGTTTATCTTTATCATCGTGTACTGCTTTAGGTAACCTTACAGGTCACTATTGCACGTTGATAGAGCCCTTAGGATTCTTGCTTGACGGCCAGCAGTATGATGGCGATCATATATGTAAGTCCACGTTGCTCACCCCGGTTCTTACGGGGAGGCGGAAACGGCGAAAAACAATTATTTAGCGCAAAGGCAACATGGACTTAAAAGCAGGATCTTTGCTAAACTAGAAACTCGCAAACTACTAGAGGCGTTAACTACTATGCCGTAGAAATTATACCTCATGACACCGGTCCTTCCGGTCTTCATTCCGCTGTCCTACTCGTTCGTCCACGCTCCGAGGGTCGATCCGGACCTTGGTTACCTCCGCGGCCTTCTTGAGTCGAAGACGATCCACCCGAGAGTTGTACACCGAGCTCCACCTCGAGCCGAGGCAACTAGGGCAACGAGATCGCTAGTCTAGATGCCCTAGGTTGTGTAGTAGAGATATATGGAAGTGTTTGTCTTTGTGGGATCTTTTTCTCTCAACACATGAGATCAAAAGAAGAAATCAAGAGGAGGAAGAAGGAGGAGCTAGCAACCATGAGAGCTTTTCTTTTCTTCTCACAAGAACAAGAGAGAGAATGAGAAATGAATTATGAGCTAAAGAAATGAACCATGGTTGCAATAATGCAAAACTATCATCATTACCAATCCTTTCATGATAAAGTTGATGGCTACTAATTGAATTGACCATTTTCATAATCCATAAAAGAAAAAGAAAACCAAAGAATACTTTAGACCTTTCAAGAAGATCCTAGTCAACTTTGGTCAAACGGTCAACAAAGTCAAGATGGTCAAATGGTCAAAGCAATTAGCCATAACATAATTATTAATAAAAGGATTAGTAAATAATGTCCCCGGCTCATAATGGTTTTGACCAAACCAACTGCCAAAACCCTAATGAGGCACCACCTCCTTCTCCGCTCCGCAAAACTGTGCATACACAACCGCATCCGCATTCCGTAGAATGCGAATGCACAGAAGACAAAACAAATCCATCCGTGCAATACTAGGATCCGGCTTAAACCAAAGCCCACTTGTATTGCTTGCCCGAACAGCATACGCACACAAGTGCACGTAAGTGATCGCAGCCCTGCCGTAAAACCATACGGCCTCTACACGTTTTGCTCAGTGCAGGAAAACTCTCTGCGTAGGACTCTAAAGACTCAACACTACGCTGGCAGTGGGTTTAACCACAGACCGCAAGCGGCACTAGCTGTATGTAACGGTCCCCAGGTAGATGTCGATAAGAAGGCCGATGAGGTAAACCCATCCGAACTCCTACTGAGCCTGTATGTGACAATCTCAGTACAGTCCGGTCTGTTTGTCTGATACATCGCATGGCGGGCCTAGGGGGTAGCGAACGTCAGTCCTCTAATAGCGGTACAAGTCATGTCGGAGTGTAGCCCAGAACACCCTGAGATATCACTGGAAACCTACCAGTATATCTCGCTTGCCCTGGCCAGCGACTACTCGTGTAATGGCTCTCCTAGACACAGCGCGATATCAACCCCCAATGCCGGGAGAGACGAATCCTGTTTAACCGTCACTGCCTCCAAGTGCTTCGGGACTGCACCCAACTACTACCTGTTTGCACGACTCCTTTGAGCCGTGGTAGGGTAGTAATCTAAATACAGTGGGAACACACTCAAGGCGAAGTAACAGTGTCAAGTCAGTGGACTAAGCTGTATTCATGTCACCTGGGAACTGATAACTGACGATAGGTATTATACCATGCATCAGTTCCCGACGAGTCCTGTCCAGTGTACTCGTAACCTAACGAGCACCCGCATACTATCTCGAGTACGACGTACTGATGGCTGTGGGACAGACCACCTCCCGAGCTGGGATGAGAAGCGTATACGCTAGTCTACTCCGGAGTATCGATGCCCTGTCTCGATAGTCCTACGACTAGGGACCTGTATAAGGATGTGCTTGTAGATTACCCAGCCTCCACAAGTATGACTGCCATCACAATGCTGGAAATCAAGCAAAGATCCTAAGGGCTCTACTAATATGTATAAGCGATATGCTAAAAGAAACACATGCACATATTGAAGTAGAAACAAACCAAGTAGCATACTACCATTTTGAGCAAGATTGTCTATACAACTGTGAATATCCCAAGCTTCCATTAAGTAATATACAAGCTAGTATGATACAGTAATGGCCTCTAGGGCATATACACTAACAATCTCCCACTTGCACTAAGGCCATGTATTGGCGTATCGAAGACCTATCATCTCGATCAGCCACTCGAACTGAGTCTGGGGTAGGGCCTTCGTGACTGGATCTGCAGTGTTATTCTCCGAATCTACTCTCTTCACCTCGATCTCCCGGCGATCAACGATCTCCCTGATCAGGTGGTACCGCCTCAAAATATGCCTGGACTTCTGATGGGACCTGGGTTCCTTCGCTAAAGCTATAGTGCCGTTGTTGTCGCAATATAGCGGTCTTGGATCAACAATGGTAGGAACCACCTGAAGCTCCGTGGGGAACTTCTTCATCCAGACAGCTTCCTTTGCAGCATCGCAAGCAGCTATGTACTCCGCTTCCATAGTTGAGTCAGCAACGGTCTCCTGCTTGGAACTCTTCCAGCAAACCGCCCCTCCGTTGAGGGTAAAGACATAACCCGACATGGACTTGGAGTCATCCTTGTCACTCTGGAAGCTGGAGTCAGCAAAGGCCTCGATCTGGAGGTCTTTTCCGCCATACACCAAGAACATCTCCTTAGTCCTTCTCAGGTACTTGAGAATGTTCTTTACCGCTATCCAGTGTTTCTCCCCTGGGTTCGACTGATACCGGCTTACAACGATCAATGCGTATGCTACATCTGGTCTGGTACATAACATCGCATACATTATAGAGCCTACCGCAGAAGTGTAGGGTATAATAGACATGCGATCCCTTTCCAAATCAGTCTTGGGAGACATCTCTTTGGAGAGGGTGATCCCGTGACAAGCCGGTAAATTACCGCGCTTGGAATCTTCCATACTGAATCTTTTTAGTATGGTGTCGATGTACCTGGACTGTGAAAGTCCCTACATCCTCTTAGATCTATCACGATAGATCTGGATCCCCAGAATGTAGTTGGCATCGCCCAGGTCCTTCATGAAGAACCTCTGCGATAAGAATCCTTTGACTGACTGTAGCATAGGAATATCATTTCCTATTAGGAGAATGTCATCCACGTACAAGACGAGGAATACCACAGTTCTCCCTACAATCTTACTGTAAATGCATGGTTCATCTGGGTTTTTGATAAAGTCGAATTCTTTGACAGTATCATCAAAGCAGATGTTCCAACTCCACGATGCCTGCTTCAGTCCATAGATGGACTTGAGCAACTTGCACACTTTACCGCTGCTCCCACTCTGAATGAATCCCTCCGGCTGATCCATATAGACGCACTCTTCCAAATTTCCATTTAGGAAAGCTGTCTTTACGTCCATCTGCCAGATTTCATAATCGTGGAAGGCAGCAATGGCAAGAAGGATCTGAATGGATTTTAGCATAGCCACTGGAGAAAAGGTCTCGTCATAGTCCAAACCAGGTCTTTGACGAAAACCCTTTGCAACAAGTCTAGCTTTATAGGTCTCAACCTGCCTATCTACACCAATCTTCTTTCTGAAGATCCATTTGCAGCCTACGGGTTTTACCCCTTCTGGAGCAAAGTCCAAAGTCCAAACTTTGTTGGTGTACATGGACTCCATCTCGGTCCACATTGCGTCCAGCCATTTTACCGAGTCACCGCTCTGAATGGCTTGCTGGAAGCTAGTAGGCTCACCATAATCCATAGTGCAATCCTCTCTATCCCCGTCTATGAGAAAACCGTAGTATCTCTCGGGCGGATGAGACTGCCTACTACTCCTGCGGAGTGGTGCTGGGACGTCCGGTTCTTTTGAACCCTCTGGTTCTACTAAGCTTTCAGTAATAACTTGTGGTTCTAGAATTTCTTCCAGTTCTATTACGCTCCCACTTATCCGATTTTCCAAAAACTCAGTTTCCAAGAAGCGGGCATGACGAGAAACAAAAACCTTTTGTTCCTCTGCGTAATAGAAAAGATACCCCTTGGAGTTCTTTGGGTATCCCACAAACTTACACTGTACTGAACGTGCCTCGAGCTTGTCCGCATGCTGCTTTTTAACAAAAGCTGGACACCCCCATGTCTTAAAGTGTTTAAGGCAGGGTTTCTTCCCACTCCACATCTGATATGGTGTGGTAGGCACTGACTTAGTAGGAACTTGGTTCAAAAGATATGCAGCTGTTTCTAGTGCATAACCCCAGAAGGATCGCGGTAACTCAGCCTTACTCATCATGGAACGAACCATATCCAATAGGGTTCGATTCCGCCTTTCCGATACACCGTTGTGTTGTGGTGTGTATGGAGGAGAAATCTGAGAGAGAATTCCATTCTCTTTTAAGAAGCCCAGAAACTCGACACTCAAGTATTCACCACCTCGATCAGATCTCAGTGTCTTGAGACTTTTGCCTATTTGTTTTTCAACTTCATTCTTGTATTCCCAAAATTTCTCAAAGGCCTCGGATTTGTGCTTCATCAAGAAGACATGCCCATACCTAGAGAAATCATCTGTGAAAGTAATGAAGTATGAATAACCACTTCGCGCATGTGTAGACATTGGACCATACACATCAGTGTGTATGAGTCCCAAGAGCTCGCTTGCTCTTTCTCCGTGTCCAGTGAATGGAGTCTTTGTCATCTTTCCCATGAGACAAGATTCAAAAGTGGCATAAGACTGATACTCGAACGGATCCAAGTATCCTTCTTTATGTAACTTTGTCAACCGTGTCTCATTAATGTGACCAGTCTACAATGCCATAAGAAAGTCTGATTTAATTCCGGAGACTTTCTTTTAAGCGTGTTCTGGACACTGAAGACCCGAGCTTGATTCAAAACGTATATACCGTTTTTCAATGTATCTGACCCAATCAGAACTTGATTTAGGTGGATGTTTACTACATCGCTTACAAAAGTAAAGTCATATCCTTCCTTAGAAAGTAAGGATACAGATATGATATTACAAGTCGCACCTGGTATATAAAAACGGTCACGCAGAATCAATATCTGCCCAGTTGTCAGTCCTAGATGATATTCCCCTACGGATTCAGCATACATGCTCATTCCGTTAGCAACCCTGAGAGTCATATCACCTTTCTTGATAACCCTACGGTTTCTCAGAGCCTGTAACGAATTACAGATATGAGATCCTGATCCGGTATCCAATACCCAGGAAGTAGGGTTAACTGACATACAGTTCTCTATTACAAACACACCCGAAGCCGAAGCCACAACATGCTTCGAATTCTGGCTACTGGTTATGCTAGCCCTGCAATCCTTCTGCCAATGTTCATTCCTGTAACAATAGGAACGTCCCTCTTTTACTACATCCAGCCCCAAAACTTCTGCCCTTCCCTTTCTTTCCACTTCCCTGGTTTCCTTCAGGGTAGTAGGTAGAGACTGTTGAACTAAGTCAGCATCTGACCCGTTCTTCAACGTGGTCTTCAGGTCCGTGAGCTCAAAAGAGCTGGTCTCTGTAAGGACGTTGCCCCCAACAGATGACCCGATAGCTAACCTCGCTGGAAGCAATTCGTTCGAGGTCTCATATCTTGCGATACGAGATTGCTCTCCATATAAATCTTTATTATGGAGGAAGATAGAAACTAAGTCCATCTTCTCATGCTGCCTCTGGTATGCACCATCAACTGAGGCTAACACGAGGCACTTGGATTTCGCACAGTCTTTTTTCGATGTCTTGCGGATATCAATATCCGTGACAGGGGAAACTGGACCTGAGACGGTAGGGGTTGGATATGTCAAGAGGTGTCCCAGCTTGTCATGGGAAATGGACATCTGGACAGACCTTTGCCAGTCATAACAGTCAGATTCAGTCATTTAATTATCTAGATGTAACCTAGGTGCAGTCACTGGGTCGCTGCAATTAAGAGAGAGAGAAGAAAACACTTAGCATGATGCTCTTGCAAGTTTAGATTGGTTTTTAATTTATCTAAACAGGATGGCTCCCACTGTCTCTTGAATCCCTCCTCAAACCATAAAGGAAGAATTAGTCGGGATCAATCTCACCGTACAATACTTGCTTAACCGTTCAGCCAGGCCAGTGTCGGTACTTCGAGGGAGGTTTTCCAACGCTTTCGCGAAGTTCCTTAATTAAGTAACCTCTTTTCCCTGGAGGCGTAGCCCCGCTAACACCTTTCTAGACACCTACTTGGTTTATAACATTGATCGTTAAGTGAGAAAGTTCCCGAGGAGTAGCATATACTCACAGTAGGATCGGGATCCAAATATCATTGCGTGACAAAACTGAAGGAATCCTACCAGAATCATCACACTCCAAATGGTATGCAGCGCTAGCAAGTTTCAGTTCTTTTGAAACTCCCGATGTGGATTTTTGCCCCATGCTCTTATGACCTTGACTAAGGCCAACAAATCATAAGTCACATGTCAAGTTCTACCCGTCGTTGTCCAGGTTGATTTGAACCCACCCGTATATACCCTTGACTATGGCCAACAAAGTAATACGACTGTCCCAAACCAACGCATCTATCTATGCAACATATGAATACCCACCAGCTACCAAACACTGTGCCTTAACTAGGGCCAACAAACACAGCTTGAATACTGTTGAATATTCATATGAAACGACGGAGGGCTACGAATGGTTTTGGCGAAACCGTGAACGTAGTGAACTTGATATAATCGATGGAACGAGATAGCTTTTAAAAGGAGTGGTTCAAGCTCTGCGTTTAAAAAGCTAGTTTTTGAAAAGAACCGAGTGGTTTTGAAAGTGTTCCAACGACTTTTACTTGGTTTATTTTCTTGCATTAATTCCAATGCGTCCCATCATTTAATCCTACCATTGCAGAAAACAACCAAAATATGGCGTACTCTTATGCCATCCGCATTCGCCACGGGGTCTCGTCATCACCTGTTAGGTTACTTAATTAACGACAGAGCGGGGGCTGGACTAGCGCGGATGTAAAACATAAGCAACACCTAAATAGATATCATATATAGATATATAGCAATGATAGCCAATCTAGATCACAGATGAACACTTTTGATATACTAGGAACCCGCGATTCATTCGAGCCTGCAACGAAAAGCGGATTACACAGTCGCGATGAGTAGCCAATACCCCACCCTAGACCCCTACGGGTGCGGCAAACTACCCGCCAAGTACCCGAAGCGAAGCAACCTCCCTCAACCCGTGAGTAGGCCACTCGGCACTTCGAGATACCCGGTAGTTTGTGCACCCCACCTTGGGTCTATCCTAGGAGCAAAAACAGTAAAAAGAAATTATACAATGATGGCTACAACCTGTAAGTCCATGTTGCCCACCCCGGTACTTGCGGGGAGGCGGAAAACGGAATAAAAATCGAATTTTTATGAGCTTAGGCAACATGGACTACACTATGAAGGATCTTTGCTAAACAAAAACAAGCTAAAGCTAACTAGAAACTAGCTAAGTGTTAGAAAGGTTATACCTAGGTCTTTATGTCCTTCTCTCCTTGCTCCTTGGAGTAGTGGAAAGAGGTCACCTTTGTCGTCTTCTCACGTCGAAGAAAGATCCACCCGAAAGCCTCAACCTTTGGCTTCAACTCCAAGCTAGAAGTAACTAGGGTGCAAGAAGTGCTAATCCTTGAACCCTAGATGAGAGTAGAGATTATCAAGAAAGGGTTTTTCTCAAGCTCAAGTGTTTCTCAACACATGAGAGGGGAGAGCTTGAGGGAGAGGAAGAACAAGAGAGAGAAAGGAAATGATAGAATGAGAATAAAATAAACAATTCTCACATATATGTATGAATTATTGTAATTAGATAATTAGCTAGATAATTTTCATGGTTAATCAAGACATGACCATTATCATTTCATTTTTAATGCAAATTGCAAGGATCAAAGAGCATCTTCCAAATGAAATGATGATGGTCAAAGTGTCAACAAGGTCAACAAGTCAAGATGGGTCAAATGGTCAACAACCATAACCATGCACAATTATTAAACTAACATCAATTAACCATAATACACACATAATCATTAGGGTTAATAAAATGACAATAGTCATTAACCCTAATCAAAGTCCTCTCCCTCTGTCTCAAGCAACTGTGCATACGCACCCGTATTCGTGATCCGAGGAACACGAATACAATGAGAAAAACCAATCCCAAATCATATACTAGGATCCGGCTTAAACCAAAGCCCGCTAGTATAAGCTGTCCGGACAGCAAGCGTGCACAAGTGCGCGGATGTGAACGAACCCTGTCGCAAAACCATGCGACCTCTACTCATTTTGCCTAAAGACGAATAGCTCTCTGTGTGGGACTCTAAAGACTCGACACTACGCTGGCAGTGGGTTTAACCACAGACCGCAAGCGGCACTAGCTGTACGTAACGGTCCCCAGGTAGATGTCGATAAGAAGACTGACGAGGTAAACCCCATCTGAACTCCTACTGAGCCTGTATGTGACAATCTCTATACAGTCCGGTCTGTTCGTCTGATACATCGCATGGCGGGCCTAGGGGGCGGTGAACGTCAGTCCCCTAATAGCGGTACAAGTCATATCGGAGTGTAGCCCAGAACACCCTGAGATAACACTGGAAACCTACCAGTATATCTCGCTTGCCCTGGCCAGGGACTACTCGTGTAATGGGTCTCCTGGACACAGCGCGATGTTAACCCCCAATACCGGGAGAGACGAATCCTGTCTAACCGTCACTGCCTCCAAGTGCTTCGGGACTGCCCCCAAAAACTACCTGTTTGCACGACTCTTTTGAGCCGTGGTAGGGTAGTAATCAAAGTGCAGTGGGAACACACTCGAGGCGAAGTGACAGTGTCAAGTCAGCGGACTAAGCTGTACTCATGTCACCTGGGAACTGATAACTGACGATAGGTATAATACCAACCAACAGTTCCCGATGAGTCCTGTCCAGTGTACTCGTAACCTAACGAGCACCCGCATACTATCTCAAGTATGATGTACTGACGGCTGTGGGACAGACCGTCTCCCACGCTGGGATGAGAAGCGCATACGCTAGTCTACTCCGGAGTATCGATGCCCTGTCTCGATAGTCCAACGACTAGGGACCTGTATAAGGATGTGCTTATAGATCACCCAGCTCCCACGAGTGTGAGCGCCATCACAACGCTGGTAATCAAGCAAAGATCCTAAGGGCTCTACTAATATGTATATCAGCGATATGCTAAAAGAAACACATGCACATATTAAAGCAGAGACAAACCAAGTAGCATACTACCATTTCGAGCAAGATTGTATATACAACTGTGAATATCCCAAGCTTCCATCAAGTAATATACAAACTAGTATGATACAGTAATGGTCTCTAGGGCATATACACTAATAATCTCCCACTTGCACTAAGGCCATGTACTGGCGTATCGAAGACCTATCATCTCGATCAGCCGCTCGAACTGAGTCTGGGGCAAGGCCTTGGTGAATGGATCTGCTGTGTTATCTTCTGAAGCAACCCTCCGAACCTCGATCTCCTGGCGATCCACGTTCTCCCTGATCAGGTGATACCGCCTCAAGATGTGTCTGGATTTCTGATGGGACCTGGGTTCCTTCGCTAAAGATATAGCCCCGTTGTTGTCGCAATACAGAGGTATTGGGTCAACAATGGACGGAACCACCTGAAGTTCTCTCAAGAACTTCCTCATCCAGACAGCTTCTTTTGCGGCATCAGATGCAGCGATGTATTCCGCTTCCATAGTCGAGTCAGCAACGGTTTCCTGTTTGGAGCTTTTCCAACACACCGCCCCTCCATTGAGGGTAAAGACAAAACCCGACATGGACTTGGAATCATCCTTGTCACTCTAGAAGCTGGAGTCAGCAAAGGCCTCAATCTGGAGGTCTTTTCCGCCATACACCAAGAACATCTCCTTAGTCCTTCTCAGGTACTTGAGAATGTTCTTTACTGCTATCCAATGTTTCTCCCCAGGGTTTGACTGATACCTGCTTACCACACTCAGTGCATAAGCCACATCCGGTCTGGTATACAACATCGCATACATTATAGAGCCTACCGCAGAAGCGTAGGGTATAATAGACATGCGATCCCTCTCCAAATCAATCTTGGGAGACATCTCTTTGGAGAGGGTGATCCCGTGACAAGCCGGTAGATTACCGCGCTTGGAATCTTCCATACTGAATCTCTTCAGTATGGTGTCGATGTACCTGGACTGTGAAAGTCCTAATAACCTCTTGGATCTGTCACGGTAGATCCGGATACCCAGAATGTATGAGGCATCACCCAGGTCTTTTATGGAGAACCTGTGTGACAAGAACCCCTTGACAGATTGTAGCATAGGAATGTCATTTCCTATTAAGAGAATGTCATCCACGTACAAAACGAGGAATACTACAGTTCTCGCTACAAATCTACAATAGATGCATGGTTCATCTGGATTTTTGATAAAGCCAAATTCCTTGACTGTCTCATCAAAACAGATGTTCCAACTCCGCGATGCCTGCTTTAGTCCATAAATGGACTTAAGCAACTTGCACACCTTTCCGCTGCTCCCACTCTAAATGAAATCCTCTGGCTGGTCCATATAGACACACTCCTCTAAATGTCCATTTAGAAAAGCTGTCTTTACGTCCATCTGCCAAATCTCATAATCGTGGAAGGCAGCAATGGTAAGAAGGATCCGAATGGATTTCAGCATAGCTACTGGAGAAAAGGTTTCGTCATAGTCCAAACCAGGTCGCTGACGAAAACCCTTTGCTACTAGTCTAGCTTTATAGGTCTCAACCTGTCCATCTACACCAATCTTCCTTTTGAAGATCCACTTGCATCCTACGGGTTTTACCCCATTTGGAGCAATGTCCAACGTCTATACTTTATTGGTGTACATGGACTCCATTTCGGTCCGCATTGCACCCATCCATTTTACCGAGTCGACGCTCTGAATGGCTTGCTGGAAGCTAGTAGGCTCATCAAATTCTATGATGCAATCCTCTCTATCCCCGTCAATAAGAAAACCGTAGTATCTCTCGGGCGGATGAGAATGCCTACTACTCCTGCGGAGTGGCATGGGAATGTCCTGATCTTTCGAACCCTCTGGTTCTACTAAGCTTTCAGTAATAGCTCGTGGTTCTGGAATTTCTTCCAGTTCTATTGCGCTCCCACTTAATTCTTTTTCTATGAACTGGTGTTCTAGAAAGTGGGCATGGCGAGAAACAAACACCTTTTGTTCCTCTTCGCAATAGAAGAAATATCCCTTGGAGTTCTTTGGATATCCCACAAACTTGCACTGTACTGAGCGTGCCTCGAGCTTGTCCGCATGCTGCTTTTTTTACAAAAGCTGGACATCCCCATATCTTAATGTGATTAAGATAGGGTCTCTTCCCACACCACATCTGATATGGTGTAGTAGGTACAGTCTTAGTTGGAACTCGGTTCAAAAGGTATGCAGCTGATTCTAGCGCATATCCCCAGAACGATCGCGGTAACTCAGCGTTACTCATCATGGACCGTACCATATCCAATAGGGTTCGGTTCTGTCTCTCCGATACACCGTTATGTTGCGGAGTGTATGGAGGAGTAAGCTGAGAGAGAATTCCATTCTCTTTTAAGTAACCCAGGAACTCGGCACTCAAGTATTCACCACCTCGATCAGATCTCAGTGCCTTGATACTTTTGCCTGTTTGTTTTTCTACTTCAATCTTATATTCCTGGAATTTTTCAAAAGCCTCGGATTTATGTTTCATTAAGAAGACATAACCGTATCTTGAAAAGTCATCCGTAAAAGTGATGAAGTAAGAATAACCGCTTCGCGCATGTGTAGACATTGGACCGCACACGTCGCTGTGTACGAGTCCCAAGAGCTCGCTCGCTCTTACTCCGTGTCCAGTGAACGGAGTCTTTGTCATCTTTCCTTTGAGACAGGATTGATAAGTTGCATACGATTGATATTCGAACGGATCCAAATATCCTTCTGTATGTAACTTAGTCAACCTTCTCTCATTGATGTGACCCAGTCTACAATGCCATAATAAAGTTTTATTGATTTCTGGAGACTTTCTTTTGTGTGTATTCTGGACATTGAAAATCTGTGGTTGGTTTAATACGTATATACCGTTGTTCAATGTACCTGACCCAATCAAAACTTGATTAAGGTGAATGTTCACTACATTACTTACAAATGCAAATTCATAACCTTCTTTAGATAATAAAGATACAAAAATGATATTACAGGTTGCATTTGGTACATAATAACAACTACGCAAAACCAAAAAGTGTTCATCCGACAATCCCAGGTGATAGTCCCCCACGGCCTCAGCATCCATGCTAGCACCGTTTGCAACTCTGAGGGTCATGTCACCTGCCTTCAAAACTCTATGCTTTCTCAACGCCTGCAAAGAATTACAGATATGAGATCCTGATCCGGTATCCAATACACAGGATGTAGAGTTTATTGATAGACAGTTTTCAATAACATACACACCTGAAGCTGAAGCTGCAACTCGCTTCAAATCCTGTGTTCTGGCCTTCCAAGCCTTGCAATCCTGTTTCCAGTGACCACTTTTGTGACAATAGAAGCATTCTTCCTTTCCCACCAGCTTTCCCGCTATCTTTGTTGCTTTTCCTTTTCCCTTCGTATCCACTTTACCGACACCGCCTCTTGGTTTGGCGGGGGCTTTCTTCTTCTTGCCCTTGGCTTTCGCCCTGGACCTAGAAGAGGAAGATCCTCCTACAAACAAAGTGGATGTCTCCCCACCTTTCTGTAGGGTGCCCTCAGCACTCCTCAACATGTTCAGAAGTTCAGAAAGTTCAACCTCCTTTCCTTGCATGTTGAAGTTAAGAATAAACTGGGCGTAAGTGGAAGGAAGGGACTGGAGAATCAAATCAGTATAGAGTTCATTCTCCAACGTAGTCCCAAGGTCCGCGAGCTCCTTTATGTAGCCAATCATCTTAAGCACGTGTTCCGCTACCGATGATCCGACGGCCAACCTTGCCGAAAACAACTTCTTCGACACTTCGTATCTGGCGATACGAGACTGCTCTCCATACAGTTCTTTTGTATGAAGAAATATGGACTCTAGGTCCATATTCTCGTGCCTCCTCTGATGTTCGTTGTCCATCGAGGCTAGTACGAGGCATCTGGCCTTCGCGCAATCTATTTCCCAGGTCTTGTAGATTTCCCTATCTACGACACTGGTTTTGGGATCTGGGACAGGGGGAGCTTTGGTGGTAAGGACATACCCCAACTTATCGTAAGTGATTGCCATCTTGACATTCCTGAGCCAATCTTTGTAGTTCGGCCCTGTCAATATGTTTTTATCTAGTAATAACTTAAGTCCGGTCATGTTGAATGGTCGCTGCAATTAGGAGAGAGAAAAGAAACACTTTAGCATGATGCTCTTGCAAGTTTAGAGTGGTTTTTAATTTGTCTAAACTGGATGGCTCCCACTGTCTCTCGAATCCCTTCTCAAACCGTAAAGAAAGGATTAGTCAGGATCAATCTCACCGTACAATACTTGCTTAACCGTTCAGCCAGGCCAGTGTTGGTACTTCGAGGGAGGTTTTCCAACGCTTTCGCGAAGTTCCTTAATTAAGTAACCTCTTTTCCCTTGGGGCGTAGCCCCGCTAACACCTTTCTAGACACCTACTAAGTTTATAGCATTGATCGTTAAGTGAGAGTTTTCCCGAGGAGTAGCATATACTCACAGTAGGATCGGGATCCAAATATCATCGCGTGATAAAACCGAAGGAATCCTACCAGAATTATCACACTCCAAATGGTATGCAGCGGTAGCAAGTTTCAGCACTTATGAACTCCCGATGTGGATTTCTGCCCCATGCTCTTATGACCTTGACTTTGGCCAAAATATCATAAGTCACATGTCAAGTTCTACCCGTCATTCTCTTGGTTAATTTGGACCCACCCGTACCTACCGTTGACTTTGGCCAAAATGGCAGCACGACTGTCCCAAACTAACGCATCTATCTATGCTGCACATGAATACCCAATAGCTTCCAATCACTATGCCTTGACTTTGGCCAAAATACATAGCTTGAATACTTTTGACCATTCATGTGGAATGACGGAGGGCTATGAATGGTTTTGGCGAAACCGTGAACGTAGTGAACTTGATATAATCGATGGAACGAGATAGCTTTTAAAAGGAGTGGTTCAAGCTCCGCGTTTAAAAGTTTAGTTTTGAAAAGAACCGAGTGGTTTTCAAAGTGTTCCAATCGACTTTTACATGGTTTATTTTCTTGCATTAGTTCTTTTAATGCGTCCCATCATTTAATCCTACCATTGCAGAAAACAACCAAAATATGACGTACGCTTATGCCATTCGCATTCGCCACAGGGCCCCGTCATCACCCGTTAGGTTACTTAACTAACGACAGAGCGGGGGCTGGGCTAGCGCGGCTGTAAAACATAAGCAACGCCTAAATAGTTATCATATATAAATATATAGCAATGATAGACATTACAGATCACAGATGAATACATTGGATATACTAGGAATCCGCAATCCGTTCGAGCCTGCAACGAAAAGCGGATTACACGGTCGCGGTGAATAGCCAATACCCTACCCAAGACCCCTACGGGTGCGGCAAACTACCCGCCAAGTACCCGAAGCGAAGCAACCTCCCTCACCACCGTGAGTAGGCCACTCGGCACTTCGAGATACCCGGTAGTTTGTGCACCCCCTCCATGGGTCTATCCTAGGAGCAAAAATAGTAAAAAGAATTATACAATGACGGCTACAACCCCGATCCGGTTGTGCGGCCAAACAAATAATAATATTACATCAATTTACATATTACAATGAATGAAAGAAAAAGAAACACTCATCTCACATCCACCCCGGCTATTCATCCGCGACAATCCAACCTATTCATATACACATACCATCATCAATCACAGATCACAGATATGTATAACCCCGACTAATCGATATATAGCGATTAGCCGACGTTCAATACATATAAACATCACAGATATAACCTTTTAGTCAAAGTGTATTGAAGTTCGGAAAAAAATACGGATTTATAAGCCCCCAAAAACAAATTTCTATTCTGGAAAATCTGAGCACATATAAACCATCTTAAAAATCCTAAAACCAAGCCAGAAATACACTGCACCAAACTCGACCCAGTGAAGAGCCAAGACGGCCGCGGTTGCGCGGCAATAGCTTGCTATTGCCGTGGAACCGCGGCTCTTTGGTCGAATCACTTGATCGTTTTTGGTGGTTTTCTTTACAAAACCCTGAGATGATTTTTGGAGTATGACAAATTTTATTTTGAACAGAAAAAAATTTAACAGAAACTTAGGGTTTTGAAAACTCGGTTTTTCGATTTTTTTGATTCGAACTTCGATACACTCTACTATCTAGCTAGTTAATGTTTAGTTAGGCTCTGATACCACTGTAAGTCCACGTTGCCCACCCCGGTACTTGCGGGGAGGCGGAAAACGGAATAAAAATCGAATTTTTATGAGCTTAGGCAACATGGACTACACTATGAAGGATCTTTGCTAAACAAAAACAAGCTAAAGCTAACTAGAAACTAGCTAAGTGTTAGAAAGGTTATACCTAGGTCTTTATGTCCTTCTCTCCTTGCTCCTTGGAGTAGTGGAAAGAGGTCACCTTTGTCGTCTTCTCACGTCGAAGAAAGATCTACCCGAAAGCCTCAACCTTTGGCTTCAACTCCAAGCTAGAAGTAACTAGGGTGCAAGAAGTGCTAATCCTTGAACCCTAGATGAGAGTAGAGATTATCAAGAAAGGGTTTTTCTCAAGCTCAAGTGTTTCTCATCACATGAGAGGGGAGAGCTTGAGGGAGAGGAAGAACAAGAGAGAGAAAGGAAATGATAGAATGAGAATAAAATAAACCATTCTCACATATATGTGTGAATTATTGTAATTAGATAATTAGCTAGATAATTGTCATGGTTAATCAAGACATGACCATTATCATTTCATTTTTAATGCAAATTGCAAGGATCAAAGAGCATCTTCCAAATGAAATGATGATGGTCAAAGTGTTAACAAGGTCAACAAGTCAAGATGGGTTAAATGGTCAACAACCATAACCATGCACAATTATTAAACTAACATCAATTAACCATAATACACACATAATCATTAGGGTTAATAAAATGACAATAGTCATTAACCCTAATCAAAGTCCTCTCCCTCTGCCTCAAGCAACTGTGCATACGCACCCGTATTCGTGATCCGAGGAACACGAATACAATGAGAAAAACCAATCCCAAATCATATACTAGGATCCAGCTTAAACCAAAGCCCGCTAGTATAAGCTGTCCGTACAGCAAGCGTGCACAAGTGCGCGGATGTGAACGAACCCTGTCGCAAAACCATGCGACCTCTACTCATTTTGCCTAAAGGCGAATAGCTCTCTGTGTGGGACTCTAAAGACTCGACACTACGCTGGCAGTGGGTTTAACCACAGACCGCAAGCGGCACTAGCTGTACGTAACGGTCCCCAGGTAGATGTCGATAAGAAGACTGACGAGGTAAACCCCATCTGAACTCCTACTGAGCCTGTATGTGACAATCTCCGTACAGTCCGGTCTGTTCGTCTGATACATCGCATGGCGGGCCTAGGGGGGTGGTGAACGTCAGTCCCCTAATAGTGGTACAAGTCGTGTCGGAGTGTAGCCCAGAACACCCTGAGATAACACTGGAAACCTACCAGTATATCTCGCTTGCCCTGGCCAGGGACTACTCGTGTAATGGGTCTCCTGGACACAGCGCGATGTCAACCCCCAATACCGGGAGAGACGAATCCTGTCTAACCGTCACTGCCTCCAAGTGCTTAGGGACTACACCCAAAAACTACCTGTTTGCACGACTCCTTTGAGCCGTGGTAGGGTAGTAATCAAAGTGCAGTGGGAACACACTCGAGGCGAAGTGACAGTGTCAAGTCAGCGGACTAAGCTGTACTCATGTCACCTGGAAACTGATAACTGACGATAGGTATAATACCAACCAACAGTTCCCGACGAGTCCTGTCCAGTGTACTCGTAACCTAACGAGCACCCGCATACTATCTCAAGTACGACGTACTGACAGCTGTGGGACAGACCGTCTCCCATGCTGGGATGAGAAGCGCATACGCTAGTCTACTCCGGAGTATCGATGCCCTGTCTCGATAGTACAACGACTAGGGACCTGTATAAGGATGTGCTTATAGATCATCCAGCTCCCACGAGTGTGAGCGCCATCACAACGCTGGTAATCAAGCAAAGATCCTAAGGGCTCTACTAATATGTATATCAGCGATATGCTAAAAGAAACACATGCACATATTAAAGCAGAGACAAACCAAGTAGCATACTACCATTTCGAGCAAGATTGTATATACAACTGTGAATATCCCAAGCTTCCATCAAGTAATATACAAACTAGTATGATACAGTAATGGCCTCTAGGGCATATACACTAACACAACCCTGACTTGGTTGTGCGGCCATACAAATAATATTACATAAATTTACAAATTTTACATGAATTAAAGAAAAAGAAACTCTCATCTCACATCCACCCCGGCTATTCATCCGCGACAATCCACCGAGTTCATATCCACAAACCATCAACATTACAGATCACAGATATGTATAACTCCTACTAATCGACATATAGCGATTAGCAGACGTTCAATACATATATCACATCACAGATAATATCCATTAGCCAAAGTCTACGGAATATCGATCAAAAATACGGATTTGTAACCACCCGAAAAATCAATTTGTACTCTGGAAAATCTGGGCAGAAACAACATGTACTAAAAATCCCAAAACAGCCCAAATAGAACACTGCAGCAAAATAGAGCTGCGGCCGAGTCAACTCGGCCGCGGATCCGGGCCAAACCCATGGTTTGGCCGCGGTTCCGCGGTGAGTTGGCCGAGTCAGCAGCTCATTTTTGCTGTGTGTTTTATAAAAACCCTGAGACGATTTTTCATGTAAAATTAATTTTTGAACAGTATAAAAAATCGACAGAAACTTGGGTTTTTCCGGACGTGTTTTGCAACTTTTTTCCGATCGATATTCTAAACACTTTACTAACTTTCTAGTTTATGTTTAGCTATGCTCTGATACCACTGTAAGTCCACGTTGCTCACCCCGGTTCTTACGGGGAGGCAGAAACGGCGAAAAACAATTATTTAGTGCAAAGGCAACATGGACTTAAAATCCGGATCTTTGCTAAACTAGAAACTCGCAAACTACTAGAGGCGTTAACTACTATGCCGTAGAAATTATACCTCACGACACCGGTCCTTTGGGTCTTCATTCCGCTGTCCTACTCGTCCGTCCTTGCTCCGAGGGTCGATCCGGACCTTGGTTACCTCCGCGGCCTTCTTGAGTCGAAGACGATCCACCCGAGAGTTGTACACCGAGCTCCACCTCGAGCCGAGACAACTAGGGCAACGAGATCGCTAGTCTAGATGCCCAGGTTGTGTAGGAGAGATATATGGAAGTGTTTGTCTTTGTGGGATCTTTTTCTCTCAACACATGAGATCAAAAGAAGAAATCAAGAGGAGGAAGAAGGAAGAGCTAGCAACCATGAGAGCTTTTCTTTTCTTCTCATAAGAACAAGAGAGAGAATGAGAAATGAATTATAAGCTAAAGAAATGAACCATGGTTGCAATAATGCAAAACTATCATCATTACCAATCCTTTCATGATAAAGTTGATGGCTACTAATTGAATTGACCATTTTCATAATCCATAAAAGAAAAAGATAACCAAAGAATACTTTAGACCTTTCAAGAAGATCCTAGTCAACTTTGGTCAAACGGTCAACAAAGTCAAGATGGTCAAATGGTCAAAGCAATTAGCCATAACATAATTATCAATAAAAGAATTAGTAAATAATGTCCCCGGCTCATAATGGTTTTAACCGAACCAACTGCCAAAACCCTAATGAGGCACCTCCTCCTTCTCCGCTCTGCAAAACTGTGCATACACACCCGCATCCGCATTCCGTAGAATGCGAATGCACAGAAGACAAAACAAATCCATCCGTGCAATACTAGGATCCGGCTTAAACCAAAGCCCACTAGTATTGCCTACCCGAACAGCATACGCACACAAGTGCACGTAAGTGATCGCAGCCCTGCCGTAAAACCATACGGCCTCTACACGTTTTGCTCAATGCAGGGAAACTCTCTGTATGGACTCTAAAGACTCGACACTACACTGGCAGTGGGTTTAACCACAGACCGCAAGCGGCACTAACTATACGTAACGGTCCCCAGGTAGATGTCGATAAGAAGGCCGATGAGGTAAACCCATCCGAACTCCTACTGAGCCTGTATGTGACAATCTCCGTACAGTCCGGTCTGTTTGTCTGATACATTGCATGGCGGGCCTAGGGGGTGGCGAACGTCAGTCCCCTAATAGCGGTACAAGTCGTGTCGGAGTGTAGCCCAGAACACCCTGAGATATCACTGGAAACCTACCAGTATATATCGCTTGCCCTAGCCAGGGACTACTCGAGTAATGGATCTCCTAGACACAGCGCAATGTCAACCCCCAATACCGGGAGAGACGAATCCTGTCTAACCGTCACTGCCTCCAAGTGCTTCGGGACTGCACCCAACTACTACCTGTTTGCACGACTCCTTTGAGCCGTGGTAGGGTAGTAATCTAAGTACAGTGGGAACACACTCGAGGTGAAGTAAGAGTGTCAAGTCAGCAGACTAAGCTGTACTCATGTCACCTGGGAACTGATAACTGACGATAGGTATAATACCATCCATCAGTTCCCGACGAGTCCTGTCCAGTGTACTCGTAACCTAACGAGCACCCGCATACTATCTCCAGTACGACGTACTGAAGGCTATGGGACAGACCACCTCCCGAGCTGGGATGAGAAGCGTATACGCTAGTCTACTCCGGAGTATCGATGCCCTGTCTCGATAGTCCTACGACTAGGGACCTGTATAAGGATGTGCTTATAGATTACCCAGCCCCCACAAGTATGACTGCCATCACAACGCTGGTAATCAAGCAAAGATCCTAAAGGCTCTACTAATATGTATAAGCGATATGCTAAAAGAAACACATGCACATATTGAAGTAGAAACAAACCAAGTAGCATACTACTATTTTGAGCAAGATTGTCTATACAACTGTGAATATCCCAAGCTTCCATTAAGTAATATACAAGCTAGTATGATACAGTAATGGCCTCTAGGGCATATACACTAACAATATACGTGGGAGCTGGGGTCTATAAGCACATCCTTAAAAGGTCCCTAGTCGAGGGAGTTTCGAGACAGGGCATCGTTACTCCAGAGTAGACTAGTGTATACAGTCGAGACCCCGACGAGGGGCGGTGGCCGGTCTCACAAGCCACTGGTGTCAGTTGGTTCACCTAAGATGTATACAGGTGCTCATTGGGTAATGAGTACACCGGACATGACTCACAGGGAACATGCTAGTTGGTCTTATACCTGACGTCAGATAGCAGTTCCTTGGTGACATGTGTACAAGTTAGTTCATCGACCTGAGATTGTCATTTGTCTCGTGTGAGTTCCCACTGTACTTTGATTACTACTTTACCACGCTCAAAGGAGTTATGCAAACAGGTTTTAGTTGGGTACAGTCCCGAGCCATATGGAGGCAGTGAGCGGATCTTCAGGGGTTCGTCTCTTCCGGTATTGGGGGTGAGGTCACGCTGTGTCTAGGAGAGCCATTACACGAAGTCCTTGGCCAAGGCAGAAGATTTACTGGTAGGTATTCTAGTAGTATCTCAGGGTGTTCTGGGCTACACTCTGACACGACTTGTACCGCTTTTGGGGTCTGACTTTTACCAACCCCCTAGGCCCGCCATGCGATGCTCATAGACGAACGGACTGGACTGTACGGATATTGTCACTGACAGGCACAGTAGGATGTCAGGATGAGTTCGCTCATCGATGTCCCTTTCGGTCAATACATGGTAGCTCGTTACGTATGGCTAATACCTCTGACGTGCTAGTGGTTAAATCCACAGCCAAGGGATTGACGAGTCTTTAGAGTCCCCCACAGACCGTTTCTCAAGTTTCAGGCGAAACGCTGTAGAGGCCGTATGAAGATATGGCAGGGTTCGATCATATACGTGTGGTATTGCACGGATCATGATCGGACGGTTAATACTAGCGGGCTTTGGTTTAAGCCGAATCCTAGTATTGTACAGTGTAGATTTTGTCCCATTGCATTTGTATTCAGTGGGAATACAAATGCGGGTATGTATATACAGTCGCAGGGTTTTTCTGTAATTTATTACGGGATCAGTTTTCTGAAGTTGCCAGTTTGTATTTCCGTTTCGGCCATTTTTCCTTTGTTCTTTCTTTGGCTGAAAAATTGGGTGGGGGGGAGATTATTTGCAATTGTGCATGGGGAAGACTTTTAGTGGCATATGGTTGCTTCATGATTGGGCACCATCCCTTGACTTCTTTATTCATCATGGCTTGACTTGTGCTTGATTTGAGAGATGATTGTTTTTGCTTTTTGGACTTTGTTGTTATGATATTCCATCATCATCACCTTTTCTCTTTCTTGCATGATTATTCATCCATTCCCTCCCTCTTGACTTCGCTCTCTTTCATTCTCCAATCAAGGGGCCGGCCACACTTGTGGGGTTGACACAATTTTGGTGGTGTGGCATTTTTGTTTCTCATTTGTTTTGCAAATGCTCTCTAGTTCATCTCCATATCTCATTCCTCCACCCAAATGGCAACCTCAATGACCCCTAGAGACAAATGGATTCTACACTTTGCCTACAGCATCCTTGGGCACGTCGACTCGCCAACTTCGTGCTCGAGTTGCCTCGGTCCAGTGGTGGGAGCCCGTAAAAGAACCCGGTGATGTGGTGCCCTTCCGACGAGGAGATGAAGACTGGAGATTCCGCGAGGAGATCGGGACGACGACGAGAAGACCGGAGGACACGGATCGCTCGGTATATCTTTCTTCCCTTTCTTTAGTTTGCTAGTATTATGTTAATGGCCCGATCCGGGTTTCAAAGTACGCGGTAGCGCCGGTTCTAGTTATAGAAAAGTTTTGATTCCTCATTTTGGCCTCGTTCAGACGGCCGGGGCGCTGCCGTGCACTTACACTGGTATCAGAGCCACGCCATTAACCTAGTCTAGTTTGCTCTAGCGTGTTTAAAACTTCGATCGAACAAATTTCCAAAAACCTCGATTTCAATTTGACAGTTTCTGTCGATTTTCAGTTGTGCTCGAAAAATTATTTGGTACATTGCATAAATATGTGCAGGCAATTTTATGAAAACCGAGAAAATTTGGCATGCTGATTTTACTGTAGAGCGGCGGATCCGCCGCAAAAACCACGTTTTGGCCGCGGATCCGCCGCCGTTCTATTTCCTCAGTGTACCAAATTTCTTCATTAAGTCTCTGACTTGGAATTGGGGTTTATGGTATATTCAGTTTGGGCCCAGATTTTTTAAGTACTGGGTATTGTGCTTGGGGCCCACTTCGGGAAATTTAGTCGATCGAAAATTTTAAACATGTTAGTTCACAGTATTTACATTATATCTGCGACCGTGAAAGTCATTTGATCGGTAAATCCTGTCTAACTGCTATAGCCCTTTTAGACGGATTTGCGAACGTGACATTCACGTTGATGTTCTGTGTTGTGCTGTGATATTGCGGATTGGTCGTGGGGATAGCCTGGATGCAATGGTAGTACAGTTTGGTTGTATATGTACATTTGATATTGCGGGGCGAGTGTCCGACATGTGGACTGCCGTCACTTCCTGTTTGTATATTATTCTTTTGGGGCACGACCGGGCTGAGGTCGATGTACCCGTTGTATGTATATTTTACTTTCTGTACTAGGATTACCCAGCGGAGGCGTGCACGGATAGCCGGGTTCTAGAGGGCAACGGGCCCGTATCTTATGGCGTTGAGACGGAGGGGGCTTTACTCTAGAATTGACGGGCCATTCGCCGCACTCGTAGGGGGTATAGGTTGACCCAAGGAGGGGTGCCCATGTTACCGGATTCCGTGAAGTGCTGGGTAGCCCATTCACGTTGCTGAAGGGGGCTGCCCCGCTTCAGGTTTTGGCGGGTAACTTGCCGCGCCCGTAGGGGTCTAGGATTTCATTGCACAAGCTATCTACACGACCAGGGGAACGTCAGGTTTCAGTAGCGGCTCTATGAAACCCGGGGATCCCAGATATCTGTATTGTTCTGTGATGCTTATTACATTTCTGTGATGTTGCATTTTATCACGCCTTGAGCGAATATTATATATTGAAATATATACTAGTAGATGTTGTATATGTTTTGCATCCACGCTAGTCCAATCCCTGCTCTGTCGTTAGTTAAGTAACCTAACGGGTAATGATGGGACCCAGTGGCGAATGCGGATGGCATATACGTACATCATTATTTTCGTTCTTTATTGGTGTGATCAATTGACGGGACTGCATTGATTCGGATCAATGCAAGCTAAACAAACCTATTCTGATGTTGTTGGAACATTTTTTCAAAAAGCTGTTATTGCAAGGGCGTTCTCTTTTGTTTTGCACAGTGGTATTCGGTTATGAATATCCAGCACCTCAGTCGACGAGGCAAGGGCCGAGATCGCTTCACCGGGAGTGACCCCTTGGACAGAAGTTTGCGTCAGGGCAATAACTTCTCTATAGCCGATTACTTTTGCTTTGCATCATGGTATTCAGTTGGAATATCCTGCACCTCATTCTACGGGGAAAGAGCCGAGATCCCTTCACCGGGAGTGACCTCTTTAGCAAAGGTTTTCGTCACTATATTTTTATAAAGCTATCCGGTTCCTTCAACAATATCAAGTTCATTACGTTAAAGGTTTTTCGCCAAAAACCATTCGTAGCCCTCCGTCATTTCATATGGATAGTCAATAGTATTCAAGCTGTGTTTGTTGGCCAAAGTCAAGGCACAGTGATTGGTAGCTATTGGATATTCATGTGTAGCATAGATAGATGCGTTGGTTTGGGACAGTTATACTGCCTTGTTGGCCAAAGTCAAGGGTAGGTACGGGTGGGTTCAAATTAACCTGGAGAATGACGGGTACAACTTGACATGTGACTTATGATTTGTTGGCCAAAGTCAAGGTCATAAGAGCATGGGGTAAAAATCACATCGGGAGTTTCTAAAGAAACTGAAACTTGCCAGATATGCGCATACCTTCTGGAGTGTGATAGCGTGAGTGGATTCCATCACGTTAGCATGCGATGATAGTTGGATCCTGATTCCCACTGATTAGTTGGTTTACTCCTCGGGTAATCCCGACTAATTCTTCTTTCAGGTTTGGAGGAGAATTTGACGTTACAGTGGGATGTTTCCTGATTAAATAAAGTGATAAACATTCTGATCTAGGTTAGAGTGCACGCTGAGTGTTTTTTCTCTCTCTCTTTGGCAGCGACCATGACCCGACCCTTGACTATGACTCAGTGACCAAAATTAACCGAACCATCTTAAACACTGGCTTTTGGATTGTCAGAGTTGCATACCTCATTGCCACTCCTACTTTTACCCTTTTCTCCAGGACACCCCGTATTACTACGAACGTCCACTTCCATTGGATAAAACCATCGTATGGTTATATACGAACTCGAAGGAATTTATTCGAGGATGGTTTCCGGTTCTGGAGAAAACGGATAGGACTATTCAGTTGTCTTTTCCTTTTACCTTCTCTCAGGTTGTGAGTGCTCCTTGGATTAGGACAGTACACCTATTACGCAAATTGGATAGTCTTCTTCCAAACCATAGGCAGGTGCCGACCGGTAGGGAATGAAGAAAACCATTTAGCCTAAAAGGTGTACAGAAGGTATTAAGTAAAGACATATCAAGGGATTAGTAAGAGGGCAAAGTAAATTGCGACTGCTATTCACGACCAAACCAAATATTTCTTCGCCAATCCTACATCACCTTTGAATTTCTCCAGAACACTCCGTATCACTACGAAGATCCACAGTTTATTTGGATACTCCATCGTATGGTTATATACGAACTCGAAAGGAACTTCTTCCAGTTCGGGGATAGATTCTGATTCAGGAGAAATAGGAATAAGGTTTATTCAGTTGTCTTTTATCTTCACCTTCTCTCGCATTGCGAGTGCTCTTAGGATTAGGACAGTACACCTATTACGCTTATTGGATAGTCTTCTTCCAAACCATAGGCTGGTGCCGAACGGTAGGGAAGGAAGAAAACCATTTAAGCCTAAAAGGGTATACAGAAGGTAATGACTAAAGACATATGAAGGGATTTGGAGAAATGGCAAATAAGTATACGGTTACAGTTGTGAATCTGATAATGGAAGAGGCAATTCTAGGAATACCCGGATACCCCATCGAAACATTTCAATGTTTCAGTTTCACTGTGTACTGTTAAAAGAAAACTGATTTCCTAATTAGACACTTGCTCCAGGGTATGTATTTACCAGGTATGATTCTCACATCTATATGGTTTTACAGATGATGAGTGGGAGTAAGTTATTGGGAATTGGGTGATTCTCCTCATTATATCGGGATTCGTTGTAATTGGTGATATTTGAGGAAATCGCCTGGGTTGTTTGCCGGACGGCAAATATTTGGTTTTGAATATCCGTTGTTATGCACCAATTTTAAATTGATATATCTATACGTCTATTTTTATAGAGTGAGATATACCTTTTTGAAATTATGTCCATGACATTTACCTATATCAGTTGATGGTTAGGTAAGGAGCATTAAACAGCGGTGTAATTCTTCTTAACCATAAGTACAGTTTTCAACCTATGACGCACAGGGTTTGAGTTATTAGACTCAAGAGACTTATACAGAGTATTGTTTGTTGTCCAGTGTCCATTAAGACAGAGGGGTTGGTCCTCGTACTATATTCGGTTTACTAATGACTTCTCTAGTTTTAGATAAGTGTTTCGTAGAAACGCAAGGTCCGATGTTTTGAGAAGTTATAGGTATATGAATAAAGTAGAGAACCAGGTATTGCAAGTATCAGGATTCTTAAAGGTGATCGAAGATGTAGATACTTATGTATAGTATTCATTTGATAGTATTGGATATTGAGAGAACTTGTTTCACTTTTAGGTTACTCATATCTGGATAGGATTCCTAAGTTGAGTAACGCTGATCGGCCTCCTTCCATTTAGTTGACATGCACTGGAGACAGCTGCATGATTTGAATCTGGTTCAATTAAATCAGTGCCTCTGTTTCTGTATTGGATATAGAAGAGTTCATATCTTGACATTGTTAAGGTACGGGGAATTGTCTAGCTTATGCTTAAAACCAGACACTGAACAACTCAAGGCACGTTTCTGTAATGGCTGTTTATGGGTTGACCCAGGCTATGACGAGGGTTGACATTCTACCATCTGGAAGATCAATAGTGATATTGTTCTTGACTCGCCACAGTTTTAACAAAAATGGAATTTTTTAGAAAACAGTAGTGGGAGTATGGTAGAACTGGAAGTGATTCCAGAACCGCAAATGATTACGGAAAATTTGATGAAGAACCTAAAGATTTAATCTGATTTGATATTCCGTTGGCTACTCCGCAGATATGGTGGGTAACCTCAGGCACCCGAGAGGTACTCCGGTAGCCTCAAGGACGGTTACAGGGAGGTTCTTGTTTACCCAAACTTGCCATTGCTGTTGTTTCAGACTGTGAGACCTGGCAGGAGGATGAGTATAACATCGTTCTAAACTGGCTTTACAAGTGTACGTCTATATGACTCTGCCAGAGGGTTGTCGTAGTCAGTGGGAGCAGCGGAAGCATTGGTGGACAAGTAGCTTATGTCTATGGACTAAAGCAGATATAGCGGAGATAGATCATCTATTTCTGATGTAACAGTCACAGGTTTGACTTCATCAGAATAAGGGATGGATCTGTTGAGAAGGTAGTATGGTGTGATGTCCTGGTATTTGGATGACATACACAGAGTAGGAAGTGAAGTTCCTATACTATGATCGGTTATACTTTGGTTGTCACACAGTAGTTTCTCCACATGGGACTTGGATATTATATCAAGACATTCTGGTTACTGGATCTATGGTTTTAGATCTATATTTGGGTAGTTTCCCAATCTGGGTATTTAGACAGCATTCTAAAGGTGTTTTAGAATGGACGACTCCTGGCACGGTAGTATACCTGCAGGTGATGGAGTCACCCTCTCTAAAGGTGTTTAACAGACTAAAGTGGAGAGGAATGTGCATGATTGGCAGATCACTTGCTTAGGCAATTGAGTCGATCATGAGATGTCAAGTACCACACCAGATGTTGTTTTTACAGTAGATGCAATAAGTTGATATTAATCCAATCCTGGAGAAACGATCGGAAGCAGTTTTAGAACATAAGTGGATGTTCTAGGGATATGATAACGACAGCCTCATTCGGGAGACAGTTATCATTCCAGGCTTCCAAGGTGACCGAGATGATAGAGTGACTGTCAGAGTTATAGTTTTCCTTCTGACGAGGGGCAGTAGTTTGGACAGGAGGTCCAAGCGGATACTGAAGGAGGCATGGCGCAGGATACTGATTAAGTTCAGTTGACGATACAGTCTAAGAAGTTTGGATTTGGAGTTCATTTATGAGCTAGGCCCCATCAGATATCCAGACACATTCTAAGACAGGTATTGCTCATTTCGGGAGATGGCTTTCTCTGCGAACTTGAGATAAAGAGAGACATAGAAAGAAACATATGAGCGGATCCACTCACTGAGGCTATTCCTCGAACGCATTAGTTTCGCAAACAGGCTTTGTGAGACTGATTAGTAGAGGAGTTGGGTGTTCGGTATCACACGGGCTGTGAGTATGCGACATCGCAATAATTAGCCTTGAGTGCAAGTGGGAGATTGTTGGAGATAGTGCCCTCAGAGTCAATTATTGGATCACAGGCACGTGATTGCAATAATTGAGGGAGGACTTATCCCAGTAGGACAGTCTTACTCAAGATGATAGTATGCTATCTGGTTTATCTTTATCATCGTGTATTGCTTTAGGTGACCTTACAGGTCACTATTGCACGTTGATAGAGCCCTTAGGATTCTTGCTTGACGGCCAGCAGTATGATGGCGATCATATACGTAGGACCTGGGGTCTATAAGCACATCGTTAAAAGGTCCCTAGTCGAGGGAGTTTCGAGACAGGGCATCGATACTCCAGAGTAGACTACTGTATACAGTCGAGACCCCGACGAGGGGCAGTGGCCGGTCTCACAAGCCACTGGTGTCAGTTGGTTCACCTAAGATGTATACAGGTGCTCATTGGGTTATGAGTACACCGGACAGGACTCGCCGGGAACATGCTAGTTGGTCTTATACCTGACGTCAGATAGCAGTTCCCTGGTGACATGTGTACTGGTTAGTTCATCGACCTGAGATCGTCATTTGTCTCGTGTGAGTTCCCACTGTACTTTGATTACTACCCTACCACGATCAATGGAGTTGTGGAAACAGGTTTTAGTTGGGTACAGTCCCGAGCCACATGGAGGCAGTGAGCGGATCTTCAGGGGTTCGTCTCTCCCGGTATTGGGGGTGATGTCGCGCTGTGTTTAGGAGAGCCATTACACGAAGTCCTTGGCCAAGGCAGGAGATTTACTGGTAGGTATTCTAGTAGTATCTCAGGGTGTTCTGGGCTACACTCCGACACGACTTGTACCGCTTTTGGGGGTCTGACTTTTACCAACCCCCTACGCCCGCCATGCGATGCTCATAGACGAACGGACCGGACTGTACGGATATTGTCACTGACAGGCTCAGTAGGGTGTCAGGATGAGTTCGCTCATCGACGTCCCTTTTGGTCAATACCTGGTAGCCCGTTACGTATGGCTAATACCTCTGACGTGCTACTGGTTAAATCCACAGCCAAGGGATTGACAAGTCTTTAGAGTCCCCCACAGACCGTTTCTCAAGTTTCGGGCGAAACGCTATAGAGGCCGTATAGAGATATGACAGGGTTCGATCATATACGTGCGGTATTGCACGGATCATGATCGGACGGTTAATACTAGCGGCCTTTGGTTTAAGCCGGATCCTAGAATTGTACAGTGTAGATTTTGTCTCATTGCATTTGTATTCAGTGGGAATACAAATGCGGGTATGTATATACAGTCGCAGGGTTTTCCTGTAATTTATTACGGGTTCAATTTTCTGAAGTTGCCACTTTGTATTTCCGTTTCGGCCATTTTTCCATTTTTCTTTTTTTGGCTGAAAAATTTAGTGGAGGGGGTTATTTGCAATTGTGCATAGGGAAGACTTTTAGTGGCATATAGTTGCTTCATGATTGTGCACCATCCCTTGACTTCTTTATTCATCATGGCTTGACTTGTGCTTGATTTGAGAGATGATGGGTTTTGCTTTTTGGACTTTGTTGTTATGATATTCCATCATCATCACCTTTTCTCTCTCTTGCATGATTATTCATCCATTCTCTCCCTCTTGACTTGGCTCTCTCTCATTCTCCAATCAAGGGGCCGGCCACACTTGTGGGGTTGACACAATTTTGGTGGTGTGGCATTTTTGTTTCTCATTTGTTTTGCAAAGGCTCTCTAGTTCATCTCCATATCTCATTCCTCCACCCAAATGGCAACCTCTATGACCCCTAGAGACAAATGGATTCTACACTTTGCCTACAGCATCCTTGGGCACGTCGACTCACCAACTTCGTGCTCGAGTTGCCTCGGTCCAGAGGTGGGAGCCTGTTGATTGGTAGAGTTTTTGCGTGCTAAGTTTGTTACCGCAATCAAGACGGTTTCGCTTGTAGCTAGCCGGTTGAGTATGGGTCGTCCGCAGGGAGATGGGAATCTTTTTCTATGTGCTTTAACGAGTTAAGTCCAAATGTCCAAGTTTGTTTTGAGATTAACTATGTGCTAAAATGATATGTAAAGAGAGCTTGCTAGGGTTAGGATTAGGTTAGTTTGAGTTAGAAGTCGCTCACTTCTTTCGTTGCCACTCTTAATATCGGTGTTACGGTAATCGGCAACAGCGGGGATTAGCACGACTAGGAAGGAACTTGCGAGTATAAGCTAGGCTTTCCAACGCATAAGTTCTTCCTTTTGGTGCTTGTCCGTCCGTTCTTGGCTCTTAGCCTTAACCTCCGGTTAATTCAACCACAACCGGTCTCACTACGGAATCACCACTATCATGTAGGATAGTGTGCCATAGGGAGCGGATTGTGGTTCAATTAACGGGAGTTCGAATCAAGATGCTGGGCAAGGAAAGAGTGAGAGAGATTTCCTTCTCTCAAAATTTCCTTATCCTACCCTAACAAGTATGGAAACTACTCACACATCATAACAAAAGAGGAAGGTAGAAAGAAAGAGGTTAGAAGTTTACAACTAGCTATTTGCGACCTCACCTCGGCAAGGATCAAGCGTAAGCATCTTGGTTGTTTAAGGATAAAGGAAAAGAGATCAAGAAAGAAACAAACACAAATAACAACAACTAAATTAGCAAATGAAAATTACAAGCAATAATAGTTAACAAAATAAAAAGACAAGCATGGTAAGAACAAGAACTCCTTTATTCATTCTTCACTCACAAAAGCTCACTACAAGTTTTTTAACGCAGAAGAGATGAGAGGAGGAAGAAGAACAACAACATATAACCTAAATCTAAATACAAGAATAAGCACCCTTGGCTTTGGCAAGTTCTGGACTATTTATAGGCAGGGAGATGGAAACCTAGGGCATAATTCTGAACCCTCATGAAAATACCAAACTGCCCCTGAAGTTTCGTCAACTGAGGAGTCCGTACGGCCACGGTTCCGCGGTCTAAGCATGCTTATGCCGCGGAACCGCGGCGCTTTAGAGGAGTTGGCTCCTCGGATTTTTTGTGCTTCTTAGTGTTGATGTTTGGATCAGTTTGGTACACTTTGTTTCTCATAATCTCTCCACATTTCTTCCAGATTTTTTGTTGAACAAAAGGTGATGTGATGTGGATCTTTTGCCATGATTTCCTCGAGCTCCTCGTAGATTTCTTGGTCTTTGTGTTGCCATTGTGCTTTGTGCATGAAGATGACAATCGATTTGCCCTTTTATCTTCTTAAACTGGTGTGTGGCAACATACGGATAGAGAGCGGAGACCCGTGTTTTATCTGTGCTTGGCAGTAATCCGGATTTTGTCATGCTTTTCATGAATTTCACCATTTAGAGCCGAGAACATGTATCCTGCAATTGACTAGCAAACACGGCTCAAGAGTACCTACCGATAAGCAATATGATAAAAATTGGGCGGTATAAAAATGCAAAAATTTAATATGAACAAATACCCCCAAACTTATCATATGCTCGTCCCGAGCAAAGCCAATTTATTTACAAAAAATTCCTAACCTCACTTTCGCAGGGAACGCGATTGCACTGAGCATGTGCAACAAGCCGTTAAACCTCTAGGTGTCCCTAGTAGGAGGAGTGTTGTCTCCTGAGGGTTTTCAGCGGATACTACCCACAAAATCCTGTCAAGCTAGTTTTGCAAAATAACTATGATTCAAACCCTAAAGTTTTGTTTCAGAAAATAACAATTCTGTTATCCTAAGTCTTGACTATCGAACCCTTATTTTTCACACCTCGCTTCTTATTTAACTTAAGATTTTATATGTCTTTACGTGTAGTGCAAATAGTGTCGTTAAGTTCCAGAAGGGTCGAATAAAGTCATCATGTCATACAATAAAGCCCAGATAAAAATTTTAAAAGGATCACATAAGTTTTATAAAGAGTTAAGCATTTTTCAAGTTTCGTTTTCCAGTAAATTTTCAATTTCAGAATTTCTATCTTCCTTAACAGGAAACTAGGTCTTATTTTTCACTCCACCTTTTTCTTGTTTTCATTTCATACACACCTCTGTGAACGTGCAATAGTCTTTATCATAGAATAAAACCTTCATATCTCCGCTAGAAATATTTTTTATAAAACCTGTCTTTTGTCAAGATTATTCTCACACAAAGAACCGTTAGGAATTTTAACTCGGAGAGAACACTTGCTTGACTTTGTTTTAATCTGGACTTTCTAGGCTTCTTAGCGAGCTTTGGGCCAATGCACCCAAACCAGTTGGTTTTAGGGCATTAGGTGTAGAAACACCCCAGCGGACTTAATTACTCAAGTTACCTAGGTCCAAAAACAAAAGACAATTTAGCGTGAAAATCATGATGATTCAATACGAACGGAGATATAACCGGCAGTTCAGTTATTTTTTTTGGACAAAAGACGTGTTTGGTGGGTTAGGTGTGTAATCATTCCAATCAAGTTCCAGATGGGTTATTTTTCAGACTTAGTTCCAATTAAGGCATCAATAACATTCCTTCATTTTCACTTCACTTCATAAACTAATCTTGATATTACTTATTTCAGAACAAACCTATTTGATCCTCAGAAAATCATTTATACATTTAAAAGTTTTTAGACATAAAAGACTTGTCATCTAATTTCCAAAACTCACGACACGTGTAGTGTGATGTAAAGACGTATATCAGCTACAGTTAACTTCAAAGGAGAGTTATCTTCAGTTTTTCAAATTCTAAAAATAAGATTTAGTTATTCTTATCTTATCAAACAAAACCGTCGAAATGTTGAATCAGAGTTCTCCCACTAGCTAACTTGACAGAAAAGTTTTTGTATTTTTAGAAATTTTTTTGATTTTTATGGATTTTATGGATTTAAATATGCAGATGCAAAATATACATATGAATGTGAAGGTTAGAAATGCGTACCGAGCGTACCCCCATACTTAAACTGGACAGTGTCTTCACTGTCATTGCATGAAGAGATCATTTGAAGGGTTAAAATTGTCGGTTAGATATTCCCCAATTTTTTTTTATGTTTTTGTTTTTGTTTTTAAAGAAAAAAATAGCAAAAATGGAAAAGAATATCCACAAATATATACAAAATGGTATATACATACCCCCAAACTTATTTGGAACAGTGTCCACTGTTCTTGGCTGGATAACCGAAGTTTGGTGGTAGGCAGAGGAAGATTATGCAGGGTAAACCGACTCCTGTAAGACCAGGAGCTCCTCTGTTAGCTCGGCGCTAAGGTACGGTTTAAGTCGGTGTCCATTTAGTTTGAAAAATGAACCGTCCTTTGGATTCTCCAAATCCACAGCGCCATGCGGATACACATTCCGCACAAAATACGGCCCTTTCCAGCGAGATCTGAGCTTTCCTGGATGGAAGTGTAGCCGGGTGTCGTAAAGCAATACCTGTTGACCAGGTACGAAGGTCTTGCGCAAAAGGTGTTTATCGTGAAACACCTTCGTTCTGTTCTTAACGACAACCACGTTATCGTAAGCCTCATCCCTAAACTCGCTCAATTCGTTCAACTGCAGCTTCCGATGGCTGCCCGCATCTTCGAGAGAAAGATTCAGCTCCTTTATCGCCCAAAATGCGCGATGCTCTATTTCGACAGGTAGGTGGCAAGCCTTTCCGTACACAAGCCGATAGGGAGACATGCTAAGATCGGTCTTATAAGCGGTTCGAAATGCCCAAAGGGCATCAGTGAGTTTCAACGACCAATCCTTTCGGTTCTTGGAAACCGTCTTCTCCAGTATCTGCTTGATTTACCGATTTGAAACTTCGGCTTGACCACAGGTTTGGGGGTGGTAGGGCGTGGATAGCTTATGATTAATGGAATATTTCCGCATCAAGGCCTCGAAAGTCTTATTGCAGAAATGAGTTCCATTGTCGCTAATGATCGCTCGGGGGTGCCCAAAACGGGAGAAAATGTTTTCTTTAAGAAATCTAATGACAACCTTGTTGTCGTTAGTCCGGCTGGGCACAGCCTCGACCCACTTAGAGACGTAATCAACAGCGAGAAGGATGTCCAAGTTCCCAAAAGAGCTGGGAAACGGCCCCATGAAATCTATCCCCCAAACGTCGAAAATCTCCACAACTAAGATTGGTTGGAGTGGCATCTCGTTCCTCCGGGATATCCGGCCCAAGTGTTGGCACCGGGAGCAAGTTTTGCAATAGTCATGAGCGTCTTTGAAGAGTTGTGGCCAGTAGAAACCACATTGCAAGATCTTCTCAGCTGTCTTTCTGGGGACAAAATGCCCGCCACATGCTTGATCGTGGCAAAACGACAGCACACTCTTGAATTCCTCGTCAAGGACACACCGACAAATAATCTGGTCGGGACAGTACTTGAACAGACAGGGTTCGTCCCAGTAAAAGTGTTTTACTTGGGATAAGAAGCGAAGTCTGTCCTGACTTGACCATTCAGTCGTTAGTAAACCTGTGGCCAAATAGTTCACAATATCTGCGAACCAGGGTTGGCAAGATACTGTCAAGAGCTGTTCATCCGGGAAAACGTCGTTGATCGGAAGTTGAGGCGACGGCGAAGAAGGAAGTCGTGAGAGATGGTCGGCGACTACGTTTTCACATCCTCTTTTGTCCTTAATGACAAGGTCAAACTCTTGAAGCAAGAGGATCCAACGTATTAGCCGAGATTTTGCATCTTTCTTCGCAAAAAGATGGCGCAGAGCAGAATGGTCTGTGTAGACAATGACTGGAGAGCCGATGAGGTAGGGCCTGAACTTTTCTAAAGCAAATACAACAGCTAAGAATTCCTTCTCAGTTGTTGTATAATTGAGTTGGGCGTCGTTCAGGGTTCGGCTCGCATAATAGATTACGTGCGGCATCTTGTTGATGTGTTGTCCAAGGACAGCACTAATGGCAAAGTCGGATGCATCGCACATAATCTCAAATGGGTGCGTCCAGTCAGGTGAAGAAAGAACGGGAGCAGAAGTGAGTGAGCTTTTCAATGACTCGAACGCAGTCACACAGCTCGAGTTGAAGTCGAATGGCGTGTCCTTGGCCAGTAGAAGCGTCAAGGGCCTAGCAATCTTGCTAAAGTCCTTGATGAACCGTCTATAGAAACCGGCATGGCCAAGGAAGGCTCGGATGTCTCTGACGCATCTGGGAGGAGGGAGATTGGAAATGACCTCAATCTTCGCTTTGTCAACCTCTATGACATTTTGCGAAATGATATGTCCTAAGACAATACCTTCGCGCACCATGAAGTGGCACTTCTCCCAATTCAAAGTGAGGTTCTTGTCCTTACATCGGGTAAGGACAGTGTCAAGATGCAGCAAACACTCGTTGAAGGAATCGCCGAAGATGGAGAAATCGTCTATGAAGATCTCCAGAAATTTTTCCACCATGTCTGAAAAGATTCCCATTATACACCGCTGGAAGGTAGCGGGCGCATTGCATAACCCAAAGGGTATGCGACGATATGCAAACGTGCCGAAAGAACAAGTGAATGTGGTCTTGTCCTGGTCTTTTTTGGCGATTGGAATTTGATTATAGCCGGAGTAGCCATCAAGAAAGTAGTAGTACTCGTGTCCGGCCAATCGTTCAAGCATTTGGTCAATGAAAGGTAGCGGAAAGTGGTCCTTCCGCGTTGCGGCGTTGAGTTTTCTGTAATCGATGCTTACTCGCCACCCAGTTTGGGTGCGAGTAGGGATTAACTCGTTCGCCTCGTTAGTGATGACCGTTATTCCTGATTTCTTGGGGACAACGTGAATGGGGCTAACCCACTGGCTATCAGAGATAGGGTAAATGATACCACTATCCAGACATTTTACGATCTCCTTCTTCACAGCCTCCTTCATGACTGGGTTGAGTCGCCTTTGTGGATCTCTGGCTGGTTTGGCATCATCCATCAAATGAATGTGATGTTCAACGATCAGGGGACTAATCCCCTTGATGTCCGCCATGGACCGGCCAAAAGCTTGCCTATTGCTGTGCAAGACCGCAAGAAGGGCTTTTTCTTGCTCTGGAGCTAGAGAAGCCGAGATGATAACAGGGAGGGTCTCGTTCTCACCCAAGTAAGCGTACTTAAGGTGAGACAACAAAGGCTTGAGTTCGAGCGTTGGAGGTGAAATGATTGAAGGCAAAATTGGTGAATAGGTCTCGAACTCAAAAGATTCCAGCAAAGGTTCAAAACGAGTGTAAGCGACCGAGTTGGATGGTTCAGGTAACTCATCCGGAAATTTGAAGGATTCAAACTCGGGTGGTGAGTGGCTAAGATCGTTCGAGAAAGTGAAACACTCGTAGTCATTGTCGGGTGCAGAAGCAACAGCAGGTTCGAAGAGGAACGCACTAGTGGCGTCATGGTTATCGTGATCGAACAGAAACTCCTCGAATTCACACTCTTCTGGGGTGATCTCCTGGATCGAGCAAACGTCTAGTATATGAGCATTAGGTTCGGAGGGCTGATTTCCCAACCTAAAAATGTTGAGTTCAATTGTCATATTACCAAAAGATAGGTTCATCGAACCATTGCGACAATTGATCACAGCATTTGAGGTTGCAAGGAATGGGCGACCGAGTATCACTGGAATTTGATTCCGGGGGTTAGCTACAGGCTGTATGTCTAATACAATGAATTCAACGGGGAATATGAAGTCCCCAGGCTTGATTAACACATCCTCTAGCTCACCCCTAGGATGGGTGATTGGTCGGTCGGCCATTTGGAGAGTACAGTGTGTGGGTTTCAGCTCTCCTACACCTAATTGCTCATATACTGAGTATGGAAGCAGGTTAACACTGACACCAAGATCTAATAGTGCGTGGTTGATGTTCTTATCCCCAATGGTAATAGAAATCGTAGGACAGCCAGGGTCTTTCCGTTTTTGCGGTAAAGATTGGGTAAGAGCATCACTCACAGCACTAGCCAAGAAAACTTTCTTGGGTACCCGAGACTTCCTCTTTTTCGTGCACAAGTCCTTTAAGATTTTCGCGTAGGACGGGACTTGTTGGACATCATCTAAAAGGGGAATGTTAATGTTAACCTGCTTAAACAACTCCAGAATCTTCTCCATTTGTGGATTTTGTTTATTGGACCTCAACCGGTTTGGAAATGGAACGTTTTTAAAATTGGTTGAGTCTAATGCTTGTGGAGGAGATTGTGGAGCTGGAACGGATCCCAGAGCTGATGTTTTCGTGGAGTGAGAAGTGGGTCCGTTCAGAGCAGAAGAAGAAGAAGGAGAGCCTTTTGAAGAATGGAGAATAGGCTCAGAAGACGAAGAAGCAGAAGAAGAAGAAGAAGAAGCGGCCGGGGTGTCATCGTTGATCCGTGTGCCAATGTTGTTTTGCAGCATCCTTCTCGATCTCAATGTGGTCACGGCACTCACATTATTGTTCTGTTGTTCAAGAGCAACATGTACATTATGTGGGTGACCGGGATTAGGGAGTGGCTGGGACGGGAGCTTCCCCTTCTCTCGCTCTCTTAAGGCCGCATTCAGCTGTGCAATCTGGGCCTCGATGGTCTTGATGATTTGCCCATGTGCGGCAGTGTGTTGCACCAAGGACTGAATGGAAGACTGGATGTTGGCGGTGGATTGTGTCGATTGTTTAACGAACGCCTCCAGACTTCGTTCGAGCGAGGAAACCTTATCGTTGTTTGACAGAACAAAGTTGTTTTGGGGAAAGGAATTGTTGGGTGCAAAGTTGTTCGTCTGATTTTGAAAAGGTTGGGGCTGGAAGGGCTGCTGAAATTGATGTTGAGTTTGTTGTTGAGCTTGCTGTTGCGGAGGAGGGGGCCTCTGGAAATTGTTGCCTTGGAATTGATGCTGATTCTGATTTCAGGCGAAATTGGGGTGGTTCCTCCAACCGGGATTGTAGGTGGAAGAGTATGGATCATTTCTCGATCTTTGCTGAAATGCAGCATTAACCTGATCCTGTCCTTAAGATGGTGGATTGTAAGGACACTCTTCGGTTAAATGAGAAGGATCGGAACAACAAGCACAAATGGTACGAAGGGGAAGAACAGGGGCAGGAGCAGGAGATGAAAATTTGCTCTTTATCGCTTCAAGTTTTCTCGTTATTGCAGCCATTTCAGCTTTCATCGCAATAGAGACATCGAGTTGGTGAATTCCTACCCTAGACTGACCGGTAGAAGTAGAGATAGAAGAAGAAGAAGTTGGTTGGGTGCTCTCCCATTGAAGCGTTTGTTCCGTAAGGTTGTCGAAGAATTGCCACGCTTCCTCGTCAGATTTTTTTAGGAAGTGGCCCTGACAAATGGTTTCCAACAACTTCTTGGTTGCTGGGTTCAGGCCCTCGTATAAGGTTTGGAAAAGTTACCATTTCTTGATACCATGGTGAGGACACTGAACAAGAAGGTCTTTATATCGGTCAAAGCACTTCCAGAAGGGTTCAGAAGGAAGCTGAGAGAATTGGTTGATTTCGTTACGGATCCTTGCGGTTTTATGATTCGGATAAAATTTCTTCAGAAACGCTTTCACAAACTCGTCCCAACTGGTTATGGAGTGGGAAGCGGTGCTATACAGCCATTTTTCAGCAAGATCGCATAAAGTGAACGGAATGACCCGTAGCCGTATAGCATCGTCCGACAGCTGGGTGGTTTTCATCATGGCACAAACATTTTGGAACTTGTTGATGAAGATATAGGCATCTTCAGATTCAAGCCCATGAAATCGCGGAAGCATGTTAATGAAGTGGGGCTTAATTTCAAAGTTATCCCCATTGGCCGGTGGAAGAGAATGACAGGTGGGAAGTGCAGAACGGGTGGGATAGAAACGATCCTGGAGCGCGATTCGCTGCGGCGCTACAACAGGCGGTGGTGGTGGGTTAGTTGCCTCCGTAGGAGGTGGAGCCAATCCAGGGGTAGTCAAAGAGATGTTTGGATTAAATCCTGACATCGCGGAAGAAGAGGTTGGAGATGGTGAAGGTGAAGATGTATGAACAGAATTCCGGTCAACGTCGGTGTTGATCGGCAAAGGTAAGGGTGAAAAAGGCGTGGACGGAGTTTCGACGTCTGAGTCGATCGCGTAGTCGGTAGCGACTAACGTGACGCGGACTAGGCGAGCGCTAGTGTCCCGAGTCCAAGCGAACATACACTAAACGAGTTTAGTATAGTCAAAGCGGAGAAGGTGAGGGTAAGAAAACGTCAATGGAGAAATACGATGGGTGGTGGGTGAAAAAAATGGATTCTGGCGACAAAGGGCAAGTTTTTATAAAAGTTTTTGATTTTTTCCTTTTTTTTTCTTTTTAGAAAGAGCTTTACAGAAATATGTACGGACTTACGGCTTCAAGCAATCACAAACAATATATGCACAATCACACCTAGATCTAGGGTCACCTAGGTCAGCTAGACAGCTCCTAACTGTTCCAAAGGGCTAGAAATAGGACCTCAAACCGCCTCTTCTCCGCCAATTGCGGCCAGGTAAGTGCCAGGTAAGTGGGAGGCTCCCCACTACGTAAGTAGTGGTCCTAATTAAGTAACCACTTTCCTTGGACACACTTGCCTAGACACCGCAAAGTCAGGATAGGATAAACGGCTGATGCCTGTAACTAGTCCTCTGTCCTATTGAGCGCGAAGTCCTTAGGGCTGAGTCTAGTATTTTTTAATTAACAGTGGTCAATGCATATGCTTTTTGTGATTTCTGGGGTCCTGGGAAGGGTGATGAAATCCCCACCCAATCTGAATTGGTTTCAAGCCCCTTAAAGTCCGTATTAATAAATGCAAAGCGGTAACAAATCAACTGCAAACAATTTTTATTTTTTTAGCGCGACGCAAAGAATCCTGCACAAGAACAATTTCTTGGAAGGGGGAAGAGAATTTGCGCAAAGAATGCTGCAGAAAACACAGTTCAGTGGAGTTCAGAGGAGTGGGGGAAAGACAAGAAGGACTTACAGAAATTTTGGCACCCTGAAGGCACCAAACGGCCGCGGTTCCGCGGCCTAAGCTTGCTTATGCCGCGGTTTCGCGGCAGTAAGGTGGAGTTGGGCTTCTGAAATTTTTGGGTATGCTGCTGTGGCTGTCCTCTTCTTGTCTGGAGCTCCTGAATCTTGATTCGCTCACTGAATATGCTCCAGAATTTTACAGTAGACCGTTTGCTTCGTCTTGATCCATCGCGGTGTAGCCGCGAGATATGGGTCTAACTCCCACGTCTTTGGCACTGAACTCGAACTTCGTTTTATCCTGCACACTTGCACAAAAACGAATCAAAAATAACAAGATGGTTTTTTTACAATGTATATTTTTTTTGTTTTGTTTTTCGGTTAGATTTATATTCACAAATTAACCTGAAATTACACAAAGAAATAAACTACCGTTTCCCCGGCAACGGCGCCATTTGATTGGTAGAGTTTTTGCGTGCTAAGTTTGTTACCGCAATCAAGACGGTTTCGCTTGTAGCTAGCCGGTTGAGTACGGGTCGTCTGCAGGGAGATGGGAATCTTTTTCTATGTGCTTTAACGAGTTAAGTCCAAATGTCCAAGTTTGTTTTGTGATTAACTATGTGCTAAAATGATATGTAAAGAGAGCTTGCTAGGGTTAGGATTAGGTTAGTTTGAGTTAGGAGTCGCTCACTTCTTTCGTTGCCACTCTTAATATCGGTGTTACGGTAATCAGCAACAACGGGGATTAGCACGACTAGGAAGGAACTTGCGAGTATAAGCTAGGCTTTCCAACGCATAAGTTCTTCCTTTTGGTGCTTGTCCGTCCGTTCTTGGCTCTTAGCCTTAACCTCCGGTTAATTCAACCACAACCGGTCTCACTACGGAATCACCGCTATCATGTAGGATAGTGTGCCGTAGGGAGCGGATTGTGGTTTAATTAACGGGAGTTCGAATCAAGATGTTGGGCAAGGAAAGAGTGAGAGAGATTTCCTTCTCTCAAACTTCCCTTATCCTATCCTAACAAGTATGGAAACTACTCACACATCATAACAAAAAGAAAATAAAACAAAAGAGGAAGGTAGAAAGAAAGAGGTTAGAAGTTTACAACTAGCTATTTGCGACCTCACCTCGGTAAGGATCAAGCGTAAGCATCATGGTTATTTAAGGATAAAGGAAAAGAGAACAAGAAATAAACAAACACAAATAACAATAACTAAATTAGCAAATGAAAATTACAAGCAATAATAGTTAACAAAATAAAAAGACAAGCATGGTAAGAACAAGAACTCCTTTATTCATTCTTCACTCACAAAAGCTCACTACAAGTTTTTTAATGGAGAAGAGATGAGAGGAGGAAGAAGAACAACAACATATAACCTAAATCTAAATACAAGAATAAGCACCCTTGGCTTTGGCAAGTTCTGGACTATTTATAGGCAGGGAGATGGAAACCTAGGGCAAAATTCTGAACCCTCATGAAAATACCAAACTGCCCCTGAAGTTTCGTCAACTGAGGAGTCCGTACGGCCGCGGTTCCGCGGCCTAACCATGCTTATGCCGCGGAACCGCGGCGCTTTAGAGGAGTTGGCTCCTCGGATTTTTTGTGCTTCTTAGTGTTGATGTTTGGATCAGTTTGGTACACTTTGTTTCTCATAATCTCTCCACATTTCTTCCAGATTTTTTGTTGAACAAAAGGTGATGTGATGTGGATCTTTTGCCATGATTTCCTCGAGCTCCGCGTAGATTTCTTGGTCTTTGTGTTGCCATTGTGCTTTGTGCATGACGATGACAATCGATTTGCCCTTTTGTCATCTTAAACTGGTGTGTGGCAATATACGGATAGAGAGCGGAGACCCGTGTTTTATCTATGGTTGGTAGTAATCCGGATTTTGTCGTGCTTTTCATGAATTTCACCATTTAGAGCCGAGAACATGTATCCTGCAATTGACTAGCAAACACGGCTCAAGAGTACCTACCGATAAGCAATATGATAAAAATTGGGCGGTATAAAAATGCAAAAATCTGATATGAACACCTGTAAAAGAACCCGGCGATGTGGTGCCCTTCCGATGAGGAGTTGAAGACCGGAGATTCCGCGAGGAGATCGGGACGACGACGAGAAGACCGGAGGACACGGATCGCTCGGTATATCTCTCTTCCCTTTCTTTAGTTTGCTATTATTATGTTAATGGCCCGATCCGGGTTTCGAACTACACGGTAGCGCCGGTTCTATAGAAAAGTTTTGATTCCGCATTTTGGCCTCGTTCAGACGGCCGGGGCGCTGCCATGCACTTATAATGTATACACAGGTTTGAGGCGGTTTTTCATACTTCATTACTTTCGCTGACGATTTCTCAAGATTCGGTCATGTATTTTTATTAAAACACAAATCCGAAGCTTTCGAGAAATTCACTGAATATAAACTCGAAGTAGAAAAACAAACCGGCTTGAGTATCAAAATACTTTGATCAGATCGAGGTGGAGAGTATCTCAGTACAGAATTTGCAAACTCCTAAAAAAGAATGGGATTCTCTCTCATCTCACTCCTCCTTACACACCACAGCACAACGGTGTGTCTGAACGACGGAATCAGACCCTATTAGATATGGTCCGATCCATGATGAGTGATGCTGAGTTACCCGTCTCATTTTGGGGGCATGCATTGGAGACTGCAGCGTTTCTACTGAACAGGGTCCCAACCAAAACCGTGTCTACCACGCCATATGAGATATGGCATGGGAAGAGACCATCTCTTAAAAGAATTAAGATTTAGGGTTGCCCGGCCTATGTTAAAAAGCAGAATCCGGACAAACTCGAGACACGGTCGGTCATGTGTAATTTTGTGGGGTATCCAAAGAATTCTTATGGATATCTATTCTACCATAAGGAGGAACAAAAGGTGTTTGTTTCTCGGTATGCCACATTCTTGGAAAAAGAGTTTTTCACAGATAAAGCTGATGGCAATGTGGTGGATCTAGAAGAGGTTCTAGAGACACAAATTACAAATGACGACTTGGTTGAACCGGCTGTTGCAATAGAAACTGAGGAACCTTGACCACTCCGTAGGTCTGGTAAGACTTCTCACCCACCAGAGAGGTACTACGGTTTCCTCATTGATGGTGATAGAGAAGACTGCATCATGGAGGATGATGATCCTACCAGCTTTCAGCAAGCTATCACGAGTGGAGGCTCTGTGAAGTGGTTGGATGCCATGAGATCCGAAATGGAGTCTATGTACACCAACAAAGTATGGACTTTGGACGTTGTACCCCCTGGGGTAAAACCTGTGGGGTGCAAATGGATCTTTAAAAGAAAGATTGGTGTAGATGGGCAGGTAGAGACCTATAAGGCAAGACTTGTGGCGAAGGGTCTTCGTCGAAGACCAGGTTTGGACTATGACGAGACTTTTTCTCCCGTAGCCATGCTTAAATCCATTCAGATCCTACTTGCTATTGCTGCTCACTACGACTATGAAGTCTGGCAGATGGACATTAAAATGGCATTTCTAAATGGAGATTTAGAAGAATGCATTTATATGGATCAGCCAGAGGGCTTCATTGACAGTGGGAGCAGCGGGAAAGCATGTAGATTGCTTAAATCCATATATGGGTTAAAGCAGGCATCACGAAGTTGGAACATCTGTTTCGATGATGTTATCAAAGAGTTTGATTTCGTTAAAAATCCAGATGAACCTTGTGTTTATAAGAAGGCTGTAGGGAGAGCTGTCACATTCCTTGTATTGTATGTGGATGACATACTTCTGATAGGAAATGATATTCCTATGCTACAGTCGGTCAAATCTTTCTTATCACTAAGGTTCTCCATGAAGGGCCTGGGTGATGCCACATACATTCTGGACATTAGGATCTATAGGGATAGATCCAAGAGGTTATTTGGATTGTCCCAAACCAGGTACATCAACACCATCCTAAAAAGGTTTAGTATGGAAGACTCCAAGCGGGGTGCCTTACCCGCTTGCCATGGGGTCACTCTCTCTAAGGACTCTTGCCCAAAGACCGATGAAGAGAGAGCTCGCATGAGCATTATACCCTATGCTTCGGCAGTAGGATCTATAATGTATGTGATGTTATGTACACGCCCAGATGTAGCTTATGCACTTAGTGTTGTAAGCCGGTATCAATCCAACCCAGGGGAGAATCACTGGATAGCTGTGAAGAACATTCTTAAGTACTTGCGAAGGACTAAAGAATTGTTCTTGGTGTATGGTAATGGAGATCTCCAAATGGAGGACTTTACCGATTCGAGCTTCCAGCGCGATAAGGACGACAGCAAATCTATCTCTGGGTTTGTGTTTACCCTCAATGGAGGGGTGGTAAGTTGGAAGAGTTCCAAACATGATACCGTTGCAGACTCTACGATGGAGGCTGAGTACATTGCTACGAATGATGCCGCCAAGGAAGCCGTCTGGATGAAGAAGTTCGTCTCGGAGCTAGGAGTAGTTCCAACCATTATTGATCCAATACCATTGTATTGTGATAATAATAGGGCTATGACGTTAGCCAAGGAGCCCAGGTCCCATCAGCAGTCCAGACACATCCTGAGGCGCTTTCATTTGATCCAGGAGATTGTAGATCGCCGCGAGATCGAGATTAAGAGAGTAGATACAAAGAATAACGCCGCGGATCCACTCACCAAGGCCCTCCCTCAGCCACAGCATGAGCGACTTCTTGAGATGTTGGGTATGGGATATGCCAATAACTGGCCTTATGCAAGTGGGAGATTGTTGGATATATGTATGCCCTAGAGGCCATTATATGATAGTGGATGTATTTATACATGTATATATATATATATATTCAGTGTACATTCTTGCTCGATATGATAGTATGCTATCTGGTTCTTCTTTATTTAACATGTTGATTTGATCATGCCTTTATTCATTCACACATATTGATAAAGCCCAGAGGATATAGGCTTGACTACTATGATTACGAGAGAGATCATATTAGTGGGACATCTGTAGTTTATAAGCATATCCTGGAATGTCCCTAGTCGTAGGTGTATCGAGACGGGGCATCGATATGCCAGAGTAGACTAGCGTATATGTTACTAGACCCATATGATGGGCGATGGATGTTCCCACATTCATCGATGTTTGACATCGAGATCGTGTACGGGTGCTCAGTGGTGACTTGGTACACTGGACGGACTCACCGAGAACTCCTATATGGAATTATATCTATCGTCGGATAGCAGTTCTCAGGTGACACTGGTGCAGGTTAGTCTGTAGACCCGAGATCGTCATAGAGTCTTGTGTGATCTTACACTGTACTTTGATTACCACCTGATTTGATCTCAAAAACTATCTATTACCGCAATCAAGAACGGCGTCGCTTTGCAGCTAGCCGGTGAGTACGGGTCGGTCCACAGGGATGTTGTGAATCTCCTAGTTGCGCTTACGAGTTAATTCCGAAGGGTGTTCGGATTAATTATTAAATCTAAAAACCTAATTATTCTATACTAAGATTATCTAGATCTAGTCTTGTTAGGGTTAGGTTTAGGGATGGTTTGGAAATGCAAGTAAATCTCAAAGCTTTCTATACCCCAAATGAAGATCTATGAGGAGTTATGGTAATTATCAATAAAGGGGATTAGATCCATTCGGGAAGGTGTTCCTTCATCTAGGTTCTTGTCCTTCCTTTAGAGATCCTTACCCTAACCTCCATGGAAAACGCGCGCAACCGGGCCTTTATACTACGGTATCACCGCTAACTCGAGGGATAGGGTGCCGTAGGGCGCGGTGTGTGTGTGTATGCATGGAGTCCTATTGTAAATATATAATGGGTAAGAAAGGGATGAGAGATCTCATCTCTCAAAAGCCTTCCCCAAAGCTAACTCTAAACAATTATCTACGGCAATGAATTAAATCTACCTAAGGCAAAGAATTGAAATCTAAACTAGAGCAAGGAATTAAATCTACTTACAGATTCATCTCTCCAATCATCAACGCAGGGTTGTCAGATCTGAATTCATGAATTGAAAAGAGGCACCGATGCTTTCCATAAAGAATTCTGAATTTATTATTAAAAGGAGGCATAAGAAATTACAATGATTTGGGTTCTATTTATAAGGAGATAGAAACCCTAGGTTACAATTGATCCGCACGTCTGCAATTACCAAAATAGCCCTCTAGGAAGAACGGTCAAAGATTCTACACAAATTGGTAATTTTTTCTGCCACTAAGTCTTTATACCCACCGCGGAACCATGGCCCCAGCCAAGGTTTGGCCGCGGTTCCGCGGCCAAACTGATGACTTGGGTTCTGCAAAACTCTGGTCCGGCATATCTTGACCTTTAATTCTTGTTTCTTTATGTCTTTTCTTAATTTGGATTCTAGGTTCTTCCAGATCTTCCAGTGAACAATTGCAGTGGACTTTTAACCGTTCGCTTTGTAATCTTGGACCTTTTGCTGCCTTGCACTTTGTGAACTTTATCTTTTATGTAGGCTTGATCAAAATCCTTCTCTTTGTTGGTCAAAGTCTCATTCTTGCGTCGTCTTTTATCTTTTTCACTGTCTTCGCTCCGAGAACCTGTAACCTGTAATATGTAGCAGACATGCGTCAAAAGCACCTGTTTATTTATAAAATGAATAAGAATGGGGAATATAATAATGCAATATTCTGGTGTGAACAAATACCCCCAAACTTATCTTTTGCTTGTCCTCGAGCAAACTTATTTTTATTCACTAAAATCCTAACCACACTTTCACAGGGAAACGCGATTGCACTGAGCTCGTGCAACAAGCCGTTAAACCTCTAGGTGTCCCCAGTAGGAGGAGTGTTGTCTCCTGAGGGTTTTCAGTGGATACTACCCACAAAATCCTATCAATTCAGCTTTTCGACTTTAATTCTCCATTAGGTTTTCTAACAATGAATTCTATTATCTTCTACTTGTAAATTATCCACCCACATTCTTCACACTTCCTCATCATCTAACTTAAGATTATATATGTTCTGCAGATCTACTTAGCTTTAGGCATTTCTTAAGTTTTCCTTCTACGGTTCCATCTCCACTTAGGAATTTTTATCAACTCTACTAAAGATACAAGTTCTATTCTTCATTCCTTTCTCTCATCTAAACTCCAATCACATATCTCTACGTGTGTGTATAGATCACCCCTACACTTGGAAATTCAAATCAAGCAATCGTGCCCTTGTCCGTTGTCCAAAGTACTTATTAGTAGGTGAATTTTTAATTGAATTTTGCTTACACATCCTTCATGCGACCATTAATACTTCTTGAGGTACCAACGACCGATTACAAAATGCGTTTGCACTTTACAGCGTAATTCCTAGTCTTGCAACACCCAAGGCTTTAGCAGTGACTCCCAAACTAGTTGGTCTAAGGCACTAGGTGATGAAGCACCCTCGCTAAATATTTTTCTATTTTTACAGTCTTAAGTAATCACAAAAACCAGTGTCCATTTTTTTATTCTTCTTTATTCACTTTTTTTTTCTTTTATTTTCATTGTACTAAGGACTTTAGACAAGAGCATTTCAAGGTCTCTTCTACTATTCCAAGTTTCAAGGTGCGTGATTGTGCAATTTGTAGGGTATACATTTTCAGAATCGAGACTTAAGCTAGGAATTATTTTGCAAACTTATACTCTAATAAAAATCTCAATACTTTTCCTTTGTTTCGACTTAGCCAAGAAGTGAACCCAAAATTTGCCTATTTCTAAATAAACTACAAAGACATATACTTTTTACTGTTAAACTTTAAGGAAGATTATTTTTAGGGTTTTTAATTTACTAAGTCTAAGATCTAGTTGTTCCTAGCCAGTTAACCTATCTGTCAAACTCTAGTCAATTAGCCAAAATTGAATACATTAATTTTTATAATTTTTGAAATTTTTCAATTTTTTATGGGTTTTCAAATAAGTATGCAAATGCAAAAATATGTACAAATGAATGCGAAGGAAGAAGACGTACCAAGCATACCCCCAAACTTAAACTTGACAGTATCCTCACTGTCATGCTACACCAAGAGGGTCAAAATGCCGGCACCCTGTTTATTTATTTATAATTTTTTAAATATTTTTTTTAATGTTTTGAATTTTTTTTTATTTTTTATAGAAAAAGAAAACAAAAAATATATACATATATACAACAAAGTTCCCCCCAAACTTAAGCTTGGCCTTACACAAGCCAAAGGTTAGCACCAACCATTCAAAAATCTTATCGTGGTAATGGTAGAGTTGGTGAAATAATGGGGTGTAGAGAAAAGAAATGAGAAACACACGAGACCGTGTGGGAAGAAAGGTAGAATATGGTCTCGATGGAGGAGAAGAATGGCAGAAAGGAGAAAGAAGGGTCGCGAGATCTTGAGGGTGTAAATCGAGTGAATAAATTAGCGCAATTTGTGATGACCGATGTGTTAAAAGCGATTGGGCTAATCTATCAACCCGTCGAGAAATAGGGTCAAATCCCTCAAGATTCACAAGAAAACATGGGTACGCCAAACTTGGTATAGGAGATGAAAGCGTAACGGTCACTTGTACGGTCGGAACAATAGGAAGGACGAAAGGAAGTGAATTAGGGATAGTATCATTCTCACCGTAGTAAACTGTCTCGAACTTGAAAGATTCCATTAATGGTTCGAAACTACTGTAAGCAACCGAGTCTGATGGTTCAACTAACTCATCTAAAAATGTAAAGGACTCAAACTCGGGCGGTGAGTCATCAATAGCGTCCGAAAAAGTGAAACACTCATAAGTGTTAACGTCTGTGAAAACTGTGTCGGATTCAAAAGAAAAATTTTCAAGTTCGCAATCTTCAAGCGTGGTCGGAACGATGGAATAGAGGGAGGGTGATATAACAGTTAAAGGATCGGGAGGATGAATTGGAAAATCCGACACATCAAACAAAAATGGTTCAACCTCAATATTATCCTTAAGACTCTCCTCAATACTATCCTCAATATTTAACTCATCCGTGCCATTATCTTCAAAATCAAGACGCATATAAGGTTCGGGAGAACCATCTAATGACTTGGGATGATGAATTGGACATAAAATTTCAAGCAAATCGACAGGTTCATCATTCGAAATATTCCCGGCATCTATATCCTCAATCAAGTGAAAATCAATATTTTCTGACACCTCATCAAAAGCATGGATATTTATCGATTTAGGTTCTAGAGTGGAGGTGTAAAGTTCAAACGGATTAGAAGTAGTTTGACTTGAAAGGGGTTCTTCACAAGTTGGCAAATCAAACACTACAAAATCGCACAACTCTTCATTTTGGACACATGTTTGAAAATTGGAGTTGTTGGATTCAATTGGGTATGGGTAGGTTTGATTTGGAAATCCTCTCACATTCTCACTCTGTCCAACCGCCTTCTTATACATTGAAAAATTTGAAGCTAGTGGGAAACTAGCTACCGGTTCACTAGGTTGCATAAGGGCGGCCACGGACGCTTCCACATTCCTAGTCATTTTGTTTGTTGCTGCGATATACGCCTCCAACGACTCTTCCAAACTAGACTTGGGTGGTGAGGGGGTTTCGGTAAAAAATTCGAAATCGTGTGGATATGCAAAACTCCCAACAGGCTGTGTAGAAACAGTGTCTAGTGAAGGTGGGAAAGTCGGGTAGGACTGGTAGGAAGTGGGTGATTGGACAGGGGTAGGGTCAACATATGGATAAAAAGGTGAATAGTCGTGTGGATCCCTAGAACTAGATGAGTGGAGAGGGGTGAAAGATCGGTTGAGAGATTGAGCAATATGCTCAGTAATGGACATCGGTGTAGGAGTGACAGAAGGACTTGAAAAAGTGGTATCAACATATGGAGGTGGTAAAGGTTGACTTGGTTGACACAAAGTGGGTTGAAAAGTCGAACTGTTTCTCCTAGATGCCTCTATTTGATCTTTCAAAGATATTTTAGGCAAGGAAGGATCGTCTTTAAATTGACCGAACAAATTGACATACGACGCAAAATTAGGTTCAGGATACCAAAGTTCGGCAAGTGATTTATTATGCGGGGTACCCATGTTAGAAGAAAGGGGAAAAGAAAGAATGTTTGTTGGTGCAAGGATTTATTTGCGGCAAAAGTTTGCAAGTTTTCTAATAAAAATTTTCCTTTTTCCTTTTTCTTTATTTGGAAATTGTTGCAAAAAGATTGTTGATAAAAGATATGCAACAGAAAAATATTACTTGCAATCAATTTTTATTTTAAGCGAGGCGCATAAATCCTGCACAAGATTTGTTATATGGAAATAGAAAGATTTTTAAAGCGCACCAAATCCTGCAGGCATTTTTCAGAAAATATATGGAGATTTTTGCAGAGGAAGAAAAGATAGGCTTACAGAAAAATTTGCATAAGATGTCGTCACCAGAACGCAGCTTTTCCGCGGCCAAATGGGGGTTCCCACCGCGGTTCCGCGGTGGTAAAGTCGGCGCGGATCCCCAAAAAAAATCTGTGATGATGATTCTTCCAGAGCGCGGCGGAACAGAGGCCTGAAGGTAGGTATGGCCGCGGTTTCGCGGTTAGGGTAGGTGCTCAGTTCAAAAAATTTCTGTGGCTGTCCTGTTGTTTAAAATCTCTTCCGTTTCGATATCCCATTTTCTGTTTTGCTTTCTGGAAATCTCCAGATTCGTCTCGATTGTTCCTGCAAGATTCACACAACAAAGTACCCTTTCCAAAAAATAACAATTGATATATTTTTATATTTTTTGTGATTTTTCAGATTTTTATGATTTTTTAAATTTTGATTAACCCGAAATTGCGAAAAGGAAATGACACGCCATCCCCGGCAACGACGCCAGTTGATTTGATCTCAAAAACTATCTATTACCACAATCAAGAACGGCGTCACTTTGTAGCTAGCCGGTGAGTACGGGTCGATCCACAGGGATGTTGTGAATCTCCTAGTTGCGCTTACGAGTTAATTCCGAAGGGTGTTCGGATTAATTATTAAATCTAAAAACCTAATTATTCTATACTAAGATTATCTAGATCTAGTCTTGTTAGGGTTAGGTTTAGGGATGGTTTGGAAATGCAAGTAAATCTCAACGCTTTCTATACCCCAAATGAAGATCTATGAGGAGTTATGGTAATTATCAATAAAGGGGATTAGATCCATTCGGGAAGGTGTTCCTTCCTCTAGGTTCTTGTCCTTCCTTTAAAGATCCTTACCCTAACCTCCATGGAAAACGCGCGCAACCGGACCCTTATACTACGGTATCACCGCTACCTCGAAGGATAGGGTGCCGTAGGGCGTGGTGTGTGCGTGTATGCATGGAGTCCTATTGTAAATATATAATGGGTAAGAAAGGGATGAGAGATCTCATCTCTCAAAAGCCTTACCCAAAGCTAACTCTAAACAATTATCTACGACAATGAATTAAATCTACCTAGGGCAAAGAATTGAAATCTAAACTAGAGCAAGGAATTAAATCTACTTACAGATGCATCTCTCCAATCATCAACGCAGGGTTGTCAGATCTGAATTCATGAATTGAAAAGAGCCACCGATGCTCTCCATAAAGAATTCTGAATTTATTATTAAAAGGAGGCATAAGAAATTACAATGATTTGGGTTCTATTTATAAGGAGATAGAAACCTTAGGTTACAATTGATCCGCACATCTGCAATTACCAAAATAGCCCTCTAGGAAGAACGGTCAAAGATTCTACACAAATTGGTAATTTTTTCTGCCACTAAGTCTTTATACCCACCGCGGAACCGCTGCCCTAGCCAAGGTTTGGCCGCGGTTCCGCGGCCAAACTGATGACTTGGGTTCTGCAAAACTCTGGTCTGGCATATCTTGACCTTTAATTCCTGTTTCTTTATGTCTTTTCTTAATTTGGATTCTAGGTTCTTCCAGATCTTCCAGTGAACAATTGCAGTGGACTTTTAACCGTTCGCTTTGTAATCTTGGACCTTTTGCTGCCTTGCACTTTGTGAACTTTATGTTTTATGTAGGCCTGATCAAAATCCTTCTCTTTGTTGGTCAAAGTCTCATTCTTGCGTCGTCTTTTATCTTTTTCACTGTCTTCGCTCCAAGAACCTGTAACCTGTAATATGTAGCAGACATGCGTCAAAAGCACCTGTTTATTTATAAAATGAATAAGAATGAGGAATATAATAATGCAATATTCTGGTGTGAACACCACCCTACTACGGCTCTACTGAGTTATGCAAACAGGTGGCCGTTGGGTACAGTCCCGAGACACACGAAGGCGATGAGCGATAGGAGGGGTTACGTCTCTCCCGGTATTGGGAGTTGATGCTGTGCTGTGCTCGATTGGCTATATCAGTAAGTCCTGGCCAGGGCTGTTGAGATTTACTGATAAGTGTTATCAGTAGTTTCTCGATCTGTTATAGACCATTCATCGGCACGACTTATTGAGTTATTAGGGTCGACGTTACCATCCTTAGACTCGATATGCAGGATATCTGACGAAGAGACCGGACTGTACGGTAGTGTTGCCGGTTGGCTCGACGGGAGTTATGATAGGTTCGCTTGTTTTCTTCTGATCGCTCAATATCCGGGTGGCCGTTACGTTTAGCTGACTGCTTGCGGCTTTGGGGTGCTTGATATGATCATCACCCACTGCTGGCGTATTGACGAGTCTTAGAGTTCCACAATGGAGTTGCCTAGTCCAGGCGAAACGATGTGGTGCGCATATGAGATATGCACGTGGATCCGGTTAAAATGCGCGTATAAGATACCGTATATTAATCGGGCGGTTTGCTTTTGGTCGGGTCGTATGCGATATAACCGGTTTGCTAAATCAAGTGTTGATTTATCATTGACCATTAGTTTCTCACATTAAACCCTTTCTTGTCTTTTTGTTGTATGCATGCATGTATGCATTTATTCTCATTCATGCACATAGGATGTGCATGCACACATACATGCATACATAATTCTATCATGGTTGTTGATATAGTGGACGGTGGCAATATAAGACTCACACCATATATAAATATATAGATATTATTTTTTGGAAAAGAAAAATGGAAATTGAAATTGTTATCATGGTTTAATATTTTATTCTTGCACTAACCCTTTGGTTTAACCATGATTCATTTTCTATGGCCATTTTTGTTCCAAACTAAATATCTAGATATTTTATAACTATGGTTAAGAATGAGAAGGTGAAAATATATATATTTTCATTTCTCATTTTTATTCATAAGCTTATCATTATCTTAAGCTCTTCACAAGCCATCATCTTCTTCCTCCTTTCTCTCTTGCTCTCTAGTTTTCTCAAGTGGGCAAAAGAGTCACCAAGTTAGGATTTTGAAGTGAGAAAATAAACCACATCACCATTCTACACTAGTCTTGCCCATTAGTATAGAGTGTTAGCTTCCATTTCTTCTCTTGATCTAGTGGAGCTTCAAGCTTGGACAAAGAGGACTCCGGGTGGATCGTCGTGGACCTAGAGGATCTCAAGCGAACCTTTTTTCAACTCTCATGTAGCCAAGGAGTCTAGCGTAGGGAGCTACAAAGGTTGTACTCTCAAAACCCTAGCTTTTACTACTTGTGTTGATGTTAAAGTTTTGTTGCCCTAAATTTTCTAGCATGATCCTTAAGATAGTTTCTTTAACACTACATAAATTTAAATATGGCATGTGTGTTGCCTCCAAACCCTTGTAGTGGTGCTGTAGGAAACCCTTCAATGTGGACTGCCGTCACTGCCAGTTTGTATATTATTTGTTTGGGGCACGACCGGGTTGAGATCGATATCACCCTTGTATATTATTTTCTTTTCTGTACTAGGATTACCCTACGGTGGAGTGCACGAATAGCCGGGTTCTAGAGGGCAACGGGTCCGCATCTCAAGGCGTTGAGACGGAGGGGACCTTACTCTAGAATTGGCGGGCTATTCGCCGCACTCGTAGGAGGTATAGGTTGACCCACAGAGGGGTGCTCAAGTTACCGGATTCCGTGAAGTGCTGAGTGGCCCATTCACGTTGTTGAAGGGGATTGCCTCGCTTCTGGTTTTGGCGGGTAATTTTCCGTGCTCGTAGGGGTCTTGGTTTCATTGCACAGGTTATCCACACGACAGGGAACGTCGGGTCTCATTTGCGGCTTAAGTGAAACCCGGGGCTCCAAGATTATCCACCATTCTGTGCTGCTTCTGTGATGTTGCTTTATATCATGCCTGGGACGAATGTTATATATATTTATATATATACTAGTAGATGTTGTATATGTTTTCCACCCGCGCTAGTCCAGTCCCCGCTCTGTTGTTAGTTAAGTAACCTAACGGGTGATGACGGGACCCAGTGGCGAATGCGGATGACATATACGTACATCATATATTTTCGTTCTTTTCTGGTGTGATTAATTGATGGGACTACGTTGATTCTGATCAATGCAAGGAAAAAAACCTATATATGATGTTGTTGGAACCAAGTTTTTAAAAACTGACATTACAGACGTTCTCTTTTGCTTTGCACAGTGGTATTCGATTGGGAATATCCAGCACCTCATTCGACGAGGCAAGGGCCGAGATCCCTTCATCGGGAGTGACCCCTTGGGCAGAAGTTTGCGTCAACGCAATAACTTTACTATAGTCGATTCTTTTGCTTTGCATCGTGGTATTCAGTTTGGAATATCCTGCACCTCATTCGACGAGAAAAGAGCCGAGATCCCCTCACCGGGTGTGACCTCTTTAGCAAAAGTTTTTGCCGTTATATATTTGTAAAACCACTCGGTTCCTTAAATGATATCAAGTTCATTACGTTAAAGGTTTTTCGCCAAAAACCATCCGTAGCCTCCGCCATTTACTATGAGTAGTACTTAGTATTCATGCTGCGTTTGTTGACTCCATCAAGGCGTAGTGTGCAGTAGCTGAGTGGTGCTTGTTTATAGCATGGATAAGCGATTGGTTAGGACAGTCGTGCGGCCTTGTTGACTCCGTCAAGGGTTCGTGCGGGTGGGTTTAATGCAATCAAGATAACGACGGGTTGAACTTGACTAGGACTCTTTGATTTGTTGACTCCGTCAAGGTCACTTGGGTCCTAGGGGTAAAAATCACATCGGGAGTTTCAAACATACAGGAAACTTGCCGGGCATGCGCATACCTTCTGGAGTGTGGTGACTTGAGTGGCTTCCATCAGGTTATCATGCGATGATAGTTGGATCTCGATTCCCACTGATGTGTAGGATTACTTCTCGGAGATTCCAACTAATTCTCCTTTTGGGTTTGGAGGAGAATTCGAGGAAACAATGGGAGCCATCCTGATTAGATAAAGTGATTAACCATTCTGATCTAGGTTAGAGTGCACGCTAAGTGTTTCTTCTCACTCTCTCTGGCAGCGACTATGACCCGCCCTAAACTAAAACTCATGAACCCAGTTAACCGAACCTTCTTAAAACACTTTGGCTTTTGGAATGTCACGGTGTCGCATATATCATTGCCACTTCTATATCACCTTTGCATTTCTCCAGGACTGTAACACCTTAGAATGTGTCTTGTGGCTAATTATATTTTAATTTATAGTTTTTAATAAAAAGTTTACCAATTTGGCTTTTAATTATTTTATCCTATTTAATGAATATTTTATTAGATTTTTCCTAGGCTTGCACACACTTGTGCATGATAACTAGGGTATTAATTTGGGGTTTAACCATGATTAGCAACATGGTGAACCAACCACTCCCTAATCTAGTTTTGTAATTTGTTTAAGTGTTATGGGTTTTAATTATGCATGGTGGTTTTAAAAAGAAAAAAATGAATTTAAAAGGGTTTTTAAATTGGGTTGAAGTGTCGACCATGAGAGAGTTGAGCATGGTGCTACATGGTTTAGGCCATGCTCATTGAATGATGAGAGAGAGGGAGAGAGGGAGGGGTTCTTGCCTTGCTCTCATTTCTCATTCTCATTCTCTTTTCTCTCATTCTCTCACTCTCATTCTCTCTCCCACACACACACACCCAGAGCAGCTCCAGCAGCAGCTGAAGGCAGCAGCAGCAGTACCAGAAGCCAGCAACAGCAACACCAGAAGCAGCAACAGCATTAGCAGCAGCTTCTGGCAGCAGCAACAGGAGCCCCAGCAGCTGTAGCAGCTCTTACCTCCTCCATCCACTTCTTCTTCTGCTTCTTAGGATCCTATAGGGTATATTTTCTTAACCCAATTTCCCTTTTTACTTAGCTTGTGTGATAATTAGCTTCGGTTTGCTTTTAAAGTGTGTTTTATGCTAATTAAGGTGATTTATGTGGAAGGTTGGTTAAGTGATGGTCGTGTTAGTAAACCTAGCTTAACTTAGTGTTATTAGGGTCACCTCAACTGAGAAATTCCCTAGATTTCACTAAAATACCATAAGGTTTGTGTTTTGTGCAAAATCAGTGTTTTTAGGCGATATATTGGCATTCTGTGATCTGCTATTGGCCCGGACTCTTCAGGATAAATTTGAGAATACTAGAGCATGCACACTAGGTCTAGAACACACCACCAGAACACGAGCCCCAAAAGCTTCACCTTGGCCACAGATTTAATAGGATTGGCCGCAAATTGCGGCCATGTTAGGGGCTGGGGTGTTGGGGTTTTTCCTATGGTTCTCTGCAGTGTTTTCTAGCGTTTTGGCATGTATAGTTTTGTATGATTTGACCTGTAGGAAAATCTGGGACAATATATCGTATTTCGTATTCGTTGTGTTTGCGCGATACGCGCGATACGTAAGTGGGTTCTGTGATCCAGCGTGTCATGGCGTGTCGCGGTAGTTTTAGACGCGTATACACACGTTTTAACGTATCGTGCACACACGCGTTTAGTTCGCGACACGAGTTTCTCGTTTAGTGTCGATATCGCGTTTTGCGAGATATTTGCTTATATATATGATTTTCTTATCTAATTTTCAGGTTTGCAGGCGGGAACTACGGACACAGCTACAGGGGAAACAGGTGGTAGGATTCACCTAGCTTGGAGCATAGGTGAGTAGATTTAACATCTACAGGGGAATCGCCCGCATGGCGTTATGCGTCTGGGCTAGAATTCTAATATTTGTCGCATATTCTACGTCATTGTTAGAATTGCGCCTTTACCCTATTACTTAGATATAGTTGTACTGTGACTAGGAGCCGTAGGACACTACACATATTATTGACGGTTCATATTGCACGAGCACGGATTGTATGCTACACACACACCATCAATAATTGCCATGTTATACACAAACCATTATAGATATCGTATTGCTTGGTTAGGGACCTTGTGACACTGATTCGTACTGCTCATCACGTATGGCATTTACCATACTTGTATACCTATAGAGTATCGTACCATTAGTGATAGGTACATATACCCTTTACGATACATCTACAGGTATACCTTGCTCATATTTTACTTATACCCTGTGGGGTATGCCATATCATTTACTTATAGGTAGACACCTATACTTAGCTGTACCTTATTGATTTCACATACAACTGGTTTCAGCTACATATTTTCATTTATACACTCGCATTTCAGATATATCGCACATATTCATTCCTGGATTTGGGCATTGTTATTTTGATTTTACATGATGTTTTCTGGATTTGGGAACCGCGGGAGTTCATGAAATTATGCATACATTGAAAGACCCGGTTTCCTTGATATGATATTTGCGCAGCCACTAAGAGATTTACCGGTTCTGATTTTATACCCCATACGAGGAGTGGGTGCCGTATGAGGGTACATGGTGGGGCCCGGCATGGTTCCCCTTGGCAAGAAGATCGATGGACTTTGCCGATTGAGCCTGGAGGCGGGCGAGTACCTACCGGTGACAGTACCAATGACTCGGCGGGGATCATGGAGATACCGTTGGGAGTCATGCACGTATGCATACGTCGAAGGGCGAGGGTCAGAGCTAGGTACTCGTGCTTTCGGAATAGCGTATGATACGTACCTATCAGGATGCTAGTCTTGGTGACGGCATCTGATAGATCAGGATTTCTGTGTCGATGCTTGGCACATTGTTTTCAAGATATTTCTTTCAATACCTTTGTATATATAACAGGGGATTTAGCCGTTGTTATATATACCCTTACACCAATATTAGTGGAATGGGACGCTAATATATGTGTATTGACCCCATCATATTTATTTCTTCATATATATATTCAGGATGCTAGAATCTTACTTGAGATTTGATTTGGGATATTAGGTGATTCATTGAGATTGGATAACGGATACATATGAGATTGTCGATTTGTACATTCGGGATATAGGAGATTACTCGATATTGTACATTGGGAAGATGTGAGACTTATATGATGTGAGAGCCCAACCTGGGGGGCTGATCTGAGGAATTGGGATTTGAGTGTCTTGATGGATTGTGATCCTACCACGATGTCAGGCTTCCGTGGGAATGACATATTTCACTCCATACCTCATACCTACTTATTTATGCACCGTTCCATGTATTAGGAGTACCTGTTAGTGTACCCTTCATGTTAGCTGCATATCTACATTCTCATATCCGTATTGCATGATTATTGCATACTATTTTCATGTTATTATTGCTTCATATATTGATTGTACCTGCTAGTGTACTTTCCATTATTCTGCATTCACATGACCTGTTATTACTGTAAATTGTATATCTTAGAATCATGCTGTACGTACATACCTGTGATTACCTGCATATGTTATCTACTATTCACGAGTTGGTAACTCACCCCCGTTGTGCCACAGTTGTTTTGCAGGGTGTTTCCCCAGAGTAGTCGAGGCAGGTTATTCATCTATCATCTTTTGTTATAGATACCGCATCGGCTCACAGTGTGCTATTTTGCTTAGGTGGGTATTGGTGGTTATCTGTATTTTGTATTGCACATTCGTTGTATCTTGTACTCTCCATCTACTATTATGTTGTTGACTTAGAGACTTGGTGAGAACGATATTGTATATTATTTGTAGATTTGTTGTCTTTTATATACAGTTTCCTTCCTATTGTCTCTTATTTCTTCGCTACGGCGTCGTATATTTGTGATGTGATTGTTTTCCGTCTTGGGGCTAGTTTTTACAAAGGGGGTGTTGCAAAAATTTTAAAGAAAGAAAGTTGGACTTTTAAAGAATTTGGGTTGTGATTTCAAATGTTTCAAAAACTTTTATTATCTTTTCCGTATTTTCATGGTTTAGATTTCTGGGTTTTGGCTTTCTTTTACTGCGTTTCGTCTTTAGGCATTGCTTAGTATTAGGGCCGTCACGTGCCAATTTCGGGTAGTGACAAAATTGGTATCAGAGCACTAGGTTTTACCTTTCGGAGTGTAGGATGACCTTGGTATGATGGAGTAGGTAGCTTAAGCAAAGTAACGTAGTGTGTGTATGTCTGCAGCATTCCCACGATGCGATACTTCGCCTTATGTGACCTAAGTACAAATTCCTTGAAATTCTTTCCTTGATGATTCATATCCTTGTGATTCGATTTCCTTATTCTTATCGAATCTTATATCTATTTATAGCCTTGCCGCCGATGACTATGGGGACTCAGAGTGGTGCAGCGAGGGCCGAGGTCAGAGTTGGCTCGGGTGAGACGAGTACTAACCAAGATGGCACTCCAGTTGCACAGGTGCAGACGGTTCAGCCTTCGACATATAGTATCGATAGGCTTGCGGCAGAGATTCAGGACTTCCGCCAGACTATGAGTTCGTTGGTTGATGTCGTTCGGGAGCTACGACAGGAGGTTGTCACCCCTGTTACTCAGTTGTCCCTTGCGATCAGCGTGCAACAGTCCGTCACCTACATAGCACCAGTGGTTGCAGCTCCAGTTGACGAGGCACATATTCCAGAGACGCTGAGAGTTCCAGGACAGTGGAGGACTCTTACCAGTGTACCAGCCCAGAGACAGAAGTTTGGTCGTCGAGACAGATTTCGTGGCCGTCGCGGGAGTAGCAGAGGCTTAGGACGAGGACAGTCGTTCAGCTCTCATCCCCAGGAGGGACAGCAGTCAGCGCGTGGATGCTTTCGATGCGGGAGCCTTTAGAACTTCGTCAGGGATTGTTCCTTAGCACCTCGTTAGGATCGTTTTCAGAGAGGCCGTGGACGTGAAAGGTTCGCTCAGAGGAGTCAGTCTTGTTGGATATAGTGCCCTCAGAGTCAATTATTGGATCACAGGCACGTGATTGCAATGATTGAGGGAGGACCTATGCCGGTAGAACAGTCTTACTCAAGATGATAGTATGGTATTTGGTTTATCTTTATCATCGTGTACTGCTTTAGGTGACCTTACAGGTCACTATTGCGCATTGATAGAGCCCCTAGGATTCTTGCTTGACTGCCAGCAGTAAGAGGGCGATCATATACGTGGGAGCTGGGGTCTATAAGCACATCCTTAAAAGGTCCCTAGTCGTGGGAGTTTCGAGACAGGACATCGATACTCCAGAGTAGACTAGTGTATACAGTCGAGACCCTGACGAGGGGCGGTGGTCGGTCTCACAAGCCACTGGTGTCAGTTGGTTCACCTAAGATGTATACAGGTGCTCATTGGGTTATGAGTACACCGGACATGACTCGCCGGGAACATGCTAGTTGGGATTATACCAGACGTCAGATAGCAGTTCCCTGGTGACACGTATACAGGTTAGTTCATCGACCTGAGATCGTCATTTGTCTCGTGTGAGTTCCCACTGTACTTTGATTACTACCCTACCACGCTCAATGGAGACGTGCAAACAGGTTTTAGTTGGGTACAGTCCCGAGACACATGGAGGCAGTGAGCGGATCTTCAGGGGTTCGTCTCTCCCGGTATTGGGGGTGAGGTCGCCCTGTGTCTAGAAGAGCCATTACACGAAGTCCTTGGCCAAAGCAGAAGATTTACTGGTTGGTATTCCAGTAGTATCTCAGGGTGTTCTGGGCTACACTCCTATACGACTTGTACCGCTTTTGGGGGTCTGACTTTTACCAACCCTCTAGGCCCGCCATGCGATGCTCATAGACGAACGGACCGGACTATACGGATATTTTCACTGACAGGCTCAGTAGGGTGTCAGGATGAATTCGCTCATCGACGTCCCTTTTGGTCAATACTTGGTAGCCCGTTAAGTATGGCTAATACCTCTGACGTGCTAGTGGTTAAATCCACAACCATGGGATTGACGAGTCTTTAGAGTCCCCCACAGACAGTTGCTCAAGTTTCGGGCAAAACGCTGTAGAGGCCGTATGGAGATATGGCAGGGTTCGATCTTATACGTGCGGTATTGCACGGATCAAGATCGGACGGGTAGATACTAGCGGGTTTTAGTTTAAGCCGGATCCTAGTATTGTACAGTGTAGATTTAGTCTCATTGCATTTGTATTCGGTCGGAATACAAATGCGGGTATGTATATACAGTCGCGGGGTTTTCCTGTAATTTATTATGGGATTAGTTTTTTTGAAGTTGCCAGTTTGCATTCCGTTTCGGCTAGTTTTCCTTTGTTCCTTCATGGCCGGATTTTTCTGATGGAGGGGCTTATTTGCAATTTTGCAAATTAGCTATTGTGGAGGGTTTATTTGTAAATGAGGGATTATGATGGTTCTAGCATCTTTTCTTTTCTTGCATCATTTCATAGCTTTTTGGTGATGGGATTTGATTAGGATGTGAAAGGATATTGAAGTGAGATTATTTCCTCATTATCATCTTTTTTCCTTATGGTCACCTTGACATTCTCTTGTGCTCACCCCCTTTTTTCTTTTTCCCTTCTCCATGTTATTGAGGGGCCGGCCACATTAGGAGAGAGGGAGAGGAATTTATTTTGGGGGAAAAAGTTTGTTCATCTCATATTATGCTTGCTACAAATTTCCTAAGCTCATCTCCATTATTCTACACCTCCATCAAATGGCAACTTCAACCTCAATAGAGACAAACCAACCTACACTTCATCTACAGCATCCTTGGACACGTCGGCTCGCCAACTTCGTGCCCGAGTTGCCTCGGTCCAGATATGGGAGCCCGTAAAAGAACCTGGCGATGTGGTGCCCGTTCCGACGAGGAGATGAAGACCGGAGATTCCGTGAGGAGATCAGAGTGGAGGCCGAAGACCGAAGGACACGGATCACTCGGTATAGCTTTCTACCCATTCTCTAGTTTGCTAGCGTTAGGTTAATGGCCCGATCCGGGTTTTTAGTGCGCGGTAGTGCCGGTTTACAAGTTTTGTAAAAGTTTCGTTTCCGCATTCCGGCGTCGGATTGACGGCCGGGGCGCTGCTGTGCACTTACACTGGTATCAGAGCCACGCCATTAACCTAGTCTAGCTTGCTCTAACGTGTTTACAAGTTCGATCGAACAAATTTCCAAAAACCACAATTTCTATTGCATCAGTTTCTGTCGAATTTTTTTTAGCTCGAAATTTTTTTCAGTACATTGCAGAAATACGTGTAGGGAATTATAAGCATTCTGTGAAAATTTGGTCGCGTGAGTCACTTTTCCACCGCGGAACCGCGGCCAAACCCACGCATTGGCCGCGGTTCCGCCGCCACTATGACTGTTCATTGCATCAAATGTTTACAGTGGGCTTCTGAGTTGAAAATGGGGTTTTTGGAATATTCTTTCTGGGCCCAGATTTTCTTTGAGTGCTACAGTTGTGCTTGGAGCCCACTTTGGTAAATTTGATCGATCGAAAATTTTTAACATGTTAGTTCACAGTATTTACATTATATCTGCGACCGTGAATGACACTTGATCGGTAAATCCTGTCTAACTGCTATACCCCTTTTAGACGGATTTGCGAACGTGGCATTCACGTTGATGTTCTGTGTTGTGCTGTGATATTGCGGATTTGTCGTGGTTGACATGGTGGATAGCCTGGATGCAATGTTAGTACAGTTTGGTTGTTCATGTACATTTGATATTGCGGGGCGAGCGTCCGACATGTGGACTGCCGTCATTGCCTATTTGTATATTATTCTTTTGGGGCACGACCGGGTTGAGGTCGATGTACCCGTTGTATATTACTTTCTGTACTAGGATTGCCCCGCGGAGGGGTGCATGGATAGCCGGGTTCTAGAGGGCAACAGGCCCGCATCTCATGGCGTTGAGACGGAGGGGGCTTCACTCTAGAATTGGCGGGCTATTCGCCGCACTCGTAGGGGGTACAGGTTGACCCAAGGAGGGGTGCCCAAGTTACCGGATTCCGTGAAGTGCTGGGTGGTCCATTCACGTTGCTTAAGGGGGTTGCCTTGCTTCAGGTTTTGGCGAGTAACTTGCCGCGCCCGTAGGGGTCTAGGATTTCATTGCACAGGCTATCCACACGACCAGGGGAACATCGGGTTTCAGTAGCGGCTCTATGAAACCCGGGGATCCCAGATATCTGTATTGTTCTGTGATGCTTATTACATTTCTGTGATGTTGCATTTTATCACGCCTTGAGCGAATATTATATATTGGTATATATACTAGTAGATGTTGTATATGTTTTGCATCCGCGCTAGTCCAGTCCCCGCTCTGTCATTAGTTAAGTAACCTAACGGGTGATGATGGGACCCAGTGGCGAATGCGGATAGCATATACGTACATCATTATTTTCGTTCTTTTGTGGTGTGATCAATTGATGGGACTGCGTTGATTCGGATCAATGCATGCAAAACAAACCTATTCTGATGTTGTTGGAAAAATTTTCAAAAAGCTGTTATTGCAAGGGCGTTCTCTTTTGTTTTGCACAGTGGTATTCGATTATGAATATCCAGCACCTCAGTCGACGAGGCAAGGGCCGAGATCCCTTCACCGGGAGTGACCCCTTGGACAGAAGTTTGCGTCAGGGCAATAACTTCACTATAGTCGTTTACTTTTGCTTTGCATCGTGGTATTCAGTTGGAATATCCTGCACCTCATTCTACGGGGAAAGAGCCGAGATCCCTTCACCGGGAGTGACCTCTTTAGCAAAGGTTTTCGCCACTATATTTTTATAAAAGCTATCCGGTTCCTTCAACGATATCAAGTTCATTACGTTAAAGGTTTTTCACCAGAAACCATTCGTAGCCCTCCGTCATTTCAGACGGGTAGCATGTAGTATTCATGCTATGTTTGTTGACCTTCGTCAAAGCATAGTGTATGGTAGCTGCTTGTTACCTTTCTGCTGCATAGATAGATGCGTTGGTTTGGGACAGTCGTATAACCTTGTTGACCTTCGTCAAGGGCTTGTACGGGTGGGTTCAAATTAACCTGGATAATGACGGGTAGAACTTGACATGTGACTTATGATTTGTTGACCTTCGTCAAGGTCATAAGAGCATGGGGCAAAAATCACATCGGGAGTTTCTAAAGAAACTGGAACTTGCCAGATATGCGCATACCTTCTAGAGTGTGATAACGTGAGCGGATCCCGTCACGTTATCATGCGATGATAGTTGGATCCCGATTCCCACTGATGAGTTGGTTTACTCCTCGGGTGATCCCGACTAATTCTTCTTTTAGGTTTGGGGAAGAATTTGACGTTACAGTGGGAGGTTTCCTGATAAGATAAAGTGATAACCATTCTGATCTAGGTTAGATTGCACGCTGAGTGTTTCTTTTCTATCTCTCTTTGGCAGCGACCATGACCCGACCCTTGACTATGACCCAGTGACCAAAATTAACCGAACCATCTTAAACACTGGCTTTTGGATTGTCAAAGTTGTATACCTCATTGCCACTCCTACTTTTACCCTTTTCTCCAGGACACCCTGTATTACTACGAACGTCCACTTCCATTGGACAAAACCATCGTATGGTTATATACGAACTCGAAGGAATTTATTCGAGGATGGTTTCCGGTTCTGGAGAAAACGAATAGGACTATTCAGTTGTCTTTTCCTTTTTACCTTCTCTCAGGTTGCGAGTACTCCTTGGTTTAGGAGATAGTACACCTATTACGCAAATTGGATAGTCTTCTTCCAAACCTTAGGCTGGTGCCGAACGGTGGGGAATGAAGAAAACCAATTAGCATAACGATGGTGTGCAGAAGGTATTAAGTTAAGACAAATAAAGGGATTAGTAAGAGGGCAAAGTAAACTGCGACTGCTATTCACGACCAAACCAAATATTTCATTACCACTCCCACTTCACCTTTGTATTTCTCCAGGACACTCCGTATCACTACGAAGATCCACAGTTATTTGGATACTCCATCGTATGGTTATATACGAACTCGAAAGGAACTTGTTCCAGTTCGGGGATGGATTCTGGTTCGGGAGAAATAAGAATAAGGTTTATTCGGTTGTCTTTTATCTTCACCTTCTCTCGCATTGCGAGTGCTCCTAGGATTAGGACAGTACACCCATTATGCTTATTGGATAGTCATCTTCCAAACCATAGGCTGGTGTCGAACGGTAGGGAAGGAAGAAAACCATTTGGCCTAAAGGGGGTGTGCAGAAGGTAATGACTAAAGACATATGAAGGGATTTGGAGAGATGACAAAGAAATATACGGTTACTGTTGTGAATCTGGATAATGGAAGAGGCATTACTAGAAATACCTGGATACCCTTTCGAAACATTTACATGTTTCAGTTTCACTGTGTATTGTTAAAAGAAAACTGATTTCCCAATTAGACACTTGCTCCAGGGTATGTATTTACCAGGTATGATTCTCACATCTGTATGGTTTTACAGATGATGAGGGGGAGTAAGTTATTGGGAATTGGGCGATCATCCTTATTATATCGGAATTCGTTGTAATTGGTGATATTTGAGGAAACCGTCTGGGCTGTTTGCCGGACGGCAAATATTTGGTTTTGAATATCCGCTGTTATGCACCAATTTCAAATTGATATATCTATACGTCTATTTTCATAGAGTGAGATATACCTTTTTGAAATTATGTCTATGACATTTACCTATATCAGTGGATGGTTAGGTAAGGAGTATTAAACAGCGATGTAATTCTTCTTAACCATAAGTACAGTTTTCAACCTATGACACACAGGGAATGAGTTATTTGACTCAAAGGACTTATACAGAGTATTGTATGTTGTCCAGTGTCCATGAGGACAGAGGGGTTGGTTCTCGTACTATATTCTGCTTACTTGTGACTTCTCTAGTTCTTAGACATGTGTTTCGTAGAAATATAAGGTCCAAATTTTGAGAAGTTATAAGTATATGAATAGAGTAGAGAACCGGTGTTGCAAGTATTGGGATTCTTCAAGGTGATCGAAGATGTAGATACTTGTGGATGGTATTCAGTTAATAGTAATGATTAAGAGAACTTGCTTCTCTTTCAGGTTACTCATAATTGGAAGCACTCCTAAGTTGAGTAATGCTGATCGGCCTCTTTCTATTTAGTTGACATGCACTGGAGACAGCTGCATGATTTGAATCTGGTTCAATTAAATCTGTGCCTCTGTTTCTGTATTGGATATAGAACAGTTCGTATCTTGACGATGTTAAGGTACGGGGAGTTGTCCGGCTTATGCATAAAACCAGACTCTGGACAACTCAAGGCACGTTTCTGTAATGGCTGTTTGTGGGTTGACCCAGGCTATGACGAGGGCTGACTTTCGACCATTTGGAAGATCAATAGTGATATTGTTCTTGACTCGCCACATTTTAATAAAAATGGATTTTTTTTCAGAAAACAGTAGTGGGAGTATGGTAGAACTGGAAGTGATTCCAGAACCACAAACGATTACTGAAAATTTGATAAGAACCTAAAGATTCAATCTGGTTTGACATTCCATTGGCCACTCCGCAGATATGGTGGGTAACCTCAGGCACCCGAGTGGTACTCCGGTAGCCTCAAGGACGGTGACAGGGAGGTTCTTGTTTACCCAGACTTGACACTACTGTTGTTCCAGACTATGAGACCCGGCAAAAGGATAAGTATAACGTCGTTCTAAACTAGCTTTAGAAGTGTACGTAGATATTATTCTGCCAGAGGGTTGTCGTAGTCAGTGGGAGCAGCGGAAGCATAGTGGACAAGTGGCTTATGTATATTCACAAGACTTAAGCAGATATAGCGGAGATAGATCATCTATTTCTGATGTGACAGTCATAGGTTTGACTTCATCAGAATAGGGGATGGATCTGTTAAGAAGGTAGTAGGGTGTGATGTCCTGGTATATGGATGATGTACACAGAGTAGGAAGTGAAGTTCCTATACTACGATCGGTTATACTTTGGTTGTCACACGATGGTTTCTCCACATGGGACTTGGATATGATATCAAGATATTCTGGTTACTGGATCTATGGTTTTAGATCTAGATTTGGGTAGTTTCCCAATCTGGGTACTTAGACAACATTCTAAAGGTATTTAGAATGGAAGACTCTTGGCACGGTAGTGTACCTGCAGGTGATGGAGTCACCCTCTCTAAAGGTGTCTTACAGACTAAAGGGGAGAGGGATGTGCATGATTGGCAGATCACTTGCTTAGGCAATTGAGTCAATCATGAGATGTCAAGTACCACACCAGATGTTGTTTTTGCAGTGGATGCAATAAGTTGATATTGATCCAATCCTGGAGAAACAATCCGAAGCAGTTTTAGAACATAAGTGGATGTTCTAGGGATTTGATAACGGCAGCCTTCTTTAGGAGACGGTTATCATTCCAGGCTTCCAAGGTGACTTGGATGACAGAGTGATTGTCAGAGTTATAGTTTTCCCTCTGACGAGGGGCAGTATTTTGGACAGGTGGTCCAGGCGGATACTGAGGGAGGCATGGCGCAGGATACTGATTAAGTTCAGTTGACGATACTGTCTAAGAAGTTTGGATTTGGAGTTCATTTATGAACTAGGTCCCATCAGATATCCAGACATATTCTAAGACAGGTATTGCTCATTTCGGGAGATGGCTTTCTCCGCAAACTTGAGATAAAGAGAGACATAGAAAGAAACATCTGAGCGGATCCACTCACTGAGGCTATTTCTCGAACGCAATAGTTTCACAAACGTCTTTTGTGAGACTGATTAGTAGAAGAGTTGGGTGTTCGGTATCACACGGGCTATGAGTATGCGACATCGCAATAATTAGCCTTGAGTGCAAGTGGGAGATTGTTGGATATAGTGCCATCAGAGTCAATTATTGGATCATAGGCACGTGATTGCAATGATTGAGGGAGGACCTATACCGGTAGAACAGTCTTACTCAAGATGATAATATGCTATCTGGTTTATCTTTATCATCGTGTACTGCTTTAGGTGACCTTATATGTCACTATTGCACGTTGATAGAGCCCCTAGGATTCTTGCTTGACTGCCAGCAGTATGAGGGCGATTATATACGTGGGAGCTGGGGTCTATAAGCACATCCTTAAAAGGTCTCTAGTCATGGGAGTTTCGAGACAGGGCATCGATACTCCAGAGTAGACTAGTGTATACAGTCGAGACCCCGACGAGGGGCGGTGGCCGGTCTCACAAGCCACTGGTGTCAGTTGGTTCATCTAGGATGTATATAGGTGCTCATTGGGTTATGAGTACACCGGACAGGACTCGCCGGGAACATGCTAGTTGGGATTATACTAGAGGTCAGATAGCAGTTCCCTGGTGACATGTGTACCAGTTAGTTCATCGACCTAAGATCATCATTTGTCTCGTGTGAGTTCCCACTGTACTTTGATTACTACCCTACCACGCTCAAAGGAGACGTGCAAACAGGTTTTAGTTGGGTACAGTCCCGAGCCACATGGAGGCAGTGAGCGGATCTTCAGGGGTTCGTCTCTCCCGGTATTGGGGGTGAGGTCGTGCTGTGTCTAGGAGAGCCATTACACGAAGTCCTTGGCCAAAGCAGGAAATTTACTGGTAGGTATTCCAGTAGTATCTCAGGGTGTTCTGGGCTACACTCCGACACGACTTGTACCGCTTTTGGGGGTCTGACTTTTACCAACCCCTAGGCCCGCCATGCGATGCTCATAGACGAACGGACCGGACTGTACGGATATTGTCACTGACTGACTCAATAGGGTGTCAGGATGAGTTCGCTCATCGACGTCCCTTTTGGTCAATACCTGGTAGCCCATTACGTATGGCTAATACCTCTGACATGCTAGTGGTTAAATCCACAACCATAGGATTGACGAGTCTTTAGAGTCCCCCACAGACAATTGCTCAAGTTTCGGGCGAAACGCTGTAGAGGCCGTATGGAGATATGGCAGGGTTCTATCTTATACGTGCGGTATTGCACGGATCAAGATCGAACGGGTAGAAACTAGCGGGCTTTAGTTTAAGCCGGATCCTAGTATTGTACAGTGTAGATTTAGTCTTATTGCATTTGTATTCGGTCGGAATACAAATGCGGGTATGTATATACAGTCGCGGGGTTTTCCGGTAATTTATTACGGGATCAGTTTTTTTGAAGTTGCCAGTTTGCATTCCGTTTCGGCCAGTTTCCTTTGTTCCTTCATGGCCGGATTTTTCTGATGGAGAGGCTTATTTGCAATTTTGCAAATTAGCTATTGTGGAGGGTTTATTTGTAAATGAGGGATTATGATGGTTCTAGCATCTTTTCTTTTCTTGCATCATTTCATAGCTTTTTGGTGATGGGATTTGATTAGGATGTGAAAGGATATTGAAGTGAGATTATTTCCTCATTATCATCTTTTTTCCTTATGGTCACCTTGACATTCTCTTGTGCTCACCCCTTTTTTTCTTTTTCCCTCCTCCATATTATTGAGGGGCCGGCCACATTAAGAGAGAGGGAGAGGAATTCATTTTGTGGGAAAAAGTTTGTTCATCTCATATTATGCTTGCTACAAAATTCCTAAGCTCATCTCCATTATTCTTCACCTCCATCAAATGGCAACTTCAACCCCAATAGAGACAAACCAACCTACACTTCATCTACAGCATCCTTAGGCACGACGGCTCGCCAACTTCGTGCCCGAGTTGCCTCGGTCCAGAGATGGGAGCCCGTAAAAGAACCCGGCGATGTGGTGCCCGTTCCGACGAGGAGATGAAGACTGGAGATTCCGCGAGGAGATCGGAGTGGAGGCCGAAGACCGAAGGACACGGATCGCTCGGTATAGCTTTTTACCCATTCTCTAGTTTGCTAGCGTTAGGTTAATGGCCCGATCTGGGTTTTTAGTGCGCGGTAGTGCCGGTTTACAAGTTTTGTAAAAGTTTCGTTTCCGCATTCCGGCATCGGATTGACGGCCGGGGCGCTGCTGTGCACTTACAAGTCTACCAGAGGAGTTCAGCCAGTTGCAGGTAGAGGGTAGACACAGGAGTTTGCTTCTACTCATCGGGACGCGCAGGCGTCCAATGCAGAGTTTTCAGGTATCCTTAATTCGCATGTTCTTTTGATGAATTCGTTTGTTGCTTTCCACACCTTGTGCCGTGGTTGGGACTAGAGTTGTGTTAGGTAGATTAGCCGTTTGTTTTGTTAAGTTCTGTCAGCGATTCTTTTGTTGCGCGACACGTATTTCAGTTGTGTGCTGATCGGATAGGAGGTAGAGATTCGTCCGTCGTTTCGATCCTTCTAGAGATGTTGGATTTGACGTTCTCCTGGACAAGGACTGGTCAGCTACGTGTTAGGCGTCAGAGGACTACCGTGAGGAAACAGTTAGGTTTGTTTTCCCCGGCGAATCAGTTCTTGTTGTGCAGATGGATAGTTGTGCTGCCTCTCACAGCTTGAATTCAGCCTGTTTCGCTAGTCGGCTATTGAGGAGATGTCATGGATTCTTGGCGTTCATTCATGATACCGGAGCCACAGTGGGATTGTTGGACCGGGTTCCCTTCGTACGAGAGTTTTTCGACGTTGTTCCAGATGGGCCGGCAAAGCTTAGGGAACTTAAGGATCAGCTGCAGAGTTGTTTGTTGAGGAGTTTTGTGCGTCTGAATGTTTCGCTTTTGGAAGCTTCTATTTCTGTTCGTCAAAGAGAAAGACGGCAGTTTAGGATAGTGTATTGACGAATCGTTAATTGAACCGGCTTACGGTGCGGATAGATATCCTTTACCTCGCATTGACGATTTCTTCGATCAGCTCCACAGTGCGAGACATTTTCTAAGTTTGTTCGGGATCAGGTCATCATTATTGCGGGTTCGGAGTGATGGCATTCCGAAGACTGCCTTGTGCGTGCTACGGGGTTTGTGTGTTTTGGTGTGTCATTGGATTCACCAGTGCCCTAGCAGCATTCGTGGATATGATGAACCAGATTTCGTCAGGCCATTCCTCGACCAGTGTTGTTGTGTTATTCTCGACGTTCTGGTCAATTTAATGTGTCTTGAGGAACAGGAGTAGCACTTAAGGATTTGTTGTGCAAGCGTTGGGAGAGCCCCAGCGGTTTGCTAGATTCTCGGAGTGTTTCTTCAGGCTTGTTTGTGTTGACTCCTAGGACTTGTAGTCACGGGAGACGGTTTCGTATGGTTCCGAGGAAGATCGTGGCCGTACAGCTTAGGCCCAGACTTGTGTGCAGGACGGAGGTCTGCAGATTTTGGGCTTAGCAGGTTTTTACCGCCGTTTCGTGCAGGATTGCTAGTGTAGTGCTGCACCGTCGACTAAATTGACCGGAATGGAGGATTCATTTCTTTGGATTGAGGCTTGTGTGTGGAGTTTCAGCAGTTGAAGATTCTATTAACAACGGCATCAGTTCTTTCTTGGTTTTTGGTTCGGGCGACTTTGTTGTCTAACTGTAATGTTTCTTGAGTGGGCTCGGGTGTGTACTGAGGTGACACTATGGAGTTATCGCTTTTGCTTCCCTACATCTGGAGGAAGTACGAGAAGGATATTCCACTCATGATCTGGAGATGGCCGCGGTGGTTTTGTGTTGGAGATTTGGAGACACTATTTGTTCGAGAGTCGTGTCAGATTTTCACAAACCACCAGAGCTTAATGTACATCTTCCTGCAGCGGATTTTGATTGTTGTGATAGTCTTCTGCAGATTTACAGTTCTTGTGCGATCGTCGAGTACAGCTTAAGTTCGTCTCTAAGGAGGGGACAACTTGCTCATGTCCGCGCCCGACCACTTTTCTTTAATCGCTTTCGCGAGATACTGTCCGCCGATGCTCGTTCGTCAGAGATACTTGAGCATACCCGGCTAGGTAATGATTCGGAGTCCTTGATTTGTGACACGGGTGTGCTAAGTTAGGGACGCGTTAGTGTACCTGATATTATTGGGTAGAGACGTGAAATCCTAGAGCAAGCACATCAGTCAACTCTCTGTGTTCATTCAAGTTCCACCAACATTGACGTGACTTGTGAGATAGTTATGGGTGGACAGGGATGTAAAGAGAAGTTTCAGGTTTCGTTTCAAAGTGTCTGTCTTGTTGTGTGCTTGGGTCGAACATCTGAGGCCGGCTGAAGAGTTGCAACCTTTAACCGTTTCGAAGTAAGAGTGGGAGCAGATCTCCATGAATTTCGTTATGGTGTCTACCCAGGGTTAGTCAGGGTGTGACTCCATTCGGATTCTTATCGTCCGGTTATACTCAGTTTTCTCAGTTGTTCTTTGTTAAGTTGTGCGTTTATATTAATTGTTGTCAGCAGTTGGGGATCGTTACTCGCCATTGTTAGGGTTCTCCTTCGATAGCTGTTATCAGGAGAAACTCCAATTGGCAACCTTTAGGTTTAGGGGTTAGGTCGTGTCGATCACCAGTCTGTTGTTTTTTTCTAACTCTGCGTAAGTAGGATTTTAGACCCCAGCTAGTCTAGAGATTTCGGAGATGATCCAGTTGATTCAGGTCAGGATGAGAGTAGCCCAGTGCGGATAGAGGTCTTATGCCGACTGTGTTGGTCATAGACTTAAGAGCGCAGTGGCAGATCATGTATTCCTACGGATTTTTCCGATAAATGACATGTTGGATTTTGGGAAGCTTATCCCAGGGTTTAGGTCCTTTCGAGATCCTATAAGCGAGTTAGTTTCGTTGCCTTTAATTTGGCACTTCCGCCCAGATTATTGAGTTTTCACCCTGTATTCCTTGTGATGATACTTTACAATTACCTTCATGACCTTTCTCACATAATTTGGCACCAGACCATTTGGCTTGGACGCGATCATTTCGCTCACAGGCATCCATTGTGTTAAGGGCTCGGCAGGTGGAGAAACGTCGGTCAAGGGTCTTGCCATCTGTGAAGGGTTTTTCTTAGACGTAGCCGTATAGTGAGGTAATCACTTGGGAGGCTGCGAGCGAGATTTGAGAGTTGTAATCTTCTCTTTGAAGGTACGCGTAGCAGTATATTTTTAAAATTCGGGGACGAATTTCTTTTAAGGGGGGAGAATGTAACACCTTAGAATGTGTCTTGTGGCTAATTATATTTTAATTTATAGTTTTTAATAAAAGGTTTACCAATTTGGTTTTTAATTATTTTATCCTATTTAATGAATATTTTATTAGATTTTTCCTAGGCTTGCACACACTTGTGCATGATAACCAGGGTATTAATTTGGGGTTTAACCATGATTAGCAACATGGTGAACCAAACATTCCCTAATCAAGTTTTGTAATTTGTTTAAGTGTTATGGGTTTTAATTATGCATGGTAGTTTTAAAAAGAAAAAAATGAATTTAAAAGGGTTTTTAAATTGGGTTGAAGTGTTGACCATGAGAGAGTTGAGCATGGTGCTACATGGTTTAGGCCATGCTCATTTAATGATGAGAGAGAGGGAGAGAGGGAGGGGTTCTTGCCTTGCTCTCATTTCTCATTCTCATTCTCTTTTCTCTCATTCTCTCACTCTCATTCTCTCACACACACACACACCCAGAGCAGCTCCAGCAGCAGCTGAAGGCGGCAGCAGCAGCACCAAAAGCCAGCAGCAGCAACACCAGAAGCAGCAACAACATCAGCAGCAGCTTCTGGCAGCAGCAACAGGAGCCCCAGCAGCAGTAGCAGCTCTCACCTCCTCCATCGACTTCTTCTTCTGCTTCTTAGGATCCTATAGGGTATATTTTCTTAACCCAATTTCCCTTTTTACTTAGCTTGTGTGATAATTAGCTTCGGTTTGCTTTTAAAGAGTGTTTTATGCTAATTAAGGTGATTTATGTGGAAGGTTGGTTAAGTGATGGTCGTGTTAGTAAACCTAGCTTAACTTAGTGTTATTAGGGTCACCTCAACTGAGAAATTCCCCAGATTTCACTAAAATACCATAGGGTTTGTGTTTTGTGCAAAATCAGTGTTTTTAGGCGATATATTGGCATTCTGTCATCTGCTATTGGCCCGGACTCTTCAGGATAAATTTGAGAATACTGGAGCATGCACACTAGGTCTAGAACACACCACCAGAACACGAGCCCCAAAAGCTTCACCTTGGCCGCAGATTTAATAGGATTGGCCGCAAATTGCGGCCATGTTAGGGGCTGGGGTGTTGGGGTTTTTCCTATGGTTCTCTGCAGTGTTTTCTAGCGTTTTGGCATGTAAAGTTTTGTAAGATTTGACCTGTAGGAAAATCTGGGACAATATATCGTATTTCGTGTTCGTTGTGTTTGCGTGATACGCGCGATACATGAGTCAGTTCTGTCATCCAGCATGTCGCGGCGTGTCGCGGTAGTTTTAGACGCGTATACACACGTTTTAACGTATCGTGCACACGCGCGTTTAGTTAGCGACACGAGTTTCTCGTTTAGTGTCGATATCGCGTTTTGCGAGATATTTGCTTATATATATGATTTTCTTGTCTAATTTTCATATTTGCAGGCGGGGATTACGGACACAGCTATAAGGGAAAACTGGTGGTAGGATTCACCTAGCTTGGAGCGTAGGTGAGTAGATTTAACATCTACAAGGGAATCAGCCACATGGCGTTATGCGCCTAGGCTAGAATTCTAATATTTGTCGCATATTCTACGTCATTGTTAGAATTGCGCATTTACCCTATTACTTAGATATAGTTGTACTGTGACTAGTAGCCGTAGGACACTACACATATTATTGACGGTTAATGTTGCATGAGCACGGATTGTATGCTACACACACACCGTCAATAATTGCCATGTCACACACAAACCATTATAGATATCGTATTGCTTGGTTAGGGACCTTGTGACACTGATTCGTACTGCTCATCACGTATGACATTTACCATACTTGTATACCTATAGAGTATCGTACCATTAGTGATAGGTACATATACCCTTTACGATACATCTACTGGTATACCTTGCTCATATTTTACTTATACCCAATGGGGTATGCCATATCATTTACTTATAGGTTGACACCTATACTTAGTTGTACCTTATTGATTTCGCATACATCTGGTTTCAGCTACATATTTTCATTTATACACTCGCATTTCAGATATATCGCACATATTCATTCCTGGATTTGCGCATTGTTATTTGGATTTTACATGATGTTTTCTGGATTTGGGAACCGCGGGAGTTCATGAAATTATGCATACATTGAAAGACCCTGTTTCCTTGATATGATATTTGCGCAGCCACCATGAGATTTATCGGTTCTGATTTTATACCCCATACGAGGAGTGGGTGCCGTATGAGGCATACGGTACATGGTGGGGCCCGGTATGGTTCCCCTCGGGAAGAAGATCGATGGACTTTGCCGATTGAGCCTGGAGGCGGGCGAGTATCTACCGGTGACAGTACCAATGACTCGGCGGGGATCATGGAGATACCGTTGGGAGTCATGCACGTATGCATACGTCAAAGGGCGAGGGTCAGAGCTAGGCACTCGTGCTTTCGGGATAGTGTATGATACGTACCTATCAGGATGCTAGTCTTGGTGACGGCATCTGATAGATCAGGATTTCTGTGTCGATTCTTGGCATATTGTTTTCATGATATTTCTTTCAATACCTTTGTATATATAACAGGGGATTTAGCTGTTGTTATATATACCCTTACACCAATATTAGTGGAATGGAACGCTAATATATGTGTATTGACCCCATCATATTTATTTCTGCATATATATATATATATATATATATATATATTTAGGATGCTACAATCTTACTTGAGACTTGACTTGGGATATCAGGTGATTCATTGAGATTGGACATACATATGGGATTATTGATTTGTACATTCGGGATATAGGAGATTACTCGATATTGTACTTTGAGGAGATGTGAGATTTATATGATGTGAGAGCCCAACTTGGGGGCAGATTTGAGGATTTGGGATTTGAGTGTCTTGATGGATTGCGATCCTACCACGATGTCAGGCTTCCGTGGGAATGACATATTTCACTCCATACCTCATACCTATTTATTTATGCACTGTTTCATGTATTAGGAGTACCTATTAGTGTACCCTTCATGTTAGTTGCATATCTACATTCTCATATCCAAATTGCATGATTATTGCATACTATTGTCATGTTATTATTGCTTCACATATTGATTGTACCTGCTAGTGTACTTTCCATTATTCTTCATGCACATGACCTGTTATTACTGTAAATTGTATATCTTAGATTAATGCTGTACGTACATACCTGCGATTACCTGCATATGTTATCTACTATTCACGAGTTGGCAACTCACCCCCGTTGTGCCACAGTTGTTTTGCAGGGTGTTTCCCCAGAGTAGTCGAGGCAGGCTATTCATCTATCATCTTTTGCTACAGATACCGCATCGGCTCACAGTGTGCTATTTTGCTTAGGTGGGTATTGGTGGTTATCTTTATTTTGTATTGCACATTCGTTGTATCTTGTACTCTCCATCTACTATTATATTGTTGACTTAGAGACTTGGTGATGACGATATTGTATATTATTTGTAGATTTGTTGTCTTTTATATACAGTTTCCTTCCTATTGTCTCTTATTTCTTCGCTACGGCGTCGTATATTTGTGATGTGATTGTTTTTCGTCTTGGGGCTAGTTTTTACAAAGGAGGTATTACCAAAATTTTAATGTAAGAAAGTTAGACTTTTAAAGAATTTGGGTTGTGATTTCAAATGTTTCAAAAACTTTTATTATCTTTTCCGTATTTTCATGGTTTAGATTTCTGGGTTTTGGCTTTCTTTTACTGCGTTACGTCTTTAGGCGTTGCGTAGTATTAAGGCCGTCACATGCCAATTTCGGGTCGTGACAAGGACACCCCGTATCACTATGAACATCCACTTCCATTGGATAAATCCATCGTATAGTTACATACGAACTCGAAGGAATTTATTCCAGATTCAAGGATGGATTCTCGTTCTGCAGAGATTGAATAGGATTATTCGGTTGTCTTTTCTCTTTACATTCTCTCAGGTTGTGAGGGCTCCTAGGATTAGGAGAGAGTACACCTATTGAGCTTATTGGATAGTCTTCCTCCAGACCATAGGCAGGTACCGAAAGGTGGGGAAGGAAGAAAACCAATAAGCCTAAGTGTGATGTACAGAAGATAATGAGTAAAGACATAATAAAGGGATTAGAATAAGGGCATAGGAAATTGCAACTGCTATCATTCACGACAAAAACCGTGTATACCCCTGACACTCCTACATCCACTTTGGATTTCTCCAGAACACTACGTATCACTACGGATATCCACTCCTATTGGATATGCCATCATATAGTTACATACGAACTTGAAGGAATTCGTTTCAGATTCGAGGATGGTTTCCGGTTCAGGAGAAATAGAATAGGATTATTCAGATGTCTTTTCTCATTACCTTCTCTCAGGTTGCGAGGGCTCCTGGCATAAGGAGTGTACACCTATTATGCTTATTGTATAGCCTTCTTCCAAAGCTTAGGCTGGTGCCGAAGGGTAGGGAAGGAAGAAAACCAATTAGCCTAAAGAAGGTGTACAAAAGGTAATAAGTAAAGGCATAATAAAGGGATTGGAGTGAGGGCATGGAGGTGTACGGTTATATTCATGAATCAGGATAGTGGAAAAGGCATTACTAGGAATACCCGGTTATCCCTTTGAAACATTTTCATGTTTCAGTTTCACTGTACGATGTTAAGTGAAAACTGTTTTCCCAATTGGATTCTAACTCCAGGGTATGTATTTACCAGATTCGTTTCTCACATCTGTATAGTGTTACAGATGGTGAGTGGGTGTAAGATATTGGGAATTGGGTGATTAGATCCTCATTATATCGGAATTCGTTGTAATTTGTGATATTTGAGGAAATCATCTGTTTTTTTGCCTGACGACAAATATTTGGTTTTGAATATCCGTTGTTATGCACCAATTTCAAACTGATATATCTGTACGTTTATTTTATAAAGTGAGATATAACTTTTTGAAGTTATGTCTATGACATTTACCTATATCAGTTGATGGTTAGGTAAGGTGCATTCAACAGCGGTGTAATTCTTCTTAACTATAGTACAGTTTTCAACCTACGACGCACAGGGTTTGAGTCGTTAAACTCAGTGGACTTATACAAAGTATTGTATGTTGTCCAATGTCCATTAAGACAAAGGGGTTGGTACTCGTATTATATTCTGTTTACTTGTGACTTCTCCAGTTCTGGACAAGTATTTCGTTGAAATGCAAGTTCCAGATATTGAGAAGTTATAGGTATAAGAATAAAGTAGAGAACCGTTTGTTGGAAGTATCAGGATTCTTCGAAGTAGTCGAAGATGTAGATACTTGTGTTTGGTATTCCGTTGATAGTAATGGTTTTAAGAACTTGCTTCTCTTTCAGGTTACTCATATATGGATGCGCTCCTAGATGAGTAATGTTGATTGGTCTCTTTCCATTTGGTTGATATGCACTGGAGACAGCTGCATGATTTTGAATCTGGTTCCACTTAAATTAGTGCTTTTGTTTCTATATTGGATAAATATAGAATCAATTTATATCTTAACGATGTTAAGGTATAGGGAGTTGACCGGCTGATGCTTAAAACCAGAATCCAGATAAACTCAAGGCACTTTTTAGTAATGGCAGTTTGTGGGTTATCTTGGGCTTTGATGAGGGTTAACTTTCTACCATTAGGAAGATTAATAGTGATATTGTTCTTGACTCGCCATAGTTTTAGTAAAATGGATTTTTTTCCAAAAAACAGAAGTGGGAGTATGGTAGAACTGGAAGTGATTCCAGAACCACAAATGATTGCTAAAAATTTAATAGAACCTAAAAATTCAATTGGTTTTGACATTCTATTAGCCACTCCGCAGATTTGGTAGGTAACCTCAGGCACCCGAGAGGTACTTCGGTCTTCTCAGAGACGGTGACAGGGAGGTTCTTGTTTACCCAGACTTGCTATTGCTGCTGTTCTAGACTATAAGACCCGGCAGGAGGATGAGTATAGCGTCGTTCTAAACTAGCTTTTGAAGTGCAGGTGTATATGACTCTGCCAGAGGGTTGTTGTAGTCAGTGGGAGCAGTGGAAGCATAGTGGGCAAGTAGCTTATGTCTATCTATAGACTAAAGCAGGTATAGCGGAAATAGATCATCTATTTTTGATGTGACAGTCATAGGCTTTGATTTCATCAGAATAGGAGATGGATCTGGTAAGAAGGTAGTAGGTGTAGGGTTCCTAGGCACTCTCAAGGGGTCTCACAAGGCATCAACCATGCCAATTTCAAATTTTACGGTGCCGACAAACTCTAGACTACGGATCGTTAACTAGAAATTTAGGCGAAACAAAAACTAGTAACTACTTTACTAAAGAGAACGGAAATACAACCTTTGTAGATCCGGTCCTCCACCTCCATAGCTCCGTGATGAAGTCCTCTCCACTGTACAAATCGAATCCCGGGCTCTAGCGTCGGCTTCATCGGAGAAATGGGCGGGCAAGGTCGTCGGCTTCGTGCCGAAGATGATCTACGTCGAGGCATCACAAGATCAAGCTCCCAATTCACCAAGTCATGAAACTTGTGAAGAAAACACACTCTACTACTTGGCAAGAGGTAGAGGATGAAGAAATAGGAAGTGGGTTCACTTTAGAAATGGATTTCTCACTCATTTGCTCAAGTTGCCATTGTTGAAGCAAGCTTTCTTCAAGTGAAGAAGAAGAAGAAGATGAATATTATGTTATGATAAGTATTATCATAAAAGAAAATAATATGAATACTTATCATAATATAACCATGGTCAAGTGTAGAGAATGAATCATGGTTGAGTGGAATGGTTAGGGTTAAACATGAGACAAAATGGTCACTAAGTCAAAACTTCATGAAGCTTCATAATACAAACAAAGAAAGCCACCATTTTCTCTTTATGCTAAATTTTTTTCCAAAAAGAATAAAGAATAAATAAATAGATAATTAAATGAAAACCCTAACCATTATACAACCATGGTTTAATCTTTACACATACACAAGTTAGCATGTATCATCAAACATGATACAAACTAGTGTACAAAAGTATATCACATATACAATGTGCACAAACAAGTGAGAAAATTCATTTAAAGTGAACCAATACTAGTTAATGCAAAGTAATATATCAAATATATAATTATGCATTAAATCATTAAATCAACAATTGATTCAATGATCAGGTCATGTCGCACATAAACGACTAGTATCCAATGTATCGACTTATCGAATCGATCTTCGATTCGATAACTAGGTTATATCGCATATAACCAATCGAAACATTAATCGCGAGAATGAAATACGGTATCACATATACGCATTATTCTCGGTCCCGCACATATCTCATATGCGCTCCTATTTCGTTTCGCTTGAGCCAGGAAACCTCTGTGTAGGACTCTTAAGACTCGTCAATACGCCGGCAGCAGGTGATGATCATATCAAACACCCACAAGCCGCAAGTGGTCTGCTAAACGTAACGGCCACCCGGGTATTGAGCGATGAGAAGATCGACGAGCAAGCCCGCTCACACTCCTGTGAATCCAACCAGTAACACTTACCGTACAGTCCGGTCTCGTCGTCTGATATGTCGCATATCTCGCTTAGGGGTGGTAAACGTCAGACTCCAATAGCTCGATAAGTCGTGTCGATATGAGGTCTATAACAGTTCGAGAAACTACTGGTAACACTTACCAGTAAATCTCAGCAACCCTGGCCAGTGATTTCCGGTTATAGCCAATCGAACAGAGCGCAACATCAACTCCCTATACCGGGAGAGACGAATCCCCTCCTATCGCTCATTGCCTCCATATGACTCGGGACTGTACCCAAAAACCACCGTTTTGCACGCCCTCTTGGACGTGGTAAGGTGGAAATCAAAGCACAGTGGGAACCACACAAGACTCTATGACGATCTCGGGTCAACAGACTACTCTGTACCAGTGTCACCAGAGAACTGCCATCTGACATAAGGTATAATACCATCTGGGAGTTCTCGGCGAGTCCGTCCAGTGTACCCAGTCTCTACTGAGCACCCGTATATCATCTCTGATGTCAAACACCAATGGATATGGGATCATCCATCGCCCATCTGTATGGGTCGAGAAGGTGTACGCTAGTCTACTCTGGTGTATCGATGCCCCGTCTCGATACACCCTCGACTAGGGACCTTGAAGAATGTACTTATGGACTACCATGTCCCCACTAGTATGATCCGCATCATAGTCCAGGTAGTCAAGTACACATCCTAAGGGCTTTACCAACATGTAACAGAGAGACAATCAATGTACACGTTAAGGTAAAGAGTAACCAGATAGCATACTATTATGTCGAGCAAGAAAGTCCTCCCTATATATGTCCCGGCATCCACTACAATATACATCCAATGTATAGTAATGGCCTCTAGGGCATACATATAACTAACAATCTCCCACTTGCACTAGGGCCATCTGATAGTAGTGGTTGTAGTATCTCATACTCAACCATCCCATAAAAGTCTCTCTCTGGGAATAGGCCTTCGTGAGTGGATCCGCCGTGTTATCCTCTGAGTCTGCTCTCCTTCCCTCAATCACCCTGGAGATCAACTATCTCCATGATCAGGTGATACTGCCTTAGATTATGTCTGGGTTACTGATGGGACCGGGGTTCTCGGGCCAAAGCCACACTTCCATTGTCACACAATGGTAGGAACCTAGTTCATCTCATGAACCATTATACACCCAAACAGCCTCTTTGGTAGCATCTTAAGTAGCGATGTATCCTGCCTTTATCGTCTAGTATGTCACGGTATCTAGCTTGGAACTCTTCCAACATACCGTCCCTTTACTGAGGGTAAAGACAATGCCTGTGACTGACATTCAGTCATCTTTATCACCCTGGAACCTTTCCAGTGATTCTCCCCAGGATCGATTGATACCATCTCACTACAACTAGTGAGTATCCTAATATCCAATTAGATCTATCTCATAGATCCAAAATCCAGGATTTAGGAGGTATCATTTTGATCCTATATGGAGAATCCATGTGATAAGAGGAGATCGACCGAGCGTAGCATAGGAAACTCTTTCCCTATCATGAGTATGTCATCCACGTACTCTACGAGAATCGCCACCATACTCCCTACCGCCTTTTTATTTATACAAGGTTCATCTACCATTTTAATGATGTCAAACTCTTTGACTAATCCATCAAAACAGATGTTCCAACTCCGCGATGCCTGCTTTATCCTAAAAAGCATCTTGCACACGTTTCCGCTGCTCCCACTGTCTACGAGGCCCTCTGGCTGTGTACTTATAGACGCACTCTTCTAAAACATCATTTAGAAAAGCAGTCATGACACCCAACCACCAGATATCGTAGTCATGGTATGTAGCCGTGGCAAGTAGGATCTGGATGGACTTAAGCATAGCTCCTTAGAAAAGGTTTCATCATTATCCACGCCTGGTTGATGACGAAAACCTTTAACAAGTCTAGCTTTGAAAGTCTCAACTTTTCCATCTACACCAAGTAATCTTCTCAAGATATACTTGCTCCTGATGGGGATTTAACCCTTCAGATATAGCAACTAAAGTCCATACTTTGTTGGTGTATAAGGATTCCATCTCAGATCGCTAAGCATCCAGCCATTCTTACAGAGTCCCACTCCTGATGGCCAGCTCGAAACTAGTTGGGTCATCATCTCATGATGCAATCCTCGCTCCCACTGTCATAGAGAAACCGAAGTATCTCTCAGGCGGGTGAGGAACCTTACTAGATCGGCGGAGAGGCTGAGGTTCGTTGGAATCTACTGAATCCTTTGGTTCTATCAAATCATTAGCTGCAGTTTGTATGGATGGAATATTTCCAGTTCTACATAACTGACCTTGCCTCGAGCTTGTCCGGATTTTGCTTTTAGACATAGGCCGGACAACCCCAAATCTTAACTAGCTTAAGACATGGGCTCTTCCCATACCATATCTCATATGGAGTGGTAGGCAACTGATTTGATTGGAATCCAATTCAATTGGTATGCAGCTTCTCAAGTGCATAACTTCCAAAAGGAAATAGGAAACACAGTAGTGCTCATCATAGAGCACACCATATCACATAAGGTGCTATTGCTCCGCCCTGATATACCATCGTGCTATGGTGTATACGGAGGAGTAATGCTGAGAGAGAATCTCATTCTCCTTTAGAATAGTCCAAGAATTCCGTGCTCAAGTATTCTCCTCCTTGATCACATCAAAGGACATAATACTTATACCCGTATTTTGGTTCTCTACTTCTAACTTATATTCTGTGAATATCTCAAAAGGTTCGGACTTGTGTTTCAACAGGAACATATGTCTGAATCTTGAGAGATCATCAGAGAATGTAACGAAGTACAAAGAACCGGTCCTGGCATGTGTAGACAGGAGACCTTACATACATCATCATGTATCAGTCCCAAGAGTTCACTATCTCTTTCTCTGTTTCCATTAAACAGAGCTATGGTCATCTTATCTCTATGACATGACTGGCAAGTTTTCACAAGATGTAAATTCAAACAGATTTAAATATGCATCTTTGTGCAACTTAGCTAGTCGAGTCGCATTGATATGACCTAGTCTACAATACCTCAAGAAGTATCCGTTCATTTCTGAACTACTCCTCTTGTGTGTGTTCCGTATACTAAGAACTGTAGTTTGATTTAGAACTTCAATGCTTTTAGATAACGTGCCTGAACCGATCAACTTTTGATATAGGAAATGTTCAAAACATCATCCGACAATACAAAATTATATCCTTTCTTTATTAATAAAGAGACTGATATGATTTTGTATATCAGGTTCGGTATCTAATAACATTCGTTCAGAATCAATGTATTTGGAATACAGGGTGACAGTGACCAACAGACTTAGCTGCAACACTTGCCCCGTTTTCTGCCTCATGAAACTTATCACCCATTCTCAGTTCTCTACCTTTCTGTAGCCCTATGTAACTGATTACATATCTGAGATCCTGATCCGGTATCACATACCCAGGACGTAAAGGATACTGAGAAACAGTTCTCTGTAATGAACACACCCGAAGGAGATGCATCAACATGCACTTTCTTCGTTTGGGCGGCACGGGAATTCTGGTAATCCTCTATTCCTGCTCTGTCTTATAACAATTATAAGTTGGAGCGGGACCAACGTTCCCCAGCACAGTATAACAAGCGGGTTCGGTCAATAATCCGTTTTATTATCATGATTAAGGCGTGATATGGTCGCTACCTGGAGAGAGAGAGAAGAAAACACTCAGCGTGCGCTCTTGCAAGAATAGATTGTTTATTATTTTATCTAATCAGGATGGCTCCCATTGTTTTTATCAAATCTTCCTTCAAACTCTAAAAGGAAAGACTAGCCGGGATTAATTACACACTATAAGTTCGCCAATCTTTCAGCCAGGCCAGTGTCGGTACTTTGAGGGAGGTCCCCCGTGCTTTCGCACGAACCTAATTAATGTAAACCTCGTTTTTCCAGAGGCGTAACCTCGTTGACACCTTTCTAGACACCTACTTGATCAGCTAATTGTAATGTGTAAAACTCTCCCAGGAGTAACAATTACTCGCAGCGGGTATCGGGATCCAACTATCTCATAGAAGGTATGCAATCTCATTGCAAATTTCAACACTTGAAATTCCCGATAATTTTGCCCCTAGCGTCCTATGACCTTGACGCAGGCCAACAAACCATAGTGCACTAGTCAAGTTCAACCCGTCATTTCTTGATTGAATTAAACCCACCCGCACGACCCTTGACAAGGTCAACAAGGTCGTGCGACTACCCTAATCCAATCGCATCTCATGCTTTAGCAGATAAGCACTAATCAGCTACCATACACTACGCCTTGACGCAGGCCAACAAACGTAGCACGAATACTAACTACCACTTATCTGAAATGACGGAGGGCTACGACTGGTTTTTCTGAAAACCCATTGCGTAATGAACTTGATATCGTTGTAGAATCAAATGAATTTTGAAATGGAGTGTCTTTAAGGCTTTTCTAGTTTTGCTAAAGGAGTCACTCCCGGTGAAGGGATCGTCAGTCCTTTCCTCGTTGAATGAGGTGCGGGATTTATCATATATATCGCGGTGCAAAGCAGAAACTCTTAAAAGCAATCAAAAAAACAAACCGAGTGTGTAGCATCAGCCAGTTATTGCTAAAGGAGTCACTCCCGGTGAAGGGATCTCGGTCCTTTCCTTATCGAATAAGGTGCAGGATATATCATATATACCGCTGTGCAAAGCAAGAACTGTAGCTACCTGTTTTATTTTGAAATTCAATTCTACAACATCTTAGGTTTCTTTTATTTCATTAATCACATTAATGAAGTCCCATCATTTAAGTTACCTAAACATCACAGATAAATACGACGTACACTTATGCCATCCGCATTCGCCTCGATGTCCCCTCGTGCACCGTTAGGTTAGGTAACTAACGGCAGAGCGGGGCAGGGCTAGCGCGAGTGTAAAACATAAGTAACGTCTTTATAATATATCATATATACTATATACAGTATCCATCACAGAACATATCATGATCACATCACAGATATCGCAGCAGAAGAAACATATGAAATATTGGATATACTAGGACGTCCGTGTTTTCAATACGAGCCAGTATAAAGCACGGATTCCACGGTCGCGATGAATAGCCAAACCCACACCCCTAGACCCCTACGAGAGCGGCAAGCAACCCTACCAATTCTAGGGTTAGGAGACCCGGACTCGACTCCTCGAGTTGGTCTCCCACTGGACCCTAGAACCCGGTTACTTGTGCTCCCCTCCTTGGGTCTATCCTAGTACGGAAAAGTAAATAATATACAAAGGGTGACAACTTCCGCAACCTGGAAGTGCCCCAATAAAAGAATATTACATACAAGTTTTTACATGAATGAAAATGAAAAAACACTCATCTCACATAAAAACCCCCGGCTATTCAAACACGACGATCCAATATAACATATCCAGCAACACATAACATCACATGTCATCAACGTAAGTAAATATGCGCATCCCAATTGTCGTTGACATATAGCAACGAAGCCAGCGATATCATATATTACACTTACGGTCACAGAAAAGAAAGTGTAAAACTACAACAGTTGGAATCCGCAATCTGCATAGACATCGCATGCCTAATCAAATGAATTACTTAGACATCACATGCCTAACAATTATAAACCCTGCATTTTAGTCTCATAATCAAAAACTCTTTTCAATATCAAGTCGGCCAATTCAACAAGATTCCCGACATCCTGATCGAATGCTCGTCGCAAACTTCAGTAGGCGGCCGCACCCCCGACGCTGTCGACGAAGTGCACTAAGGCGGAACACCGCTGCCGCGAGCACCCGAACGGATGCTTTCGGCGACGGGGTTCTTCTACAGTCACTTGGTCGGGGCTTTGGAGCGAGGCTGTCTATTAAGTTTACCCGGCGAGTATCCGCGTACACTACGTGATTGCGACGGATTTTTGATCACATCAAAATTCCGTAGCAACCGATCAAGTGAGACTAAACTGCTATGTTTATAACATTCATTCAGTTATCTCATAACTGTTTGTGAATTCCAAGTATTGTATCACATTCCGGATAAATAGAAAATGTTAAACTTTTCGATCGAACAATCGAACACCCAAGTTTTCCCGATACAGCTCAACACATGAAATAAGTCTAAAAACATTCAGTTCGTGCCTCAGTACCAACGGTCCAGCCGTAGAAGGGTCAAGCCAACGCCTCACATGTGGCACGCCGTACTGCCCCAAACCCTAAGGTTCAAAGGGTAGTTCAAGACGGTCACATAATCGAGTTATGGTTTGTTGTCTTCTAGAGGGACCATCGCGTTACTTGCACTACTTAGAACGTCGTTAAACTACGGAAAGATCCAACACTTGGAAATTTCCCGGCAGGGGAAAAAGTGAGTATTTATATCCGGTCGAACTTTTTAACAGTTTCTAAAATATCCGGAAAAACACAGACAAGATTAGACAATCCGATCGAATCACCGAAGTCCCAATACAACCCCAGAAAACTCAACTGTTGAGTGCAGATTAAAACTTCCCAGAGAACATAGGAAACAGATACGGGCATTACTGTATCAAAATGACACCCTAATCATTACAGACGGCCGCGGAACCGCCGCAAAAGGAGGCTATTGCCGCGGTTCCGCGGCGCTTTAGTGGAGTTAGGGGCTCGTTTTCTACAGTAACTCTTAGAATTTCCTGCTCTATTTTCTGAGAATTTTTAATTCACAAAAATCCCTGTTTTTGAAAAAAGTCCAAAGAGCATGGAAAATTAGGGTTTCGTGTTCGATCGGGTTTCTAACATCGTCTACGCATCGCCTAAGGCTCTAGCTAGGCTCTGATACCACTGTAGGGTTCCTAGGCACTCTCAAGGGGTCTCACAAGGCATCAACCATGCCAATTTCGAATATTACGGTGCCGAGAAACCCTAGACTACGGATCGTTAACTAGAAATTTAGGCGAAACAAAAACTAGTAAACTACTTTACTAAAGAGAACAGAAATACAACCTTTGTAGATCCGGTCCTCCACCTCCATAGCTCCGTGATGAAGTCCTCTCTGCTGTCCAAATCGAATCCCGGGCTCTAGCGTCGGCTTCATCGGAGAAATGGGCGGGCAAGGTCGTCGGCTTCGTGCCGAAGATGATCTACGTTGAGGCATCACAAGATCAAGCTCCCAATTCACCAAGTCATGAAACTTGTGAAGAAAACACACTCTACTACTTGGCAAGAGGTAGAGGATGAAGAAATAGGAAGTGGGTTCACTTTAGAATTGGATTTCTCACTCATTTGCTCAAGTTGCCATTGTTGAAGCAAGCTTTCTTCAAGTGAAGAAGAAGAAGAAGATGAATATTATGTTATGATAAGTATTATCATAAAAGAAAATAATATGAATACTTATCATAATATAACCATGGTCAAGTGTAGAGAATGAATCATGGTTGAGTGGAATGGTTAGGGTTAAACATGAGACAAAATGGTCACTAAGTCAAAACTTCATGAAGCTTCATAATACAAACAAAGAAAGCCACCATTTTCTCTTTATGCTAAATATTTTCCAAAAAGAATAAAGAATAAATAAATAGATAATTAAATGAAAACCCTAACCATTACACAACCATGGTTTAATCTTTACACATACACAAGTTAGCATGTATCATCAAACATGATACAAACTAGTTTACAAAAGTATATCACATATACAATGTGCACAAACAAGTGAGAAAATCCATTTAAAGTGAACCAATACTAGTTAATGCAAAGTAATATATCAAATATATAATTATGCATTAAATCATTAAATTAACACTTGATTCAATGATCAGGTCATGTCGCACATAACCGACTAGTATCCAATGTATCGACTTATCGAATCGATCTTCGATTCGATAACTAGATTATATCGCATATAACCAATCGAAACATTAATCGCGAGAATGAAATACGGTATCACATACATGCATTATTCTCGGTCCCGCACATATCTCATATGCGCTCCTATTTCGTTTCGCTTGAGCCAGGAAACCTCTGTGTAGGACTCTAAAGACTCGTCAATACGCCGGCAGCAGGTGATGATCATATCAAACACCCACAAGCCGCAAGCTGTCTGCTAAATGTAACGGCCACCCGGGTATTGAGCGATGAGAAGATCGACGAGCAAGCCCGCTCACACTCCTGTGAATCCAACCAGTAACACTTACCGTACAGTCCGGTCTCGTCGTCTTATATGTCGCATATCTCGCCTAGGGGTGGTAAACGTCAGACCCCAATAGCTCGATAAGTCGTGTCGATATGAGGTCTATAACAGTTCGAGAAACTACTGGTAACACTTACCAGTAAATCTCAGCAACCCTGGCCAGGGATTTCCGGTTATAGCCAATCGAACAGAGCGCAACATCAACTCTCTATACCGGGAGAGACGAATCCTCTCCTATCGCTCATTGCCTCCATGTGACTCGGGACTGTACCCAAAAACCACCGTTTTGCACTCCCTCTTGGACGTGGTAAGGTGAAAATCAAAGCACAGTGGGAACCACACAAGACTCTATGACGATCTTGGGTCAACAGACTACTCTGTACCAGTGTCACCAGAGAACTGCCATCTGACGTAAGGTATAATACCATCTGGGAGTTCTCGGCGAGTCCGTCCAGTGTACCCAGTCTCTACTGAGCACCTGTATATCATCTCTGATGTCAAACACCAATGGATATGGGATCATCCATCGCCCATCTGTATGGGTCGAGAAGGTGTACGCTAGTCTACTCTGGTATATCGATGCCCCGTCTCGATACACCCTCGACTAGGGACCTTGAAGGATGTACTTAAGGACTACCATGTCCCCACTAGTATGATCCGCATCATAGTCCAGGTAGTCAAGTACACATCCTAAGGGCTTTACCAACATGTAACAGAGAGACAATCAATGTACACGTTAAGGTAAAGAGTAACCAGATAGCATACTATCATGTCGAGCAAGAAAGTCCTCCCTATATATGTCCCGGCATCCACTACAATATACATCCAATGTACAGTAATGGCCTTTAGGGCATACATATAACTAACAGTAGGGTTTGGTGTCCTGGTATTTGGGATGACATGCACTTTATAGGAAGTGAAATTCCTATACTACGATCGGTTATACTGTGGTTGTCACACAATTGTTTCTCCACATAGGACATGGATATAATATCAGGGTTTCTGGTTACTAGATCTATGATTTTAGATCTAGATTTGGGATGTGTCCCAATTTGGGTACTTGACACTATTCTAAAGTGTTTTAGAATGGACGACTCCTAGATGGTGGTGTACCTGCAGGTGATGAAGTCACTCTCTCTAAAGGTGTCTTACAGACTGTAGTGGAGATGGATCTGTAAGATTATCATATCACTTGGTTAGGCAATTGAGTTAATCATGAAATGTCAAGTACCACACCAGATGTTGTTTTTACACTAGCTGCAATAAACATATATTAATCCAATCCTGGAGAAACGTTTGGAAGCAGTTTTGAACATAAGTAGATGTTCTAGGGATATGGTAATGGCGGCCTCCTTCAGGAGACGGTTATCATTTAAAGCTTCCAATGTGACCTGGATGACAGAGTGGCTGTCTGAGTTATAGTTTTCCCTCTTTTTGAGGGACAGTACGTTGGACAGGTGGTCCAAGCAGATACCGTGGGAGGCATGGCGCAGGATACTGATTAATTTCAGTGGATAATACAGTCTAAGAAGTTTGCTGAATTTAGAGTTCATTTATGAAATGGATCCCATCAAATATCCAGAAATATTCTAAGACAGGTATTGCTCATTTCGGGAGATGGCTTTCTCCGCGAAGTTGAAATGTAGAGAGATATAGAAAGAAATACTGGAGCGGATCCACTTACTGAGGCTATTTCTCGAACACAATAGTTTCACAAACGAGCTTTCAGAAACTGATTAGTAGAGAAGTTGGGTGTTCGGTATCACACGGGCTGTGAGTATGCGACATCGCAATAATTGGCCTTAAGTGCAAATGGGAGATTGTTTGTTATAGTGCCCTCAAGAAAATTATCATAGTCGCAGGTAGGTGATTGTGATGATTGAGGGAGGACCTATACCGATAGAACAGTCTTACTCGAGATGATAGTATGCTATCTGGTTTGTCTTTATCATCATACTTTAGATGATATTGTAGATCAATATTACATGTTGATAGAGCCCATTGGATTCTTGCTTGACTACCAGAATTATGATGGCGATCATATATGTGAGAGCTGGTGGTCTATAAGAAAATCCTTAAATGTCCCTAGTCGTGGGAGTTTCGAGACTGGGCATCGATACTCCAGAGTAGACTAGTGTATACTGATCGAGACCCTGACGAAGGGCGGTGGCCAGGTCTCACAAGCCATTGGTGTTAGTTTGTTCACCTAAGATAGTAGACAGGTGCTCATTGGGTTATGAGTACACTGGACGGATTCGCTGGGAACATGCTAGTTGGTATTATACCTATTGTCAGATAGCAGTTCCCAGGTGACATGTGTACAGGTTAGTCTGTCGACCTGAGATCGTCATTTGTCTCGTGTGAGTTCCCACTGTGCTTTGATTACTACCCTACCATGGCTCAAAGGAGTCGCGCAAACAGTTTTTAGTTGGGTACAGTCCCGAGCCACATGGAGGCAGTGAGCGGATCGTCGGGGATTCGTCTCTCCCAGTATTGGGGGTTGATGTCGCGCGGTGCACGGGTGGCCATCACCAGAAATCCTCGGCCAGGGTATATGAGAATTACCGATCCAGGATCGATAATTTCTCAGGTGGTAATGGGTTACACACCGACACGAATTATCGCGTTATTAGGGGTCTGACTTTATCCACTGCCTAGACTCGATATGCGATACACTTAGACGAACAGACTGGACTATACGGATATTGTCACTGTCAGGCTCGGTAGGGGTTCAGGATGAGTTTGCTCGCCGTCCTCCCTTTCGCTCAATACCTGGGTAGCCGTTACGTACAGCTAGTGCCGCTGACCTGCTTGTTGTTAAACCCACTTCCAGCGTATTGACGAGTCTTTAGAGTCCCACACAGAGGGTTTTCCTGGTTCTTGCAAAATGATGTAGTAGCCGTTTTGGATACGTGCAGGGTTCCGATCGATTAATGTACTTTGTACCCAGACTTTCGATCGGACAGTTGATAATACTAGCCGGCTCGGGTTTGAGCTGGATTATTAAATCAGGTATTGATTTAATAATTTACGTATATGTATTTCAATATGTATATTCTAGTATTACGTTCTTTGTGTAATTCTATCTCTTAGGGTATTCGTATTTCGGTACGAATGCAGGTATATATATACAGTAGAATGTAATCCGTATTTTATCCGGAAAACATTCTAGAAGGTGGCCACCTCATTTTTTGGATTTGACCATTTTTAGAAAATGGTAAATGAGGTGGAAATTGGAAAATGGGGAGTATGGTGATGACCATGCTTGAATAGTGTGTACAAATGAATTATTAATTCATTTGTGCATACTATTCAAGTATGGGTGGTTTTTTAAAATGAAAGATATTGTTTTACAAAACCTAGCATGCTTGATTTTCTCTCTCATGATAGCTTCATTATTTTTGAGCATGAGTTTTTTTTCTTGATCTTTTCATCACCATTTGTGCTTCACTCCTCTCTTGATTTTCCATGGTTGCCTCCACCTTCATTCACCACCTCATCTCAACCCTCTCATGTGTTGAGAATCATGAGAGGAGGTAAGATAAGATAGACCAACACTTGGATTACAAACACTACATCCTAGGCTTTCTAGAGTAGCATCCTAGAAACTCTAGCTGCTTCACTTGCATCCATTATGTGAAGCTAGAGCCACAACAACATCTCTCGGGTGGATCATCATCGATGGAGGGAGACCGGCGACCAAGCTTGATCAAGGAGCCTCTAGGAGCTTGGGAATATGGTTGAAGACCCGAAGGACTTGGTTCATTCGGTATAATCTTTCTAACTTTGTTGATTAGCACCTTTTAAGTTTTCTAGTATAGGGTTTATGGTTTTGATCTTGTGAATCGGGTTGTGGTAGTGCTGGTTTTGAAAATTTTTGTTCCGCATTTGGCCACGGTTTGATGGCCGGGGCGCTCCCGCAACCCATCAATGGCATGGTTCCCTTGGCTCTAATCTGTTCTGGTATTTATATGCATCAAAATAGAATAAATAAATAAATAATATAGATGTGATGATGTGATGCCTAAAAAATGCCAGAAGAAAAATAGGGGAAATTGGAGCCAGGGGGCCCGGTGACACCGGTCCTATTGGGGGGCTCGCCGGTCCAAATTCAAGCATTGAGACTCGTATTGGCATGGTAAACTCGAGTGCTCTCTAATATCATCTTGGTGCTGGTTGATTTCTGTATAACTTCAGGGATTTTAGAGGGAAACATGATGCTACATATGACATCAAAACTTTTAGCATTTAACTCATGTCACAATCTCACATGTGCCCACTTGAACAACTTGTGCAAAGGCAGCCCCCACATGGTCCAAGTCATCAAAGAGTTAAGTGCACACTTGTGTTGTGTTGGACCAAAATTGTGTGCACACATATTTATTGCAAAAAAAGCTCTTTGAATATCGGTTGGTTCTCTATTCTGATTGCAGTGTCGGCTCCCAAATTCTATATCCGTGATATTGAGTGTGTTTCCAGTATTTTATCACGAATACCTGTAGACACTGATTAATAATACTGATATATAACAAAATAGATACTGAATGAGCGGTATTAAAATGCAGTTTTCTGTGATGAACAAATACCCCTAAACTTATCTTTTGCTCGTCCCGAGCAAAACAAAAAATCCTAACCTCACTTTCGCAGGGAACGCGATTGCACCGAGTACGTGCAACAAGCCGTTAAACCTCTAGGTGTCCCTAGTAGGAGGAGTGTTGTCTCCTGAGTGTTTTCAGCGGATTACACCCACAAAATCCAGTCAAGTTAGCGTCGTGAAGAAACTGTTGATTCTAATCTTAAAGTTAAGGATCAAAGCTAGAAGTTCTATCACCCTAATCAGAAACATCAAACCCTATTTTTCACTCCTCTCAATTCTTTTAACATAAGCTTATACACGCCTCTTCGTTGTTGTGTGAACAGTGTCAACAAGTTTTTGAGAACTTGATTAGGGTCATTATGTCACAAATATGGACCAGGATAGACTTCTAAAGGATCACACGAGTTTGAAGGAAGTTAAGATTTTCTCAAATTTCATTCTCAAGTTAGGTTTCAAGTCGGAATATATATCATTTTTAACAGAGAACCTAAGTCTTATTTTTCACTCCTATCTTTCACCAGTTGTTGTTCATACACACCTTTCGTTATCGTGCAAAACGTCTTAATAAATATAAACCTTCATATCTCCGCGAAAAAAACTGTTTTATAATTGAAAACTTGTCTCTTCCAAGATTATTCTCCCACAAAGAACCGTGGGGACTTTTAACTCGGAGAGAATACTTTCTTAGCTTGTTTTATTTGGCAATTGGAAGCTTATCGAGTTTTGGGTCAATGACTCCCAAACCAGATGGTTTTAGGGCATTAGGTGTGGAGACACCCTAAGGAATTAATTACCCAAGTTACCAAGGCCACAAAACAAAAGACTCATTTTGTTTGCGTTTAAAATATTCTGAAAGCAGTGAGAATGGAGATATAGCCAGTTTTTCTTTTTAATCCGAAGACGTGTTTATGTGTAATCACTCCAACAAGGTTCCAGAAGGGTTATTTTTCAAGCTTTTAGCTTCTATTAAAATCTCAATAATATTCCTTATATTCACTTCACTTCACTTCATAAACTATTCTTGATATTACTTAACTCAAAACAAATCTGCTGGATCCTAAACATGTTTTATCAGTTTTCAAAAGATTGAGACATGTCAGACATTCATTTAATTCTCAAAAATATATGACACGTGTAAAGTGATATAAAAGATGTATATTAGCACGGTTAAACTCAAAGGATGGTTATCTTTCGGGTTTTCAATTTCACAAAAAGGATTTAGTTATTTCTAACTTATCAACCGATCCGTCAGACTTCGAATCTAAGTTCCTCCGCTAGCTAACATGACGAATTTTTTATAATGTTTTTTGAAGAAATTTTTTCAATTTTTATGGGTTTTTTTAAATATGTATGCAATGCATAATATACACATGATGCAGCAAAATAAACGCAGCGCTCACCCCTAAACCTGAGTTTTACGATGTCCTCATCGTTGCCCCCGTCACCGGTAGCTAGACTTAGACATCAGGGCGAGAATTTTATTCAAAGAAAAAGAAGGAAAAAAAAACCTAAGACTAATTGCAGCATACACAAGTTAAAAGATTGGGTTAGTCCAGAAATTATTACCAGCCATTTAAATATTTTGTCTATATAGTACAAGGGCTGGTAAAAGAATATGTATATAAAAAATAAAAAGAAAAAGAAAATGTATATGTTAGATGTTAGCGAAGGGCATGGGCGTGTAAAAGTAGGGATCAGAAGACGTTGAAAGTGAAGATGAAGTTTTGAAGAGGTCAAAGAATTGTTTCCTGGATGAATTAAATGTTCAAGAAGTACGTGTTGAGTTTCGAAGTCAAGTTCGTTCAAGAACTGGAGTTCATCGGCAAAAAGTTCAGCAAAAGACAGGTTCTTAGGATGTTCCCAAATTGATCCTGACTCAAACTCACCAAGAATATCAAGTTCATCAGCAAATGTCTCCTCAAAACTTGACAAGAAAGAGTATTCTTCAAGGCTGCCTTCCTCCCTATGATTTTCCACAATCCTACTCTCATCGTTACAGCTCACTAACTCTCTCAAAACGAGTTCTCCTTTATCACATTCATACCTGGGTAGGTTCATGTCATCTAAAAAAGTAGGTTCCCACACTAACGTTTCTTCCGAAACAATATCACTAAGTGATACAAAAATTGTGGGTTCCTGGTCCTTGATTTCTTCTAACAATCTAACTAAACCATACCCAACAAATTCACAAGCTCCCTCTTTTGAAATCGGAGTGCAAAAATCAGTCGGTTCAAGAATTTCCTCATCAAGTATAATTTCGGTTAAAACAATCTCTAAATCATAAGTGACAAGAGATTCTGTTGGTACCTGAAGGATAGTGATGGACTGGCTTAGAGGGTTTTCTTGTGTGTCCTGATAACACTCAGTCAATTCAATCGTATCATCATCTATGAAATCATCAAAATTTGTTTAATCGTTTACTTTACTCGGGTGACTTCCTAGATGATAGACATTAGCACTATTGGGTTCCGATTGACTGTGTTCACTCTCTAGAATCCTTAAAGCTAAATATTTCACGTGTTCCTCTATTCTAGCCAATGATTGAGCTTGAGCAAGAAACAATTGCTCAGACTGCTGTATGAACATAGCTAGCATTGCAGCTGTTTGGTTCTCGACTGCAGTCATTACTTCAATACCCTTCTCTAAAGCGGTCAACCTAGCATCCATCTCACTATCATTCCCTAATGGTGGTTCAATTGTTTCAGGTTGGATGGGTTGTGACGGTGGTGATGCTAAAGCTGTCAATCTGTGCACCTTTTTCTCTAAGTGTTGAATCATTTGATCTATGGTTGAAGTGAGACTGTGTTTAAGAGTATTAGGTGGGTGACCATTATAAAAAATCTAGGACGATTGGCCATCCCCTAAGAAAGGACAGTTATCATGAATGTGGGAAGAATCTTGGCAATTTGAACAAATGAATTGGGACTGAGTATAAACAAAAGAATAAGAATCGTGAAAAATTGAATTGAATTGTGTATCACCCATATTAACAAGAATTCACAAATATCACAAAATAAAGAATATCACACCCCTAGCAGTCTATGTTATGCTAAGTCAACTAGACTTGCTCAAGAACCTGATTGTCGAAGTAAAACTGTGTCGAGAAACGGGCTCAAGATATACGGATCACGAAGCCAGTTAAGTGCAGAGATAAGGGGATGTTTTCCAACGCTTTCGCAAAGTTCCTTAATTAGAATAACCATTTCTCATAAACACTTGCCTAGACACCCCGTGAACGATATATCGTTAAGTAGTGTTCTAAACACAGTTAACTTCTCTTAATGAGCGCGAAGTCCTTAAAGTCAAAGTTCTAGTTGATTTTAATTTACTATGGGTATGCAAGAATGCAGTTTTGTGATTTGTGGGCTACGGAGAAAGGTAATGAAATCCTTTACCGTATCTTGTTTGGTTTCATGCCCTTAATATCCATATTAAGATGCGAATGCGTAATTAATAAAAGAATTTAAGAAATCAATCAGTCAACCAATTCTTTTTCGGTTTAAGTTTAAGCGTTGCAACAAATACGGGTTAGTTCTCTGTGCAATTGGTGGCAAGTTTGCGTAAAGAATCCTGCAGAAGATAGGGTATTGGAATGTGTCGGATTTGAGCGAAGGTGTTCGAAAATTCGTACCAATGCGATTTTGGGTTTAGATACCCCTTTGAAGTGATTAGGGGTATTTGAATGTTCGGTTACGCGGGTCAAACTACTCGGATCTTTGGTACTATACTTCACTAACGTCTTGTACTGGAATTTGAAACTTACTCCGCACGATCGCTGATCGTAAATCCGTTAAAACCTGAAAATGTCGGAAAATACGATATTTAGTGCCAAAAGCGATATATCTGCCCCAGTTCCTGCATACTCAAAATTATAAAAATCAAACAATACCATAAGAATACCAACAGTGCACTGGAGACATCACCACAAGAAAATTTTCAAAACACCATAATAGGGTCGGCGTCGCCGGATTTTTTATTGATGTCGCCGGTCGATTTAAAGATTTTGGTGCTCGAATTTTTGGTAGGTTCTCAAGGTTGGTTAAGTGTTCTTATGGTATACTTTGATTTTTAAATTAAGTTTCAGGGTGTTAGCAGGTTGTAAAGACAGAGAACAAAGTCTTAAAAAAATGTGTTTTGTTAGTTTTTAAAGAATTTTGAGTTAGTAGTTAGATTTTTAGTACGAACTAGATATAACAATACCTAAAGACTACCAACTCCCCGGCAACGGCGCCAAAAACTTGTTGTGACTTTACCCGCGCACGCAAACGCGTATGTTTTGAAAATGGAATCGTTTTAAAGAAATGGATGCGCACACGAGTTCGGTCTCGTTTTAAAATTTATAAACCGCAAGTGCACGGCGCGTTGTAGCGAGCCGGCAAGTACGGGTCGATCCGCAGGGAATTGTGTATTAGGTTTTGTTGTTTTAAGGTTCAACAAATAACGAATGGATATGGTTGTCACAAAATAAAGAAAATACAAAAACAAGAAAACAAGCTAGAATGAATTGGTCGTGGCTTTGGCTCGGATGGTCGAATCGCGACGATTTCTTCGACGCTCCCTTGGTCATGAGTTGTCCATCCTTGTGTCGATCCCGGCGCGAAGCCTGACTTGTCAAGGCGGTAGCGAAGCACAAATTATCAACTTACCGACGTTCGATGCAAAACACAAAACAAATCCGTTACGTTCTTACTTACCATTCTTATGTCCATGCATGATGTATCAACACTAAGCATAAAGGTTAGCAAGCATACAATATCAATACACATCAATTTGCAAATAAGAAGCAAAAGTTTGTGTTATTCTTGCTAAGTAGGTGGGTGAGAGTATATGGTATATTCTTGAATGAGAGTTGTCAAGAAACATAAATAACATACCATATCTTAATTACCTAGTAAGTTTAACACAATTGATTCTAAGCTTAACCTTGCAAATGGTGAACATAAAGGAATAGGATATGAGATAAAGGTTACAAATAACCATCAAAATCATCATATCATATCAAACACTTCCATTTAGCAATCTTAAGCTTACAATCACAATTAAGCACTTTAAACAATAACAAAAGGAGGATGAAGGCAAAGCCTTTCATCTCATTTGCTCACCATCACCACAACTAAAGAAAGATTAGTTACACATAATAAAAAGAAAAGCAAGTAAAGAAACAAAGGAAAAGAACAAATCAAATAACAAAGCAATGTTATTAACACTTGATGAAGTTGAGGTACAAGATATTGGTAACTTGTTCAACCTCCATAATGAAGCTCTCAAAAGAAAACTTCAAGAGGGAAGAAGAAGAAGAGACCAAGTTAAAGCAAACACAACTCTCAAGCCTAAACCAAAAACTAAAACAAAACTATAGAATATGTGCATATGGCATGGTCCCCTTGGCTCTAATCTGTTTTGGTATTTATAGGCATCAAAATAGAATAAAAAAATAATATAGATGAGATGATGTGATGCCTAAAAAGTGGCAGAAGAAAAATCGGGGAAATTGGAGCTAGGGGGCCCAGTGACACCGGTCCTATTGGGGGGCTCACCGGTCCAGATCCATGCATTGAGATTTGTATTGGCATGGTAAACTCGAGTGCTCTCCAATATCATCCTGGTGCTGCTTGATTTCTGTATAACTTCAGGGATTTTGGAAGGAAATAGGATGCTACATACTGTAAGTCGACGTTACACACCCCACATGATGCGGAGAGGCAGAATAAGCAAAAATAATCATTTTAAGCAAGGTAACATCGACTAAGTTTACGGATCTTTGCTAAGCCCTAACTAACAAACTATCTAGAAGTAGATAACTACTATGATAGATGATTATACCTCAAGATACTAGTCTTTCTTGTTCTTGTTGTTCACCTCCTCGTCGGCCTCTTCGATGTAATAGAAGATCCACCCGAGAGTTCCTTATTCAAGCTTTAACCTCCAACTTGAGGTAACTAAGTGGCTAAGATTGCTAATCCAAGTGACCTAGAGGATATAGAGATAGATTAAGGATCTATTAGTCTTGCTAACCCTAGGGTTCTCATCACATGAGAGGATTAGGGTTAGGATGAAGAAGATGAGAGCTTGAGGAGAGAGAATGTGTTTGTTATTATGAAATGAAAATATAACTCTTTTGTGTATATCATGAAGCATGATAATTATCTAATAAATCATATATGATAATTACAACTATACTTCATTTAATACAAAAGGATGAATCATCTCATGAGTCATTAAATCATTTAATGCAAATAACACATCACCTCTCCACCTCATTAAGTTTAATTCATAAATGAATTAAAACATAATGAGTCACCTATCTTCTAGAAGCTTCTCAAGTAATTATGAGAATGCCCCTCCCATCCGTATTTACGAAAACACGGATATACTGAGACTGCATAAATCCAATAATCCAATACTAGAATCTGGATTAAACCAAAACCCGCTAGTATAACCTGTCCGAACATCATACGTGCACAAGTACATGTATATGTCTGAACCCTGTCGTAAAACCATACGACCTCTATATCGTTTCGCCTGAAGCAGGGAAACTCTCTGTGTGGGACTCTAAAGACTCGACACTATGCAGGCAGTGGGTTTAACCACAGGCCGTAAGTGATACTAGCTGTACGTAACGGTCCCCAGGTAGATGTCGATAAGAAGGCCGATGAGGAAACCCATCCGAACTCCTACTGAGCCTGATGTGACAATCTCCGTACAGTCCAGTCTGTTCGTCTAAGACTATCGCATATCGGGCCTAGGGGGCGGCAAGCGTCAGTCCTCTAAAGCGGTATAAGTCATGTCGGAGTGAAGCCCATTACACCTTGAGAAGCTACTGGAAAACCTACCAGTAAATCTCGCTTGCCCTGGCCAGGGACTTTGCATAATGGCTCTCCAAACACAGCGCGATATCAACTCCCAATACCGGGAGAGACGAATCCTATCTAACCGCCACTGCCTCCAAGTGCTTCAGGACTGCACCCAACTGCTACTTGTTTGCACGACTCAGTCGAGCCGTGGTAGGGTAGCAATCTAAGAACAGTGGGAACACACTCAAGGCGAAGCAGCAGTGTCAAGTCTACGGACTATACTGTACTCATGTCACCTGGGAAATGTTAACTGACGACGGGTATAATACCAACCAACAGTTCCCTGTGAGTCCTGTCCGGTGTACCCGTAACCCAACGAGCACCTGCATACTATCTCCAGTACCATGTACTGATGGCTGTTGGACAGACCATCTCCCCTGCTGGGACGAGAAGCATACACACTAGTCTACTCCGGAGTATCGATGACCTGTCTAGATAATCCTACGACTAGGGACCTGAAAAAGGATATGCTTGTAGACTACCCAGCCCCCACTAGTGTGACTGCAATCATAACGCTGGTAGTCAAGTAAGATCCTAAGGGCTCTATCAATATGTATCCGTGATATGCTAAAAGAAACATATACACATATTTAGATAGATATAAACCAAGTAGCATACTACAAAGTTGAGCAAGACTGTTGTAACATTTCAAAAAAATAAAATATTATTTTTGGGAATTTTTATAATTTAATATTATTTTAATGAATATTTTAATATTTTGGTATTATTAAATACAAATAAATGGGAAAAATATTGGAAAAATTATAGAAAATTCTAAAATAGGGTATTCTATGGAATTATACCATTTTTAAGTTTTTAAGATTAGTTATATGCTAATTTAATGCTAATCGCGATTAAAAATCGCTAATCGGGTTTTTAGCAATTTTGTGCAAAACATGCACATATCTTTTTCTACACTTGTGTTACATTTTTTCTTGCCATGGTATTACTTTGGGGTTACTATTCCAGTGAGAAGGTTTTGGAGAAAAAGAAATGAAAAGAAAAAGAGAAAGGATTATTATATTTACGTATGGGTGAGAAAGAGAGAGAGTGAGGGGTTGCTTTGACTTGGCTTCATCCTCCATTTCCTTCACCATTTCCCTCTCCATTCTCAGCTGCTGCTGCTCCTCATTCCCTCCCTTCTTCACCTCCTCAATTCATCTCACAAACATCACCAAAACCCTATCCCCATTTCATTAAAAGTGTGCACAAGCTCAAGATCTACACATTGGACTAAAGAAGCAAGGATTTTGGCCACTAGGGGCAACTCAAGAATTTTCTTGAGTTGCCAAATGAGGTAATTTCTTGTCACGACCCGAAAGTACGGAGCATGACCGGCACTTAGACTACGAACGTCTCGAGGCGTACGTACTCTAAGTAAGCCGAACCCAGAAATCCAAACCAAGAAAAGAAGTAGAGAGTGTAGGAAGAACCATATCAAATCAACCTGTATGCAACATAATATACAACGCCTAAAGGCGAGGATCACACAGAAATGAAACTCAACCAGCAAGAAACCCAGAGAAATATAACGTGCGACTCTAAGGTCGAAGAATAAACAACACAGGTCTCTATCTCAAATAAGTACATGTTTGGTTGATGGAACTTCTAGATACAACTGAAATATAATATACAATGTATAATGATGGGTACGATACAATAACCCACCTACTAGCAAGTCACCCGAAAGGAACCGTGCCCGCAAAGCCGTAATGAAATCCGTACGGCAACACCTGCAAGAAACTGGGGCACAACGGGGGTGGGTTGCCAACTCGTGAGTAGAAAAAGATCTACGAACAGAAAATCGCATGTATGACGCAATCCTAGGTCATACAATCAATATATATAATCCTCAAATATACAACCAGCAATCTCTAACCATGGCTAGTGTAAATATCTAACCCAATTGTAAACCCATGTGTCTGTGCCAGTGCATCAGGTGGCAATATACATCATATGAATGATGTATGAATGCATGAAACAGAATGCATGTACTGAAGAAAACTGCTTTCATAAATTTGTGAGATTTCTGTATTTTAAAATGAGGTATCATAATGAAATCAGCATAAAACAGTGCCTAGCATCGGCACAAAACATAAATCTCAATATCTCGATATCTCTGTATCACAATCTCTGTACCTCAATATCTCAAATCTCAATATCTTAATCATAATATCCAGGGCGCCGTCAGTCCAGATCGGCCCCTACCATCCATCTCATGACTACGACGGTATCCTCCGGATATCCAACGTGTCGGGTAAAATCACCGGTCGGTCGTGCTCCCCTGCCAGGCTCAACGCCATCTCCTGCGATCTTCTTGCCCCGGGGTACCGCACCGGGCCCACCATGTACCCGAAACGGTTCATCCGCCTCCTCGAATCAGGTCTCGAAATCCATCAGCAAAACTCATGGTGGACGACTCATACATCATAGGAAAACCGCATTTTATTAAAAAGAGAAAGCAGTTTATATGTATGTTTTGCGGTTTTCCTCCAAATCCAGAAAATCTCATGGAAACCCGAATCCAAATCATCAATAGCATGTGAAATCATGAATATAAGCATGAGAATCCATGAATGCAGCATATAATGAATAACAGTATGCATGAAATGACAAGTAATAACTACAATGTCGAGCTGGCATATAAGGCAAGCATACTAATATCATGTCACTACTAGCTAACAAGCTAAGTCAAGCAATAATATTTTCTAATTGTCCGTGACATGGCAGTTACCGATGAAGATGTGTGTGAGCCGGCAAATAAGTGTACGTGATACATACGCATCATCGATAATGGTGCTGGTGTCCTAACAGCAGGATATCAATAATGGAATATGAATCACAACAGTATGCAATGTGGAGCAGCAATAATAATATGCGGGAGCTGAATACTAAACACCGTGATAGCTGAACTGCACCTAATGTCATAAGAGTCATATAGCTACACCACTATAAGGCTGAGCTAAAGCTAACAGTAGGTAAGGGAAACCGCCTAACCTCTGAGTCGATACATAAATATATATATATATATATATATATATATAGTCGGCGATCCCGCCTCGATAATATCACATCCGATACCATATCTCTATAATCAGTTATTCCCAAATCAAGAGTGCGGATCAAACATCAAATTATAGCTCGTACGTAAATCCGTCGTACGGCATCCCCAAATCTGGGTACGGTTCAATATCACATTCGTCATATCATTCATCTAGTATTCTCTTTATCAAGATCATTATCAGGGGTACTGACCTATGTCTAGTACAATGCTAACATCATCACTATAATCAAGATCTGACTACTGATCGACAGTCTAGTATAAATCGGTATTATCATCATATGTCATCAATGTAATCATAATACGGCTTCCGATTGACAGCCTCTAGCAAAAACGATATCATCAGCATATATCATCTCAAGGAGTAAACAACGCCCAAGGCAGCCTATCATAAATATCTTGTCACTATTATATCATATCATATCATATCTCGTATCATAATCACATGTCGATCATTATATATAGGTCACAATTCCTATGGCATCATTATTCCCCAAAATCCTCTAAAGCATCAAGACGTATCTCAATTATGCATTTTATCACATCAGCGATATCATAGCCTCAGATCAAACCCATCGACTCATCTCAATCCCATGTATCATCCTCAAATCCGTATGTGAACACGTGGTCCTATACCCATGTGTACACATAACTATATAGAATCCCGTCTATGCACATATGAAGTAAGGATGTATGCAAGTATGTATGTGTGTGTATGTGTAGTGCACCCACTACTCTAGGGTTTCGCGACACTAAGTCATCCAAGTCCACCAATTATCCATCCTAAATATTAATAATTTCCCAAACAACATATAATAATTATAGGTGTGTATACGCATCCGTATACATCACCACGGACTGCGGGGGTGCTATACGCCATCCACCCGACTTCTCCCCGTAGATATAAATCTACTCACCTTTTATTAAGCGTGCCGGTGTCGATGTCGCCATCTGCATCTCCAACGCTTCGAAGTCACGTGAGTATCTACAAGAATATCACAAGCTAAAACACATGAAAACCATGTTGGAAACCAAAATGGTGCACACTACGCCCATAGGTAAAAACCTGTGACCTTGTGTGCAAACGCAGCCAATATTCACTGTCGTTGACGTCCAAACGCCACCCGACAGATACGAATCATCGAATATCAAAATCCATACGAAAACGAGTCGTAAATCATACGCCAACTCATGAAATTCAACCCAGATTTTACCCTAACATGAAACAGTCAAAACTAGACATACCGGGGGTCAAGTTTACATGAAATAGGGCTGTGCACGCAAAATGAGGCAGTTTTACCCTGCTCTGGCCGCAAATTGCGGCCAGGGGGATTAAATTTGCGGCCGGGAATTTGAGATGGTGGCTAGGGCTTTAGGTAGTGGTTCCAGGGTGCCTGCACAGCCTACTGTCAAGTCAATTTTACTCTAGGAGGTCCCGGGTGAAAGCAGGTCTCAGAAAGGTCACAAAATCGACAAAAACGCTAATTTACACCAAGTATAACAAATCTGGTATTTAACTGGAAATCTGGGGTATTCTGGGTTAAACTAGTCTCAAATACACCTAACAGGGTTATACCAATCATCAAAACCAACACTTGGTAAAGTCTCACTCAAATTCACTAAAACTAGCACTATATCACAAAACTAATACTAAACTTCAGCTAATATAAGAACTTGGCAACATAGGAGTTGGGTTGCAAGATTATACCTCAAGAGAAGTCCTAGGGTGAAGGAGAAGAGGAGGAGAAGTGGGTTAGTGCTGAAGTGGCTGAGCTGAAGTTGGATCTGTAGCTGCTGCAGCTGATGTTTTGGCTTGGTGCTGCAGTTGCTGCTTGCAATTTTCTTCTTTCCCTTTTGTTGAGCAGCAGCTACTGCTGTTGTTGTTTTTGTGTTGTTGGGGTTGTGGTTGAGTGGTATGATGGTGTGGAGTTGTTGTTGTATGATGCTAGGGGCTGTTTCTGATGCTGTTGCAGGATTGGGGCTGATGGGGTTCATGTTATGGTGTTGTTGCAGATGTAGTTGTTTTGGTGGCTGATGTTGCTTCAGCTGCTGATGCTGAAGCTAACCTGCTGTTTGTTTTGTGTTGTGGAGTGTTGGTGGTTTGGTTGTGGGGTGTTAGTTTGTGGTGGAGTGAAGTATCTGATGTTGTGTTGAAGTTGTTGATGGGGTGGCATTGATGTTACTGCTGAGCAGCAGCTGATATTGCTGAAGTCTGTTGATGCTTGGGATGAAATGTGATGAACTGATGCATGGTTTCAGCAGCTGATGTAGCTGCAGATGTAGGGTGTTGATGTGAGGGAATAGGGATGATGTTGTGTATCGGCTGATGTGATCGCAATTGGGGCTGAAGTGTTGATATGGGGGCTGAAGTTGGAGAATTTGGGGTTGATGGTGTGTATGTAGCTGTGTAGGGTGGCTGAGGCCAGATTGGGGGGCTGATGGTTTGTTTCAGCTGCTGTTGCAGCTCATCATGGTGTTGTTTTAATGGTCTTTGAGTGTGAGTGAAGTGAGGAAAGATGTGATAAATGAGAGGGAATGGTATGAGTGAGAGGGGGTGAAAGAACACAAGAGATTATAGAATGGAATGGATCATGGCTCACCTTAACCTCCTCTTTCTCTCTCACCTACCTATAAGTCAACCTTTACCCTAATCAACTTTAAACCAAACCATACCCTTAATTAAACTAATTATCTTAACCAAAAGGTTAACCTATCATGATCATGTACATGGTTCAACCCTAGGCTACCATGACCAAAACAAGAAACAAGTGTAACAAGTGTAGAAAATGTCATGTGCACATTTTTGCACAAAAAGCCAAAAATCCACTTAGCGATTTTTAATCGCGATTAACACCAAAATAACATATAATCCAACATAAAAACTGCAAAATGACATATTTCCACAAAATAAGCTATTTTAGAATTTGCATAAGTTTTTCCCAAAATTTTCCCTATTTATCGGTATTTAATTATACCGACTATTAAAATATTCATTAAAAATTAATATTAAATTATGAAAATTCCTAAAAATAATATTCTATTTTTTTTGAAATGTTACATTTCTGGATCATTAGCTTGGTTTATGTATTACTTATACCCCATGTTTAGTTTAGAACCGATATTGTGTGGTTTTGGTGACTTGAGGAAAACCTAGTTAGGGTTTAAGGAAATTTTGTGTTGTAATGTGAAATTGAGCTCAGTAGAGGCTACACCAACACCCTAGTGCATGAATTTAGACCCAAACCTGAGACTTAAGTCCCGGAATACGGATTTAGAAACCGATATCGGAAAATTTGTGAAATCTATGAAGGTTATTTAGGATCTGCTATCAACCCGAGACTCTGAAAATTATTTTGATTGGATAGCGGTATGTGCAGGAATCCAGGAAGATATCACCAAGACCCTAGCCCCTGCTTCCCTTTCCCGGCCGCAAATTTAACCCAATTGGCCGCAATTTACGGCCTGGACCCCACCAAATTGTCTCGTTTTTGTTTTGGTGCCCCCTTATAAGTAGTTTAGGCCCCTGGCATGTGCAAAATTGTCCAATTTGACCTAGGGTGAAATCTAGGACCCTTTTCCCTAGTTGCTGTTTTGGATTCGTGTTTCCGTATTCCGTATTTTCAATTCTGAATTTCCGTATTTCGTTTTACCTCGACTATTTGGCGTTTATACGATGATATCGAGGATTGATTGATGGTTTTGAAGGCGTGCCCGTAGGTTCTAACCTATAGGCCCCTTATCGTATCGTTTTGGGTTTCGTATGCCGTTTTAGTTTTGAATTGGTTTTGATACGCATTTACGATACCTTGATGTGTAGGTACCCTATGAAGACTTCGGGACGACAAGCAAGCGCGTGGCGACGTCGACAAATGAAGAGGCAAGATGAGTAGATTATATCTACAGGGGGAAATCGGGTGGATGGCGTATAGCAGCCCCGCAGTCCGTAGATAGTATACTATATATGTATATTATATATATGTTTGTTTATAGTGTGTCGTGTTTCTTGTGTTAGGTATATTATGGATAGTTAGGGTTAGAAGTAAACTAGTGTAGTTCCTAGTCACGAACCCTAGAATAGATTTACACCCACACTCACACACTTGCATATTCCTTATATTTACACTGTGTTGATGGTGATTTTGGATGACATTGGAAATGAGTCGATGATTTTAGGCATAGTGCCGTGAGATCGGTGATTTGATATGATTCGTATTTGGGATACGACATGTGATTCTTGCGGGCTTTGGATGTGTGTTTACCCCGCATTCATACTTTATAGATGGTATCGATTTGTACTAGACTTAGATCAGTACCCCAGATTATGTGATATAATGATAATGATACCTGATATTGGATGAGAGGAATGTGATATTGACCCGTACACAGCTATTGGGATGCCGTACAACGATTTACCGTACGAGCTTTATATTGATAATAGATCCGCACTCATGACTTGAGGAGGTCGTTTGATATATTGTATCGTACGTGATACTACTGAGGCGGGATCACCGACTACTATATATACTTATCGACTCAGATTTAGTTGGTTTCTATACCCCTCCCGATTGACTTGATACTTAGATCTGTAGTTGCATAGTAGATGTTAGACTAGACCCGAGTCATACCTATTTCAAAAACTATGAATCAGGATTATCTTAAAGACAAATAAAGGGATTCTACGGGTATTTTCAAAAGATGGATCTTTCTTAAAAACACTGTAGCCCTTATTTTACTAAAAACCCTGATTCTTCTTATTTCAAATGGCATAACTACATGACATATACATATTGGTGTTGATTATTTGATTTTCGCATATTCATGCTATTCACATTGCTTTGCATATGTTTATTGCTATATTACTATCATGTTTCTAGGACACTAGCACCATTATCGATGATGCGTATGTTCCACGTACACTAACTTGCCGGCTCACACACTTCATCATCGATAATTGCCATGTCACTACTGTAGTACTGTTGCATTCAGGATACGACCCTTGCATGACATAGTTGTACACATACTCATTGTACACTTATATTTGTGCACATATTCACTGTATACTCATACTTGTACACATACTCGTTTGCGCATACATAGATGATATTTCTAGATTTGGGAACCGCAAGATTCTCTTTAAAACTGATTCATTTTAAAAAGAGCGGCTTTCCCCAATATGTGCATATCACTATTCCTTATTGCATGATATATCGATATGCTTACTTTCTTTTATATGTCGCATACATCATGCTTTCTGATTATATGCATTGAGATATGTTGTTTCCAAGATATTTCTGGATTTGGGAACCGTGGCTATTTCAACTGAGAATATGTATTGTCGTTAAAAACCCGGTTTCCCTTGATATGATATTTCAGTGCGTCCACCATTTGTTTTCTCGGTTCTGAGAGTGGCATATGAAACCCGATTCGAGGAGCGGTAGGCACCGTCTGCGGGTACATGGTGGACCCGGTAAGGTACCCCGGGGCAAGAAGACTCGTATATGTTAGACGATGAGCCTGGCAGGGGAGCACTACCTACCGGTGATAGTATTTGGACTCGGCGGTTATCATGGGGATACCGACCGGAGTATGTACGTATGATACGGCGAAATTCGAAGGTCGAAGCTGGGCACTCGGGTTTCGAGGGAGCGTATGATACGTACCTATCAGGGCTAGTCTTGGTGACAGTGCATGATAGAGGAGGATTTACGTGCCGATGCTAGGCATAGGTTTCATGATGATTTCCATGATTTTGATTACATCCTCATATTTGCATGCATGATGCTTATTGTCATTGGGTGACAGGTGGACGGGATCCATATATATACAGACGTTGATCACATACAGACTGGATTTACATTGATCATACTTCATTTGTATATATAACAGGGTATGAGGGCGCTCTTATATATACCCTTAAACCAATATTAGTGGTATGGGACGTTATCAATGTGTATTGATATTCATTTGATACTTCATCATGTTTACTTCATGCAGACATACCTTACACTTATGACATGTTATTACCTGAGTACTTGGCACTACATACATGTTTAGATGTTACATTGCCACCTTATCATGCTTCAGACTTACTCTTGAGGTTTATATTATATCTGATCGTATTGACCTAGGATTATGTCTTGCATTCGGTTTCTGCTTGTAGATATTTTCTATTCACGAGTTGGCAACTCACCCTCGTTGTGCCACAGTTCTTGCAGGGTTTTGCCGTACAGGTTCCGTAGCGGCATATCTGGCACACTGCTTCTATATGGGTGACTTGTTTGGGTAGGTGGGTTCTTTTGCATCAGAACCGCCATTGTACATGTATTATTCTTTGTATCTAGAAATTCCATCAACCAAAACTTGTATATTGTTTCAAACTTAGACATTAGTGATGTATTATTTCGACCTTAGAGTCGCGCTTAGTAGTGTTACGGTTTTCATGTTATTATGAGTTTTCTTTTTTTGAGTTTTTGATCCTCGCCTTTCGGCGTTGTATATTATATTGCTTGTATGGTTGTGACCGTCGATTGACGAAGAGCTAGCTCCCGCTTAGGGATGCCTTTTATCATTGCGTATATATATATCGTTGTTCTTGTTGTATCCCGTTCGGGGCCAGTATTTACAAAAGAAACTCTGCCGAAATTTTTAGAAAAGACTTTACATTTTAAAAATCCATTTTCGGCTTAGTTATTTAAAAACCTTGACTTCAAAACATGTTTTCTTCACTTCTTTAAACTAGTTTTCTTATTTACTCCTTAAAATGGTTTTAGATTTTTGGGATTTTGGCTTACTTTGATCAGATGGAGTCCTATAGACTTCATATGGTTCAAGTGACAGTCACGTGCTCATTCGGGTCGTGACAAAGTTGGTATCAGAGCGCTAGGTTGACCTTGGTTCGAGTCTAAGTTTGACTATGTGGAGCCTAGGGCGTTTATATATACGGAACTTAGGCTTGACCTTACGGAACTTAGACTTAGTCGAGGGGGTATTAGACCCGAACTTTCGTCGCGTAGGATGACCCTTGGTTGATGGAGTAGGTGACTGCAGTAGAGTGACGTACCGTGTGTATGTTCCGCGGCATACTTACGACACGCCACTCCGCTTAAGGAGCCTTAGGATCTACATTTCCTTGCACCATATTATATTCATTCCTGATCTATCTTCATCAATACTGGTTATGATTTTGCTGCTACGATCACACGGGCAGAGAGAGCTACGGCTAGAGTTGCGTCAGCATGAGCTCGTCATGGACGAGGACTGACCAGGGTGTGATTTCAGAGACTTATGATTGCATTGAGAGGCGTCGTCTAGTTGTGTTTTCGCGCCACGAGCGTTTGGTGGATCGCTTTTACGAGATTTCTCGGACGTGCCTATTGGTACCAGAGGATCAGGCTACTGCTATAAGCCAGCCAGGATGTGATGACCATTGATATATCGCTTATTCAGGATGATAGAGGCGCTGTTCAGCATACAGACGTATGAGCCAGTTGATGCTGCAAGATATCGCCCAGATGATTGGAGCTACTGCAACATGAGTATATACTTGGAGATATGATAGTGAGTCGCTAGTCACCCGAGGATGAATGACTAGGACATGTGGTTCGTTCGCTTACCCCGATGCGAGGTCATCAGATAGATTGCTTCCAGCTAGAGACGACTTCACACAGGTTCGTTGAGAGTCGATAGAGACAATCGAATGTCAGGAGCCCATTTTCCAAGTTTAAAGTTTTCGGAAAGACATGCAGGCGATTCTATGGACCCTCTAGAAGAATGAAACCCTAATTCGACTTAATGACCGTGTGAAAGTCTTTGAACCTTAGGGTTTGCGGCAGTTCCGCGGCGCCATTAGTGAGGCTTGGGTTTGCCTTTCTACGGCTGGACCACCGACGCTGTGGCATGTACTCGATACTATTAAACTGTACTCAAGATGTTGATCTCTTGGGGGATTATGAGGTTCTGACGAGTCGATCGGATGGTTCGACATCATTCGGATATCATGTGATGGGACACACCGCTTGGCAGACTCCAGACACGAGCATAGCCGTTGGAGCGCAGTCCGTGCAGCCATGATGAGACGATTCCGAATCAGTCGACATTGAGCAGAGTGAAGTAAAGAGTTCACAAGAGATTTTGACGAGATGACGTCCCACTCCGCTGACATCAGAGATGCGATACGTTCGCAGAGGCATTGTAGATGGATATATCTTCAAAAAAGAGGTGCGATGAGTATGCAGCCGTTCCGGAACAAGAATTAGCTTCAGCAAAGGATGATGACTTCCGGGCATTTCGGCAGAAAAAAGATATGCGAGAGACTTCGGATTGACCGTAGCCGAGAACGTTACAGTGCGCAGATAGAGACGTGACGTCGAAGTGGACGATGATACAGACAAGCGGGACAAGAGGTTCGTGCGAGACGCTGGCGAGCTGTCATTACTTCCCGTCGAGACCAGAGACCTGATATGCTTACAGAGGCGTTGGGATGCGACTAATTTCCGAGAAAATGCTGTGTTGAGGACGCAGATGTCTTTTGAGCGAGAAAAGATTTTGCAAGAGTACCAGCCTCCGTACAGACCGGCATAGGCGAGATTGGAAGAGACCCTGAGCAGGATTCCTTCCAGGACACTGCTGCAATGATGTTTGCACCCAGGATCAGATGTGTGATGTGCATTTAGAGAGCTAGAGGCCGACGCCAGTGACATGTTGCTTTACGAGTAGTCATGATGATTGACCAAGAGATGACCAGAGAAGTGCCAGAACGGAATCGTCCCCGTTAGCACACCTGACAGGGCTGATGAGCCGATTGATCGTGAGATTGGAAATCCACAGAGAAGATAAGGACCCAGAGACAAAGGACACCAAACCGTGAGCAAGAGGCAAGTAGATATCTTGCGCTGCTAGCATTGGATGCACCGACACCTTCTCGATTTTGAAGGAGGGACTACCAACGATGGTATTTATGATTTGTGATTCGATTATCACGTATCCGTCATCTTGGATTTCGGTATTTTGGGCGTTCTGTTTACATGATTTAGTTTTGATGACTGAGTTTCATGATATTTGTTTTCTTACACCCATTGGGTATTTATATTTTGCGTATAGTTATTACATTTGAGATATTGATTGTGATTTCACGCCTATCTTATGCAGTGATTTGATTTACACTTCCAGCATAGTTTTCATGCACCTTTAGTGTTTTGATATACGATTTTGGTGCACGCCAGATGCACTAAATCGGGATTCTTCGTGCATATCAATTGCACCTGATTTTGCTGTCAGGCACACTCGTTGCCTACGACAGATGTTTCGTGCACACCCGTTGCACCTAGATGTTGTTTTGTGCCATGTATGGCACATATATGGACCTTGTTTTCCGTGCGCACCGGACGCACCGGATATTCTTATATACATCTTTGGGGATTGATCTCTTATAGAGCGGTACATTTTTATGATATTTGCTATGTATTGATGTTTTCGGAGCCCCGACAATTTGGATTTTTTTACTGAAATGTTTTAGTATTTGGGGGTTTAAATTTAAATTCGGGGACCGAATTTATTTAAGGGGGGGTAGATTGTAACATTTCAAAAAAATAAAATATTATTTTTGGGAATTTTTATAATTTAATATTATTTTAATGAATATTTTAATATTTTGGTATTATTAAATACAAATAAATGGGAAAAATATTGGAAAAATTATAGAAATCTCTAAAATAGGGTATTCTATGGAATTATACCATTTTTAAGTTTTTAAGATTAGTTATATGCTAATTTAATGCTAATCGCGATTAAAAATCGCTAATCGGGTTTTTAGCAATTTTGTGCAAAACATGCACATATCTTTTTCTACACTTGTGTTACATTTTTTCCTGCCATGGTTTTACTTTGGGGTTACTATTCCAGTGAGAAGGTTTTGGAGAAAAAGAAATGTAAAGAAAAAGAGAAAGGATTATTATATTTAGGTATGGGTGAGAGAGAGAGAGTGAGGGGTTGCTTTGACTTGGCTTCATCCTCCATTTCCTTCACCATTTCCCTCTCCATTCTTAGCTGCTGCTGCTCCTCATTCCCTCCCCTCTTCACCTCCTCAAATCATCTCACAAATATCACCAAAACCCTATCTCCATTTCATAAAAAGTGTGCACAAGTTCAAGATCTACACATTGGACTAAAGAAGCAAGGATTTTGGCCACTAGGGGCAACTCAAGAATTTTCTTGAGTTGCCAAATGAGTCTTGAGTTGCCAAATGAGGTAATTTCTGGATCATTAGCCTGGTTTATGTAGTACTTATACCCCATGTTTAGTTTAGAACCGATATTGTGTGGTTTTGGTGACTTGAGGAAAACCTAGTTAGGGTTTGAGAAAATTTGTGTTGTAATGTGAAATTGAGCTCAGTAGAGGCTACACCAACACCCTAGTGCATGAATTTAGACCCAAACCTGAGACTTAAGACCCAGAATACAGATTTAGAAACCAATATCAGAAAATTTATGAAATCTGTGAAGGTTATTTTGGATCTGCTATCAACCCGAGACTCTGAAAATTATTTTGATTGGATAGTGGTATGTGCAGGCATCCAGGAAGATATCACCAAGACCCCAGCCCCTGCTTCCCTTTCCCGGCCGCAAATTTAACCCAATTGGCCGCAATTTACGGCCTGGACCCCACCAAATTGTCTCGTTTTTGTTTTGGTGCCCCCTTATAAGTAGTTTAGGCCCCTGGCATGTGCAAAATTGTCCAATTTGACCTAGGGTGAAATCTGGGACCCTTTTCCCTAGTTACTGTTTTGGATTCGTGTTTCCGTATTCCGTATTTTCAATTCTGAATTTCCGTATTTCGTTTTACCTCGACTATTTGGCGTTTATACGACGATATCGAGGATTGATTGATGGTTTTGAAGGCGTGCCCGTAGGTTCTAACCTATAGGCCCCTTATCGTATCGTTTTGGATTTCGTATGCCGTTTTAGTTTTGAATTGGTTTTGATACGCATTTACGATACCTTGATGTGTAGGTACCCCATGAAGACTTCGGGACGACAAGCAAGCGCGTCGCGACGTCGACAAATGAAGACGCAAGGTGAGTAGATTATATCTACAGGGGGAAGTCGGGTGGATGGCGTTTAGCACCCCTGTAGTCCGTAGATAGTATACTATATATGTATATTATATATATGTTAGTTTATAGTGTGTCGTGTTTCTTGTGTTAGGTATATTATGGATAGTTAGGGTTAGAAGTAAACTAGTGTAGTTCCTAGTCACGAACCCTAGAATAGATTTACACCCACACGCACACACTTGCATATTCCTTATATTTACACTGTGTTGATGGTGATTTTGGATGACATTGGAGATGAGTCGATGATTTTGGGCATAGTGCCGTGAGATCGGTGATTTGATATGATTCGTATTTGGGATACGACATGTGATTCTTGCGGGCTTTGGATGTGTGTTTACCCCGCATTCATACTTTATAGATGGTATCGATTTGTACTAGACTTAGATCAGTACCCCAGATATGTGATATAATGATAATGATACCTGATATCGGATGAGAGGAATGTGATACTGACCCGTACCCAGCTATTGGGATGTCGTACAATGATTTACCGTACGAGCTTTATATTGATGATAGATCCGCACTCATGACTTGAGGAGGTCATATGATATATTGTATCGTACGCGATACTACTGAGGTGGGATCACCGACTAATATATATACTTATCGACTTAGATATAGGTGGTTTGCATACCCCTCCCGATAGACTTGATACTTAGATCTGTAGTTGCATAGTAGATGTTAGACTAGACCCGAGTCATACCTATTTCAAAAACTACGAATCAGGATTATCTTAAAGACAAATAAAGGGATTCTACGGGTATTTTCAAAAGATGGATCTTTCTTAAAAACACCGTAGCCCTTATTTTACTAAAAACCCTGATTCGTCTTATTTCAAATGGCATAACTTCATGACATATACATATTGGTGTTGATTATTTGATATTCGCATATTCATGCTATTCACATGGCTTTGCATATGTTTATTGCTATATTACTATCATGTTGCTAGGACACTAGCACCATTATCGATGATGCGTATGTTCCACGTACACTTACTTGCCAGCTCACACACTTCATCATCGATAATTGCTATGTGACTACACTGTAGTACTGTTGCATTCAGGATACGACCCTTGCGTGACATACTTGTACACATACTCATTGTACACTTATATTTGTGCACATACTCACTGTATACTCATACTTGTACACATACTCATTTGCGCATACATAGATGATATTTCTAGATTTGGGAACCGCAAGATTCTCTTTAAAACTGATTCATTTTAAAAAGAGCGGCTTTCCCCAATATGTGCATATCACTATTCCTTATTGCATGATATATCGATATGCTTACTTTCTTTTATATGTCGCATACATCATGCTTTCTGATTATACGCATTGAGATATGTTGTTTCCATGATATTTCTGGATTTGGGAACCGTGGCTATTTCAACTGAGAATATGTATTGTCTTTAAAAACCCGGTTTCCCTTGATATGATATTTCAGTGCGTCCACCATGTGTTTTCTCTATTCTGAGAGTGGCATATGAAACCCGATTCGAGGAGCGGTAGGCACCGTCTGCGGGTACATGGTGGACCCGGTAAGGTACCCCAGGGCAAGAAGACTCGTATGTGTTAGACGGTGAGCCTGGCAGGGGAGCACTACCTACCGGTGATAGTATTTGGACTCGGCGGTTATCATGGGGATACCGACCGGAGTATGTACGTATGATACGGCGAAATTCGAGGGTCGAAGCTGGGCACTCGGGTTTCGAGGGAGCGTATGATACGTACCTATCAGGGCAAGTCTTGGTGACAGTGCCTGATAGAGGAGGATTTACGTGCCGATGCTAGGCACAGGTTTCATGATGATTTCCATGATTTTGATTACATCCTCATATTTGCATGCATGATGCATATTGTCATTGGGTGACAGGTGGACGGGATCCACATATATACAGACATTGATCGCATACAGACTGGATTTACATTGATCATACTTCATTGTATATATAACAGGGTATGAGGGCGCTGTTATATATACCCTTACCCCAATATTAGTGGTATGGGACATTAATATATGTGTATTGATATTCATTTGATACTTCATCATGTTTACTTCATGCAAACATACCTTACACTTATGACATGTTATTACATGAGTACTTGGCACTACATACATGTTTAGATGTTACATTGCCACCTTATCATGCTTCAGACTTACTCTTGAGGTTTATATTATATCTGATCGTATTGACCTAGGATTATGTCTTGCATTCGGTTTCTGCTTGTAGATATTTTCTATTCACGAGTTGGCAACTCACCCCCGTTGTGCCACAGTTCTTGCAGGGTTTTGCCGTACAGGTTCCGTAGCGGCATTTCTGGCACACTGCTTCTATATGGGTGACTTGTTTGGGTAGGTGGGTTCTTTTGCATCAGAACCGCCATTGTACATGTATTATTCTTCGTATCTAGAAATTCCATCAACCAAAACTTGTATATTGTTTCAAATTTAGACATTAGTGATGTATTATTTCGACCTTAGAGTCGCGCTTAGTAGTGTTACGGTTTTCATGTTATTATGAGTTTTGTTTTTTTGAGTTTTTGATCCTCGCCTTTCGGCGTTGGATATTATATTGCTTGTGTGGTTGTAACCGTCAATTGACGAAGAGCTAGCTCCCACTTGGGGATGCCTTTTATCATTGCATATATATATATCGTTGTTCTTGTTGTACCCCGTTCGGGGCCAGTATTTACAAAAGAAACTCTGCCGAAATTTTTAGAAAAGACTTTACATTTTAAAAATCCATTTTCGGCTTAGTTATTTAAAAACCTTGACTTCAAAACATGTTTTCATCACTTCTTTAAACTAGTTTTCTTATTTACTCCTTAAAATGGTTTTAGATTTCTGGGATTTTGGCTTACTTGGATCAGATGGAGTCCTATAGACTTCATATGGTTCAAGGGCCAGTCACGTGCTCTTTCGGGTCGTAACAACTGTTAATATAACTGTGAATATCCCAAGCATCCATTAAGTAATATACAAGCTAGTATGATACAATAATGGCCCCTAGGGCATATACACTAACAATATCCCACTTGCACTAGGGCCATGTACTGGCGTATCGCAAACCTATCATCTAGAATAGCCTCTCGAACTGTGTCTGAGGTAAGGCCTTTGTGAATGGATCTGCAGTGTTCTCCTCTGTAGCAACTCTCCGGACCTCGATCTCTCGGCGATCTATGATCTCCCTGATCAGGTGATACCGCCTTATGATGTGTCTGGACTTCTGATGGGACTTGGGTTCCTTCGCTAAAGCTATATATAGCACCGTTGTTGTTACAATACAGCGGTATTGGATCAACAATGGTAGGAACCACCTGAAGTTCTGTGAGGAAATTCTTCATCCAGACAGCTTCTTTTGCGGCATCACAAGCAGCGATATACTCCGCTTCCATCGTCGAGTCAGCAACGGTGTCCTGCTTGGAACTCTTCCAGCACACCGCCCCTCCATTGAGGGTAAAGACATAACCTGACATGGACTTGGAGTCATCCTTGTCACTCTGGAAGCTTGAATCAGCAAAAGCCTCGATCTGGAGGTTTTTTCCGCCGTAAACCAAGAACATATCCTTAGTCCTTCTCAGGTACTTGAGAATGTTCTTCACTGCTATCCAATGCTTCTCCCCTGGGTCTGACTGATACCGGCTTACCACGCTCAGTGCGTAAGCTACATCTGGTCCGGTGCACAACATCGCATACATTATAGAGCCTACTGCAGAAGCGTAGGGTATAATCAATATGCGATCCCTTTCCAAATCAGTCTTTGGAGACATCTCTTTGGAGAGGGTGATTCCATGACGGTAAATTACCGCGCTTAGAATCTTCCATACTGAATCTTTTCAGTACAGTGTTGATATACCTGGACTGCGAAAGTCCCAACATCCTCTTAGATCTATCACGATAGATCTGGATCACCAGAATGTAAGAGGCATCACCTAGATCTTTCATGGAGAACCGATGTGACAAGAATCCTTTGACAGATTATAGCATAGGAATGTCATTTCCTATCAAGAGAATGCCATCCATGTATAAGACGAGGAATACGACAGTTCATGCTACAATCTTACTATAAATACATGGCTCATCTGGATTTTTGATAAAATCATATTTTTTGACTGTTTCCTCAAAACAGATGTTCCAGCTCCGCGATGCCTGCTTTAGTCCATAAATGGACTTAAGCAACTTGCACACTTTCCTGCTGCTCCCACTTTGATTGAAACCTTCTGGCTGATCCATATTGACGCATTCATCCAAATTTCCATTTAGAAAAGCTTTCTTTATGTCCATCTGCCAGATCTCATAATCATGGAAGGCAGCAATGGCAAGAAGGATCCGAATGGATTTGAGCATAGCCACTGGAGAAAAAGTTTCGTCATAGTCCAAACCAGGCCTTTGATGAAAACCCTTGGCAACAAGTCTAGCCTTATAGGTTTCCACCTGTCCATCTACACCAATCTTCTTTATGAAGATCCACTTGCATCCTATGAGTTTTACCCCATCTGGAGCAAATTCCAAAGTCCATACTTTGTTAGTGTACATGGACTCCATCTCGGTCCACATTGTATCCAGCCATTTTACCGAGTTGCCGCTCTGAATGGCTTGCTGGAAGCAAGTAGGTTCATCATTATCAATGACGCAATCCTCTCTATCCTCGTCTATGTAAAATCTGTAGTATCTCTCAGGCAGATGAGACGGCTTACTACTCCTGCGGAGGGGTGCGGGAATGTCCTGTTCCTTTGGAACTTCTGGTTCTACCAAACTTTCAGTGGTAGTTTGTAGTTCTGGAATTTCTTCCGGTTCTATTGCTCTCCCACTTGTTTCCTTTTCTAAAAACTGATGTTCTAGAAAATGGGCATTACGAGAAACAAAAACCTTTTGTTCCTCTGCGTAATAGAAAAATATCCCTTAGAGTTCTTTGGATATCCCACAAACTTACACTGTATTGAGCGTGCCTCGAGTTTGTCCGCATGCTGCTTTTTAACAAAAGCTGGACATCCCCATATCTTCAGATACTGAAGATAGGGTTTCTTCCCACTCCACATCTGATATGGTGTGGTAGGCACAGTTTTGGTAGTAACTCTGTTCAAAAGATATGCGGCTAATTCTAGTGCATAACCCTAGAAAGATCGCGGTAACTCAGCATTACTCATCATGGAACGTACCATATCCAATAGGGTTCGGTTCCGTCTCTCCGATACACCGTTGTGTTGTGGAGTGTATGGAGGATTAAGCTGAGAGAGAATTCCATTCTCTTTTAGGTAACCCAGGAACTCGGCACTTAAGTATTCACCACCTCGATCAGATCTCAGTGTCTTGATACTTTTGCCGGTTTGGTTTTCTACTTCATTCTTATATTCACGGAATTTCTCAAAAGCCTCGGATTTATGTTTCATCAAGAAAATGAATCCATACCTAGAGAAATCATCCGTAAAAGTAATGAAATATGAAAAACAGCTTCTTGCATGTGTAGACATTGGACCACATACATCACTGTGTATGAGTCTTAAGAGCTCGCTTGCTCTTACTCCGTGTCCAGTGAACGGAGCTTTTGTCATCTTTCCTTTGAGACATGATTGATAAGTGGCATAGGATTGATATTCGAACGAATCCAAATATCCTTCTTTATATAACTTAGTTAACCTTGTCTCATTGATGTGACCTAGTCTACAATGCCATAAAAAAGCCTGATTTATATCTGGAGACTTTCTTTTTAGTGTGTTCTGGACATTGAAAATCTGCAATTGGTTTAATACGTATATACCGTTATCTAGTGTACCGGACCCAATCAAACAATAATTAAGGTGGATGTTAACAACATCGCTTACAAACGTGAAATCATAACCTTGTTTTGATAACAACGATACTGATATGATATTATACGTTAAACTAGGTACAAAAAAATAGTTGCGCAAAACCAAAATATGTCCACTCGTCAATCCAAGGTGATAATCCCCTACGGACACAGCATCCACGCTTGCTCCGTTAGCAACCTGGAGGGTCATATCACCAACCTTCAGCACTCTACGGTTTCTCAGTGCCTGCAATGAATTGCATATATGAGATCTTGATCCGGTATCCAATACCCAGGAAGTAGAGTTGATTGACAGACAATTTTCAATTACAAACACACCTGAAGCCGAAGCCACAACTTGCCTCGGGTCCTGGTTCTTGGCATTCCAAGCTTTGCAATCCTTCTTCCAATGGCCTTTTCTACGACAGTGGAAGCACTCATCCTTTGCTACTACCGGCACCGCAACCTTTGCCACTACCGGCACCGCAACCTTTGCCTTTCCCTTGACTCCTACCTTACCAATACCACCTCTTGGTTTGGTAGCGGCCTTCTTTTTCCTTCCTTTGGCCCTTGCTTTAGACCTGGAAGAAGAAGCACCACGAACAAACATAGTGGGTGTTTCCCTTTCTTTCTGCAAGGTGCCCTCTGTTAGTTATATGTATGCCCTAGAGGCCATTACTGTACATAGGATGTATATTGTAGTAGATGCTGGGACATATATAGGGAGGACTTTCTTGCTCGACATGATAGTATGCTATCTGGTTACTCTTTACCTTAACGTGTATACTAATTGTCTCTCTGTTACATGTTGGTAAAGCCCTTAGGATGTGTACTTGACTACCTGGACTATGATGCGGATCATACTAGTGGGGACATGGTAGTCCATAAGTACATCCTTCAAAGTCCCTAGTCGTGGGTGTATCAAGACGGGGCATCGATATACCAGAGTAGACTAGCGTATACCTTCTCGACCCATACAGATGGGCGATGGATGATCCCATATCCATTGGTGTTTGACATCAGAGATGATATACGGGTGCTCAGTGGAGACTGGGTACACTGGACGGACTCGCCGAGAACTCCCAGATGGTATTATACCTCACGTCAGATGGCAGTTCTCTGGTGACACTGGTACAGAGTAGTCTGTTGACCCGAGATCGTCATAGAGTCTTGTGTGGTTCCCACTGTGCTTTGATTTCCATCTTACCACGTCCAAGAGGGCGTGCAAAACGGTGGTTTTTGGGTACAGTCCCGAGTCACATGGAGGCAATGAGCGATAGGAGGGGATTCGTCTCTCCCGGTATAGGGGGTTGATGTTGCACTGTGATCGATTGGCTATAACAGGAAATCCCTGGCCAGGGTTGCTGAGATATACTGGTAACTGTTACCAGTAGTTTCTCGAATTGTTATAGACCTCATATCGACACGACTTATCGAGCTATTGGGTCTGACGTTTACCACCCCTAGGCAAGATATGCGACATATCAGACGATCAGACCGGACTGTACGATAGTGTTACTGGTTGGATTCACTGGAGTGTGAGCGGGCTTGCTCGTCGATCTTCTGATCGCTCAATACCCGGATGGCCGTTACGTTTAGCAGACCGCTTGCGGCTTGTGGGTGTTTGATATGATCATCACCTGCTGCCGGCGTATTGACGAGTCTTTAGAGTCCTACACAGAGGTTTCCTGGCTCAAGCGAAACGAAATAGGAGCGCATATGAGATATGTGCGGGACCGAGAATAATACATGCATGTGATACCGTATTCCATTCTCGCGATGAATGTGTCGAATGGTTTTATGCGATATAACCTAGTTATCGAATCAAGGATTGATTCGATAAAACGATACATTGGATATTAGTCGGTTGTATGCGATATGACCGGATCGTTAAATCAAGTGTTGATTTAATGATTTAATGCATAATTATATATTTGATATATTACTTTGCATTAACTAGTATTGGTTCACTTTAAATGGATTTTCTCACTTGAAGTTCACAAAGTTGTATATGTGATATACTTTTGTGCACTTGATTGTATCATGTTTGATGATACATGGTTTTTGGTTAAGTGTAAAGAATTAAACCAAGGTTAAGTTGTTGATTAGGGTTTTACTTATTCATTTATCTTATTTTTTTATTCATTTTGAATAAATTGAAAGATAAATGAATGGTGGCTTCATTTGTTTTTAGTTGAAGCTTCATGAAGCTTTGACTTGTTGACCTTTTTGTTCTCATCCTTAACCCTAACCATTCAACCCAACCTTAGTCAATTCTCTACACTTAACTAAGGTTAACATTATGATAAGTATTCTTTTATTTTCCATTTTCTAATAACTTATCATAATATTCATCTTCTTCTTCTTCATCTTCTTCACTTGAAGAAGCTTGCTTCATCAATGGTGATTGATGAAAACAAGTGAGAAATCCAATTCTAAAGTCTACCCACTTCCTGTTTCTTCATCCTCTACCTCTTGCCAAGTAGTAGAGTGTGTTTTCTTCACAAGTTTCTTGACTTGGTGAAGTTGGAGCTTGATCTAGCGATGCCTCGACGTAGATCATCTTCGGCATGGACATCGACGACCTAGCTCGCCATTTCTCCGACGAAGCCGACGCTTGAGCCCGGGAATTCATTTGGACAGCGAGGGGACTTCGTTGCGGAGCTATGGTGGTGGAGCACCGGATCTACAAAGGTTGTATTTCTGTATTCTTGTAGTTAAGTGTTAACTAGTTTATTGTTTCGCCTAGACATCTAGCCAAGGATCCGTACACTAGGGTTTCTCGGCACCGTAATTTTCGAAACGGGCATGGTTGATGCCTTGTGAGACCCCTTGAGAGTGCCTAGGAACCTACAGTGGTATCAGAGCCTAGCTAGAGCCTTAGGCGATCGGTAGACGAAGTTAGAGATCCGATCGAACCGCGAAACCCCAAGCAAAATCGCTCTTTGTACATTTTTCAAAACTGTTGAATTTTGTGAATTAAAAATATGCAGAAAAATAAGCAGGAAAAACTAAGAATTACTGTGAAGTTTGGTTGACTAATTCAATAATTGGAGCTCGGAACCGCGGCTAAACCAGGAGTTTAGCGGCTCTTCCGCGGCCCAAATTTGGACTTAGTCCCTCAAATTTCATATATTTATTCTTAGGTCCTTTCTTGGCATTTTTTTTTGTGAATTTTTTAATTCCACTCAGGTGTTGAGTTTTCTAGGGTTTTATTGGGGATTCGTTAATTTGATCGGATAATTTAACTTCGTTTATGTTTTTCCGGATATTTTAGAAACTGTTAAAAAGTTCGACTGGATATAAATACCCAATTTTTCCCCTGTCGGGAAATTTCCAAGTGTTGGATTTTTCCGTGGTTTAACGACGTTCTAAGTAGTGCAGGTAACTCGATGGACCCTCTAGAAGACAACAAACCTTAACTCGATTATGTGACCGTCTTGAACTGCCCTTTGAACCTTCGGGTTTGGGGCAGTACGGCGTGCCACATGTGAGGCGTTGGCTTGACCCTTCTACGGCTGGACCGTTGGTACTGTGGCACGAACTGAATGTTGTTAGACTTATTTCATGTGTTGATCTGTATCGGGAAAACTTGGGTGTTCGAATGTTCAATTGGAAAGTTTAACATTTTCTATTTATCCGGAATGGGATACAATAATTGGAATTCACAAAAAGTTATGAGATAACTGAATGAATGTTATAAACATAGCACTTTAGTCTCACTTGATCGGTTGCCACGGAATTTTGATGTGATCAAAAGTCCGTCGCAATCACGTAGCGTACGCGGATACTCGCCGGGTAAACTTAATAGACAGCCTCACTCCATAGCCCCGACCAAGTGACTGTAGGAGAACCCCGTCGCCGAAAGCATCCGTTCGGGTGCTCGCGGTGGCGGTGTTCCGCCTTGGTGCACTTCGTCGGCGGTATCGGGGGTACGACCGTCTACTAAAGTTTGCGACGAGCATTCGATCAGATTTTCGGGAATCTTGTTGAATTGCCCGACTTGATATTGAAAAGATTTTTCAATGATGAGACTAAAATGCGGGGTTTGTAATTGTTAGGCATGCGATGTCTAAGTAATTCATTTGGTTAGGCATGTGATGTCTAAAGAGATTGCGGATTCCAACTGTTGTAGTTTTACACTTTCTTTTCTGTGACCGTAAGTGTAATATGTGATATCGCTGGTTTCGTTGCTATATGTCAACGACAATTGGGATGCGCATATTTACTTACGTTAATGACATGTGATGTTATGTGTTGCTGGATATGTTATATTGGATCGTCGTGTTTGAATAGCCGGCGGTTTTTTATGTGAGATGAGTGTTTTTCATTTTCATTCATGTAAAAACTTGTATGTAATATTCTTTTAATTGGGGCACTTCCAGGTAGCGGAAGTTGTCACCCGTTGTATATTATTTACTTTTCCGCACTAGAATAGACCCAAGGAGGAGGGCACAAGTAACCGGGTTCTGGAGTCCAGTGGGAGACCAACTCGAGGAGTCGAGTCCGGGTCTCCTAACTCTAGAATTGGTAGGGTTGCTTGCCGCTCTCGTAGGGGTCTAGGGGTGTGGGTTTGGCTATTCATCACGACCGTGGAATCCGTGTTTTATACTGGCTCGTATTGAAAACACGGACGTCCTAGTATATCCAATATTTCATATGTTTCTTCTGCTGCGATAACTGTGATGTGATCATGTGATGTTCTGTGATAGATACTGCATATAGTATATATGATTATTATATAGACGTTACTTATGTTTTACACCCGCGCTAGCCCTGCCCCGCTCTGCCGTTAGTTACCTAACCTAACGGTGCACGAGGGGACATCGAGGCGAATGCGGATGGCATAAGTGTACGTCGTATTTATCTGTGATGTTTAGGTACTTAAATGATGGGACTTCATTAATATGATTAATGAAATAAAAGAAACCTAAGATGTTGTAGAATCGAATTTCAAAATAAAACAGGTAGCTACAGTTCTTGCTTTGCACAGCGGTATATGTGATATATCCTGCACCTTATTCGATGAGGAAAGGACCGAGATCCCTTCACCGGGAGTGACTCCTTTAGCAATAACTGGCAGATGCTACACACTCGGTTTGTCTTTTGATTGCTTTTAAGTGTTTTTGCTTTGAACAGTGATATATGTGATATATCCCGCACCTCATTCGACGAGGAAAGGACCGACGATCCCTTCACCGGGAGTGACTCCTTTAGCAAAACTAGAAAAGCCTCAAAAGCACTCCATTTTAAAATCATTTGATTCTACAACGATATCAAGTTCATTACGCAATAGGTTTTCAGAAAAACCTGTCGTAGCCCTCCGTCATTTCAGATAAGTACTAGTTAGTATTCGTGCTGCGGTTGTTTGGCCTCCGTCAAGGCGTAGTGTACGGTAGCTAACTAGTGCTTATCTGCTAGCATATGATGCGATTGGATTAGGGTATTCATACGGCGTTGTTTGGCCTCCGTCAAGGGTCATGCGGGTGGGTTTAATTCAATCAGGAAATGACGGGTTGAACTTGACTAGCGGACTATGGGTTGTTTGGCCTCCGTCAAGGTCATAGGACGCTAGGGGTAAAATATTATCGGGAATTTCAAGTGTTGAAATTTGGAATGAGATTGCATACCTTCTATGAGATAGTTGGATCCCGATACCCGCTGCGAGTAAGAGTTACTCCTGGGAGAGTTTTACACATTACAATTAGCCGATCAAGTAGGTGTCTAGAAAGGTGTTAACGAGGTTACGCCTCTGGGAAAACGAGGTTTACATTAATTAGGTTCGTGCGAAAGCACGGGGGACCTCCCTCAAAGTACCGACACTGGCCTGGCTGAAAGATTGGCGAACTTGTAGTGTGTAATTAATCCCGGCTAGTCTTTCCTTTTAGGGTTTGAAAGAAGATTTGATAAAAAGCAGTGGGAGCCATCCTGATTAGATAAAATAATAACCAATCTATTCTTGCAAGAGCGCACGCTGAGTGTTTTCTTCTCTCTCTCTCCTGGTAGCGACCATGTCACGCCTTAATCAAGATAAAAATACGGATTATTGACCGAACCCGCTTGTTATACTGAGCTGGGGAACGTTGGTCCCGCTCCAACTTATAAATGTTATAAGACAGAGCAGGAAATTGGGGAATACCAGAATTCCCGTGCCGCCCAAACAAAGAGAGTGCATGCTGATGCATCATCTTCGGGTATGTTCATTATACAGAACTGTTTCTCAGTATCCTCCGCATCCTTGGTATATGATACCGGATCAGGATCCCAGATATGTAATCTGTTACATAGGGCTACAAAAGAGTAGAAAAACTGAGAACGAGTGATAAGTTTCATGAGACAGAAAACGGGGCAAGAGTTGCAGCCAAGTCTGTTGGTCACTGTCACCCTGTATTACCAGAATACATTGATTCTGAACAAATGTTATTAGATACCGAACCTGATATACAAAATCATATCAGTCTCTTTATTAGTAAAGAAAGGATATAATTTTGCATTGATGGATAATGTTTTGAACATTTCCTATATCAAAAGTTGAACGGTTCAGGCACGTTATCTAAAAGCATTGATGTTCTAAATCAAACTACAGTTCTTAGTGTATGGAACACACACAAGAGGAAGAGTTCAGAAATGAACGAATCCTTCTTGAGGTATTGTAGACTAGGTCAGATCAATATGACCCGACTAGCTAGAGTTACATAAAGATGCATATTTTAATTAGTTTGAATTTACATCTTGTGAAACTCGCCAGTCATGTCACAAAGATAAGATGACCACAGCTCTATTTATTACAGAGAAAGAGTTAGTGAACTCTTGGGATGATACATGTTGATGTATGAAGGTCCCCTGTCTACACATGCCAAGACCGGTTCTTGGTACTTCATTACATTCTCTGATAATCTCTCAAGATTCAGACATATGTTCCTGTTGAAACACAAGTCTGAACCTTTTGAGATATTCACAGAATATAAGCGAGAAGTAGAGAACCAGAATACGAGTATAAGTATTATGTCCTTTGATGTGATCAAGGAGGAGAATACTTGAGCACGGAAATCCTGGACTATTTTAAAGGAGAATGAGATTCTCTCTCAGAATTACTCCTCCGTATACACCATAGCACGATGGTATATCGGGGTGGAGCAGATACACCCTCTTTGATATGGTGTGCTCTATGATGAGTACTACTGAGTTACCTATTTCCTTTTTGGGAGTTATGCACTTGAGAAGCTGCATACCTATTGAATTGGGTTCAAATCAAATCAGTTGCCTACCACTTCATATGTGATATGGAAAGGGTAGAGCCCATCTCTTAAGCTAGTTAAGATTTGGGGTTGTCCGGCCTATGTCTGAAAAGCAAAATCCGGACAAGCTCGAGGCAAGGTCTGTAATGTAGAACTGGAAAGGTTCCAGCTATACAAACTACAGCAGATGATTTGATAAAACCAAAGGATTCAATAGTTACCAACGAACCTCAGCCTCTCCGCCGATCTAGTAGGGTTCCTCACCCACCTGAGAGATACTTCGGTTTCTCTATGACAGTGGGAGCAAGGATTGCATCATGAGATGATGACCCAACTAGTTTCGAGCTGGCCATCAGGAGTGGGACTCTGTAAGAATGGCTGGATGCTTAGTGATCTGAGATGGAATCCTTATACACCAACAAAGTATGGACTTTGGTTGCTATATCTGAAGGGTTAAATCCCCATCAGGAGCAAGTATATCTTGAGAAGATTACTTGGTGTAGATGGAAAAGTTAAGACTTTCAAAGCTAGACTTGCTAAAGGTTTTCGTCATCGACCAGGCGTGGATAATGATGAAACCTTTTCTAGTACCTATGCTTAAGTCCATCCAGATACTACTTGCCACGGCTACATACCATGACTACGATATCTGGCGGTTGGGTGTCATGACTGCTTTTCTAAATGATATTTTAGAAGAGAACGTCTATAAGTACACAGCCAGAGGGCTTCGTAGACAGTGGGAGCAGCGGAAACGTGTACAAGATGCTTTATAGGATAAAACAGGTATCGCGGAGTTGGAACATCTGTTTTGATGAAGTAGTCAAACAGTTTGACATCATCAAAATGGTAGATGAACCTTGTATAAACAAAAAGGTAGTAGGGAGTATGGTGGCGATCCTCATAGAGTACGTGGATTGCATACTCTTGATAAGAAAGCAGTTTCCTATGCTACGCTCGATCAATCTCCGCTTATCACAATGATTCTCCATAAAGGATCAAAGTGATACCTACTAAATCCTGGGTTTTGGATCTATGAGATAGATCCAATTGGATGTTAGGATTCTCACTAGTTGTAGTGAGATGGTATCAGTTGATCCTGGGGAGAATCACTGGAAGGGTTCCAGGGTGATAAAGATGACTGAGTGTCAGTCACAGGCATTGTCTTTACCCTCAGTAAAAGGACGGTATGTTGGAAGAGTTCCAAGCTAGATACCGTGACATACTAGACGATAAAGGCAGGATACATCGCTACTAAAGATGCTACCAAAGAGGATGTTTGGGTGTATATTAGTTCATGAGATGAACTATGTTCCTACCATTGTGAGACAATGGAGTTGTGGCTTATGCCAAGGAACGCCGGTCCCATCAGTGATCCAGACTTATTCTAAGGCAGTATCACCTGATCATGGAGATGGTTGATCTCCAGGGTGATCGAGGCAAGGAGAGCAGACTTAGAGGATAACGCAGCGGATCCACTCACGAAGGCCTATTCCCAGAGAGAGACTTTCATGGGATGGTTGAGTATGAGATACTACGACCACTGCTACAGATGGCCCTAGTGCAAGTGGAAGATTGTTAGTTATATGTATGCCCTAGAGGCCATTACTGTACATAGGATGTATATTGTAGTGGATGCTGGGACATATATAGGGAGGACTTTCTTGCTCGACATGATAGTATGCTATCTGGTTACTCTTTACCTTAACGTGTATACTAATTGTCTCTCTGTTACATGTTGGTAAAGCTCTTAGGATGTGTACTTGACTACCTGGACTATGATGCGGATCATACTAGTGGGGACATGGTAGTCCATAAGTACATCCTTCAAAATCCCTAGTCGTGGGTGTATTGAGACGGGGCATCGATATACCAGAGTAGACTAGCGTATACCTTCTCGACCCATACAGATGGGCGATGGATGATCCCATATCCATTTGTGTTTGACATCAGAGATGATATACGGGTGCTCAGTGGAGACTGGGTACACTGGACGGACTCGCCGAGAACTCCCAGATGGTATTATACCTCACGTCAGATGGCAGTTCTCTGGTGACACTGGTACAGAGTAGTCTGTTGACCCGAGATCGTCATAGAGTCTTGTGTGGTTCCCACTGTGCTTTGATTTCCATCTTACCACGTCCAAGAGGGCATGCAAAACGGTGGTTTTTGGGTACAGTCCCGAGTCACATGGAGGCAATGAGCGATAGGAGGGGATTCGTCTCTCCCGGTATAGGGGGTTGATGTTGCGCTGTGATCGATTGGCTATAACAGGAAATCCCTGGCCAGGGTTGATGTTGCGCTGGTTACCAATTTATCTAATCTGGAAACCTCCCACTGTACCTCAAATTCTCCTCCAAACCTGAAAGAAGAATTAGTCGGGGTCACCCGAGGAGTAAACTAACTCATCAGTGGGAATCGGGATCCAACTATAATCGCATGATAACGTGACGGAATCCGCTCACGCTATAACACTCCAGAAGGTATGCGCATATCTGGCAAGTTTCAGTTCTTTTGAAACTCCCGATGTGGATTTTTACCCCATGCTCTTATGACCTTGACTTTGGCCAACATATCATAAGTCACATGTCAAGTTCTACCCGTCATTCTCCAGGTTAATTTGAACCCACCCGTACCTATCCTTGACTTTGGCCAAAATGGCAGTACGGCTGTCCCAAACCAACGCATCTATCTATACTGCATATGAATACCCAACAGCTACCAAACACTGTGCCTTGACTTTGGCCAACATACACAGCTTGAATACTATTGACTATCCATATGAAACGACGGAGGGCTACGAATGGTTTCTGGCGAAAACCTTTAACGTAATGAACTTGATATCGTTGAAGGAACGGATAGCTTTTAAAAATATAGTGACGATAACCTTCGCTAAAGAGGTCACTCCCGGTGAAGGGATCTCGGCTCTTTCCCCGTAGAATGGAGTGCAGGATATTCCAAATGAATACCACAATGCAAAGCAAAAGTAATCGGCTATAGTGAAGTCATTGCCCTGACGCAAACTTTTTGTCCAAGGGGTCACTCTCGGTGAAGGGATCTCGGCCCTTGCCTCGTCGACTGAGGAGCTGGATATTCATAACCGAATATCACAGTGCAAAACAAAAGAGAACGTCCTTGCAATAACAGCTTTTTGAAAAGTGTTCCAACAACATCAGAATAGGTTTGTTTTAACTTGCATTGATCCAAATCAATGCAGTCCCATCAATTGATCACACCACAAAGAACGAAAATATACTGACGTACGTATATGCCATCCGCATTCGCCACTGGGTCCCGTCATCACCCGTTAGGTTAGCTAACTAACGGCAGAGCGGGGACTGGACTAGCGTGGATGAAAAACATATATAACATCTACTAATATATATACCAATATATTATATTTCGCTCAAGGCGTGAATAAAAATGCAACATCACAGAAATGTACAGCATCACAGAACAATACAGATATCTGGGATCCCCGGGTTTCACAGAGCCACTACTGAAACCCGACGTTCCCCTGGTCGTGTGGATAGCCTGTGCAATGAAATCCTAGACCCCTACGGGCGCGGCAAGTTACCCGCCAAAACCTGAAGCAAGGCAGCCCCCTTCAGCGCCGTGAATGGACCACCCGGCACTTCACGGAATCCGGTAACTTGGGCACCCCTCCTGGGTCAACCTGTACCCCCTACGAGTGCGGCGAATAGCCTGCCAATCCTAGAGTGAAGCCCCCTCCGTCTCAATGCCATGAGATGCGGGCTTGTTGCCCTCTAGAACCCGGCTATCCGTGCACCCCTCCGTGGGGCAATCCTAGTACAGAAAGTAAAATATACATACACCGGGTACATCGACCGCAACCTGGTCGTGCCCCAAAATAATAATACAAACAGGCAGTGACGGCAGTCCACATGTCGGACGCTCGCCCCGCAATATCAAAAGTACATAATACAACAGAAACTGTATTAGCATTGCATCCAGGCTATCCCCCACGACCGATCCGCAACATCACAGCAAAATCATAGAACATCAACGTGAAAGTCACGTTCGCAAATCCGTCTAACCGGGCTATAGCAGTTAGACCGGATTTACCGATCGAGTGACATTCACGGTCGCAGATATAATGTAAATACTGTGAAATAATGTGTTCAAAATATCCGATCGATCAAAAATTAACAAGTGGGCCCCCAAGCAATACTGTAGCACTCACAGAAATTCTTAGCCCAAGTTTAATATTCCAAAACCCCCAAAATCAGCCCACAAGCCCACTGGAAAATTTCGACCCATTGATCCCTCAAACCTGCAGCGGAACCGCGGCAACAAGGGGGGTTTTGCCGCGGTTCCGCGCTCTACCTGAGAGATCAATGTCTCGAATTTTCCCAGATCTCTTAGGACTTCTAGTACATCAATTTTCTACAACCTGAAAAAATTTTGGACTTCAAAAAATTTCGACAGAAAACTGATGTAAAGAAAAATGCGGGTTTTTGGAATTTTGGTCGATTGGAAATGCAAACACATCAAACAAAGCTAGACGAAGTTAATGGCGAGGCTCCGATACCACTGTAAGTGCACGGCGGCGCCCCGGCCGTCAATCCGACGGCCAAATGCGGAAGCGGTGATAAACTTTAATTTTGCGAACTTTGCAAACCGGCACCACCGCGCACTAAACACCGGGATCGGGCCATTAAACTAGATCTAGCAAACTACAAGACGGGTTAGAGATATACCGAGTGATCCGAGTCCTCCGGTCTTTTCGTCGTCATCCCGATCTCTCGCGGAAACTCCGGTCGTCACCTCCTCGCCGGAAGGGCACCACATCGCCTGTATCTTTTACGGGCTCCCACCTCAATACCGAGGCAACTCGGGCGTGAAGTTGGCTGGCCGACGCGTCTAAGATTTGCTGTAGAAAGTGTAGTGTAGAGGCTATGTCTCATTTGGGGTTTTGTTGCCATTTGAAGATGATGGAGGAATCAAGATAAGAAAAATGGTGCTTGCATTTTTCTAGCATGAAATGAGATCAAGAATGCCACACTCTCAAAATGAAACTCTCTCATATTTTTCTCACAAGTGTAGCCCCTCTCTCAAAAAGTGAGAATGGTGGAGGAATGATATATCAAACATAACAAGAAGGGAGGTGAGTGTAGGAAAAGGTGGAGGGTGACCCCTTCCTTCAAGGTAAACCTCAAATCAAACCCTTAATCAACCCATATCCTATCAAATCTCATAAAAGCAAAAACCATCATGAAAAAGTAAAGATGCTTATCCTATCATGATGAATACATTTGCAAGAAACCCCCTCCACAAATGTTATTTGCACAATTGCAAATAACCCCCTCCATCGGAAAAGTCCGGACGGGAAAGAACAAAGGAAAACCGGCCGGAACGGAATGCAAACTGGCAACTCCAGAAAACTGGTCCCGTAATAAATTACAGGAAAACCCCGCTACTGCATATACATGCCCGCATTTGTATTCCGACCGGATACAAATGCAATGAGACAAATCTACACTGTACTATACTTGGATCCGGCTTAAACCAAAGCCGGCCAGTAAAAACCGTCCGATCCTGATCCGTGCAATACCGCACGTATCTGATCGAACCCTGCCATATATCCATACGGCCTCTAGTACTAACCGTCCGATCCTGATCCATGCAATACCGCACGTATCTGATCGGACCCTACCATATCTCCATACGGCCTCTACAGCGTTTCGCCCGAAAGCTGAGTAACTGAATGTGTGGTGGACTCTAAAGACTCGTCAATACTATGGCTGTGGATTTAACCACTAGCACGTCAGAGGTATAAGCCAATACGTAACGGGCCACCAGCTATTGACCAAAAGGGACGTCGATGAGCGAACTCATCCTGACACCCTACTGAGCTTGTCAGTGACAATATCCGTACAGTCCGGTCTGTTCGTCTATGAGCATCGCATGTCGGGCCTAGGGGGTGGGTAAAAGTCAGACCCCCAAAAGCGGTACAAGTCGTGTCGGAGTGTAGCCCAGAACACCCTGAGATACTACTGGAATACCTACCAGTAAATCTCCTGCCTTGGCCAAGGACTTCGTGTAATGGCTCTCCTAGACACAGCGCGACCTCACCCCCAATACCGGGAGAGACGAACCCTCGAAGATCCGCTCACTGCCTCCATGTGGCTCGGGACTGTACCCAACTAAAACCTGTTTGCACGACTCTTTTGAGCCGTGGTAGGGTATTAATCAAAGCACAGTAGGAACTCACACGAGACAAATGACGATCCCCAGGTCGATGAACTAACCTGTACACATGTCACCTGGGAACTGCTATCTGACATGAGGTATAAGACCAACTAGCATGTTCCCGGCGAGTCCTGTCCGGTGTACTCATAACCCAATGAGCACCTGTATACATCTTAGGTGAACCAACTGACACCAGTGGCTTGTGAGACCGGCCATCGCCCCTCGTCAGGGTCTCGACTGTATACACTAGTCTACTCTGGAGAATCGATGCCCTGTCTCGAAACTCCCACGACTAGGGACCATTTAAGGATGTGCTTATAGACTACCAGCTCACACGTATATGATCGCCCTCATACTGCTGGCAGTCAAGCAAGAATCCTAGGGGCTCTATCAACGTGTAATAGCGACCTGTAAGGTCACCTGAAACAGTACACGATGATAAAGGTAAACCAGATAGCATACTATCATCTCGAGTAAGACTGTCGTACCGGGATAGGTCCTCCCTCAATCATTGCAATTACATGCCTGTGATCCAATAATTGACTCTGAGGGCACTATCTCCAACAAGATGATCCAACGGCCATCCTCGACTGAAACAAGTTCTTCGAGGTCTCGTATCTGCTATACGAGATTGCTTTCCATACAGTTCCTTGGTGTGGAGAAATATGGATTCAAGATCCATATTCTCATGCCTCCTCTGATGTTCATTATTCATAGAGGCAAGCACGATGCATTTGGCCTTCGCGCAGTCAATCTCCCAGGTCTTGTGGATTTCCTTATCCACGACACTGGATTCTGGACCTGGGACAGCAGGGGTCTTAGTAGTAAGGACATACCCCAATTTGTCATAATTTATTGCCATCTTGACATTCCGGAACCAATCTTTATAGTTTGGCCATGTTAAAATATTTTTATCTAATAATAACTTAAGGCCCGTCATGTTCTTGGTCGCTGCAATTAGGAGAGAGAGAAGAAACACTTTAGCATGATGCTCTTGCAAGTTTAGAGTGGTTTTTAGTTTATCTAAACAAGATGGCTCCCACTGTTTCTCGAATCCTTCCTCAAACCAAAAAAGAAGAACTAGTCAGGACTATTCTCACCATACAATACTTGCTTAACCGTTCAGCCAGGAAAGTGTCGGTACTTCGAGGGAGGTTTTACGACGCTTTCGCGAGGTTTCTTAATTAAATAACCTCTTTTCCCTGGGGGCGTAGCCCCTCTAACACCTTTCTCGACACCTACTTGGTTTATAGCATTGATCGCTGAGTGAAAGAATCTCCCGATGAGTAGCATATACTCACAGTAGGATCGGGATCCAAATATCATCGTGTGATAAAGCTGAAGGAATCCTACCAAAATTATCACACTCCAGATGGTATGCAATCTCTAGCAAGTTTCAGTTTCTTTAGAAACTCCCGATGTGGATTTTTGCCCCATGCTCTTATGACCTTGGCGTTGGTCAAAATGTCATAAGTCACATGTCAAGTTCTTCCCATCATTATCTTGTTAATTTGAACCCACCTGTACATACCCCTGACGTTGGCCAAATGGCAGTACGACTGTCCCAAACAAACTCATCTATCTATGCAACAGATGAATACCCAGCAGCTACCAAACACTATGCCTTGGCGTTGGTCAAAATACATAGCTTGAATACTACTAAATACCCAAATGAAATGACGGAGGGCTACGAATGGTTTTGGCGAAACCGTGAATGTAGTGAACTTGATATGATCGAAGGAACCTGATAGCTTTTTAAAAGGAGTGGTTTAAGCTCTGCAATTAAAAATCTGTTGTTTTAAAAATAACCGAGTGGTTTCTTTTAAATTGTTCCAACGATTCAACTTTGGTTTATTTTCTTTGCATTAATATAATGCGTCCCATCAATTAACCTATCATTGCAGAAAACAACGAAAATACAACGTCCGCTTATGCCATCCACATTCGCTACTTGGTCCCGTCATTCACCCGTTAGGTTACTTAACTAACTACAGAGCGGGGGCCGGGCTAGCGCGGATGCAAAACATAAGCAACGCCTACTAGATATCATATATAGATATTGTACATTCGTCAGACACAATAATAAGCATTCCAGATCACAGATGAACATATTGGATATACAAACAATTCGCATTTCGTTTGAGCCTGCAAAGAAAGACGGATTACACAATCGCGATGAATAGTCAAAACCCCACCCTAGACCCCTACGGGTACTGCAAACTACCCGCCAAGTACCTGAAGTGAAGCGATCTCCCTCAACGACGTGAGTAGGCCACTAAGCACTTCAAAGTACCCGGAAGTTTGTGCACCCCACCTTGGGTCTATCCTAGGAGCAGAAAACAACAAATGAAATAATACAACGGTGGCTACAACCTTAACCCGGATGTGCCCCGCAAAAGAATATTACAACAAATTACAATTTACATTTGAATGAAAGAAACACTCGTCTCACATCCCCGGCTATCCATTCACGACAAACCAACGAGTTCATATCCACAAACATAAAGTAACCATTATAGAAATGTGCAACCCCTTGCTAACCGACATACTAGCAGTTAGGGGAGATTTACGAACACGTTAAACACAACACAGATATAATCCAGTTAGCCAAAGTTCTTAGAATTTCGATCAAGCACCACATATGAATCTACTCCAAATAATTCTCTGTGCATATAAAACCTGAGCAGAAACAAAACATCCAAGAAAACACAATATCAGCACAGAAGAATAACTGAGCAAATTTAGGTTGACTCGGTGTCAACTCGGCCGCGGATCCGCGGCGGATCGCTTGGATCGGCCGCGGTTCCGCGGCGGTTTGGCCGAGTCACGAACCCAAATTTCTTCACAATTCTTAAAGCACCCTGCTTGTATTTTTTAAGGTCCCTGAAAAATTTTTAGACCCCAATTTAAAATTGGCAGAAACTAGGTGAAAACGTCGTTTTTTCGGGATTATTTTGCGATCGAATTTTTAAAGACTTTGCTAACATGTTAGTTATGGCTTAGCCAAGCTCTAATACCACTGTAAGTCGACGTTACACACCCCACATGATGCGGGGAGGCGGAATAAGCAAAAACAATCATTTTAAGTAAGGTAACATCGACTAAGTTTACGGATCTTTGCTAAACCCTAACTAACAAACTATCTAGAAGTAGTTAACTACTATGATAGATGATTATACCTCAAGATACTAGTCCTTCTTGTTCTTGTTGTTCACCTCCTCGTCGACCTCCTCGATGTAATAGAAGATCCACCCGAGAGTTCCTTCTTCAAGTTTTAACCTCCAACTTGAGGTAACTAAGTGGCTAGGATTGCTAATCCAAGTGACCTAGAGGATATAGAGATAGATTAAGGATCTATTAGTCTTTCTAACCCTAGGGTTCTCAACACATGAGAGGATTAGGGTTAGAATGAAGAAGATGAGAGCTTGAGGAGAGAGAATGTGTTTGTTATTATGAAATGAAAATATAACTCTTTTATGTATATCATGAAGCATGATAATTATCATATATGATAATTACAACCATGCTTCATTTAATACAAAAGGATAAATCATCTCATGAGTCATTAAATCATTTAATGCAAATAACACATCACCTCTCCACCTCATTAAGTTTAATTCATAAATGAATTAAAACATAATGAGTCACATATCTTCTAGAAGTTTCTCGAGTAATTACGAGAATGCCACTCCCATCCGTATTTACGAAAAACACGGATATACTGAGACTGCATAAATCCAATAATCCAATACTAGAATCTATCTTAAACTAAAGCCCGCTAGTATAACCTGTACGAACATCATACGTGCACAAGTACACGTATATGTCCGAACCCTGTCGTAAAACCATACGACCTTTATATCGTTTCACTTGAAGCTGGGAAACTCTCTGTGTGGGACTCTAAAGACTCGACACTACGCAGGCAGTGGGTTTAACCACAGGCCACAAGCGGTACTAGCTGTACGTAACGGTCCCTAGGTAGATGTCGATAAGAAGGCCGATGAGGAAACCCATCCGAACTCCTACTGAGCCTGATGTGACAATCTCCGTACTGTCCAGTCTGTTCATCTAAGACTATCGCATATCATATCGGGCCTAGGGGGCGGCAAGCGTCAGTCCCCTAAAAGCGGTATAAGTCGTGTCGGAGTGAAGCATATTACACCTTGAAAAGCTACTGGAAAACCTACCAGTAAATCTCGCTTGCCCTGGCCAGGTACTTTGCGTAATGGCTCTCCAAACACAGCGCGATATCAACTCCCAATACCGGGAGAGACGAATCCTATCTAACCGCCACTACCTCCAAGTGCTTCGGGACTACACCCAACTGCTACCTGTTTGCACGACTCAGTCGAGCCGTGGTAGGGTAGCAATCTAAGAACAGTGGGAACACACTCGAGGCGAAGCAGCAGTGTCAAGTCTACGAACTATGCTGTTCTCATGTCACCTGGGAACTGTTAACTGACGACGGGTATAATACCAACCAACAGTTCCCTATGGGTCCTGTCCGGTGTACCCGTCACCCAACGAGCACCTGCATACTATCTCCAGTACAACGTACTAATGGCTGTGGGACAGACCATCTCACATGCTGGGACGAGAAGCATACACACCAGTCTACTCCGGAGTATCGATACCCTGTCTCGATAATCCTACGACTAGGGACCTGAAAAAGGATGTGCTTGTAGACTACCGAGCCCCCACTAGTGTGACTGCCATCACAACGCTGGTAGTCAAGCAAGATCCTAAAGGCTCTATCAATATGTATTCGTGATATGCTAAAAGAAACATATACACATATTTAGATAGATATAAACCAAGTAGCATACTACTATGTTGAGCAAGACTGTTAATATAACTGTGAATATCCCAAACTTCCGTTAAGTAATATACAAGCTAGTATGATACAATAATGGCCCCTGGGGCATATACACTAACACATATCACGTCAAAACTTTTAACATTTAACTCATTTTACAATCCCACATGTGCCCACTTGCACAACTTGTGCAAAGGCAACCCCCACATTGTCCAAGTCATCAAAGAGTTATGTGCACACTTGTGTTGTGTTGGACCAAAATTGTGTGCACACATATTTATTACAAAAAGAGCTTTTTGAATATCGGTTGGTTCTCTGTTCTGATTGTAGTGTCGGCTCCTAAATACTATATCCATAATATTGAGTGTGTTTCCAGTATTTTATCATGAATACCTGTAATCTGTAACTACTGAGCAGACAATGATTAATAATACCGATATATAACAAAATAGATACTGAATGAGCGGTATTAAAATGCAGTTTTCTATGTTGAACAGCCAGCACGAGGCACTTGGCTTTCGCGCTGTCAATTTCCCAAGTCTTACGGATCTCAGTATCCGCGACGCTGGAATCTGGACCTGGGACAGCGGGGGATTTGGTGGTAAGAAGATAGCCCAGTTTGTCATATGTGATTGCCATTTTCACATTCATGAGCCAATCTTTATAGTTCGGCCCCGTGAATATATTTTTATCTAGTAGTAACTTAAGGCCAGTCATGTTTGGTCGCTTCAATTAACAAAGAGAGAAGAAACACTCACTATGATGCTCTTGCAAGTTTAGATTGGTTTTTAGTTTATCTAAACAGGATGACTCCCACTGTCTCTCGAATCCTTCCTCAAACCATAAAAGAAGAATTAGTCAGGATTAATCTCACTGTACAATACTTGCTTAACCATTCAGCCAGGCTAGTGCCGGTACTTCGAGGGAGGTTTTACGATATTTTCGCGAAGTTCCTTAATTAAATAACCTCTTTTCCCTAGAGGCGTAGCCTCGCTAACACCTTTCTAGACACCTACTTGGTTTATAGCATTGATCGTTAAGTGAAAAAATCTCCTGAGGAGTAGCATATACTCACATTAGGATCGGGATCCAAATATCATTGTATGATAAAATCGAAGGAATCGTACCAATATTATCACACTCTAATGGTATGCAACACTAGCAAGTTTCAGTTTCTTTAGAAACTCCCGATGTGGATTTTTGCCCCATGCTCTTATGACCTTGACAAAGTCCAACATATCATAAGTCACATGTCAAGTTCTACCCGTCATTGTCCAGGTTAATTTGAACCCACCCGTACATACCCTTGACGAAGGCTAAAGTAATAGTACGACTATCCCAAACCAACGCATCTATCTATGTTGTAGATGAATATTCAGCAGCTACCAATCACTATGCCTCGGCGAAGGTTAAAATACTTAGCTTGAATACTACTAAATACCCAACTGAAATGACAGAGGGCTACGAATGGTTTTGGCGAAACCGTGAACGTAGTGAACTTGATATAATCGAAGGAACCTGATAGCTTTTAAAAGGAGTGGTTTAGGCTTCGCATTTTTTAAAAGTTTGTTTTTGGAAAAAACCGAGTGGTTTTAAAATTATTCCAACGATTCAGCTTTGGTTTATTTGCTTTGCATTAATATGCAGTCCCATCAATTAACCTACCATTACAGAAAAAGAACGAAAATACAACGTACGCTTATACCATCCGCATTCGCCACGAGGCCCCGTCATCACCCGTTAGGTTACTTAACTAACGACGGAACGGGGGCTGGACTAGCGTGGATGCAAAACATAAGCAATGCCTATTAGATATCATATATAGATATATACATTCGTCTCACGCAATAATAGGCATTCTAGATCACAGATAAACACATTGGATATACTAGTAATTCCATGTTTCTTTTAATCATGTAACGAAAGACGGATTCCACGGTCGTAATGAATAGACAAACCCCACCCTAGACCCCTACGGGCACGGCAAACTACCCGCCAAATTCCCGAAGCGAAGCAACCTCCCTCAATAAGGTGAGTAGGCCACTCAGCACTTCAAAGAACCCGGTAGTTTGTGCACCCCACCTTGGGTCTATCCTAGGAGCAGAAAACAGTAAAAGAAATAATATACAACGGTGGCAAGAACCTCAACCCGGATGTGCAACCGCAAAATAATATTACATCAATTTACAATTTACATTGAATGAAAGAAAAGAAAACTCTCATCTCACATCCCCGGCTATTCATCCCTGAAGATCCAACATGTTCATATACACAAACCAATATCACAGATCACAGATATGTCAACCCCAACTAATCGACGTATAACGATTATTGGACATTCAGCACATATATCATAACTTGAAACTTGTAAAATGACGTTAAAACTACGACTTCGAAACACTCCGTATTGCCACAATAAAAAGATAACAGTATATCCAAAATTGGCAAAAACAAACAACACCTAAGACCTTAGATCCAAGCAATTAGAACATAGACAAAAATTCAAAGAATTCCACTAAAATTAAAAAGATGAGGCCGGCAAAAATGAGGTTTTGGCTATCCATATTCAGGTGAAATTGCTTCATTTTTGGTTTGTGTTCATATCACAACAAGTAGAACACTATGCAATTGTTTAAAAAAAAATTTGAGGCTCGAAAAAATTTGACAGAAACTTGGAGTTTAGGTTTTGTGTTTCAGAGTTATTTCGGTTTCGTAGTTTTGCACTTCATCTAAACTGTTAGCTATGCTTTAGTAGTCTCTGTTACCACTGTAAGTCGACATCACTCACCCAGCGTGTTTGTGGGGAGGCGGAACGAATCAAAAACAATTTTTACAAACAAGGCAACATCGAGTTGAACTCCAGAATCTTAGCTAAACCATAACTAACAAACTAACTAGAAGCTTTATCTACTATGTAAGAAGGTTATACCTCAATCTTCAAGTCCTTCTTCTCCTTATTGTGTTTCTCCTTGTTGTGAGCTCCTTGGAGTGGTAGTGGATGGTGCCTCCTCGTCGGCTTCTCCACGTCAAAGATGATCCACCCGAGAGTCTCTATCTTGAGCTCTTGTAGGGATGCTAGGCACTGCCACGAGGGTCTACGAGGCATCAACCATGCCCGATTAAAAATTTAGCCGTGCCGAACAACCCAAAGCCGGATCTTTAAACTAGAGTTTAGGCGAAAACAAGCATGTTAAACACTTTAACACTAAGTGAGAGGGATTACAACCTTTGTAGATCCAGTCCTTCACTTCATAAGCTCCGTGTTGAGGTCTCTTCGCTGTGATCATCATGTTCCGGACTCTCGAGAGGCTCCACGAAGAGAAAGATGCGGTCTTGCTTCCGATCTTCGATAGCAAAGATGATCTACCTTGAAGTTTCATTAACACAAGCTCTCACTCACTAAATGAAGTGAACACCTTCATCTAAATGGCAAGGATAGATGAGGATGATGAAGTAGGATTTTTGCTCTCATTTGTTTTCTTATTCTCACTCACTTTCATCATAAAGATCAAAGCTAGAAAGCTTTGTAAAGGAGGAAGAAGAAGAAGAAGAATGGTTAAACCTTTTGTGATGAATAATGAAAGTAATCATAAGGTTAGAAATGCAACCATGTTTCAAGTAACCATTGTAGAGAATTAACTAGGGCTAGGGTTTGGGTTGGGTTAAAGGTGAGTCACTTGAAAATATGAAGCATAATATCTTTTCCAATGACAAAAGAAAAGCTTCTAGAAGCTACTAGAAGTCTTAACCCTAATCCAAACCCTAACCATGTTTAAACTCCGCAAAACAAGTTGCATTAATAACCATATCATGTTACAATATTATATATCACATATATAATATTTATTGTAACAAAATAAAATAATACAATTAACATATATCGCATATATATCAATGTATTACCCGAGTGAGAAAAAGAATCTTTTAATGAGCTAATATTAGTTAATGTAATTTAATATATCATATATATTATTATACATTAAATTATCGAATCAACACTTGATCCGACAATCCGGCTATATCGCATATAACCGACTAATATCTCATTTACCGATTCATTGAATCAACACTTGATCCGATGACCCGGCCGATATCAAATATCACGAGAATAGAATACGGTATCTCATATCGCATTATCCTCGGTCCTGCACATATCACATATGTGCCCCTACTTCGTTGTGCCTGAGTCAAGAAACCTCTGTGTAGGACTCTAAAGAATCGTTAATACGCCGACAGTAGGTGATGATCATATCAAACACCCACAAGCTGCAAGCGGTCAGCTAAACGTAACAGCTATCCAGGTATTGAGCGCTCAGAAGATCAACAAGCAAGCATGTACATTCTCCTATGAATCCAATCAGTAACACTTCCGTACAGTCCGGTCTCGTCGTCTGATATGTCGCATATCTCGCCTAGGGGTGGTAAAACGTCAGACCCCAGTAGCTCGATAAGTCGTGTCGATTTGAGGTCTATAACAGTTCGAGAAACTACTGATAACACTTACCAGTAAATCTCAGCAACCCTGGCCAGGGATTTCCAGTTATAGCCAATCGAATACAGCACAACATCAACTCCCTATACCGGGAGAGATGAATCCCCTCCTATCGCTCATTGCCTCCATGTGATTCGGGACCGTACCCAAAAGCCACCTTTTTGCACGCCCTTTTGGATGTGGTATGATGGAAATCAAAGCACAGTAGGAATCACCAAGACTCTATGACGATCTCGGGTCAACAGACTACTCTGTACCAGTGTCACCGAAGAACTGCCATCTGACGTAAGGTATATTACCATCTGGAGTTCTCGGCGAGTCCGTCCAGTGTACCCAGTCTCCACTGAGCACCCGTACACCATCCTTGATGTCAAACACCGATGGATATGGGATCATCCATCGCCCATCATATGGGTCAAGATGCGTATACGCTAATCTACTCTGGTGTATCGATGCCCTGTCCCGATACACCCTCGACTAGGAACAGTTATAGGATGTCCTCGTCGACTACCGTGGCCCCACTAGTATGATCTCATCATAGTCCCAGTAGTCGAGTACCTATCCTAAGGGCTTTATCAACATATAATATAGAGACAATCAGCGTACATGTTAAGATAAAATACAACCAGATAGCATACTATCATGTCGATCAAGAAAGTCCTCCCTATATATGTCCAAGCATCCATTACAATATACATCATATGTACAGTAATGGCCTCTAGGGCATACATATAACTAACAGCTCTAACCTCTAAGATGAGCTAACTAGGATACTTGGTGTGCTAAACTAAGTAGCCAAGAGTGAGTAGAGAGTGATTTTGGGTAGCTAAGTCACACTAACCTTTTATTCTCAACACATGAGATACTAGGGTTGAGAGGAAGAAGAAGAGAGTGAACTTAAGGAAAGAGAAAGTGTTTTTGATAATCATAAATGAGATGGCTACTTGATTAGACTATAAGCATGGCATGAAAAAATATCTCACAAAATATCTACTGCTCACAAAATATCTAAGTCAAACTTTGCCCCATAGTCAAACTAAGTAGCCATGCTAAATTATCATTTATAAAAATGACAATATATTTCCTCCACCTCATAATTGTTTTAATTAAACAAATAATCAAAACCCTATTGAGGTGTATCTCTTTCTTAAAGCCATCTTGAGTAATTACAAGAAATCCCCTCTCATCCGTATATACATACCTGCATTCGTGTTCCGAGAAACACGAATATAATAAGACGAAACTAATCCAAGAATCCAATACTAGGATCCGGCTTAAAGCAAAGCCCACTAGTATTAACCTCCCGAACATCACATGTGCACAAGTACACGTATGTGAACGAACCTTGTCGTAAAGCCATACGACCTCTGCATCGTTTCGCTCGAAGCAGGGGAACCCATTATGTGGGACTCTAAAGACTCGACAGTACGCTGGCAGTGGGTTTAACCATAAGCACGTCAGCGGTACTAGCTGCACGTAACAGCTACCCAGGTATCTGTCGATAAGAAGGCCGATAAGGAAATTCATCCGAACTCCTACTGAGCCTATCAGTGGCAATCTCCGTACAGTCCGGTCCGTTCGTCTAAGACGATCACATATCGGGCCTAGGGGGCCAGTAAACGTCAAACCCCTAATAACGCAATAAGTCATGTCGGAGTGTAGCCCAAAACACCCTGAGAAACTACCGTTGTCCTTACCAGTAAATCTCCCTTTCCCTAACCAGGGACTTCGTATAATGGCTCTTCGAACACAGCACGATATCAACCCCCAATACCGAGAGAGATGAATCCTATCTAACCGCCCCTCCAAGTGCTTCAGGACTGCACCCAACTACTACCTGTTTGCACGACTCGGTAGAGTCGTAGTAGGGTAGTAATCTAAGATCAGTGGGAACAAACTTGAGGAGAAGCAGCGGTGTCAAGTCAGCGGACTATGTTGTACTCATGTCACCTGGGAACTGCCGCCTGACGATAGGTATATTACCAACCAGCAGAACCCCATGAGTCAGTCCAGTATAACTCATAACCTAATGAGCACCTGCATACTATCCTAGTACGACGTACTAATAGCTATGGTACAAACCATCTCCCCTGCTGGGATGAGAAGCGTATACACTAGTCTACTCTGGAGTATCGATGGCCTGTCTCGATAATCCCACGACTAGGGATTTGTATAAGGATGTGCTTATAGATCATCCAGCCCCCACTAGTGTGACTGCAATCACAACGCTGGTAGTCAAGCAAAAGATCCTAAGGGCTCTATCACTTTGTATTATTAATACGTTAAAAGAAACATATACACATATTAAGATAGATACAAACCATGTAGCATACTACCATTTTGAGCAAGACTGTCAATACAACTGTGAATATCCCAAGCTTCCATTAAGTAATATACATACCAGTATGATACAATAATGGTCTCTAGGGCATATAGACTAACAATCCTCGCTCCCACCGTCTACGAGAAAACTGTAGTATCTTTCAGGTGGATGAGGAACCCTACAAGATCTTCGAAGTGGTTGAGGTTCATCGGGTACTATTGAATCCTCCGGTTCCACCTAATTGTCAGTTATACTTTGTGCTGCTGAAACTTCTTCCAGTTCTACCTCATTACCACTAATTTCTTCATAAGAAATTCCTTTTCTAAAAAGGTGGTATGTCGAGAAACAAACACCTTTTGTTCCTCGGTGTGGTAGAAGAAATTTCCTTACAAAATTTTGGAATATCCTACAAACTTGCACAGAACTGACCTTGCCTCGAGCTTTTTTGGATTTTGTGTTTTAACATAGGTCGGATGAACCTATATCTTAACTAATTTAAGAGATGGTCTCTTCCCATTCCATATCTCATATGGAGTGGTAGGCAACGGATTTGGTCGGAACTTTATTCAATAGGTATGCAGCTATCTCAAGTGCATAACCCAAAAAACAAAATGGGTAACTCAGCAATACTCATCATAGAGCGCACCATATGTAATAGGGTGCGATTCCTTCACCCCGATACACCATTGTTCTGTGGTGTACACGGAGGAGTAAACTAAGAGAGAATCCCATTCTCTTTTAGATAGTCTCGGAATTCCCCACCCAAGTATTCTCCTCCCCGATCGGATCGTAGGACATTAATACTTCAACCCGTCTGGTTCTCAACTCCGTACTTATATTTCTTGAATTTCTCAAAAGCTTCAGACTTGTGTTTTAACAAGAACACATGTCCGAACCTTGAAAGATTATTAGCGAATGTAATAAAGTACGCGGAACCATTCCTGGCATGTGTAGACATAGGGCCTCATACATCACTATGTATCAGTCCTAAGAGTTCACTAGCTCATTCTCCGTTTCCAGTAAACGGAGTTTTGGTCATCTTACCTTTGAGACATGACTGACAAGTTTCATAAGATATAAATTCGAACGGATTCAAATATCCATCTTTATAGAACTTAGTTAGTCATGCTGCATTGATATGACCCAGTCTACAATACCACAAGAAGGCTTCGTTCATATCTGAACTTTTCCTCTTGTTTGTGTTCTGTATGTTTAGAATTGTACTTTGATTCAGAACACATTTACCGTTACACAACGTATTAAACCCAATCAACGCTTGATTTAGTAAAATGTTCATAAAAAATTTTGGTACGTAATAGCAGTCATTCAGAATCAATGTATTACCAGTTGGTAATACAAGGTGATAATCGCCAACTGCTTTGACTGCAACAATTGCTCTGTTCCCTACTTGTAGGGACTTATTACCGTTTCCCAGTTCTATACCTTTCTTTAGCCCATGTAACAAATTACATACGTAGGATCCTGATCGGGTATCCAATACCCAGGACGTAGAGTAAACTGAGAAACAATTCTCGGTAACGAACACACCCTAAGAAGATGCATCTGTATGCTCCTTCTTCGTATGGGTGGCGTGGGAATCCGGGAATTCACTATTCCTTACTCAGACTTATGACAGTCATAAGATAGAGCGGAACTCAGCCCAGTATAATAAGTTAGTTTGGTCAATATTAATATCTTGATTAAGGCGTGTCATTGGTCGCTACCAGGAGAGAGAGAAGAATAATCACTTTGCGTGCGCTCTTGCAAGATTAGATTGGTTATTATTTTATCTAATCAGGATGGCTTCCACTATTTTTATCAAATCTTTCTTCAAACTCTAAAAGATAAGATTAACCGGGATTAATTATATTCTACAAGTTCGCTAATCGGTCAGCCAGGCTAGTGTCGATACTCCGAGCTAGGTTCCCTGTGCTTTTGCACGGACCTAATTAAAATAAACCTTGTTTCCTTAGAGGCATAACCCCATTGACACCTTTCTAAACACCTACTGGAATAGCTAATTGTAAAGGCGAAACTCTCCCAGGAGTAACTCTTACTCGCAGTGGGTATCAGGATCCAACTATCATATAGAAGGTATGAAATCTCATTGCAAATTTCAACACTTGAAATTCCCAATAATGGTTTTTACCCCTAGCTTCCTATGACCTTGACGAAGGCCAACAAACCATAGGCCGCTAGTCAAGTTCACCACGTCATTTCTTAATTGAATTAAACCCACTCACACGACCCTTGACGAAGGTCAAAAAAGTCGCACGACTATCCTAACTCAATCGCATCACATGCTGGCAGATAAGCACTAATCAGCTACTGCACACTATGCCTTGACGAAGGCCAACAAACGTAGCACGAATACTAAATAGTACCTATCTGAAATAACGGAGGGTTACGCAGGTTTTTAAGAAAACCATGAGCGTAATGAACTCGATATCGTTGTAGAATCTAGTGATTTGGAGTGTTTTAAGCTCCGTTTTCTTCACTAATTCCTAATTAGTGAAGAGATAGCTTGAGTTAGTGTCTCCTCGATGTAGATCATCTTCGGTCTCGAAGACATCAAGCAAGCTTGTTCATTTCATCTTGTGGAGCCTTACTAGAGTCCGGGAGATCACTTCTTGGAGCGAAGGGACTACTACAAGGAGCTTTTGAAGTGAATGACCGATCTACAAAGGTTGTATTCCTTGTTCACTTTCATATGTAAAGTTGTTTACATTCAAGTATAACCCTAATTCTCTAGTTAAAGATCTTGTGTTAGGATTTTATAGCACACTAATTTTTTTTAATGGCATGGTTGATGCCTTCCGAAACTTTGTAGTCATGCTAGGGAACCCTACAGTGGTATCAGAGCCAAGGTAGAGAATTAGACGATGTTAGTATAATTACGAAACCGAAACAACTCCGAAACCTCGAAACAATAACTCTAGTTTCTGTCAAAATTTTTAAGTCCTCTAAATTTTTTTTAAACAATTGCAGAATGTTACATATGATGTAATATGAACACCAGAGGAAACGAGCCCATTCCACTGGATTTGACCCGGTGAAACGCATCCAAAATCTTACCTGGCCGGTTTTGGTATGTGGAAATGGCCTCGTTTTTGTATGGTGCTCTGGCCTCTGGGGTTTGGTGTTTTAGGTATTGTTTATTTTTACTAAGATTGCATGTGATGTTATCTTTCTATAAAGGCAATTCGGAGTGTTTCACAGCCATAATTTTAACATCGTTTCGGGTTATTTAGATGGCGTTAAAAAGTTCGAACGAACATCAAACACCACCTCATGACCCTCTCTGGAAAACTTTCAAAAGTTAGAATTTTCCAAGTTAAAAATATTCAAAAAATCATGCAGATAATTCTATGGACACTCTAGAAGAACGAAATCCTAACTCGACTCTATGACCGTGGAACCGCGGTCAAACCCTAGGGTTTGCGGCAGTTCCACAGCGCCATAGATGAGGCAAGGGTTGGCCCTTCTATGGTTGGTCTGTAAGTACTGTGGCATATTTTGGGTATTTTTTAACTCTGCTCAGGTGTTGAGCTCTTTAGGAAATGTTGGTGTTTGTTGATTCGATCGAAGTGTTTAACATCGTCTAGCTATTTATGAATGTGATACAATAATTGGAATCTACGCTAATTAGTTTTGTGAAAAGTAATTAGTTGCGTGCAAATTTAACATTTCGGTCTCGGGCGGAATTGGGAATCTTGTTGAATTACCCGACTTCCTTTGAAAAGGTGTTTTCATAGATGGGACCCAAATGTAAGATTTGCATTGTTAGGCATGAAATCCAGAATATGTGATATTCCGGGTTTATGATGTCTAAAGGCAGTGATGATTCCAATTATTGTAGTTTTTCACTTTCTTTTCTGGGACCATAAGTGTAATATGTGGGTATCGCCGGTTTCGTTACTATATGTCAACAACAATTGGATATGCATATTTACTTACGTTGATAACATGTGATGTTATGTGTTACTCGGGAATGTTATATTAGATCGTCGTGTATGAATAGCCGGGTTTTGTTTTATGTGAGATGAGAGTTTTTCATTTTCATTCATGTAAAAACTTGTATGTAATATTCTTTTATTGGGGCACTTCCGGGTTGAGGATGATGTCACCACTGATATATATTATTTACTTTTCCGCATTAGGATAGACCCAAGGTGGGGAGCACAGGTAACCGGGTTCTAGGGTCCAGTAGGAGACCATCTCGAGGAGTCGAGACCGGGTCTCCTAACCATAGAATTGGGAGGGTTGCTTGCCGCTCCCGTAGGGGTCTAGGGATGTGGGTTTGGCTATTCATTGCGACCGTAGAATCCGTGTTTTTACTGGCTTTATTTATAACACGGAAATCCTAGTATATCCAATATTTCATATGTTATCTTCTGTTGCTGATATCTGTGATGTGATCACTTTATATTCTGAGACGAATGGCTTATTATATATATGATATATAATAAACGTTGCTTATGTTTTGCATCCGCGCTAGTCCCGCCCTGCTATGCTGTTAGTGTATATGCCCTAGGGGCCATTATTGTATCATACTGGCTTGTATATTACTTAATGAAAGATTGGGATATTCACAGTTATATTAACAGTCTTGCTAAACATGGTAGTATGCTACTTGGTTTATATCTATCTTAATATGTATGTATGTATTGATAGAGCCCTTAGGATCTTGCTTGACTACCAGCGTTGTGATAGCAGTCACACTAGTAGGGGCTGGGTAGTCTACAAGCACATCCTTTTTCAGGTCCCTAGTCGTAGGATTATCGAGACAGGGCATCGATACTCTGGAGTAGACTAGTGTGTACGCTTCTCATCCCAGTTGGGGAGATGGTCTGTCCCACAGCCATCAGTACGTCGTACTGGAGATAGTATACAGGCACTCGTTGGGTTACGGGTACACCGGACAGGACTCGCAGGGAACTGTTGGTTGGTATTATACCCGTCGTCAGTTAACAGTTCCCAGGTGACATGAGTACAGCATAGTCCGCAGACTTGACACTGCTGCTTCGCCTCGAGTGTGTTCCCACTGTTCTTAGATTGCTACCCTACCACGGCTCAAAGGAGTCGTGCAAACAGGTAGCAGTTGGGTGCAGTCCCGAGCACTTAAAGGCAGTGGCGGTTAGACAGGATTCGTCTCTCCCGATATTGGGAGTTGATATCGCGCTGTGTCTGGAGAGCCATTACGCAATGTTCCTGACCAGGGCAAGCGAGATTTACTGGTAGGTTTTCCAGTAGCTTCTCAAGGTGTAATGGGCTTCATTCCGACACGACTTATACCGCTTTTAGGGGACTGACGCTTGCCACCCCCATAGGTCCGATATGCGATAGTCCTAGACGAACAGACCGGACTGTACGGTGATTGTCACATCAGGCTCAATAAAATTTCAGATGGGTTTCCTTATCGGCCTTCTTATCGACATCTACCTGGGGACCGTTACGTACAGCTAGTGCCGCTTGCGGTCTGTAGTTAAACCCACTGCCAGCGTATTAGTTGAGTCTTTAGAGTCCCACACAGAGAGTTTCCCTGCTTCGGGCGAAACGATATAGAGGTCGTATGATTTTACGACGGGGTTCAGACACATACGTGTTTTTACGCACGTACGATGTTCGGACGATTTTTACTAGCGGGCTTTGGTTTAAGCCAGATTCTAGTATTGGATTATTGGATTTATATAGTCTAAGTTTTTCCGTGTTTTCACGGATAGGAGAGGCATTCTCGTAAATTGTCGAGAAGCTTCTAGAAGGTTGATGATGTGGAGAGCTTAGGTGTTATATGCATTAAATGGTTTTGTGACTCATGGAGATGATTCATCAAGAGAGTTAATGAAGCATTAATGCTTCTAATGACTCACTAGATAATTCATTATGTATTTAATGAAGCATGGAGATATTATGCAAAGATATTTTTGTGCAAGATATATTATGCTTCATATATATACACAAATGAGTTAATTTCCATTTCATAATTATTCACACATTCTCTCTCCTCAAGCTCTCTCTCTTCAAACCCTAACCCTAACCTCTCATGTGTTGAGATCAAGGGTTAGCAAGACTAATTGATCCCTAATCCTATTCTATATCCTCTAGGTTGCTTTGATTAGCACTCTTAGTTACCTCAAGTTAGAGGTCAAGCTTGGAGAAGTAGCTCTCGGGTGGAACTTATATCATATCGAGGAGGCCGACGAGGAGGTGATCAAAAAGAACAAGAAGGACTTGGTTCATTAGGTATAATCTTCTTTCATAGTAGCTAATCCCTCCTATGATGTTGTTAGTTAGGGTTTGGCAAAGATCCGTAAGTTAGTCGATGTTTGTTTTAAACAAAATGATTGTTTTACCTATTCCGCCTCCCCGCAACTTGTGGGGTGTCTAACGTCGACTTACAGTGGTATCAGAGCCTCGCTAAACCATAACTAACTTGTTAGCAAAGTCGTTAGAAATTCGATCGCAAAACGAACCCGAAAATACGAAGTTTTCACATAGTTTCTGTCGATTTTAAAACGGAGTCTAAAATTTTTTCAGGGACCCTTAAAATTACAGGCAGGGAATTATAAGGTTACTGGAGAAATTTAGGGTCCTAACTCGGCCAAACCGCCACGGATCCGCCGCCGATCCAAGCGATCCACCGCGGATCTGCGGCCGAGCTGGAGCCGAGTCAGCCCAAAATTCCCCAGTAACTCTTCTGTGTTGATTTTGTTCTTTTTGGAATGTTTTGTTTCTGCTCAAGTTTCAGGTGCACAGTGAAGTATTTGGAGTAGAATCAATTGTGTTTGCTTGATCGAAATTCTAAGATGTTTGGCTAATTTGATTATATCTGTGATTGGTTTAATGTGTTCGTAAACCTCACCTAACTGCTAGTATGTCGGTTAGCAGGGGGTTGCACATTTCTGTAATGGTTTTTACTGTTTGTGTATATGGACTTGTTGGATTGTCGTGAATGGATAGCCGGGGATGTGAGACGAGCGTTTCTTTCATTCAAATGTAATTTGTAAATTGTTGTAATATTCTTTTGCGGGGCACATCCAGGTTGCGGTTGTAGCCACCGTTGTATTATTTCATTTACTGATTTTTGCTCCTAGGATAGACCCAAGATGGGGTGCACAAACTACCGGGTACTTTGAAATTTTTAGTGGCCTACTCACGTTGTTGAGGGAGACCGCTTCACTTCGGGTACTTGGCGGGTAGTTTGCCGTACCCGTAGGGGTCTAGGGTGGGGTTTTGGCTATTCATCGCGACTGTATAATCCGTCTTCTTTGCAGGCTCAAAAGGAATGCGGATTCGTAGAAAATCCAATATGTTCATCTATGATCTGGAATGACTATCATTGCGTCTGACGAATGTACAATATCTATATATGATAGCTATTATACGTCACTTATGTTTTACACCCGCGCTAGCCCAGCCCTCGCTCTGTCGTTAGTTAAGTAACCTAACGGGTGATGACGGGGCCCAGTGGCGAATGCGGATGGCATAAGAGGACGTTGTATTTTCGTTGTTTTCTGCAATGATAGGTTAATTGATGGGACGCATTATATTAATGCGAAGAAAATAAACCAAAGTTGAATCGTTGGAACAGTTTAAAAAGAAACCACTCGGTTATTTTAAAACAGAGGATATTTTTTAAAATTGCGGAGCTTTAACCACTCCTTTTAAAAGCTATCAGGTTCCTTCGATCATATCAAGTTCACTACGTTCACGGTTTCGTCAAAACCATTCATAGACCTCCGTCATTTCATTTGGGTATTCAGTAGTATTCAAGCTATGTATTTTGACCAACGCCAAGGCATAGTGTTTGGTAGCTGCTGGGTATTCATTTGTTGCATAGATAGATGAGTTAGTTTGGGGCAGTCGTATTATCATTTGACCAACGTCAGGGGTATGTATGGATGGGTTCAAATTAACAAGATAATGATGGGTAGAACTTGACATGTGACTTATGACATTTTGAACAACGCCAAGGTCATAAGAGCATGGGGCAGAAATTTATATCGGGAATTTCTAAAGAAACTGAAATTTGCAAAGAGATGCATATTATTTGGAGTGTGATAATTTTGGTAGGATTCCTTCAGCTTTATCACACAATGATATTTGGATCCCGATCCTACTATGAGTATCCGCTACTCATCAGGAGACTCGTCACTTAACGATCAATGCTATAAACCAAGTAGGTGCCGAGAAAGATGTCAGCGGGGCTACGCCCCAAGAGAAAAGAGGTTATTTAATTAAGGAACTTCGCGAAAGTGTCGGAAAACCTCCTTCGAAGTACCGACACTGGCCTGGCTGAACGGTTAAGCAAGTATTGTACGGTGAGAGTAGTCCAGGCTAGTTCTTCCTTTTTGGTTTGAGGAGGGATTCGAGAAACAGTGGGAGCCATCCAGTTTTGATAAACTAAAAACCACTCTAAACTTGCAAGAGCATCATGCTAAAGTGTTCCCTTTCTCTCTCATTGCAGCGACCCAAAACATGACAAGCCTTAAGTTACTATTATATAAAAATATTTTGACAGGGCCAAACTATAAAGATTGGTTCCAGAATGTTAAGATGGCTTTGACTTATGACAAATTGGGGTATGTCCTTACTGCTAAGGCACCTACTGTCCCTGGTCCAAAATCCAGTATTGCGGATAAGGAAATCCACAAGACCTGGGAATTAGATTGCGCGAAGGCCAAATGCATCGTGCTTGCCTCTATGAATAATGAACATCAGAGGAGGCACGAGAATATAGATCTTGAGTCCATATTTCTCCACACCAAGGAACTGTATGGAGAGCAATCTCGTATAGCAAGATACGAGACCTCGAAGAACTTGTTTCAATCGAGGCTGGCCGTCGGATCATCTGTAGGAGAACATGTCCTTAAGATGATTGGCTATATAGAAGAGCTCGCGGACCTCGGGACGACTTTGGAGAACGAGCTCTATACAGACTTGATTCTTCAGTCCCTTCCTTCCACCTACGCCTAGTTTATTCTGAATTTCAACATTCAAAGAAAAGAAGTTGAACTTCCAGAACTCCTTAACATGTTGAGGAGTGCAGAGGGCACCTTGCAGAAGGCAAGGGAAACACCCGCTATGTTTGTTCGCATTGCCTCTTCTTCCGGGTCCAAGGCTAGGGCCAAAGGAAGGAAGAAGAAGGCCACTACCAAACCGAGAGGAGGTGTTAGTAAGGTGAGAGCTAAGGGAAAGACAAAGATTGCAGTGCCAGTAGTGGCAAAGGACGAGTGCTTCCACTGTCGTAGGAAAGGCCATTGGAAGAAAGATTGCAAAGCTTGGATTGCCAAGAACCAGGAACCGAAGCAAGCTGTGGCTTCGACTTCAGGTGTGTTTGTAATTGAAAATTGTCTGTCAATCAAATCTACTTCCTGGGTATTGGATACCGGATCAGGATCTCATATATGCAATTCATTGCAGGCACTGAGAAACTATGGAGAGCTAAGGTTGGTGATATGACCCTCCAGGTTGCTAACGGAGCTAGCGTGGGTGCTGTGTCCGTAGGGGATTATCACCTTGGATTGACGAATGGACATATTTTGGTTTTACTTAACTGTTTTTTTGTACCCAGTTTAACGTGTAATATCATATCGGTTTCGTTGTTATCAAAAGAAGGTTATGATTTCACATTTGTAAGCGATGTTGTTAACATCCACCTTAATCATGGTTTGATTGGGTCCGGTACACTAGATAACGGTATATATGTCTTAAACCAATTACAGATTTTCAAGGTCCAGAACATACTAAAAAGAAAGTCTCCAGATATAAATAAGGCTTTCTTATGGTATTGTAGACCAGGTCACATCAATGAGACAAGGTTAACTAAGTTACATAGAGAAGGATATTTGGATCCATTCGAATATCAATCTTATGCCACTTGTCAATCATGTCTCAAAGGAAAGATGACAAAGACTCTATTCACTGGACATGGAGTAAGAGAGAGCGAGCTCTTAGGACTCATACACAGCGATGCATGTGGTCTAATGTCTACACATGCAAGAGGTGGTTTTTCATATTTCATTACTTTTACGGATGATTACTCTAGGTATGGATTCATTTTTATGATGAAACATAAATCCGAGGCCTTTGAGAAATTCCAAGAATATAATAATGAAGTAGAAAACCAAACCGGCAAAAGTATCAAGACACTGAGATCTGATCGAGCTAGTGAATACTTAAGTGCCGAGTTCCTAGGTTACCTAAAAGAGAAATGAATTTTCTCTCAGCTTACTCCTCCATACACTCCACAGCATAATGGTGTATCGGAGAGACGGAATCGAACCCTATTGGATATGGTACGTTCCATGATGAGTAATGCTGAGTTACTGCGATCTTTCTGGGTTATGCGCTAGAATCAGCTGCATATCTTTTGAACAGGGCTCCTACCAGGACTGTGCCTACCACGGAATATCAGATGTGGAGTGGGAAGAAACCCTATCTTCAGTATCTGAAGATATGGTGATGTCCAGCTTTTGTTAAAAAGTAGCATGCGGACAAACTCGAGGCACGATCAGTACAGTGTAAGTTTGTGGGATATCCAAAGAACTCCAAGGGGTATTTCTTCTATTACGCAGAGGAACAAAAGGTTTTTGTTTCTCGTCATGCCCATTTTCTAGAACAGCAGTTTTTAGAAAAGGAAACAAGTGGGAGAGCAATAGAACTGGAAGAAATTCCAGAACCACAAACTACTACTGAATGTTTGGTAGAACCAGTAGTTCAAGAAGAACAGGACATTCCCGCAACCCTCCGAAGGAGTAGTAGGCCGTCTCATCCGCCAGAGAGATACTACGGTTTTCTTATAGATGGGGATAGAGAGGATTGCGTCATTGATAATAATGAACCTACTAGCTTCCAGCAGGCCATCCAGATGTCATAACCCGAAAGTACGGAACATGACCGGCACTTAGACAACGAACGTCTCGAGGCGTACGTACTCTAAGTAAGCCGAACCCAGAAATCCAAACCAAGAAAAGTAGTAGAGAGTAGGAAGAACCATATCAAATCAACCTGTAAGCAACCTAATATACAACGCCTAAAGGCGCAGAAATGAAACTCAACCAGCAAGAAACCCATGGAAATATAACACGCGACTCTAAGGTCAAAAGAATAAACATCACTGGTCTCTATCTCAATAGATACATATTTTGGTTGATGGAACTTCTAGATACAACTGAAATAAAATATACAATGAATAATGATGGGTACGATACAATTACCCACCTACTAACAGATAGCAAGTCACCCGAAAAGAAACCGTGCCCGCAAAGCCGTAATGGAAACTGTACTGCAACACCTGCAAGAAACTGGGGCACAACGGGGGTGAGTTGCCAACTCGTGAGTAGAAAAAGATCTACGAACAGAAATCGCATGTATGACGCAATCCTAGGTCATACGATCAATATATATAAACGTGAAATATATAACCAGCAATCTATAACAAGACTAGGGTAAATATCTAACCCAAGTGTAAATCCATGTGCCTGTGTCAGTGCATCAGGTGGCAATATGTCATATGAATGATGTATGAATGCATGTACTGAAGAAAACTGCTTTCATAATTTGTGAGATTTCTGTATTTTTAAAATGAGGTATCATAAATGAAATCAGCATAAACAGTGCCTAGTATCGGCAAAAAACATAAGTCTCAGTATCTCGATACCTCTGTATCACAATCTCTGTACCTCAATATCTCGAAATCTCAATGTCTAAATCACAAAATCTAGGGCGTCGTCAGTCCAGATCGGCCCCTACCATCCATCTCATGACCACGATGGTATCCTCCGGATATCCGACGTGTCGGGTAAAATCACCGGTCGGTAGGGCTCCCCTGCCAGGCTCAACGCCATCTCCTGCGATCTTCTTGCCCCGAGGTACCGCACCGGGCCCACCATGTACCCGCAATCGGTCTCATCCGCCTCCTCGATTCGGGTTCCACATGTCGCTCTCAGCACCGAGAAAACACATGGTGGACGCACTGAAATATCATGTCAAGGGTAACCGGGTTTTTAAAACATTTACATAATCTTTTTCAAATATCGACGGTTCCAAAATCCAGAAATATCATAGAAACAGCATATCTCAATGCGTATAATAAGGAAGCATGATGTATGTGACATAAAAATGAAATGCAAGTATAACAGTATATCATGCAACATGGAATAATAGTATGCACATACAAGGGTTATATCCTGATGCAATAATACTACTATGTAGTGACATGGCAATTACCGATGAAGATGTATGTGAGCTGGCAAGTAAGTGTATGTGGAACATACGCATCATCGGTAATGGTGCTGGTGTCCTAACATCATGATATCAATAATGGAAAATGAATCACAATAAGTATGCGATGCAGGGTAACAACAATAATATGCGGGAGCTGAATACTAAACACCAAGATAGCTAAACTGCATCTAATGTCATAAGAGTCATATAGCTAAACCAACTATAAGGTTGAGCTAATAGGCTAACTGCAGGTAAGGTAAACCGCCTAACCTCTGAGTCGATACATATATACATATATAGTCGGTGATCCCGCCTCGATAATATCACATCCGATACCATATCTCTATAATCGGTTATCCCAAGTCAATAGTGCGGATCAAACATCAAATTATAGCTCGTACGTAAATCCGTCGTACGGCATCCCCAAATCTGGGCACGGGTCAATATCACATTCGTCATATCATTCATCGAGTATTCTCTTCATCAAATACCATCATCTGGGTACTGACCTATATCTAGTACAATGCTAACATCATCACTATAGTCATGATCTGACTACTGATCGACAGTCTCGTATAAATCGATATCATCATCATATATCATCACAAGGAGTGTACATCGCCCAAGGCGGCCTATCATAATTATCTTGTCACTTTTATATCATATCATATCACATCTCGTATCATAATTACATGTCGATCATTTCATATAAATATTACTATTCCTATGGCATCATTATTCCAAAATCCGCTAAAGCATCACGACGCATCTCAAATATGAATTTTACCATATCACCGATATCATAATCTCGAATCAATATCATTGACTCATATCAATCCCATGTATCATCCTCAAATCCGTATGTGAACACATAATCCCAAAATCCATATGAACACATATCCACATAAAATCCCGTAACCACATATGAAATAAGGATGTATGCAAGTATGTATATGTGTGTATGTATGTGTAGTGCACCCACTACCCTAGGGTTCGTAACCTTTCACTAATCCAACATACCAATATCCATTTAAACATCAATAATTAATCCCAACAACATATAATGAATTGTTGGTGTGTATACGCATCCGTATACATCACCACGGACTGCGGGGGTGCTATACGCCATCCACCCGACTTCTCCCCGTAGATATAAATCTACTCACCTTTCTTTAAGCGTGCCGGTGCCGATGTCTCCATTTGCATCTCCAACGCCTCGACGCCATGCGGGGTACCTACATGGATATCATACGCTAAAACTCATGAAAACCATGTCGGAAACGAAAATGGTGCACACTACGCCCATAGGTAAAAACCTGTGACCTTGTGTGCAACACAGCCAATCACCACTATCGTTGACGTCCAAACGCCACCCGACAGATACAAATTATCGAATATCAAAAATCCATACGGAAAACAGGTCGTAAATCATACGCCAACTCATGAAAAACAACCCAGATTTTACCCTAACTGGAAACAGTCAAAACTAGACATACAGGGGGTCAATTTTACATGAAATAAGGCTGTACATGCAAAACGAGGCGATTCTCTACAGATCTGGCCGCAAATTGTGGCCATATGGAATATATCTGCGGCCAGAAAATGAGGGTTGGAACTAGGGTTTTGGGTGTTGGTTACTATCTACCTGCACATCTCACTGCCAAGTCAATTTTATTTTAGGAGGTCCGGGTTGATAGCAGTTTCCAGAAAGGTCAATACGTCGACAAAATCGCTAAATACGCCAAGTCGAATAACTCTTGGTAACTAACTAGAAATCTGGGGTTTCTTTGTTAAATTGGTCTCAAACACACCTAATAAGGTTGCCCTAGCAATCAAAACCAACACTTGATCAAGTCTCACTCAAGATCCCTATACTAGCACTAGATTATGGATATAACAGTAACTTTCAGCTAGACACTATAACTTGCAAGATAGGAATTTGGTTATGAGATTATACCTCAAGGGAGTCCTGGAATGAAGGAGAAGGGAAGATGAAGGAAGGGTTGTGTTGCTGCTGAGCTGCTCCTGGTGTTGTTGTTGCAGCTGTTGCTCTGGCTGCTGCTGCTGCTTGGAATTGTTTGCGGCTTGAAGTTGCAGCAGCATGAGTTTTGTGGCTATGGGAGGGTATGGTGTTGTGTGGGGTGGAGTATGAAGGGGTGTGGTGTGGTCTTGAATGGATTTGTTGCTGCTGTAGCTGTTGGTAGCAGCAGAGGTGAAGAAATTGGGCTGAAGCTGTTTTTTTTAACAGCAGTTTGTTGCTGTAGCTGGGGATATGGGTGTTGTTTTTGAATGAAGTTACTGCTATTGCTGCAGATGCTGATGCACAGGGGGCTGAAATGTAGATAGGGGTGCATAGATATGGGGCTATGGTGCTAGGGTGGTGGCTGCAGCTGATGGATTGGGGGGGCTGATGTGGTGTTTGGGTGGCTGATATGAGTGTATCAGTTGATGTGAGGGTGTAGATATGGGGCTAAGGGGTTAGGAGCTGGTGTAGGGTAGCTAGTGGGGTGTTGATGGCTGATGGTATTGTTTCAGCTGAATTTAGGGGCTGTTTTGTGGCTGATATGTTGGCAGAAAATGGGGCTGAATTTGTGTATTAGCAGCTGATGTTTTCTTCAGCTGCTGCTGAAGTTATTGTTTTGGCTGAAGTTGGATATTGGGCTGATGTGTGTGAGGGAGTAAAAGAGCACAAGGGATTATGAAGGTTAAGAGGGATCATGGCATACCCTAACCATCTCTCTCAAAACAATGCTCACAAGACACAAAGCCACCATGGCTCACTTTCTCCCTACACAAATCAACCTTAAACTTAACCAATTCTTAACAAAACTAAGCTCTTAATTAACCCACTAAATTCAACCAAATGGTTCAAGTCACCATGGTCATCTAACATGGTTCAGCCCTAGGCTTAACATGAGTCCAAAACATGAAACAAGTGTAACAAGTGTAGAAAATGTTATGTGCACAATTTTGCACAAAAAGCCAAAAATCCAATTAGCGATATTTAATCGCGATTAACATTAAAATAGCATATAATCCATCACAAAAACTGTAAAATGACATATTTCCACAAAATAACCTATTTTAGAATTTCTATAATTTCCTCCAGAATTTTCATCATTTATCGGTATTTAATTATATCGACTATTAAAATATTCATTAAAAATTAATATTAAATTATGAAAATTCCCAAAAATAATATTTTATTTTTTGAAATGTTACAGTCTTCCCCCCTTAAAGAAATTCGGTCCCCGAATTTAAATTTAACCCCTAAATTCTAAAACATTTCAATAAAAATGTCCAAATCAACGGGGCTCCGAAACCATCAATACATAAAAGGCATCATAGCGCAATACATGCGCATGAGTAACGAGCAGATAACTCGAAAACAAAACTCCGTCAAGCGTCTCGCAATCATCAGAGTCAAGGTAAAAACACGAATGCCAAGTCCAATGCAAAAACCGATATGCTAGAAATCGGAACTATGCATGTAAATACCAAATCCGTACATGTAAATATCTGAAGGGAATGCATGCCAAAATTCATTAAGGTCAATGTGTAATGCGCATAATGCTGCACAGTGGCGGACGTTTCTATAAGAAAATAGTCATATACTTATTTATCTTTGTTTAGTATGCACGATCCGCCGTTTTGAAAACACTTTTAGAAGGGTTCCATGTTTTAAACGTTTCGTGTCACATCGGACACGTATATAAATAATGAGACTATAGCTCGCTTTCGGAAATCCCTTTGAAATCTATCAATGCATGCAAAATATATCCAGACACTGTCCTATGACTAGTCCTGCTCAGTACGAAAACACATAGCAAATATCATAAAAACGTACTGCTCCATAAAAATCAATCCCCAAAATGCATATGAAAACCCTGTGCGTCCGGTGCGCACGGAATTCAAAATCCATACATGTGCCAAGCAGGTGCACAAAACGACATCGAGGTGCAACGGGTGTGCACGAAGCGTCTGTCATAGGCAACGTGTCTGCCTGACAGCAAAATCAGGTGCATCTGATATACACGAAAAAAAATTCTCGATTTAGTGCATCTGGTGTGCACCAAATCGCATCTCATAACAGGTGCCCAACATGCGCTAAAAATCCAAATCCGGTGCATCCATCATGCACGAAATCATGAAATCCAATATCAAGCGCCGAACACGTGCAAAATCCAATCAGGTGCATAAAGTGCACAAAACAAATATCGAGCATCACCCTCGAAATCGAAATCCAGTGCATCCAAATGCGCGAAATACATGTCACTGCACTGCAAGCATATGTGAACTATACAGAGTGCAAGAACCAAACCGCGTGCGTGCATACGCACAAAATCAACTCAATATCTAAAACCCATAAAATCATCACATGTAAAACCAAGGCACAAAAATGATATCAAGTGTAACAACTGTGCGAAAATCGTAAATACTCCGTAAGTGCAATCATGGTGCAAGAAAACAAGTATCGTGAAACTCAGTCATCAAGACTAAATCATGCGAACGGAACGCCCAAAATACCAAAATCCAAGATGACGGATACGTGATAATCGAATCACAAAATCACAAATCGTAATTACCGTCGTCGGTATACCCTCCTTCAAACCGGGAAGTGTCAGTGCATCCAATGCTAACAGCACGAGTTATCTACTTACCTCTGGCTCACGGTCTGGCGCCCTTTGTCTCTGGGTCCTTATCTTCTCTGCAGATTACCTATCTCTCGATCCGTCGGCTTATCGGCCCTGTCAGACGTGCTAACGGGGACGATTCCGTTCTGGCACTTCTCTGGTCATCTCTCGGTCAATCATCGCGACCACTCGTAAGGCAGCATATCACCGGCGTCAGCCTCTGGCTCTCTGACTAGCACGTAACATATCCGATCCTGGGTGCAATCATCATAGCAGCAGTGTCCTGGAAGGAATCCTGCTTAAGGTCTCTTCCAAGTCTTATCCCTGCCAACTGTCCGGAAGTCATCATCCTTTTCCATATCTGCTTCTTGCTTCGAAACGGCTGCATACCCATCGCGACTCCTTCTGGAAGGTATATCCAGTACTCTGCCTCGGCATGCGCATCGCATCTCTGATGTCGGCGGAGGGGAACGTCATCATATCTAGATCTTGCACGAACCTCTTACTCCACTTTTCTCTAATATCGACTGCTTCGGACTCGTCTCGTCGTTGCTGCATGGACTGAGCTCCAACGGCTATCCTCGTATCTGGAGGCTCCCAAGAAATGCATCTCACCACCTAGCATCCGAATTAAGTCGAGCCATCCGATCGAGTCGTCAAAACCTCATAATCCCCCAAGAGCTCATCATCTTGGGAACAGTATAACAGTATCGAGTACATACCACAGCATCGGTGGTCCTGCCGTAGAAGGGCAAACCCAAGCCTCACTAATGGCGTCGCAGAACCGCCGCAAACCCTAAGGTTCAAAGGCTTTCACACGGTCATTAAGTCGAGTTAGGGTTTCATTCTTCTAGAGGGACCATAGAATTTCCTGCATGTCTTTCCGAATACTTTAAACTTGGAATAATAGGTTTCTGACATTCGATCGTCTCTGTCGACTCTCAACGTCTCCACGTGAAGTCGTCTCAGCTGGAATCAAACTATCTGATGACCTCGCATCGAGGTAGCGAACGATCCACCTGTCCCAGTCATTCATCCTTGGTGACTAGCGACCTTCTATCATCTCTTAGTACAATCTCGTACTGCAATAGCTCCAACATCTGGGGCGATATCCCATCGTTCGCAGCAATAACTGGCTCACTCGTCTGCACGCTGGACAGTGCCTCAATCATCATGAACAAGCAATACACCAACGGTCATCAAAATCTAGCTGGCCTCTGTCAGTGGCTCAATCCTCTGGTGCTAATCTGCACGTCCGAGTAATCTCATACAGCGATCCATCCAACGCTCGTGGCGCGAAACAAAATCAAAAGACACATTTCTGCAATCGGGTGTCGCCAGAATCACGCTCTGGTCAGTCCTCGTTCGTGACGAGCTCATGCTGACCGCAACTCTAGCCGTAGCTTTCCCTGCCCGTAATCGTGGCAGCAAAACCAAAACTGGTACCGATGAGGCTAGATCAGGAAGGAATATGATACTGAACAAAGAAAGGTACATCCTAAGGCTTCTTAAGTGGAGTGGCGTATCGTAAATATGCCGCGGACATACCACAGTACATCACTCTACTTTAGTCACCTATTCCATCAGCCAAGAGTCATCCTACGCTCCGAAGGTAAAACCTAACGCTCTGATACCAACTTTGTCATGACCCGAAAGTACGGAACATGACGGGCACTTAGACAACGAACGTCTCGAGGAGTACGTACTCTAAGTAAGCCGAACCCAGAAATCCAAACCAAGAAAAGTAGTAGAGAGTAGGAAGAACCATATCAAATCAACCTGTAAGCAACCTAATATACAACGCCTAAAGGCGAGAATCACAACAGAAATGAAACTCAACCAGCAAGAATCCCATGGAAATATAACACGCGACTCTAAGGTCGAAAGAATAAACATCACTGGTCTCTATTTCAATAGATACATGTTTTGGTTGATGGAACTTCTAGATACAACTGAAATAAAATATACAATGAATAATGATGGGTACGATACAATAACCCACTTACTAACAGATAGCAAGTCACCCGAAAAGAATCCGTGCCCGCAAAGCCGTAATGGAAACTGTACGGCAACACCTGCAAGAAACTGGGGCACAACGGGGGTGAGTTGCCAGCTCGTGAGTAGAAAAAGATCTACGAACAGAAATTGCATGTATGACGCAATCCTAGATCATACGATCAATATATATAAACCTCAAATATATAACCAGCAATCTATAACAAGACTAGGGTAAATATCTAACCCAAGTGTAAATCCATGTGCCTGTGTCAGTGCATCAGGTGGCAATATGTCATATGAATGATGTATGAATGCATGAAACAGAATGCATGTACTGAAGAAAACTGCTTTCATAATTTGTGAGATTTCTGTATTTTTAAAATGAGGTATCATAAATGAAATTAGCATAAACAGTGCCTAGTATCGGCACAAAACATAAGTCTCGGTATCTCGATACCTCTGTATCACAATCTCTGTACCTCAATATCTCGAAATCTCAATGTCTAAATCATAAAATCTAGGGCGCCGTCAGTCCAGATCGGCCCCTACCATCCATCTCATGACCACGACGGTATCCTCCGGATATCCTACGTGTCGGGTAAAATCACCGGTCGATAGGGCTCCCCTGCCAGGCTCAACGCCATCTCCTGCGATCTTCTTGCCCCGGGGTACCGCACCGGGCCCACCATGTACCCGGAATCGGTCCCATCCGCCTCCTTGATTCGGGTTCCACATGTCGCTCTCAGCACCGAGAAAACACATGGTGGACGCACTGAAATATCATGTCAAGGGTAACCGGGTTTTTAAAACATTTACATAATCTTTTTCAAATATCCACGGTTCCAAAATCCAGAAATATCATCGAAACAGTATATCTCAATGCGTATAATAAGGAAGCATGATGTATGTGACATAAAAATGAAATGCAAGTATAACAGTATATCATGCAACATGGAATAATAGTATGCACATACAAGGGTTATATCCTGATGCAGTAATACTACTGTGTAGTGACATGGCAATTACCGATGAAGATGTGTGTGAGCTGGCAAGTAAGTGTATGTGGAACATACGCATCATCGGTAATGGTGCTGGTGTCCTAACATCTTGATATCAATAATAGAAAATGAATCACAATAAGTATGTGATGCAGGTTAACAACAATAATATGCGGAAGCTGAATACTAAACACCAAGATAGCTAAACTGCATCTAATGTTATAAGAGTCCTATAGCTACACCAACTATAAGGTTGAGCTAATAGGCTAACTGCAGGTAAGGTAAACCGCCTAACCTCTGAGTCGATACATATATACATATATAGTCGGTGATCCCGCCTCGATAATATCACATCCGATACCATATCTCTATAATCGGTTATCCCAAGTCAAGAGTGCGGATCAAACATCAAATTATAGCTCGTACGTAAATCTGTCGTACGGCATCCCCAAATCTGGGTACGGGTCAATATCACATTCGTCATATCATTCATCGAGTATTCTCTTCATCAAATACCATCATCTGGGTACTGACCTATGTCTAGTACAATGCTAACATCATCACTATAGTCGTGATCTGACTACTGATCGACAGTCTCGTATAAATCGATATCATCACATATCATCACAAGGAGTGTACATCGCCCAAGGCGGCCTATCATAATTATCTTGTCACTTTTATATCATATCATATCACATCTTGCATCATAATTACATGTCGATCATTTCATATAAATACCACTATTCCTATGGCATCATTATTCCAAAATCCGCTAAAGCATCACGACGCATCTCAAATATGAATTTTACCATATCACCGATATCATAATCTCGAATCAATATCATCGACTCATATCAATCCCATGTATCATCCTCAAATCCGTATGTGAACACATAATCCCAAAATCCATATGAACACATATCCACATAAAATCCCGTAACCACATATGAAATAAGGATGTATGCAAGTATGTATATGTGTGTATGTATGTGTAGTGCACCCACTATCCTAGGGTTCGTAACCTTTCACTAATCCAACATACCAATATCCATTTAAACATCAATAATTAATCCCAACAACATATAATGAATTGTTGGTGTGTATACGCATCCGTATACATCACCACGGACTGCGGGGGTGCTATACGCCATCCACCCGACTTCTCCCCGTAGATATAAATCTACTCACCTTTCTTTAAGTGTGCCGGTGCTGATGTCTCCATTTGCATCGCCAACGCCTCGACGCCACATGGGGTACCTACAAGGATATCACACGCTAAAACTCATGAAAACCATGTCGGAAACCAAAATGGTGCACACTATGCCCATAGGTAAAAACCTGTGACCTTGTGTGCAACACAGCCAATCACCACTGTCGTTGACGTCCAAACGCCACCCGACAGATACAAATTATCGAATATCAAAAATCCATACGGAAAACAGGTCGTAAATCATATGCCAACTCATGAAAAACAACCCAGATTTTACCCTAACTGGAAACAATCAAAACTAGACATACAGGGGGTCAATTTTACATGAAATAAGGATGTACATGCAAAACGAGGCGATTCCCTACAGATCTGGCCGCAAATTGCGGCCATATGGAATATATCTACGGCCATAAAATGAGGGTTGGATCTAGGGTTTTGGGTGTTGGTTACTATCTACCTGCACATCTCACTGCCAAGTCAATTTTATTTTAGGAGGTCCGGGTGGATAGCAGTTTCCAGAAAGGTCAATACGTCGACAAAATCGCTAAATACGCCAAGTCGAATAACTCTTGGTAACTAACTAGAAATCTAGGGTTTCTTGGTTATATTGGTCTCAAACACACCTAATAAGGTTACCCTAGCAATGAAAACCAAAACTTGGTCAAGTCTCACTCAAGATCCCTAAACCAGCACTAGATTATGGATATAACAGTAACTTTCAGCTAGACACTATAACTTGCAAGATAGGAATTTGGTTATGAGATTATACCTCAAGGGAGTCCTGGAATGAAGGAGAAGGGAAGATGAAGGAAGGGTTGTGTTGCTGCTGAGCTGCTCCTGGTGTTGCTGTTGCAGCTGTTGCTCTGGCTGCTGCTGCTGCTTGGAATTGTTTGCGGCTTGAAGTTGCAGTAGCAGGAGTTTTGTGGCTATGGGAGGGTATGGTGTTGTGTGGGGTGGAGTATGAAGGGGTGTAGTGTGGTCTTGAATGGATTTGTTGCTGATGTGGCTGTTGGTAGCAGCAGAGGTGAAGAAATTGGGCTGAAGCTGTTTTTTTAACTGCAGTTTGTTGCTGTAGCTGGGGATATGGGTGTTGTTTTTGAATGAAGTTACTACTGTTGCTGCAGATGCTGATGCACAGGGGGCTGAAATGTAGATAGGGGTGCATAGGTATGGGGCTATGGTGCTAGGGTAGTGGCTGCAGCTGATGGATTGGGGGGCTGATGTGGTGTTTGGGTGGCTGATGTGAGTGTATCAGTTGATGTGAGGGTGTAGATATGGGGCTAAGAGGGTTAGGAGCTGGTGTAGGGTAGCTAGTGGGGTGTTGATGGCTGATGGTATTGTTTCAGCTGAATTTAGGGGCTGTTTTGTGGCTGATATGTTGGCAGAAAATGAGGCTGAATTTGTGTATTAGCAGCTGATGTTTTCTTTAGCTGCTGCTGAAGTTGTTGTTTTGGCTGAAGTTGGATATTGGGCTGATGTGTGTGAGGGAGTAAAAGAGCACAAGGAATTATGAAGGTTAAGAGGGATCATAGCATACCCTAACCATCTCTCTCTGTCTCAAAACAATGCTCACAAGACACAAAGCCACCATGGCTCACTTTCTCCCTACACAAGTCAACCTTAAACTTAACCAATTCTTAACAAAGCTAAGCTCTTAATTAACCCACTAAATTCAACCAAATGGTTCAAGTCACCATGGTTATCTAGCATGGTTCAAGCCTAGGCTTAACATGAGTCCAAAACATGAAACAAGTGTAACAAGTGTAGAAAATGTTATGTGCACAATTTTGCACAAAAATCCAATTAGCGATTTTTAATCGCGATTAACATTAAAATAGCATATAATCCATCACAAAAACTGTAAAATGACATATTTCCACTAAATAACCTATTTTAGAATTTCTATAATTTCCTCCAGAATTTTCACCATTTATCGGTATTTAATTATACCGACTATTAAAATATTCATTAAAAATTAATATTAAATTATGAAAATTCCCAAAAATAATATTTTATTTTTTGAAATATTACACCAGAGCGGTGACTCGGTACGATGGCTGGATACAATGCGGACCGAAATAGAGTCCATCTACACCAACAAAGTATGGACTTTGGACTTTGCTCCAGGTGAGGTAAAACCCATAGAATGCAAATGGATCTTCAAGAAAAAGATTGGTGTAGATGGACAGGTGGAAACCTATAAGGCTAGCCTTGTTGCAAAGTGTTTTCGTCAAAGACCTGGTTTGGACTATGACGAAACTTTTTCTCCAGTGGCTATGCTCAAATTCATTCGGATCTTTCTTGCCATTGCTGCCTTCCATGATTATGAAATCTGGCAGATGGACGCAAAGACGACTTTTCTAAATGGTAATTTAGAAGAGTGCGTCTATATGGATCAGCCAGAAGGTTTCAATCAGAGTGGGAGCAGCGGGAAAGTGTGCAAGTTGCTTAAGTCTATTTATGGACTAAAGCAGGCATCGCGGAGTTGGAACATCTATTTTGATGAAACGGTCAAAGAATATGACTTTATAAAAAATCTAGATGAACCATATATATATAGTAAAATTGTAGCACGAACTGTCGTATTCCTCGTCTTGTACGTGGATGACATTCTCTTGATAGGAAATGACATTCCTATGCTACAATCTGTCAAAGGATTCTTGTCATACAGGTTCTCCATGAAAGACCTGGGTGATTAATTGATTCTAATTCTTGAATTTGTTTTTCTCGATTGTGTGTATCAAATCAAATGATCCCCGATAACGGTTTCATTTTATCGATATGAGTTTCTCGTTGTGTCGGTATTTGAAAAATTGTATAGAAATCACAACCAAAAATATTTGACTGCAATCAATAACGGTGTCGGATTGTAGCTCATTAGTGAATGCGGATCGTCCACAGGGATTGCGCGATTCGTTCGTATTTTGATTTGTTTGAATTGAAAAGTTAATAGAGAAGAAAATAAAACATGATTCAAGATTTTTATCAATGGTTTCAAGTGTCACTATTCTAATCAAGAATCAAGAAAATGATAAACATCAAGAATCGAGTTTCGATAGAATTCCAATCACTTTAGGGTTTCAAGATTTGAAGTAAAGCTCGTAGGAATCGATTAGATTGTAGATATGATGAAGATTAGTAATCAACGTTTCTTATCCATTAACGAATTGATGCTAACTCGATGTCGATTGATCGAGGTTTAAGGATCTTGCGAAGAATTAGAGTTCTTCGTCTTATCCTTTGTCCTTTCGATGAATCACATTCACTAGATAGCTTCTTAAAAATCCAATGATCGATCGTTGATTCTCTAGATCGTGTGAAAAGAATCAAGAACCTATTTCACATCGATCTAGATCATCGATCATTCTATTTTCAGGAATTTACAATCGCTATAGGACTTAAGAAAACGTTTAAAGATTTATCAACATCATCATTCTACAATCATCTCGACTCCTCCACGAGCGGAGTTTATTCACACATCATCACAAAGAATACATTCAAGAATCGAAATGAAATCATGATGCTAGAATTGAAATGTAAACAAGTTTAAAGAATCTTCACCTTTATTACATCAACAAGTAGTTACAACTCTCAAGAATTTCAAGAGGTAGGAACTTCTCTCGTCGAATCTAGCATTGCTCGGCTTCTTGAGTCTTGGATCGCTTCGATCTCGTGCTCCGATGAAATCCGGCTTTGCTTCTAAAGGGTCATCGAAGATTTGCTTTGCTTGAACTCCATGAATCTTGAATTGGGTATTTCTAGATTGGATTAGGGTTAAGGTTTGGAGGTGGTTGTTGTTGGGTAGATGAAGAACTAGGGTTTCTAACACTCAACAACAATGAATGGATCAAAGAGTATCAACAATGAATCCCCTCACCATGAATAATCCCCCACAAGTGAGCCCTAGGGTCTATTTATAGATTTCCCACACCCTAGGTCTTGGATTTGAAATAGAACTTCCCTCCAAAAGTTTGTTGAAAGGCTTCTAGAAGTAGTTAGTTAGGATCTTGGCTTAGGCTTTAAGCTAGGGTTTAGGGAGAAGGTTCTAGAATGAAAGGCTAGTTTAGTGTAGATCCCAAGGGCTTCTGATCTGGCGGAATGTTCTGGGGCTTCCTGGAGTTTGACATATCATTTTGAGCTGTAGACACTGAGGGAAGAATTGTGCACTAAAAATGAGGAGCTGATGTGGCAGAGGCGCCGCGGAACCGCGGCTCAAGGCGGCTCCGGCCGTGGTTCCGCGGCCAAGTTGGCTCCTTGTGGCTTCAAGCTTGTTTTGTTGGTTTGTGTTATCTTTTGATGTATTTCCTGCTATGTTGAATCTCTGAATTCTTTTTAGATCAATACCAGATTCAAAATCCTTGAGTTGTCGTATTCTTTAGCAGTCTTGTTATGTAAATTTTGATCATTCTTCTGGAATTCCTGCACGGACTTCGAAACACAAGTTGCGATATATAGGAATGATGCCATGCTGTGAAATGCAGTCAATTTCCCTAGAAATGCCGGTTTTAAGGTCTAACACATGTAATCTGATATTTTACGACTGTTTTGCTAATATGTGCTATATGAATGCCGAACACTTCTATATGAATGCAAATGATAGGGAAATTGCCGGTTAAAAGGTGCAATATTTTCGACTAATCAAATTCCCCCAAACTTAATTTCGATCGTCTCGAGCGAACTTTTTATTAAACAGTGAAGGAGAAAATAAAGAGAGAGAAAAACTAACTAGCACACTTTCGTAGGCAACACGATTGCACTGAGCACGTGCAACAAGCCTTTAAACCTCTAGGTGTCCATAGTAGGAGGAGTGTTGTCTCCTGAGGGTTTTCAGCGGATTGCACCCACAAAATCCAATAATAAAAGAAAGATCATGAATATTACATTTAAAGAAAAGAATCGTAGAAGAAAAGCCTTGAGAATTAGGGTTTCCAACTAAGTTAGCTTTTCGGTTGTCATGAGCCCTATCTTAATGGTCATGAAAAGATGTCAGAAATCACGTCCTCCCTCAATAAACCATCGTCTTATTCTTCATTCCTATCTTTCTTCCAAACATCGATCATATCACCCTGCGTGTGTGTAAAGGACATCCCTACTCCCCGAGAATTCAATTCAAGCTATCATACTCTTGCCCATCAGCCTCAGTACTTTTTAATTAATGAATATTTAGATGAGATTGCTCACACACTTTCATGCGACCGTTAATACTTCTTGAGGTACTAACCGACCGATTACTCATGTGCTTGCTTATTTGGTGTATTTTCCTCATCTTGCACCATTTAAGGCTTAGCAGTGACTCCCAGACCAGTTGGCCTTAGGGCACTAGGTGAAGAGGCACCCTCGTTATATTTTTTTATTGCTGCCTTGGCGATAACAAAACCAGTGTCCATTTTTCTCACCACTTTATATTTTTTTATTCACTTTTTTCTTTTTATTTCCTTCATACATCGGCTATAAGACAAGAGCATTTCAAGGTATCCTCTACTATCCCAGGTTTCAAGACGTGTGTAAGTGCGAATAGCAGGGTAGCAACGTTCAAAATGTTTTGCTTCCAGAATAGAAACTATTTTTCAGACTTATTTTTATCCTCAGATTAGTGACTTCCTTCATCTTACTAACCCTTGGGACAACGGCTCATAACTACTTATTACTAGTTCGTATAAGAAAACTTCTAATTTTCTTAGTTTTCTTAAATTTTTCTAATCTCATGGATGTAATTGTTCACTATCTAAACTTTTATTATCTTATTTATATACAAAAAAGTGTAAATATTAAAATTATTTTTATACTTGAAAATTTTTAAATTTTTATGGGTTTTGAAAAATTTTAAATTTTTATAGATTTTTAAAAGAAATGTTTTGTGCTTATGCAAATGATATGCAAATGATGCAAAAATAAGCACAAACCTCCCCCAAACTTGTTTTCAACAGTGTCCTCACTGTTGCCAACCGCTATACCTACAAAAACTGTAAGCCTGGGGGGAATTATTAGTGGGGGCAAAATATATAAGTGAAGAACTTCCCCCAAACTTATTTTTTTTCACTCACCTTCATTCAAAACATGATGCAGTGATATACAGGATATGAAGGTGAGACGGAGGAATTTTAATCCAAATAAACTGGCTCTTGTAAGAACAAGAGCTCCTCCGTGGGGTCAGTGGAGAAATACGGCTTTAGTCTATGTCCATTCACTTTGAAAAATGTGCCGTTTTTAACATTTTCTACTTCTACTGCCCCGTGCGGGTATACAGACCGCACAATAAAAGGTCCCTTCCACCGAGATCGAAGCTTACCCGCGTGAAGGTGTAATCGTGAATTATAAAGAAGGACTTGTTGACCAGGTGAAAATGTTTTCCTCAAAATGTTTTTATCGTGAAAAAACTTAGTCCTATTCTTTATGATCACAGCGTTATCATAAGCTTCATCGCGGAGTACGCTTAGCTCATTAAGTTGCAGCTTCCGAAAGTTGCAGGCTTGGTTTAGATCAAAATTAATTTCTGTACGGTTCCTAGGCACTCTCAAGAGGTCTCACAAGGCATCAACCATGCCAATTTAAAATTTTATGGGTGCCGAGAAACCCTAATACGGATCGTAGACTAGATGTTTAGGCGAAATAGGAAACTAGTTAACACTTTAACTAAAGATTAGAAGCTACAACCTTTGTAGATCCGGTTATCCACTTCCTTAGCTCCACGTAGACGTCCTCTTGCTGTCCTAGTAGGATCTTGGACTCTCGCATCTACTTCATCGAAGAAATGAGCGGAATAGGTCGTCGGCTTCGTGCCGAAGATGATCTACGTCGAGATTGCACAAGTTCAAGCTCCAACTTCACCAAGTTGTGAAACTTGTGAAGAAAACACCCAAAACAACTTGGCAAGAGGTAGAGGGTGAAGAAATAGGAGGTGGGTTCACTTTAGAATTGGATTTTACTCACTTTTGCTCAAGTTGCCATTGATGGACCTTAAGCTTTTCTTGAAGAAGAAGATGATCAAGAAGAAAGAATATGATATGTATTATTTTAAAAATGAAACTAATATGAATACTTATCATATCCTGACCATGGTCAAGTGTACAGATTAAACTAAGGTTAGTAGGAATGGTTAGGGTTAAGGATGAGATAAGGATGGTGGACTTTGTCAAAGCTTCAAGAAGCTTCAACATAGAAAAAAAATAAGCCACCATTCTTAATAATATCCAAAATGAATAAATAAATAAATAACTAAGTAAATAATCAAAACCCTAACCATTATACATGTAACCATGGTTTAATCTTTACACAAACCCAAGTGAGGAAGTATCATCAAACATGATACAAACAAGTGCACAAAAATATATCACATATACAATGTGCATCAAGTGAGAAAATCCTTTTAAAATGAACCTATACTAGTTAATGCAAATTAATATATCAAATATATAATTATACATTAAATCATTAAATCAACACTTGATTTAACAATCCGGTCATATCGCATATAACCGACTAGTATCCTATGTATCGGCTTATCGAATCAATCCTTGATTCGATATCTAGGTTATATCGCATATAACCAATCGACACATTCATCGCGAGAATGAAATACGGTATCACATACACACATTATTCTCGCTCCTGCACATATCTCATATGCGCTCCTATTTCGTTTCGCTTGAGCCAGGAAACCTCTGTGTAGGACTCTAAAGACTCGTCAATACGCCGGTAGCAGATGATGATCATATCAAGCACCCACAAGCCGCAAGCGGTCTGCTAAACGTAACGGCCACTCGGGTATTAAGCGATCAGAAGATCGACGAGCTAGCCCGCTCACACTCCTGTGAGTCCAACCTGTAACACTTACCGTACAGTCCGGTCTGTTCGTCTGATACGTCGCATATCAAGTCTAGGGGTGGTAAACGTCAGACCCCAATAACCGATAAGTCGTGCCGATGTGAGGCTCATAACGGGTCGAGAAACTACTGGTAACACTTACCAGCAAATCTCTGATCAGCCCTGGCCAGGGACTTCCCTGTTACGGCCAATCGAGCACAGCGCAACATCAACTCCCAATACCGGGAGAGACGAAACCCCTCCTATCGCTCATTGCCTCCATGTGACTCGGGACTGTACCCAAAGACCACCGTTTTGCACGCCCTCATGGACGTGGTAAGGTGGAGATCAAAGCACAGTGGGAATCACACAAGACTCTATGACGATCTCGGGTCTACAGACTAACCTGCACAAGTGTCACCTGAGAACTGCCATCTGACGTGAGGTATAATACCATCTGGGAGTTCTCGGCGAGTCCATCCAGTGTACCCAGTCTCCACTGAGCACCCGTATACCATCTCTGATGTCAAACACCAATGGATATGGGATCATCCATCGCCCATCTCATGGGTCGAGAAGCGTATACGCTAGTCTACTCTGGTATATCGATGCCCTGTCTCGATACACCCACGACTAGGGACCTTGAAGGATGTACTTATGGACTACCATGTCCCCACTAGTATGATCTGCATCATAGTCCAGGTAGTCAAGTACACATCCTAAGGGCTTTATCAACATGTAACTATAAGACAGTTTAAAGAGACAAGTGTACATGTTAAGATAAAGAGTAACCAGATAGCATACTATCATATCGAGCAAGAAAGTCATCTCTATATATGTCCAAGCATCCAATATAATATACATCATCTGTACAATACTGGCCTCTAGGGCATACATACAACTAACAATCTCCCACTTGCACTAGGGCCAGCTGCTGTAGTATCGCATACCGAGCATCCCGAAGAGTCTCTCAAACTGTATCTGGGGAATGGCCTTCGTGAGTGGATCCGCCATGTTATTCTTCGTGTCAACCCTCCTGACCTCGATCTCCCGGTGATCAACTATCTCCCGGATCAGGTGATACCCCCTCAGAATATGCCTGGATCGCTGATGGGACCTGGGTTCCTTGGCTAAAGCCACCGCTCCATTGTTATCGCAATACAAAGGTATTGGATGCTCAATGGATGGAACCACTCCAAGTTCAGTAATGAACTTCTTGATCCAGACAGCCTCTTTGGCAGCATCGTTGGCAGCGATGTATTCAGCCTCCATCGTCGAGTCTGCCACGGTTTCCTGCTTGGAACTCTTCCAGCTAACCGCCCCTCCGTAAAGGGTAAAGACAAAGCCCGACTGCGACTTAGAGTCGTCCTTATCACTCTGGAAGCTCGAATCGGTAAAGGACTCCACTTGGAGTTCTCCGTTACCATACACCAAGAGCATCTCTTTAGTCCTTCGTAAGTACTTGAGAATGCTCTTCACAGCTGTCCAGTGACTCTCTCCAGGATCAGCTTGATACCTGCTCACTACACTTAGTGAGTATGCAACATCGGGTCTGGTACATAGCATCGCGTACATGATAGAGCCTACTGCCGAAGCATAGGGTATCCCTTGCATGCGAGCTCTCTCCAAATCAGTCTTGGGAGACATCTGTTTGGAGAGAGTGACTCCAGAGATCGTGGGCAAGTTCCCATGCTTGGATTCTTCCATACTAAACCTCTTTAGTATGGTGTCAATGTACCTGGATTGGGACAATCCCAGTATCCGTTTGGATCTATCTCTATAGATCCTGATCCCCAATATGCAGGAGGCATCACCCAGATCTTTCATTGAGAATCTTTGTGATAAGAAGAGCTTGACCGATTGCAGCATAGGAATATCATTTCCTATCAAGAGTATGTCGTCCACGTACAATACGAGGAAGACAACCTTACTCTCTGCCACCTTCTTGTAGATACAAGGTTCATCTGGATTTTTGACGAAATCAAACTCTTTGATAACGACATCAAAGCAGATGTTCCAACTCCGCGATACTTGCTTTAATCTATAAATGGATTTAAGCAGCTTGCACACCTTCCCGCTGCCCCCACTGTCTATGAAGCCCTCTGGCTGAGTCATGTACACGCACTCTTCTAAATCACCATTTAGAAAGGCGGTCTTAACATCCATTTGCCAGATTTCATAATCATGATATGCAGCGATGGCAAGCATGATCCGGATGGATTTAAGCATAGCCACTGGAGAAAAGGTTTCGTCGTAGTCCACACCTGGTCTTTGACGAAAACCCTTTGCAACATGTCTAGCTTTGAAAGTCTCCACTTTCCCATCTACACCAAGTTTCTTCTTAAAGATCCACTTGCTCCCAATGGGTTTCACCCCTTCAGGAGCAATTTCCAAAGTCCATACTTTGTTGGTGTACATGGATTCCATCTCGGACCGCATAGCATCCAGCCATTTCACTAAGTCCCTACTCGTGATAGCCTGCTCGAAGCTAGTTGGGTCATCATCCTCCATGATGCAATCTTCACTTCCACCGTCAATGAGAAAACCGTAGTATCTCTCAGGTGGACGAGAAGCCCTGCTAGATCGGCGGAGAGGCTGGGGTTCGTCGGGTACTACTGAATCCTCTGGTTCTACTAAATCTTCAGTTATTGTTTGTGTTGCTGGAACCTCTTCCAGTTCTACCTCAATGCCACTAATCTGTTTCATAAGAAAACCTTTCTCTAAGAAAGTGGCATATCGAGAAACAAACACCTTTTGTTCCTCGGGGTGGTAGAAGATATACCCTTGTGAATTTTTGGGATATCCTACAAACTTACATAAGACTGATCTCGCCTCGAGTTTGTCCGGATTTTGTCTTTTGACATAGGCTGGACAACCCCATATCTTAACATACTTAAGAGATGGTCTCTTCCCTTTCCATATCTCATATGGAGTGGTAGGCACTGATTTGGTAGGAACCATATTCAATAGGTGTATGGCTGTCTCAAGCGCATACCCCAGAAGGAAATAGGTAACTCAGCTGTACTCATCATTGAACGCACCATATCTAATAGGGTGCGATTCCTTTGTTCCGATACACCGTTGTGCTGTGGTGTATAAGGTGGAGTAAGCTGAGAGAGAATCCCATTCTCTTTTAGATAATCTTGGAACTCATTGCTCAAGTATTCTCCTCCTCGATCAGATCGAAGGATCTTAATACTTTTGCCCGTTTGGTTCTCTACTTCTTGCTTATATTCTCTGAATTTCTCAAAAGCTTCAGACTTGTGTTTCAAAAGGAACACATGCCCGTATCTAGAGAGATCGTCAGTGAATGTAATGAAGTAGGAAGAACCGTTCCTGGCATGGGTAGACATGGGACCGCATACATCACTATGTACTAGTCCTAAGAGTTCAGTAACTCTTTCTCCGTGTCCACTAAACGGAGCTTCGGTCATTTTTCCTTTGAGACATGAATGGCAAGTATCATAAGATGATAATTCGAACGGATTCAAATAACCATCCTTATGTTACTTAGCCAGTCGTGTCGCATTGATATGACCAAGTCTACAATGCCACAAGAAGGATTCGTTCATTTCTGAACTTTTCCTCTTGTGTGTGTTTTGTATATTGAGGACTGTATTTTGATTTAGAATGAATATGCCATTATGTAGCGAGCCTGATGCAATCAACTTTTGATCCAGGAATATGTTCATAACATTATCCTTTACTACAAAATTATATCCTTCTTTACTCAATAAAGAAACTGATATAATATTGCACATCATGTTTGGTATATAATAGCACTCATTCAGAATTATTGTATCACCACTTGGTAATACTAGGTGATATTCGCCAACTGCTTTGGCTGCAACATTTGCCCCATTCCCTACTTGAACGGGATGATCACCTTTTCCCAGTTCTCTACCTTTCCGTAGCCCATGTAACATCTTACATATGTGGGATCCTGATCCGGTATCCAATACCCAGGACGTAGGGTGAACTGAAAAACAGTTCTCAATGACAAACACACCCGAAGATGATGCATCAACATGCATGTTCTCCTTTTGGGCGGTGTGAGAATCCAGATATTCTCCTGTTTCCTGTTCATTCTTATAACTCTTATAAGATAGAACGGGTTCAACGTTCCCCTGCACAGTATAACATGCGGGTTCGGTCAATACATCCATATTATTATCTTTATTAGGGCATGAAATGGTCGCTACCTGGAGAGAGAGAGAAGAAAACACTTTAGCGTATGCTCGTGCAAGATCAGATTGGTTATTATCTTATCTAATCAGGATGGCTCCCACTGCTTTTTATTAAATCTTCCTTCAAACCCTAAAAGGAAAGACTAGCCGGGATTAATTACACACTACAAGTTCACCAATCTTTCAGCCAGGCCAATGTCGGTACTTTGAGGGAGGTCCCCCGTGCTTTCGCACGAACCTAATTAATGTAAACCTCGTTTTCCCAGAGGCGTAAGCTCGTTGACACCTTTCTAGACACCTACTTGATCAGCTAATTGCAATGTGTAAAACTCTCCCAGGAGTAACTCTTACTCGCAGTGGGTATCGGGATCCAACTATCTCATAGAAGGTATGCAATCTCATTGCAAATTTCAACACTTGAAATTCCCGATAATATTTTACCCCTAGTGTTCTATGACCTTGACGAATGCCAAACAACCCATAATCCACTAGTCAAGTTCAACCCGTACATTTCTTGATTGAATTAAACCCACCCGCACGACCCTTAACGAATGCCAAACAACGCCGTACGGATACCCTAATCCAATCTGCATCATATGCATAAGCAGATAAATACTAGTTAGCTACCGTACACTACGCCTTGACGAATGCCAAACTACCGCAGCACGAATACTAATTAGTACTTATCTGAAATGATGGAGGGCTACGCAGGTTTTCAGAAAACCTATTGCGTAATGAACTTGATATCGTTGTAGGATCAAATATAGTTTTGAAATGGAGTGATTTTGAGGCTTTTCTAGTTTTGCTAAAGGGGTCACTCCCGGTGAAGGGATCGTCGGCCCTTTCCTCGTCGAATGAGGTGCGGGATATATCATATATATCACTGTGCAAAGCAGAAACTATAGAAGCAATCAAAAGTCAAACCGAGTGTGTAGCATCTGCCAGTTATCGCTAAAGGAGTCACTCCCGGTGAAGGGATCTCGGTCCTTTCCTCATCGAATAAGGTGCAGGGTATATCATATATACCGCTATGCAAAGCAAGAACTGTAGCTACCTGTTTAATTTAAAATTTGATTCTACAACATCATTTGGTTTCTTTTCTTTCATTAATCACATTAATGAAGTCCCATCATTTAAATACCTAAACATCACAGATAAATACGACGTACACTTATGCCATCCGCATTCGCCTCGATGTCCCCTCGTGCACCGTTAGGTTAGGTAACTAACGACAGAGCAGGGCAGGGCTAGTACGGGTGCAAAACATAAGTAACGTCTATATAATATATCATATATACTATATACTGTATCTATCACAGAACATCACATGATCACATCACAGATAAAGCAGCAGAAGAAACATATGAAACATTGGATATACTAGGACGTCCGTGTTTTCAATACGAGCCAGTATAAAACACGGATTCCACGGTCGTGATGAATAGCCAATCCCACACCCCTAGACCCCTACGAGAGCGGCAAGCAACCCTGCCAATTCTAGGGTTAGGAGACCCGGACTCGACTCCTCGAGATGGTCTTCCATTGGACCCCAGAACCCGGTTACTTGTGCTCCCCTCCTTGGGTCTATCCTAATGCGGAAAAGTAAATAATATACAAAAGGTGACGACTTCCGCTACCTGGAAGTGCCCCAAATAATAGAATATTACATACAAGTTTTTACATGAATGAAAATGAAAAACACTCATCTCACATAAAAACCCCGGGCTATTCAAACACGACAATCCAATATAACATATCCAGCAACACATAACATCACATGTCATCAACGTAAGTAAATATGCGCATCCCAATTGTCGTTGACATATAGCAACGAAACCGGCGATATCACATATTACACTTACGGTCACAGAAAAGAAAGTGTAAAACTACAACAGTTGGAATCCGCAACCTCTTTAGACATCGCATGCCTAATCAAATGAAATACTTAGACATCGCATGCCTAACAGTTATAAATCCCGCATTTTAGTCTCATTATCGAAAACTCTTTTCAATATCAAATGAAACTAAACCGCTAGATTTATAACATTCATTCAGTTATCTCATAACTGTTTGTGAATTCCAATTATTGTATCACATTCCAGATAAACAGAAAATGTTAAACTTTCCGATCGAACAGTCGAATACCCAAGTTTTCCCGATACAGATCAACTCATGAAATAAGTTCAAAGACATTCACTTCATGCCTCAGTACCAACGGTCCAGCTGTAGAAGGGTCAAGCCAACGCCTCACATGTGGCACGCCGTACTGCCCCAAACCCGAAGGTTCAAAGGGCAGTTCAAGACGGTCACATAATCGAGTTAAGGTTTGTTGTCTTCTAGAGGGACCATCGCGTTACTTGCACTACTTAGAATGTCCTTAAACCATGCAAAAATCCAACACTTGGATATTTTCCGGCAGGGGAAAAGTTGGGTATTTATATCCGGTCGAACTTTTTAACATATCAAAAAATTATCCGGAAAAACATATAGACGAAGTTTAACAATCCGATCGAATCTACGATTCCCAATACAACCCCAGAACACTCAGCTCTTGAGTCAAATTAAAAATTCCCAGAAAATTCAGAACTGTGAAAGAGGAATTACTGTGCAAAAATAGGAAGGTGACGTCATCAATTGGCCGCGGAACCGCCGCAGAAGCCATGCTTCTGCCGCGGTTCCGCCGCACTATGGAGGAATTATGGGTACGGGCTTCACAGTAATTCTTACAATTCCCTGCTGAGTTTTCTGCATATTTTTAATTCAGGAAAATCCCAGAATTTGAAAAAAGTCCAGAGAGCATGAAAATTCTAGGGTTTCGGTTCGTTCGGATTTCAAATGTCGTCTAGACTTCGCCTAAGGCTCTAGCTAGGCTCTGATACCACTGTAGGCTTCCTAGGCACTCTCAAGAGGTCTCACAAGGCATCAACCATGCCAATTTAAAATTTTATGAGTGCCGAGAAACCCTAATACGGATCGTAGACTAGATGTTTAGGCGAAATAGGAAACTAGTTAACACTTTAACTAAAGATTAGAAGCTACAACCTTTGTAGATCCGGTTATCCACTTCCTTAGCTCCACGTAGACGTCCTCTCGCTGTCCTAGTAGGATCTTGGACTCTCGCATCGGCTTCATCGAAGAAATGAGCGGAATAGGTCGTCGGCTTCGTTCCGAAGATGATCTACGTCGAGGTTGCACAAGTTCAAGCTCCAACTTCACCAAGTTGTGAAACTTGTGAAGAAAACACCCAAAAAAACTTGGCAAGAGGTAGAGGGTGAAGAAATAGGAGGTGGGTTCACTTTAGAATTGGATTTTACTCACTTTTGCTCAAGTTGCCATTGATGGACCTTAAGCTTTTCTTGAAGAAGAAGATGATCAAGAAGAAAGAATATGATATGTATTATTTTAAAAATGAAACTAATATGAATACTTATCATATCCTGACCATGGTCAAGTGTAGAGATTAAACTAAGGTTAGTAGGAATGGTTAGGGTTAAGGATGAGATAAGGATGGTGGACTTTGTCAAAGCTTCAAGAAGCTTCAACATAGAAACAAAATAAGCAACCATTCTTAATAATATCCAAAATGAATAAATAAATAAATAACTAAGTAAATAATCAAAACCCTAACCATTATACATGTAACCATGGTTTAATCTTTACACAAACCCAAGTGAGGAAGTATCATCAAACATGATACAAACAAGTGCACAAAAATATATCACATATACAATGTGCATCAAGTGAGAAAATCCTTTTAAAATGAACCTATACTAGTTAATGCAAAGTAATATATCAAATATATAATTATACATTAAATCATTAAATCAACACTTGATTTAACGATCCGGTCATATCGCATATAACCGACTAGTATCCTATGTATCGGCTTATCGAATCAATCCTTGATTCGATATCTAGGTTATATCGCATATAACCAATCGACACATTCATCGCGAGAATGAAATACGGTATCACATACACACATTATTCTCGCTCCTGCACATATCTCATATGCGCTCCTATTTCGTTTCGCTTGAGCCAGGAAACCTCTGTGTAGGACTCTAAAGACTCGTCAATACGCCGGTAGCAGATGATGATCATATCAAGCACCCACAAGCCGCAAGCGGTCTGCTAAACGTAACGGCCACCCGGGTATTAAGCGATCAGAAGATCGACGAGCTAGCCCGCTCACACTCCTGTGAATCCAACCAGTAACACTTACCGTACAGTCCGGTCTGTTCGTCTGATACGTCGCATATCAAGTCTAGGGGTCGTAAACGTCAGACCCCAATAACCGATAAGTCGTGCCGATGTGAGGCTCATAACGGGTCGAGAAACTACTGGTAACACTTACCAGCAAATCTCTGATCAGCCCTGGCCAGAGACTTCCCTGTTACGGCCAATCGAGCACAGCGCAATATCAACTCCCAATACCGGGAGAGACGAAACCCCTCCTATCGCTCATTGCCTCCATGTGACTCGGGACTGTACCCAAAGACCACCGTTTTGCACACCCTCATGGACGTGGTAAGGTGGAGATCAAAGCACAGTGGGAATCACACAAGACTCTATGACGATCTCGGGTCTACAGACTAACCTGCACAAGTGTCACCTGAGAACTGCCATCTGACGTGAGGTATAATACCATCTAGGGGTTCTCGGCGAGTCCATCCAGTGTACCCAGTCTCCACTGAGCACCCGTATACCATCTCTGATGTCAAACACCAATGGATATGGGATCATCCATCGCCCATCTCATGGGTCGAGAAGCGTATACGCTAGTCTACTTTGGTATATCGATGCCCTGTCTCGATACACCCACGACTAGGGACCTTGAAGAATGTACTTATGGACTACCATGTCCCCACTAGTATGATCTGCATCATAGTCCAGGTAGTTAAGTACACATCCTAAGGGCTTTATCAACATGTAACTATAAGACAGTTTAAAGAGACAAGTGTACATGTTAAGATAAAGAGTAACCAGATAGCATACTATCATATCGAGCAAGAAAGTCATCTCTATATATGTCCAAGCATCCAATATAATATACATCATCTGTACAATACTGGCCTCTAGGGCATACATACAACTAACAATTTCCTTAATAGCCCACAATGCTTTATGCTCAATCTCGACGGGTAAGTGACATGCCTTCACAAACACTATCCTATATGGAGACATCCCTAGGTCGGTTTTATATGCAGTTCTGAATGCCCAAAGAGCATCCGTCAGTTTGGTCGACCAGTCTTTTCTATTTTTAGCAACAGTTTTCTCCAGGATTACTTTGATTTGTCTATTTGAAATTTCAGCCTGCCCGCTCGTTTGGGGATGATAGGGTGTAGAAAGTCAGTGGTTGATTGCGTATTTCCGCATCAGAGTCTCGAAAGACTTGTTGCAGAAATGTGTCCCATTATCACTAATGATAGCGCGTGGGTGTCCAAATCGCGAAAAGATATTCTCTTTTAAGAATTTAATGACAACTTTCTTGTCATTAGTGCGACATGGAATGGCTTCAACCCACTTTGAGATATAATCAACCGCCAGCAGTATGTACAAATTCCCAAAGGAGTTGGGAAAGGGACCCATAAAGTCTATGCCCCAAACATCGAATATTTCAACAACCAGAATAGGTTGTTGAGGCATTTCATTTCTCCGGGAAATTCTACCCGTGTACTGACATTGTGTACATGTTTTGCAATGCTCAAATGCGTCCTTGAATAAGGTCGGCCAATTAAAACCACATTGCAAAATCTTCTCCGCCGTCTTCCTAGGACCGAAGTGACCCCCACAGGCCTGATCATAACAAAAAGAAAGAACACTCTTGAACTCTTCATTCGGGACACATCGGCGAATGATCTGATTAGGACAATATTTAAACAAATATGGCTCGTCCTAGTAAAAATGTTTTACTTGGGATAGAAAGCGATATTTGTCCTGTTTTGACCAATCGCTGGGTATCAGTCCCGTGGCATGATAGTTCACAATATCCCTGAACCATGGTTCATTGGATATGCTCAAGAGTTGTTCATCAGGAAACGAATCATTGATCGGCATGGTCACAGAGGAAGAAGAGATGCATGAAAGATGGTCAGCTACAACGTTTTCACATCCTTTCTTATCTTTGATAACAAGATCAAATTCTTGTAACAGAAGGATCCAACGTATTAGCCGACCTTTTGCATCTTTCTTCGCCAAAAGATGTTTTAGGGCGGAGTGGTCAGTGTACACAACTATAGGTGAGCCAATTAAGTAAGGCCTGAATTTTTCTAATGCAAATACAACCGCCAAAAGCTCTTTTTCAGTAGTTGTATAATTGATTTGCGCATCATTCAGGGTCTTACTCGCATAGTAGATCACGTGTGGCATCTTTTCAATGTGTTGTCCTAAGACTGCACCTACTGCAAAGTCAGATGCATCACACATCAGCTCAAAGGGGTAGTCCCAATTTGGAGACGATAGAACGGGGGCTGTAGTGAGTGAGTGTTTTAGTGAGTCGAAAGCTGCCTCGCAGTCCGAGTCAAAGTGGAAGGTCGTATCCTTGGCCAGGAGAAGAGTTAAAGGTCTAGCAATTTTGCTAAAATCCTTAATGAATCTCCTATAAAAGCCTGCATGGCCAAGAAAAGATCGAATATCTTTGACGCTTTTGGGATGAGGGAGGTTTTGAATGACATCTATCTTAGCTCTGTCAACCTCAATGCCTTTCTGTGAAATAACATGTCCAAGAACAATTCCTTCTTGGACCATGAATTGGCATTTTTCCCAGTACAAAGTTAAGTTCTTCTCTTTGCAACGAGTAAGAACTGCGTCAAGATTCGATAGGCAATCAGAAAAAGAGTCTCCAAAAATCGAGAAATCGTCCATAAAGATCTCCAGAAAATTCTCTACCATATCAGAGAATATCCCCATCATATACCGCTGAAAGGTAGCGGGAGCATTGCATAACCCAAAGGGCATGCGACTGTAAGCAAAGGTACCAAAAGGACAAGTAAAAGTGGTTTTATTGTTGGATATAGTGCCCTCTAAGTCAATTATTGGATCGCAGGTACGTGATTGCAATGATTAAGGGAGGACCTATACCGATAAAACAGTCTTACTCGAGATGATAGTATGCTATCTGGTTTGTCTTTATCATCATGATAGAGCCCATAGGATTCTTGTTTGACTACCAGCAGTATGATGGCGATCATATATGTGGGAGCTGGGGTCTATAAGCACATCCTTAAAGTGTCCCTAGTCGTGGGAGTTTCGAGACAGGGCATCGATACTCCGGAGTAGACTAGTGTATACAGTCGAGACCCCGACGAGGGGCGGTGGCCGGTCTCACAATCCACTGGTGTCAGTTGGATCACCTAAGATGTATACAGGTGCTCATTGGGTTATGAGTACACCGGACAGGACTCGCCGGGAACATGCTAGTTGGTATTATACATATCGTCAGATAGCAGTTCCCTGGTGACATGTGTACAGGTTAGTTCATCGACCTGAGGTCGTCATTTGTCTCGTGTGAGTTCCCACTGTGCTTTGATTTATACCCTACCACGGGTCAAAGGAGTCATGCAAACAGGTATATTTTGGGTACAGTCCCGAGCCACATTGGAGGCAAGTGAGCGGTTCTTCGGGGATTCGTCTCTCCCGGTATTGGGGGTGAGATCGCGCTGTGTTTAGGAGAGCCATTACAAGAAATCCCTGGCCAGGGTAATCGAGATATACTGGTAGGTATACCAGCAGAATCTCAGGGTGTTCTAGGCTGCTCTCTAACACGACTTATACAGCTGTTGGGGGTCTGACGTTTACCGGCCCCCTAGGCTGTATATGCGATACTCATAGACGAATGTTCCGGACTGTACGGTTATTGTCACTGTCAGGCTCAGTAGGGTTTATAGGTGAGTTCGCTCGTCAGCTTCCCTTCCAATCAATACATAGGCAAAATGTTACGTACAGCTTGTACCTCTGACGTGCTAGGGGTTATACCCAGTGCCAGTGTACTGATGAGTCATTAGAGTCCCCCACCGACACTTTCCCAAGTTCGGGCGAAACGTTGTAGAAGCCGCATGGTTTTATGGCAAGGTTCGGAAAATGCACGTGCGTTTTCGCACGTGTCGTTTTTCGGGCAGATAATACTGGTAGGTTTTGGTTTAAGCCGGAACCCAGTATTATACTGTGTAGATATAATATCTTTGTCTCAGTTGCATTTGTATTCGGTCGTAATACAAATGCGGGTATGTTTATACTGATACGGGGTTATCCTGAAATTCGTTTCGGGATGATTTTTGGAAGTTGCCAGTTTCCAGTTTTCTATCAGCCGTATTTGACATTCGGTTAAATACGGATTTATCTTTTCTCCTTGTAGTGAGTCAGTGTTCTAGAAGATTCTAGAGAGGGTGACAAGGCTTGTGACTCACTTGAGTCATTAATGGTTCATTAATGATGAAGGTGACTAGGTTTAATTTGATTGGTTTGCTTTTAATGCTAGTTGATGATTCATTCTTTGTGATAAGTTCTATGGTTATGGTCACCCACTTGTGCTCTCCTACACTCACCCTCCTCTTCATAAAGATTGGCCGACCACTTCATGGGGTGTGTGATTTTGATTCATTTCATATTGGTAAAAAGATTATGATACAAGTGTATGGAAATTTCATAACCCAATTTCCATTTACCCGATTCCAAATGGCAACTTCTTTTAACCGTTCATCCATACTCTTGGACGTAACGAGACAAAGTATTCTACTCATTCTCTACTTCATCTTGGTCATCTCTTTTAGCAAACTTGACGATCGAGTTGCCTCGGTTCAGAGGCGGGAGCCCGTTTAAAGATCCGTCGACGTGGTGCCACCTGGACGACGAGACCGGAGATCGAGCATGTTCGGATAAGTTGCAACATAGCGTGGGATGATGGTTGAAGATCGAAGGACTCGGATCATTCGGTATAACAATTCTACCCTCTTTACAATCTGTTAGTTTAGCTTTAATGGACGATCCGGGATAAAGTACGCGATAGCGCCAGTCGTAATAGTTTTGTTCCATATATTGGCGTCTGTTAGACGGCCGGGGCGCTGCTGCTGACTTACAGTGGTATCAGAGCCTCACCATTAAGCTATACTAACTTGTGCTAACGCGTTTAAAAGATCGATCGAACGGAATTTCCGAAATCACAATTTTCTGTACATGACGTTTCTGTCGATTTTTAAACTGTTCTAAAATTCATTTTGAGCATTTCAGAAAATCATGCAGGGTTTTTTGAAGCAAACTGTGCAAATTTGGTCACGTGATCCAATCAAACAGCCGCGGAACCGCGGTCAAACCTAGGATTTGACCGCGCATCCGCGGCCGTTTAGTTGGAACAGTGTGCCAAATTTGTACAGGGGCTTCTTTACTGGGAATTGTGGTTTCTAGTACTGTTATTTTGGGCCCATATTTTATTACTGTACAGCAGATGCTTGTGGGGCCCACTTCAGGAAATTTAGTTGATCGAAATTTTAAACTTGTTAGTTTACAGTACTTTCATTATATCTCCGACCGGGAATGTCATTTGATCGGTAAACCGCGTCTAATTGCTATAGTTCTTTTAGACGGGTTTGCGAACGTGACATTCGCGTTGATGTTCTGTGTTGTGCTGTGATGTTGCGGATTTGTCGTGGTGGATAGCAGGGTGCAATGATAGTGCTGTTTCGATTTATTTATACTTTTGATATTGCGGGGCGAGCGTCCGACTTGTGGACTGCCGTCACTGCTTGTTGTATAATATTCTTTTGGGGCACGACCAGGTTGCGGTCGATGTACCTGTTGTACTATTTTTTATTTCTGCACTAGGTTTACCCCACGGTGTAGTGCACGGATAGCCGGGTTCTGGAGGGCAACGGGTTCGTATCTCATGGCATTGAGAGGCAAAAGGACCTCACTCTTGAATTGGCAGGCTATTCGCCGCACTCGTAGGGGGTACAGGTTGACCCAAGGAGGGGTGCTCAATTTACCGGATTCCGTGAAGTGCCGGGTATTCCATTCACTATGTTGTGGGGACTACCTCGCTTCAGGTTTTGACGGGTAACTTGTCGCACCCGTAGGGGTCTAGGTTTCATTGCACAAGCTATCCACGCGACCAGGGGAACGTCGGGTTTCAGTAGCGGCTCTGTGAAACCCGGGGATCCCAGATTATCTGTATTGTTCTGTGATGCTTATTACTTTTCTGTAATGTTGCATTTTATCACGCCTGGAGCGATTATTGTATATCAGTATATATACTATTAGATGTTGTATATGTTTTACACCCGCGCTAGTCCAGTCCCCGCTCTGTCGTTAGTTAAGTAACCTAACGGGTGATGACGGGACCCAGTGACGAATGCGGATGGCATATACGTACATTTTATTTTCGTTCTTTTCTGGTGTGATTGATTGATGGGACTGTATTGATTCTTATCAATGCAAGGATAAAAAAAACCTATATTTGATATTGTTGGAACAAATTTTAAAATTATTACAAAGACGTTTCCTTTTGTTTTGCATAGCGGTATTCAGTTGGAATATCCTGCACCTCATTCCACGAGGAAAGAGCCGAGATCCCTTCACCAGGAGTGACTTCTTTAGCAAAAGGTTTTCGCTACTATATATTTTTATAAAGCTATCAGGTTCCTTCAACGAGATCAAGTTCATTACGTTAAAGGTTTTTCGCCAAAAACCAGCCGTAATCCTCCGTCGTTTCTTATGGATGGTCAGTAGTATTCAAGCTATATTTGTTGGCCTACGTCAAGACATATTGTTTGGTAGCTGCTGGGTATTCATTTGTTGCATAGATAGATGCATTAGTTTAATTCAGACGTACACCTTGTTGGCCTACGTCAAGGGCATGTACGATGACTTAAGTTGATCAGGACAACGACGGGTAGAACTTGACATGTTGCTTATGATTTGTTGGCCTACGTCAAGGTCATAAGAGCATGGGATAAAAATTACATCGGGAGTTTCAAACATATAAGAAACTTGCCAGGCTAGCGCATACCTTCTGGAGTGTGTTAACTTGAGTGGCTTCCATCAAGTTATCATACGATGATAGTTGGATCCCGATTCTCACTGATGAGTTGGTTTACTCTTCGGGTGACCCCGACTAATTCTTCTTTCAGGTTTGGAGGAGAATTTGAGATTACAGTGGGAGGTTTCCTAATTAGATAAAATGATAACCATTCTAATCTAGGTTAGAGTGCACGCAGAGTGTTTCTTTTCTCTCTCTCTTTTTGGCAGCGACCTTTGACCGACCCTTGACTATAACTCAGTGACCAAAGTTGACCGAACCTTCTTAACATACTGGCTTTTGGATTGTCTATAGTTGCATAAGTGATTGCCACTCCTTCTTTTACCCTTTGTATTTCTCAGAACAACCCGTATTATTACGGACATCCATTTCCATTCGATAGATCCATCGTATGGTTATATACAAACTCGAAGGGAATTCTTCGAGGATGGATCCAGGTTCAGAAGAAATAGAATTGATTTATTCAGTTGTCTTTTATTATCACCTTCTCTCAGGTTGCGAGGGCTCCTTGGTTTAGGAGAGTACACCTATTACGCTTATTGGATAGTCTTCTTCCAAACCATAGGCAGGTGCCGAATGGTAGGGAATGAAGAAAACCAATTAGCCTAAGTAGGGTGTGCAAAAGGTAATATGTAAAGACAAATAAAGGAATTAGAAAGAGGGCGAAGTAAATTACGACTATTAACATTCACGACCAAACCACGTATTTCATCGCCACTCCGACTTCACCTTTAATTTCTCCAGAACAACCCGTATCACTACGAACATCCAATTCCATTGGATAAATCCATCGTATGGTTATATACGAACTCGAAGGACATTTTTTTGAGGATGGATTCTGGTTCAGGAGAAAAAGGAATAAGGTTTATTCAGTTGTCTTTTATCATCACCTTCTCTCAAGTTGCGAGTACTCCTAGGATTAGGAGAGTACACTTATTATACTTACTGGATAGTCTTCTTCCAAACCATAGGCTGGTGCCGAACGGTAGGGAAGGAAGAAAACCTTTTAGCCTAATGTTGGTGTACAGAAGGTAACAACTAAAGAAAAATTAAAAGGAATTGAAAAGATAGCAAGGAAATACATGGTTAAAGTCATGATATGGTTTATGGAAGAGGCATTACTAAAGAATACCAGGATACCCCTACGAAACATATTTATGTTTCATATTCACTGTGCATTGTTAATAGAAAACTGATTTCCTGATTGGATACCCACTCCAGGGTATGTATTTACCAAATTTCATTCTCACATCTGTATAGTTTTACAAATAATGAGTGGGAGTAAGTTATTGGGAATTAGGTGATCATCCTCATTATATCGGAATTCGTTGTAATTGGTGATATTTGAGGAAATCGCCTGGGCACACTTTTCAACCTACGACATACAGGTTATGAGTTATTCAACTCAGCGGACTTATACAGAGTATTGTATGTTGTCCAGTGTCCATCAGGACAAAGGGGTTGGTCCTCGTACTATATTCTATTTACTTGTAACTTCTCTAGTTTTTAGACAAGTGTTTCGTAGAAATACAATGTCTAAGTTTTGAGAAGTTGTGGGTATAGGAATAAAGTAGAGAACCAGGTGTCGCAGGTATCAGGATTCTTCAAAGAAATTGAAGATGTGGATTCTTGTGAATGGTATTCAGTTGATAGTAATGGTTTTTGAGAAACTTGTTTCTCTTTCAGGTTACTCATAATTGGATGGATTCCTAAAGTTGAGTAATGCTGATTAGCCTCTCTCCATTAAGATGATATGCACTGGAGACAGTTGCATAATTTGAATCTGGTTCCAGTTAAATAAGTGCCAAAGTTTCTATATTTGATATATAATATCTTAACAATGTTAAGGTACGGGGAGTTGTCCAGCTTATGCTTAAAACCAGACACTGGATAACTCAAGGCATGTTTCTGTAATGGCAGTTTGTGGGTTGACCCTAGTTTCGACGAGGGTTGATTTTCTACTATCTGGAAGATCAATAGTGATATTGTTCTTGACTCGCCACAGTTTTATTAAAATGGATTTTTTCAGAAAACAGCAGTGGGAGCATGGTAGAACTGGAAGTGATTCCAGAACTGCAAACGATTACGGAAAGTTTAATAGGACCTATATATTCAATCAGGTTTGACATTCCAATAGCCACTCTGCAGATATGGTGGGTAACCTCAGACACCCGAGAGGTACTCCGGTAGCCTCAAGGACGGTGACAGGGAGGTTCTAGTTTACCCAGACTTGACACTACTGTTGTTCCAGACTATGAGCCCTGGAAAGAGGAAATGTATAGCGTTATTCTGAACTAGTTTTAGAAGTACACTTATATATTATTCTGCCAGAGGGTTGTTGTAATCAGTGGGAGCAGCGGAAGCATAGTGGGCAAATAGCTAGTGTCTATTTATAGGGTTGAGCAAATATAGCGGAGATGGATATCTAATTTTTGATATGACAGTCATAGGTTTGACTTCATCAGAATAACGGATGGATCTGTTAAGAAGGTAGTAGGGTGTGATGTCCTAGTATTTGGATGACATAGACAGAGTAGGAAGTAAAATTCCTATACTACGATCAGGTTGTACATTGGTCATCACACAGTTGTTTCTCTACAAATGATATGGATATAATATCTAACATTCTGGTTACTAGACTGATGGTTTTAGATCTAGATTTGGGTAGTTTCCCAATATGGGTACTTCGACAATATTCTAATAGTATTTTAGAATAGATGACTCCTGGCATGGTGGTGTACCTGCAGGTGATGGAGTCACTATCTCTAAAGATGTCGTACAGACTAAAGGGGAGAGGGACGTACATGATTGGCAGATTACTTGCTTAGGCAATTGAGTCAATCGTGAGATGTCAAGTACCACACCAGATGTTGTTATTGCACTAGATGCGATAAGTTTATATTAATCCAATCCTGGAGAAACATTAGGAAGCAGTTATAGAACATAAGTACATGTTCTACGGATTTGATGACGGCAGCCTCCTTCGGGAGACAGTTATTATTCCAGGCTTCAAAGGTGACATGGATGACAGAGTGATTGTCAGAGTTATAATTTTCCCTCTGATGAGGGACAGTATTATAGACAGGTGCTCCAAGAGGATACTGTGGGAGGCATGGTGCGCGATACTAATTAGGTTCAGTTATCGATACAGTCTAAAAGGTTTGGATTTGGAGTTCATTTATAAACTAGGTCCCATCAGATATCCAGACATATTCTAAGACATATATTATTCAATTCGGGAGATTGTTTTCTCCGCGATGTTGTGATATAGAGAGATACAGAAAGAAACACCGAAGCGGATCCACTCACTGAGGCTATTTCTCGAACACAAGAGTTTTACAAACGAGCTTTGTGAAACTGATTAGTAGAGGAGTTGGATGCTCGGTATCACACGAGCTGTGAGTACACGACATCGGAATAATTAACCTTAAGTTCAAGTGGGAGATTGTTGGATATAGTGCCCTCTAAGTCAATTATTGGATCGCAGGTACGTGATTGCAATGATTGAAGGAGGACCTATACCGATAAAATAGTCTTACTTGAGATGATAGTATGCTATCTGGTTTGTCTTTATCATCATGATAGAGCCCATAGGATTCTTGTTTGACTACCAGCAGTATGATGGCGATCATATATGTGGGAGCTGGGGTCTATAAGCACATCCTTAAAGTGTCCCTAGTCGTGGGAGTTTCGAGACAGGGCATCGATACTCCGGAATAGACTAGTGTATAAAGTCGAGACCCCGACGAGGGGCGGTGGCCGGTCTCACAAGCCACTGGTGTCAGTTGGATCACCTAAGATGTATACAGGTGCTCATTGGGTTATGAGTACACCGGACAGGACTCGCCGGGAACATGCTAGTTGGTATTATACATATCATCAGATAGCAGTTCCCTGGTGACATGTGTACAGGTTAGTTCATCGACCTGAGGTCGTCATTTGTCTCGTGTGAGTTCCCACTGTGCTTTGATTTATACCCTACCACGGGTTAAAGGAGTCGTGCAAACAGGTATATTTTGGGTATAATCCCAAGCCACATTGGAGGCAAGTGAGCGGTTCTTCGGGGATTCGTCTCTCCCGGTATTGGGGGTGAGATCGCGCTGTGTTTAGGAGATCCATTACACGAAATCCCTGTCCAGGGTAATCGAGATATACTGGTAGATATACCAGCAGAATCTCAGGGTGTTCTGGGATGCTCTCTGACACGACTTATACAGCCGTTGGGGGTCTGACATTTACCGGCCCCCTAAGCCGTATATGCGATACTCATAGACGAATGTTCCGGACTGTACGGTTATTGTCACTGTCAGGCTCAGTAGGGTTATAGATGAGTTCGCTCGTCAGCTTCCCTTCCAATCAATACATAGGCAAAACGTTACGTACAGCTTGTACCTCTGACGTGCTAGGGGTTATACCCAGTGCCAGTGTACTGATGAGTCATTAGAGTCCCCCACCGACACTTTTCCAAGTTCGGACGAAACGTTGTAGAAGCCGTATGGTTTTATGGCAAGGTTCGGAAAATGCACGTGCGTTTTCGCACGTGTCGTTTTTCGGGTAGATAATACTGGTAGGTTTTGGTTTAAGCCGGAACCCAGTATTATACTGTGTAGATATAATATCTTTGTCTCAGTTGCATTTGTATTCGGTCGTAATACAAATGCGGGTATGTTTATACCGATACGGGGTTATCCTGAAATTCGTTTCGGGATGATTTTTGGAAGTTGCCAGTTTCCAGTTTTCTATCAGCCGTATTTGACATTCGTTTAAATACGGATTTATCTTTTCTCCTTGTGGTGAGTCAGTGTTCTAGAAGATTCTAGAGAGGGTGACAAGGCTTGTGACTCACTTGAGTCATTAATGGTTCATTAATGATGAAGGTGACTAGGTTTAATTTGATTGGTTTGCTTTTAATGCTAGTTGATGATTCATTCTTTGTGATAAGTTCTATGGTTATGGTCACCCACTTGTGCTCTCCTACACTCACCCTCCTCTTCATAAAGATTGGCCGGCCACTTCATGGGGTGTGTGATTTTGATTCATTTCATATTGGTAAAAAGATTATGATACAAGTGTATGGAAATTTCATAACCCAATTTCCATTTACCCGATTCCAAATGGCAACTTCTTTTAACCGTTCGTCCATACTCTTGGACGTAACGAGACAAAGTATTCTACTCATTCTCTACTTCATCTTGGTCGTCTCTTTTAGCAAACTTGACGATCGAGTTGCCTCGGTTCAGAGGCGGGAGCCTGTTTAAAGATCCGTCGACGTGGTGCCACCTGGACGACGAGACCGGAGATCGAGCAAGTTTGGATCAGTTGCAACATAGCGTGGGATGATGGTTGAAGACCGAAGGACTCGGATCATTCGGTATAACAATTCTACCCTCTTTACAATCTGTTAGTTTAGCTTTAATGGACGATCCGGGATAAAGTACGCGATAGCGCCAGTCGTAATAGTTTTGTTCCGCATATTGGCGTCTGTTAGACGGCCGGGGCGCTGCCGCTGACTTACATTTATCTTGATCCTTTTTGGCGATGGGGACCTGAGTATAGCCTGAGTATCCGTCCATAAAACAATAATACTCTCGTCCCGCTAAGCGTTCCAGCATTTGATCAATGAATGGTAGAGGAAAGTGGTCTTTCTTCGTGGCAGCATTGAGTTTTCTATAATCAATACATATACGCCACCCAGTTTGGGTGCGTGTCTGAATCAACTCATTTGCCTTATTGGTAATAACAGTGATGCCGGATTTCTTAGGGACGACATGTATAGGACTCACCCATTGGCTATCGGAGATGGGGTATATAATACCATTATCTAGGCATTTGACGATCTCTTTCATCACCGCTTCCTTCATGACGGGATTCAACCGTCTCTATGGTTCTCGGGTTGGTCTGGCATCATCCATCACATGTATATGATTTTCAACTATCAAGGGACTAATCCCTTTGATGTCCGCCATAGTCCAACCAAACGCCTCTTTGTTAGATCTCAATACCGATAAAAGTGCATTCTCTTGCTCTGATGCTAGAGAAGCGGATATGATAACCGGTAAGGACTCATTCTCACCTAAATAAGCATATTTAAGATGAGACGGTAAAATTTTGAGATCTAATATAGGCGGAGAAATGATAGAAGGAGGGATCATTGAGTGATTTTTGGAATTACAAAGAAGCTCAGAGCCTGAGAAAGATACAGACTCGGGTGGAGAAAAGTCAGGAGTGCAGGACTCAAGTGTAGGAAAAGTGTCCTCACTAAGATCATGTGTAAAGTCAAACAGAGATGTGGTAATGTCGTCGAGATCTGTAAAGCAAAGTTCCTCAGCTCCGCAACTATCGGGAGCGATCTCGTGGACAGAGCACACATCAAGAATATGAGCAGAGGGTTCTGATGGCTGACTTCCAACTTTGTAGATGTTTAGTTCAATAGTCATATTTCCAAATGATAAGTTCATTGAACCATTTCTACAGTTTATAACAGCGTTGGAAGTGGCAAGGAAAGGACGATCCAGAATCACCGGAATTTGGCCCCGGGGGTTTGCTACAGGCTGTGTGTCAAGTACAATGAAGTATACAGGGAATACAAATTCCCCGACCTTTATCAACACATCCTCTAGTTCACCCCTTGGTTTGGTGATTGAACGGTCTGCCATTTGGAGAGTGCAGTGAGCAGGTTTCAGCTCTCCAATCCCTAATTGCTCATATACAGAATATGGAAGTAGGTTAACACTTGCGCCAAGGTCTAAAAGAGCACGATTTATGTTTTTACCCCCAATAGAAATCGATATTGTAGGACATCCTGGGTCCTTTCGTTTCTTTGGTAGCTGTGGGATAAAAGCAGTGCTGATATTATTAGCCATGAAGACCTTCTTTGGCACTTGGGTCTTCTTCTTCCTAGTGCACAAGTCCTTAAGAATTTTCGCATAAGCGGGGACTTGTTGAATCGCATCTAGGAGAGAGATATTGATGTTAACCTGTTTGAACATTTCTATAATTTTCTCCATATGAGGACTCGTTCTGTTACCCCTTAACCGATTCAGGTAAGGAGCTTTCGCAATAAGCGCCAGGTCCATCATAGGAGAAGGAAGAGGGGGTAGACGAGATCCCAAAAGAGGAGTGGGGATCGTCTGTGGAGAACTATAAGGGTTGGGCTGAGGTGTCGAGCCTAGTGGGAAATCGAGAATAGGCTCACGAGAAGGTGGTGTGGTAGAAGAACAAGGATCAGAAGGAGAAGTGTGTGTGTGTGGAAAGGTCTCAGCCGGGGTGTTGATATGATTTCCAATATCATCAACTTCTTCCACAACATGATTGTTCAGCACTCTTCCCGATCTCAACGTTGTGACGGCATTTACATTGTAATGCCCAGGGTTCGGTAGGGGTTGAGAAGGAAGTTTCCCTTTTTTCTCTCGCACTCATTTCGGCTTTAAGTCGTGCGATTTCAGCTTCCATCGATCTGATACTCTCAGCTTAGGACGCTGAGTTTTTCTTTATCTCACTGACGGAAGATCTAACCTCAGCCGAAACCTCTATGAAATTTGACAAAAGTGATTTCATGGTTTGAGAGAACTCGTCAGAACAGGTCATAGGATTAGACCGTGCAGGAGTGTTGACCTGGTTTAGGAAATTCTGTGACTGGTAGGGGTGCTGAGTGAGTTGAAGGGGTTGCTGTGGTGGAGGAAGAGCCCTTTGAAAATTATTTTGGCTTGGAACCGTGTTTTGAGACTGGTTTTGGTTCCAAGCAAAATTCGGGTGATTCTTCCAACCCTGATTGTACGTGGAAGAATATGGATCGTCTCTAGGTCTTTGAAATGCGGCATTAGAATGCTCGTGACCTTGAAACGCAGAGTTTAATGGACAGAGAAGCCTCCCTGAGAAGGAATTGTTCTTGGACATGTTATTTCACAGAGAAGCCTCTACAGTGCCGCGGTTCCGCCGCAATTGCTGGCTAATGCCACGCTTCCGCGGTCGTTTCAAGGGAACACTGCACCAAATTTCACCAGGGAGCTTCTGTAGACTCCCACAGCTCTCTGGTATATTCCAAAAATTATTTCACTTTCACAACAAGCTCCAGATCTCCTTGCAATAAACCACAACAAATTTTTTAGGGTTTTTGCGAATTTTGATCTCAAAAATGTAATGGAATAAATTTTTCAATTCAAATTTCAAGTAAAGAACGAATTAGCGCGCGATCCCTGGCAATGGCGCCATTTGATTGATTCTAATTCTTGAATGTGTTTTTCTCGATTGTGTGTATCAAATCAAATGATCCCCGATAACGGTTTCATTTGATCGATATGAGTTTCTCGTTGTGTCGGTATTTGAAAAATTGTATAGAAATCACAACCAAAAATATTTGACCGCAATCAATAACGGTGTTGGATTGTAGCTCATTAGTGAATGCGGATCGTCCACAGGGATTGCGCGATTCGTTCGTATTTTGACTTGTTTGAATTGAAAAGTTAATAGAAAAGAAAAGAAAACATGATTCAAGATTTTTATCAATGGTTTCAAGTGTCACTATTCTAATCAAGAATCAAGAAAATGATAAACATCAAGAATCGAGTTTCGATAGAATTCCAATCACTTTAGGGTTTCAAGATTTGAAGTAAAGCTCGTAGGAATCGATTAGATTGTAGATGTGATGAAGATTAGAAATCAATGTTTCTTATCCATTAACGAATTGATGCTAACTCGATGTCGATTGATAGAGGTTTAAGGATCTTGCGAAGAATTAGGGTTCTTCGTCTTATCCTTTGTCCTTTCGAGGAATCACATTCACTAGATAGCTTCTTGAAAATCCAATGATCGATCGTTGATTCTCTAGATCGTGTGAAAAGAATCAAGAGCCCATTTCACATCGATCTAGATCATGGATCATTCTATTTTCAAGAATTTACAATCGCTATAGGACTTAAGAAAACGTTTAAAGATTTATCAACATCATCATTCTACAATCATCTCGACTCCTCCACGAGCGGAGATTATTCACACATCATCACAAAGAATACATTCAAGAATCGAAATGAAATCATGATGCTAGAATTGAAATGTAAACATGTTTAAAGAATCTTCACCTTTATTACATCAACAAGTAGTTACAACTCTCAAGAATTACAAGAGGTAGGAACTTCGCTCGTCGAATCTAGCATCGCTCGGCTTCTTGAGTCTTGGATCGCTTCGATCTCGTGCTCCGATGAAGTCCGGCTTTGCTTCTAAAGGGTCGTCGAAGACTTGCTTTGCTTGAACTCCATGAATCTTGAATTGGGTATTTCTAGATTGGATTAGGGTTAGGGTTTGGAGGTGGTTGTTGTTGGGTAGATGAAGAACTAGGGTTTCTAACACTCAACAACAATGAATGGATCAAAGAGTATCAACAATGAATCCCCTCACCATGAATAATCCCCCACAAGTGAGACCTAGGGTCTATTTATAGATTTCCCACACCCTAGGTCTTGGATTTGAAATAGAACTTCCCTCAAAAAGTTTGTTGAAAGGCTTCTAGAAGTAGTTAGTTAGGAGCTTAGCTTAGGCTTTAAGCTAGGGTTTAGGGAGAAGGTTCTAGAATGAAAGGCTAGTTTAGTGTAGATCCCAAGGGCTTCTGATCTGGCAGAATGTTCTGGGGCTTCCTGGAGTTTGACATATCATTCTGAGCTGTAGACACTGAGGGAAGAATTGTGCACTAAAAATGGGGAGCTGATGTGGCAGAGGCGCCGCGGAACCGCGGCTCCGGCCGCGGTTCCGCGGCCAAGTTGGCTCCTTGTGGCTTCAAGCTTCTTCTGTTGGTTTGTGTTGTCTTTTGATGTATTTCCTGCTATGTTGAATCTCTGAATTCTTTTTAGATCAATACCAGATTCAAAATCCTTGAGTTGGCGTATTCTTTAGCAGTCTTGTTATGTAAATTTTGATCATTCTTCTGGAATTCCTGCACGGACTTCGAAACACAAGTTGCGATATATAGGAATGATGCCATGCTGTGAAATGCAGTCAATTTCCCTAGAAATGCCGGTTTTAAGGTCTAACACATGTAATTTGATATTTTACGACTGTTTTTCTAATATGTGCTATATGAATGCCGAACACTTCTATATGAATGCAAATGATAGGGAAATTGCCGGTTAAAAGATGCAATATTTTCGACTAATCTGTGATGCCTCTTACATTTTGGGGATCCGGATCTATCGTGATAGATCCAAGAGGATGTTGGGACTTTCGCGGTCCAGGTATATCAACACTATACTGAAAAGATTCAGTATGGAAGATTCTAAGCGCGGTAGTTTACCGGCTTGTCACGGAATCACCCTCTCCGAAGAGATGTCTCCCAAGACTGATTTGGAAAGGTATCGCATGTCTATTATACCCTACGCTTGTGCGGTAGGCTCTATAATGTATGCGATGTTGTGCACCAGACCAGATTTAGCTTACACACTGAGCGTGGTAAGCAGGTATCAGTCAGACCCAGGGGAGAAGCACTGGATAGCAGTAAAGAACATTATCAAGTACCTGAGAAGGACTAAGGATATGTTCTTGGTTTACGACGGAAAAGGCCTCCAGATCGAGGCTTTTGCCGACTCCAGCTTCCAGAGTGACAAGGATGACTCCAAGACCATGTCAGGTTATGTCTTTACCCTCAATGGAGAGGTGGTGTGCTGGAAGAGTTCCAAGCAGGACACCGTTGCTGACTCGACGATGGAAGCGGAGTATATTGCTGCTTGCGATACCGCAAAAGAAGCAGTCTGGATGAAGAAGTTCCTAACAGAACTTCAGGTGGTTCCTACCATTGTTGATCCAATACCGCTGTATTGCGACAACAACGGGGCTATAGTTTTAGCGAAGGAACCCAGGTCTAATCAGAAGTCCATACACATCTTAAGGCGGTATCACCTGATCAGGGAGATTATAGATCGCCGGGAGATCGAGGTCCAGAGAGTTGCTACAGAGGAGAACACTACTGATCCATTCACAAAGGCCTTACCTCAGATTCAGTTCGAGATGCTACTCGAGATGATCGGTCTTCAATACGCCAGTTCATGGCCCTAGTGCAAGTGGGAGATTGTTAGTGTATATGCCTTAGGGGCCATTATTGTATTATACTAGCTTGTATATTACTTAATGGAACCTTGGGATATTCACAGTTATATTAACAGTCTTGCTAAACATGGTAGTATGCTACTTGGTTTATATCTATCTTAATATGTATGTACGTATTGATAGAGCCCTTAGGATCTTGCTTGACTACCAGCGTTGTGATGGCAGTCACACTAGTGGGGGCTGGGTAGTCTACAAGCACATCCTTTTTCAGGTCCCTAGTCGTAGGATTATCGAGACAGGGCATCGATACTCCGGAGTAGACTAGTGTGTACGCTTCTCATCCCAGTTGGGGAGATGGTCTGTCCCACAGCCATCAGTACGTCGTACTGGAGATAGTATACAGGTGCTCGTTGGGTTACGGGTATACCGGACAAGACTCGCAAAGAACTGTTGGTTGGTATTATACTCGTCGTCAGTTAACAGTTCCCAGGTGACATGAGTACAGCATAGTCCGCAGACTTTACATTGCTGCTTCGCCTCGAGTGTGTTCCCACTGTTCTTAGATTGCTACCCTACCATGGCTCAAAGGAGTCGTGCAAACAGGTAGCAGTTGGGTGCAGTCCCGAGGACTTGGAGACAGTGGCTGTTAGACAGGATTCGTCTCTCCCGATATTGGGAGTTGATATCGCGCTGTGTCTGGAGAGCCATTACGCAAAGTCCCTGGCCAGGGCAAGCGAGATTTACTGGTAGGTTTTCCAGTAGCTTCTCAAGGTGTAATAGGCTTCACTCCGACACGACTTATACCGCTTTTAGGGGACTGACGCTTGCCGCCTTCAAGGCCCGATATGCGATAGTCCTAGACGAACAGACCGGACTGTACGGAGATTGTCACATCAGGCTCAGTAGGAGTTCGGATGGGTTTCCTCATCGGCCTTCTTATCGACATCTACCTAGGGACCGTTACGTACAGCTAGTGCCGCTTGCGGTCTGTGGTTAAACCCACTGCCAGCGTAGTAGTCGAGTGTTTAGAGTCCCACACAGAGAGTTTCCCTGCTTCGGGCGAAACGATATAGAGGTCGTATGGTTTTACGACAGGGTTCAGACACATACGTGTTTTCACGCACGTACGATGTTCGGACGGTTTTTATTAGCGGGCTTTGGTTTAAGCCAGATTCTAGTATTGGATTATTGGATTTATACAGTCTAAGTTTTCCGTGTTTTCACGGATAGGGGGGGCGTTCTCGTAAATTGTCGAGAAGCTTCTAGAAGGTTGATAAGGTGGAGAGCTTTGGTGTTATATGCATTAAATGGTTTTGTGACTCATGGAGATGATTCATCAAGAGAGTTAATGAAGCATTAATGCTTCTAATGACTCACTAGATGATTCATTATGTATTAAATGAAGCATGAAGATATTTGTGCAAAGATATTTTTTGCAAGATATATTATGCTTCATATATATACACAAATGAGTTAATTTCCATTTCATAATTATTCACACCTTCTCTCTCCTCAAGCTCTCTCTCTTCAAACCCTAACCCTAACCTCTCATGTGTTGAGATCAAGGGTTAGCAAGACTAATTGATCCCTAATCCTATTCTATATCCTCTAGGTTGCTTTGATTAGCACTCTTAGTTACCTAGTTACCTCAAGTTAGAGGTCAAGCTTGGAGAAGTAGCTCTCGGGTGGATCTTCTATCACATCGAGGAGGCCGACGAGGAGGTGATCAAAGAGAACAAGAAGGACTTGGTTCATTAGGTATAATCTTCTTTCATAGTAGCTAATCCCTCCTATGATGTTGTTAGTTAGGGTTTGGCAAAGATCCGTAAGTTAGGCAATGTTTGTTTTAAACAAAATGATTGTTTTACCTATTCCGCCTCCCCGCAACTCGTGGGGTGTCTAACGTCAACTTACATATGCCGTTAGTTAAATAACCTAACAGTGCATAACGGGACACTGTGGCAAATACGGATGGCATAAGCGTACGTTCTAGTTTCATTTCTTTATCTGTGATGCTTAGGAAGCATAAATGATGGGATTTCATTAATGAGATTAATGAAAAGAAAGAAACCTAATGATGTTGTGGAATCAAATTTTCAAAAAGGGTAGCTCTAGTTCTTTCTTTGCACAGTGGTATTCCTTGTAAAATATCATGCACCTCATTCAATGAGGAAAGAGCCGAGATCTCTTCACCGGGAGTGACCTCTTTAGCGAAACTAGCAGATGCTACAGCCAATTCGGTTTTGTTTTTGATTGCTTTTTTAGTTCTTGCTTTGCATAGTGATATTCCTTGCGGAATATCCAGCACCTCATTCGATGATGAAAGAGCCGAGATCCCTTCACCGGAAGTGATCTCTTTAGCAAAACTAGTAAAAACCTCAAAAATACTCCTTTTCAAAATCACTCGATTCCGCAACGATATCAAGTTCATTACGCAAAAGGTGTTCTTAAAAAACTGTCGTAGCCCTCCGTCATTTTAGATAAGTTCTATTTAGTATTCGTGCTACGTTTGTTGGCCTGAGTCAAGGTATAGTGTGCGGTAGCTGATTAGTGCTTATCTGCTAAAGCATGTGATACGATTGGATTAGGATAGTCGTATGACCTTGTTGACCTGTGTCAAAGGTCGTGCGGATGGGTTTAATTCAATTATGAAATTATGGGTTGAACTTGACTAGTGGACTATGATTTGTTGGCCCGCGTCAAGGTCATAGGACGCTAGGAGCAAAATATTATCGGAAATTTCAAGTGTTGAAATTTGCAATGAGATTGCATACCTTTTATGAGATAGTTGGATCCCGATACCGCTGCGAGTAAGTGTTACTCGTGGGAGAGTTTTGGACTTTACAATTAGCTAACCCATTAGGTATCTAGAAAGGTGTTAACGAAGTTATACCTCTGGGAAAACGAGGTTTAATTTAATTAGGTCTGTGCGATAGCACGGGGAACCTCCCTCAAAGTACCGATACTGGTCGGCTGAATGGTTAGCGAACTTGTAAGGTGTAATTCATCCCGGCTAGTCTTACCTTTTGGGGTGTGAAGGAAGACTTGATAAAAAGCAGTGGGAGCCATCCTGATTAGATAAGATAATAACCATTCTAATTTTGCAAGGGTATGCGCTAAGTGTTTTCTTCTCTCTCTCTCTTCAGGCAGCGACCATGTCACGCCTTAATCAAGATAATAATATTGATGTATCGACCGAACCTTCTTATTACACTGAGCTGGGGAACGTTGGTTCCGTTCTTTTTTATAATTGTTATAAGATTGAGCAGGATATAGGGGAATGCCAGGATTCCCATGCCACCCGATTGAAGAAAGAGCATGTTGATGCATTTTCTTTGGGTGTGTTCGTTATAGAGAACCGTTTCTCACTTTGCTCTACGTCCTGGGTATTGGATACCGGATCAGGATCCCACACATGTAATATGGGGTAAAGAAAGGTAGAGAACTGGGAATGGGTGATAAAGTTATAAGAGTTGGAAATGGTGCAATAGTGGTAGCCAAATCAGTTGGCGAATATCACCTTGTATTACTAAGCGGTAATACATTGATTCTGAATGAATGTTATTACATGCCGAACCTGATATGCAACATTATATCAGTTTCTTTATTAAGTAAAGAAGTATATAATTTTGTACTGCAGGATAATGTTGTGAACATTTTCCTGAATCAAAAGTTGATTGGATCAGGCACGTTGTGCAATGGCACATACGTTCTAAATCAAACCACAATTCTGAGTATAACGAACACACAGAAGAGGAAGAGTTCAGAAATGAACGAATCCTTCTTGTGGCACTGTAAACTAGGTCATATCAATGCGGCACGACTAGCTAAGTTATATAAGGATGGATATTTGAATTCGTTTGAATTTTCATCTTATGACACTTGCCAGTCGTGTCTCAAAGGCAAAATGACCAAAACTCCGTTTACAGGACACGGAGAAAGAGTTATGGAACTCTTAGGACTGATACATAGTGATGTATGCGGTCCCATGTCTATACATGCCAGGAATGGTTTCTCGTACTTCATTACATTCAATGACGATCTCTCAAGATTCGGACATGTGTTCTTGATGAAACACAAGTCTGAAGCTTTTGAGAAATTCAGATAATATAAAAAAGAAGTTGAGAAACAGACGGGTAAAAGTATTAAAATCCTTCGATCTGATCGGGGGAGAGAATACTTGAGTAATGGGTTCCTGGACTACCTAAAAGAGAATGAGATTCTCTCTCAGTTTACTCCTCCGTATACACCACAGCACAACGGTGTATCGGAGTGGAGAAATCGCACCCTATTGGATATGGTGCGCTCTATGATGAGCACCGCTGAGTTACCTATTTCCTTTTGGGGACACGCGCTTGAAATAGCGACAGACCTTTTGAATATGGTTCCCACCAAATCCGTGCCAACCACTCCATATGAGATATGGAAAGGAAAGACACCGTGTCTTAATTATGTTAAGATATGGGGTTTTCCGGCCTATGTGAAAACACTAAATCCGAACAAGCTCGAGACAAGGTCCGTTCTGTGTAAGTTTGTTGGATATCCCAAACACTCACGAGGGTATATCTTCTACCACACCAAGGAACAAAAAGTGTTTGTTTCTCAGCATGCCACTTTTTTAGAAAAGGAATTTCTTGAAAAAGAAATTAGTGGCAAAGAGGTAGAACTGGAAGAAGTCCCAGCTACGCAAACTACAACAGAAGATTTGGTGAAATCGGAGGATTCAATAGTCCCCAACGAACCTCAGCCTCTCCGCTGATCTAGTAGGGTTCCTCACACACCTGAGAGAAACTACGGTTTTCTCATTGATGGCGGGAGCGAGGATTGCATCATGGTTGATGATGATCCAACTAGCTTGGAGCAGGCCATCATGAGTGGGGACTCTGTGAAATGGCTGGATGCAATGCGATCTGAGATGGAATCCATGTACACCAACAAAGTATGGACTTTAGAAGATGCTCCTGAAGGGGTAAAACCCATCTGGAGCAAATGGATCTTCAAGAAAAAACTTGATGCAGATGGAAAAGTTGGGACTTTCAAAACTAGACTTATAGAAAAAGGTTTTCGTCAACAACCAGATGTGGATTATGATGAAACCTTTTCTCCAGTGGCTATGCTTAAATCCATCCAGATCCTACTTTCCATTGCTATATACCATGACTACGAAATCTGGCAGATGGACGTCAAGAACGCTTTTCTAAATGGTGATTTAGAAGAAAGCGTGTACATAACTCAGCCAGAGGGCTTCATAGATATTGGGAGCAGCGGGAAAGTGTGCAAGCTGCTTAAATCAATCTACGGGATAAAGCAGGCATCGTGGAGTTGGATCATCTGTTTTGATGTCGTAGTCAAAGAGTTTGACTTCGTCAAAAACATAGATGAACCTTGTGTATACAAGAAAGTGGCAGAGAGTAAGGTGGTCTTCCTCGTATTGTACGTGGATGACATACTCTTGATAGGAAATGATATTCCTATGCTGCACTCGGTCAAGCTCTTCTTATCACAAAGATTCTCAATGAAAGATCTAGGTGATGCCTCATACATCTTTGTAATTAAGATCTATAGAGATAGATCTAAACGGATTTTGGGATTGTCCCAATCCAGGTACATTGACACCATACTAAAGAGGTTTAGTATGGAAGATTCCAAGCGTGGGAATTTACTCACGATCTCAGGAATCACTCTCTCCAAAGAGATGTCCCCCAAGACTGATTTGGAGAGGGCTCGCATGCAAGGGATACCCTATGCTTTGGCGGTCAGGTCTATCATGTATGCGATGTTATGTACCGGGCCCGATGTAGCATACTCACTAGGTGTAGTGAGCAGGTATCAAGATAATCCCGGAGAGAATCACTGGACAGCTGTGAAGAATATTCTTAAGTACTTGAGAAGGACTAAAGATATGTTCTTGGTGTATGGTAACGGTGAACTCCAAATGGAGTCCTTTAACGATTCGAGCTTCCAGAGTGATAAGGAAGACTCTAAGTCGGTCTCGGGTTTTTCCTTCACCCTCAATGGAGGGGCGGTTTGTTGGAAGAATTCCAAGCGAGAAACTGTGGCAGACTCGACGATGGAGGCTGAATACATCGCTGCCAACGATGCCGCCAAAGAGGCCGTCTGGATGAAGAAGTTCATTACCGAACTTGGTGTGGTTCCGTCCATCGAGCATCCAATACCATTGTATTGCGATAAAAATGGAGCAGTGGCTTTGGCCAAGGAACCCAGGTCCCATTAGAGATCCAGGCATATTCTGAGGCGGTATCACCTGATCCGGGAGATAGTTGATCGCCGGGAGATCGAGGTCGGGAGAGTTGATACGAGGGATAACACTGCGGATTCACTCACGAAGGCCATACCCCAGACACAATTTGAGAGACTCTTCGGAATGTTCGGTATGAGATACTACAACAATTGGCCTCAGTGCAAGTGGGAGATTGTTAGTTGTATGTATGCCCTAGAGGCCATTATTGTACATGTGATGTATATTATAGTGGATACTTGGACATATATAGAGAGGACTTTTTTGCTCGACATGATAGTATGTTATCTGGTTGTTCTTTATCTTAACATGCAGACTTGTATTATGATACTGTCTTACTCTCACATGTTGGTAAAGCCCTTAGGATGTATACTTGACTACCAGGATTATGATGCAGATCATACTAGTGGGGCCATGGTAATCCATAAGTTCATCCTTTAATTGGTCCTAGTCGTGGGTGTATCGAGACGAGGCATCGATATTCCAAAGTAGACTAGCATATACATTTCTTGACCCATATGATGGGCGATGGATGATCCCGCATCCATTGGTGTTTGACATCAAAGATTGTATACGAGTGCTCAGTTGAAACTGGGTACACTGAACATGACTCGCAGAGAACTCCTAGATGGTATTATACCTCATGTCAGATAGCAGTTCTCTGGTGATACTGGTACAGGTTAGTCTGTTGACCCGAGATCGCCATAGAATCTTGTGTGATTCCCACTGTGCTTTGATTTCCACCTTACCATGTTCAAGAGAACGTGCAAAACGGTGATTTTTGGGTTTAGCCTCGAGTCACATGGAGGCAATGAGCGATAGGAGGGGATTTCGTCTCTCCCGGTATTGGGGTTGATGTTGCGCTATGCTTGATTGGCCAAAACAGGAAATCCCTGGCCAGGGTTGGTAAGATTTACTGGTAAGTGTTATCAGTAGTTTCTTGAATCGTTATGAGTCTCACATCGGCATAACTTATCAAGCTATTGGGGTCTGACGTTTACCACCCTCAGGCTAGATATGCGACATATCAGACGAAGAGACCGGACTATACGGTAGTGTTACTTATTGGATTCACATGGGTATAAGCAGGCATACTTGTTGATCTTCTGATCGCTCAATACCCGGATGGCCGTTACGTGCAGCTAGTACCGCTGATGGCTTGTGGTTGACTGATATGATCATCATCTACTGTCGGCGTATTGACGATTCTTTAGAGTCCTATACAGAGCTTTCCTGGCACAGGAGAAACGAAGTAGGAACACATATGTGATATGTGCGGGACCAAGATTAATACGTGTATGTGATACGGTAATCCAATCTCGCGATATGTGATATCGGTCGGTTATATGTGATATAGACGGGTTATCGAATCAAGTGTTGATTCGATAAGTTGATACATATGATATTAGTCCGTTATATATGATATAGCCGGATTATTAAATCAAGTGTTGATTTAATAATTTAATATATAATTATATATATTTGATATATTAATGTATATTCACTAATATTAGCTCACTTAAGCATTTCTTTTCCTTACTTGTGCACATTTAATATATATGTGATATATATTATTGTGACATGCTTGTTGATACATGCAACATGGGTGTATGAGACTCACACCATGCTAATAGTAATGAAGGGTTTTATTTATTTAAAGTAAAGTAAAATTAGGTGGAAATTAGTCATGGTTTGGAGTTTAGTGGAAGCTTGTGGAACCATTGACTTAGTCCACCAATTTTGTTTTACTTAAAATATTTATTAACCCAACCATTAGATTAGCCATGGTTAAATCTCTACATGAGTTAGTATGAGATCTCACCCATGGTTGCTATTCTCACTCATTCTATTCTCTACTTCTTCTTCATCATCGCCAAGAGCTCTCTAGGTTTTTAGGAGATGGGGAAAATTAGTGAGAAAAATATTTCTAAAGTGAGCAAAATTCCTACTTCATCAACCTACACTAGATTAGCCATTTAGTTTAGGTTGTTTGCTTCACTAATTCCTAATTAGTGAAGAGGTAGCTTGAGTTAGTGTTTTCTCGACGTAGATCATCTTCGGCCTTGAAGACTTCAAGCAAGTTTGCTCATTTCACCTTATGGAGTCTTACTAGAGTCTGGGAGATCACTACTTGTAGCGAAGGGACTACTACAAGGAGGTTTTGAAGTGAAGAACAGGTCTACAAAGGTTGTATTTCTTGTTCACTTTCATATATAAAGTTATTTACATTCAAGTATAACCCTAATTCTCTAGTTAAAGATCTTGTATTAGGGTTTCATAGAACACTAATTGTTTTAAATGACATGGTTGACACCTTCTGAAACCTTGTAGTCGTGCCATGGAACCCTACATAATTTAGACCCACCTGCACAAGACCTTGACGAAGGCCAACAAGGCTATACGACTATCCTAGCTAACCGTATCATATGCAAGCAGGAAAACATCACTTAGCTACCGTACATTACTTCTTGATGAAGGCCAACAAACGCAGCATGATTACTAAGTACTCTACGTCCTGAAATGACAGAGGGCTAAGGCTGGTTTTGAAGAAAATTTTTATCGTAATAAACTTGATCTCATCATAAGAACCGAGTGGTTTTGCATATTTATAGTTACGTAAACTATTGCTTAAGTGTGGAATTCCCGTGAAGGGATGAGGGCTCTTATCTCATCGAATGAGGTGCAGCATATTCCTAATTGAATACCTTTATGCAAAGCAATAGGATACAACTATTCAATTTGCAAATTTATAGTAACACAATCTTTTGCCGAAGAGGTTACTCCTTGTGAAGGGATCTAGGCTCTTTCCTCGACGAATGAGGTTCAGGATATTCTTAAGCGAATACCTCAACGCAAAGCAAAAGAATCGACTATAACACCAATATCTAATATTTGGTTTCTACAATGTGTTTTAGTTTTATTATCTTTTCATTAATCTGAATCAATACAATTCCATCAAATAGATAATTACATTACCTAATATCTTCTCATACAATCACAGAAAAGAATGAAAAGAAAATAGAATACACATATACACCATCTGCATTCACCATGAGGCCATGGGTCTTCACCGTAAGGTTACTTAACTTACGGCAGGGTGAGGGCAGGGCTAGCGCGGGTGCAAAACGTATACAGCTTATATATATATCATCGCAGACAGATAATCAACATTACTGGCAAACGATAAATATCATCACAGGCAAGTAAATACATCATAAGCAAGTATTGAAAAATATAGATATGGAATGGTCGGATTATCTAGGAATCCCGCATTTCGTTCGACCCATCAAACGAAATGTGATATTCCCTGGTCGCGTGAATAGCTCGTGCACAGCCAAAAGCAGATCCCTACGAGTGCGGCAAACTACCAAATAACCCAAGAAATGAGGCAACCCATCATCATCACCATGAGGAGGCCACCCGGCACTTTCTCGAATTCGGTGAGTTGAGCACTACATCGCGGGTCTATTCTATACCCTCTACAAGCGCGGCAAGCAACCTGCCAATCCTAGACTCAAGCGACCCGATCTCAACTTCTTGAGATGGCCACCCGCTACAATCTAAAACCCGACCGCTCATGCGCTTCTCTGCGGGGTAGACCTATAAGCTGTATTATACAAGGACGACAACGATCTCAACCTGATCGTATCCCGACAAATAATAATACAACAATCGGTGGCTACTGCTACATATGAACCGCTACACCCCCGAAAAAGAATATACATTTAGCGGAAATGGCAGCCATATTTTGGAGCTCGTCTCAAACAAAAGAATCTACATAGGCTAGACATGTAATGGAAAGGAAACACATCACATCACAATTCCACACGGTGCTATTCATTTCGCGACAATCCAACACATTCCAATAAAGCAATATATCAACATATATCAAATGCATAGAACAACTCAGACGCACTTATGCAACCCCGTCAAATTGATCACATATCAATCCGTCGACGATACACACCACATATCACTATATGCCCAAAATAATTTGATTAAACAATTTAGTCAAACCATTTTGCTTTTTCATGATCCAACTAAAGCTAAACATGCATCCATGCAAATATAAATACTAAATAATGCTCTCTTTGTAACAAAATAGTTTGAATTTGCCACTACCTTAATTAACCAATATTTTCCACAACTTATCTCACAGTGACAAACACTAAACCGAGTCCAAAAAAACGGCAGTGGAGGCGGGGGGAAAAAATGGAAAATATCAGTTAAAGGTGGATGCAAGGGAAATAAAAAAAATGGCAGAAAGGAATCCAGAGAGCATTACTTGTCTCCAAGGCAGCACAAAAAATACATATATAGCGCATGTTGCAAGTTCATTATTTATTGGATCGTCAGCAACAAAAATTTGCAATTACAAGTAAATGATCAGCTTTGATACCATTGAAAGTATTTCGGTGCTAGGATCGTAACATTTGCAGACCGCGGCAAAATTTAAAATCAAAATTTTATAAAACTTAGAATCAAAATAACAACAAAGATCATTCCCTTTACTACTAATTGCACAGACTAAGAGAACTAGAGAGAGGGTTTAAAGTTGCTACAACCTTTGTAGTTTGTCCGGCTAATCCCGGAAGACCCCATGCACCATCGCTCCTTCGCCATCCAGATCAAGCTTGGTCGACGATCTCCTCACCGAAGATGATCCACAATAAGGCAACCCAACACAAGCTCTAGTTGCATCACTATGTAACAACTTACTAATTAAACTTGTTAGGAATTATTAGTGAGGATGTAGATTAAAGCTCACTTATTTCTTCTCTTTTTTTTTGCTTTCTTTCTCTTCATTTTGAAAACCGACACAGTGAGAGAGAGAGAGAGAGAGTGTTTTGATGAGAATCAAAGATGAGCTCAAGGTTATCACAAACTCTTCATACTTATCTCAAAAGAATCAATAAAGAATGTTTAAAACTCTACTCAAAAGAATGAGTCATTCTCTTTTAAAATAAGTATAGAAATGTTTGTGTTTATCTAAGTTCAAGTGTGATTCTTATAAACCCATCTTCTATGTATCATTATACATAGCATATACTTCAATGTATCAATATACATTGTATGTATAAATATTTATATCACATATAAATATTATTGAAGGGAAGAAAAATACAACAAGCATGATATATATATATATATATATATATATATATATATATTCAATTATTAAATCAACACTTGATTTAATAATCCGATCATATCATTATATATATTGGCTAATATCATTAGCCGCCTGAATAAAGTATGAGTATCAAATATACGTGCTTATTCGAACTTTTGCACGTATCCCAATACACACTCTACATTGTTTTGTCTGTACTGGGAAACCTTTGTGTGGGACTCTAAAGACTCGTGAATACGCTAGCAATAGGTTAGGATCATATCTATAGCACATAAGCACGTCAGCGGTACTAGCTGCACGTAACGGCTACCCAGGTATTGATCGAAAGAAGGTCAACGAGTAAGCTCATCCGAACTCTGCAAACTCTATCGGTGAAATCACCGTATAGTCTGGTCTCTTCGTCTAAGAGTGTCGCATATCGGGTTCGAGAGGTGGAAACTGTCAGACTCCCAATAACCCGATAAGTTATGTCAATCATGAACTCATAACCATCAGAGAAACTACTGGTTACACTTATCAGTAAATCTCAACTGCCTTGGCCAAGAACATATGGTTATAGTTGGTCTGGCACAACACGACCTCGACTCCCTATGGTGGAAGAGACGAATTCCTTTTGATCGCTTATTGCCTCCATATACTTCGGAACTGCACCCAACTAAAACCTGTTTACACGCCTCAGTAAAGCCGTGGTAGGGTAGTAATCTAAGTACAGTGGGAATACACACAAGACACTATGATCTCAAGTCTACAGATTATGCTGTACTCATGTCACATGAGAACTGCTATCTGACAATAGGTACAATACCACTCAGGAGTTCTCAGGTGAGTCAGTCCAGTGTAACTCATCCTCTAATGAGCACTTGTATACAATCATCGATGTCAAACAACAATGGCTATAGAATCAGCCACCGCCCCGTACAAGGTTATGAAACGTATACACTAGTCTAAAATGGAATACCGATATCCAATCTCGAAACTCCTACGACTAAGGACTTTAAGGAGTGCTTATGGACTCCTAGGCCCCACTAGTATGATCCCTATCATAGTCCTGATAATCAAGCAAAATCCTAAGGGATTATCTCATGTATTATCAATACGCGATAACGTATACAGGTGACAGATAAAGAAATCAAATAGCATACTATCATCTCGAGTAAGATTATTCTCCGTATAGGTGCTCCTTCAATTACTTAATTGCCATCATGCAATTACAATAATTGCCTTGAGGGCACTATATCTAACAGGCCCGACTTGGGTTCGGGCGTAAGGCCGGTTTGGGTTCGGGTGTGTTGGATATATATGCCCTAGAGGCCTACATTGTATAGGATGCTTGGAATATGTATGTACATGACAGTCTTGCTTGATATGATAGTGCGCTATTTGGTTTATCTTTATCTTAACATATGATATATTTTGTGTTGTATTCATTTATATATACATGTTGATAAAACCCATAGGGTGTTTGCCTGACTACTGGCGTTGTGATGGCAGTCATACTAGTGGGAGCTGGATAGTCAATAGGCACATCCTTAGATGTCCCTAGTTCCAGGAGTATCGAGACTGGGCATCGATACTCCGGAGTAGACTAGTGTATACATATCTAGACCCTGACGAGGAACGATGGATTGGTCCCGCAGCCATTGGTGGTGTGCACCTAAGATTGTATACAGATGCTCACTGGGTGTGAGTACACCGGACAGGACTCGCCGAGAACTGACTGGATGGTATTATACCTAACGTCAGATAGCAGTTCTCAGGTGACATGTGTGCAGATAGTCTGTTGACTTAAAGTCACCATTTGTCTCGTGTGAGTTCCCACTGTGCTTTGATTATTACCCTACCACGGCTCAAAGGAGTCGTGCAAACAGGTTTTAGTTGGGCACAGTCCCGAGCCACGTGGAGGCAGTGAGCGACTGTTAGGGATTCGTCTCTCCCGGTATAGGGAGTTGATATCGCACTGTGGTCGGTTGGTCATTACCGTAAGTCCCTGGCCAGGGCTGATTGAGAATTACTGATGGACTGATCAGTAGATTCTCGGATAGTCTTGAGCCATACCAACATGACTTGTACGGTTATTAGGGGTCTGACGTCCACCACCTCTCTAGACCATACATGCGATACTCTTAGACGAACAGACCGGACTGCACGGATATTGTCACGGACAGGCTCAGTAGGATTTCGGATGGGTTACCTCATCGGCTTTCTTATCGACAACTACCTGGGGATCGTTACGTACAGCTAGTGCCGCTTGCGGTCTGTGGTTAAACCCACTGCCAGCGTAGTAGTCGAGTCTTTAGAGTCCCACACAGAGATTTCCCAAACCCAGGCGAAAAGATATAGAGGTTGTATGGTTTTACGACAAAGGTTCGGACACATACGTGTTTAAACGCACGTACGACATTCGGACAGTTTTTACTAGCCGGCTTTGGTTTAAGCCAGATTCTAGTATCAGGTTATTGGATTTGTACAGTCTAAAGTTTTTCCGTGTTTTCACGGATGCGAGGGGCGTTCTCGTAATTTCCGAGAAGCTTCTAGAAGGATGTGACATGAGGGGTTAAGGTGGCATTTTCATTAATTGCTTAAGTGACTCGTTCATATGATTCATCATATCATTAATGCATAATTAATGATCTAATGACTCACATGATGAATCACTCTCCTTGAATAAATGAAGCATGGTGAATAATCATTTAATTTATATTATTTGATAATTCATTATGTATCATATATTTAAGTGAGAAGGATTTTTATTATCATTTTATCATCTCCACCTTCTCTCTCCTCAAGCTCTCTCTCCTTCACCAAACCCTAATCCTACCACTCATGAGTTGAGAACAAGGATTAGGAAAGACTAAACACTCCATAACCAATCTCTACATCATCTTACTTCCTTTATTAGCAACTAAAGAAACTAAGTAACCTTAAGTTTAGAGGTTATAGCTTGGATTAGGGTTCTCGGGTGGATCGTCTATCACGGAAGGAAGCCAAGGAGGACGTGGAGATCCAAAGAGGCCGTAGATATCGTAAAGACGAAGGACTAGAATCATTTGGTATAATCTCTTCACATAGTTGCTTAGAACTCTATGCCTTTTATTAAGTATTGTTTAAAAACGATCTTCGGTTAGTTGATGTTCGCTTTATAAACATGATTGTTTTTCAAATTTCCGCCTCTCCGCAACTCGTGGGGTGTTGCACATCAACTTACAGGGTGTAGGCCCGGCATAGGTTGGGGCAAAATGGCCCAGCTTGAATTCGACAGTAGGGTCCGTTTGTTTTGGCTTGGGCCTACTTGTCTATGGGTTGACTTTGATTTTAACTTTTGGTCAATGGGGTGTAAATTGTAACCCCAACACCAAGCTCGTTCCCGGAGTTCCTAGGAGCTTAAGAAGTGAGATAGAAGACGAAGGACATGACTACATAAGTAACTAAACACTATCCGAGTAGTTAAACTCCTTCTGGATTACTAATTTGGTGTTTGAATTCGATTCTAGGTCGTAGAGTTTGTGCTTTTATTTAGAAAATTTTTGTTTCGTATTCCGCCTTGGCGCAAGTTAGCGACACGAGCACAAGCGTCTACTTAGAATATATCCCAAACCGGTAGTATTGGCCTTCCCATTAGAGTTCACTCTACGAGTCCCCAGCACTTCCCAGATCCTTTTATAGAATTGGGCTTCTCGAATAGTTTGTTCGAAGTATATTCCTTGATGTCTTAGGAAATTCTATAAACTCCTCGAGAAGTACTTCGGCGTGTGGATGGGCTGCAACCTTTCTGTTAGTTATATGTATGCCCTAGAGGCCATTACTGTACATAGGATGTATATTGTAGTGGATGCTGGGACATATATAGGGAGGACTTTCTTGCTCGACATGATAGTATGCTATCTGGTTGCACTTTACCTTAACATGTATGCTGATTGTCTCTCTGTTACATGTTGGTAAAGCCCTTAGGATCTGTACTTGACTACCTGGACTATGATGCGGATCATACTAGTGGGGACATGGTAGTCCATAAGTACATCCTTCACAGTCCCTAGTCGTGGGTGTATCGAAACGGGGCATCGATATACCAGAGTAGACTAGCGTGTACCTTCTCGACCCATACAGATGGGCGATGGATGATCCCATATCCATTGGTGTTTGACATCAGAGATGATATACGGGTGCTCAGTAGAGACTGGGTACACTGGACGGACTCGCCGAGTACTCCCAGATGGTATTATACCTCACGTCAGATGGCAGTTCTCTGGTGACACTGGTACAGAGTAGTCTGTTGACCCGAGATCGTCATAGAGTCTTGTGTGGTTCCCACTGTGCTTTGATTTCCATCTTACCACGTCCAAGAGGGCGTGCAAAACGGTGGTTTTTGGGTACAGTCCCGAGTCACATGGAGGCAATGAGCGATAGGAGGGGATTCGTCTCTCCCGGTATAGGGGGTTGATGTTGCGCTGTGTTCGATTGGCTATAACAGGAAATCCCTGGCCAGGGTTGCTGAGATTTACTGGTAAGTGTTACCAGTAGTTTCTCGAACAGTTATAGACCTCATATCGACACGACTTATTGAGCTATTGGGGTCTGACGTTTACCACCCCTAGGCGAGATATGCGACATATCAGACGATCAGACCGGACTGTACGGCAGTGTTACTGGTCGGATTCACTGGAGTGTGAGCGGGCTTGCTCGTCGATCTTCAGATCGCTCAATACCCGGGTGGCCGTTACGTTTGGCAGACCGCTTGCGGCTTGTGGATGTTTGATATGATCATCATCTGCTGCCGGCGTATTGACGAGTCTTTAGAGTCCTACACAGAGGTTTCCTGGCTCAAGCGAAACGAAATGGGAGCGCATATGAGATATGTGCGGGACCGAGAATAATACGTGTATGTGATACCGTATTCTATTCTCGCGATAAATATATCGAATGGTTGTATGCGATATAACCTAGTTATCGATTCAAGCGTTGATTCGATAAGCCGATATATTGAATACTAGTCGGTTGTGTGCGACATAACCGGGTCATTGAATCAAGTGTTGATTTAATGATTTAATGCATATTTATATATTTGATATATTACTTTGCATCAACTAGTATCGGTTTACTTAAGATGGATTTTCTCACTCGGGTGTGCGCATTACATATGCGATATGATTTTGTGCATTTGATTGTATCATGTTTGATGATACATGATTACTTGGTTAAGTGCAAAGAATGAAACCATGGTTAAAAGAATGGCTAGGGTTTCATTTCCTTTATTTATTCCTTTATTTATTTATTTATTCATTTTGGAAAAGAAGAGAAAAGAATGGTTGCTAGATTTGGAGTTTAGTTGAAGCTTCATGAAGCTTTGATAAAGTCAACCATACTTATCTCATCCTTAACCCTAACCATTCACACTAACCATGATTCATTCTCTACACTTGACCATGGTTAAAATTATGATAAGAATTCATTTTCTTTTCTTATTCTTTTAACTTATCATAATATTTTCCTTCTTCTTCTTCATTCTTCAAGTGAAGAAAAGCAAGGTCCATCAATGGTGATTGTTGGAAAAGAGTGAGAAATCCAAAACTAAAGTCTACCCACTTCCTATTTCTTCATCCTCTACCTCTTGCCAAGTAGTAGAGTGTGTTTACTTCACAAGTTTCATGACTTGGTGAAGTTGTGAGCTTGATCTTGCGATGCTTCGACGTAGATCATCTTCGGCATGGACATCGACCACCTAGCTTGCCCATTCTCCGACGAAGCCGACTCTAGAGCCCGGATTTGATTTGGACAGCGGAGACGACCTCGTTGCGGAGCTATGGAGGTGGAGCACCGGATCTACAAAGGTTGTATTTCCGTATTCTATTAGTTAATTTGTTAACTAGTTCTTTTCGCCTAGACATCTAGTTATCGATCCGTAGTTTAGGGTTTGTAGGCACCATAATTTTTGAAATTGCCATGGTTGATGGCTTGGGAGACCTCACTAGAGTGCCTAGGAACCCTACACTTTCGAGGTTCGGATCAAGTCCCTACCGTATTTCTCTTTCCACTTTGGTCTCTTTGGATTTATAAAAGAGAATTGCTTTCATCCCTCTATGTTTGGGAGGCAGGTAATAGGTTGCTAGATTTTCTACATTGTGGGTGCTAACTGTATTGAGTTCTGTATAGTGCCAAGTTGAGGCCATAATGACTTGTAGAGTCCGATCTGCATCATCAAGGACTTTTGATAGAGGATCAGTGGAGAACACTGTTTCACCCTCTTCTTCCGAATTATTTCCGAAGACTGGGATGGGGGTCGACTGGCTTTGATATTCTTTTCCCACCTAAGGTTGGCCTGAGAATATCATTTCCTCCTCGTTCTCAGAGTGACTTCCGAAGACCGGAATGGTGACAATCTACTTTTGCTTGTAATTCCCTTCCGATGTAGGTTTACCATATTTTTCGATGTCTTCAAAGTTGGGTAAGAAGTACTTGGTGTCTTCGTATTTACATACTTCGTTCATAGAGAAAGGATTGAGCTCTCCGCTGATGATGTACTCTTTGCCATCCTTAAAATACTTCATATACTGATGTTGTGTAGAAGGGATGATATTGTACTTATGCAGCCAGGCTCTACCAAGAAAGGCTTTATAGCACGTCTTGGCATCGATGGCGTGGAACTTGACGTCTTTGACAAGTTGTCCGAACCGAAGTGTCAGCACCATAGATCCACATGTTCGAGTAGACTGGGAATCAAATCCAGAGTGATCTTCTCTCTAGCGAGAAACTTGGCGTCCATGGCCAGCACTTTTAGCACCCGTATAATTAGTAGGTTGACCAAGGATCCGTAGTCGACGAGGATTTTATTTATCTTCACATCTTCGCAGTATCCGACAAAATACAATGGTCGGTTATGTTTGAATGTCCCCAAGAGAAGGTCTTCTTCACTGAATGTTATGTCAGCGGTGTGAACTTCTGCCAATTTATCCTTCATATTTTCTTCCGCAAAGAAAGCTTGAAACTGTTTGGACTTGTTTAGAGCCTTAACGAGTGACTCCCTCGGTTCTTTTGACAGGAGTAGAGTATCATATATGCTCAAGTATGATGGAAGCTTCTTTAAGTGTGCGATGACATTATAATCAACCTTAATCTTCTTAAGCGGGTCCTTGGTGGTGAGGTTTTTGACAACATCCTCGTTCACCTCGATCTCTTCGGTTGATTTTCTTTCCCCTTATCTTGCTTCTTTGAATCTTTGTTTGAGGGCTCAAGATTTTTCTCGGAAAGGGTGATATTGCGCAGCTGAATGTTGTCATAGGCTTTCATCTCTTCTTCTTTTTCCGAGGCGAAGCTTGCGAACAAAAGCAGATTGAAGACAACCTTATCTTCAGAATCACTCCCTAAGGTAAGGACTTTTCCACTTGTTCCTTTTGGAGGTTGATCTTTACAAGAAACCATGTGATAATTTTCCACTGTTGATTTCGTTTTGTTGCCTGTCTCAGATTCGTCATTCTCGAGCTGACGAGCACGAACCCTTCGCATTTCCTTCTTCAATTTTCTTCCGTGGGAGACATACCCTAACCACCATATCTTAAATGCATTGCATTCAATGATATAATGTGAGATTTTCCGATGATAAAGACAATATTTCGGGTGTTCTTTCCCACCGTTGAAATACGGCACTCTAGGAGTACACAGCATGAGGGGGGTAGTTTCATCCCCTTTGACAGGGCTTTGGCGAACCATTTCTCGACCTTGGCCTTGCTTCTGCACTTTATGGCTGGAGATTCCTTCAGTTGGGAGGTATCATGACTCGTCCCTTCTGTGGCTTGTTTGCTTAGGCGCAGCCTCTTGGCCTTTTAGTAGATGGTCGTTTCATGTCTTATAATACCCTCACCCTCTTGAACAGCTTCTTTTATTAGCGTATCAATTGGATCTTCTTATGGCAGATTTAGAGCACTTTATGCGGATCCTCCCCCCTGCTTAGTCATGTTGTTTACTAACGAAGCATTTTCATCTAACACTGGCGGAGCATCTTCACCTTATACAAAAGAGCAGAAGACCATGTGATGGTTTTCCCCCTCACCCTCTTGAACAGCTTCTTTTATTAGCGTATCAATTGGATCTTCTTATGGCAGATTTAGAGCACTTTATGCGGATCCTCCCCCCTGCTTAGTCATGTTGTTTACTAACGAAGCATTTTCATCTAACACTGGCGGAGCATCTTCACCTTATACAAAAGAGCAGAAGACCATGTGATGGTTTTCCACACGCTCTTCCTCTTCTTCCGTTGGGTCTTCATCAGCATTGTTGTAATTAGAATGCAAGCCTTCTGATTATATACTTCCAGCACATCGATATACTTCTGAAGGTCTGTATGCTTGTCGATGTATTCATCAGGCTGTACGGGTTTCTTGACATTCCTTTTCTTCTTCTTGAAAGAGTGGATTAAGGAGCTTTTCTCACTATCATTAACCTTGGGAGTGGAATGTGTCATCAACATCCCTTCGATGATTTACAGTTCGAGCGAGCTTTTCCACTTGATTGCGGGGCAAGCACATAGCTCCTTTAGCATCCTCTTAGTTTTTGATGAGAAGATCATTTTCCACGGGCTTTCCATTACCATAGAGCAAGAGGCCCCTGCCGCATCAGCTTTCTTGGGAACATGCCTATGTGGCGAATCCACCTTCCAGCTGTCCGTCGGCTTGATTTTTCCTTGCTTATACTGATCTTCGATTCAGTTCTTGAATACAAACCAGACTTCAATCGGGTGACTTACAACCCGATGGTATAGTGTAACGTTTTGTAAATCGTTTCGGTGAAATTTCGGAAAATCGGTAAAATAAGGAGGTTTTCTGTAAAAAGTCAAAATACAAATATTTTTATTATAGAATTAAATATACATATTCTAGCTATGTAATTGCTAGTATTTAGTGTTTATTGAGCTACTGGTGAAATTTCAAATTTTCTGAAAATTTTTCCGAAATTAATTATTTTAATATTATTTTAAGCCGTCACTAATACATTTAATTAGGGAAAATTACAAGTTGGAATGGGTTGATACAATTTTATAATTCATGACACACTAAACTGACATGTAGAATATTATTTCTGAAACGAAATGGTTTGCCAAAACGGTTTAGAAAATATCAAAGAAAAATGGCTTAATTAGTGAAATTAGTGTTAATGGGAATTGGGGTAATACATTTATCTTTTTCCCTAACCCACATACCCACACCTCACCCTCTCTCCCTCTCCCCATGTGGCTGGCCCTACTTTGACAGCCCTCCCTCCCTCTCTCTCCCTCCAATCACCTCACTTTTGAAAAGAAAAGAAAATGAAAGAAGTAAAGGTGGACTTTGACTTTTCTCCCCACTTTCTCCACCTCACTCTCTCTCCTCCCTCACCCCCCCCCCACACTCCTGGCCGAAATTTGCAGGCCCCCAAACAACAGCCCCTCTTCCCTATTCTCCCCTCATTTTCCCTCAAAAAAAATTCACCAATTTCCATCAAAATCTAAACTAAAATTCAAATCAAAGCCTTACCCATTTTCCCTTATCCCTTTTGCAAGGATTTTATTTTGGAGGTCTAGTTTCATGTTAATCTCAAGATGGCTTTGAGGTATAAAATCTTGACCTTTTTGTTAAATTGTTGATTATTGCTTTAATCTAAGTTAATTAAGTGATTAATTAGGTTTTAGATGAGTTTAATTGCATGATTAAGGAATTCAAGTCAAGGTTTTGTTGTGGAATTGGGTTGTGATAAATTATGCATGGTTTTGTGATATGGATTAATATCTTAAGTCTTGTAGAAAGCTAATCTAGTTGTTAATTACAAACCATTACTTATAAAATGTCCTAATTAAGTTATTTTTCTAACTAGGGGTTTTGGAAAATTATTAAATGCTTTAGATTAAAATATAATTAAGGTTTCATGTCATTATTAATATTATAATGAGTGGTTTAATGCCTTTGAACGATGCAAAATCAAGCGTAGTTGTTGTTTTGTGCATTTTTAGTTGAAATTGTTAAAATTAGATAATTGCAAAACTAGAATTTTTAATTTTATAAGAATTGATGAGATTAAATTTCTGAAATGGGTTGTATGACTTATTTAAGATATTTAATAAGTATTATGGCCGCTAGATTTGTTTAAACGTCGAGTTTTGTACTAAAACGGGTAATTTTTGCTTGCTAGATTTTCGGAAAAATGGCTTTTAAAGTGAGTTTGGGGTTTTTTTGTGAATTTTAACCTATTTTATATTATAATTAGTGTTCGTGAATCCACAAATGAGTGTGTTTGGGTTTTTCTCGATGGTTTGACGTTTGTACATCGACATCGAGGGTTGGTTTGGCTATTCTTGCATGCGTAGGCGATAGGTTTTGACCTATGCGTGATACGCGTGCCTATTTGATTTTCGTATGCCGTTTCGATTTCGAATTTGGTTTTAATGCGATATGGTGCGTTATGATATGTAGGTACCCCATATGGACTTCGAGACGACAAGCAAGTGCGTGGCGACGTCGGCACCGGCGAGCGAGGTCCAGGTGAGTAGATTTATATCTACGGGAGAAGTCGGGTGGATGGCGTATAGCACCCCCGCAGTTCGTGGTGATGTATACGAATACGTATACACACATATATATTGATTATATATTGTTGAGTTTATTGATGATAAAGATAGATTTTTGGTGTGATTGGGTAGGTTTAGTGTTGCGAGACCCTAGAGTAGAGGTTGCACCATATTCACACACACACGCACCCATACTTGCATACATTCTTCTTTCATATGTGCTTATATAGGGTTATATTGTTATGTGTTCACATGGGTATGGGACTATGTGTTCACATACTGGATTTGAAGATAGTATTTGGGATTTGAGATGAGTCGATAAGATTTGATTGAGACCGCGAGAACGGTGATATGGCAGGATTCGTACTTGAGATACGTCCTGATATTATAGCGGATCTTGGGACGACGTTACATGTGAATAGTGTTATATATTGAATGGTTGACATGTGATCGTGATATGAGATAAGATATATTAAGATATTCATAATGGGTCGCATTAGGTTATATATACCTCTTTATGACGATATATGATGATGATATCGGTTTGTATGAGGCTGTAGATCAGCAGTCAGATCATGACTATATTGATTATATTAGTATCGTACTAGACGTAGATCAGTACCCAGAATATGATCTTGGATAAAGAGGATACTAGATGAATAAAGCGATATTGACCCGTACCCAGATTTGGGATGCCGTACGACGGATTTACGTACGAGCTATATATTGATGTTTGATCCGCACTCTTGACTTGGGAATATTTGATTATAGATATGGTATCGGATATGATATTATCGAGGCGGGATCACCGACTAATATATATATATATATATATATATATATATATATATATGTATGTATCGACTCAAACATTAGGAGGCTTCCTTACCTTTAGTTTAGCTTGACAGCTTAGCCCTATAGTTTAGTGTAGTTGTTAGCCCATATTAGTTGTCGTTGGGTTTAGTATTCAGCTCCCGCTCATTATTGTTGTTCGCTCCGCATCGCCTGCTTACATTATGATGCATATTCTATTGTTGATATCATGCTGTTAGGACACCAGCACCATTACCGATGACGCGTATATACCACGTACACTTACTTGCCGCCTCACACACATCTTCATCGGTAATTGCCATGTCACGAACACTTTAGAAAATACTATTTCATTTGACATAGGTTGTTGGCTAATAGTTTAGACATGATATTTGTGTACTTGCCTAATATGCTATTTTAGACATTATAGTTATTACTTGCTACTTCATGCATGTTATTATTCATTGATATGCCGCATTCATGGATTTTTATGTCTATATTCACTGTTTACATGCTATTGAGGATTTGCATTTGGATTTTCATGAGATTTTCCTGTTTGGGGGAAAACCGCAAAAACACTTATAAAATTCTTTCTTTTTTACAAAGAAAAGTGTGGTTTTCCCATGATGTATGAGTCGTCCACCATGAGTTTGCTGATAGATTTCGAGACCCGATTCGAGGAGTTGGATGAACCGTTTCGGGTATATGGTGGACCCGGTAAGGCACCCCAGGGCAAGAAGCGCGTGATGATGACGATGTGAGCCTAGCAGGGGAGCACTAACTACCGGTGATATTACCTGATGTGTCGGATATCCGGAGGATACCGTCGTGGTCTTGAGATTGATGGTAGGGGCCGGTCTGGACTGACGGCGCCCAAAATAGTGAGATTGAGACATATAGAGATATTTGTGATATTGAGGTACAGAGATTGCGACACAGAGATATCGAGATATTTGGATATTTGTTTTGTGTCGATGCTAGGCACTGTTTATGCTGATTTCATTATGATACCTCGTTTTAAAAAGATACAGAAATCTCACTAAATTTTGAAAGCAGTTTTCTTCAGTACATGCATTCTGTTTCATGCATTCATACATCATCCATATGATATATTGCTACCTGAGGCAATGATACAGGCACATGGGATTACACTTGGGTTAGACACGTACCCTAGCCATTGTTATAGGCTGCTAGTTATATATTTGAGGATATATTATGATCGTATGACCTAGGATTGCCTCATACATGCGATTTCTGTTCGTAGATGTTTTTCTACTCACGAGTTGGCAACTCACCCCCGTTGTGCCACAATTTCTTGCAGGTTTTGCCGTACAGGTTTCATTATGGCTTTGCTGGCACTGCTTCTTTCGGGTGACTTGCTAGTAGGTAGGTTTATTGGTATCGTACCCATCATTATACTTTGTATAATATTATTCAGTTGTATCTAGTAAATTCCATCAACCAAACATGTATTTATTTTTGAGATAGAGACCAGTGATGTTATTCTTTCGACCTTGGAGTCGCGCGTTATATTTCTGTGGATTTCTTGTTGTTTTGAGTTTCCTTTTGAGTTTTGATCCTCGCCCTTGGCGTTGTATATTATATTGCTTGTGTGGTTGTGACCATCGATTGACGAAGAGCTAGCTCCTGCTTGGGGATGCATTTTATTGATTTCGTATACTATTCATGTTGTATCCCGTTTGGGGGCCAGTATTTACGAAGGAGACTCTGCCGATATTTTCAGGAAATATTTGATGTTTTTAAAAACGCATAATTCGACTTATGCTATTAAAACTACTTGATTTAAATTGGTTTTCCTTCACTCTACTACTTTTCTGGGTTTTCGGCTAACTTAGATTACATACGCCTCGAGACGTTTCGTAGTTTAAGTGTCGGTCATGTTCCGTACTTTCGGGACGTGACATATAGGCAATAATTAGAGCCGTTGACCGCGTTTGCTTGGGCTAGTTGTCATGGTTCAGGCAGCGATAGCATGTGATTCTTCAATAGCAAGGTCAAACAGCTTCTTTGTCTTGTCATGAGGAAAGAAGTATTCACACCTCAGCTTTTCTTCGAGGGTGGGGCCCGAACGGTTATCATTTCTGTTAGGAATATGTATGCCCTAGAGGCCATTATTGTACATTGTTGTATATTATAATGGATGCTTGGACATATATATATATATATATATATAATACTATATATATATATAATACTTTCTTGCTCGACATGATAGTATGTTATTGGTTGCCTTTATCTTAACATGTAGACTGGTATTGTTTTACTGTCTCTCTCTCACATGTTGGTAAAGCCCTTAGGATGTAGCTTGACTACCAGGACTATGATGGAGATCATACTGCTGGGTCTTGTATAGTCTAAAAGCACATCCTTTAATTATTCCTAGTTGAGGGAATATCGAGACAAGGCATCGATATTCCAGAGTAAACTAGTGTGTACGTTCCTTGACCCTATATAGGACGATGATTGGTCCCATAGCCATTGGTGTTTGACATCAAAGATTGTATACAGGTGCTCATTGGAGAATGGGTACACCGAACAGGACTCGCCGAAGACTCCTAATTGGTAGTATACCTATCGTCAGATAGCGGTCCTCTGGTGACATTGGTACAGGTTAATCTGTAGACCCGAGATCGTCATAGAGTCTTGTGCGGCTCCTACCGTGCTTTGATTTCCTCCCTATCACGGCTCAAAGGTGTAACACCTTAGAATGCGATTAGTGGTTAATTATGCATTAATGCGGGTTTTTAGTAAAAAGTTTACCAAAACGGTTTTTAAATGTTTTATAAAAATTAATGAATATTTTCTTAGAATTTAATTAGGCTTGCACACACATGTGCATGTTAACCTAGGACTAATTTGGGGTTAAACCATGCTTAGTAGCCATCGTGCTTTAACCATTTCATTAGATAAAATATGTATTTAAATTAAGTATATTAGTTTCAAAATTCAATTATAATTAGTTTCTTTTGGGGTTGACTTGAGAAAATGAGGAGAGAAAGAGGGCATGATGAGAATGATTAAGCATGCTTGGCAATTAATGAAGAGAGAGAGAGAGGGGAGGTATGGCTCCACTAAGCTCACCCTCATTTCCAAAACCCTCACTCACTTACACCCTCACACTCTCACTCATTCTCTCACTCTCATTTCTTTCATTCATAATTCTCACTCCCTCTCCTTTTATTTTCCAGCAGCAGCAGCAGCTCCTGCAGTATTTGCAGCCCCTCCCCGTTCTTCTTTCCTTCTTATTCTCTTTTCTTTCTCCTCCATTCATTCAAGCTCCAATCCCTATCAAAAAAATCCATCTTTCTTCACAAAATCTCTTGCTAAAACACCCCAAAACCCTTCCTTGCTGATCCTTAAGGCAAGGTCATCAAGTTTGAGCCACACCTATACCAACTTGAGGTATAAAGTTAACCTCAACTTCCATTTTTACTAAACTTGTAGTTAATTAGCATAATTTAGTGTTTAAGTTAATTTTAGTTCTAGTTTTGTGATTTAAGTGGAGTTTAGGCTAAGTTAAGGATTTTATGGCTAATGTAACTTAACTAAGTGTTGTTAGTGTCATCTAATCTAAGTTTTTGCACCAGATTTCACTAAAATACCATATTGTATTAATTTGATGTTAATTAGTGATTTAGTTAAGATTTGGGTTCATTTTGAGATCTGCTTTTGACCCGGGTGCTTTAGGGAAAAGTAGAGTTTACTGGAGCATGTTCACTAGACCTAGATCGCACACACAAAGCACAAGACCGTACTTCCCATACCTGGCCGCAAATTTAATAGTTCTGGCCGCAAATTGCGGCCAGAGGGATGAGTTGGGTGTCAGGGTTTGGGCTAAGGGAGTCTGCTACATATTTAAGGTGTTTGGAATATGCAACTTTTCTTATATCTTCTCGTATCAAAATTTGTAACCTAATTTCTTGTTTTAGTGCTTTTAAACTTATGCGACACGTACATTTTGTTAGTGGGTTTGGTGGTTGCTGTGTGTCGCAGCATGTCAAGGTAGTTTCTGACGTTTGTACACACGTTTTGGTGTATCGGATGCACACGCGTTTAGCTTGCGACGCGAGTTTCTCGTTTGGTTTTGATATCGCGCTTTTGCAGGATTTTAACTTATGTGTATTACTTTTTGTAAATTCTAGGGTCGCAGGCAGGGACTTCGGACGCCGCGAAGAAGGGGAAACAGGTGGTCGGATACACGTAGATCGAGATCACGGTGAGTAGATTTAACATCTTCGGGGAAATCGCCCGTACGGCGTTATGCATCAGGGCTAGATAGGGTGTTGTAGTCGCATGTATATTTATATATATATAGGTACCATTGTTGCATACCCCTCCCTTATTGCATATGGACATAGTAGTTATGAGACACTCGCACTGTAGAATTGCTATGAACCATACATCGTTCTGATTATCTCATCATTGATGATTAGACATGATTTTGTTCCTTTGTGTACATTCATACTTGCGTATATACAACTTGTACATCCATATTGGCACATGTACATATTGTACACTTATACTTGCGTATATACCACTTGTACATCCATATTGGCACATGTACACATTGTACACTCATGCTTTCGTATATACCACTTGTATATCCATATTGGCACATGTACACATTGTACACTTATACTTGTGTATATACCCGCTTGTACATCCATATTGGCACATATACATATTGTACACTCATGCTTGCGTATTATACCACTTGTACATCCATATTGGCATATATACATATTGTACACTTATGCTTGCGTATATACCACTTGTGCATCCATATTGGCACATATACATATTGTACACTCATACTTGTGTATATATCACTTGTACATCCATATTGGCACATGTACACATTGTACACTTATACTTGCGTATATACCACTTGTACATCCATATTGGCACTTATACATATTGTACACTCATGCTTGCGTATATACCACTTGTACATCCATATTGGCACATGTACACATTGTACACTTATACTTGCGTATATACCACTTGTATAACCATATTGGCACATATACATATTGTACACTCATGCTTGTGTATATACCACTTGTACATCCATATTGGCACATGCACACATTGTACACTTATACTTGCGTATATACCACTTGTACATTCATATTGGCACATATATATATTGTACACTCATGCTTGCGTATATAACACTTGTACATCCATATTGGCACATGTACACATTGTACACTTATACTTGCGTATATACCTACTTGTACATCCATATTGGTACATATACATATTGTACACTTATGCTTGCGTATATACCACTTGTACATCCATATTGGCATATGCACACATTGTACACACATACTTGCGTATATACCTATTGGCATATATACATATTGTACACTCATACTTGCGTGTGTACCCACTTGTACATCCATATTAGAGCACATGCATATTAGACACTCATACTTGGGTATGTATATCTTTGTGCATCCATACCTACATACAGACATGTTACACATACATAGATAATGCTGGCCTTGATTTTTGGAGAAATGGGGACCGCATGATATATTTTCAAAACTGGATCCATTTAAAAGAGCGGTTTCCCTTTTTACTCATAGTACGATTTTATGCGGCATACGACACATTGTATGGATTTATGCATTGAGTTTTGGATTTCATGTGATTCCTGGATTTGAGAACCGTGGTATTATTTAAAGAAAGTATGCACTGTTTTGAAAACCCGGTTACTCTTGATATGATATTTCAGTGCATCCACCATGCGTTTTCTCGGTTCTGAGGCGTGTGCTCGAAACCCTATTCGAGGAGTTGGATGATCCGTTTGCGGGTTCATGGTGGACCCGGTATGGTTCCCCGGGGAGAGAATGTTTTCGTGGAGTAGACGATGAGCCTAGCAGGGTGGCGAGTACCTACCGGTGATTGGTTGGACCTGGCGGTTATCCGGAGGATACCGACCAGAGTCAAGAGATGGATATGGGCCGACCCGTACTGCCGGAGCCCGAGGGTCGATCCCGCAGACGGAGCCCGTAGGCCGATCTGGTCTGACGAAGCCCGATATATGAGGATTTACGTGTCGATACTGGAAACGGGTATTTCATGACGTTTTTTTGAGTGCTGATGTTGGGCACTCCAGTCCCATGAGACTTACAGGATATGAGGGCCGGATAGAGTGACGGCGCCTGAGTTATCGCGATTTTGGGGTGTTTTTGGTAGACACCGGGTTTTTCCACGATGATGATTCGTGTTGATGATATTTCATCCTATGCTCAGCATTCATTGTTATGCATTGCATCATGTAGTTGTAGTACCTAAGATAGTACCTCGCATGATTATTGCATACTCAGATTACTATATTGATGTCATCAGTTTGCACATGTTAGAGTATAGCATCACGTGCATACCTGCGATTACCTTTATATGTTATTTATTATTCATGAGTTGCCAACTCACCCCCGTTTTGCCATAGTGTTTGCAGGTCGACCCTCAGAGTAGTTGCGGCAGGGCTACCTCTTTGTATCTTTTGCTACGGATACCACTGCAGTTGGCGTGTGAGCCGTTTTGTTGATAGGTGGGTTTGCGGTATCCATTTATTTTCCATTTTGTACACTCTATTGTATCTAGTACTCTCCATCTACCATTTCATGTATTGACTTAGAGACCAGTTGTGAGGACGATGTTGTATATTATTTTGTATTCTGGACGTCGAGCTTGTGTGAGCCGAGTTTATTTATGCAGTTTTATCTTTTATGCTGTTTTTCACTTTTATTGTTCATTCTTCGCTACGGCGTCGTATACTGTTATTGTGGTGGTTGTTTCCGCCGGTGGGCGTGATTGCTCCCGTTTGGGGATGCTTTATTCTTATTGTATGTCATTTTACTTATATCATGTCTTGTACCCGATTTCGGGGCTAGTTTTTACAAAGGAGGTGCAGCCGAAATTTTTAAGAAAATAACTTAAAACTTTAAAGATTCTTACTCGAGTTTTCTAAATGTTTTAAACCAATGTTTCAACAATCGTGTTACGCCTGTAGACGTTACGTGGTTAAGTGCCGGTCACGGGCCGAACTTTGGGTCGTGACAAAGTTGGTATCAAAGCATACGTTTTACCTTTCGGAGTGTAGGATGATCTTGGTATGATGGAGTATGCAGCTGAAGCAGAGTGGCGTAGCGTGTGTATGTTCCGCGGCATACTCACGACACGGTACTCCGCCTAAGTAACCTTAAGACTTATTGCTTGAAATTTCTTCGCGATTATATACATTCTTGTAATTCGATTTTCGTATTCTGATCGAATCTTGTTACATTTCCAGCCATTATGCCGCCGAAGACTACGAGGGTACAGAGAGCGGCCGTGAGAGCCAAGATCATTGTTGACTCGTCTGAGACGAGGACTGACCCGGGAAGTACACCAGTGGTACCGGAGCAGACTGATCCCCTTTCGACAGACCCTATTGCTATGCTAGAGGCTGGTATGCAGGAGATCTGCCAGATGATGGGGTCGTTAGTAGAGGCTATTCGAGCGTAAAGATAGGAGGTTGTTCCACCTGTTGCGGGGACCGCGATGGTACCTACGGTTCAGGCAGTTGCACCTTCAGCTACAGAGGTGATCACAGTATCGTTATCAGAGTTCATGAGGCTGAAGCCTCCGTTCTTCACAGGCACCGATGCAGCCGAGGACCCACAGTCATTTATCGATAGGATGGCCTGGATATGTCGTTCACTTATATGCTCAGACGTGAGATGGGTAGAGTTCGCGAGCTTTCGCCTAGAAGGTCTTGCGCAGAAATGGTGTGAGTCTCTAGAGAAGGGCAGAGCCGCGGGTCTTCCTCCTATGACCTGAGCAGAGTTCGTGACGGTGTTTCTTGCCCGCTTCCTTCCACAGAGTGTCCGGGATGCTCGAGCGTGCAGTTTTGAGTCGTTACACTAGACTCCGGAGATGACAGTGGCAGAGTACGACGTACTATTTACCGATCTATCTACGTATGCCCCGTATTTCGTAGCTACCGAGGAGATGCGAATCAATAGGTTTGTTCAAGGCTTGCTTACCCCGTTGTTTCTCGCCATCTACGCACAGCATTGTGATACTTATGCAGCAGCCGTAGATGCAGCCCTATTGGTTGAGGAGCGTCTTGCCGAGACTTCGGTAGTTCCGGAACCGAAGAAGGTTCACACGGTTATATCAGCACGGAGACAGACATTCAGACGCCGCGACAGAGTTCGTTCAGGCCCGGGGAGTGACAGAGGCTCGGGACGAGGCCGGTTGTTTAGCTCTTATCCCTAGGAGGGTTAGCATTCGTCGCATGGGTGCTTTGGGTGTGGCAGTCGATTTCACCTCGTTAGAGAGTGTCCTGAGATACACCGGAGGGCGGCAGCGGTTCCATAGGTTACTTTACCACCTTCTCCACCTTAGAGAGCGTTGCCTCTTGCACCTGCTATTGCTCCACGTCAGACTTATGCACAGAGAGGTCGTGGTCGCGGAGGGTTTGCTTAGAGAGGATGAGGTAGCCGAGGCAGAGGATAGCCAGTTGCTGGCAGAGGACAGCCAGTTGCCGGTAGAGGACCGCCAGTCGCAGGTAGAGGACAGGCACGGGTATTCGCTTTGACACATCAGGACGCGCGGGCATCCAATGCAGTGGTCTCAGGTACTCTTTCAGTATGTTCTGTTGATGCACACGTGTTGTTTGATCTGGATTCTATGCACTCGTACGTTTCCACACACTTCATGCCGATTTTGGGCAGTGAGTCTTGTTTGCTTGATCAGACGCTTGTTGTGACCACTCCTGTGGGCGAGTAGTTTATTGCTAGACACGTGTTCCGGTCATGTGTTGTCCGTATTGGTGAGAGAGAGTTGTCCGTTGACTTGATCCTTCTTAAGATGTTGGACTTCGACGTTCTCCTGGGCATGGACTGGTTAGCCACGTGCTATGCGTCTATGGACTGCCGCGAGAAGACAATTAGGTTTTGTTTTCCCGGTGAGTCGATTTTTATTGTGCAGGGGGACCGTGGTGCCGCTCCTCACAGTTTGATTTCGTCTCTTCGCGCTGGACAGCTTTTGAGGAAGGGATGTCAGGGATTTCTAGCCCACGTTTGTGATACTAGAGCTGCAGAGGATCCTTTGGACCAGATCCCGATTGTTAGTGAGTTCCCTGATGTTTTCCCTGATGAGCTGCCTGGGCTACCGCATGAGCGCGATATTGTTTTCTGCATTGACTTGATTCCCGGCACGGGGCCTATTTCCATACCACCTTATCGGATGGCCCCGGCGGAGCTTAAAGAGTTGAAGGGTCAGTTGCAAGATTTGCTGGATAAAGGGCTTATTCGACCTAGTGTGTCTCTATGGGGTGCTCCTGTCCCGTTCGTCAAAAAGAAGGACGACAGTTTGCGCTTGTGTATTGATTACCGCCAGCTGAACAGGGTTACTGTACGGAACAGATATCCCTTACCACGTATCGATGACTTGTTCGACCAGCTTCAGGGTGCGGGATACTTTTCGAGGATTGACTTGCGATCAGGCTACCATCAGTTGCGGGTTCGGCAGGAGGATATTCCGAGGACGGCTTTTCGCACGCGTTACGGTCACTATGAGTTTTTGGTGATATCGTTCGGACTCACCAACGCCCTAGCAGCATTTATGGACTTGATGAACCACGTCTTCATGTCGTATCTTAACCAGTTCATCATCGTATTCATCGACGATATCTTAGTGTACTCCTGGAACCGAGAGGAGCACGAGCAGCACTTGTGTATTACGTTGCAGACCTTGAGGGAGCATCAGCCGTTCGCTAAATTCTCTAAGTGTGCATTCTGGCTTGACAGTGTTGATTTCTTGGGTCACGTGGTGACAAGAGATGGCATATGTGTGGACCCAAAGAATATCGAGGTCGTTCAGCATTGGCCTAGATCAGCATCAGTTACGGAGGTCCGCAGCTTCCTAGGCCTGGCTGGCTACTACCGACGATTTGTCCAGGACTTCTCCCGTATTGCTGCACCATTGACTAGGTTGACCTGGAAGGGAGTTCCTTTTGTTTGGAAGGAAGCGTGCGAGCATAGCTTTCAGCAGTTGCAGACTCGTTTGACTACGGCGCCGGTGTTATCATTGCCTTCGGGATCGGGCGGATTTGTGGTTTATTGTGACGCTTCTCGAGTGGGGCTAGGGTGCGTATTGATACAGCACGACAGGGTTATCGCTTACGCTTCCCAGCAGCTGAAGAAACATGAATAGAACTACCCTACTCACGATTTAGAGATGGCTGTAGTGGTATTTGCACTCAAGATCTGGAGACATTACCTATACAGCGAGTCGTGCCAGATATTCACGGACCATAAGAGCTTGAAGTACATATTTCAGCAGCGAGACCTGAATCTGAGACAACGCCGTTGGATGGAGCTAGTGAAGGACTACGATTGCGAGATCCTTTATCATCCGGGCAAGGCGAATGTAGTGGCGGATGCTTTGAGCCGGAGGCCTGGAGGTAGTCTATCTTGTTTGAGCGCAGTGCAGAGGCAGTCGTCGGCAGATTGGAAGATTCTATGCGACAGTCGAGTGCAGTTCGAGTTTACTCCGACCGGGGGACAGCTTGCGCATATCCGTGCACGTCCACAGTTGCTTGACCGTATCCGCGAGGCGCAGCCCGGTGATGACTGCATTTCAGAGATCAGGGAGTAGACTAGACAGGGCAGAGACTCTGAGTTCGTGATCGATGATCAGGGGATACTGCGATTTGGGACTCGACTATGCGTACCGGATTCTGAGGGCCTGTAACATTTCAAAAAAATAAAATATTATTTTTGGGAATTTTTTTAATTTAATATGAATTTTAATGAATATTTTAATATTTCGGTATAATTAAATACCGATAAATTGGGAAAAATTTGGAGAATTATAGAAATTACTAAAAAAGATGTTGTTTTATGCAAATTATACAATTTTTAAGTTTTTATGATTAATTATATGCTAATATAGCGCTAATCGCGATTAAAAATCGCTAATCGCGTTTAAGCTTATTTTGTGCAAAAACATGCACCATATCTTTTTTTTACACTTGTGCATTTTCTATCATGGTTCTTTTGGGTTTACTATTGATGTGAGAAGGGATTTAGAGAAAAGAAATTGATTAAAGAATGGAATAGTAGTAGGTATGGTGAAGAGAGAGAAAGGGAGGGTTTGCCTTGAATTGCACTTGGCCATTCTCTTATGTTTCCAACACTCATTTCTCTCCCTCTCCTTCACTTGCTGCTGCCGCTACTTCCTTTGTTAGTTATGTATATGCCCTAGAGGCCATTGTTGTACATATGATGTATATTATAATGGATGCTTGGTTATATATAGAGAAGACTTTCTTGCTCGACATGATAGTATGCTATTTAGTTTCACTTTATCTTAACATGTTGACTTGTATTGGTTTACTGTTTTACTCTCACATGTTGATAAAGCCCTTCGGATCTGTACTCGACTACTGGGACTATGATGAGATCATACTAGTGGGGCCACGGCAGTCGATGAGTACATCCTATAACTGTTCCTAGTCGAGGGTATATCGAGACAGGGCATCGATACACCAGAGTAGACTAGCGTATACGCATCTTGACCCATATGATGGGCGATGGATGATCCCATATCCATCGGTGTTAGACATCAGAGATGGTTTACGGGTGCTCAGTGGAGACTGGGTACACTGGACGGACTCGCCGAGAACTCCCAGATGGTGATATACCACACGTCAGATGGCAGTTCTCCGGTGACACTGGTACAGGGTAGTCTGTAGACCCGAGATCGTCATAGAGTCTTGTGTGATTCCCACTGTGCTTTGATTTCCACCTTACCACGTCCAAGAGGGCGTGCAAAACGGTGGCTTTTGGGTACAGTCCCGAATCACATGGAGGCAATGAGCGATAGGAGGGGATTCGTCTCTCCCGGTATAGGGAGTTGATGTTGTGCTGTGTTCGATTGGCTATAACTGGAAGTCCCTGGCCAGGGCTGATATAGAGATTTACTGGTAAGTGTTACTAGTAGTTTCTCGACCCGTTATGAGCCACACATCGACACGACTTATCGGTTACTGGGGTCTGACGTATACCACCCCTAGACTTGATATGCGACATATCAGACGAACAGACCGGACTGTACGGGAGTGTTACTGGTTGGATTCACAGGAGAACGCACAGGCTAGCTTGTTGATCTTCTGATCGCTCAATACCTGGGTGGCTGTTACGTTTAGCTGACCGCTTGCAGCTTGTGGGTGTTTGATATGATCATCACCTGCTACCGGCGTATTGACGATTCTTTAGAGTCCTACACAGAGGTTTCTTGGCTCAGGCGAAACGGAGTAGAGGCACATATGTGATATGTGCAGGACCGAGAATAATGCGATATGGGATACCGTATTATTATCTTGGTATATTTAGAAATGAACCGGGTCATCGGATCAAGTGTTGATTCGATGAATCGGTACATGATATATTAATCGGTAATATTAGATATAGCCGGATCGTCGGATCAAGTGTTGATTGGATGATTTAATGTATAATAATATATATGATATATTATTACATTATCTAATATTAGCTCGTTTTATTATTTCATTTTCTCAGTGGATGATACATTGATATATATGCGATATATGTTAATTGTATTATTTTCTTTTGTTGCAAATATATAATATATATGTGATATATATTATTGTGACATGATATGATTAATTGTTAAACATGTTTAAGGATGATTAATTGAGGTTAGGGTTTGATTTGGGTTAGTTGCTTCATGCACCTTCTAGAAGCTTTTTCTTTTGTCATTCTTAAGATATTTTAGGATGACACATTCTTAACCCAACCAAACCCTAACTCTAGTTATTTCTCTACTAAATCCTAGCCACTCATCCTTGACCATGGTTTACAATTCAATCATATAGCTTTTATTCTATTCATCACAAAAGAAAATAATTCATTACCTTTTTCATTATCATCTTCTTCTCTCTTGAAGAAAGCTTGCTAGTTTTTCTTTATGTGATGAAATAATATGAGAAAATGATTTAAAAAGAAAGAAAAATTACTACTCTCTCATCCTCATCTCATCTAGCCCATGGGATTAGTGTGTTCATCTCTTTTGAGTGAGAAAGCTTGAGTCTTTGCAACTTCGAGGTAGATCATCGGAGATTTGGAATACTTCGAGCTAGCATGGATCGTTCGAGTCGTGGAGCCTCTCATGAGTCCGGGAGATCGTGGATCGCGGCAAAGGGACTTCTACTCGGAGCTTGTGAAGTGAAGGAGCGGACTACAAAGGTTGTAATCCCTCACACTTAGATAAAAGTTATCTTCTTGCATGTTAAACCCTAATAATCTAGCAAAGATCCCGGCTTTGGGTTGTTCGGCACGTCTAAATTTTTATCCGGGCATGTTTGATGCCTTTTAAACCTTCACAAGAGTGCCTAGGAACCCTACAGTGGTATCAGAGCCTAGCTAGAGCATTAGGCGATGTGTTTACGAAGTTAAAACTCCGATCGAACCCGAAACGACAAAATTGGACCCCTCTCTGGAAATTTTTTAAATTTTTGGAATTTTCTGAATTAAAAATATGTAAAAAAATCAGCAGGGAATTCTAAGAATTACCATAAAACCCGAGCCCCTAATTCGACTAAACGGCGGCGGAACCGCGGCGCAAGCATGCCTTGCGCGGCGGTTCTGCGGCGGAACAGTGGATTTGTGACACGTGGATTTTATGGTAATGTCCGTAGGTACTTGTTGATGCTTCTGGATATTTTTAACAGTGATTCCAGTATTGTTTAATTCTGGGGTTTATTTTGTAATAGTAGATTCGATCGGAATATTTAAGTTCGTATTTCTTTCCGGATATTTAGAAACTGTTAAACTATTTGAACGGATATCATTAACTAACTGTTTCCCGGTACGGCAAACTTTCAAGTGTTGAAATTTTTTTCGGGTTTAAATCTTTCGGAAAAATTGTACAAGTTAAGCGGTGGACCCTCTAGAAGACAACAAACCTTAACTCGATTATGTGACCGTCTTGAACTGCCTTTTGAACCTTCGGGTTTGGGGCAGTACGGCGTGCCACATGTGAGGCGTTGGCTTGACCCTTCTACGGCTGGATCACCGGTACTGTGACATATTCTGGGATTATTTGAACTCCGCTCAAGTGTTGAGCATTTTGGGAAATTTTGGGTATTTGATTATCTGTTCGGAAAGTTTAATACTGTCTATTTATCTGGAATGTGATACAATATGTGGAATTCATAGAGTTAGGCATGAAATGCGAAGTATGTGATATTTCGGATTTACGATGTCTAAAGTGATTGTGGATTCCAAATGTTGTAGTTTTACACTTTCTTTTCTGTGACCGTAAGTGTAATATGTGATATCGCCGGTTTCGTTGCTATATGTCAACGACAATTGGGATGCGCATATTTACTTACGTTGATGATATGTGATATTATGTGTTGCCGTGATATGTTATATTGGATCGTCGCGTTCAGAATAGCCGGGGGGTTTTATGTGAGATGAGGGTTTTTATTTTCATTCATGTAAAATTCATTTGTAATGTAATATTCTTTTATTTGGGGCACTTCCAGGTTGCGGTTGCTGTCACCAGTGTATATTATTTACTTTTCCGCATTAGGTAGACCCAAGGAGGGGAGCACAAGTAACCGGGTTCTAGGGTCCAGTGGGAGGCCATCTCGAGGAGTCGAGACCGGGTCTCCTAACCCTAGAATTGGCAGTGTTACTTGCCGCTCTCGTAGGGGTCTTGGGATGTAGGTTTGGCTATTCGTCGCGACCGTGAAATCCGTGTTTTATACATGCTCGTATTGAAAACACGGACGTCCTAGTATATCCAATATTTCATATATGTTCTTCTGCTGCAATGTTCTGTGATGAGATCATATTACTGCCTGAGATGAATGCTTATACTATATATATATGCTGATATATAAATATTACTGCTTTCGTTTCTTCTGTGATACTTAGGAAGCATAAGCTGATGGGATTTTTATTAATGAGATTAATAAAAGAAAAGAAACCTAAAGATGTTGTAGAATCAAAACTTTATAAAAAGGGTAGCTACAGTTTTGCTTTGCACAGTGATATATACGATATATCATGCACCTTATTCGATGAGGAAAGGACCGAAATCCCTTCACCGGGAGTGACTCCTTTAGCAAAACTGGCAGATGCTACAAAACTCAGTTTGTCTTTTGATTGCTTTTAGAGTTTTGCTTTGCACAGCGGTATATATGATATATCCTGCACCTTATTCGATGAGGAAAGGGCCGATGATCCCTTCACCGGGAGTGACCCCTTTAGCGAAAATAAGAAAAGCCTCAAAAACACTCCTTTTCAAAACTTCACTCGATTCTACGACGATATCAAGTTCATTACGCTCAGGGTTTTCTGAAAAACCTGCGTAGCCCTCCGTCATTTCAGATAAAGACTATTTAGTATTCGTGTTGCGTTTGTTGGCCTTTGTCAAGGCGTAGTGTGCGGTAGCTAACTGGTACTTATCTGTTTAAACATATGATGTGATTGGATTAGGGTATTCGTACGACCTTGTTGGCCTTTGTCAAGGGTCGTGCGGGTGGGTTTAATTTCAATCAAGAAATGACGGGTTGAACTTGACTAGCTTCCTATGGTTTGTTGGCCTTTGTCAAGATCATAGGGGTTAGGGGCAAAAGTATTATCGGGAATTTCAAGTGTTGAAATTTGCAATGAGATTGCATACCTCCTATGAGATAGTTGGATCCCGATACCCACTGCGAGTAAGTGTTACTCCTGGGAGAGTTTTACACAGGACAATTAGTCATTCAAGTAGGTGTCTAGAAAAGTGTTAACGGGGTTACGCCTCTGGGAAAACGAGGTTTACTTTAATTAGGTCCGTGCGAAAGCACGGGGAACCTCCCTCAAAGTACCGACACTGATCTGGCTGAAAGATTGACGAAATTGTAAGGTGTAATTAATCCCGGCTAATCTTACCTTTTAGGGTTTTAAGGTAGATTTGATAAAACCAGTGGGAGACATCCTGATTAGATAAGATAATAACCAATCTAATCTTCCAAGAGCATACGCTAAAGTGTTTTCTTCTCTCTCTCTCCAGGTAGCGACCATGTCAGGCCATAATCAAGATAATAATATGGATGTATTGACTGAACCCAATTATTGTACTGAGCTAGGGAATGTTGGACCCGTTCTTTCTTATAAGAGTTATAAGACTGAATAGGAAACAGGAGAATATCTGGATTCTCACGCCGCCGAAAAGAACATGCATATTGATGCATCTTCTTCGGGTGTGTTAGTTATTGAGAACTGTTTCTCAGTTCACCCTACGTCCTGGGTATTAGATACCGGATCAGGATCCCACATATGTAAACAGTTACATGGGCTACGTAAAGGTAGAGAACTGGGAAAAGGTGATCATTCCGTTCAAGTAGGGAACGGTGAAAGTATTGTAGCCAAAGCAGTTGGCGAATATCACCTTGTATTACCAAGTCGTAATACACTGATTCTAAATGAGTGCTATTATATACCGAACATGATGTGCAACATTATATCAGTCTCCTTATTAAGTAAAGAAGGATATAATTTTGTAGTACAGGATAATGTTATGAACATATTCCTAGATCAGAAGTTGATTGCATCAGGCTCGTTACATAATGGCATATTCATTCTAAATCAGAATACAGTGCTGAATATACAAAACACACACAAGAGGAAAAGTTCAGATATGAACGAATCCTACTTGTGGCATTGTAGACTTGGTCATATCAATACGACACGACTGGCTAAGTTACATAAAGATGGTTATTTGAATTCGTTCGAATTATCATCTTATGATACTTGCCATTCATGTCTCAAAGGAAAAATGACCAAAGCTCCGTTTAGTGGACACGGAGAAAGAGTTACCGAACTCTTAGGACTGGTACATAGTAATGTATGCAGTCCCATGTCTACGCATGCCAGGAACGGTTCTTCCTACTTCATTACATTCACTGACGATCTCTCAAGATTCGGATATGTGTTCCTGATGAAACATAAGTCTGAAGCTTTTGAGAAATTCAGAGAATATAAGCACGAAGTAGAGAATCAAACGGGCAAGAGTATTAAGATTCTTCGATCTGATCGAGGAGGTGAATACTTAAGCAGTGAGTTCCTAGATTATCTAAAAGAGAATGGGATTCTCTCTCAGCTTACTCCTCCTTATACACCACAACACAACGGTGTATCTGAGCGGAGGAATCGCACCCTATTAGATATGGTGCGCTCGATGATGAGTACAGCTGAGTTACCTATTTCCTTTTGGGGGTATGCGCTTGAGACAGCCATATACCTATTGAATAGAGTTCCAGCTAAATCAGTGCCTACCACTCCATATGAGATATGGAATGGGAAGAGACCATCTCTTAAAAGAATTAAGATATGGGGTTGTCCGGCCTATGTTAAAAAGCAAAATCCGGACAAACTCGAGGCACGATCAGTTCTTTGTAAGTTTGTAGGATATCCAAGCAATTCGTATGGATATCTATTTTACCACAGTGAACAACAAAAGGTATTTGTTGCTCAACATGCCACCTTTTTAGAAAAGGAATTTCTTGAAAAAGAAATTAGTGGTTCTGAGGTAAAACTGGAAGAAGTTCCAGCAGAACAAACTACAACAGATGATTTAGTGGAACCAGAGGATTCAGTAGTACCCGATGAACCCCAGCCTCTCCGCCGATCTAGTAGGGTTTCCCGTCCACCTGAGAGATACTACGGTTTTCTCATTGATGGTGGAAGCGAGGATTGCATCATGGATGATGATGACCCCACTAGTTTCGAGTAGGCCATCACGAGTGGTGACTCTGTGAAATGGCTGGATGCAATGCGATCTGAGATGGAATCCATGTACACCAATAAAGTATGGATTTTGGAAAATGCTCCTGAAGGGGTAAAACCCATTGGGAGCAAGTGGATCTTTAAAAAGAAATTTGGTGTAGATGGAAAAGTTGAGACTTTCAAAGCTAGACTTGTAGCAAAGGGATTTCGTCAACGACCAGGTGTGGACTATGACGAAACCTTTTCTCCAGTGGCTATGCTTAAGTCCATCCGGATCTTACTTGCCATTGCTGCATACCATGACTACGAAATCTGGCAAATGGATGTTAAGACCGCCTTTCTAAACGGTGATTTAGAAGAGTGCGTGTACATGACTCAGCCAGAGGGCTTCGTAGATAGTGGGAGCAGCGGAAAGGTGTGCAAGCTGCTTAAATCCATTTATGGGTTAAAGCAAGCATCGCGGAGTTGGAACATCTGTTTTGATGTTGTAGTCAAAGAGTTTGACTTCATCAAAAATATAGATGAACCTTGTATCTATAAGAAGGTAGCAGAGGGTAAGGTTGTCTTCCTCGTATTGTACGTGGATGACATACTCTTGATAGGAAATGATATTCCTATGCTGCAATCAGTCAAGCTCTTCTTATCACAGAGATTCTCAATGAAAGATCTAGGTGATGCCTCCTGCATATTGGGAATCATGATCTATAGAGATAGATCTAAACGGATACTGGGATTGTCCCAATCCAGATACATTGACACCATACTAAAGAGGTTTAGTATGGAAGAATCCAAGCATGGGAACCAACCCACGATCTCTGGACTCACTCTCTCCAAAGAGATGTCTCCCAAGACTGATTTGGAGAGAGCTCGCATGCAAGGGATACCCTATGCTTCGGCAGTAGGCTCTATCATGTATGCGATGCTATGTACCAGACCCGATGTAGCATTCTCACTAAGTGTAGTGAGTCGGTATCAAGCAGATCCTGGAGAGAGTCATTGGACAGCTGTGAAGAACATTCTCAAGTACTTGCGAAGGACTAAGGAGATGTTCTTGGTGTATGGTAACGGAGAACTCCAGGTGGAGTCCTTTACCGATTCCAGCTTCCAAAGTGATAAGGACGACTCTAAGTCGCATTCGAGTTTTGTCTTTACCCTCAATGGAGGGGCGATATGTTGGAAGAGTTCCAAACAGGATACCGTTGCAGACTCGACGATGGAGGCTGAATACATCACTGCCAACGATGCTGCCAAAGAAGCTATCTGGATCAAGAAGTTCATTAGTGAACTTGGTGTGGTTCCATCCATTGAGCATCCAATACCTCTGTATTGCGATAACAATGGAGCTGTGGCTTTGGCCAAGGAACCCAGGTCCCATCAGAAGTCCAGACATATTCTGAGGCGGTATCACCTGATCAGGGAGATAGTTGATCGCCGGGAGATCGAGGTCAGGAGAGTAGATACGAAGGACAACACTGCGGATCCATTCACGAAGGCTATTCCCCAGATACAGTTTGAGAGATTATTCGGGATGCTAGGTATGAGATACTACAGCAGCTGGCCTTAGTTCAAGTGGGAGATTGTTAGTTATGTATATGCCCTAGAGGCCATTGTTGTACATATGATGTATATTATAATGGATGCTTGGTTATATATAGAGAAGACTTTCTTGCTCGACATGATAGTATGCTATTTGGTTTCACTTTATCTTAACATGTTGACTTGTATTGGTTTACTGTTTTACTCTCACATGTTGATAAAGCCCTTAGGATCTGTACTCGACTACTGGGACTATGATGAGATCATACTAGTGGGGCCGCGGCAGTTGATGAGTACATCCTATAACTGTTCCTAGTCGAGGGTATATCGAGACAGGGCATCGATACACCAGAGTAGACTAGCGTATACGCATCTTGACCCATATGATGGGCGATGGATGATCCCATATCCATCGGTGTTAGACATCAGAGATGGTTTACGGGTGCTCAGTGGAGACTGGGTACACTGGACGGACTCGCCGAGAACTCCCAGATGGTGATATACCACACGTCAGATGGCAGTTCTCCGGTGACACTGGTACAGGGTAGTCTGTAGACCCGAGATCGTCATAGAGTCTTGTGTGATTCCCACTGTGCTTTGATTTCCACCTTACCACGTCCAAGAGGGCGTGCAAAACGGTGGCTTTTGGGTACAGTCCCGAATCACATGGAGGCAATGAGCGATAGGAGGGGATTCGTCTCTCCCGGTATAGGGAGTTGATGTTGTGCTGTGTTCGATTGGCTATAACTGGAAGTCCCTGGCCAGGGCTGATATAGAGATTTACTGGTAAGTGTTACTAGTAGTTTTTCGACCCGTTATGAGCCAGACATCGACACGACTTATCGGTTACTGGGGTCTGACGTATACCACCCCTAGACTTGATATGCGACATATCATACGAACAGACCGGACTGTATGGGAGTGTTACTGGTTGGATTCACAGGAGAACGCACAGGCTAGCTTGTTGATCTTCTGATCGCTCAATACCTGGGTGGCTGTTACGTTTAGCTGACCGCTTGCAGCTTGTGGGTGTTTGATATGATCATCACCTGCTACCGGCGTATTGACGATTCTTTAGAGTCCTACACAGAGGTTTCTTGGCTCAGGCGAAACGGAGTAGAGGCACATATGTGATATGTGCAGGACCGAGAATAATGCGATATGGGATACCGTATTATTATCTCGGTATATTTAGAAATGAACCGGGTCATCGGATCAAGTGTTGATTCGATGAATCGGTACATGATATATTAGTCGGTAATATTCGATATAGCCGGATCGTCGGATCAAGTGTTGATTCGATGATTTAATGTATAATAATATATATGATATATTATTACATTATCTAATATTAGCTCGCTTTATTATTTCATTTTCTCAGTGGATGATACATTGATATATATGCGATATATGTTAATTGTATTATTTTCTTTTGTTGCAAATATATAATATATATGTGATATATATTATTGTGACATGATATGATTAATTGTTAAACATGTTTAAGGATGATTAATTGAGGTTAGGGTTTGATTTGGGTTAGTTGCTTCATGCACCTTCTAGAAGCTTTTTCTTTTGTCATTCTTAAGATATTTTAGGATGACACATTCTTAACCTAACCAAACCCTAACTCTAGTTATTTCTCTACTAAATCCTAGCCACTCATCCTTGACCATGGTTTACAATTCAATCATATAGCTTTTATTCTATTCATCACAAAAGAAAATAATTCATTACCTTTTTCATTATCATCTTCTTCTCTCTTGAAGAAAGCTTGCTAGTTTTTCTTTATGTGATGAAATAATATGAGAAAATGATTTAAAAAGAAAGCAAAATTACTACTCTCTCATCCTCATCTCATCTAGCCCATGGGATTAGTGTGTTCATCTCTTTTGAGTGAGAAAGCTTGAGTCTTTGCAACTTCGAGGTAGATCATCGGAGATTTGGAATACTTCGAGCTAGCATGGATCGTTCGAGTCGTGGAGCCTCTCATGAGTCCGGGAGATCGTGGATCGCGGCAAAGGGAATTCTACTCGGAGCTTGTGAAGTGAAGGAGCGGACTACAAAGGTTGTAATCCCTCACACTTAGATAAAAGTTATCTTCTTGCATGTTAAACCCTAATAATCTAGCAAAGATCCCGGCTTTGGGTTGTTCGGCACGTCTAAATTTTTATCCGGGCATGTTTGATGCCTTTTGAACCTTCACAAGAGTGCCTAGGAACCCTACATCCTTCACCTCCCTCCCCTCTTCAACTCCTCAAAAAACATCCAAAAACACTCCAAAACCCTATCTTCATTTCACAAAAATGATGCACAAGCTCAAGACAAACACAATGGACCAAGAAAGAAAGGATTTTGGCCAATAGGAGAAACTCAAGAAAATTCTTGAGTTGTCAAATAAGGTATTTTCTGAACCAATAGCTTAGTTTTCCCATTACTTATACCCCCATGTTATGATAGAACCGATATTGTGAGATTTTGTGGACTTAGAAAATTCTAGTTAGGGTTTATGGGAAATTGAGAGTTGTGATGTGAAATTGAGCTCAGTAGAGGCTACACAAACACCCTAGTGCTAGAATTAAGGCCTAAACCAGAGACTTGAAATCCGGAATACGGATTTAGAAACCGATATCGGAAGATTTGTGGAATCTGTGAAGGTTATATGAGATCTGCTATCACCCCGAGACTCTGAAAATTATTTTGGATTGACAATGAGATGTGCAGGAACCCAGGAAGCTAGACCCAAGACCCCAGCCCCTAACTCCCTGACTCGGCCGCAAATTTCGGCAAGACGAGGGTGGATTTCCCTTGTTTTGGTTCTGTAGCTCCTACATCTATAGATTAGACCCCTGGCATGTGCAAAATTGTCCAATTTAACCTAGGGTGAAATCTGGGACCCTTTTCTTAAGTTGCTGTTTTGATGCATGTTTCCTTAATTCGTATTTTAAATTCTGGATTTGTGTATTAGTGTTTTACCTCGATCACTTGACGTTTGCACGACGAGATTGAGGGTCGTTTGATGGTTTCGAAAGCGTAGTCCATAGGTTCTAACCTATAGGCCTTAGCGTATCGTTTTGGTTTTCGTGTGTCGTTTTAGTTTTAATTTAGTTTTAATGCGATGCGATACGTGTGATATGTAGGTACCCCCACGGTGATTCGAGGCGATGAAGATGAAGGCGACATCAATATCGACAAGCAAGGCGCAATGTGAGTAGATTATATCTACGGGGGAAGTCGGGTGGATGGCGTATAGCACCCCCGCAGTTCGATGTCTAGTATACTATATACACTATATATATATATATATATATATATATATATATATGATAGCTTATGTGTGAAATGGTCATTCAGGATATGATTAGGTGTACTATGTTTAGATTAGGGCGTAGAAGTAAACTAGTATAGTTCCTAGTTGCGAACCCTAGAATAGCTTACACCCATACGCACACACATGCATATTTGTTATACATATACCTAGATGACGAGGATAGTGGATGATATTGGAGATGAGTCGATGATAATGGGCATAGTGCCATGAGATCGGTGATATGATATGATTCGTATTTGGGATACGACATATGATTTTTAGCGGGCCTTTGGACGTGTGTTTCACACACGCATTCATACTTATATAGATGGTATCGATTTGTACTAGACTTAGATCAGTACCCAAGATCATGAGAGATGATGATAAGGATACCAGATAATTGATGAGATGACTGTGATATTGACCCGTACCCAGATTTGGGATGCCGTATGACAGATTTACGTACGAGCTATATATTGATGATAGATCCGCACTTATGACTCGAGGATGTCATATGATATATTGTATTGTACGCGGTACCTTTGAGGCGGGATCACCGACTATTATATTTTTGTATATATATATATTATATCGACTCAGATTTAGGTAGTTTCCATACCCCTCCTGTTTGACTTGTTAGTTAGAGCTGTAGTTTTGCTAGTAGATGTTAGGTTAGGTTGATGTCATACCTATTTTAAAAACTAACGAATATGGAGTATTTTAAAGACAGGCAAAGGAATTCTACGGATATTTTCAAAAGACGCACCTTTTCTTAAAAACACCGTAGCCCTTATTTTACTAAAAACCCCGATTCGTCTTCTTTCAAATGGCAAAACAGTATGATATGGATGCATTGTTGTAACTTCTACACTGTTGTGTTTATTATTCATTTGCTGCATATGCTTACTGTTTGCATCGCATTGCATGATAAATATGTTTATTGTTATATCAAAACCATGCTGTTAGGACACCAGCACCATTATCGATGATGCATATGTTCCACACACACTGCTCGCCGGCTCACACACTTCATCATCGATAATTGCCATGTCACTAAACTGTAGTACTGTTGCATTCAAGATACGATCTCTTGCATGGCATACTTGTGTACACCCATATTTACATACATAAGTATTTGCACATACATAGATGATTCTGGCTTGATTAGAGATTTGGGAACCGCAAGATACTCTTTAAAAACTGATTAACTTTAAAAGAGCGGTTTTCCCCCAAAGTGTGCATATTACTATTCCATATTGCATGATATGCTGATATGCTTACATTTCTTTTACATGTCGCATACATCATGCTTTTGATTATACGCATTGAGATATGTTGTTTCCATGATATTTCTGGATTTGGGAACTGTGGATATTTCAAAAGAGATTATATAATTGTTTTAAAAACCCGGTTACCCTTGATATGATATTTCAGTGCGTCCACCATGTGTTTTCTCGGTGCTGAGAGCGACATGTGAAACCCGATTCGAGGAGGCGGTGAGGCCGATTGCGGGTACATGGTGGGCCCGGTATGGTATCCGGGGGCAAGAAAGCGAGGCTGTGTATACAGACGGTGAGCCTGGCAGAGGGACTACTACCTACCGGTGATTGTATTTGAGCTCGGCGGATATCCGGAGGATACCGACCGGAGTTGAGAGATGATATGGGCCGACCCGGACTGACGGAGCCCGATATATGAGGATTTACGTGCCGATGATAGGCACAGGTTTCATGATGTTTTTGAGTGTCGATGCTTGACACTCAGGTTCCATGATTTGATATGTCACGAGCGACACATGTTGATTTATATCCTCATATTTCCATGCATAAGCTTTATGATATTTACATGCATGATGTTTATTGTCATTGGGTGACACGTGGGCGATTTCCAGATACATATATTGACATTGATTACATTGATCATGCTTCATATTTATGATATATTGCTACCTGAGGCACTGGCACGAGCACTTGGCACTACACTCATGTATAGAAGTTATATGGCCACCTTATAATGCTTCAGACTTATTCTTTTGAGGATATATTATACTGATCGTATTGATTTAGGATTATGTCATGCATACGATTTCTGCTCTGTGATGTTTTCTATTCAGGAGTTGGCAACTCACCCCCATTGTGCCACAGTTCTTGCAGGTTTTGCCGTACAGGTTTCATTGCGGCTTTTCTGGCACACTGCTCCCTTTCTGGGTGATTGCATTGGTAGGTGGGTTCACTCGCATCGTGACCACCCTTGTATTATTTTATTCAGTTGTATCTAGAAATTCCATCAACCAAAACTTGTATATTATTTCAGACTTAGAAAACCAGTTATGTATTATTTCGACCTTAGAGTCGCGCGTTGTAGTATTATGTTTTTCATGTTGATTTTGAGTTTCTTTTTGAGTTTTGATCCTCGCCCTTCGGCGTTGTATATTATACTGCTTACATGGTTGTGACCGTCGATTGACGAAAAGCTAGCTCCCTCTTGGGGATGCCTTTTATCATTGCATATATATTATTCTTGTTGTACCCCGTTCGGGGCCATTATTTACAAAGGAAACTCTGCCGAAATTTTCAGAAAAGACTATAGATTTTAAAAATGCATATTCGGCTTACCTATTTTAAAACCCTTGTTTTAAAAACTTGTTTTCTTCACTTCTTAAAACTATTTCCTTTATTTATTACCTAAAAATGGTTTTAGATTTCTGGGCTTTTGGCTTACTTGAATTAGATGGGGTCCTATAGGCTTCATATGATTCAAGTGCCAGTCATGGGCTATTTCGGGTCGTGACAAAGTTGGTATCAGAGCGCTAGGTTAACTTTGGTTTGAGTCTAAGTTTGACTATGCGGAGCCTAGAGCGTTTATATATATACAGAACTTAGGCTTGACCTTACGGAACTTAGCCTTAGTCGATGGGGTATTATACCCGAACTTTCGACGTGTAGGATGACCCTTGGTTGATGGAGTAGGTAGCTTGAGTAGAGTGACGTACCGTACGTATGTTCCGTGGCATATTTACGATACGCTACTCTGCTTAAGAAACCTTATGATGTACATTTCCTTGCACAGTATTATATTTATTCCTATGATCTATCCTCATCGATACTGGTTATGATTTTGCTGCTACGATTATACGGGCAGAGAGAGCTACGGCTAGAGTTGCGTCAGCTTGAGCTCGTCACGGACGAGGACTGACCAGGGCGTGATTCCAGAGGCGTACGATTGCATAGAGAGGCGTCGTTTTTTGTGTTTTCGCGCCATGAGTGTTTGACAGATCGCTGCTACGAGATTTCCCGGATGTGTTGATCGGCACCAGAGGATCAGGCTACTGCTAGAGGCCAGCCAGAATGTGATGACCATTGATAAATCGCTTACACGGGATGATTGAGGCATTGTTCAGTGTATAGACGAATGAGCCAGTTGTTGCTGCAAATGACGAGATATCGCCCAGACGTTGGAGCTACTGCAGCATGGGTATATACTCACAGATATGATGGAAGGTCGCTAGTCACCCGAGGATGAACGACTAGGACATATGGTTCGTTTGCTTACCCCGATGCGAGGTCATCAGATTGATTGATTCCAGCTAGAGACGACTTCACACAGATTCGTTGAGAGTCGATAGAGACGATCGAATGTCAGGAAACCATATTCCAAGTTTAAAGTATTCGGAAAGACGTGCAAGCAATTCTATAGACCTTCTAGAAGAATGAAACCCTAACTCGACATAATGACCGTGTGAAAACCTTTGAACCTTAGGGTTTGCGGCAGTTCCACGGTGCCATTAGTGAGGCTTGGGTTTGCCCTTCTACGGCTGGACCACTGATGCTGTGGTATGTACTCGATACTATTAAACTGTACCCAAGAGGTTGATCTCTTAGGGGATTATGAGGTTTTAACAAATTGATCGGATGGTTCGACATCTTTCGGATATCATGTGAAGGGATACACTGCTTGGGAGACTCCAGATACGAGTATAGCCGTTGGAGCGCAGTCCATGCAGCCACGATGAGACGAGTCTGAATCAGTCGACAGTGGAACAAAGTAGGACAAGTGGTTCGCAAGAGATTTCGACGAGATGACGTTCCACTCCGCTAACATCAGAAATGCGATACGAATGCAGAGGCGTTGGGATGCGACCAGTTTCCGAGGAATATGCTGTGCTGAGGACACAGATGGCCAGAGAAGTGCTAGAACGGAATCATCCCCATTAGCACACCTGACAGGGACGATGAGCCGATTGATTGCGAGATAGGTAATCCACAGAGAAGATAAGGACCCAGAGATAGAGGACGCCAGATGTAACGTTTTGAAAATCGTTTCGGTGAAATTTCGAAAAAACGGTAAAACAAGAGGTTTTCTGTAAAAAGACAAAATACAAATATCTTTATTATAAAATTAAATATACATATTCTAGCTATGTAATTGCTAGTATTTGGTGTTTATTGAACCACTGGTGAAATTTCAAATTTTCTGAAAAATTTTCCGAAATTAATTATTTTAATATTATTTTAAGCCGTCACTAATATATTTAATGAGGGAAAATTACAAATTGGAATGAGTTGAAACAAATTTTGTGCATCATAAAACATTAAATAAAATTTTATCATGTGGTTTTTGAAACGAAATCGTTTGCCAAAACGGTTTAGAAAATTATTGAAGAAAAAGGCTTAAATGGTGAAAATAAGTTAAATGGAGATTTGGGGTATTATATTTATCATTTTCCCTCACCCCCACACACACCCACACTCACACAACCCCATATCCAGCAGCCCTCTCCAAGTGTTCCTCACTTATTGATAGAAGATAAGAAATCATGAGAAAGAAAACAAAGGAGGTGAGAAAATAGTAAAAAGAGTATAGTCTTTTGTTGACTTGGTCTTCTTTTCTCCCATTGACTTCACCCACCCCCACACCACACCTCACTCCTCTCCTCCCTTGGCCGAATCTGAACTATTGGCAGCCCCCCCATTTTTCTCCAAGTCCTCATCTTTCTTCACCTCCAAATTCATTCAAAAATCAACCAAAATCAACACAAACCAAAGCAAACTCAAAATCTAATCCCTACCCATTTCTCATTAGCCAAACTTGCATGGATCTAGGGAATAAGTTGGCATTTTAGAGGCTTTGATTTCCATATTTGATCTCTTGATCATGAGGTACAATTCTAACCTTTGTCTTAATTTGTTGGTTATTGCTTTAATTTAGCTTAATCAGGAAATTAATTATGGTTCTAATTGAAAGATTTGAGTTTCAAGAGAAGGATTAATTTATAGTTAGGGTTTTTTTGTTGTGTTTTTATGGATGCATAGTGTAATTCATCATATTGTGAAATGAAAAACCTAATCTAATTGCTAGTTTGCAAATTGTTAGGTTGAAATTGTGGTAATTACACTAATTTGCAAACTAGGTTTTGGAATTTAATTGCAAATCTTAGATTAAAAATCTAAATATATTTTTCATGACTTCATTAACATTTTAAAGTGTGGTTTAATGTTATAGATCATGCAAATCCAAGCTAGATTGTAGTTTGTGCGTTTTTGCTATAAAATTGTTAAAATTGGTTATGTATGCAAACTAGATTTTTTTAGATTAATATTAAGAGTTAAGTTTAAAATCTAATTAAAATTGGTATGACTTAATTAAGATATTTAATAAGTATTATGGCCATTAGATTTGTTTAAACGTCGAGTTTTGTACTAAAACGGGTAATTTGTGCTTGCTAGATTTTCGGAAAAATGGCTTTTAAAGTGAATTTGGGGTTTTTTGTGAATTTTAAGCTATTTTATATTATAATTAGTGCTTGTGATTGTACATATGAGTATGTTTGGGTTTTTCTCGATGGTCTGGCGTTTGTACACCGACGTCGAGAGTTTTTGGGTTGATTTGTGAAAGCAACCATAGGTTTTGACCTATGTGGGATTCGTGTGTCGTTTTGGTCATGAGTCGGATTTTAATGCGATACGCTGCGTTGTGATATGTAGGTACCTCCATGTGGACTTCGAGACGACAAGCAAGCTCATGGCGACGTCGGCACCGGCGAGCGAGGACTAGATGAGTAGATTTATATCTACGGGGAGAAGTCGGGTGGATGGCGTATAGCACCCCCGCAGTCCGTAGTGTAGCTCATATATATATGTTTATATAGGTGTTTTATGATACGAGAATGTTCATTCATATTATGTTTATGTGTTCATGGAGTACCTTTGGGTTAGTTGCGAAACCCTAGAGTAGTTGTTATACTCACATATGCACACACAGACTTGCATACTTGACTTTCTTGTGCGCAGATAGAGATGTGTATATATGTATATATGCGTGGGTATGGGACTATGCATATGTAAATTCATATACGCATGCATGGATAATGAGGATAGTACTTGGGATTTAAGATGAGTCGATGAGATTTGATTTGAGGCCGTGAGATCGGTGATATAGCAGGGTTCGTATTTGAGATACGACATGACGTTGTAGCGGGTCCTTGACGTAGTGTTTCACACACGTCTATGCATACTTAGGCGGTATCAGTATTGTACTAGACGTAGATCAGTACCCCGATCATGATATTTGATAAAGAGGATACCAGGTGAATAGTATGATGAATGTGATATTGACCCGTACCCAGATTTGGGGATGCTATACGACGGATTTACGTACGAGCTATATTTTGATGATTGATCCGCACTCTTGACTTGGGATGTCTGGTTATAGATATGGTATCGGATATGATATTATTGAGGCGGGATCATCAACTAATATATATATACAGATATGTATATGTATCGACTCAGATGTTAGGCGGTTTCCTTACCTGCAGCCCAGCTTGTTAACTTAGTCCTTTAGTTTAGTTTAGTTGATTAGATTAGATTCGATTCTTACCTATTTCAAAAAAACTAACGAATCGTGGGTATTTTAAAAGACAGCCCAAGGGATCCTACGGATATTTCAAAAGACGTATCTTTTTATAAAAACACCGTAGCCCCTATTTTCAAAACCCCATGATTCGTGTTATTTTAAAAGGCACCATTTGTAGGATTTATATTAGGGTAATGCAGATTAGTTATCGTTGTGTTTAGTATTTAGCTCCCGCTCATTATTACTGCTCGCTCCGCATCGCATACTTATATTATAATTTCTTATTGCATTGTTGATATCATACTGTTAGGACACCAGCACCATTACCGATAATGCGTATGTACCACGTACAGTTGCTTGCCGGCTCACACACATTTTCATCGGTAATTGCCATGTCACGCACACCTTAGAAAATATTATCGCCTAATGTAGCTTGTTAACTAGTAGTTTTGACATGATGATTAGTTGCTTGCATTATATGCTAGTTTAAACATTTTAGTTGCTACTTGTCACTTCGTGCATACTGTTATTCATTATATGCCGTATTCATGGATGCTCATGCTTATATTCATGGTTTTACATGCTTTTGATGATTCGGATTTCCATGATATTTTCTGGATTTGGAGGAAAACCGCAAAACATATATAAACCGCTTTCTCTCTTTTTAAATAAAAAAAATGCTGTTTTCCCATGATGTATGAGTCGTCCACCATGAGTTTGCTGATGGATTTCGAGACCCGATTCGAGGAGATAGATGAACCGTTTCGGGTACATGGTGGGCCCGGTAAGGTACCCCGGGGCAAGAAGCTCGTGGTGATGACGATGAGCCTGGCAGGGGGAGACTACCTACCGGTGATTTTACCCGATGCGTCTGATATCCGGAGGATACCGTCGTGGTCTTGAGATGGATGGTAGGGGCCGGTCTGGATTGACGGCGCCCTAGATATTGTGATTGAGATATTGAGATTTTGAGATATTGAGGTACAGAGATTGTGATACAGAGGTATCGAGATATTTGTACACTTGTTTTGTGTCGATGCTGGGCATTGTTTTATGCTGATTTCATTTATGGTACCTCACTTTTAAAATACAGAAATCTCACTGGTTTATGAAAGCAGTTTTCTTCAGTACATGCATTCTGTTCCATGCATTCATACATCATCCATATGATACATTTCTACTTGAGACACTGACACGGGCACATGGAATTACACTTGGGTTAGATATTTGCCCTAACCATTGTTATGGGTTGCTGGTTATATATTTGAGAATATATTATGATCATTGACCTAGGATTGCGTTATTTATGCGATTTCTTTTCGTAGATGTTTTTCTATTCACGAGTTGGCAACTCACCCCCGTTGTGCCCCAGTTTCTTGCAGATTTGTCGTACAGGTTTCATTACGGCTTGCGGGCATAGTTTCCTTCGGGTGATTTGCTAGTAGGTCGGTTTACTTGTATCGTACCCCCATTATATATCTTGTATATTATTATTTTGTTGTATCTAGAAGTTCCATCAACCAAACATGTATTTATCTGAGATAGAGAACAGTGATGTTATTCCTTCGACCTTAGAGTCGCGCGTTATATTTCTGTGGTTTTCTTGTGGTTTTGAGTTTCCTTTTGAATTTTGATCCTCGCCGTTGGCGTTGTATATTATATTGCTTGTGTGGTTGTGACCAACGATTGACGAAGAGCTAGCTCCCGCTTGGGGATGCCTTTTTATTGATTTCGTATACTATTCATATTGTATCCCGTTTGGGGGCCAGTATTTACAAAGGAGACTCTGCCGAAATTTTCGGGAAATATTTGATGTTTTTTTTAAAACCGCATAATTCGGCTTATGCTATTAAAACTACTTGTTTTAAATTGGTTTTCCTTCACTCTACTACTTTTCTTGGTTTGGGTTTCTGGGTTTTCGGCTTACCTAGATTACGTACGCCTCGAGACGTTCGTAGTTTAAGTGCCGGTCATATTCCGTACTTTCGGGACGTGACAAAGTTGGTATCAGAGCGTTAGGTTTTACCTTCGGAGCGCAGGATGACCCTTGGTTGATGGAATAGGTGACTAAAGTAGAGTGACGTACCGTAGGTATGTTCCGCGGCATATTTACGATACGCTACTCCACTTAAGAAGCCTTAGGATGTACATTTCTTTGCTCAGTATTATATTCATTCCGATCTAGCCTCATCAGTACCAGTTATGGTTTTGCTGCCACGATTATGGGCAGGAAGAGATACAGCCAGAGTTGCGGTCAGCACGAGCTCATCACGAACGAGGACTGACCAGGGCTAAATTCCGGCAACACACGATTGCAGAGATGCGTCTTTTTACTGTGTTTCCGCGCCACGAGCGTTTGGCGGATCGCCTTTATGAGGTTACTCGGATGTGCTGATCGACACTAGAGGATTGAGCCAATGATAGAGGCCAGCCAGATTTTGATGACCGTTGGTATATTGCTTACTCATGATGATTGAGGCACTGTTCAGCGTGCAGACGAGTGAGCCAGTTGTTGCTGCGAGCGACGTGATATCGCCCCATATGTTCGAGCTATTGTAGTACGAGTTGTACGAAGAGATGATAGAAGGTCGCTAGTCATCGAGGATGAATGACTAGGACATGTGGATCGTTCGCCTACCCCGATGCGAGGTCATCAGATAGATTGATTCCAGCTAGAGACGACTTCACGCGGAGACGTTGGGAGTCGACAGAGACGATCGAATGTCAGAAACCTATAAAGTAGTTGGAAAGACATGCATGCAATTCTATGGTCCCTCTAGAAGAATGAAACCCTAACTCGACTTAATGACCGTGTGAAAGCCTTTGAACCTTCGGGTTTGCGGCAGTTCTACGGCGCCATTAGTGAGGCTTGGGTTTGCCCTTCTATGGCTGGAACACCGATGCTGTGGTATGTACTCGATACTATTAAACTGTGCCCAAGAGGTTGAGCTCTTGGGGGATTATGAGGTTTTGACGACTCGATCGGATGGCTCGACTTAATTCGGATGCTAGGTGGTGAGATGCATTTCTTGGGAGACTCCCGATACGAGGATAGCCGTTGGAGCTCAGTCCATGTAGCCACGATGAGACGAGTCCGAAGCAGTCGACATTAGAGAAAGTGGAGTAAAGAGGTCCGTACAAGATCTGGATAAGACGACGTTCCACTCCGCCGACATCAGATATGCGATACGCATGCCGAGGCAGAGTACTGGATATACCTTCCAGAAGGAGTCGCGATGGGTATGCAGCCGTTCCGGAGCAAGATGCAGATATAGGAAAGGACGATGACTTCCGGACAGTTGGCAGAGACGAGACATGGAAGAGACCGTGAGCAGGATTCCTTCCAGGACACTGCTGCAATGATACTTGCACCCAGGATCAGATGTGTCACGTATATTCAGAGAGCCAGAGGCCGACGCCAGTGATATGCTGTCTTACAAGTGGTCACGATGATTGACCGGGAGATGACAAGAGACGTGCCAGAACGGGATCATCCCCGTTAGCACACCTGACAAGGCCGATGAGCCGATGGACCGAGAGATTGGTAATTCCCAGTGAAGACCTTGACCCAGGAGTGGTCATTGTTACGCACATCAGCAGGCCAGAGTTCATGATCATCGACGAGACGTCCCACTAATGACCGCGACAGTTGGCTCGAGATTCTTAGAGGATGCGCTTGAGCGGTACTATTCCGCCATTATTGATTTCGATGTTTTGGGTGATTTATTCGAATGATTTGATTTTGATGATTGAGGATTTACGATCTTTTCACAGTGTTGCACTTGATATCGTTTTCGTGCTTGGGTTTCACATGTTTGTGATTTTACGGTTTTAGACATTTGAGTTGATTTTGTGCGTATGCACGCACACGATTTGGTTCCTACACTCTGTATAGTTTATATATGCTTGCAGTGCAGTGATACGCCTTTTGTGCACTTAGATGCATTGGACTTCGATTTCGATTGTGATACTCGATATTTGTTTTGTGCACCTTGTGCACCTGATTTGATTTTGCGCATGTTCAGCGCTTGATATTGGATTTCATGATTTCGTGCATGATGGATGCCCCTGGTTTTGGGTTTTCGCGCATGTTGAGCGCATGACTTGAGATGCGATTTTGGTGCACACCAGATGTACTAAATCGAGATTTTTTCGTGCATGTCAGATGCACCTGATTTTGCTGTCAGGCACACACGTTTCCTACGACAGATGCTTTGTTCACACCCGATGCACTTAGATCTTGTTTCTGTGCACTTGTATGGCACGTATATGGATTTTGATTGTCGTGCGCACCAGACGCACGTAGTATTCATACGCGTAATTTGGGATTGATTTTTCTTATAGAGCAGTGTGTTTTTATGATACTTGCTATGTGTTTTCATATTGAGCAGGACTAGTCAGATGACAGTACCTGAATATATTTTGCATGCATTGATAGTTATTGAAGGGATTTCCAAAAAAAAAAAAAGCGAGCTATAGTCTCAGTATTTACCTACGTGTCTGATATGACACGAAATGTTTAAAACAAGGAGACCCTTCTAAATTGTTTCCAAAACGGCGGAACGTACATTTCAAACAAAGGTATATATGCATATAGTTATTTTCTTATGATAAACGTCCGCCACTGTGCAGTGTTATACGCGTTGCACAGCGACTTTAAGAGATTTGGCATGCATTTCCTTCAGATATTTACATATGTAGATTTGATATTTACGCGTATAGTTTCGAGTTATATCATATTGGTTTTGTATTGGATTTGACATTTGTGTCTTTACTATGACTCTGATGATTGCGAGATACTTGACGGAGTTTTGATTTTGAGTTATATGCTCATTTTTCATGCGCATGCGCTGCGCTACGATTGGTTTTATGTATTTATGATTTCGGAGCCCCGGCGATTTGATGGTTTTGGCTGAAATATTTTAGTATTTGGGGGGAGTTTTAATTTAAATTCGGGGACCGAATTTCTTTAAGGGGGGAAGATTGTAACGTTTTGAAAATCGTTTCGGTGAAATTTCGAAAAAACAGTAAAATAAGGGGTTTTCTGTAAAAAGACAAAATACAAATATCTTTATTATAAAATTAAATATACATATTCTAACTATGTAATTGCTAGTATTTGGTGTTTATTGAACCACTGGTGGAATTTCAAATTTTCTGAAAAATTTTCCGAAATTAATTATTTTAATATTATTTTAAGTCGTCACTAATATATTTAATGAGGGAAAATTACAAATTGGAATGAGTTGAAACAAATTTTGTGCATCATAAAACATTAAATAAAATTTTATCATATGGTTTTTGAAACGAAATCGTTTGCCAAAACGGTTTAGAAAATTATTGAAGAAAAAGGCTTAAATGGTGAAAATAAGTTAAATGGAGATTTGGGGTATTATATTTATCATTTTCCCTCACCCCACACACACACCCACATTCACACAACCCCATATTCAGCAGCCCTCTCCAAGTGTTCCTTACTTATTGATAGAGGAAAAGAAATCATGAGAAAGAAAACAAAGGAGGTGAGAAAATAGTAAAAAGAGTATAGTCTTTTGTTGACTTGGTCTTCTTTTCTCCCATTGACTTCACCCACCCCCACACCACACCTCACTCCTCTCCTCCCTTGGCCGAATCTGAACTATTGGCAGCCCCCCCATTTTTCTCCAAGTCCTCATCTTTCTTCACCTCCAAATTCATTCAAAAATCAACCAAAATCAACACAAACCAAAGCAAACTCAAAATCTAATCCCTACCCATTTCTCATTAGCCAAACTTGCATGGATCTAGGGAATAAGTTGGAATTTTAGAGGCTTTGATTTCCATATTTGAGCTCTTGATCATGAGGTATAATTCTAACCTTTTTCTTAATTTGTTGGTTATTGCTTTAATTTAGCTTAATCAGGAAATTAATTATGGTTCTAATTGAAAGATTTGAGTTTCAAGAGAAGGATTAATTTATAGTTAGGGTTTTTTTGTTGTGTGTTTATGGATGCATAGTGTAATTCATCATATTGTGAAATGAAAAACCTAATCTAATTGCTAGTTTGCAAATTGTTAGGTTGAAATTGTGGTAATTACACTAATTTGCAAACTAGGTTTTGGAATTTAATTGAAAATGTTAGATTAAAATTCTAAATATGTTTTTCATGACTTCATTAACATTTTAAAGTGTGGTTTAATTTTATAGATCATGCAAATCCAAGCTAGATTGTAGTTTGTGCATTTTTGCTATAAAATTGTTAAAATTGGTTATGTATGCAAACTAGATTTTTTTAGATTAATATTAATAGTTAAGTTTAAAATCTAATTAAAATTGGTATGACTTAATTAAGATATTTAATAAGTATTATGGCCATTAGATTTGTTTAAATGTCGAGTTTTGTACTAAAACGGGTAATTTGTGCTTGCTAGATTTTCGGAAAAATGGCTTTTAAAGTGAATTTGGGGTTTTTTGTGAATTTTAAGCTATTTTATATTATAATTAGTGCTTGTGATTGTACAAATGAGTATGTTTGGGTTTTTCTCGATGGTCTGGCGTTTGGACACCGACGTCGAGAGTTTTTGGGTTGATTTGTGAAAGCAACCATAGGTTTTGACCTATGTGGGATTCGTGTGTCGTTTTGGTCATGAGTCGGATTTTAATGCGATACGTTGCGTTGTGATATGTAGGTACCTCCATGTGGACTTCGAGACGACAAGCAAGCGCGTGGCGACGTCGGCACCGGCGAGCGAGGACCAGGTGAGTAGATTTATATCTACGGGGAGAAGTCGGGTGGATGGCGTATAGCACCCCCGCAGTCCGTAGTGTAGCTCATATATATATGTTTATATAGGTGTTTTATGATACGAGAATGTTCATTCATATTATGTTTATGTGTTCATGGAGTACCTTTGGGTTAGTTGCGAAACCCTAGAGTAGTTGTTATACCCACATACGCACACACAGACTTGCATACTTGACTTTCTTGTGCGCAGATAGAGATGTGTATATATGTATATATGCGTGGGTATGGGACTATGCATATGTACATTCATATACGCATGCATGGATAATGAGGATAGTACTTGGGATTTAATATGAGTCGATGAGATTTGATTTGAGGCCGTGAGATCGGTGATATAGCAGGGTTCGTATTTGAGATACGACATGACGTTGTAGCGGGTCCTTGACGTAGTGTTTCACACACGTCCATGCATACTTAGGCGGTATCAGTATTGAACTAGACGTAGATCAGTACCCCGATCATGATATTTGATAAAGAGGATACCAGGTGAATAGTATGATGAATGTGATATTGACCCGTACCCACATTTGGGGATGCCGTACGACGGATTTACGTACGAGCTATATTTTGATGATTGATCCGCACTCTTGACTTGGGATGTCTGGTTATAGATATGGTATCGGATATGATATTATTGAGGCGGGATCATCAACTAATATATATATACAGATATGTATATGTATCGACTCAGATGTTAGGCGGTTTCCTTACCTGCAGCCCAGCTTGTTAACTTAGTCCTTTAGTTTAGTTTAGTTGATTAGATTAGATTCGATTCTTACCTATTTCAAAAAAACTAACGAATCGTGGGTATTTTAAAAGACAGCCCAAGGGATCCTACGGATATTTCAAAAGACGTATCTTTTCATAAAAACACCGTAGCCCCTATTTTCAAAACCCCATGATTCGTGTTATTTCAAAAGGCACCATTTGTAGGATTTATATTAGGGTAATACAGATTAGTTATCGTTGTGTTTAGTATTTAGCTCCCGCTCATTATTACTGTTCGCTCCGCATCGCATACTTATATTATAATTTCTTATTGCATTGTTGATATCATACTGTTAGGACACCAGCACCATTACCAATAATGCGTATGTACCACGTACAGTTGCTTGCCGGCTCACACACATCTTCATCGGTAATTGCCATGTCACGCACACCTTAGAAAATATTATCGCCTAATGTAGCTTGTTAACTAGTAGTTTTGACATGATGATTAGTTGCTTGCATTATATGCTAGTTTAAACATTTTAGTTGCTACTTGTCACTTCGTGCATACTGTTATTCATTATATGCCGTATTCATGGATGCTCATGCTTATATTCATGGTTTTACATGCTTTTGATGATTCGGATTTCCATGATATTTTCTGGATTTGGAGGAAAATCGCAAAACATATATAAACTGCTTTCTCTCTTTTTAAATTAAAAAAAATGCGGTTTTCCCATGATGTATGAGTCGTCCACCATGAATTCGCTGATGGATTTCGAGACCCGATTCGAGGAGATGGATGAACCGTTTCGGGTACATGGTGGGCCCGGTAAGGTACCCCGGGGCAAGAAGCTCGTGGTGATGACGATGAGCCTGGCAGGGGGAGACTACCTACCGGTGATTTTACCTGACGCGTCGGATATCCGGAGGATACCGTCGTGGTCTTGAGATGGATGGTAGGGGCCGGTCTGGATTGACGGCGCCCTAGATATTGTGATTGAGATTTTGAGATTTTGAGATATTGAGGTACAGAGATTGTGATACAGAGGTATCGAGATATTTGGACACTTGTTTTATGTCGATGCTGGGCACTGTTTTATGCTGATTTCATTTATGGTACCTCACTTTTAAAATACAGAAATCTCACTGGTTTATGAAAGCAGTTTTCTTCACTACATGCATTCTGTTCCATGCATTCATACATCATCCATATGATACATTACTACCTGAGGCACTGACACGGGCACATGGAATTACACTTGGGTTAGATATTTGCCCTAACTATTGTTATGGGTTGCTGGTTATATATTTGAGGATATATTATGATCATTGACCTAGGATTGCGTTATTTATGCGATTTCTTTTCGTAGATGTTTTTCTATTCACGAGTTGGCAACTCACCCCCGTTGTGCCCCAGTTTCTTGCAGATTTGCCGTACAGGTTTCATTACGGCTTGCGGGCATAGTTTCCTTCGGGTGATTTGCTAGTAGGTGGGTTTACTTGTATCGTACCCCCATTATATATCTTGTATATTATTATTTTGTTGTATCTAGATGTTCCATCAACCAAACATGTATTTATTTGAGATAGAGACCAGTGATGTTATTCCTTCGACCTTAGAGTCGCGCGTTATATTTCTGTGGTTTTCTTGTGGTTTTGAGTTTCCTTTTGAATTTTGATCCTCGCCGTTGGCGTTGTATATTATATTGCTTGTGTGGTTGTGACCGTCGATTGACGAAGTGCTAGCTCCCGCTTGGAGATGCCTTTTTATTGATTTCGTATACTATTCATGTTGTATCCCGTTTGGGGGCTAGTATTTACAAAGGAGACTCTGCCGAAATTTTCGGGAAATATTTGATGTTTTTTTAAAACCGCATAATTCGGCTTATGCTATTAAAACTACTTGTTTTAAATTGGTTTTCCTTCACTCTACTACTTTTCTTGGTTTGGGTTTCTGGGTTTTCGGCTTACCTAGATTACGTACGCCTCGAGACGTTCGTAGTTTAAGTGCCGGTCATATTCCGTACTTTCGGGACGTGACACCAGACCGTGAGCAAGAGGCAAGTAGATATCTTGCGCTGCTAGCATTGGATGCACCGACACCTTCTCGACTTTGAAGAAGGATATATCAACGACGGTATTTATGATTTGTGATTCGATTATCACGTATCCGTCACCTTAGATTTCGCTATTTTGGGAGATCTGTTCACATGATTTGGTCTTGATGGCTGAGTTCCATGATTTCTGTTTTCGTGCACCATGGTTGCACCTACTGGGTATTTATATTTTGCGCATAGTTATTACGCTTGAGGTATTGATTGTGATTTCATGCCTATTTTATGCCGGTGATTTGATTTACGCTTTCAGCATCGTTTTCATGCACTTATAGTGTTTTGATTTGATTTGTACACGCTGATGCACATGGTTGTGAGCTTATATACGCGGTATACCTGATTTGGATTGAGCCGTATTGTATACCGTCAATTTCGATTCTGATATTGATACTGATTTCTTGCACTCCGTGCATTTGATTGGATTTTTGCGCGTGATGAGCACATGTTTTGAGATACGATTTTGGTGCACACCAGATGCACTAAATCGGGATTCTTCGTGCATGTCAGATGCACCTGATTTTGCTGTCAGGCACACACGTTGCCTATGACAGATGTTTCGTGCACACCCGTTGCACCTAGATGTTGTTTTGTACACCTGTTTGGCACATATATGAATTTGGATTTCCGTGCGCACCAGACGCACAGGGTATTCTTATATACATTTTTGGGATTTATTCCTTATGGACCAGTATATTTTTATGATATTTGCTATTTGTTTTCGTACTTAGCAGGACTAGTCAGAGGACAGTGCCCGGATATACTTTTCATGCATTTACTCTAGCTATTTACATGTATAGATTTGATATCTACATGTATAGTTCTGATTTATAACATATTGGTTTTATTTTGGATTTGACATTTGTGTCTTTACCATGATTCCGATGATTGCGGGATGCTTGACGGAGTTTCGATTTTGAGTTATCTGCTCATTACTCATGCGCGAGCATTGCGCTATGATGCGTTTTATGTATTGATGATTTCGGATCCCCGATGTCACGACCCAAAATATTAGCTCATGACCAGCACTTGAATAACGTAACGTCTAAAGGCGTAACGGAATTCAAGTAAGCTGAACCCCAGAAATCTAAACCTTTTTAAGAAAATAAAGGAGGTGGAGTTTTTGAAATAAAGGTATAATAAAATCAAGTGTGCTCAATGCATAGAAAGAAACATGAATGATGCAAATGAAATTTTCTAGTTTGAAAACATGTTTCGTCTTTTGAAAAATTTTGGCAGCACCTCCTTTGTATATTTTGATCCAAAACCACAAATACATAGCAAGAATAATGGCATCCCCAAGCGGGAGCAAGCTCTTCGCCAAACGGCGGATCACTGTTAGTTGTATGTATGCCCTAGAGGCCAATATTGTACAGATGATGTATATTATATTGGATGCTTGGACATATATAGAGAGACTTTCTTGCTCGATATGATAGTATGCCATCTGGTTGCACTTTACTTTAACATGTATACTTGTCTCTTTATACTGTCTTATAATTACATGTTGGTAAAGCCCTTAGGATGTATACTTGACTACCTGGACTATGATGCGGATCATACTAGTGGGGACATGGTGGTCCATAAGTACATCCTTCAATACTAGACGGGGCATCGATATACCAGAGTAGACTAGCGTATACGCTTCTCAACCCATGAGATAGGCGATGGATGATCCCATATCCATTGGTGTTTGACATCAGAGATGGTATACGGGTACTCAATGGAGACTGGGTACACTGGACGGACTCGCCGAGAACTCCCAGATGGTATTATACCTCACGTCAGATGGCAGTTCCCTGGTGACACTTGTGCAGGTTTGTCTGTAGACCCGAGATTGTCATAGAGTCTTGTGTGATTCCCACTGTGCTTTGATTTCCACCTAACCACGTCCATGAGGGCATGCAAAACGGTGGTTTTTGGGTACAGTCCCGAGTCACATGGAGGCAATGAGCGATAAGAGGGGTTTCGTCTCTCCCGGTATTGGGGGTTGATGTTGCGCTGTGCTCGATTGGCCATAACAGGGAAGTCCCTGGCCAGGGCTGATTCAGAGATTTGCTGGTAAGTGTTACTAGTAGTTTCTCGACCCGTTATGAGCCTCACATCGGCACGACTTATTAGTTATTGGGGTCTGACGTTTACCACCCCTAGACTTGATATGCGACATATCTGACGAGGAGACCGGACTGTACGGGAAGTGTTACCGGCAGGCTTTTACAGGAGTTGGAGCGGGCTTGCTTGCAGATCTTCTGATCGCTCAATACCCGGGTAGCCGTTACGTCCAGCTAGTACCGCTGACGACTTGTAGGTGCGTGATGTCATCATCACCTACTGCCGGCGTATTGACGAGTCTTTAGAATCATACATAGAGGTTTTACTGGCTCAGGCAAAACGAAATAGGGGCGCATATGTGATATGTGCGGGACCGAGAATAATGCGTGTATGTGATACCGTATTCTATTCTCGCGACTTTTTGTATCGGTCGGTTATATATGATATAGCCGGGTTATCGAATCAAGTGTTGATTCGATAAGTCGATACATTGGATGTTAGTCGGTTATATGTGATATGACCGGATTATTAAGTCAAGTGTTGATTTAATAATTTATTGTATAATTGTATATTTGATATACTAGTTTACATTAACTAACACATGTTCACTTAGGGGTTTTTTTTTCTCACATGTACACATCTTTACTATATATATATATGATATATATTAAAATGTGTTATGTTTTTGTATCATGGTTGATGATACATCATCCATGGGTGTATGAGACTTACACTATGCTAATTTTTAGTTTGGGTTTTTAATATTTAAAGTAATTACAAAATCAAGTGGAGGATTAGAAAATGCATGAAGCTTGTGGAAGCTTGTGGATGCATTGACTAATTCAACTTGAGTTTGTTTTTACTATGGATTTTTATTAACCCAACCATAACAATTAGCCTAGGGTTAAGTCTCTACAAGAGTTAGTATATGATACTCACTCACCATGGTTAGCTCACACACTTGATCATTATCCTCTTCTCTTTTCTTTTGTTCATCTTCTTCATTGTTCAAAAGAAAAGCTTGCTAGGGTTTGATCCAAAGTGAGAACTAAAGTGAGAAATAAAAATCCAAAGAGAACCCACTTCCTATTTCTCCATCCTCTACTAGACTAGAACTTTAGTATAGGGTGTTTGCTTCACTAATTCTTAAATTAGTGAAGTAGTAGCTTGAGTCAGAATTCCCTCGACGTAGATCATCTTCGGCCTCGGAGACTTCAAGCAAGGTCGCATCTTTCGCCTCGTGAAGCCATGGAAGAGCCCGGGAGAACCTTGATCGCAGCGAAGGGACTTCAACAAGGAGCAAATGAAGTGAAGGACCGATCTACAAAGGTTGTATTTCGTGTTCCCTTAGAAGTAAAGTTGTTTACTTACTATTAGTTTCGCCTAAACTCTAGTATACGATCTTGCTTAGGGTTGTTCGGCACATAATGTTGGATATAGTGCCCTTAGAGTCAATTATTGGATCACAGGCACGTGATTGCAATGATTGAGGAGGACCTATGCCGGTAGGACAGTCTTATCGAGATGATAGTATGCTATCTGGTTTATCTTTATCATCGTGTACTGCTTTAGGTGACCTTACGAGTCGCTATTACACGTTGATAGAGCCCCTACGATTCTTGCTTGACTACCAGCAGTATGAGGGCGATCATATACGTGAGAGCTGGAGTCTATAAGCACATCCTTAAAAGGTCCCTAGTCGTGGGAGTTTCGAGACAGGGCATCGATTCTCCAGAGTAGACTAGTGTATACAGTCGAGACCCCGACGAGGGGCGTTGGCCGGTCTCACAAGCCACTGGTGTCAGTTGGTTCACCTAAGATGTATACAGGTGCTCATTGGGTTATGAGTACACCGGACAAGACTCGCCGGGAACCTGCTAGTTGGTATTATACCTGACGTCAGATAGCAGTTCCCTGGTGACATGTGTACAGGTTAGTTCATCGACCTGAGATCGTCATTTGTCTCGTGTGAGTTCCCACTGTGCTTTGATTACTACCCTACCATGGCTCAAAGGAGTCGTGCAAACAGGTTTTAGTTGGGTACAGTCCCGAGCCACATGGAGGCAGTGAGCGTATCTGCAGGGGTTCGTCTCTCCCGGTATTGGGGGTGAGGTCGCGCTGTGTCTAGGAGAGCCAGAACATGAAAAGTCCTTGGCCAAGGCAGGAGATTTACTGGTAGGTATTCCAGTAGTACCTCAGGGTGTTCTGGGCTACACTCCAACACGACTTGTACCGCTATTGGGGGTTTGACTTTTACCAACCCCCTAGGCCCGCCATGCGATGCTCATAGACGAACGGACCGGACTGTACGGATATTGTCACTGACAGGCTCAGTAGGGTGTCAGGATGAGTTCGCTCATCGACGTCCCTTTTGGTCAATACCTGGTAGCCCGTCACGTATTGGCTTATACCTCTGACGTGCTAGTGGTTAAATCTACAGCCATAGTATTGACGAGTCTTTAGAGTCCACCACACACAGTTACTCAGGTTTCGGGCAAAACGCTGTAGAGGCCGTATGGAGATATGGCAGGGTTCGATCAGATACGTGCGGTATTGCACGGATCGTGATCGGACGGTTTTTACTAGCCGGCTTTGGCTTAAGCCGGATCCTAGTATTAGATAGTATAGTTTTTTCTCTTTGCATTTGTGTTCAGTGGGAATAAAAATGCGGGCATGTATTTGCAGTAGCGGGGTTTTCCTGTAATTTATTACGGGATCAGTTTTCTGAAGTTGCCAGTTTGAATTCCGTTCCGGCCGGTTTTCCTTTGTTCTTTCCCGGCCGGACTTTTTGATGGAGGGGGTAATTTGCAATTGTGCAAATTACCTATTGTGGAGGGTGTTTCTTGCATAAGTGTGGCTTCATGATTGTTTATTCATCATGAGATTCCATTTTGGTCATTCTATTGCCTTTATGAGAATGGAAATGAAAAGATTGATTTTGTGAAATGGGTGTGACCTTTTTATCTTGCTTTATCTTTTCTTTTCTCCATGGATTTTTCATTCCATTATCTCCACCATGGAGGAAGGGGGCCGGCCACATCTAGGGAGAGGGAGAAGTTCATTTTGAGTGGTGGCAAAAAATGTTCATCTCATTTTTCCATTCATCCTACAAAGAGATTTTCACTCCAAAGTTCTTTCTTCACCTCCATCCTTCCATGGCAACTTCACATACCCCAAAGAGACGACCTACTACTCTAGTCTACAGTAAATCTTGGACGCGTCGGCTAGCCAACTTCGTGCCCGAGTTGCCTCGGTCAAGAGGTGGGAGCCCGTAAAAGTATTCGGCCACGTGGTGCCCTTTCCGACGAGGACGTGACGGACGGAGATTCCGCGGGAGATCGGAGTGGAGACGAAGACCGAAGGACACGGATCGCTTGGTATAACTCTCTACCCGTATTTTAGTTTGCTAGTAGCTAGGTTAATGGCCCGATCCGGGTTAAAAGTGCGCGGTGGTACCGGTTTGCTAGTTTGCAAAGTTTTTTTGTTTTCGCGTTTCCGGCGTCGGATCGACGGCCGGGGCGCCCCCGCGGACTTACATTGGTATCAGAGCCACGCCATTAACCATGCCTAGCTTGATCTAGTATGTTTAGAACTCGATCGAAAAAAAATCCCCAAAAACCGTATTTTCCAATGCATCGTGTTTCTGTCGAATTTTTTTTAGCTCCAAAAATTTTTCAGGTTGTTTCAGAATACTGTGCATGGAAATCTAAGAAATCTGGGAAAAATTGGTCGCGAGATCTCTCCATAACGCCGCGGAACCGCGGCCAAGTCCATGCTTGGGCCGCGGTTCCGCCGCGATTTTAACTGTTCATCGTGCCAAATTTTTCCAGAGGGCTTTAAACTTGGAAATAGGGGTTTTGGGATATTATTTTTGGGCCCAGATTTTCTGTAAGTGCTACAGTACTGCTTGGGGCCCACTTCGGTAAATTTGTTCGATCGGATATTTTAAACATGCTAGTTCACAGTATTTACATTATATCTGCGACCGTGAATGTCACTCGATCGGTAAATCCAGTCTATCTGCTATAGCCCTTTTAGACGGATTTGCGAACGTGACATTCACGTTGATGTTCTGTGTTGTTCTGTGATGTTGCGGATCGGTCGTGGAGGATAGCCTGGATGCAATGTTAGTACAGTTTTGTTTTATATGTACATTTGATATTGCGGGGCGAGCGTCCGACATGTGGACTGCCGTCACTGCCTGTTTGTATTATTCTTTTGGGGCACGACCGGGTCAAGGTCGATGTACCCGTTGTATGTATATTTTACTTTCTGTACTAGGATTACCCCGCGGAGGGGTGCACGGATAGCCGGATTCTAGAGGGCAACGGGCCCACATCTCATGGCATTGAGACGGAGGGGGCTTTACTCTATAATTGGCGGGCTATTCGCCGCATTCGTAGGGGGTATAGGTTTGACCCAGGAGGGGTGCCCAAGTTACCGGATTCCGTGAAGTGCTGGGTGGTCCATTCACATTGCTGAAAGGGGCTGCCTCGCTTCAGGTTTTGGCGGGTAACTTGCCGCGCCCGTAGGGGTCTAAGATCTCATTGCACAGGCTATCCACACGACCAGGGGAACGTCGGGTTTCAGTAGCGGCTCTATGAAACCCGGGGATCCCAGATATCTGTATTGTTCTGTGATGCTGTACATTTCTGTGATGTTGCATTTTATCACGCCTTGAGCGAAAATTACATATTATATATATACTAGAAGATGTATATGTTTTGCATCCGCGCTAGTCCAGTCCCCGCTCTGTCGTTAGTTAGCTAACCTAACGGGTGATGACGGGACCCAGTGGCGAATGCGGATGGCATATACGTACGTCATTATTTTCGTTCTTTATGGTGTGATCAATAGATGGGACTGCGTTGATTCGGATCAATGCAAGATAAACAAACATATCTGATGTTGTTGGAACACTTTTTCAAAAGCTGTTATTGCAAGGGCGTTCTCTTTTGTTTTGCACAGTGGTATTCAGTTGGAATATCCTGCTCCTCAGTCGACGAGGAAAGGGCCGAGATCTCTTCACCGGGAGTGACCCCTTGGACAGAAGTTTGCGTCAGGGCAATAACTTCACTATAGCCGATTACTTTTGCTTTGCATCGTGGTATTCAGTTGGAATATCCTGCACCTCATTCCATGGGGAAAGAGCCAAGATCCCTTCACCGGGAGTGACCTCTTTAGCAAAGGTTTTCGTTTCTATATTTTTCTAAAAAGCTATCCGTTCCTTCAACGATATCAAGTTCATTACGTTAAAGGTTTTCGCCAGAAACCATTCGTAGCCCTCCGTCATTTCAGACGGGTAGCACGTAGTATTCATGCTATGTTTGTTGACCTTCGTCAAGGCATAGTGTATGGTAGCTGCTTGTTACCTTTCTGCTGCATAGATAGATGCGTTGGTTTGGGACAGTCGTATAGCCTTGTTGACCTTCGTTAAGGGCTTGTACGGGGGAGGGGGGGTTCAAATTAACATGGACAATGACGGGTAGAACTTGACATGTGACTTATGATTTGTTGACCTTCGCCAAGGTCATAAGAGCATGGGGCAAAAATCCACATCGGGAGTTTCAAAAGAACTGAAACTTGCCAGATATGCGCATACCTTCTGGAGTGTGATAACGTGAGCGGATTCCGTCACGTTATCATGCGATGATAGTTGGATCCCGATTCCCACTGATGAGTTGGTTTACTCCTCGAGTGATCCCGGCTAATTCTTCTTTCAGGTTTGGGGAAGAATTTGACGTTACAGTGGGAGGTTTCCAGATTAGATAAAGTGATAACCATTCTTATCTAGGTTAGAGTGCACGCTGAGTGTTTCTTTTCTCTCTCTCTTTAGCAGCGACCATTGACCCGACCCTGGACTATGACTCAGTGACCAAGTTGACCGAACCTTCTTAACACTGGCTTTTGGATCGTCAGAGTTGCAGACCTCATTGCCACTCCTACTTTTACCCTTTTCTCCAGGACACCCCGTACTACTACGAACGTCCACTTCCATTGGACAAAACCATCGTATGGTTATATACAAACTCGAAGGAATTTATTCGAAGATGGTTTCTGGTTCTGGAGAAAACGAATAGGACTATTCAGTTGTCTTTTCCTTTTACCTTCTCTCATTTCGAGTACTCCTTAGTTTAGGAGATAGTACACCTATTACGCAAATTGGATAGTCTTCTTCCAAACCATAGGCAGGTGCCGACCGGTAGGGAATGAAGAAAACCAATTAGCCTAAGTGGTGTACAGAAGGTATTAAGTTAAGACAAAAAAAGGGATTAGTAAGAGGGCGAAGTAAATTGCGACTGCTATTCATGACCAAACCAAGTATTTCTTCGCCAATCCTAAATCACCTTTGTATTTCTCCAGGACACTCCGTATCACTACGAAGATCCTAAGTTTATTGGATAATGCATCGTATGGTTATATACGAACTCGAAAGGAACTTGTTCCAGTTCGGGGATGGATCCTGGTTCAGGAGAAATAGGAATAAGGTTCATTCGGTTGTCTTTTATCTTCACCTTCTCTCGCATTGCGAGTGCTCCTAGGATTAGGACAGTACACCCATTATGCTTATTGGATAGTCTTCTTCCAAACCTTAGGCTGGTGTCGAACAGTAGGGAAGGAAGAAAACCATTTGGCCTAAAGGGGTGTGCAGAAGGTAACGACTAAAGACATATAAAGGGATTTGGAGAGGTGGCAACGGATTATACGGTTACAGTTGTGAATCTGGATGATGGAAGAGACATTACTATGAATACCAGGATACCCCATCGAAACATTTCAATGTTTTAGGTTCACTGTGTACTGTTAAAAGAAAACTGATTTCCCAATTAGACACTTGCTCCAGGGTATGTATTTACCAGGTATGATTCTCACATCTGTATGGTTTTACAGATGATGAGTGGGAGTAAGTTATTGGGAATTAGGTGATCATCCTCATTATATCGGGATTTGTTGTAATTGGTGATATTTGAGGAAGTCACCTGGGTTGTTTGCCGGTCGGCAAATATTTGGTTTTGAATATCCGTTGTTATGCACCAATTTCAAATTGATATATCTGTACATCTATTTTTCATAGAGTGAGATATACCTTTTTGAAATTATGTCTATGACATTTACCTATGTTAGTGGATGGTTAGGTAAGGAGCATTGAACAGCGGTGTAATTCTTCTTAACCATAAGTACAGTTTTCAACCTACGACACACAGTGAATGAGTCATTTGACTCAAGGGACTTGTACAGAGTATTGTATATTGTCCAGTGTTCATTAGGATAGAGGGGTTGGTCCCCATACTATATTCTGTTTACTTGTGACTTCACTAGTTCTTAGACAGGTGTTTCGTAGAAACACAAGGTCTAAGTTTTGAGGAGTTATAGGTATAAGAATAAAGTAGAGAACCAGATGTTGCAAGTATCAGGATTCTTCAAGGTGATCGAAGATGTAGATACTTGTGTATGGTATTCAGTTGATAGTAATGATTAAGAGAACTAGCTTCTCTTTCAGGTTACTCATAATTGGAAGTGCTCCTAAGTTGAGTAACGCTGATCCGCCTCCTTCCGTTTACTTGACATGCACTGGAGACGGCTGCATGATTTGAATCTGGTTCAATTAAATCAGTGCCTCTGTTTCTAATTGGATATAGAACAGTTCATATCTTGACTTTGTTAAGATACGGGGAGTTGTCCGGCTTATGCTTAAAACCAGACTCCGGATAACTCAAGGCACGTTTCTGTAATGGCTGTTTGTGGGTTGACCCGGGCTTTGACGAGGGTTGACTTTCTACCATCTGGAAGATCAATAGTGATATTGTTCTTAACTCGCCACAGTTTAATTAAAAATGGATTTTTTCAGAAAACAGTAGTGGGAGTATAGTAGAACTGGAAGTGATTCCAGAACCGCAAACGATTACTGAAGATTTGATAAGAACCTAAAGATTCAATCTGGTTTGACATTCCATTGGCCACTCCGCAGATAAAGTGGGTAACCTCAGGCGCTCGAGAGGTACTTCGGTATGCTCAAGGACGGTGGCAGGGAGGTCTTGTTTACCCAGACTTGCCATTGCTGTTGTTCCAGACTGTGAGACCCGGCAAGAGGATGAGTATAGCGTCGTTCTAAACTGACTTTAGAAGTGCACTGTTCATCTCAGATTTTTGCATTTTCATACCGCCCAATTTTTATCACATTGCATATCCGTAGATACTCTTGAGCCGTGTTTGCTAGTCAATTGCAGGATACAGGTTCTCGGTTCCAAAACGATGAAATTCATGGAAAACACGAAAAAATCCGGGTTCTTGCCGACCACAGATAAAACACGGTCTCCGTCCCTCATCCGTATGTTGCCAGATACCAGTAGGAAGACAAAATGTCAAATCTATGCACAAGGCTCAATGGTAGCACAAAATCCAAGAGATCTACGCGGAGCTCGAAGCAATCATGACAAAATCTTGACAAAAAGTCCACCTTTCCCTCAACAGAAATTCTGGAAAATTCGTGAAGTAATCATGGGAAAATACATATATGAGAATAATGTACACACCAAACCAGGCCACCAACAAAAAGCACAAGGCCCAATTCCACAACAAGGCCGTGGAACCGCGGCCAAAGGGGGGTCCAGGCCACGGATCCGCGGCCGTTCTGGCGCCAAAGAGGAGGAATTTTGGGGGGTAGTTGGGTCTTTTCATGTATGTTCTGTTGGTTGCCCTAGGGTTTCTTGTTTTGGCCTATAAATAGCCCAGAAGTTTGTGAAGGAAAGGGTCCATTCTTGTATTTTCTTTTTCTAGGATTTAGTTCACTTGTTCTTCTTCTTCTCATCTCTTCTCCATTAAACTTGTAGTGAGCTTTGTGAGGGAGGAATGATGAATAAAGAGGACCATTTTTATTATCATGCTTGTTTCTTTCTTTACTTGTTGTAATGTGTTGTAATTTTAATTGTTAAGTAGTTGTTGTTACTTGCTTGATTGTTTCTTTCTTCTCTCTTTTTCTTTATCCTTACATACGACAATGATACTTACGCTCGATCCTCGCCAAGGTGAGGTCGCAAACAGTTAGTCGTATTCTTCTAATCTCCCTCTTTCTATCTTCCTCTTTTGTTTTGTTTTGTTTTTCCTATCATGAAGTGTGAGTAGTTTTTTACTTGTTAGGGTAGGATAAGGGAAGTTTGAGAGAAGGAAATCTCTCTCACTCTTTCCTTGCCCAACAACTTAAATCGACTCCCGTTAATTGAACCACAATCCGCTCCTTACGGCACCCTATCCTACATGATAGCGGTGATTCCGTAGTGAGACCGGTTGTGGTTGAATTAACCGGAGGTTATGGATAAGAGCCAAGAACGGACGGACAAGCACCAAAAGGAAGACTTATGCGTTGGAAAGCCTAGCTTATACTCGCAAAGTCCTTCCTAGTCGTGCTAATCCCCGTTGTTGCCGATTACCGTAACACCGATATTAAGAGGGGCAACGAAAGATGTGGAGACTCCTAACTCAAACTAACCTAATCCTAACCCTAACAAGCTCTCTTTAAATATCAACTTAACACTTAGATAACCACAACAAAATCTAAATAACCGGACTTAACTCGTCGAAAAACACATAGAAAAAGATTCCCATCTCCCTGCGGACGACCCGTACTCAACCGGCTAGCTACATGCGAAACCGTCTTGATTGCGGTATTTAAACTAGAACTTGAACACGCCCGTATCCTATCAATCAAATGGTGCCGTTGCCGGGGAGACGGTAGTTTGTTTCTTTGTGAAATTTCGGGTTAATTTGTAAGTATAACTCTAACCGAAAAACAAAAAAAAATATATACATTGTAAACAAAACCATCTTGTTATTTTTGATTAGTTTTTGTGCAAGTGTGAAGGAAAATACAAGTTTGAGTTCAGTGGCCAAGACGCTGAAAATACGGAGTTCAAGTACAGTGCCAAAGACGTGGGAAGATAGACCCACAGTTCGCGGCTACACCGCGACGGACAAAAACGAAGCATCCGGTCTACTGTAGAAATCTGGAGCTGGTACAGTGAGCAAGTAAAAAATCAGTACATCTGTACAAGCATAGGACATCCAAAGAAGCCCACAGAAGAAAAATGAAGAGCCAACTCTTCATTTCCGCCGCGGAACCGCGGCATTAAGGCCTTATTGCCGCGGAACCGCGGCCTGGTGGTGGGGTCACTCTACCATTTTCTCTGTAAGTGTTCTTCTGCTCTCTCCCACTCCTCTGAACTCCAATAAATTGTGTTTTCTGCAGCCTTCTTTGCGCAAATTCTTCTCCCCCTTCCAATAAACTGTTCTTGTGCAGGATTCTTTGCGCCGCAAATAAAAATTGTTTGCAGTTGATTTGTTACTGTTTTGCATTCTTTAATACGGACTTAAGGGGCTTGAAACCAATCCAGATTGGGTAGGGATTTCATCACCCTTCCCAGGACCCCGGAAATCACTAAAGCATATGCATTGTCCATTGTAAATTAAAAAATACTAGACTTCAGCCCTAAGGACTTCGCGCTCATTAGGAGAAGATAAACCTTGTTTAGAACCTTACTTAACCGTATATTGTTTACGGGGTGTCTAGGAAAGTGTTAAAGGCGCAACCGCCGAAAGAGAAAGGGTTATTTAATTAAGGAACTTCGCGAAAGCGTTGGACAACCTCCCCTTATCTCTGCACTTACCTGGCCTCGTGATCAGTGTATTTTTAAGCCTATTTCTCGACACCGTTTAACTTCGACAATCAAGTTCAGGAGCAGGTCTAGTAGACCTAGGTTACCCTAAATCTAGGCGTGATTGTGCATATCTTGTTTGTGATTGCTTAAGCCGTATTTCCGTACATACTTCTGTAAATTTCTTTCTAAAAACAAAAAAAAAAAAAGGAAAAAAATTAAAAAACTTTTATAAAAACTTGCCCTTTTGTCGCCAAATCCATTTTCACCCAACACCCATCGCCTTTCTTCATTGACGTTTTCTTACCCTCACCTTCTCCGCTTTGACTATACTAAACTCGTTTAGTGTATGTCCGCTTGGACTCGGGACACTAGCGCCCGTCTAGTCCACGTTACGTTAGTCGCGACCGACTACGCGATCGACTCCGAAGTCGATACTCCGTCCACTCCTCTTTCACCCCTTCCTTTGCCGGCCAACTCCGACGTTGACCGGAATTCTGTTCATACATCTTCACCTTCACCTTCCTCTTCTTCCGCGATGTCGGGATTTAATCCGAACATCTCTTTGACCACCCCTGGATTGGCTCCACCTCCTACGGAGACCAATCTTCCACCACCTCCGCCTGTTGTAGCGCCGCAGCGAATCGCGCTCCAGGATCGTTTCTACCCCACCCGTTCTGCACTTCCTACCTGCCTTTCTCTTCCTCCGGCCAATGGGGAAAACTTTGAAATTAAGCCCCATTTCATCAACATGCTTCCACGTTTTCATGGGCTTGAATCTGAAGATGCCTATATCTTCATTAACAAATTTCAAAATGTCTGTGCCATGATGAAAACAACCCAGCTGTCGGACGATGCTATACGTCTACGGGTTATTCCGTTCACTTTATGCGATCTCGCTGAGAAATGGCTGTATAGCACCGCTTCCCACTCAATCACCAGCTGGGACGAGTTTGTTAAAGCGTTTCTAAAAAAATTCTATCCAAATCATAAGACCGCAAGAATTCGCAATGAAATCAACCAATTCTCCCAGCTTCCTTCTGAACCCTTCTGGAAGTGCTTTGACCGATACAAAGACCTTCTTGTTCAGTGTCCTCACCACGGTATAGAGAAATGGCAACTCTGCCAAACCTTATACGAGGGACTGAACCCAGCAACGAAGCAGTTGCTGGAAACCATCTGTCAGGGCCACTTCCTATCCAAATCTGACGAGGAAGCGTGGCAGTTCTTTGACGATCTTGCGGAGCAAACGCTACAGTGGGAGAGCACCAGACCGACTTCTTCTTCTTCTACCTCCACTTCTACCGGTCAGTCTAGGGTAGGAATCCACCAACTCGATGTCTCTATTGCGATGAAAGCTGAAATGGCTGCAATAACACGAAAGCTTGAAGCGATAGAGAGCAAATTTTCTGCTCCTGGCCCCACACCTGTTCTCCCCCTTCGTACCATCTGCGCTTGTTGTTTCGATCCTTCCCACTTGACTGAAGAGTGTCCTTACAATCCACCCTCGCAAGGAAAGGATCAGGTTAATGCTGCCTTTCAGCAAAGACCGAGGAATGATCCATACTCTTCCACCTATAATCCCGGTTGGAGGAACCACCCCAATTTCGCCTGGAATCAGAATCAGAATCAATTCCAGGGAAACAATTTCCAAAGGGCCCCTCCACCGCAACAACAAGCGCCACAACAAACTCAGCATCAGTATCAGCAGCCCTTCCAACCCCAACCTTTCCAAAACCAGATGAACAACTTTGCACCGAACAACTCTTTTCCACCAAACAATTTTGTTCCGTCAAACACTGATAAGGTTTCCTCGCTCGAGCGAAGTCTGGAGGCGTTTGTTAAACAATCGACTCAATCCACCGCCAACATCCAGTCTTCGATTCAATCTTTAGTGCAACACACTGCCGCACATGGGCAAAGCATCAAGACCATCGAGGCCCAGATTGTACAGCTGAACGCGGCCTTGAGCGAGCGAGAGAAGGGGAAGCTCCCGTCCCAGCCACTTCCAAATCCCGGCCACCCACATAATGCACATGTTGCTCTTGAACAACAAAACCGTAATGTGAGTGCCGTGACCACACTGAGATCAGGGAGGGTGCTGCAAAACAACACCGGCACACGAATCAACAATGACACCCCGGCCGCCGCTTCTTCTTCTTCTCCTTCTTCTCCTTCTTCTTCGTCTTCCGAGCCTATTCTCCGTTCTTCGCAAGGCTCTCCTTCCTCTGTTTCTCTGAACGGACCCACTTCTCACTCCACGAAGACACCTATTCAGGGATCCGTTCCAACTCCACAATCTCTTCCTCCAGCTTTAGACTCAACCAATTTTCAAAATGTTCCATTTCCAAACCGGTTGAGGTCTAACAAACAAAATCCACAAATGGAGAAGATTTTGGAGTTATTCAAGCAAGTTAACATTAACATTCCTCTTTTAGATGCTGTCCAACAAGTCCCATCTTACGCGAAAATCTTAAAGGACTTGTGCACTAAAAAGAGGAAGTCTCAGGTACCCAAGAAAGTTTTCTTGGCTAGTGCTGTGAGTGATGCCCTTACCCAATCTTTACCACAAAAACGGAAGGACCCTGGCTGTCCTACGATTTCAATTACTATTGGGGATAAGAATATCAACCGCGCACTATTAGATCTTGGTGCCAGTGTTAACTTGCTTCCATATTCAGTATACGAGCAATTAGGCGTCGGAGAGCTGAAACCCACACACTACACTCTCCAGATGGCCGACCGATCGATCACCCATCCTAGGGGTGAGCTAGAGGATGTGTTAATAAAAGTCGGGGACTTCATATTCCCCGTCGACTTCATTGTCTTAGATACACAGCCTGTAGCTAACCCCCGGAATCAAATTCCGGTGATACTCGGTCGCCCATTTCTCGCAACCTCAAATGCTGTGATCAATTGTCGCAATGGTTCAATGAACCTCTCTTTTGGAAATATGACAATTGAACTCAACATTTTTAGGTTGGGGAATCAGCCCGCCGAACCTAATGCTCATATACTGGATGTCTGCTCGATCCAGGAGATCACCCCCGAAGAGTGTGAATTCGAGGAGTTTCTGTTTGAACACGATAATCTTGACGCCACTAGTGCGTTTCTCTTCGAACCTGCTGCTGCTTCTGTGCCCGACAACGAATACGAGTGTTTCACGTTCTTGAACGATCTTAGCCGCGCACAACCCGAGTTTGAATCTTTCGACTTTCCGGATGAGTTACCTGAACCATCCAACTCGGTTGCCTACACTCGCTTTGAACCTTTGCTGGAGTCCTTTGAGTTCGAGACCTTTGCACCGGTCTTGCCTTCCATCATTTCACCTCCAACGCTCGAACTCAAGCCGTTGCCGTCTCACCTTAAGTATGCTTACTTAGGTGAGAACGAGACCCTCCCTGTCATCATTTCGGCTTCTCTAGCTCCAGAGCAAGAGAAAGCCCTTCTCGCGGTCTTGCACAGCAACAGGCAAGCTTTTGGCTGGTCCATGGCGGACATCAAGGGGATTAGTCCCCTGATCGTTGAGCATCACATTCATCTGATGGATGATGCCAAACCAGCCCGGGATCCACAAAGACGTCTTAATCCAGTCATGAAGGAGGCTGTGAAGAAGGAGATCGTCAAATGTCTAGATAGTGGTATCATTTACCCTATCTCTGATAGCCAGTGGGTTAGCCCCATTCACGTTGTCCCCAAGAAGTCGGGCATCACGGTCATAACCAACGAGGCGAATGAGTTAATCCCTACTCGCACCCAAACCGGGTGGCGAGTTTGCATTGATTACAGAAAACTCAACGCTGCAACGCGGAAAGACCACTTTCCGCTACCTTTTATTGACCAGATGCTCGAACGATTGGCCGGACATGAGTACTATTGCTTTCTTGATGGCTACTCTGGCTATAATCAAATTCCCATCGCCGAAAAAGACCAGGACAAGACCACTTTCACTTGTCCTTTCGGCACGTTTGCATATCGACGCATGCCCTTTGGGTTATGCAATGCGCCCGCTACCTTCCAGCGGTGTATGATGGGGATTTTCTCAGACATGGTGGAGAAATTTCTGGAGATTTTCATGGATGACTTCTCCTTTGACGAGTGTTTGCTGCATCTTGACGCTGTCCTTACCCGATGTAAGGACAAGAATCTCACTTTGAACTGGGAGAAATGCCACTTCATGGTGCGTGAAGGTATTGTCTTAGGACATATCATCTCGCAAAATGGCATAGAGGTTGACAAAGCAAAGATTGAGGTCATTTCCAATCTGCCTCCTCCCCGATGCGTCAGAGATATCCGAGCCTTCCTTGGCCATGCCGGTTTCTATAGACGGTTTATCAAGGACTTTAGCAAGATTGCTAGGCCCTTGACACTTTTGCTGGCCAAGGACACGCCTTTCGACTTCAACTCGAGCTGTGTGACTGCATTCGAGTCACTGAAATGCTCACTCACTTCTGCTCCCGTTCTCTCTTCCCCTGACTGGACGCACCCATTCGAGATTATGTGCGATGCATCCGACTTTGCCATCGGTGCTGTCCTTGGACAGCACATCAACAAGATGCCGCACGTAATCTATTACGCGAGCCGGACCCTGAACGACGCCCAACTTAACTATACAACAACTGAGAAGGAATTCTTAGCTGTTGTATTTGCCTTAGAAAAGTTCAGGCCCTACCTCATCGGCTCTCCAGTCATTGTCTACACGGACCATTCAGCTCTGCGCCATCTTTTTGCGAAGAAAGATGCCAAATCTCGGTTAATACGTTGGATCCTCTTGCTTCAAGAGTTTGACCTTGTCATTAAGGACAAAAGAGGATGTGAAAACGTAGTTGCCGACCATCTCTCACGACTTCCTTCTTCGCCCTCGCTTCCAATTCCGATTAACGACGTGTTTCCGGATGAACAACTCTTGACAGTATCTTGCGAACCCTGGTTCGCAGATATTGTGAACTATTTGGCCACGGGATTGCTACCGACCGAATGGTCACGTCAGGACATACTTCGCTTCTTATCCCAAGTAAAACACTTTTACTGGGACGAACCCTACTTGTTCAAGTACTGTCCCGACCAGATTATTCGTCGGTGTGTCCTTGATGAGGAATTCAAGAGTGTGCTGTCATTTTGCCATGACCAAGCATATGGCGGGCATTTTGGGCCCAGAAAGACAGCTGAGAAGATCTTGCAATGTGGTTTCTACTGGCCACAACTTTTCAAAGACGCTCACGACTATTGCAAGACTTGCTCCCGGTGCCAACACATGGGCCGGATATCCCGGAGGAATGAGATGCCGCTCCAACCGATCTTGGTTGTGGAGATTTTCGATGTTTGGGGGATAGACTTCATGGGGCCGTTTCCCAACTCTTTTGGGAACTTGTACATTCTTCTAGCTGTTGATTACGTCTCTAAATGGGTCGAGGCTGTGCCCAGCCGGACTAACGACAACAAGGTTGTTGTTAGGTTCCTTAAAGAAAACATTTTCTCACGGTTTGGGCACCCCCGAGCGATCATTAGCGACAATGGAAGCCATTTCTGCAATAGGACTTTCGAGGCCTTGATGCGGAAATACTCCATTAATCATAAGCTTTCTACGCCCTACCACCCCCAAACCTGTGGGCAGGCCGAAGTTTCAAATCGGCAAATCAAGCAGATACTGGAGAAAACGGTTTCCAAGAACCGTAAGGATTGGTCTCTGAAACTCACTGATGCCCTTTGGGCATTTAGAACCGCTTATAAGACCGACCTTGACATGTCTCCCTATCGGCTTGTGTACGGAAAAGCCTGCCACCTTCCTGTCGAAATCGAGCATCGCGCATTTTGGGCGATAAAGGAGCTGAATCTGTCTCTGGAGGACGCGGGCAGCCATCGGAAGCTGCAGCTGAACGAACTGAGCGAGCTTAGGGATGAGGCTTACGACAACGCGGTTGTCGTTAAGAATCGAACGAAGGTGTTTCATGATAAACACCTTTTGCGCAAAACCTTCGTTCCTGGTCAGCAGGTACTTCTTTACGACACCCGACTTCATTTCCATCCTGGAAAGCTCCGATCTCGCTGGAAAGGGCGGTATTCTGTGCGGAATGTGTATCCGCAGGGCGCTGTGGATTTGGAAAATCCAAAGGACGGTTCACTCTTCAAGGTAAACGGACACCGATGCAAACCGTACCTTAGCGCCGAACCAACAGAGGAGCTCCTGTTCTAACAGGAGCCGGTTTACCTTGCATGATCTTCCTCTGCCTACCTCCAAACTTCGGTTATCCAGCCAAGAACAGAGGACACTGTTCCAAATAAGTTTGGGGGTATGTACAAACCATTTTGTTTATATTTGTGTATATTCTTTTTCTTTTCTTAAAAAAAAAAAAAAAACAAATAAAAATTTGTGTATCACTAACCGACAATTTTGAACCTTCCAACTGCTCTCTTCATGCTACGACAGTGAGGACACTGTCCAGTTTAAGTTTGGGGGTACGCTCGGTACGTATTTCTTACCTTCGCATACATATGTATATTTTGCATCTGCATATTAATATCCATAAAATCCATAAAAATTTGAAAATTTTCTAAAAAATATAAAAACTTTTTTGTCAAGTTAGCTTGTGCAAGAACTCTGATTCAATATTCGACGGTTTTTGTTTAAAAAAATAGGAATAACTAGATCTTATGTTTGGATTTTGAAAACCTGAAAGATAACTCTCCTTTGAAGTTAACTATAGCTGATATACGTCTTTACATCACACTACACGTGTCGTGAGTTTTGGGAATTAGATGACAAGTCTTTCATGTTCAAACTTTTAAACAGATAAATGATTTTCTGAGAATCAAATAGGTTTGTTCTGAAATAAGTAATGTCAAGAATAGTTTATGAAGTAAAGCGAATATGAAGGAATGTTATTGATGCCATAATTGGAGCTAAGTCTGAAAAATAACCCATCTAAAACTTGATTGGAATGATTACACACCAAACCCACTAAACACGTCTTTTATCCAAAAAATAATTGAACTGGCCGGTTATATCTCCGTTCGTATTAAATCATCTGATTTTCACGCCAAACTGTCTTTTGTTTTTGGACCTAGGTAACTTGAGTAATTAAGTCCGCTGGGGTGTTTCTACACCTAATGCCCTAAAACCAACTGGTTTGGGTGCATTGGCCCAAAGCTCGCTAAGAAGCCTAGAAAGTCCAGTTTTAAAACAAGTCAAGCAAGTGTTCTCTCTGAGTTAAAATTCCTAACGGTTCTTTATGTGAGAATAATCTTGATAAAAGACAGCCTTTTATAAAAAATTTAGCGGAGATATGAAGGTTTTATTCTATGATAAAGACTATTGCACGTTCACAGAGGTGTGTATGAAATGAAAACAAGAAAAAGGTGGAGTGAAAAATACGACTTAGTTTCCTGTTATGGAAGATAGAAATTCTGAAGTTGAAACCTTACTGGAAAACGAAACTTGAAAAATGCTTAACTCTTTATAAAACTTATGTGATCCTTTTTAAATTGTTATCTGGGCTTTATTGTGCGACATGATGACTTTAATCAATCCTTCTGGAACTTAACGACTCTATTTGCACTACACGTAAAGACATATAAAATCTGTAGTTAAATAAGAAGCGAGGTGTGAAAAATAAAGGTTCGATAGTCTAGACTTAGGATTATAGAATTGTTATTTTCTAAAACAAAACTTTAGGGTTTGAAGCTTAGTTATTTTACAAAACCAACTTGACCGGATTTTGTGGGTAGTATCCGCTGAAAACCCTCAGGAGACAACACTCCTCCTACTAGGGACACCTAGAGGTTTAACGGCTTGTTGCACATGCTCAGTGCAATCGCGTTCCCTGCGAAAGTGAGGTTAGGAAATTTTTTGTGAATAAATGGACTTTGCTCGGGACGAGCAAATGATAAGTTTGGGGGTATTTGTTCATATCAGATTTTTGCATTTTCATACCGCCCAATTTTTATCACATTGCATATCCGTAGATACTCTTGAGCCGTGTTTGCTAGTCAATTGCAGGATACAGGTTCTCGGTTCCAAAACGATGAAATTCATGGAAAACACGAAAAAATCCGGGTTCTTGCCGACCACAGATAAAACACGGTCTTCGTCCCTCATCCGTATGTTGCCAGATACCAGTAGGAAGACAAAATGTCAAATCTATGCACAAGGCTCAATGGTAGCACAAAATCCAAGAGATCTACGCGGAGCTCGAGGCAATCATGACAAAATCTTGACAAAAAGTCCACCTTTCCCTCAACAGAAATTCTGGAAAATTCGTGAAGTAGTCATGGGAAAATACATATATGAGAATAATGTACACACCAAACCAGGCCACCAACAAAAAGCACAAGGCCCAATTCCACAACAAGGCCGCGGAACCGCGGCCAAAGGGGGGTCCAGGCCACGGATCCGCGGCCGTTCTGGCGCCAAAGAGGAGGAATTTTGGGGGGTAGTTGGGTCTTTTCATGTATGTTCTGTTGGTTGCCCTAGGGTTTCATGTTTTGGCCTATAAATAGCCCAGAAGTTTGTGAAGGAAAGGGTCCATTCTTGTATTTTCTTTTTCTAGGATTTAGTTCACTTGTTCTTCTTCTTCTCATCTCTTCTCCATTAAACTTGTAGTGAGCTTTGTGAGGGAGGAATGATGAATAAAGAAGACCATTTTTATTATCATGCTTGTTTCTTTCTTTACTTGTTGTAATGTGTTGTAATTTTAATTGTTAAGTAATTGTTGTTACTTGCTTGATTGTTTCTTTCTTCTCTCTTTTTCTTTATCCTTACATACGACAATGATACTTACGCTCGATCCTCGCCAAGGTGAGGTCGCAAACAGTTAGTCGTATTCTTCTAATCTCCCTCTTTCTATCTTCCTCTTTTGTTTTGTTTTGTTTTTCCTATCATGAAGTGTGAGTAGTTTTTTACTTGTTAGGGTAGGATAAGGGAAGTTTGAGAGAAGGAAATCTCTCTCACTCTTTCCTTGCCCAACAACTTAAATCGACTCCCGTTAATTGAACCACAATCCGCTCCTTACGGCACCCTATCCTACATGATAGCGGTGATTCCGTAGTGAGACCGGTTGTGGTTGAATTAACCGGAGGTTATGGATAAGAGCCAAGAACGGACGGACAAGCACCAAAAGGAAGACTTATGCGTTGGAAAGCCTAGCTTATACTCGCAAAGTCCTTCCTAGTCGTGCTAATCCCCGTTGTTGCCGATTACCGTAACACCGATATTAAGAGGGGCAACGAAAGATGTGGAGACTCCTAACTCAAACTAACCTAATCCTAACCCTAACAAGCTCTCTTTAAATATCAACTTAACATTTAGATAACCACAACAAAATCTGAACAACCGGACTTAACTCGTCGAAAAACACATAGAAAAAGATTCCCATCTCCCTGCGGACGACCCGTACTCAACCGGCTAGCTACATGCGAAACCGTCTTGATTGCGGTATTTAAACTAGAACTTGAACACGCTCGTATCCTATCAATCATGCACGTGTATATGACTCTGCCAGAGGGTTGTCGTAGTCAGTGGGAGCAGCGGAAGCATTGGTGGACATCAGGCTTATGTCTATTTATAGACTAAAGCAGATATAGCAGAGATAGATCATCTATTTCTGATGTGACAGTCATGGGTTTGACTTCATCAGAATAAGGGATGGATCTGTTAAGAAGGTAGTAGGGTGTGATGTCCTGGTATTTGATGACATACACAGAGTAGGAAGTGAAATTCCTATACTACGATAGGTTATTCTTTGGTTGTCACACAGTGGTTTCTCCACATAGGACTTGGATATTATATCAGACATTCTAGTTACTAGATCTATGGTTTTAGATCTATATTTGGGTAGTTTCCCAATCTGGGTACTTAGACAGCATGCTAAGAGTATTTACAATGGACAACTTCTGGCACGGTAGTGTACCTGCAGGTAATGGAGTCACCCTCTCTAAAGGTGTCTTACTGACTAAAGGGGAGAGGGATACGCATGATTGGCAGATCACTTGCTTAAGCAATTGAGTTGATCATGAGATGTCAAGTACCACACCAGATGTTGTTCTTGCAGTAGATGCAATAAGTTGATATTGATCCAATCCTGGGGAAACAGTCGGAAGCAGTTTTAGAACAAAGTGGATGTTCTAGGGATATGATAACGACAGCCTCCCTCAGGAGACGGTTATCATTCCAGGCTTCAAAGGTGACATGGACGACAGGGTGGTCGTCAGAGTTATAGTTTTCCCTCTGACGAGGGGCAGTATTTTGGACAGGTGGTCCAGGCGGATATTGAGTGAAGGATGGCGCAGGATACCGATTAAGTTCAGTTGACGATACAGTCTAAGAAGTTTGGATTTGGAGTTCATTTATGAACTAGGTCCCATCAGCCATCCAGACATTCTAAGACAGGTATTGCTCATTTCGGGAGATAGTTTTCTCTGCGAACTTGAGATAAAGAGAAACATAGAAAGAAACATTAGAGCGGATCCACTCACTGAGGCTATTCCTCGAACGCAATAGTTTCGCAAACGCGCTTTGTGAGACTGACTAGTAGAGGAGTTGGGTGTTCGGTATCACACGGGCTGTGAGTATGCGACATCGCAATAATTAGCCTTGAGTGCAAGTGGGAGATTGTTGGATATAGTGCCCTCAGAGTCAATTATTGGATCACAGGCACGTGATTGCAATGATTGAGGAGGACCTATGCCGGTAGGACAGTCTTACTCGAGATGATAGTATGCTATCTGGTTTATCTATATCATCGTGTACTGCTTTAGGTGACCTTACGAGTCGCTATTACACGTTGATAGAGCCCCTAGGATTCTTGCTTGACTACCAGCAGTATGAGGGCGATCATATACGTGAGAGCTGGAGTCTATAAGCACATCCTTAAAAGGTCCCTAGTCGTGGGAGTTTCGAGACAGGGCATCGATTCTCCAGAGTAGACTAGTGTATACAGTCAAGACCCGACGAGGGGCGGTGGCCGGTCTTACAAGCCACTGGTGTCAGTTGGTTCACCTAAGATGTATACAGGTGCTCATTGGGTTATGAGTACACCACATAGGACTCGCCGAGAACCTGCTAGTTGGTATTATACCTGACGTCAGATAGCAGTTCCCTGGTGACATGTGTACAGGTTAGTTCATCGACCTGAGATCGTCATTTGTCTCGTGTGAGTTCCCACTGTGCTTTGATTACTACCCTACCACGGCTCAAAGGAGTCATGCAAACAGGTTTTAGTTGGGTACAGTCCCGAGCCACATGGAGGCGGTGAGCGTATCTGCAGGGGTTCGTCTCTCCCGGTATTGGGGGTGAGGTCGCGCTGTGTCTAGGAGAGCCAGAACATGAATAGTCCTTGGCCAAGGCAGGAGATATGCTGGTAGGTATTCCAGTAGTATCTCAGGGTGTTCTGGGCTACACTCCGACATGACTTGTACCGCTATTGGGGGTCTGACTTTTACCAACCCCCTAGGCCCGCCATGCGATGCTCATAGACGAATGGACCGGACTGTACGGATATTGTCACTGACAGGCTCAGTAGGGTGTCAGGATGAGTTCGCTCATCGACGTCCCTTTTGGTCAATACCTGGTAGCCCGTCACGTATTGGCTTATACCTCTGACGTGCTAGTGGTTAAATCCACAGCCATAGTATTGACGAGTCTTTAGAGTCCACCACACACAGTTACTCAGGTTTCGGGCGAAACACTGTAGAGGCCGTATGGAGATATGGCAGGGTTCGATCAGATACGTGCGGTATTGCACGGATCGTGATCGGACGGTTTTTACTAGCCGGCTTTGGCTTAAGCCGGATCCTAGTATTAGATAGTGTAGTTTTTTCTCTTTGCATTTGTGTTCAGTGGGAATAAAAATGCGGGCATGTATTTGCAGTAGCGGGGTTTTCCTGTAATTTATTAAGGGATCAGTTTTCTGAATTTGCCAATTTGCATTTCGTTCCGGCCGGTTTTCCTTTGTTCTTTCCCGGCCGGACTTTTCGATGGAGGAGGTAATTTGCAATTGTGCAAATTACCTATTGTGGAGGGTGTTTCTTGCATAAGTGTGGCTTCATGATTGATTATTCATCATGAAATTCCATTTTGGTCATTCTATTGCCTTTATGAGAATGGAAATGAAAAGATTGATTTTGTGAAATGGGTGTGACCTTTTTATCTTGCTTTATCTTTTCTTTTCTCCATGGATTTTTCATTCCATTATCTCCACCATGGAGGAAGGGGGCCGGCCACATCTAGGGAGAGGGAGAGGTTCATTTTGAGTGGTGGCAAAAAATGTTCATCTCATTTTTCCATTCATCGTACAAAGAGATTTTCACTCCAAAGTTCTTTCTTCACCTCCATCCTTCCATGGAAACTTCACATACCCCAAAGAGACGACCTACTACTCTAGTCTACAGTAAATCTTGGACGCGTCGGCTAGCCAACTTCGCGCCCGAGTTGCCTCGGTCAAGAAGTGGGAGCCCGTAAAAGTATTCGGCCACGTGGTGCCCTTTTCGACGAGGACGTGACGGACGGAGATTACGCGAGAGATCGGAGTGGAGACGAAGACCGAAGGACACGGATCGCTTGGTATAACTCTCTACCCTTATTTTAGTTTGCTAGTAACTAGGTTAACAGCCCGATCTGGGTTAAAAGTGCGCGGTGGTGCCAGTTTGCTAGTTTGCAAAGTTTTTTTGTTTTCGCGTTTCCGGCGTCGGATCGACGGCCGGGGCGCCCCCGCGGACTTACACATAAAAATTTAATTTTGGCATGGCCGATACCTTGTAGAGCCTTGTTAGTGTGCCTAGTAACCCTACAGTAGTATCAGAGCCTAGCTAGAGCATTAGGCGATGTGTTAACGAAGTTAAAACTCCGAATGAACCCGAATACGTCAAAATGAACCCCTCTCTGTACATTTTTTAAAATCTGTGTATTTTCAGTATTAAAAATACCTTAAAAATTCAGCAGGGTTTTCTAAGAATTATGGTGAAAAATGACACCATATTCCGTACAATCCACCGCAGAACCGCGGCCGTACCCTGCTTGGGCCGCGGTTCCGCGGCCGTACAGAGGAGATCTGCCATCATTTTTCCACCGTAATTACTATTTCTGTTATTTGTATTTTCTGGGTATTTTTAATTTAACTCAAGTGTTGAGTTTTCTGGTTTATTTTGTAATCGTCGATTCGATCGGAGAATTTAATTTTGTTTTGTTATTCCGGAAATTTAGAAACTATTAAAATGTTCGAACGGATATCATTAACTCATTATTTCCCGGCACGATAAACATTCAAGTATTGAATTTTTACCGAGTTTAAATTTTTCGGAAAAACGTGCAAGAAATGTGACGGACCCTCTAGAAGACAACAAACCTTAACTCGATTATGTGACCGTCTTGAACTGCCTTTTGAACCTTAGGGTTTGGGGCAGTACGGCGTGCCACATGTGAGGCGTTGGCTTGACCCTTCTACGGGTGGACCGTTGCTACTGTGACGTATTCTGGAATTTCTGAACTCCGCTCAAGTGTTGAGCTATTTAGGAAATCTTGGGTATTTGATTATCTGTTCGGAAAGTTTAATACTGTCTATTTAACTGGAATGTGATACAATATGTGGAATTCATACAGTTAGGCATGAAATGCGAAATATGTGATATTTCGGATTTACGACGTCTAAAGAGATTGTGGATTCCAAATATTGTAGTTTTACAATTTCTTTTCTATGACCGTAAGTGTAATATGTGATATCGCCGGTTTCGTTGCTATATGTCAACGACAATTGGGATGCGCATATTTACTTAAGTTGATGACATGTGATGTTATGTGTTGCTGGATATGTTATATTGGATCGTCGCGTTTTGAATAGCCGGGGGTTTTATGTGAGATGAGAGTTTTTATTCATGTAAAATTAATTGTATGTAATATTCTTTTATTGGGGCACTTCCGGGATGAGGTTGATGTCACCATTTGTATATTATTTACTTTTCCGCACTAGGATAAACCCAAGGAGGATAGCACAAGTAACCGGGTTCTAGAGTCCAGTGGAGACCAACTCGAGGAGTCGGGTCCGGGTCTTCTAACTCTAGAATTGGTAGGGTTGCTTGCCGCTCTCTTAGGGGTCTAGGGGTGTGGGTTTGGCTATTCATCGCGACCGTGGAATCCATGCTTTATAGTGGCTCAAAATAAAACACGGACGTCCTAGTATATCCAATGTTTTATATGTTTCTTCTGCTGCAATATCTGTGATGTGATCATTTGATATGTTGTGATAAATACTGTATATAGTATATATGATATATTATATAGGCGTTACTTATGTTTTACACCCGCGCTAGCCCTGCCTCGCTCTGTCGTTAGTTACCTAACCTAACGGTGCATGAGGGGACATCGAGGCGAATGCGGATGGCATAAGTGTACGTCGTATTTATCTGTGATGTTTAGGTGACTTAAATGATGGGACTTCATTAATGTGATTAATGAAAGAAAAGAAACCTAAAAGATATTGTAGAATCAAATTTTTCAAAAAGGGTAGCTACAGTTTTTCTTTGCATAGCGGTATATATGATATACCCTACACCTTATTCGATGGGGAAAGAGCCGAGATCCCTTCACCGGGAGTGACCTTTTTAGCAAAACTGGCAGATGCTACAACACTCGGTTTTCTTTTGATTGCTTTTGGAGTTTTTCTTTGCATAGTGATGTATATGATATATCCTGCACCTTATTCCATAAGGAAAGAGCCGAGATCCCTTCACCGGGAATGACCTCTTTAGCAAAACTAATGAAAGCCTCAAAATCACTCCATTTCAAAATTCACTCGATTCTACAACGATATCAAGTTCATTACGAAATAGGTTTTCAGAAAAACCTATCGTAGCCCTCCGTCATTTCAGATAAGTCCTGCTCAGTATTTATGCTGCGTTTGTTGACCTTGTCAAGGCGTAGTGTGCGGTAGCTGACCAGTATTTATCTGTTTATGCATATGATGCAGATTGTTTTAGGGTAGTCGTACGGCCTTGTTGACCTTGTCAAGGGTCGTGCGGGTGGATTTAATTCAATCAAGAAATGACGGGTTGAACTTGACTTACGGTCTATGGTTTGTTGACCATGTCAAGGTCATAGATCGTTTGGGGCAAAATATTATCGGGAATTTCAAGTGTTGAAATTTGCAATGAGATTGCATACCTTCTATGAGATAGTTGGAACCCGATACCCACTGCGAGTAATTGTTACTCCCGGGAGAGTTTTACACAGGATAATTAGCCGATCAAATAGGTGTCTAGAAAGGTGTCAACGGGGTTACGCCTCTGGGAAAACGAGGTTTACTTTAATTAGGTCCGTGCGAAAGCACGGGGAACCTCTCTCAAAGTACCGACACTGGCCTGGCTGAAAGATTGGCGAAGTTGTATGGTGTAATTAATCCCGGCTAATCTTTCCTTTTAGGGTTTGAAGGAAGATTTGATAAAAACAGTGGGAGCCATCCTGATTAGATAAAATAATAACCAATCTGACCTTGCAAGAGCATACGCTAAAGTGTTTTCTTCTCTCTCTCTCCAGGTAGCGACCATATCATGCCTTAATAAAGATGATAATATGGATGTATTGACCGAACCCGCATGTTATACTGTGCTGGGGAACGTTGGTTCCGTTCTTTCTTATAAGAGTTATAGGACTGAACAGGATATAGGGGAATACCAGGATTCCCATACCACCCGAATGAAGAAAGTACATATTGATGCATTTTCTTCGGGTGTGTTTGTTACAGAGAACTGTTTCTCCATTTCCTCTACGTCCTGGGTATTAGATACCGGGTCAGGATCCCATTTATGTAATCAGTTACATGGGCTTAGGAAAGGTAGAGAACTTGGAGAAGGTGATAAAGACATAAGGGTTGGAAATGGTGCAATTGTTGCAGCTAAAACCGTCGGGGAATATCACCTTTTATTGCCAACTGGTAATACATTGATTCTGATCGAATGCTATTACATGCCGAACCTGATATGCAACATTATATCGGTTTCTTTGTTGAGTAAAGAAGGATATAATTTTGTATTATAGGATAATGTTATGAACATTTTTCTAAACCAAAAGTTTGTTGGATCAAGCACGATGTGCAATGGCATTTATGTTCTAAATTAATCAACAGTTCTGAGCATAACAAACACACACAAGAGGAAGAGTTCAGAAATGAATGAATCCTTCTTGTGGTATTATAGACTGGGTCACATCAATGCAACACGATTAGCTAAGTTGTATAAGGATGGATATTTGAATCCGTTTGAATTTTCATCTTATGACACTTGCCAGTCATGTCTCAAAGGCAAGATGACCAAAACTCCGTTTACGGGACACGGAGAGAGAGTTACGGAACTCTTGGAACTGGTACATAGTGATGTATGCGGCCCCATGTCTACACATGCCAGGAATGGTTCTGCGTACTTCATGACGATCTCTCTAGATTCGGATATGTGTTCCTGATGAAACACAAATCAGAAGTTTTTGAGAAATTTAGAGAATATAAACAAGAAGTCGAGAACCAAACCGGGAAAAGTATTAAAATCCTTCGATCTGATCGAGGAGGTGAATACTTGAGCAATGAATTCCTGGACTTCCTAAAAGAGAATGGGATTCTCTCTCAGCTGACTCCTCCATATACACCACAGCACAATGGTGTATCGGAACGGAGGAACCGCACCCTATTAGATATGGTGCTCTCTATGATGAGCACAGCTGAGTTACCTATTTCCTTCTGGGGGTATGCGCTGGAGACAGCAGCATACCTATTAATTCAAGTTCCATCTAAATCTGTACCTACCACACCATATGAGATATGGAGTGGGAAGAGGCCATATCTTAAACAAGTTAAGATATGGGGTTGTCCGGCCTATGTCAAAAGAAAAAATCAGGACAAACTCGAGGCACGGTCAGTTCTTTGCAAGTTTGTGGGATATCCAAAGAACTCATATGGGTATTTTTTCTACCACAGTGAGGAACAAAAAGTGTTTGTTGCTCAACATGCCACCTTTTTAGAAAAGGAATTTCTTGTAAAAGAAATTAGTGGCAAAGTGGTAGAGCTGGAAGAGGTTCCAGATACACAAGCTGCAACTGAAGATTTAGCGGAACCAGCGGATTCAGTAATTCCCAACGAACCTCAGCATCTCCGCCGATCTAGTAGGGTTCCTCACCCACCTGAGAGATACTACGGTTTTCTCATGGACGGTGGGAGCAAGGATTGCATCATGGTTGATGATGACCCAACTAGTTTCGAGCAGGCCATCACGAGTGGGGACTCAGTGAAATGGCTGGATGCAATGCGGTTCGAGATGGAATCCATGTACACCAACAAAGTATGGACTTTGGAAGTTGCTCCTGAAGGGGTAAAACCCATTGGGAGCAAGTGGATCTTCAAGAAAAAACTTGGTGTAGATGGGAAAGTGGAGACTTTCAAAGCTAGACTTGTTGCAAAGGGTTTTCGTCAAAGACCAGATGTGGACTATGACGAAACCTTTTCTCCAGTGGCTATGCTTAAATCCATCCGGAACATGCTTGCCATCGCTGCATATCATGACTACGAAATTGTAAGTCCATGCTACCTCTCCCGGTACTTTCGGGCATGCGGAATTTGGTGAAAAACAATTTTCTAGAGGCTGTAACATGGACTCAAAACCGGATCTGGGTTAAACATCTAACTAACAACCTAACTAGGAGTTGTTAACTACTCGGTTAGGGGGTTATACCTTTCTTTCTTGAACTCCTTCATCTTCAAGCCTCGATGGTTGTCCGGATCGGCTTCACCCCGTCGTCTCCTTGCGCCGAAGATCGATCCACCTGAAAGCTTCTACCTTTGGCTTCTTCTTCGAACTTTGAAGAAACTAGTTCACTCGGTTTGCTAAACCTTGTGAACTAGAATGAGTAGAGGAGAGTGTGTTGGGATTTTCTCTATGGTTCTTGGTTCTCAACACATGAGACAAGTGAACCATAAACTAAAGAGAGAGAGAGCAAGAGGAAGGAGATGAGAGCTCAAGAACACAAGAGAGAGAATGAAAATGATAGAATGAGCAAGACTTTTTTCACTTGGCTCTCATAATCCAAAACCATCATCACAAAAATAGTAATCAAGTATTGTGTAAATGGTTTAAGTCAAAATGGCTATATCATTTCATGCACTCATATTGCACAAGAGAACAAGCAAGTAAAAAGTCTTTGCCATGAAATGATAGCCATTGTCATCATGATGGTCAACTAGTCCAACCAAGTCAACCGGTCAACAAAGTCAACAATTCAACAAAGTCAACCCCTCAACAACCATGTCACCACAATACTTAATTAATATTATTGTTAATCATATATGATATTCTCATTAGGGTTGAGCAAAAAGTCAATAGTCAATAGTCAACGGTCAACAACCCTAATGAGAATCCTCTGCCTCTGTCTCTCCGTCAACTGCGCATACACACCCGCATCCGCGTTCCGAGGAACACGAATACATACTGGATAAAACCAATCCTAAAACGTACACTAGGATCTGGCTTAAACCAAAGCCCGCTAGTGTAAACTGTCCGGACACTGTACATGCACAAGTGCACGGATGTGACCGAACCCTGTCGCAAAACCATGCGACCTCTACTCTTTTGCCTAAAGGCGAATAGCTTTCTGTGTGGGACTCTAAAGACTCAACACTACGCTGGCAGTGGGTTTAACCACAGACCGCAAGCGGCACTAGCTATGCGTAACGGTCCCCAGGTAGATGCCGACAAGAAGACCGACGAGGTGAAACCCATCTGAACTCCTACTCAGCCTGAATGTGACAATCTCCGTACAGTCCGGTCTGTTCGTCTGATACATCGCATGGCGGGCCTAGGGGGGCGGTAAATGTCAGTCCCCTAATAGCGGTACAAGTCGTGTCAGAGTGAAGCCCAATACACCCTGAGATAACACTGAAAGCCTACCAGTATATCTCGCTTGCCCTGGCCAGGGACTACTCGTGTAATGGCTCTCCTAGACACAGCGCGATGTCAACCCCCAATACCGGGAGAGACGAATCCTGTCTAACCGTCACTGCCTCCAAGTGCTTCGGGACTGCACCCAACTACCACCTGTTTGCACGACTCCTTTGAGCCGTGGTAGGGTAGTAATCAAAGTACAGTGGGAACACACTCGAGGCGAAGTGACAGTGTCAAGTCAGCGGACTAAGCTGTACTCATGTCACCTGGGAACTGATAACTGATGATAGGTATAATACCAACCGGTCAGTTCCCGACGAGTCCTGTCCAGTATAGTCGTAACCCAATGAGCACCCGCATACTATCTCCAGTACAACGTACTGATGGCTGTGGGACAGACCATCTCCCACTCTGGGATGAGAAGCGCATGCGCTAGTCTACTCTGGAGTATCGATGCCCTGTCTCGATAGTCCTGCGACTAGGGACCTGCATAAGGATGTGCTTATAGATTACCCAGCCCCCACTAGTGTGACTGCCATCACAACGCTGGTAATCAAGCAAAGATCCTAAGGGCTCCACTAATGTGTACAGGCGATATACTAAAATAAACACATGTACACATTGAAGTAGAAACAAACCAAGTAGCATACTACTATTTTGAGCAAGATTGTATATACAAGGTGAATATCCCAAGCTTCCATTAAGTAATATACAAACTAGTATGATACAGTAATGGCCTCTAGGGCATATACACTAACAATCTCCCACTTGCACTAAGGCCATGTACTGGCGTATCGAAGACCTATCATCTCGATCAGCCGCTCGAACTGAGTCTGGGGCAAGGCCTTGGTGAATGGATCTGCAGTGTTATCTTCTGAAGCAACCCTCTGAACCTCGATCTCCTGGCGATCCACGATCTCCCTGATCAGGTGATACCGCCTCAAGATGTGTCTGGATCTCTGATGGGACCTGGGTTCCTTCGCTAAAGCTATAGCCCCGTTGTTGTCGCAATACAGAGGTATTGGATCAACAATGGACGGAACCACCTGAAGTTCTTTTAAGAACTTCCTCATCCAGACAGCTTCTTTTGCGGCATCAGATGCAGCGATGTATTCCGCTTCCATCGTCGAGTCTGCAACGGTTTCCTGTTTGGAACTCTTCCAACACACCGCCCCTCCATTGAGGGTAAAGACAAAACCCGACATGGACTTGGAATCATCCTTGTCACTCTGGAAGCTGGAGTCAGCAAAGGCCTCAATCTGGAGGTCTTTTCCGCCATACACCAAGAACATCTCCTTAGTCCTTCTCAGGTACTTGAGAATGTTCTTTACCGCTATCCAGTGTTTCTCCCCAGGGTTTGACTGATACCGGCTTACCACACTCAGTGCATAAGCTACATCCTGTCTGGTACACAACATCGCATACATTATAGAGCCTACCGCAGAAGCGTAGGGTATAATAGACATGCGATCCTTCTCCAAATCAGTCTTGGGAGACATCTCTTTAGAGAGGGTGATCCCGTGACAAGCCGGTAGGTTACCACGCTTGGAATCTTCCATACTGAATCCCTCCAGTATGGTGTCGATGTACCTGGACAGTGAAAGTCCTAATATCCTCTTGGATCTATCACGATGGATCCGGATCCCCAGGATGTATGAGGCATCACCCAGGTCTTTCATGGAGAACCTGTGTGACAAGAACCCCTTGACAGATTGTAGCATAGGAATGTCATTTCCTATTAAGAGAATGTCATCCACGTATAAAACGAGGAATACTACAGTTTTCGCTACAAATCTACTATAGATGCATGGTTCATCTGGATTTTTGATAAAGCCAAATTCCTTGACCGTCTCATCAAAACAGATGTTCCAACTCCGCGATGCCTGCTTTAGTCCATAGATGGACTTAAGCAACTTGCACACCTTTCCGCTGCTCCCACTTTGAATGAAACCTTCTGGTTGGTCCATATAGACACACTCCTCTAAATTTCCATTTAGAAAAGCGGTTTTTACGTCCATTTGCCAGATCTCATAATCATGGAAGGCAGCAATGGCAAGAAGAATCCGAATGGATTTCAGCATAGCCACTGGAGAAAAGGTTTCGTCATAGTCCAAGCCAGGTCTTTGACGGAAACCCTTTGCAACAAGTCTAGCTTTATAGGTCTCAACCTGTCCATCTACACGAATCTTCCTTTTGAAGATCCACTTGCATCCTACGGGTTTTACCCCGTCTGGAGCAATGTCCAACGTCCATACTTTGTTGGTGTACATGGACTCCATTTCGGTCCGCATTGCATCCAGCCATTTTACCGAGTCAACGCTCTGAACGGCCTGCTGGAAGCTAGTAGGCTCATCATAATCTATGATGCAATCCTCTCTATCCCCGTCTATGAGAAAACCGTAGTATCTCTCGGGCGGATGAGACTGCTTACTACTCCTGTGGAGCAGCGTAGGAATGTCCTGTTCTTTTGAACCCTCTGGTTCCACTAAGCTTTCAGTAATAGCTCGTGGTTCTGGAATTTCTTCCAGTTCTACTGTGCTCCTACTTATCTGGATTTCCAAAAACTCAGTTTCCAAGAAGTAGGCATGACGAGAAACAAAAACCTTTTGTTCCTATTCGCAGTAGAAAAAATATCTATTGGAGTTCTTTGGATATCCCACGAACTTGCACTGTACTGAGCGTGCCTCGAGCTTGTCCGCATGCTGCTTTTTAACAAAAGCTGGACATCCCCATGTCTTAATGTGCTTAATATAGGGTCTCTTCCCACACACATTTCATATGGTGTAGTAGGCACAGTCTTAGTTGGAACTCGGTTCAAAAGGTATGCAGCTGATTCTAGCGCATACCCCCAGAATGATCGCGGTAACTCAGCGTTACTCATCATGGACCGTACCATATCTAATAGGGTTCGGTTCCGTCTCTCCGATACACCGTTATGTTGCGGAGTGTATGGAGGAGTAAGCTGAGAGAGAATTCCGTTCTCTTTTAAATAGTCTAGGAACTCGACACTCAAGTATTCTCCACCTCGATCCGATCTTAGAATCTTGATACTTTTGTCGGTTTGTTTTTCTACTTCATTCTTATATTCCTGGAATTTTCCAAAGGCTTCGGACTTATGTTTCATTAAGAAGACATAACCGTACCTTGAAAAGTCATCCGTGAAAGTAATGAAGTAAGAATAACCGCTTCGCGCATGTGTAGACATTGGACCGCACACGTCGCTGTGTACGAGTCCCAAGAGCTCGCTCGCCCTTACTCCGTGTCCAGTAAACGGAGTCTTTGTCATCTTTCCTTTGAGACGGGATTGACAAGTGGCATACGATTGATATTCGAACGGATTCAAATATCCTTCTGTATGTAACTTTGTCAACCTTCTCTCATTGATGTGACCTAGTCTACAATGCCACAAGAAAGTCTGATTGATTTCTGGAGACTTTCTTTTGTGTGTATTCTGGACATTGAAAATCTGTGGTTGGTTTAATACGTATATACCATTGCTCAATGTACCTGACCTAATCAGAACTTGATTAAGGTGAATGTTTACAACATTGCTTACAAACGCAAATTCATAACCTTCTTTAGAAACCAAAGATACAGAAATGATATTACAAGTTGCGTTGGGTACAAAAAAGCAATTACGCAAAACCAAAACATGTCCATCTGACATTCCCAGGTGATAGTCCCCCATGGCCTTAGCATCCATGCTAGCTCCGTTTGCAACTTTGAGGGTCATGTCACCTGCCTTCAAAACCCTACGGTTTCTCAACGCCTGCAAAGAATTACAGATATGAGATCCTGATCCGGTATCCAATACCCAGGAAGTAGAGTTTATTGAAAGACAGTTTTCAATAACATACACACCTGAAGCTGAAGCCGCAACCTGCTTCAGATCCTGTGTTCTGGCTTTCCAAGCCCTACAATCATTCTTCCAGTGTCCCTTCTTATGACAATAGAAGCATTCTTCCTTATCCACAAGCTTTCCCACTTTCTTTGTTGCTTTTGCCTTTCCCTTCGTATCCACTTTACTAACACCGCCCCTTGGTTTGGCTGGGGCTTTCTTCTTCTTTCCCTTGGCTTTCGCCTTGGACCTAGAAGAGGAAGATCCTCCTACAAACAAAGTGGATGTTTCCCTACCTTTCTGTAGGGTGCCCTCTGCACTCCTCAGCATGTTGAGGAGTTCTGAAAGTTCAACTTCCTTTTCTTGTAAGTTGAAGTTCAGGATAAACTGGGCGTAAGTGGAAGGAAGGGACTGGAGAATCAAGTACGTATAGAGCTCATTCTCCAACGTGGTCCCAAGGTCCGCGAGCTCTTCTATGTAGCCAATCATCTTAAGCACGTGTTCCGCTACCGATGATCCGACGGCCAACCTTGCGGAAAATAACTTCTTCGACACTTCATATCTTGCGATACGAGATTGCTCTCCATACAGTTCTTTTGTATGGAGAAATATGGATTCGAGGTCCATATTCTCGTGCCTCCTCTGATGTTCATTGTCCATAGAGGCAAGCACGAGGCACTTGGCCTTCGCGCAATCTAGTTCCCAGGTCTTACGGATTTCCTTATCCGCGACGCTGGTTTTGGGACCTGGGACAGGGGGAGCTTTGGTGGTAAGAAGATACCCCAGCTTGTCGTAAGTGATTGCCATCTTGACATTCCTCAGCCAATCTTTGTAGTTTGGCCCTGTCAGTATGTTTTTATCTAGGAGTAACTTAAGTCCAGTCATGTCGATTGGTCGCTGCAATTAGGAGAGAGAGAAGAAATACTCAGCATGATGCTCTTGCAAGTTTAGAATGGTTTTTTGTTTGTCTAAACAGGATGGCTCCCACTGTTTCTCGAATCCCTCCTCAAACCAAAAAGGAAGAATTAGTCAGGATCAATCTCACCGTACAATACTTGCTTAACCGTTCAGCCAGGCCAGTGTCGGTACTTCGAGAGAGGTTTTCCAACGCTTTCGCGAAGTTCCTTAATTAAATAACCTCTTTTCCCTGTGGGCGTAGCCCCGCTAACACCTTTCTTGACACCTACTTGGTTTATAGCATTGATCGTTAAGTAAGAAATTTCCCAAGGAGTAGCATATACTCACAGTAGGATCGGGATCCAAATATCATCGCTTGACGAAACTGAAGGAATCCTACCAGAATCATCACACTCCAAATGGTATGCAACACTAGCAAGTTTCAGTTCTTTTGAAACTCCCGATGTGGATTTTTGTCCCATGCTCTTATGACCTTGACTTTGGCCAAAATATCATAAGTCACATGTCAAGTTCTACCCGTCATTCTCCAGGTTAATTTGGATCCACCCGTACCTACCCTTGACTTTAGCCAAAATGGCAGTACGACTGTCCCAAACCAACGCATCTATCTATGCTACACATGAATACCCAATAGCTACCAATCACTATGCCTTGACTTTGGCCAACATACACAGCTTGAATACTATTGACTATTCATGTGAAACGACGGAGGGATACGAATGGTTTTGGCTAAACCGTGAACGTAGTGAACTTGATATAATCGATGGAACGAGATAGCTTTTAAAAGGAGTGGCTCAAGCTCCACATTTAAAAGTTAGTTTTGAAAAGAACCGAGTGGTTTTTCGAAAGTGTTCCAACGACTTTTACTTGGTTTATTTTTCTTGAATTAGTTCTTTTAATGCGTGATATTCTTGCATTAGTTCTTTTAATGCGTCCCATCATTCAATCCTACCATTGCAGAAAACAACCAAAATATGACGTACGCTTATGCCATTCGCATTCGCCACGGGGCCCCGTCATTACCCGTTAGGTTACTTAACTAACGACAGAGCGGGGGCTGGGCTAGCGCGGCTGTAAAACATAAGCAACGCCTAAATAATATCATATATAGATATACTGCAATGATAGCCATTTCAGATCACAGATGAACATATTGGATATACTAGGAATCCGCAATTCGTACGAGCCTGTAACGAAAAGCAGATTACACGGTCGCGGTGAATAGCCAAAACCCCATCCAAGACCCCTACGGGTGCGGCAAACTACCCGCCAAGTACCCGAAGCGAAGCAACCTCCCTCAACTCCATGAGTAGGCCACTCGGCACTTCGGCATACCCGGTAGTTTGTGCACCCCCTCCATGGGTCTATCCTAGGAGCAAACACAGTAAAAAGAAATTATACAATGACGGCTACAACCCCGACCCGGTTGTGCGGCCATACAAATAATTATTACATCAATTTACAAATTTACATGAATTGAAAGAAAAGAAAACTCTCGTCTCACAACCCCCCGGCTATTCATCCGCGACAATCCAATGAATTCATATACACATTCCAATAACATTACAGATCATAGATTTGTATAACCCCCACTAATCGACATATAGCGATTAGCAGACATTCAATACAAATATCACATCACAGAAAAACCCGTCAGCTTAAGTCTTTTAGAAGTTCGATCAAAAATACGGATTTTCAGGCCCCAAACACAAAATTTTCGTTCTGGAAAATCTGGGCAGAAAATACATATTCCAAAAATCCCAAAATACCCCACTGAACAAACTGCAACCAAAATTTCCCACTGCCGAGTCAACTCGGCCGCGGAACCGCGGCGGGAGCACGCTCCCGCTGCGTTTCCGCGGCGCTTTGATCGGTACAGTGGATGAAATTTTTGCAGTTTGCTATAAAAACCCTGAGTCGATTTTTGAAGCAAGGTTTATTACTTTTACAGCACTTTGAAAATCGACAGCAAGCATGAATTTTTGGTGTATTTCGTGACTTTTTGTTTGATCGATTTTCTAGTTACTTTGCTAACATGTTAGATAGAGTTTAAGTAGGCTCTGATACCACTGTAAGTCCATGCTACCTCTCCCGGTACTTTCGGGCATGCGGAATTTGGTGAAAAACAATTTTCTAGAGGCGGTAACATGGACTCAAAACCGGATCTGGGTTTAAACATCTAACTAACAACCTAACTAGGAGTTGTTAACTACTCGGTTAGGGGGTTATACCTTTCTTTCTTGAACTCCTTCGTCTTCAAGCCTCGATGGTTGTCCGTATCGGCTTCACCCCGTCGTCTCCTTGCACCGAAGATCGATCCACCTGAAAGCTTCCACCTTTGGCTTCTTCTTCGAACTTTGAAGAAACTAGTTCACTCGGTTTGCTAAACCTTGTGAAGTAGAATGAGTAGAGGAGAGTGTGTTGGGATTTTCTCTATGGTTCTTGGTTCTCAACACATGAGACAAGTGAACCATAGACTAAAGAGAGGGAGAGCAAGAGGAAGGAGATGAGAGCTCAAGAACACAAGAGAGATAATGAAAATGATAGAATGAGCAAGACTTTTCTCACTTGGCTCTCATAATCCAAAACCATCATCACAAAAATAGTAATCAAGTATTGTGTAAATGGTTTAAGTCAAAATGGCTATATCATTTCATGCACTCATATTGCACAAGAGAATAAGCAAGTAAAAAGTCTTTTCCATGAAATGATAGCCATTGTCATCATGATGGTCAACTAGTCCAACCTAGTCAACCGGTCAACAAAGTCAACAAGTCAACAAAGTCAACCCCTCAACAATCAGGTCACCACAATACTTAATTAATATTATTGTTAATCTATATGATATTCTCATTAGGGTTGAGCAAAAAGTCAATAGTAAATAGTCAACGGTCAACAACCCTAATGAGAATCCTCTGCCTCTGTCTCTCTGTCAACTGTGCATACACACCCGCATCCGCGTTCCGAGGAACACGAATACATACTGGATAAAACCAATCCCAAAACGTACACTAGGATTTAGCTTAAACCAAAGCCCGCTAGTGTAAACTGTCCGGACACTGCACGTGCACAAGTGCACGGATGTGACCGAACCCTGTCGCAAAACCATGCGACCTCTACTCTTTTGCCTAAAGGCGAATAGCTTTCTGTGTGGGACTCTAAAGACTCGACACTACGCTGGCAGTGGGTTTAACCACAGACCGCAAGCAGCACTAGCTGTGCGTAACGGTCCCCAGGTAGATGCCGACAAGAAGACTGACGAGGTGTAACCCATCTGAACTCCTACTGAGCCTGAATATGATAATCTCCGTACAGTCCGGTCTGTTCGTCTGATACATCGCATGGCGGGCCTAGGGGGCGGTAAACGTCAGTCCCCTAATAGCGGTACAAGTCGTGTCGGAGTGAAGCCCAATACACCCTGAGATAACACTGAAAGCCTACCAGTATATCTCGCTTGCCCTGGCCAGGGACTACTCGTGTAATGGCTCTCCTAGACACAGCGCGATGTCAACCCCCAATACCGGGAGAGACGAATCCTGTCTAACCGTCACTGCCTCCAAGTGCTTCGGGACTGCACCCAACTACCACCTGTTTGCACGACTCCTTTGAGCCGTGGTAGGGTAGTAATCAAAGTACAGTGGGAACACACTCGAGGCGAAGTGACAGTGTCAAGTCAGCGGACTAAGCTGTACTCATGTCACCTGGAAACTGATAACTGACGATAGGTATAATACCAACCGGTCAGTTCCCGACGAGTCCTGTCCAGTGTAGTCGTAACCCAACGAGCCCCCGCATACTATCTCCAGTACGACGTACTGATGGCTGTGGGAGAGACCATCTCCCACTCTGGGATGAGAAGCGCATGCGCAAGTCTACTCCGAAGTATTGATGCCCTGTCTCGATAGTCCTGCGACTAGGGACCTGCATAAGGATGTGCTTATAGATTACCCAGCCCCCACTAGTATGACTGCCATCACCACGCTGGTAATCAAGCAAAGATCCTAAGGGCTCCACTAATGTGTACAGGCGATATACTAAAATAAACACATGTACACATTGAAGTAGAAACAAACCAAGTAGCATACTACTATTTTGAGCAAGATTGTATATACAAGGTGAATATCCCAAGCTTCCATTAAGTAATATACAAACTAGTATGATACAGTAATGGCCTCTAGAGCATATACACTAACAGAAATCTGGCAAATGGATGTTAAGACCGCCTTTCTAAACAGTGATTTAGAAGAGTGCGTGTACACGACTCAGCCAGAGGGCTTCGTAGATAGTGGGAGCAGCGGGAAGGTGTGCAAGCTGCTTAAATCCATTTATGGATTAAAGCAAGTATCGCGGAGTTGGAACATCTGCTTTGACGTCGTTATCAAAGAGTTTGATTTCGTCAAAAACGTAGATGAACCTTGTATCTACAAGAAGGTGGCAGAGAGTAAGGTTCTCTTCCTCGTATTGTACGTGGACGACATAATCTTGATAGGAAATGACATTCCTATGCTGTAATCGGTCAAGCCCATCTTATCACAAAGATTCTCAATGAAAGATCTTGGTGATGCCTCCTGCATATTGGGAATTATGATCTATAGAGATAGATCTAAAAGGATATTGGGATTGTCCCTATCCTGGTACATTGACACCATACTAAAGAGGTTTAGTATGGAAGAGTCCAAACGTGGGTTTTTACCCACGATCTCAGGGCTCACTCTCTCCAAAGAGATGTCTCCCAAGACTGATTTGGAGAGAGCTCGCATGCAAGGGATACCCTATGCTTCGGCAGTAGGCTCTATCATGTACGCGATGCTATGTACCAGACCCGATGTAGCATACACACTAAGTGTAGTGAGTAGGTATCAAGCTGATCCTGGAGAGAGTCACTGGACAGCTGTGAAGAGCATTCTCAAGTACTTACGAAGGACTAAAGAGATACTCTTGGTGTATGGTAACGGAGAACTCCAAGTGGAGTCCTTTACCGATTCGAGCTTCCAGAGTGATAAGGACGACTCTAAGTCGCAGTCGGGATTTGTCTTTACCCTTTACGGAGGGCAGGTTAGCTGGAAGAGTTCCAAGCAGGAAACCGTAGCAGACTCGATGATGGAGGCTGAATACATCGCAGCCAACGATGCTGCCAAAGAAGCTGTCTGGATCAAGAAGTTCATTACTGAACTTGGAGTGGTTCCATCCATTGAGCATCCAATACCTTTGTATTGCGATAACAATGGAGCGGTGGTTTTGGCCAAGGAACCCAGGTCCTATCAGCGATCCAGGCATATTCTGAGGCGGTATCTCCTGATCCGGGAGATAGTTGATCGCCGGGAGATCGAGGTCAGGAGGGTTGACACAAAGAACAACACTGCGGATCCACTCACGAAGGCCATTCCCCAGATACAGTTTGAGAGACTCTTCGGGATGCTTAGTATGCGATACTACAGCAGCTGTCCCTAGTGCAAGTGGGAGATTGTTAGTTGTATGCATGCCCTAGATGTTAGTTATATGTATGCCCTAGAGGCCATTACTGTACATAGGATGTATATTGTAATGGATGCTTGGACATATATAGGGAGGACTTTCTTGCTCGACATGATAGTATGCTATCTGGTTGTACTTTATCTTAACATATACTCTGATTGTCTCTATGTTACATGTTGATAAAGCCCTTAGGATATGTACTCGACTACTGAGACTATGATGAGATCATACCAGTGGGGCCACGGTAGTCGACGAGTACATCCTATAACTGTTCCTAGTCGAGGGTGTATCGAGACAGGGCATCGATACACCAGAGTAGACTAGCGTATACTCATCTTGACCCATATGATGGGCGATGGGTGATCCCATATCCATCGGTGTTTGACATCAAGGATGGTGTACGGGTGCTCAGTGGAGACTGGGTACACTGGACGGACTCGCCAAGAACTCCCAGATGGTAATATACATCACGTCAGATGGCAGTTCTCCGGAGACACTGGTACAGAGTAGTCCGTTGACCCGAGATCGTCATAGAGTCTTGTGTGATTCCCACTGTGCTTTGATTTCCATCATACCATGTCCAAGAGGGCATGCAAAAAGGTGGCTTTTGGGTACAGTCCCGAATCACATGGAGGCAATGAGCGATAGGAGGGGATTCGTCTCTCCCGGTATAGAGAGTTGATGTTGTGCTGTGTTCGATTGGCTATAACTGGAAATCCCTGGCCAGGGTTGCTGAGATTTACTGGTAAGTGTTATTAGTAGTTTCTCGAACTGTTATAGACCTCATATCGACACGACTTATCGAGCTATTGGGGTCTGACGTTTACCACCCCTAGGCGAGATATGCAACATATCAGACGACGAGACCGGACTGTACGAGAGTGTTACTATTTGGATTCACAGGAGAATGTACAGGCCTGCTTGTTGATCTTCTCAGCGCTCAATACCTGGGAGGCTGTTACGTTTAGCTGACCGCTTGCAGCTTGTGGGTGTTTGATATGATCATCACCTACTGCCGGCGTATTGACGATTCTTTAGAGTCCTACACAGAGGTTTCTTGGCTCAGGAAAAACGGAGTAGGGGCACATATGTGATATGTGCGGGACCGAGGATAATGCGATATGAGATACCGTATTCTATTCTCGCGATATTTGATATCAGCCGGGTCATCGGATCAAGTGTTGATTCGATGAATCGGTACGGATAAATATTAGTCGGTTATATGCGATATAGCCGGATTGTCGGATCAAGTGTTGATTCGATAATTTAATGTATAATAATATATATGATATATTAAATTACATTAACTAATATTAGCTCACTAAATGATTCTTTTTCTCACTCGGGTAATACATTGATATATATGCGATATATGTTAATTGTATTATTTTATTTTGTTACGATAAATATTATATATGTGATATATAATATTGTAACATGATATGATAACTAATGCAATATGTTTTGTGGAGTTTAAACATGATTAGGGTTTGGATTAGGGTTAAGTCTTCTAGTAGATTCTAGAAGGTTTTCTTTTTTGTTTTGGAAAAGATATTTTCAAGTGACTCATTCTTAACCTAACCCAAACCCTAGCCCTTCGTTAATTCTCTACAATGGTTAAGTCAACCATGGTTGCATTATTGATCATATTAATCCTTTCATTATTCATCACAAAAGGATTCTATGATATTGTTCATCTTCTTCCTTCTTTCTTTTCATGAAAAAGCTTTCTAGATTTTTCTAAGTGATGAAAAATGAGTGAGAATTAGAAAACAAATGAGAGCAAAAATCCTACTTCATCATCCTCATCTATCCTTACCATGTAGATGAGGGTGTTCACTTCGTTTAGTGAGTGTAAGCTTGTGTTAACGAAACTTCAAGGTAGATCATCTTTGTATCGAAGATCGGAAGCAAGACTGCATCTTTCTCTTCGTGGAACCTCTCGAGAGTCCGGAACACGATGATCGCAGCGAAGGGACTTCAACACGAAGCTATTGAAGTGAAAGACCGGATCTACAAAGGTTGTAATCCCTCTCACTTAGTGTTAATGTGTTTAACATGCTTGTTTTCGCCTAAACCCTAGTTTAAAGATCCGGCTTCGGGTTGTTCGGCACGGCTAATTTTTTAATCGGGCATGGTTGATGCCTCGTAGACCCTTGTGGCAGTGCCTAGCAACCCTACACTAGAGGCCAGTATTGTACAGATGATGTATAATATATTGGATGCTTGGACATATATAGAGAGGACTTTCTTGCTCGATATGATAGTATGCTATCTGGTTGCACTTTACTTTAACATGTATACTTGTCTCTTTATACTGTCATATAATTACATGTTGGTAAAGCCCTTAGGATGTGTACTTGACTACCTAGGATATGATGCGGATCATACTAGTGGGGACATGGTGGTCCATAAGTACATCCTTCAAAGTTCCTAGTCGTGGGTGTATCGAGACAGGGCATCGATATACCAGAGTAGACTAGCGTATACGCTTCTCGACCCATGAGATGGGCGACGGATGATCCCATATCCATTGGTGTTTGACATCAGAGATGGTATACGGGTGCTCAGTGGAGACTGGGTACACTGGACGGACTCACCGAGAACTCCCAGATGGTATTATACCTCACGCCAGATGGCAGTTCTCTGGTGACACTTGTGCAGGTTAGTCAGTAGACCCGAGATCGTCATAGAGTCTTGTGTGATTCCCACTGTGCTTTGATTTCCACCTTACCACGTCCATGAGGGCATGCAAAACGGTGGTTTTTGGGTATAGTCCCGAGTCACATGGAGGCAATGAGCGATAGGAGGGGTTTCGTCTCTCCCGATATTGGGGGTTGATGTTGCGCTGTGCTCGATTGGCCATAACAGGGAAGTCCCTGGTTAGAGCTGATTCAGAGATTTGCTGGTAAGTGTTACCAGTGGTTTCTTGACCCGTTATGAGCCTCACATCGGCACGACTTATCGGTTATTGGGGTATGACGTTTACCACCCCTAGACTTGATATGCGACATATCTGACGAGGAGACCGGACTGTACGGGAAGTGTTACCGACAGGCTTTTACAGGAGTTGGAGCGGGCTTGCTTGCTGATCTTCTGATCGCTCAATACCCGGGTAGCCATTACGTCCAGCTAGTACCGCTGACGACTTGTGGGTACGTGATGTCATCATCACCTACTGCCGGCGTATTGACGAGTCTTTAGAGTCATACATAGAAGTTTTACTGGCTCAGGCAAAACGAAATAGGGGCGCATATGTGATATGTGCGGGACCGAGAATAATGCGTGTATGTGATATCGTATTCTATTCTCGTGACTTTTTGTATCGGTCGGTTATATATGATATAGCCGGGTTATCGAATCAAGTGTTGATTCGATAAGTCGATACATTGGATGTTAGTCGGTTATATGTGATATGACCGGATTATTAAGTCAAGTGTTGATTTAATAATTTATTGTATAATTGTATATTTGATATACTAGTTTACATTAACTAACACATGTTCACTTAGGGTTTTTTTTCCTCACATGTACACATCTTTACTATATATATATGATATATATTAAAATGTGTTATATTTTTGTATCATGGTTGATGATACATCATCCATGGGTGTATGAGACTTACACTATGCTAATTTTTAGTTTGGGTTTTTAATATTTAAAGTAATTACAAAATCAAGTGGAGGATTAGAAAATGCATGAAGCTTGTGGAAGCTTGTGGATGCATTGACTAATTCAACTTGAGTTTGTTTTTACTATGGATTTTTATTAACCCAACCATAACAATTAGCCTAGGGTTAAGTCTCTATAAGAGTTAGTATATGATACTCACTCACCATGGTTAGCTCACACACTTGATCATTATCCTTTTCTCTTTTCTTTTGTTCATCTTCATTATTGTTCAAAAGAAAAGCTTGCTAGGGTTTGATCCAAAGTGAGAACTAAAGTAAGAAATAAAAATCCAAAGAGAACCCACTTCCTATTTCTCCATCCTCTACTAGACTAGCACTTTAGTATAGGGTGTTTGCTTCACTAATTCTCAAATTAGTGAAGTAGTAGCTTGAGTCGGAATTCCCTCGACGTAGATCATCTTCGGCCTCAGAGACTTCAAGCAAGGTCGCATCTTTCGCCTCGTGAAGCTATGCAAGAGCCCGGGAGAACCTTGATCGCAGCGAAGGGACTTCAACAAGGAGCAAATGAAGTGAAGGACCGATCTACAAAGGTTGTATTTCGTGTTCCCTTAGAAGTAAAGTTGTTTACTTACTATTAGTTTCGCCTAAACTCAAGTATACGATCTTGCTTAGGGTTGTTCGGTACATAAAAATTTAATTTTGGCATGGTCGATGCCTTGTAGAGCCTTGTTAGTGTGCGTAGTAACCCTACAATCACAACCACGCAATACAGTATAAATAAGTACGACGCCCAACGGTGAATTTCACCACAAAAAGATAAAGAAAAGAGCAAGATATAACCCCAAAGGGAAAATAAAACCCATCGCTCAAATCTCGCAACCACAAGTCTCACTAAGTCTCATTACTTATACAAATTTTAATTTTGATTGATTGATGGAGTTAACTAGGTATAATATGAAATATAATACAAGAGTGGGTACGATACAAATGTCCCACCTACCAATGCAAAACACCCAAATAAAGCTGTGTACCAGCGAATCAGCTACTGATCCAAGCGGTCAACCTGCAAGAACTGTGGCACAACGGGGATGAGTTGCCAACTCGTGAATAGAAATATATCTACAAGTAGAAATCGAATAAACAACGACTCCTAGGTCTACTATATCATAAGGTAATACTATGATGTCTAGGGTGACCAGGTCGTATATGTGCCAACAAGGTAGTCACTACCTAAGTACATGCGGATAACATCCAACAATAATAATCAATGCATGTATGCATGTGGATCTCGTCCACCCATAGTCAAGATATGTATGCATGTGGATCTCGTCCACCCATATAATCAATATCTGTATGCACGAAAATATCATAAAGGGGTGTGCATGAAAGTATGAGGATATACAGATCAACGGTGTCCCTCCCGACACATCAAAATCATGGGACCTGAGTGCCTAGCATCGACACTCGAAAACATTATGAAAACCGTGCCCAGCATCGGCACGTAAATCCTCATATATCGGGCTCCGTCAGTCCGGATCGGCCCACGGGCTCCGTCAGTCCGGATCAGCCCATATCATCTCTCGACTCCGATCGGTATCCTCCGGATATCCGCCGAGTCCAAATACTATCACCGGTAGGTAGTAGTCCCTCTGCCAGGCTCACCGTCTACTACACAGCGATCCGTTCTCGCCCCGGGGTACTATACCGGGCCCACCATGTACCCGCAATCGGCCTCATCTGCCTCCTCGAATCGGGTTTCACATGTCGCTCTCAGAACCGAGAAAACACATGGTGGACGCACTGAAATATCATATCAAGAGAAACCGGGTTTTTAAAACAACACATAATCTCTTTTGAATATCCACGGTTCTCAAATCCAGAAATCTCATGAAAACAGGATATCTCAATGCGTAAAATAATAAAGCATGATGTATGCGACATGTAAAAAGAAATGCGAGCATATCAGTGTATCATTCAATATGGAATAGTGATATGACATATTAAGGGGAAAACCGCTCTTTTAAAATGATTCTAGTTTTTAAAGTATAGTATGTGGTTCCCAATTTTACAATAAAACTGGTTATCTATGTAGGTACAATATGTAGGGTTCCTAGGCACACTCAAGAGGTTCCACAAGGCATCTACCATGCCAAATTCAAATTTTCCGGTGCCGAGAAACCCTAACCTAGATCGTTAACTAGAGATTAAGCGAACGAAAAAGCGAGCAAACTACTTTGCTACTAAGTGAATGGAAATACAACCTTTGTAGATCCGGTCCTCCACTTCTTTAGCTCCGTGATGACGTCCCTTCGCTGCGATCACCGGGATCCCAGACTCTAGCGATGGTTTCGTCGGAGAAATGAGCGGGCTAGGTCGTTGACTTCGATGCCGAAGATGATCTACGTCGAAGCAACTCTAACTCAAGCTCCATCTTCACTTGGTCATGAAACTTGTGAAGATAACACACTCTACTACATGGCAAGTGGTAGAGGATGAAAAAATTGGAAGTGGGTTCACTTTGGATTTGGATTTCTCACTTGATTTCATCACTTGGAAATTTTCAAAAATGGTTTCTTCACTTGAAGAAGAAGATGAAGAAGAAGAAGAAAGAATAATGAATTCTTGAAAATAATAAATCAAGTGATTACTTATCATAATGCAACCATGGGTGAGTTAACACAATTAGAGAATAAACTAGGGTTTAGGTGTAATGGTTAGGTTAAGGAAAAAAAAAAAGGTAAAGACTATCAAAGCTTCATGAAGCTTCATGAATAAAACAAAGCAAGCCTCCATTTTATTTTTGCCAAAATGAATAAAGAAAATAAATAAAACAAATTAAAACCTAACCATTAACCTAAAGATGGTTTAAAGCAAACATACACCCAAGTTTGCATGTATCATCAAACATGATACAATCAAGTGCACAAAAATATATCACATATACTACTTGTGAACATCAAGTGAGAAAATCCATCTTAAGTGAACAATACTAGTCAATGTAAAGTAATATATCAAATATATAATTATACATTAAATCATTAAATCAATACTTGATTTAATGATCAATCATATCGCATATAACCGACTAATATCAAGTGTATCAATGTATCGAATCAACACTTGATTCGGTAACCCGGCTATATCACATATAACCTGCCGATGATACAAATCGCGAGAATAGAATACAGTATCACATACTGGTATTATTCTCGGTCTCGCACATATCTCATATGCGCTCCTATTTCGTTTCACTTGAGCCAGGAAACCTCTGTGTAGGACTCTAAAGACTCGTCAATACGCCGGCAGCAGGTGATGATCATATCAAACACCCATAAGCCGCAAGCGGTCTGCTAAACGTAACGGCCATCCGGGTATTGAGCGATCAGAAGATCAACGAGCAAGCCCGCTCACACTCCTGTGAATCCAACCAGTAACACTTACCGCACAGTCCGGTCTGTTCGTCTGATATGTCGCATATCTCGCCTAGGGTGGTAAACGTCAGACCCCAGTAGCTCGATAAGTCGTGTCGATACAAGGTCTATAACAGTTCGAGAAACTACTAGTAACACTTACCAGCAAATCTCTGAATCAGCCCAGGCCAGGGACTTCCCTGTTATGGCCAATCGAGCACAGCGCAACATCAACCCCCAATACCGGGAGAGACGAAACCCCTCCTATCGCTCATTGCCTCCATGTGACTCGGGACTGTACCCAAAAACCACCGTTTTGCACGCCCTCTTGGACGTGGTAAGGTGGAAATCAAAGCACGGTAGGAATCACACAAAACTCTATGACGATCTCGGGTCTACAGACTAACCTGTACCAGTGTCACCAGAGAACTGCCATCTGACGTAAGGTATAATACCATCTAGGATTTCTCGGCGAGTCCGTCCAGTGTACCCAGTCTCCACTGAGCACCCGTATATCATCTCTAATGTCAAACACCAATGGATATGGGATCATCCATCGCCCATCTATATGGGTCGAGAAGGTATACGCTACTCTACTCTGGTATATCGATGCCCCGTCTCGATACACCCACGACTAGGGACCTTGAAGGATGTACTTATGGACTACCATGTCCCCACTAGTATGATCCGCATCACAGTCCAGGTAGTCAAGTACACATCCTAAGGGCTTTACCAACATGTAACAGAGAGACAATCAGTGTACACGTTAAGATAAAGAGCAACCAGATAGCATACTATCATGTCGAGCAAGAAAGTCCTCCCTATATATGTCCTAGCATCCACTACAATATACATCCTATGTACAATAATGGCCTCTAGGGCATACATATAACTAACAATCTCCCACTTGCACTAGGGCCATCTGTAGCAGTGGTTGCAGTATCTCATACTCAACCATCCCATAAAAGTCTCTCTCTGGGAAAAGGCCTTTGTGTGTGGATCCGCCATGTTGTCCTCTGAGTCTACTCTCCTAACCTTCGATCACCCTGGAGATCAACTATCTCCATGATCCGGTGATGCTGCCTCAGAATACGTCTGGGTCACTGATGGGACCGGGGTTCCTAGGCCAAAGCCACACTTCCATTGTCACACAATGGTAGGAACCTAGTTCATCCCATGAATCAATATACACCCAAACTGCCTCTTTGGTAGTATCTTTAATAGCGATGTCACCATCCTTTATCGTCTAGTTTACCACGGTATCTAGCTTGGAACTCTTCCAACATACCGCCCCTTCACTAAGGGTAAAGACAATGCCTGTGACTGACATTCAGTCGTCCTTATCACCCTGGAACCTTTCCAGTGATTCTCCCCAGAATCAATTGATACCATCTCATTACAACTAGTGAGTATCCTAATATCCAATTAGATCTATCTCATAGATCCAAAACCCAGGATTTAGTAGGTATCATTTTGATCCTATATGGAGAATCATTGTGATAAGCGGAGATTGACCGAGCGTAGTATAGGAAACTACTTCCCTATCAAGAGTATGTCATCCACGTACTCTACGAGGATCACCACCATACTCCCTACTACCTTTTTGTATATACAAGGTTCATCTACCATTTTGATGATGTCAAACTCTTTGACTAACACATCAAAACAGACGTTCCAACTCCGCGATGCCTGCTTTAATCTGTAAAGCAACTTGCACACGTTTCCGCTGCTCCCACTGTTTACGAAGCCCTCTGGCTGTGTACTTATAGACGTTCTCTTCTAAATCAATATATAGAAAAGCAGTCATGACACCCAACCACCAGATATCGTAGTCATGATATGCAGCAATGGCAAGTAGGATCCGGATGGACTTAAGCATAGCTACTGGAAAAGGTTTCATCATTTTCCACGCCTGGCCGATGACGAAAACCTTTAACAAGTCTAGCTTCGAAAGTCTCAACTTTTCCATCTACACCAAGTAATCTTCTCAAGATATACTTGCTCCTGAGGGGATTTAACCCTTCAGATATAGCAGCAAAAGTCCATACTTTGCTGGTGTACATGGATTCCATCTCAGATCGCTAAGCATCCAGCCATTCTTACAGAGTCCCTACTCTCGATGGCCTGCTCGAAACTAGTTGGGTCATTATCTCATGATGCAGTCCTCGCTCCCACTGTCATCGAGAAACCGAAGTATCTCTCAGGCGGATGAGGAACCCTACCAGATCGGCGGAGAGGCTGAGGTTCGTCGGGGACCATTGAATCCTTTGGTTCTGTCAAATCATCAGCTGCAGTTTGTATAGCTGGAATATTTCCAGTTCTACAGAACTGACCTTGCCTCAATCTTGTCCGGATTTTGCTTTTGACATAAGCCGGACAAACCCAAATCTTAAGTTACTTAAGAGATAGGCTCTTCCCATACCATATCTTATATGGAGTGGTAGGCACGGATTTGATTCGAACCCAATTCAATAGGTATGCAGCTTCTCAAATGCATAACCCCCTAAAGGAAATAGGTAACTCAGTAATACTCATCATAGAGCACACCATATCCAATATGGTGCGATTGCTTTTCCCCGATACACCGTTGTGCTGTGGTGTATACGGAGGAGTAACACTGAGAGAGAATCTCATTCTCGTTTAGAATAGTCCAAGAATTCCATGCACAAGTATTCTCCTCCCCGATCTTATCATAGGACATAATACTTATACTCGTATTTTGGTTCTCTACTTCTAACTTATATTCTGTGAATATCTCAAAAGGTTCGGACTTATGTTTCAACAGGAACATATAACTGAATCTTGAGAGATCATCAGAGAATGTAATGAAGTACAAAGAACCGGTCTTGGCATGTGTAGATGTTCAGACCATAATATTGCATTTATCATTCCCCTATTCTTATCCTTTTTATAAATAAACAGGTACTCTTGACGAACGTTTGTTGCATATTACAGGATACAGGTTTCTGGAGCAAATACAGTGAAAAAGACACAAAACAACAAGAAAAGGGACTTTTGACCAGCAATTAGACGGATCCTAGTCAAGCCCAGTTCAAATAGGTGCAAGGCAACGAATGTCAAGGTGAAACGGTTAAAAGACCAATACAAGTCTTCACTGAAGATCTGGAGAAGAACCAGAAGCCCAAAAGAGAAAATAAGTGAAGAAACAGAAGCCCAAAGAGCCAAGGAAAAAGCACAAAAAATTACAGAGTCTGACTCCTCAGTTTGGCAGCGGAACCGCGGCCAAACCCATGCTGGCGCCGCGGTTCCGCGGCCATCAAGTGCGCATGTCGGTGGAGTTTTTCTGAGTCGGTGCGTCGGTGCAGATGTTGGGATTTTACGTGGGCAAATCTGTAAATTTGCATGTGCGAGAGTCTGTAACCCTAGGTTTCCTATTTTCCTATAAATTGTAATTTTAGATCTGTAAAACCCTATGCCTCTTTTCAATAAATAAAATTCAGAATTTCTGGGAATGACATTCAGATCTATTCTGTCTTCTATTTGGAGGGAGCCATCAAATCTGTAGGTAATTTATTTCCTTGCTTTTATTTTCTAGTATAATTTATCATCCCCTAATGAGCGAGTAGTCTCCTCGCTTGTTAGGGTTAGCCTTAGCGAAAGGGTTGAGAGATGAGATTTCTCACCCCTTTCAATGCCATCTTCACTTTAGAGTTAGAACTCCATGCATACGCACACATCCGCTCCCTACGGCACCCTACCCCTCGAAGTAACGGTGAACCGTAATATAAAGGGCCAGTTGCGCGCGTTTTCCATGGGGGTTAGGGTGATTATCAACAAAGGAGGGATACGAATCTAGAGGAAGAAACATCTTCCCAAAAGATTCGTATCCACTTTATTGATAATTAACTTAACACCTAATAGATCTAAAAAAAGTAGGCATTGAAAGCGGTGATGAAAAACGTTAATCTCCAAACTTCCCCTAAGCCTAACCCTAGCAAGACTTTTAATTAGATTAATTAGATCCAGTTTTTATATATTTTAGAAATCAACCTAAACAACATTTTGAATCAACTCGTTAAAACACATAAAAGAAATTTACCCGTCTCTGTGGATCGACCCGTACTCACCGGCTAGCTGCGAAGCGACGCCGTTTCTGATTGCGGTAATTATATTTTTGATCGTAAAAATCTATTCTAATCAAATGGCGCCGTTGCCGGGGACGGTGTAATCTTTCTTTTTGTGAATTTTCGGGTTGATATAAATTTTAAAAAAATTATAAAAATCTGAAAATATAAAAAAAATACAAAAATTATCAATTTTTGATCTGTTTGAAGGGTTTATTGTTTGAATCTTGCAGGAACAGCGAAGGATTCTCGGATCTAAAAATTTACAGAGGGTAACAGAGAAAATCATATCAGAACAGAAGGGAAATTGGATAACAGAGCAGCCAAAATTTTTTCAGGGAGTGATTCCCTCAACTGACCGCGCTTCCGCCGCAAAAGGGTGCCCAGTGCCGCAGATCCGTGCTCTGCTTGCCACGTCAGCAGTTCAAAATTAGTGGGTTTGTTCTCTTTTCTTCCCCTCTGCAACCTACAATATATCTCTCTGTAAAAAAGTTTTCTGCAGGAATTCTTTGCGTAAAGAGTCTTTCTCCCCCTTCTAAATAACAGATTTTCTGCAGGTTTCTTTGCGCCGCGCTAAAATTGATTGCAAGTGAATTTTTTTTTTTTGTTTTGCATAATTTAATTGGACTTAAGGGGCTATTTGACCAAACTCAGATTGGGTGGGGATTTCATCACCCTTCCCAGGACCCCAGAAAACACCTAAAGCATTTTGCATCGACCACCTTTAATTAAAAAAGATTAGACTCAGACCTAAGGACAGCGAGCTCAATAGGAAAAGGACTAGGGTAGGCATCGGCCGTTTATCCTAACCGACATTGCGGTGTCTAGGCTAGTGGTTATTAATTAGGCCCACTGTAGTGGTGGTTCGTTCCCACTTACCTGGCCGTATTTGTCCGTGAAGAGGCGGTTTGAGGTCTATTTCTAGCCCTAGTTAGGAGCTTTCTAGTAGACCTAGGCGACCCTAGATCTAGGCCTGATTGTGCATGTGTGGTTGATACAGTTGTGTCACGAGTCCGTTTTCTAAAACCTTCTTGCAAAACTCTCCAATAAAAAATAAAGAAAAATCTTTTCAAAACTTGCAACTTGCCGCTAAGAAAACTTGCACCTCACTTCCACCATCTCTCCGTCATTGACGTTATCTTACCCCCACATTCTGTTTTTCTATTTTTTTTCTGACTTCACTACCCTTTAGTGTATGTCATCTTGGACTAGGGATACTAACGCCCGATTAGTCCGTGTTTCGTTGGTACCGACCGACGAACCCTTCGACGAACCCTTTGTCGACATTCCGTCCATTTCCTTACCTCCACCTTCAATTTCTTCTTTCGAAGGTATGTCGGAATTTAACCCCAACGATACCTTACCGACGGGAATGATTCCACCTCCGCCAGGTGTGAATAACCCGAATCTTCCGCCTGTTGTAGCGCCCGCACGAGTTGCGCTCCAGGATCTCTTCTACCCCGTCCGCACTTCCTTACCTACATGTCTTTCACCCCCACCGGCGAATGGGGATAATTTTGAAATAAAACCACACTTCATCAATATGCTGCCTAAGTTTCATGGTTTGGAATCCGAAGATGCATATATTTTCATTAATAAATTCCAAAACGTTTGCGCCATGATGAAGACAACCCAATTAAGTGATGACGCAATAAGGCTAAGGGTCATTCGTTTTACCTTATGTGACCTAGCCGAGAAGTGGCTATACAGCACCGCATCACACTCCATTAGAAATTAGGACGAGTTTGTGAGAGCTTTTCTGAAAAAGTTCTATCCTCATCATAAAACTGCTAGAATCCGAAACGAGATTATACAATTTTCACAGCTTCCGTCCGAACCATTCTGGAAGTGCTTCGAGAGATTTAAAGACCTACTTGTTCAATGCCCTCATCATGGGATAGAAAATTGGCAACTTTGCCAAACATTATACGAGGGATTGAACGCAGCAACGAAGCAGTTGCTAGAAACAATATGTCAAGGTCATTTTCTCTCCAAGTCTAGCGACGAAGCTTGGCAGTTTCTTGAGGATCTAAGTGAGCAAACAATTCAGTGGGAGAGTACCAAGACCACATCATCTTCTTCAGTTGGTCAAACTAGGGCAGGCATACATCAAATAGATATGTCGATAGCTATGAAGGCCGAGATGGCCTCACTTATGAAAAAGCTAGAAGCCATTGAGACAAAAATCTCATCGTCTTCTCCTGCCCCTACTCTACCCACACGAACTGTTTGTGCTTGTTGTTCGAACCCATCGCATTTAACCGAAAAGTGTCCTTATAATGCACCTATTCAGGGACAGGATCAAGTCAATGCTGCATTTCAGCAACGACAAAGAAACGATCTGTACTCTTCGGCATACAATCAGGGGTGGAGGAGTCACCCAAATCAACAGTTCCAAGGGAATAACAATTTTCAAAGAGCTCCTCCACAACAACAACAAGCACCTCCACAAACTCAAAACCAGCAACCTTTCCAACAACAACCTTATACAAATCAAACGAACAATTTTGGTCAACCAAATGATGATAAGGTTACCTCGCTCGAAAAAAGTCTAGATGCATTTCTTAAGCAATCTACAGAATCCGCAGCAAGATTTGAAAGTTATGTTCAATCTTTAATGAATAACAATGCCTCACACGATCAAAGTATCAAATCTATTGAGGCACAAATTGCACAATTAACTGCTGCGTTGAGCGAGAGAGAAAAGGGAAAGCTTCCATCTCAACCAATGCCCAATCCCGGTCACGCACAAAACGCATATCACAATCACAATGTAAATGCGGTGACCACGTTGAGATCCGGAAGAGAGTTGCAAAATAATGTGGGAACTAGTGATGACATCCCCGCCGGTGGTTCTTCTTCCCCTTCTTCATTTTCTTCACTTCCTTCTTCACCTTTTTCTTTAGAGCCTATTCTCCACCCTTCACACGGCTCTACTTCTCCTGACTCGAACGGACCCATTTCTCACAACACGAACACATCCACACTGGGATCCGTTCCTACTCCACATTCTACTCCACAGACTTTTGACTCAACAAATTTTCAGAATGCTCCATTCCCAAACAGGTTGAGTCCTAATAAACCAAATACACAAGTGGAGAAGATTGTGGAGATATTTAAGCAGGTTAGTATAAATATACCTCTCTTGGATGCTATCCAACAAGTCCCTTCATATGCGAAAATCTTAAAGGGCTTGTGCACCTCGAAGAGAAAGGCATCTCAAGTACCCAAGAAAGTGCTAGTGGCTAGTGCAGTGAGCAATGCTATTAACCACCATCAAACCTTACCCCAAAAACGAAAGGACCCCGGCTGTCCTACTATTTCAATCACAATTGGGGATAAGAAAATTAATCGAGCACTTTTAGATCTTGGGTCTAGTGTTAACCTGATTCCTTACTCCGTGTACGAACAATTAGGGGTTGGAGAGTTGAAACCCACTTGTTGCACTCTCCAAATGGCTGATCGATCAATCACCTATCCAAGGGGTCAACTAGAGGATGTGTTGATTAAAGTCGGGGAATTCATATTCCCCGTTGATTTTATCGTTATGGATACACAACCTGTTGCTAACCCAAGAAACCAAATTCCGGTGATTCTTGGTCGACCATTTTTGGCCACTTCCAATGCCGTAATAAATTGTCGCAATGGCTCCATGACTCTATCCTTCGGAAAGAGGTCTAGTGAGTTCAATATTTATAAGATGGGAAGTCTGCCCTCCGTGCCTAAAACTAGTACACGAGAAGTTTGCTCTATTCACGAAATCACGCAGGAGGACTGCGAGCTTGAAAGATTTCTATTTGATGAAAACAGTTTTGACGCCACTAGTGCGTCCCTCCTTGAGCCTACTACCGTTGACACAACCGATGTTGATTATGAATGTTTCACCTTTTTGGATGATGACGACTCACAGCCCGAATATGAGTCGTTTGAATTTTTGGATGAGTCAGTCAAACCATCCGAATCGGTTGTTTGCAGTGATTTCGAACCCGTGTTAGAGTCCTTTGAGTTCGAGGTAGATTCCGCAATGATTCTTTCGCCTCAGAAACTCGAACTCACGCCCTTGCCGTCTCACCTTAGATATGCCTACATAGGTGAGAATGAGACTTTTCCCATTATCATATCAGCCTCTCTAGCCTTCGAGCAAGAGAACGCTATTTTAAAAGTCTTACAAGATAGGCGGCAAGTTTTCAGTTGTACTATGGCGGACATCGAGGAGATCAGTTCCCTCATTACATAATTGATGGATGATGCCATGTCAATAGAGGACCCACAAGAATATCTTGGGGGTATTGTGGTGAGTCAACTTCCTCCCTTAGAAGTTGAAATGCCCCCATTTCTTTTAATAAGGTACGAGAATGCCAACACTCCACTGATTGCTGATCATTTACATTCTCGTTTCGATGCATCACCACCACCTGTATATTTACCTCCACACCTCCCATACCACTACTTCTATCTTCCCCAACTTTTTGCGGACCACCACAACTTATTTTTCCACCAACCAATATTCTTTACTGATAAATTTTTCAACTGGTAGGTGTTGACTTTTGGCCGATGCAAAGTTTGGCAGTAATGTCTAACATAGTTTAAATGAAGTTTGGGGGAGGGCCTTTTTGTATATATTTTTGTTTTCTTGACAATAAAAAAACTATAAATAAATAAACAGGGGAGTGCCGGTAGTTTGACCCTCTTGGTTTAGCATGACAGTGAGGACACTGTCAAGTTCAAGTTTGGGGGTACGCTCGCTACGTCTTCTTCCTTCGCATTCATTTGTACATATTTTTGCATTTGCATACCTATTTGAAAACCCATAAAAATTGAAAAATTTCAAGAATTATAAAAATTATTGTATTCAATTTTGGCTAATTGTCTTGAGTTTGACAAATAGGTTAACTGGCTAGAAACAACTAGATCTTAGACTTAGTGAATTAAAAACCCTAAAGATAACATTCCTTAAAGTTTAACGGTAGAAAGTATATGCCTTGTAGTTTATTTAGAAATAGGCAAATTTTGGGTTCACTCTTTGGGATAAGTCGAAACAAGGGAAGAGTATTGATATTCTTATTAGAGTATAAGTTTGAAAAATAGTTCCTAGCTTAAGTCTAAATTCTGAAAATGTATACCCTACAATTTGCACATTCACGCACCTAGAAACTTGGAATAGTAGAAGAGACCTTGAAATGCTCTTGTCTAAAGTCCTTAGTATGAAGAAAATAAAAAAATAAAAAAGTGTGAATAAAGAAAAGAAAAAAATGGACACTGGTTTTTGTGATTACCTAAGGCTGTAAAAATATTTAGCGAGGGTGCCTTATCACCTAGTGCCTTAGACCAACTGGTTTGGGAGTCACTGCTAAAGCCTTGGGTGTTGCAAACACTAGGAAGTATGCTTTAAAGTGCAAACGCATTTTGTAATCGGTCGTTGGTACCTCAAGAAGTATTAACGGTCGCATGAAGGATGTGTAAGCAAATTTCATTCACCAACTAATTAGTATTTTGGACAACGGACAAAGAGTGCGATTGCTTGATTTGAATTTCCAAGTGTAGGGGTGATCTATACACACACGTAGGGGATATGTGATTGGAGTTTAGATAAGAGAAAGGAGTGAAGAAGAGAACTTGTATTTTTAATAGAGTTGATAGAAAATTCCTAAGTGGAGATGGAAACCCTAGAAGGAAAACTTAAGAGATGCCGAAAGCTAAGTAGGTCTACATAACATATATAATCTTAAGTTAAATGATAAGAAAGTGTAAAGAATATGAGTGGATAATTTACAAGTATAAGATAATAGAATTCCTTGTTAGAAAACCTAATTGGAGAACAAAAGTCAATGGGCCAAGTTGATAGGATTTTGTGGGTGTAATCCGCTGAAAACCCTCAGGAGACAACACTCCTCCTACTAGGGACACTTAGAGGTTTAACGGCTTGTTGCACGTGCTCAGTGCAATCGCGTTTCCCTGCGAAAGTGTGGTTAGGATTTTAGTGAATAATTAATAAGTTTGCTCGAGGACGAGCAAAAGGTAAGTTTGGGGGTATTTGTTCAGACCATAATATTGCATTTATCATTCCCCTATTCTTATCCTTTTTATAAATAAACAGGTACTCTTGACGCACGTTTGTTGCATATTACAGGATACAGGTTTCTGGAGCAAATACAGTGAAAAAGACACAAAACAACAAGAAAAGGGACTTTTGACCAGCAATTAGACGGATCCTAGTCAAGCCCAGTTCACATAGGTGCAAGGCAACGAATGTCAAGGTGAAACGGTTAAAAGACCAATACAAGTCTTCACTGAAGATCTGGAGAAGAACCAGAAACCCAAAAGAGAAAATAAGTGAAGAAACAGAAGCCCAAAGAGCCAAGGAAAAAGCACAAAAAATTACACAGTCTGACTCCTCAATTTGGCCGCGGAACCGCGGCCAAACCCATGCTGGCGCCGCGGTTCCGCGGCCATCAAGTGCGCATGTCGGTGGAGTTTTTCTGAGTCGGTGCGTCGGTGCAGATGTTGAGATTTTACGTGGGCAAATCTGTAAATTTGCATGTGCGAGAGTCTGTAACCCTAGGTTTCCTATTTTCCTATAAATTGTAATTTTAGATCTGTAAAACCCTATGCCTCTTTTCAATAAATAAAATTCAGAATTTCTGGGAATGACATTCAGATCTATTATGTCTTCTACTTGGAGGGAGCCATCAAATCTGTAGGTAATTTATTTCCTTGCTTTTATTTTCTAGTATAATTTATCATCCCCTAATGAGCGAGTAGTCTCCTCGCTTGTTAGGGTTAGCCTTAGCGAAAGGGTTGAGAGATGAGATCTCTCACCCCTTTTAATGCCATCTTCACTTTAGAGTTAGAACTCCATGCATACGCACACATCCGCTCCCTACGGCACCCTACCCCTCGAGGTAACGGTGAACCGTAGTATAAAAGGCCGGTTGCGCGCGTTTTCCATGGGGGTTAGGGTGTTTATCAACAAAGGAGGGATACGAATCTAGAGGAAGAAACATCTTCCCAAAAGATTCGTATCCACTTTATTGATAATTAACTTAACACCTAATAGATCTAAAAAAAGTAGGCATTGAAAGCGGTGATGAAAAACGTTAATCTCCAAAACTTCCCCTAAGCCTAACCCTAGCAAGACTTTTAATTAGATTAATTAGATCCAGTTTTTATAGATTTTAGAAATCAACCTAAACAACATTTTGAATCAACTCGTTAAAACACATAAAAGAAATTTACCCGTCTCTGTGGATCGACCCGTACTCACCGGCTAGCTGCGAAGCGACGCCGTTTCTGATTGCGGTAATTATATTTTTGATCGTAAAAATCTATTCTAATCAGTAGACAGGGGATCTTACATACATCATCATATATCAGTCCCAAGAGTTCACTAACTCTTTCTCTGTTTCCAGTAAACAGAGCTATGGTCATCTTATCTTTATGACATGACTGGCAAGTTTCACAAGATGTAAATTCAAACTGATTTAAATGTGCATCTTAATGTAACTTCAGCTAGTCGGGTCGCATTGATATGACCTAGTCTACAATACCTCAAGAAGGATTTGTTCATTTCTGAACTCTTCCTCTCGTGTGTGTTCTGTATATTAAGAACTGTAGTTTGATTCAGAACGTCAATGCTTTTAGATAACGTACCTGAACCGATCAACTCTTGATATAGGAAATGTTCAAAACATTATCCAACAATACAAAATTATATCATTTCTTTACTAATAAAGAGACTGATATGATTTTGTATGTCAGGTTCGGTATCTAATAACATTTGTTCAGAATCAATGTATTTGTAATACAGAGTGACAGTGACCAACAGACTTGGCTGGAACACTTGCACCGTTTTCTGTCTCATGAAACTTATCACCCGTTCTCAGTTCTCTACCTTTCTGTAGCCCTATGTAACAGATTACATATCTGGGATCCTGATCCGGTATCAGATACCCAGGACGCAGAGGATACTGAGAAACAATTCTTTGTAATGAACACACCCGAAGAAGATGCATCATTATGCACTTTCTTCGTTTGGGCGGCATGGGAATCCTGGTATTCCCCAATTTCCTGCTCTGTCTTATAACAGTTATAAGTTGGAGCGGGACCAACGTTCCCCAGCTCAGTAGAACAAGCGGGTTCGGTCAATATATCCGTTTTATTATCTTGATTAAGGTGTGACATGGTCGCTACCTGGAGAGAGAGAGAGAGAAGAAAACACTCTGCGTGCACTCTTGCAAGATCAGATTGGTTATTATTTTATCTAATCAGGATGGCTCCCTCTGTTTTTTATCAAATTTTCCTTCAAACCCTAAAAGGAAAGACTAGCCGGGATTAATTACACACTACAAGTTCACCAATCTTTCAGCCAGGCCAGTGCCGGTACTTTGAGGGAGGTTCCCCGTGCTTTCGCACGGACCTAATTAAAGTAAACCTCATTTTCCCAGAGACGTAACCCTGTTGACACCTTTCTAGACACCTACTTGATCGGCTAATTGTAATGTGTAAAACTCTCCCAGGAGTAACAATTACTCGCAGTGGGTATCGGGATCCAACTATCTCATAGAAGGTATGCAATCTCATTGCAAATTTCAACACTTGAAATTCCCGATAATATTTTGCCCCTAGCCTCCTATGACCTTGACAAAGGCCAACAAACCATAGGCTGCTAGTCAAGTTCAACCCATCATTTCTTGATTGAATTAAACCCACCCGCACGGCCCTTGACAAAGGCCAACAAGGTCGCACGACTACCCTAACTCAATCTGCATCATATGCATAAGCAGATAAGCACTAGTCAGCTACCGCACACTACGCCTTGACAAAGGCCAACAAACGCAGCACGAATACTAACTACTACTTATCTGAAATGATGGAGGGCTACGACAGGTTTTTCTGAAAACCTATTGCGTAATGAACTTGATATCGTTGTAGAATCAAATGATTTTAAAATGGAGAGCTTTTGAGGCTTTTCTAGTTTTGCTAAGGGGTCACTCCCGGTGAAGGGATCGTCGGCCCTTTCCTCATCGAATAAGGTGCAGGATATATCATATATACCACTGTGCAAAGCAAAAACTATAGGAGCAATCAAAAGACAAACCGAGGGGTGTAGCATCTGCCAGTTATTGCTAAAGGGGTCACTCCCGGTGAAGGGATCTCGGCCCTTTCCTTATCGAATAAGGTGCAGGATGTTCTACAAGGAACACCGCGATGCAAAGCAAGAACTGTAGCTACCTGTTTTTGAAAATTCGATTCCACAATATCTTTTAGGTTTCTTTTCTTTGATTAATCATATTAATGAAGTCCCATCATTTAAGTCACCTAAACATCACAGATAAATACGACGTACACCTATGCCATCCGCATTCGCCTCGATGTCCCGTCTGCACCGTTAGGTTAGGTAACTAACGGTAGAGCGGGGCAGGGCTAGCGCGGGTGTAAAACATAAGTAACGTCTATATAATATATCATATATAGTATATACAGTATCCATCACAGCATATCAAATGATCACATCACAGATATCGCAGCAGAAGAATCATATAAAACATTGGATATACTAGGACGTCCGTGTTTTTAATACGAGCCAGTATAAAACACGGATTCCACGGTCGCGATGAATAGCCAAACCCATACCCCTAGACCCCTACGAGAGCGGCAAGCAACCCTACCAATTCTAGAGTTAGGAGACCCGGACTCGACTTCTCGAGTTGGTCTCCCACTGGAGTCCAGAACCCGGTTACTTGTGCCCTCCTCCTTGGGTCTATCCTAGTGCAGAAAAGTAAATAATATACAATGGTGACATCTTCCGCAACCTGGAAGTGCCCCAATAAAAGAATATTACATACAAGTTTTTACATGAATGAAAAGGAAAAACACTCATCTCACATAAAAAAAAACCCGGCTATTCAAACACGACGATCCAATATAACATATCCAGCAACACATAACATCACATGTCATCAATGTAAGTAAGTATGCATACACCGATTGTCGTCGATGTATAGCAACGAAAACGGTGATACAACAACATACTACACTTACGGTCACAGAAAAGAAAGTGTAAAACTACAACAGTTGGAATCCGCAACCTCTTTAGACATCGCATGCCTAATCAAATGAATTCCTTAGACATCGCATGCCTAACAATTATAAACCCCGCATTTTAGTCTCATTATTGAAAACACTTTTCAATATCAAGTCGGGCAATTCAATAAGATTCCCGACATCCAGAATGAATGCTCGTCGCAAACTTTAGTAGACTGCTGCACCCCCGATACCGTCGACGAAGTGCACCAAGGCGGAACACCGCTGCCGCGAGCACCCTGACGGATGCTTTCAGCGACGGGGTTCTCCTACAGTCACTTGGTCGGGGCTATGGGGCATAGCTGTCTATTAAGTTTATCCGGCAAGTATTCGCGTACGCTACGTGATTGCGTCGGACTTTTGATCACATCAAAATCCCGTGGCAACCGTTCAAGTGACACTAAAGTGCTATGTTTATAACATTCATTCAGTTGTCTCATAACAACTTGTGGATTCCAAATATTGTATCACATTCCAGATAAATGGAAAATGTTAAACTTTCCGATCGAACAATCAAACACCCAAGTTTTCTCGAAACAGCTCAACACATGAAATAAGTTTAAAAACATTCACTTCATGCCACAGTACCAACGGTCCAGCCGTAGAAGGGTCAAGCCAACGCCTCACATGTGACACGCCGTACTGCCCTAAACCCTAAGGTTCAAAGGGCAGTTCAAGACGGTCACATAATCGAGTTAAGGTTTGTTGTCTTCTAGAGGGACCATCGTGTTACTTGCACTACTTAGAACGTTATTAAACTACGGAAAAATCCAACACTTGGAAATTTCCCGGCAGGGAAAAAAATGGGTATTTATATCCGGTCGAACTTTTTAACATGTTCAAAAATATCCGAAAAACACATAGACGAAGTTAAAGATTCCGATCGAATCATCGAGTCCCCAATACAACCCAGAAAAATCCCTTGTGGAGTATAAAGTGAAAATATCCAGAAGAATCAAGAATGAGAAAAGGATATTACTGTGCAATTTCAAAGAATGATGCGACTATATGGCCGCGGAACCGCCGCATTAGGCTTGCTTATGCCGCGATTCCGCGGCACTTTCATCGTCTTACGAGCACGTGCTTCACAGTAACTCCTAAAATTACCTGCTGAATTTCTTGGGTATTTTTAATTGGGAAAAATCCACAGTCCCAGAAAATGTACAGAGAAGGGTTTTGGTTAGGGTTTCGGGACTCGATCGGATTTCTAAAATCGTCTACACTTCGCCTAAAGCTCTAGCTAGGCTCTGATACCACTGTAGGGTTCCTAGGCATACTCATGAGGTTCCACAAGGCATCTACCATGCCAAATTCAAATTTTCCGGTGCCGAGAAACCCTAACCTAGATCGTTAACTAGAGATTAGGCGAAAGAAAAAGTGAGCAAACTACTTTGCTACTAAGTGAATGGAAATACAACCTTTGTAGATCCGGTCCTCCACTTCTTTAGCTCCGTGATGACGTCCCCTCACTGCGATCACCGGGATCCCAGACTCTAGCGATGGTTTCGTCGAAGAAATGAGCGGGCTAGGTCGTTGACTTCGATGCCGAAGATGATCTACGTCGAGGAAACTTTAACTCAAGCTCCATCTTCACTTGGTCATGAAACTTGTGAAGATAACACACTCTACTACATGGCAAGTGGTAGAGGATGAAGAAATAGGAAGTGGGTTCACTTTGGATTTGGATTTCTCACTTGATTTCATCACTTGGAAATTTTCAAGAATGGTTTCTTCACTTGAAGAAGAAGATGAAGAAGAAAAAGAAAGAATAATGAATTCTTGAAAATAATAAATCAAGTGATTACTTATCATAATGCAACCATGGGTGAGTTAACACATGTAGAGAATAAACTAGGGTTTAGGTGTAATGGTTAGGTTAAGGAAAAAAAAACAAAATGGTAAAGACTATCAAAGCTTCATGAAGCTTCATGAATAAAACAAAGCAAGCGTCCATTTTATTTTTGCCAAAATGAATTAAGAAAATAAATAAAACAAATTAAAACCTAACCATTAACCTAAAGATGGTTTAAAGCAAACATACACCCAAGTTTGCATGTATCATCAAACATGATACAATCAAGTGCACAAAAATATATCACATATACTACTTGTGCACATCAAGTGAGAAAATCCATCTTAAGTGAACAATACTAGTCAATGTAAAGTAATATATCAAATATATAATTATACATTAAATCATTAAATCAATACTTGATTTACTGATCCGGTCATATCGCATATAACCGACTAATATCAAGTGTATCAATGTATCGAATCAACACTTGATTCGGTAACCCGGCTATATCACATATAACCTGCCGATGATACAAATCGCGAGAATAGAATACAGTATCACATACTGGTATTATTCTCGGTCCCGCACATATCTCATATGCACCTCCTATTTCGTTTCGCTTGAGCCAGGAAACCTCTGTGTAGGAATCTAAAGACTCGTCAATACGCCGGCAGCAGGTGATGATCATATCAAACACCCACAAGCCGCAAGCGGTCTGCTAAACGTAACGGCCACCCGGGTATTGAGCGATCAGAAGATCAACGAGCAAGCCCGCTCACACTCCTGTAAATCCAACCAGTAACACTTACCGCACAGTCCGGTCTGTTCGTCTGATATGTCGCATATCTCGCCTAGGGGTAGTAAACGTCAGACCCCAGTAGCTCGATAAGTCGTGTCGATACGAGGTCTATAACAGTTCGAGAAACTACTGGTAACACTTACCAGTAAATCTCAGCAACCCTGGCCAGGGATTTCCGGTTATAGCCAATCGAACACAGCACAACATCAACTCCCTATATCGGGAGAGACGAATCCCCTCCTATCGTTCATTGCCTCCATGTGATTCGGGACTGTACCCAAAAACCACCATTTTGCACGCCCTCTTGGACGTGGTAAGGTGGAAATCAAAGCACAGTGGGAATCACACAAGACTCTATGATGATCTCGGGTCTACAGACTAACCTGTACCAGTGTCACCAGAGAACTGCCATCTGACGTAAGGTATAATACCATCTGGGAGTTCTCGGCGAGTCCGTCCAATGTACCCAGTCTCCACTGAGCATCCATATATCATCTCTGATGTCAAACACCAATGGATATGGGATCATCCATCGCCCATCTGTATGGGTCGAGAAGGTATACGCAAGTCTACTCTGGTATATCGATGCCCCGTCTCGATACACCCACGACTAGGGACCTTGAAGAATGTACTTATGGACTACCATGTCCCCACTAGTATGATCCGCATCACAGTCCAAGCAGTCAAGTACACATCCTAAGGGCTTTACCAACATGTAACAGAGAGACAATCAGTGTACACATTAAGATAAAGACAACCAGATAGCATACTATCATGTCGAGCAAGAAAGTCCTCCCTATATATGTCCCAGCATCCACTACAATATACATCCTATGTACAGTAATGGCCTCTAGGGCATACATATAACTAACACAGTATGTATATGCGCGAGTATAGATGTACCATGTATTTGTGCACAAATATAAATATACAATGTGTATGTGCATAAGTATGGGTGTATCAAGGTATATGTACACCAATATGGATATACGAATGTGTATATCTGCAAGTATGAATGCATCTATGTATATGTGCACGAATACAGATATACAAATGTGTATATCCGCAAGTATGAATGTATCTATGTATAAGTCATGATGCAGCAACCCTACTGTATAGTGACATGGCAATTATCGATGATGAAGTGTGTGAGCCGGCAAATATGTGTACGTGTAACATACGCATCATCGATAATGGTGCAGGTGAACTATCACAGGTATATGCGATGCTATAATAATATCATGAATGCAGCAAGTAAATCATCAGCTAACAGCTATAAGGTATACATAACTATCATATGTCCGAGTCGGTGAATCTATCAATCGGCATCTAGCCCAATAACACCGCGTAGGGTATACTCCATCGTACGGAAACCTCTAGTCAAGGGTAAGGATCAATCATCAAGTCAACTCATCACGCACGGAATATCATCGTGCGGCGGCATTAAGCTAATAGGGATCCTATCATCCTATAAGACAAATGAGGGTACGGCCTAATATCACATACGGCCCATCATCCATGATTCACAACATTCTATAAATATATATATAACCCTATATACCTATGTCCCAGGTCGCATCTGCAATAATCTCATATCAGGGGACCGGCAGGGTATAAATCATCTCGATCGACTCGCATCCGTATACCATCATATCATATCATCATCTCATCATATCATCAAATTCGTCTTGTATTCCTTCATCACATTTATGTCTCATATCATGTCGAGTTTACATAAACTTACTATCTCTACTAAGTATAAATATTTAATCTAACAAACACACCCGAACCATACAATCAGATTTTTAAAGAAGTGAATCGTAGTTTTGAAAACTGGGGTTACAGTGCTTTTAAGGAAAAGATATCATTTGAAGATCCGTAACATCCCTCAAGATATACATTTAAAAGATACATACGATTCTTTGGTTTAGAAAAAAGGTATGGTTTAGATGACGCATCTACATCGACTATCTAGTCCTACAGATTCCTAAGCGGTAATACCGCTAAACGTTATCCTAGGGTAGTAGTAGTGGCATATCACACTTAACTATCCTCTAGCTTCTAATATGACTACATAGCTATCTATATTCTAACCCTAGTTTCCTAATCTAGGTTTCCTAACCATATTCTATAAATCGGTTTTCCATCAGAAGTTTGCGGGGGTGTTATACGCCATCCACCCGACTTCCCCGGTAGATATAGATCTACTCACCTAGTCTTCGCTCGCCGAAATCGATGACGCCACGCTTCTTCGCCTCGGAATCCATGCAAGGGTACCTACAATAATAACCAATCGCAATATGTATTAAAATCGATGCAGAAAACCGATACGGCGCACGGTGTGCCCATAGGTTAGAACCTATGGCCTGAACGTGCAAATCAATCAAACAACTCCTGTTGTCGATGTACAAACACCCGACAACCAAATACAAATTCAAATATCAAGAAAGTGCATTTATAATACGGAAAACATTGCCTAAAACACACCAAAATGCTTCCAGATTTTCCCCAGGTGACAATTTGCCAAAACTGCACATAAGAGGGGTCTAATTTAGTGCAAAAAGAGCCATTGACCAAATCTGGGACAATTCTACCCTACTCTGGCCGCAAATTGCATCCAGAATGAATATATCTGTGGCCTGGGGTTTCAATTAGGGGCTCGGGTCTCAGTGGTAGCTTCCTAGGTGCCTGCACGACTCCTAGTAATCCCAAAATCAATTCTAGTGTCCTCGGGTTGCTCCAGATTCCAGAATACCTTCACAGATCACACATTTATCCAATGTCGGGTTTCTAAATCCGTGTTTTGGGGTTTCTAAGGTCTGGTCTAGGTTACTAAATAGCACCTAAGTTTAGCTAACAGCTACTAGGAATCACCCAATTCAAACAAACACTCAAACATTCACTAGTGTTTCCCAATGTCCACTAATCTTCACAAAACGACATCTAAACATGATATCACACAAAAATAATCTAAAGGGAAGAAATTATACCTCATAAAGCACCCATGAATCCCCCAAGATTATCAAAACTGAATTTTTCTTGATCCCATGTGTAGAGGTCGAAGAGGGGATTAACTTTTGTGAAGGGTGTGTAGGATTTTGGGGATTGTTAGGAGATGGATCTAGGGATTTTTGTGGAGGGTTGTGGAGTTGTGGAGATGAAGGAGAGAAGAAGAAAAAAGGATAGGGGAAAAAGAATGGGCAGCAGCCCCCTTCTCTCTCTCACTAATTCACACTCTCTTTCTCTCTCCAAAGCTCACCTAACCTAATCTTTATGTCTCCTTGACTTTTCCTTTAATCATTTCTCTTTTCTCTACACCAATAAACCCTATTATAAAGCCCAAATGAAATGAAACATGTAATAAAATGAAACATGTCATGGTGCACTAACCATGTAAACTGTAAAAACGCGGATTTGGCTTAATCGCGATTAGCAGTGCACTAATCGGGTTTTTATCGAAACTGCATATAATAAATTTTAAAATTGCCAAAACCTTTAATTATATATTTAAATGAATAAATCATTTTAATTTCTATTTATTTCATAATTATTGGTATATATTTATACCCTTTTTCGAAAACCCCAATTTCGCAAATCGGCAGTTTTCGGGAAAATATTATTTTAATATTAAATTCCCAAAAATAATATTTTATATTTTCTGAAATGTTACAATCTTACCCCTCAAATAAATTCGGTCCCCGAATTTAAATTTAAACCCCTAAAATCTAAAACATTTCAATAATCGGCTCAAAACAACGGGGCTCCGAAATCATGGAAAACGCAGAAATAAGACAACACATCGCGTCAAATGCGCATGAAAATGAGTAAAACTCAAAATCAAACTCCGTCAAGCGTCACGCAAATCATCGGATTTGCACGCATATCCTCGGAGTTACAATAGAGATGCAGATCTCGAAATCCACTACTGAAATCCAATATACACTAGTCAAATACTATAATACGTGTATAGTACGCATCTTTGAAAAACTCAAAAATTTGAATGAAATACATGCAAAATCTTTTCTAAATCACCGCGTGGATGCGTAACTCACGGCATAACTGACGGACGCTCATTTTAAAATAGTAATATATGTCCATATATGTTTTCTTAAATACACGTTCCGTCGCTTTTCAAAATATCCCAAAAGGTTTTCCTTTATAAACGTTCGTGTCACTCACGGACACCTAAGAAAATAGCGAGACTATAGCTCCACTTGAAAACCCTTTAGTAATCCTTTAATGCATGCAAAGTACTCAGGTACTGTCCTCAGATCAGTCATGTTTGGCTACTACACCATGTAGTGCCCAACATGAAAACAAAGTGCTCAAAAGCAAAATCAGCCTCAAAGGCGTGTCCAATAATCACATGCGTCTGGTGCGCATGTAAATCAAATCTAAATACAGGTGCCAGAATACGCACAAGGGAAAACTAAGTGCAACGGGTGTGCACAAAGCATCTGTCTAGTGCAACGGGTGTGCATGACAACCATACCAAGTGCATCTAAAGTGCACTAAAATTTCAATCCCATGCATCCGGTGTGCACAGAATCACATCTCATGTCATGCGCCCAACATGCGCGAAAATCCAACTCAAGTGCATATGTCCCACACGAATGAAATCGCATCCAATATGCACGGAAGAAAATCCAAATCAAAAGCATCTCACATGCACGAGTAAAATCTCACTCAAGTGCATCCGATGCACACAAAATCCAAAATCGAGCGCCTAATATGCGCAAAATCTAACCAAAACGCGTCGGGTCCGTAAAAGCATATAGTGCAGTAACATGCACGAAAACGAACGACAAGTGCCAACGCGCACGAAAATACAAATCTGGTAAAACGAATGCTCAAGGATATAAATTGGGTGCAACCTAGGTACGGGGTATAAATCCAGTGCGACAACGCATAAATACCCGTCCGGTACAACAAATGCAGAATGCAATCTAGTGCATAAAATACAAATACAGTGCATCCAGTGCACGAAATACCAATACAGTGCATCCAGTGCACGAAATACCGATCAATAACTCAAATGCATAAACAGCAACACCGAGTACACCAAGGTGTATAAAATCGTAAACGTGTGCAACTGCGTGCACAAAACGCATACCAATGCACTACAAGCACATATAAGCTATACCGAGTGCAAACATCAAATCGAGTGCGTACCATACGCACAAAATCAAATCAACCGTATGAAATCCATGAACTCATAAGCATGTGCAACCAAGGCACAAACCGATATCAAGTGCGATAAACATGCACAAATCAAAAACCAATACCATGGTGTATAAAAACATATCTCAAGTGCAATAGCTGCACAAAATATAAATACCCAGTAGGTGCAACCATGGTGCACAAAATCAATATCAGGAAACTCGTCATCAAAACTCAAATCCAAGCGATATAAGAGTGATACTCAGATCACAAACACAAATCGCAACAAAGGACATCGAGGTACACCTCCTACAATGTCGAGAAATAATTTGGTGCGCCTAGAAACCGGCAGAACAAGAACATCCGCTTGCCTCCTGCTCACGGTCTGGCATCCTCGGTCTCTGGGTCCTATCTTCTCTGTGGATTCACCAATCTCGCAATCTATCAGCTCGTCGGCCCTGTCAGGTGTGCTAACAGGGACGATTTCCGTTCTGGCACTTCTCTGGTCATCTCTCGGTCAATCATCACGACTACTCGTAAAGCAGCATGTCACTGGCGTCGGCCTCTGGTCCTCTGACCATATGTGACACATCTGATCCTGGGTGAAAATCTCATTGCAGCTGTGTCCTGAAGTAATCCTGCTCAAGGTCTCTTCCGATCTCGCCTATGCCGAACTGTACGGAGGCTGGTACTCTTACCTAATCTTTCCTCGTTTTCTGGACATCTGCGTGTTCCGAACACATTCCCTCGGAAACTGTCCATATCTTAATGCTTCTGTAAGCATATCAGGTCTCTGATCTCGACAGGGAGTAATAACAGCTCGTCAGCGTCTTGCACGAACTTCTGGTTCCACTCGTCTTTATCATCTCTCACTATGACGTCACGCCTTTGCATGCGCATCGCATTTCTGATGTCAGCGAAGTGGAACATCACCTTATCGAATTCTCGTGCAAACTCTCCACTTCACTCGGCTCCAATGTCGACTGATTCGGACTCGTCTTCTCATGGCTGCATGGACTACGCTCCAACGGCTATGCTCGTACCTGGAGTCTCCCAAGCAATATATCCCATCACATGATATCCGAATGATGTCGAACCATCCGATCGATATGTCAAAACCTCATAATCCCTCAAGAGATCAACATCTTGGGTACAGTTTAATAGTATCGAGTATATGCCACAGCATCAGTGGTCCAGCCGTAGAAGGGCAAACCCAAGCATCACTAATGGCGCCGTGGAACTGCCGCAAACCCTAAGGTTCAAAGGTTTTCACACGGTCATTATGTCGAGTTAGGGTTTCATAAGTTGATAGGATCCCACTTTTTACGTCCCCATGTCGCCACACGGGAGGGACATGGGACGCAAAAAGGAAGGAGAGGGATGGGGTTTCTCTCGCTTTTGGCATAGCAGGCCTCCCACTGGGAGGCCCGCACGAAGGGCTATTAGCTCAGTGGTAGAGCGAGCCCCTGATAATTACGTCGTTGTGCCTGGGCTGTGAGGGCTCTCAGCTACATGGATAGTTCAATGTGCTCATCAGCGCCTGACCCGGAGATGTGGATCATCCAAGGCACATTAGCATGGCGTACTCCTCCTGTTCGAATCTCTAGAGGGTCCATGGAATTGCTTGCACGTCTTTCCGAATACTTTAAACTTGGAATATGGTTTCCTGACATTCGATTGTCTCTATCGACTCTCAACGAATCTGCGTGAAGTCGTCTCTAGCTGGAATCAATCTATCTAATGACCTCGCATCGGGTAGCGAACGAATCACATGTCCTAGTCCTTCACCCTTGGGTGGCTAGCGACCTTCCATCATATCTCTAAGTATGTACTTATGCTGCAGTAGTTCCAACCTCTGGGCGATACCTCGTCATTTGCAGCAACGACCGGCTCATTCGTCTGTATGCTGAAAAATGCCTCAATCCTACAGGAAAGGCGATACTTTGGCGGTCATCTCTAAATCGGTCTGCTCTAGATCTGAGTAAGACTCTCCACACTGGAAATCTTCAACTCAACTGGGCCTGCTCCGGTGCATAAATTGGACGAATCACCTTCGTCTCTCAAATCAGGGTAGACTAGCTATCATCTGTCGCATTTCTTCCTGAAAGCTCCGGCGGTCTTAGCTCGTAAGCTCTGGGAGCGACATCCTATCAATCTCAGCAACAGCTGGGTCATCTGTCTGCACGGTAGGCAACATCAAAATCCCTAAGGTATACTGTACATCTACAGTCCTCTCGCAACTGGCAGCTCTAACAATGGCCCGATCATCCGGTGTAAAACCAAGCACTCGCCTCCACAAGAGGTCACAATCATCAATACTAACTCGAGACATTCCCATGTCACCAGAAAACACAATAGTCGGCCCTCGTACCAAATGAGCTCGCCCTGATCGTAACACTAGCAGCAGCTCAAACTGCGCTCAAACTATGGTGACAGGAACCTCAATCGAGTATCGAATAAAGCAGATCAACGGTATGAGAGGAAACGACAGATCCAGAATGGACACATGATCATAAGAAGGAACGCCATCAATGAAAGTATGATCATGGAAACGAATAGAATCAATTATCTCGAATGGATGTATAATCATGGATATGAAGAGAATTATAGGTCTAAAAAATATGTACATCCTAAGGTTTCTTAAGTGGAGTATCGTATCGTAAATATGCCGCGGAACATACGTACGGTACGTTACTCTACTCAAGCTACCTATTCCATCAATCAGGGTCATCCTATGAAACGAAAGTTCGAGTCTAATACCCCCCCCCGTTCAAGTCTAAGTTCCGTAAGGTCAAGCCTAGGTTCCGAAATACATACCCGCCCTAGACTCCGCATAGTCAAACATAGACTCGAACAAAGGCTAAACCTAGCGCTCTGATAACAACTTTGTCACAACCCAAAATATTAGCTCGTGACCAGCACATGAATCACGTAACGTCTAAAGGCGTAACGGAATTCAAGTAAGCTGAACCCCAGAAATCTAAACCTTTTTAAGAAAATAAAGGAGGTGGAGTTTTTAAAATAAAGGTATAATAAAATCAAGTGTGCTCAATGCATAGAAAGAAACATGAATGATGCAAATGAAATTTTCTAGTATGAAAACATGTTTCGTCTTTTGAAAAAATTTGGCAGCACCTCCTTTGTATATTTTGATCCAAAACCACAAATACATAGCAAGAATAATGGCATCCCCAAGCGGGAGCTAGCTATTCGCCAAACGGCGGATCACAACCACGCAATACAGTATAAATAAGTATACGACGCCCAACGGCGAAATTCACCACAAAAAGATAAAGAAAAGAGCAAGATATAACCCTAAAGGGAAAATAAAACCCATCGCTCAAATCTCGCAACCACAAGTCTCACTAAGTCCCATTACTTATACAAATTCTAATTTTGATTGATTGATGGAGTTAACTAAGTACAATATGAAATATAATACAAGAGTGGGTACGATACAAATATCCCACCAACCAATGCAAAACACCCAAAAAAACTGTGTGCCAGCGAATCCGCTACTGATCCAAGCGGTCAACCTGCAAGAACTGTGGCACAACGGGGGTGAGTTGCCAACTCGTGAATAGAAATATATCTACAAGTAGAAATCGAATAAACAACGACTCCTATGTCAACTATATCATAAGGTAATACTATGATGTCTAGGGTGACCGGGTCGTATATGTACCAACAAGGTAGTCACTACCTAAGTACATGCGGATAACATCCAACAATAATAATCAATGTATGTATGCATGTGGATCTCGTCCACCCATAGTCAAGATATGTATGCATATGGATCTCGTCCACCCATGTAATCAATGTCTATATGCACGAAAATATCATAAAGGGGTGTGCATGAAAGTATGAGGATATATAGATCAACGGTGTCCCTCCCGACACATCAAAATCATGGAACCTGAGTGCCTAGCATCGACACTCGAAAACATCATGAAAACCGTGCCCAGCATCGGCAGGTAAATCCTCATATATCGGGCTCCGTCAGTCCGGATCGGCCCACGGGCTCCGTCAGTCCGGATCAGCCCATATCATCTCTCGACTCCGGTCGGTATCCTCCGGATATCCGCCGAGTCCAAATACTATCACCGGTAGGTAGTAGTCCCTCTGCCAGGCTCACCGTCTACTACATAGCGATCCGTTCTCTCCCCGGGGTACCATACCGGGCCCACCATGTACCCGCAATCGGCCTCATCCGCCTCCTCGAATCGGGTTTCATATGTCGCTCTCAGAACCGAGAAAACACATGGTGGACGCAATGAAATATCATATCAAGAGAAACCGGGTTTTTAAAACAACACATAATCTCTTTTGAAATATCCACGGTTCTCAAATCCAGAAATCTCATGAAAACAGCATATCTCAATACGTAAAATAACAAAGCATGATGTGTGCGACATGTAAAAAGAAATGCGAGCATATCAGTGTATCATTCAATATGGAATAGTGATATGACATATTAAGGGGAAAACCGCTCTTTGAAAATGATTCTAGTTTTTAAAGTATAGCACGTGGTTCCTAATTTTACAATAAAACCGGTTATCTATATAGGTACAATATGTATATGCGCAAGTATAGATGTACCATGTATGTGTGCACAAATATGAATATACAATGTGTATGTGCACAAGTATGGGTGTATCAAGGTATATGTACACCAATATGGATATACGAATGTGTATATCCGCAAGTATGAATGTATCTATGTATATGTGCACGAATACGGATATACAAATGTGTATATCCGCAAGTATGAATGTATCTTTGTATATGTCATGATGCAGCAACCCTACTGTGTAGTGACATGGCAATTATCGATGATGAAGTGTGTGAGCCGGAAAATATGTGTACGTGTAACATACGCATCATTGATAATGGTGCAGGTGAACTATCACAGGTATATGCGATGCAATAATAATATCATGAATGCAGCAAGTAAATCATCAGCTAACAGCTATAAGGTATACATAACTATCATATGTCCGAGTCGGTGAATCTATCAATCGGCATCTAGCCCAATAACACCGCGTACGGTATACTCCATCGTACGGCAACCTCTAGTCAAGGGTAAGGATCAATCATCAAGTCAACTCATCACGAACGGAATATCATCATGCGGCGGCATTAAGCTAATAGGGATCCTATCATCATATAAGACAAATGAGGGTACGGCCTAATATCACATACGGCCTATCATCCATGATTCACAACATTCTATAAATATATATGTAACCTTATATACCTATGTCCCAGGTCGCATCTGCAATAATCTCATATCAGGGGACCGGCAGGGTATAAATCATCTCTATCGACTCGCATCCGTATACCATCATATCATATCATCATATCATCATATCATCAAATTCGTCTTGTATTCTTTCATCGCATTTATGTCTCATATCATGTCGAGTTTACATAAACATGCTATCTCTACTAAGTATAAATATCTAATCTAACAAACACACCCGAACCATACAATCAGATTTTTAAAGAAGTGAATCGTAGTTTTGAAAACAAGGGTTACGGTGTTTTTAAGGAAAAGATATCATTTGAAGATCCGTAACATCCCTCAAGATATACATTTAAAAGATACATACGATTTTTTGGTTTAGAAAAAAGGTATGGTTCGGATGACGCATCTACATCGACTATCTAGTCCTACAGAACCCTAAGCGGTAATACCGCTAAACGTTATCCTAGGGTAGTAGTAGTAGTAGCATATCACACTTAACTATCTTCTAGTTTCTAATATGACTACATAGCTATCTATATTCTAACCCTAGTTTCCTAATCTAGGTTTCCTAACCATACTCTATAAATCGGTTTTCCATCAGAAGTTTGCGGGGGTGCTATACGCCATCCACCCGACTTCCCCGGTAGATATAGATCTACTCACTTGGTCTTCGCTCGCCGAAATCGATGACGCCACGCTTCTTCCCCTCGGAATCCATGCGAGGGTACCTACAATAATAACCAATCGCAATACATATTAAAATCGATGGAGAAAACCGATACGGCGCACGGTGTGCCCATGGGTTAGAACCTATGGCCTGAACGTGCAAATCAATAAAACAACCCCTGTTGTCGATGTACAAACACCCGACAACCAAATACAAATCCAAATATCAAGAAAGTGTATTTAAAATACGGAAAACATAGCCTAAAACACACCAAAATGCTTCCAGATTTTCCCCAGGTGACAATTTGCCAAAACTGCACATAGGAGGGGGGTCTAATTTAGTGCAAAAAGAGCCATAGACCAAATCTGGGACAATACTACCCTACTCTGGCCGCATATTGCGGCCATAATGAATATATCTACGGCCTAGGGTTTGAATTAGGGGCTCGGGTCTCAGTGGTAGCTTCCTAAGTGCCTGCACGACTCCCAGTAATCCCAAAATCAATTCTAGTGTCTCCGGGTTGCTCCAGATTCCAGAATACCTTCACAGATCACACGGTTATCCGATGTCGGGTTTCTAAATCCGTGTTTTGGGGTTTCTACGGTCTGGTCTAGGTCACTAAACATCACCTAAGTTTAGTTAACAGCTACTAGGTATCACCCAATTCAAACAAATACTTAAATATTCACTAGTGTTTCCCAATGTCCACTAATCTTCACAAAACGACATCTAAACATGATATCACACAAAACTAATCTAAAGGGAAGAAATTATACCTCATAAAGCACCCATGAATCCCCCAAGATCATCAAAACTGAATTTTTCTTGATCCCATGTGTAGAGGTCGAAGAGGGGATTAACTTTTGTGAAGGGTGTGTAGGATTTTGGGGATTGTTAGGAGATGGATCTAGGAATTTTTGTGGAGGGTTGTGGAGTTATGGAGATGAAGGAGAGAAGAAGAAAAAAGGATAGGGGAAAAAGAATGGGCAGCAACCCCCTTCTCTCTCTCACTAATTCACACTCTCTTTCTCTCTCCAAAGCTCACCTAACCTAATCATTATGTCTCCTTGACTTTTTCTTTAATCATTTCTCTTTTCTCTACACCAATAAACCCTAATATAAAGCCTAAATGAAATGAAACATGTAATAAAATGAAACATGTCATGGTGCACTAACTATGGAAACTGTAAAAACGCGGATTTGGCTTAATCGCGATTAGCAGTGCACTAATCGGGTTTTTATCGAAACTGCATATAATAAATTTTAAAATTGCCAAAACCTTTAATTATATATTTAAATGAATAAATCATTTTAATTTCTATATATTTCACAATTATTGGTATATATTTATAACCTTTTTTCGAAAACCCCAATTTCGCAAATCGGCAGTTTTCGGGAAAATATTATTTTAATATTAAATTCCCAAAAATAATATTTTATATTTTCTGAAATGTTACACCCGACGACTTGGACTTTTTATTGAAATGTTTTAGAATTTGGGGGTATAAATTTAAATTCGGGGACCGAATTTCTTTAAGGGGGGAAGATTGTAACATTTCAAAAAAATAAAATATTATTTTTGGGAATTTTATAATTTAATATTAATTTTAATGAATATTTTAATATTTCGGTATAATTAAAAACCGATAAATTGGGAAAAATTTGGAAAATTATAGAAATTACTAAAAAAGAGGTTGTTTTATGTGAATTATGCAATTTTTATGTTTTTATGATTAATTATATGCTAATATAGCGCTAATCGCGATTATAAATCGCTAATCCTGTTTAAGCTTGTTTTGTGCAAAAACATGCACCATATCTTTTTTTTTTTACACTTGTGCATTTTCTACCTTGGTTCTTTTGGGTTTACTATTGTTGTGAGAAGGGATTTAGATAAAAGAAATTGATTAAAGAATGGAATAGTAGTAGGTATGGTGAAGAGAGAGAAAGGGAGGGTTTCCCTTGACTTGGACTTGGCCATTCTCTTATGTTTCCAACACTCATTTCTCTCCCTCTCCTTCACTTGCTGCTGCTGCTGCTTCCTTCACCTCCCTCCCCTCTTCAACTCCTCAAAACACATCCAAAAACACTCCAAAACCCTATCTTCATTCATAAAAATGATGCACAAGCTCAAGACAAGCACATTGGACCAAGAAAGCAAGGATTTTGGCCACTAGGGGCAACTCAAGAAAATTCTTGAGTTACCAAATGAGGTATGTTCTGAACCACTAGCTTAGTTTTCCCATTACTTATACCCCCATGTTATGATAGAACCGATATTGTGAGATTTTGTGGCCTTAGAAAATTCTAGTTAGGGTTTATGGGAAATTGAGAGTTGTGATGTGAAATTGAGCTCAGTAGAGGCTACTCAAACACCCTAGTGCTAGAATTAAGGCCTAAACCAGAAACTTGAAACCCGGAATACAGATTTAGAAACCGATATCAGAAGATTTGTGGAATATATGAAGGTTATATGAGATATGCTATCACCCCGAGACTCTGAAAATTATTTTAGATCGACAGTGAGATGTGCAGGAACCCAGGAAGCTAGACCCAAGACCCCAGCCCCTAACTCCCTGACTCGGCCGCAAATAAATCCATTCTGGCCTCAAATTGCGGCCAGACCAGGGTGGATTTGCCTCGTTTTGTTCTGTAGCTCCTACATCTATAGATTAAACCCCTGGCATGTGCAAAATTGTCTGATTTGACCTAGGGTGAAATCTGGAACCCTTTTCTTAAGTTGCTATTTTGATGCATGTTTCCGTATTTCGTATTTTAAATTCTGGATTTGCGTATTAGTGTTTTATCTCGATCCCTTGACGTTTGCACGACGAGATCGAGGGTCGTTTGATGGTTTCGAAAGCGTAGTCCATAGGTTCTAACCTATAGGCCTTAGCGTATCGTTTTGGTTTTCGTGTGTCGTTTTAGTTTTAATTTGGTTTTAATGCGATGCGATACGTGTGATATGTATGTACCCCCACGGTGATTCGAGGCGATGAAGAAGATGAAGGCGACATGAACATCGACAAGCAAGGCGCAATGTGAGTAGATTATATCTACGGGGGAAGTCGGATGGATGGCGTATAGCACCCCCGCAGTTCGATGTCTAGTATACTATATACACTATATATATATATATATATATATATATATATATATGAAGCTTATGTGTGAAATGGTCATTCATGATATGATTAGGTGTACTATGTTTAGATTAGGGCGTAGAAGTAAACTAGTATAGTTCCTAGTTGCGAACCCTAGAATAGGCTTACACCCACACGCACACACATGCATATTTGTTATACATATACCTAGATGATGAGGATAGTAGATGATATTGGAGATGAGTCGATGATAATGGGCATAGTGCCATGAGATACGACTTGTGATTTTTAGCGGGCCTTTGGACGTGTGTTTCACACACGCATTCATACTTATATAGATGGTATCGATTTGTACTAGACTTAGATCAGTACCCCAGATCATGAGAGATGATGATAAGGATACCAGATAATTGATGAGATGACTGTGATATTGACCCGTACCCAGATTTGGGATGCCGTATGACGGATTTACGTACGAGCTATATATTGATGATAGATCCGCACTCATGACTCGAGGATGTCATATGATATACTGTATCGTATGCGGTACCTTTAAGGCGGGATCACCGACTATTATATTTTTGTATATATATATATATTATATCGACTCAGATTTAGGTGGTTTCCATACCCCTCCTGTTTGACTTGTTAGTTAGAGCTGTAGTTTTGCTAGTAGATGTTAGGTTAGGTTGATGTCATACCTATTTCAAAAACTAACGAATTGGGAGTATTTTAAAGACAGGCAAAGGAATTCTACGGATATTTTCAAAAGACACACCTTTTCTTAAAAACACCGTAGCCCTTATTTTACTGAAAACCCCGATTCGTCTTCTTTCAAATGGCAAAACAGTATGATATGGATGCATTGTTGTAGCTTCTACACTGTTGTGTTTATTATTCATTTGCTGCATATGCTTACTGTTTGCATCGCATTGCATGATAAATATGTTTATTGTTATATTAAAACCATGCTGTTAGGACACCAGCACTATTATCGATGATGCATATGTTCCACGCACACTGCTCGCCGGCCACACACTTCATCATCGATAATTGCCATGTCACTACACTGTAGTACTGTTGCATTCAGGATATGATCTCTTGCATGGCATACTTGTGTACATACCTATTGTACACCCATATTTACATACATAAGTATTTGCACATATATAGATGATTCTGGCTTGATTAGAGATTTGGGAACCGCAAGATACTCTTTAAACACTGATTAACTTTAAAAGAGCGGTTTTCCCCCAAAGTGTGCATATTACTATTCCATATTGCATGATATACTGATATGCTTACATTTCTTTTACATGTCGCATACATCATGCTTTTGATTATACGCATTGAGATATGTTGTTTCCATGATATTTCTGGATTTGGGAACCGTGGATATTTCAAAAGAGATTGTATAATTATTTTTAAAACCCGGTTACCCTTGATATGACATTTCAGTGCGTCCACCATGTGTTTTCTCGGTGCTGAGAGCGACATGTGAAACCCGATTCGAGGAGGCGGTGAGGCCGATTGCGGGTACATGGTGGGCCCGGTATGGTACCCCGGGACAAGAAAAGGATGCTATGTATACAGACGGTGAGCCTGGCAGAGGGACTACTACCTACCGGTGATTGTATTTGAGCTCGGCGGATATCCGGAGGATACCGACTGGAGTTGAGAGATGATATGGGCCGACCCGAACTGACGGAGCCCGATATATGAGGATTTACGTGCCGATGATAGGCACAGGTTTCATGATGTTTTCGAGTGTCGATGCTTGACACTCAGGTTCCATGATTTGATATGTCGCGAGAAATACATGTTGATTTATATCCTCATATTTCCATGCATATGCTTTATGATATTTACATGCATGATGTTTATTGTCATTGGGTAACACGTGGGCGATTTCCACATACATATATTGACATTGATTACATTGATCATGCTTCATATTTATGATATATTGCTACCTGAGGCACTGGCACGAGCACTTGGCACTACACTCATGTATAGATGTTATATTGCCGCCTTATCATGCTTCAGACTTATTCTTTTAAGGATATATTATACTAATCGTATTGACCTAGGATTATGTCATGCATACGATTTCTGCTCTGTGATGTTTTCTATTCAGGAGTTGGCAACTCACCCCCGTTGTGCTACAGTTCTTGTAGGTTTTGCCGTACAGGTTTCTTTGCGGTTTTTCTGGCACACTGCTCCCTTTCTGGGTGATTGCATTGGTAGGTGGGTTCACTCGCATCGTGAACACCCTTGTATTTTTTTATTCAGTTGTATCTAGAAATTCCATCAACCAAAACTTGTATATTAGAAAACCAGTTATGCATTATTTCGACCTTAGAGTCGCGCGTTGTAGTATTATGGTTTTCATGGTTATTTTGAGTTTCTTTTTGAGTTTTGATCCTCGCCCTTCGGCGTTGTATATTATACTGCTTGCATGGTTATGACCGTCGATTGACGAAGAGCTAGCTCCCGCTTGGGGTGCCTTTTATCATTGCATATATATTATTTTTGTTGTACCCCGTTCGGGGCCATTATTTACAAAGGAAACTCTGCCAAAATTTTCAGAAAAGACTATAGATTTTAAAAATGCATACCGGCTTACCTATTTTAAAACCCTTGTTTTCTTCACTTTTTAAAACTATTTCCTTTATTTATTACCTAAAAATGGTTTTAGATTTCTGGGCTTTTGGCTTACTTGAATTAGATGGGGTCCTATAGGCTTCATATGATTCAAGTGCTAGTAGCGGGCTATTTCGGGTCGTGACAGGGTCTGAGGCGCGAGATTCTCAAGGAGGCGCATCGATTGGTGTACAGTGTTCATCCAGATTCCACCAAGATGTATCATGGTCTGAGAGATGTTTACTGGTGGGAAGGGATGAAGAGGGATGTCACAGACTTCGTGTCGAGATGCCTGACTTGTCAACAAGTCTAGGCCGAGCACCAGAGGCCCGCGGGAGAGCTACAGCCGTTGCCCATTCCGGAGTGGAAATGGGAGCAGATTTCTATAGACTTCATTGTGGGTCTACCCAGAACTAGTCGAGGGTACGACTCCATTTGGGTGATCATGGATCGATTGACGAAAGCGGCTCACTTTCTGCCAGTGAAGACCACTTTTGGATTTGCTCAGTATGCCCAGATATACATTGATGAGATTGTACGATTGCATGGCGCCCCGACTTGTATCGTGTCCAACTGAGGCACCCAGTTCACTAGCCGACTATGGTAGAGACTTCAGGAAGCTTTGGGCACCCGATTGAGTTTCAGCACAGCATTCCATCCGCAGACCGACGGCCAGTCAGAGCGGACTATTCAGACTCTTGAGGACATGCTTCGAGCTTGTATTCTAGATTTCGGTGGCAGCTGGGATCGTCATTTGCCCTTGGTGGAGTTCTCCTACAATAATAGCTTCCAAGATACGATTCAGATGGCATCTTTCGAGGCTTTATATGGAAGGAGATGTCGATCACCCGTCTGTTGGACAGAGCTCGGCGAGAGCAGTATTTTGGGGCCGCAAATCGTACAGGAGACGACCGAGAAGATACAGTTGATTCGAGACAGGATGAGGACAGCTCAGAGAAGGCAGAAATCGTATGCTGACAGTCGCCGTCGCAGATTAGAGTTCGTCGTTGGCGATCATGTTTTTCTGAGGGTCTCTCCGATGAAGGGCATGATGAAAGGAAAGCTTAGTCCCAGATTTATAGGTCCCTTAGAGATCCTCGAGTGTGTGGGCGCAGTTGCATATCGTTTGGCTCTTCCACCCGACTTTCCGGATGTTCACCCCGTATTCCATGTGTCGATACTTCGCAGATACCTTCAAGACCCTTCTCACATGATTCAGCACCAGACGGTTCAGCTTGAGCGCGATCTTTCGTTCACCGAGCAGCCAGTAGTGATATTGGACCGGCAGGTGAAGAAACTTCGATCAAAGGTCTTGCCATCTGTGAAGGTTCTTTGGCATAGCCCGAATGGTGAGGAGATCACATGGGAGGCCGAAGGCGAGATGTGGAAGAAATTTCCTCATCTCTTTGAAGGTACGCATAGTAAAATTTTTAAATTCGGGGACGAATTTCATTAAGGGGGGAAGATTGTAACATCTTAGAATGCGATTAATGGTTAATTATGCGTTAATGCGGATTTTTAGTAAAAAGTTTACCAAAACGGTTTTTAAATGTTTTATAAAAATTAATGAATATTTTATTAGAATTTAATTGGGCTTGCACACACATGTGCATGTTAACCTAGGACTAATTTGGGGTTAAACCATGCTTAGAAGCCATGGTGCTTTAACCATTTCATTAGATAAAATATGTATTTAAATTAAGTATATTAGTTTCAAAATTCAATTATAATTAGTTTCTTTTGGGGTTGACTTAAGAAAAGGAGGGGAGAGAGAGGGCATGATGAGAATGATTAAGCATGCTTGGCAATTAATGAAGAGAGAGAGAGGGGAGGCATGGCTCCACTAAGCTCACCCTCATTTCCAAAACCCTCACTCACTTACACTCTCACACTCTCACTCATTCTCTCACTCTCATTTCTTTCATTTATAATTCTCACTCCCTCTCTTTTTAATTTCCAGCAGCAGCAGCAGCTCCTGCAGTATCTGCAGCCCCTCCCCCTTCTTCGTTCCTTCTTCATCTCTTTTCTTTCTCCTCCATTCATTCAAGCTCCAATCCCTATCAAAAAAATCCATCTTTCTTCACAAAATCTCTTGCTAAAACACCCCAAAACCCTTCCCTGCTGATCCTTAAGGCAAGGTCATCAAGTTTGAGCCACACCTAGACCAACTTGAGGTATAAAGTTAACCTCAACTTCTATTTTTACTAAACTTGTAGTTATTTAGCATAATTTAGTGTTTATGTTAATTTTAGTGCTAGTTTTGTGATTTAAGTGGAGTTTAGGCCAAGTTAAGGATTTTATAGCTAATTTAACTTAACTAAGTGTTGTTAGTGTCATCTAATTTATGTTTTTGCACCAGATTTCACTAAAATACCATATTGTATTAATTTGATGTTAATTAGTAATTTAATTAAGATTTGGGTTCATTTTGAGATCTTCTTTTGACCCGGGTGCTTCAGGAAAAAGTTGCGTTTACTGGAGCATGTTCACTAGACCTAGACCACACGCACAAAGCACGAGACCCCACTTCCCATACCTAGCCGCAAATTTAATAGTTCTGGCCGCAAATTGCGGCCAGAGGGATGAGTTGGGTGTCAGGTTTGGGTTAGGGGAGTCTGCTACATATTTAAGGTGTTTGGTATATGCAACTTTTCTTAATTCTGCTCGTATCAAAATCTGGAACCTAATTCCTTGTTTTAGTGCTTTTAAACTTACATGACACGTACGTTTTGTGAGTGGGTTTGGTGGTTGCTGTGTGTCGCAGCGTGTCAGGGTAGTTTCTGACGTCTGTACACACGTTTTGGTGTATCGGATGCACACGCGTTTAGCTTACGACGCGAGTTTCTCGTTTGGTTTTGATATCGCGTTTTTGCAGGATTTTAGCTTATGTGTATTATTTTGTGTAAATTCTAGGGTCGCAGGCGGGGACTTCGGACGCCGTGAAGAAGGGGAAATAAGTGGTCGGTGATTGTTAGAGGTTTTGTGGTTTAGATCAAAGATAGATTTTTAAATCAAAGAATTAATCGCAATCAATAACAGTATCGCTTGGTAGCTAGCTGGTTGAGTACGGGTCGGTCTACAGGGAGATTTATTCCTTATCTTTATGTTCTAACGAGTTAAGTCCAAAAACTGGTGTTTTTATTTTAAGATCTAAGAATGAGATTAAATCAGTTAAAAGGCTTGCTAGGGTTAGGGTTAGGACAGTTCAAAATATGGATTCTTCTCGCTGCTTTTAATGCCCTAGTTAGGATTTTAGGTGTTAGGTTAATAATTAACAAAGGGAATTAGCACAACCGGGAAGAAACTAGGTTAGGGATAAGAGTTAAGAAAGGACGGACAAGGAACAAAAGGAAGAAACTGTAAGTCCGTGTTGCCCACCCCGGTGCTTACGGGGAGGCGGAAAACATAATAAAAAACGGATTTTTAATGACTTAGGCAACATGGACCTTGCTTGTGAGGATCTTTGCTAAACGAAAACTTGCTAACCCTAACTACAAAGTAGCTAAGTGATGAAAGGTTATACCTTGAGCTCGAACTCCTTCTCTCCTTGCTCGTCGGAATGGTAGAAAGGCCTCACCTTGCTTGTCTTCTTCCGTCAAAGAAAGATCTACTTGAAAGCCACCACCTTTAGCTTCAACTCCAAGCTAGGAGTAACTAGAGTGCAAGAAATGCTAAGACTTGAACCCTAGAAGAGAGTAGAGAGGATCAAGTGAAGGTTTTTCTCAAGCTTTTTGTTTCTCAACACATGAGAGGGAGAGAGCTTGAGGGAGAGGATGAACAAGAGAGAGAAAAGATATGATAGAATGAATTATTAGTGAGCCATTCTCACTAATATGTGTGTGATATTTTAATTAATTAATTAGCTAGAAAATTGTCATGGTTTAATCAAGAGGTGACCATTATCATTTCATTATTAATGCAAATTGCAAGGATCAAAGAGCATCTTCCAAATGAAATGATCATGGTCAAATTGTCAACTTGGTCAACAAGTCAATGAAGTCAAAAGGTCAACAACAACAACCATGCACAATAATTAAGCTAATTATTAATTAACAATAATACACACAAAAGCAATAGGGTTAATGAAATGATAATAGTCATTAACCCTAAACAATGTCCTCTCCCTCAATCTCAAGCAACTGTGCATACGCACCCGCATTCGTGATCCGAGGAACACGAACACAATGAGAAAAACCAATCTCAAATCATATACTAGGATCCGGCTTAAACCAAAGCCCGCTAGTATAAACTGTTCGGACAGCAAACGTGCACAAGTGCGCGGATGCGAACGAACCCTGTCGCAAAACCATGCGACCTCTACTCATTTTGCCTAAAGGCGAATAGCTCTCTGTGTGGGACTCTAAAGACTCGACACTACGCTGGCAGTGGGTTTAACCACAGACCGCAAGCGGCACTAGCTGTACGTAACGGTCCCCAGGTAGATGTCGATAAGAAGACTGACGAGGTGAACCCCATCTGTACTCCTACTGAGCCTGTATGTGACAATCTCCGTACAGTCCGGTCTGTTCGTCTGATACATCGCATGGCGGGCCTAGGGGGGCGGTGAACGTCAGTCCCCTAATAGCGGTACAAGTCGTGTCGGAGTGTAGCCCAGAACACCCTGAGATAACACTGGAAACCTACCAGTATATCTCGCTTGCCCTGGCCAGGGACTACTCGTGTAATGGCTCTCCTAGACACAGCGCGATGTCAACCCCCAATACCGGGAGAGACGAATCCTGTCTAACCGTCACTGCCTCCAAGTGCTTCGGGACTGCACCCAAAAACTACCTGTTTGCACAGCTCCTTTGAGCCGTGGTAGGGTAGTAATCAAAGTGCAGTGGGAACACACTCGAGGCGAAGTGACAGTGTCAAGTCAGCGGACTAAGCTGTACTCATGTCACCTGGGAACTGATAACTGACGATAGGTATATTACCAACCAACAGTTCCCGACGAGTCCTGTCCAGTGTACTCGTAACCTAACGAGCACCCGCATACTATCCCAAGTACGACGTACTAACGGCTGTGGGACAGACCGTCTCCCACACTGGGATGAGAAGCGCATACGCTAGTCTACTCCGGAGTATCGATGCCCTGTCTCGATAGTCCAACGACCAGGGACCTGTATAAGGATGTGCTTATAGATTACCCAGCTCCCACGAGTGCGAGCGCCATCACAACGCTGGTAATCAAGCAAAGATCCTAAGGGCTCTACTAATATGTATACCAGCAATATGCTAAAAGAAACACATGCACATATTAAAGCAGAGACAAACCAAGTAGCATACTACCATTTCGAGCAAGATTGTATATACAACTGTGAATATCCCAAGCTTCCATTAAGTAATATACAAACTAGTATGATACAGTAATGGCCTCTAGGGCATATACACCAACAATCTCCCACTTGCACTAAGGCCATGTACTGGCGTATCGAAGACCTATCATCTCGATCAGCCGCTCAAACTGAGTCTGGGGTAGGGCCTTTGTGAGTGGATCTGCTGTGTTATCCTCTGATGCAACTCTCCGGACCTCGATCTCCTGGCGATCTACGATCTCCCTGATCAGGTGATACCGCCTTAAGATGTGTCTGGATTTCTGATGGGACCTGGGTTCCTTCGCTAAAGCTATAGCCCCGTTGTTGTCGCAATACAGAGGTATTGGGTCAACAATGGACGGAACCACCTGAAGTTCTTTCAAGAACTTCCTCATCCAGACAGCTTCTTTTGCGGCATCAGATGCAGCGATGTATTCCGCTTCCATAGTCGAGTCAGCAACGGTTTCCTGTTTGGAGCTCTTCCAACACACCGCCCCTCCATTGAGGGTAAAGACAAAACCCGACATGGACTTGGAATCATCCTTGTCACTCTGGAAGCTGGAGTCAGCAAAGGCCTCAACCTGCAGGTCTTTTCCGCCATACACCAAGAACATCTCCTTAGTCCTTCTCAGGTACTTGAGAATGTTCTTTACTGCTATCCAATGTTTCTCCCCAGGGTTTGACTGATACCTGCTTACCACACTCAGTGCATAAGCCACATCCGGTCTGGTACACAACATCGCATACATTATAGAGCCTACCGCAGAAGCGTAGGGTATAATAGACATGCGATCCCTCTCCAAATCAGTCTTGGGAGACATCTCTTTGGAGAGGGTGATCCCGTGACAAGCCGGTAGATTACCGCGCTTGGAATCTTCCATACTGAATCTCTTCAGTATGGTGTCGATGTACCTGGACTGCGAGAGTCCTAATATCCTCTTGGATCTGTCACGGTAGATCCGGATACCCAGAATGTAGGAGGCATCACCCAGGTCTTTCATGGAGAACCTGTGTGACAAGAACCCCTTGACAGATTGTAGCATAGGAATGTCATTTCCTATTAAGAGAATGTCATCCACGTATAAAACGAGGAATACTACAGTTCTCGCTACAAATCTACAATAGATGCATGGTTCATCTGGATTTTTGATAAAGCCAAATTCTTTGACCGTCTCATCAAAACAGATGTTCCAACTCCGCGATGCCTGCTTGAGTCCATAAATGGACTTGAGCAACTTGCACACCTTTCCGCTGCTCCCACCCTGAATGAAACCCTCTGGCTGGTCCATATAGACACACTCCTCTAAATGACCATTTAGAAAAGCTGTCTTTACGTCCATCTGCCAAATCTCATAATCGTGGAAAGCAGCGATGGCAAGAAGGATCCGAATGGATTTCAGCATAGCTACTGGGGAAAAGGTTTCGTCATAGTCCAAACCAGGTCGCTGACGAAAACCCTTTGCTACCAGTCTAGCTTTATAGGTCTCAACCTGTCCATCTACACCAATCTTCCTTTTGAAGATCCACTTGCATCCTACGGGTTTTACCCCGTCTGGAGCAATGTCCAACGTCCATACTTTGTTGGTGTACATGGACTCCATCTCGGTCCGCATTGCATCCAGCCATTTTACCGAGTCGACGCTCTGAATGGCTTGCTGGAAGCTAGTAGGCTCATCACAATCCAGGATGCAGTCTTCTCTATCCCCGTCAATGAGAAAACCGTAGTATCTCTCGGGCGGATGAGACTGCCTACTACTCCTGCAGAGCGGCATAGGAATGTCCTGTTCTTTTGAACCTTCTGGTTCCACTAAACTTTCAGTAATAGTTTGTGGTTCTGGAATTTCTTCCAGTTCTATCGCGCTCCCACTTATTTCTTTTTCTATGAACTGATGTTCTAGAAAGTGGGCATGGCGAGAAACAAGGACTTTTTGTTCCTCTTCGCAATAGAAATAATATCCCTTGGAGTTCTTTGGATATCCCACAAACTTGCACTGTACTGAGCGTGCCTCGAGCTTGTCCGCATGCTGCTTTTTTACAAAAGCTGGACATCCCCATGTCTTAATGTGATTAAGATAGGGTTTCTTCCCACTCCATAACTCATATGGTGTGGTAGGCACGGTCTTAGTGGGAACACGGTTCAAAAGATATGCAGCTGTTTCTAGCGCATACCCCCAGAATGATCGCGGTAACTCAGCGTTACTCATCATGGACCGTACCATATCCAATAGGGTTCGGTTCCGTCTCTCCGATACACCGTTATGTTGCGGAGTGTATGGAGGAGTAAGCTGAGAGAGAATTCCATTCTCTTTTAAATAGTTCAGGAATTCGGCACTTAAGTATTCTCCTCCTCGATCCGATCTTAGGATCTTGATACTTTTGCCTGTTTGTTTTTCTACTTCATTCTTATATTCCTGGAATTTTTCAAAAGCCTCGGATTTATGTTTCATTAAGAAGACATAACCGTACCTTGAAAAATCATCCGTAAAGGTAATGAAGTAAGAATAACCGCTTCGCGCATGTGTAGACATTGGACCGCACACGTCGCTGTGTACGAGTCCCAAGAGCTCGCTCGCTCTTTCTCCGTGTCCAGAAAACGGAGCCTTTGTCATCTTTCCTTTGAGACAGGATTGACAAGTTGCATACGATTGATATTCGAACGAATCTAAATATCCTTCAGTATGTAACTTAGTCAATCTTCTCTCGTTGATGTGACCCAGTCTACAATGCCATAAGAAAGTTTTATTAATTTCTGGAGACTTTCTTTTGTGTGTATTCTGGATATTGAAAATCTGTGGTTGGTTTAAAACGTATATACCTTTGTTCAATGTACCTGACCCAATCAACACTTGATTAAGGTGAATGTTCACTACATTACTTACAAATGCAAATTCATAACCTTCTTTAGATAATAAAGATAAGAAATGATATTACAGGTTGCATTTGGTACATAATAACAACTACGCAAAACCAAAAAGTGTCCATCTGATAATCCCAGGTGATAGTCCCCCACGGCCTCAGCATCCATGCTAGCACCGTTCGCAACTCTGAGGGTCATGTCACCTGCCTTCAAAACTCTACGCTTTCTCAACGCCTGCAAAGAATTACAGATATGAGATCCTGATCCGGTATCCAATACCCAGGAAGTAGAGTTTATTGATAGACAATTTTCAATAACATACACACCTGAAGCTGAAGCTGCAACTCGCTTCAAATCCTGTGTTCTGGCTTTCCAAGCCTTGCAATCTTGTTTCCAGTGATCACTTTTGTGACAATAGAAGCATTCTTCCTTCCCCACCAGCTTCCCCGCTACCTTTGTTGCTTTACCCTTTCCCTTCGTATCCACTTTACCGACACCGCCTCTTGGTTTGGCGGGGGCTTTCTTCTTCTTGCCCTTGGCTTTCGCCCTGGACCTAGAAGAGGAAGATCCTCCTACAAACAAAGTGGATGTCTCCCTACCCTTCTGTAGGGTGCCCTCAGCAGTCCTCAACATGTTCAGAAGCTCGGCAAGTTCAACCTCCTTTCCTTGCATGTTGAAGTTAAGAATGAACTGGGCGTAAGTGGAAGGAAGGGACTGGAGAATCAAATCGGTATAGAGTTCATTCTCCAACGTGGTCCCAAGGTCCGCGAGCTCCTCTATGTAGCCGATCATCTTAAGCACGTGGTCCGCTACCGATGATCCGACAGCCAACCTTGCCGAAAAAAGCTTCTTCGACACTTCGTATCTTACGATACGAGACTGCTCTCCATACAGTTCTTTTGTATGGAGAAATATGGACTCTAGGTCCATATTCTCATGCCTCCTCTGATGTTCGTTGTCCATCGAGGCTAATACGAGGCATTTGGCCCTCGCGCAATCTATCTCCCATGTCTTACGGATTTCAACATCCGCGACGCTGGAGGTGGGACCTGGGACAGGGGGAGCTTTGGTGGTAAGTATATACCCCAGCTTGTCATAAGTGATAGCCATCTTGACATTCCTGAGCCAATCTTTGTAGTTTGGCCCTGTCAATATGTTTTTATCTAATAGTAACTTAAGTCCGGTCATCTTGAATGGTCGCTGCAATTAGGAGAGAGAAAAGAAACACTTTAGCATGATGCTCTTGCAAGTTTAGAGTGGTTTTTAGTTTGTCTAAACTGGATGGCTCCCACTGTCTCTCGAATCCCTTCTCAAACCGTAAAGAAAAGGATTAGCCGGGATCATTCTCACCGTACAATACTTGCTTAACCGTTCAGCCAGGCCAGTGTCGGTACTTCGAGGGAGGTTTTCCAACGCTTTCGCGAAGTTCCTTAATTAAGTAACCTCTTTTCCCTGTGGGCGTAGCCCCGCTAACACCTTTCTAGGCACCTACTAGGTTTATAGCATTGATCGTTAAGTGAGAGTTTTCCCGAGGAGTAGCATATACTCACAGTAGGATCGGGATCCAAATATCATCGCGTGATAAAGCCGAAGGAATCCTACCAGAATCATCACACTCCAAATGGTATGCAACACTAGCAAGTTTCAGTACTTATGAAACTCCCGATGTGGATTTTTGCCCCATGCTCTTATGACCTTGACTTTGGCCAAAATATCATAAGTCACATGTCAAGTTCTACCCGTCATTCTCCTGGTTAATTTGGACCCACCCGTACCTACCCTTGACTTTGGCCAAAATGGCAGCACGACTGTCCCAAATCAACGCATCTATCTATGCTGCACATGAATACCCAAACGCTACCAATCACTATGCCTTGACTTTGGCCAAAATACACAGCTTGAATACTTTTGACCATTCATGTGGAATGACGGAGGGCTACGAATGGTTTTGGCGAAACCGTGAACGTAGTGAACTTGATATAATCGATGGAACGAGATAGCTTTTAAAAGGAGTGGTTCAAGCTCCGCGTTTAAAAGTTTAGTTTTGAAAAGAACCGAGTGGTTTTCAAAGTGTTCCAATCGACTTTTACTTGGTTTATTTCTTGCATTAGTTCTTTTAATGCGTCCCATCATTTAATCCTACCATTGCAGAAAACAACCAAAATATGACGTACGCTTATGCCATTCGCATTCGCCACGGGGCCCCGTCATCACCCGTTAGGTTACTTAACTAACGACAGAGCGGGGGCTGGGCTAGCGCGGCTGTAAAACATAAGCAACGCCTAAATAGTTATTATATATAAATATATAGCAATGATAGACATTACAGATCACAGATGAATACATTGGATATACTAGGAATCCGCAATGCGTTCGAGCCTGCAACGCAAAGCGGATTACACGGTCGCGGTGAACAGCCAATACCCCACCCAAGACCCCTACGGGTGCGGCAAACTACCCGCCAAGCACCCGAAGCGAAGCAACCTCCCTCACCACCGTGAGTAGGCCACTCGGCACTTCGAGATACCCGGTAGTTTGTGCACCCCCTCCATGGGTCTATCCTAGGAGCAAAAACAGTAAAAAGAATTATACAATGACGGCTACAACCCCGACCCGGTTGTGCGGCCATACAAAGAATATAATTACATCAATTTACATGTTACAAATGAATGAAAGAAAAACAACGCTCATCTCACATCCACCCCGGCCATTCACCCGCGACAATCCAATCCATTCATATCCACAAACCAATAACAATCACAGATCATGTATAACCCCGACTAATCGTCTTATAGCGATTAGCCGACGTTCAATACATGCAAGCATTACAGATATAACCGATGTAGTTAAAGTGTAGTGAAGTTCCGAAAAAATACGGATTTATAGGCCCCCAAAAGTAAATTTTAGTTCTGGAAAATCTGGGCACATATAATATATCCTAAAAATCCCAAAACCAACAACAACACACACTGCACGAAAAACGATGCGCCGATAACGACAAAACGTGGCGCTTCCGCCGCACATGCCTACCTCGTGCGGCGGAAGGGCGGCGGTTTGATGGAATTGGGGTATCGTTTTTCTTGGGTGTGTTCAGAAAACCCTGAGACGATTTTACAAGTATAAATATTTTCATTTTGAGCAGAAAAAATTTTAACAGAAACTAGGGTTTTGCAAGTTTGGTTTTTCGATTTTCCGGTTTCGAAACTTCGTTACACTTAACTACTTAGCTAGTTTAGGTTTAGTTAGGCTCTGATACCACTGTAAGTCCGTGTTGCCCACCCCGGTGCTTACGGGGTGGCGGAAAACATAATAAAAAACGGATTTTTAATGACTTAGGCAACATGGACCTTGCTTGTGAGGATCTTTGCTAAACGAAAACTTGCTAACCCTAACTACAAAGTAGCTAAGTGATGAAAGGTTATACCTTGAGCTCGAACTCCTTCTCTCCTTGCTCGTCGGAATGGTAGAAAGGCCTCACCTTGCTTGTCTTCTTCCGTCAAAGAAAGATCCACTTGAAAGCCACCACCTTTAGCTTCAACTCCAAGCTAGGAGTAACTAGAGTGCAAGAAATGCTAAGACTTGAACCCTAGAAGAGAGTAGAGAGGATCAAGTGAAGGTTTTTCTCAAGCTTTTTGTTTCTCAACACATGAGAGGGAGAGAGCTTGAGGGAGAGGATGAACAAGAGAGAGAAAAGATATGATAGAATGAATTATTAGTGAGCCATTCTCACTAATATGTGTGTGATATTTTAATTAATTAATTAGCTAGAAAATTGTCATGGTTTAATCAAGAGGTGACCATTATCATTTCATTATTAATGCAAATTGCAAGGATCAAAGAGCATCTTCCAAATGAAATGATCATGGTCAAATTGTCAACTTGGTCAACAAGTCAATGAAGTCAAAAGGTCAACAACAACAACCATGCACAATAATTAAGCTAATTATTAATTAACAATAATACACACAAAAGCAATAGGGTTAATGAAATGATAATAGTCATTAACCCTAAACAATGTCCTCTCCCTCAATCTCAAGCAACTGTGCATACGCACCCGCATTCGTGATCCGAGGAACACGAACACAATGAGAAAAACCAATCTCAAACCATATACTAGGATCCGGCTTAAACCAAAGCCCGCTAGTATAAACTGTTCGGACAGCAAACGTGCACAAGTGCGCGGATGCGAACGAACCCTGTCGCAAAACCATGCGACCTCTACTCATTTTGCCTAAAGGCGAATAGCTCTCTGTGTGGGACTCTAAAGACTCGACACTACGCTGGCAGTGGGTTTAACCACAGACCGCAAGCGGCACCAGCTGTACGTAACGGTCCCCAGGTAGATGTCGATAAGAAGACTGACGAGGTGAACCCCATCTGTACTCCTACTGAGCCTGTATGTGACAATCTCCGTACAGTCCGGTCTGTTCGTCTGATACATCGCATGGCGGGCCTAGGGGGGCGGTGAACGTCAGTCCCCTAATAGCGGTACAAGTCATGTCGGAGTGTAGCCCAGAACACCCTGAGATAACACTGGAAACCTACCAGTATATCTCGCTTGCCCTGGCCAGAGACTACTCGTGTAATGGCTCTCCTAGACACAGCGCGATGTCAACCCCCAATACCGGGAGAGACGAATCCTGTCTAACCGTCACTGCCTCCAAGTGCTTCGGGACTGCACCCAAAAACTACCTGTTTGCACAGCTCCTTTGAGCCGTGGTAGGGTAGTAATCAAAGTGCAGTGGGAACACACTCGAGGCGAAGTGACAGTGTCAAGTCAGCGGACTAAGCTGTACTCATGTCACCTGGGAACTGATAACTGACGATAGGTATATTACCAACCAACAGTTCCCGACGAGTCCTGTCCAGTGTACTCGTAACCTAACGAGCACCCGCATACTATCCCAAGTACGACGTACTAACGGCTGTGGGACAGACCGTCTCCCACACTGGGATGAGAAGCGCATACGCTAGTCTACTCCGGAGTATCGATGCCCTGTCTCGATAGTCCAACGACCAGGGACCTGTATAAGGATGTGCTTATAGATTACCCAGCTCCCACGAGTGCGAGCGCCATCACAACGCTGGTAATCAAGCAAAGATCCTAAGGGCTCTACTAATATGTATACCAGCAATATGCTAAAAGAAACACATGCACATATTAAAGCAGAGACAAACCAAGTAGCATACTACCATTTCGAGCAAGATTGTATATACAACTGTGAATATCCCAAGCTTCCATTAAGTAATATACAAACTAGTATGATACAGTAATGGCCTCTAGGGCATATACACCAACAGAAACTAGGTTTCTTCCTTTTGTTCCTTGTCCGTCCTTTCTTAACTCTTATCCCTAACCTCTATGGAAATCAATCACAACCGGTCTTAAACTAGGGTATCACCACTACCTCATGGGATAAGGTGCCTGTTTTCCCCAATCAAAGCAATGCTCTGTTTTAAATTTTAAAATTCAAAAATTGAAGCAACGCTTCAAATCCAGCGCTCTGCACTGCGCGCCACGTGTCAAACACGGGTGCGCTAGCGCAGTTGCGCTGCGCTCTGCGCTGCACGCCGTGTGTCAAATATAGGTGCGCCAGCGCTGGAATTAAAAATTCCCCACCGTTAGATCAAAAGATCTAATAATAATAATAAATCATTAATTAATCAGAATTAAAATTCTGTTATGGAAAGATCTTTCCAATCTTGTTAAAAACAAGAAGATTGTTTTCTGTAAAACAGAAGCCTTAGGATCAAAAATCCAACGGTGGGGAAATATCCCCCAAATCAATCAGAGAAAAATCTCTTTAACTGATTCAACAAATCAGCTTGCCCTATATAAAGGTACCTAGACTTCAAGTCTGAGGGATCGAAAAAAAATGAGAGAAACCCCCCTACGAACTTTGAGAAAACTCAAAAGAAAGAGAGCAAGCTCTTGAAAGAAGATCATTTCTTCAAGGTAAAAAGAACAATTCTTGAACAAAGAAATGAAATCATCTCATTAAAACAGAAGAATTATCTTCTTAAAAAGATCATAGATCTATAAAGACCAAGGTCTTTCATAAAAGAGATCAAAAGATCTCATCACATAAAAAAAAAGAAGTATTTACTTCATTCACAGATCATTGATCTACAAAGGCAAAGCCCTTTCAAAAATAAGAACTGTTGTTCTTGAATCTTGAGGCAAACCCTCCGTTAAAAAAAGAACATAAATTTGTTCACAGATCATAAAAATTGATCAAATGCGCCTTGCGCTATTGAAATGCGCTTTGCGATATTGAAATGCGCTTTGCGCTATCAAATGAGCCTTGCGCTCTTGAACTGCGCTTCTACGCTCTTTGGATCGACGCTTTGCACCAAAACGTGCCACGTGTCAACCACGTATGCAACTTGCGCTTTGCGCTTCTGAAACAGCGCACTGCGCTTATGGGCTGGCGCAAAGCGCCAAATGCACCACGTGTCATTCATGTGTGCACCATTGAATTAATAGCGCAATGCGCTCATAAATTGGCGCAACGCGCTTATCATCTGGCGCTCAGTGCCAAGCGAGCCACGTATCATTCACATGTGCGCTACTCAACAGAAGCGCACTGCGCTCTTTAATTGGCGCAAAGCGCCTGACGCGCCATGTGGCGCGCTGTCAGAACATAAATTGTTCTGATGAATGCTGTGCATTCAATACAAGACAAAAAAATGTGAGGACTTAATGCTCAGCATTATTAAAGGGCCAAGCCCAAATAAAGACTCAACAGCCCAGAATAATAAAATGTTAAACATTTTAATTGGACTTAGCCCAATATTGGCCATAAGACCTCAACTTATATTTAATTGAGCCCATCTGCTCATGAATATTTAACAGATCTTAGTCCCAAATTGGACTACAGATCCTTCAACCAACACACATCGGTATAAGGGTACCTCTCTTTACTCCTCTGATATATGTCGTTGTAATCCTTCAGCGTCTTCAGAGAGGTGACGGGTCCCGACAACCACACATTCCACGGATTGTGGTGTCCTTAAATCCACGGACTATGATGTCCTTAATCTCGACCGTGATGTCTTTAAACTAACATCGAACTATGATGTCCTTAACCTTGACTGTGAGGTCTTAAAACTCACGGACTATGATGTCCTTAACCTTGACTGTGAGGTCTTAAAACTCATGGACTATGATGTCCTTAACCTTGACTGTGAGGTCTTTAAACTCACGGACTATGATGTCCTTAATCTCGACCGTGATGTCTTTAAACTAACATCGGACTGTGGAGTCCTTAAATCCACGGACTATGATGTCCTTAACCTCGACCGTGATGTCTTTAAACTAACATTGGACCGAGATGTTCTTAAACTAACATTGGACCACCATGTCCTTAAACTGGTCATCGACCGCAATGTCCCTAAACTAAACATTAGAGTATAAATGCTCTTTTATTGGATCTAAACGATCCCGTTAAGTTGATCTTAGTCTCAAATGAGACTAACTTATCCTTAACAAACGTTTAAGTTGATCTTAGTCTCAAATGGGACTAACGTATCCTTAAACCTAAATCCCAGACCCAAATCTAAGAAAATACGGATTTGGACTAGTCCACGCCCTACGGGCGACAACATAAATTAGTCTCCGTACACAATCCACGGGCAACCAAAAACAAAACAAACACGCACGACACGAAGTGACCATCTGGAGAAGGAGAAAGTGGTTACTGCGATGCGATAACGTAATTAACTGCAGGGGCTTGCGCCTGCAGGGAAGAGCATCCCCACAATCAAAAACCCTTCAAATGAGGGGGAATCTGACGAAGTCTGCTACATCGGCCGCATCCGTTTAAACCTTCGATGCATGGTGCCATAAATCAACTTGGCATCTTCGGAGAGGTGGACGGATAGCACCAATTAGCATCTGCCCTCGGAATTCAAGCCCCGACGTCCCAACGTCCCGGTCACGTCTTCCTGCGGGGAACAGATTCTGGCACGCCCGGTGGGACCTTTTCTTCTTTCCACTCCACACTTCATGTGTCGTGTTCGTGAACGAATCGCGGTTTGCTAATGGTTTCCCTTGGGTTCGAGGTACTGAGATTTGGCGTTTTGCTTGGTGCAGAAAGCGAAGGATCAATGGCGTCCACTTGTGTAAAGTGTTCCAACTGCAATTGCAACCCACACTCCGCCTCATCTGGAGGCATAGCTTATGGGCCCTAAGCGGCTTCTCTATTCACGATGCCGGTGGATCAGGTGACTCAGGCCACCACCAGATTGTTTTTCGAGTCCATGCTCCCACCGATGAGCTTCAGCACTCCTGTACCAACACAAGAAGCTCCCAAGAAGTCAGTCTTCGATCGACTTACCACTACAGCAGCCCCCTTCAACTGTTCGTCCAGCTCCAGTGCCTCAGTCTTCGCCAGATTGGGCCAAAGTTCATGTGGGCCCATGATGAAGCCTGCAATTCCAGAACAGGCTATTCCGAAGATGATAGACATCCCTTCTCCCGAAGTCGTCAAGGCGGCTTCTTCCTCCAAAGGGTCGGTCTTCACAAGACTGACTGTTCCAGCTCCTACTCTGGCTCCCGTTCCCGCTCCAAAATCTGTCTTTGACAGATTAAATATTGCTACTCAACGGACATCAGTCTTCAAGAGGATGACGCCAGAAACAGCCCTTCACCAGAACTGGGGGCATAACGAAGTCGCCCCTAAAGCTGAAACGATCCCAACAGCTCGACACGCTCGATGTCGCCACTAGCGCCGAGTAAGGAAGACAGGGGGCAACTCTCCCTCTGGGCTAACTCCACCAGCCCCAACGGTGGAAGTCAATGCTGCTGTTCCAACTGGGAACAGCTTTGAATTGCTGAACAAGGTGCGTAGGAACTCTCCTACCGCCGTACTGAAAGGATCTCCTCCATCAATGGAGAATGTTGCGGAAACAAAGCTGGAGCAGTCCCCTCAACGGCTGTATTCCAAAATCTACAAAGTCTGGAGACAGGTTCAGGACTCAGTAATTGATCAAGATTACCCTCGCCGCCAGAAAAGGGCGAAGGTTCAACAAGAAGAGAACCATCATGCCAAGCCACAAAAGGCTATCTGGGTGCCCGCTGCGACGCCCCCTCAACTTCAACTGCTCAAAAGAAAAGGAGGCCGGAGAAAGCCCCTGTGACTGCGGCAAACCGCAAAGATGTTGAGCCCAATCATCCCAAGTCTGGGGGCATAATGGAACATACTGTTTACATGGCTTCCGGAAAAGAGGAAAGCCGCACTTCGACGGGCCACCGACCGCTCACCCGATCAATAACAAGGGCCCAGGAACAACAACAGCAGAAGCTTCAAGAGATGCTGACTGTAATGGCTACACTCACCGGACCAAAAGAAAGCCTGGAGGCATCATCGGAGCAGTGTTATGAACAAGAAACCGATGCTGACTTCCTTCGCAGAGTCCTCGAAAAGAAGGACAAAGAAGCCGCAGAACAAGCGGCTAATATAAAGCGAATGGCTCTTCTCTTCCAAGACATGGTCGGGATGATGTTACAGCCGGATCCTCCAGCCGAAGACCCTCCGATCATTATTGAAGACGACAAAGGGGAGACGTCGAATCCTCCTCCGGCTCTTACAACAGCCAAAAAGGAAACTATTTCCAAGGCCGCTCTGGATGACTATATTGCTCAGCAAATACGAGCTTACCAGGCAAATGAAGCGGCTGGCCAAGTCGTTAAAACTGGGCGGCCGTATCCAGGCTGGTATGACCAAATAAAGTACCCGCCGGGATACACAATCCTTAAATTTCATGTGTACAAGGGGACAGGCAATCCCCATCAACATGTCGCTCAGTTCAGAGCCTTGTGCGGCAACACCGAAGGTGATGATAAACTTCTGCTCCGCCAGTTTGTTGGTAGCTTGTCGGAGACGGCATTTGAGTGGTACTCCAAACTTCCAAATGATTCTATCAAGACTTTCGCAGAGATGGAGTTGTTATTCACCCAGCGATTCGCGAGTGCCAGTGAAGGCACCCCAATAATGGCATTGATCAATGCCAGGGTGAATCCAGGTGAAACATGGGTTCAATATGCAATATGTTGGCAAAATTTATGGTCGAAGTGCGAGCAACGCATCGAAGAAGCGCCGGCCGTGGGCATGTTCGTGGGCACTCTTGACCCTCAAGCGATCATTTCCCAATTTATGATGTTCTTCAAGCCGACCACTTTTCAGGCCTTGATTGACAAGCTGGCCCAAATGGATCAGATGGGTCATAGACCATCTCCTTCAAAGATGGAGCCTCGAAATGAGAAGGGAAAAGCAAAAACAACCTTCGTTGCCAATACTCAACAACAGCCTAGCAACTTAAAGCCGGTTGTTCGCCAAAACAACGTGCGTCTACGCCCATCCCTCAAGGAAAGACTGGGACGTCCTTACTCGTTTCCACATGATAAAACGAGGAGACTGTTCGAGCTGGCAGTGCGCAACAGACTCATCAATCTGCCAGATCCAAAACGTCCGTTGCAGCCAGGCGATGTCAGCAATCCTAATTATTACCCTTACCACCAAGCAGTAAGCCATCCAATCGAAGATTGTTTCGTCTTCAAAAATTGGGTTGAAGACCAATACCAACAAGGCAAGTCCGCATTATCCGAAAATTGGAAGGTGAACCCACCACAATCTCACGCCCCTAAAAAGGTGGGCATACCGGGGGCATCATGCTCATTCAAAGAGAAAGCCCCATGGACCGAAAAGTCCGTAAACTAGAAACTCACCTCAAATGCAACAACGATGGACCGAAAAGTCCGTAAACTACAAATTTGCCTCAAATATGGCAACGATGGACCCCAATGTCCTAAAACTTTCAACGGACTGAAATGTCCTAAAACTAACAATGGACCCCAATGTCCTAAAACTTGCAACGGACCGAAACGTCCTTAAACTAACAATGGACCACTATATCCTAAAACTGGCAACAGACCGAAACGTCGTTAAACTAACAATGGACCACTATGTCCTAAAACTGGCAAATGGCCGAAACGTCGTTAAACTACTACCAACCCGCGCCGTCCCCAGGCTGATGTAAAAAAAACGGTACATCCACAAGCGAGATGGGCACAGATGAAAACCCGAAAGAGCTCCGTGAGTAAAAATAGCAGGACTACCGGCTAGTTTTATGAAAACCCAAAAGGGCGCAACCCCGTTAAAAGACACTTGCAAGGTCCTCTCGACCCTGTAAGGAGAAACCACCTGCGTGAGATCCTTACGACTCACAAGGGAGAAATACACTTAGGAATCCTCACGATTCTTAAGGAGAAATTACACTTACGAGATCCTTACGACTCGTAGGGAGAATTCCCCCTTTGAGGCCCTCACGGCTCATAGGATTCAAAAGTCTTAAGCTACAGGGATCTGAACCTGTTCTTAAGTGGCCACTACAACCTTCAATGCTGCCCTACAAGCGGTTCAATATTGACCCTTGTATACAATCCATGGGCACGAATAAACATTTCCCAAGCAAAGTCCCACCCGCGACTAGGGATATGCTCACACAGTGAACGAACCTTGTAAGTCATCTCAACTTATAAGGAGAAAACACTCTTGTAAGATCCTTACGACTTATAAGAGAACATACACTTAGGAATTCTCACGATTCCTAAAGAGAAAACGCACCTACGAGATCCTCACGACTCGTAGGGAGAAATGCCTTCATGAGACCCTTACGGCTCATGAAGTTAAAAGCCTTAGTCGACAGGATCCTAACCCTGTTCGCTAAGCCACCTTTGTTCAACATCGACAGAGGAAAATGATGATTCGCTCCTGGCAATATCCCAGTTGTAGCGATGTTGATGCCTAAATCGGTATCAAATTCCAAGTCCTTTCATGGCAAATGATGATTCGCTCCTGGCAATATTCCAGTCGCAGTGATGCTGATGCTGAGATTGGCACCAGATTCTAAGTTCCACACTTGCGATAAAAAATCAGCGAGCCAAAAATGCATATGAAATAGCCGAAATGATGGGGCAACTTGCAACGAAATCAGCAAGTAAAAATGTATGCATACAAAAACAGCCGAAATGATTGGGCAACTCGCAATAAAAAGCAGCGAGTAAAAAGAAAAATAGCCGAAATGATTGGGCACCGCGAAAAGTAGCCGAAATTATTGGACAATCGCGACTTTCGCGATATAAAAGCCGAAATGATAGAGCATCGCGGAAAGAAAAAATATATGAAATAAAATTTTTTGCCCTACAGGTGAGATCACATCGGTACCTGTATTCAATCCAGGGGCACAAACAATGAGAGAACCATACCTTCCCCCCAGGCTCCATCCGAAAAAGAGCCAAGTCTCGACAGTTCACAGACAGCCTGGAGATCATCTCAGCATTCGTCTCGTTACAGCAGACGCAATGTCAAAAACGGCGTTCCTTCGCAGTCCGGCAGGATGCAGATGCAACGTCAACAAAAGACTTCATGGTTGAAACAAAGCGGAGTGGCGGCAAAATCCCAGCTCCACCTCAGTATTCGTCTCATTACAGCAGACGCAATGTCAAAAACGGCGTTCCTTCGCAGTCCGGCAGGATGCAGATGCAACGTCAACAAAAGACTTCATGGTCGAAACAAAGCGGAATGGCGGCAAAATCCCAGCTCCATCTCAGCATTCGTCTCGTTACATCAGACGCAATGTCAAAAACGGCGTTCCTTCACAGTCCGGCAGGATGCAGATGCAACGTAAACAAAAGATTTCATGGTTGAAATAAAGCGTAGTGGCGGCAAAATCCTAGCTCCACCTCAGCATTCGTGTCGTTACAGCAGACGTAATGTCAAAAACGGCGTTCCTTCACAGTCCAGCAGGATTCCGAGGCGACAATCAAATAATGGAGCCACGGCAAAATCCCTAGTTCTAAACCTCGATGGTTCATCAACAACTTAGAGACAACCGCGACTTTCGTCTCGATACAGCAGACTGTCACGTCCCGAAGTACGGAACATGACCGGCACTTAAACTACGAAACGTCTCGAGGCGTACGTAATCTAAGTAAGCCGAAAACCCAGAAATCCAAACCAAGAAAAGTAGTAAAGTGAAGGAAAACCAATTCAAATCAAGTAGTTTTAATAGCATAAGCCGAATTATGCGTTTTTAAAAACATCAAATATCTACTGAAAATTTCGGCAGAGTCTCCTTTGTAAATACTGGCCCCCAAACGGGATACAACATGAATAGTATACGAAATCAATAAAAGGCATCCCCAAGCGGGAGCTAGCTCTTCATCAATCGACGGTCACAACCACACAAGCAATATAATATACAACACCAAGGGCGAGGATCAAAACTCAAATAGAAACTCAAAACAACAAGAAATCCACAGAAATACAACGCGCGACTCTAAGGTCGAAAGAATAAACATCACTGGTCTCTATCTCAAAAATAAATACATGTTTGGTTGATGGAATTTACTAGATACAACTGAATAATATTATACAAGGTAATATGATGGGTACGATACCAATAAACCCACCTACTAGAAAGTCACCCGAACGAAACTGTGCCCGCAAAGCCGTAATGAAACCTGTACGGCAAACCTGCAAGAACTGGGGCACAACGGGGGTGAGTTGCCAACTCGTGAAAAGAAAAACATCTACGAATAGAAATCGCATGAACAACGCAATCCTAGGTCAACGATCATAATATATCCTCAAATATATAACATGCAGCCTATAACAATGGCTAGAGTAAATATCTAACCCGAGTGTAATCCCATGTGCCCGTATCAGTGCCTCAGGTAGCAATATATCACATGGATGATGTATGAATGCATGAAACAGAATGCATGTACTGATGAAAACTGCTGTCATAAATTAGTGAGATTTCTGTATCTTTTTAAAAATGAGGTATCATAAATGAAATCAGTATAAACAGTGCCTAGCATCGACACAAAACAAGTATCCAAATCTCTCGATATCTCTGTGTCGCAATCTCTGTACCTCAATATCTCAAAATCTCTGTATGTCAGTCTCACTAGCTAGGGCGCCGTAAGTCCAGACCGGCCCCTGCCATCCATCTCAAGACCACGACGGTATCCTCCGGATATCCAACGTGTCGGGTAATATCACCGGTAGGTAGTGCTCCCCTGCCAGGCTCACATCGTCATCATCACGCGCTTCTTACCCCGGGGTACCTTACCGGGTCCACCATGTACCCGAAACGGTTCATCCGTCTCCTCGAATCGGGTCTCGAAATCCATCAGCAAACTCATGGTGGACGACTCATACATCATGGGAAAACCGCGCTTTTCATTTAAAAAGAGAGAGAAGAAGTTTGTCTAAGTTTTGCGGTTTTCCCCCAGATCCAGAAAATCTCATGGAAATCCGAATCCAAAACCTTAATAGCACGTAAAATAGTGAATATAAGCATGAGAATCCATGAATGCGGCATAACAATGAATAACAGTATGCATGAAGTAGCAGGTGATAAATACAATGTCTAAACTAGCATATAAAGCAAGTACACTAATATCATGTCTAAACTATTAGCTAACAGGCTATGTCAATGTAATAGTATTTTCTAAGTGTACGTGACATGGCAATTACCGATGAAGATGTGTGTGAGCCGGCAAGTAAGTGTACGTGGTACATACGCATCATCGGTAATGGTGATGGTGTCCTAACAGCATGATATCAATAATGAAATATGAATTACAATAAGTATGCGATGCGGAGCAACAGCAATAATATGCGGGAGCTGAATACTAGACACAACGATAACTAAACTGTATTACCCTAATATAAGTCCTACAATAGTGCCTTCTGAAATAACACGAATCGCGGTGTTTTGAAAATAAGGGCTACGGTGTTTTTTAGAAAAGATACATCTTTTGAAATATCCGTAGAATCCCTTGACCTGTCTTTTAAAATACCCACGATTCGTTAGTTTTGAAATAGGTAGGAGTCTAATCTAGTCTAACAACTACACTAAACTATACGGCTGAACTAACAAGCTGAACTACAGGTAAGAAAACCGCCTAACATCTGAGTCGATACGTATACATACCTGTATATATATTAGTCAGTGATCCCGTCTCAATAATATCATATCCGATACCATATCTATAATCAGACATCCCAAGTCAAGAGTGCGGATCAATCATCAATATAAAGCTCGTACGTAAATCCGTCGTACGGCATCCCCAAATCTGGGTACGGGTCAATATCATACTCATCACACTGTTCATCTGGTATCCTCTTTATCAAGATAGTCATCTGGGATACTGACCCACGTCTAGTACACTACTAATATTACTATTCACATGGCATCGTCATCCAAAGATCCGCTACAACATCAGGACGTATCTCAAGTACGAATCCTGCCATATCACCGATCTCACGGCCTCAACTCAAATCTCATCGACTCATCTCAATCCCAAGTATCATCCGCAAATCCAGTATATGAACACCTAGTCCCATACCCAGGTGAACACATAAACACATCTCCTCATATACGCACAGGTAATAACATAGATGTATGCATGTGTGTGTGTGTGCGTGTGTGGGTATAACAACTACTCTAGGGTTTCGCAGCTAACACTAAACTAATCTATGAACACCTAGAATCTACCTTTATCATCAAGTCTCATATCAACATAAAATATATAATCAAAATATATGTGTGTATACGTATTCATATACATCACCACAAACTGCGGGGGTGCTATACGCCATCCACCCGACTTCTCCCCGTAGATATAAATCTACTCACCTGGTTCTCGCTCGCCGGTGCCGACGTCGCCACACGCTTTCTTGTCATCTCGAAGTCCACATGGGGTACCTACATATCATAACGCACCGTATCGCATTAAAATTCGACTAATGACCAAAACGACACATGAATCCCACATAGGTCAAAACCTATGGTTGCTTTCACAAATCAAACCAAAAACCCTCGACGTCGGCGTACAAATGCCAACCATCGAGAAAAACCCAAACACACTCAATTGCGCACTCACAAACACTAATTATAAAATGAAATAGGTTAGAATTCACAAAAACCCCAAATTCACTTTAAAAGCTATTTTTCCGAAAACCTACCAAGCAAAATTTACCGTTTTAATGCAACGTTTGATCTTTTAACAATTCTAATAGCCATAATACATATTAAATAACTTAAATAAGCCATACAAACCATTTCCATGATTTAATTTCACCAAACCATATACGCTCAAAAAAACTAGTTTGCAAAAATACCGATTTAAACTCTTTTTAAAGTAAAATTCACAATTTTACAATTAAGCTTGGTTTTTCCATAACCTAAGATATTAAACCACTAATTATAATGTTAATGATATGATGGAACCCTTACTATATTTTAAATTCTAAATTTTCAATTAATTACCAAAACCTAGTTTGTTAAAACTCCAATTTTAACAATTTTAAGTGACAATATACAAATCAACTACTAGACTAGATTTGCATAACATAAGATGCTAAAATACATATCACAACCATCATCAATTTATCACAACCCTAATATGATCCAAATCCTTCTCTTGAATTTCTAAACTTGAAATTGGAACCATAATACTCACTAAATAAGTTTGATTAAAGCAACTAGACAACAACTTTAACAAAAGCATGAGATTATACCTCACATGTTTGAGATCAAACTTAAGATCTAGCCTCCAAAATGCCAAATTTCCCCCAAGATCCAAGCTAGCTTGGGCAAAGAAATAATAGGTAGAGCTTGGATTTTGAGTTGTGTGAGTTTTGATGGGATTTTGGTCAATTTTGCAAGGTTTTTTGAAAAGAAAAGAAGTGATGAAGGGGGAGATTTACTGCAGCAGGGAGGGGCCGAGCATTTTGGGAGGGATGGGGCTGATTTGGTGAGGGAAAGGGGAGAGAGAATGGGTTTTAAGTCAAAGCCCACTCCATACTTCTTTTATTAATCCCATGCCTCATTTACTTTCTTTATTCTATTACAAATGAGGTGAAAAGAGGGGGCCAAGAATTTTGGGCTGTTAAGGGTTCAGCCATACAAGGATTAATGGGTGTGTGTGTGTGTAATAGTGGAGAATTTCCATGTAAATAAAGCCCAAAACATAAACAACAAGCCCATGTTTCAAATTCTTGATTATATACCTTTTTCTATTTAACCTTTTTCTTTAAATTTCAAGAACCACCTTGACAATTTCTTTCATTTCAAAAACCACATGTTAAAATTTTGTTTAATGTATTATGATGCATAAAATTTATTTCAACTCATTCCAATTTGTAGTTTTCCCTAATTAAATGTATTAGTGACGGCTTAAAATAATATTAAAATAATTAATTTCGGAAAATTTTTCAGAAAATTTGAAATTTCACCAGTGGCTCAATAAACACCAAATACTAGCAATTACATAGCTAGAATTTGTATATTTAATTTTATAATAATGATATTTGTATTTTGACTTTTTACAGAAAACACCCTTATTTTACCGATTTACCGAAATTTCACCGAAACGATTTTCAAAACGTTACAATCTTTCCCCCTTAAAAAAATTCGGTCCCCGAATTTAAATTAAAACTCCCCCCAAGTACTAAAACATCTAAGCAAAACTATCAAGTCGTCGGGGTTCCGAAATCGTAAATACATAAAACAAATCGTAGCGCAGCGCATGCGCATGAAAAATGAGAAAAATCAAAACTCCGTCAAGCATCTCGCAATCATCGGAGTCATGGTAAAGACACAAATTTAAAATCCAATACAAAACCAATATGATATAACTCGAAACTATACACGTAAATCTCAAATCTATATATGTAAATATCTGAAGGAAATGCATGTCAAATCTCTTTAAGTCGCTGTGCAATGCGCATAACACTGCACAGTGGCGGACGTCTATCATAAGAAAATAACCATATACATATATACCTTTTGTTTAAAATGTACGTTCCGCCGTTTTGGAAACAATTTAGAAGGGTTTCCTTATTTTAAACGTTTCGTGTCATATCAGACACATAGATAAATACTGAGACTATAGCTCGCTTTTGGAATTCCCTTCGATAGCTATCCATGCATACAAAATACATTCAGGCGCTGTCCTCAGACTAGTCCTGCTCAATATGAAAACACATAGCAAATATCATAAAAACGTACTGCTCTAAAGTAATCAATCCCAAAATACGCATATGAATACTACGTGCGTCTGGTGCGCACGGAAATCAAAATCCATACATGTGCCATACATGCGTACAGAAACAACATCTAAGTGCATCGGGTGTGCACACAACATCTGTCATAGGCAACATGTGTGCCTGACAGCAAGGACAGGTGCATCTGACATGCACGAAGAATCTCGATTTAGTGCATCTGGTGTGCACCAAAATCGCTTCTCAAAACATGCGCTCAACAGGCGCGAAAATCCAAACCAGGTGCATCCATCATGCATGAGATCATGAAATCCAATATCAAGTGCCGAACATGCGCAAAATCAAATCAGGTGCACAAGGTGCACAAAACAAATATCGAGTATCACAATCGAATCGAAGTCCAGTGCATCTAAGTGCACAAAATGCCTATCACTGCACTGCAAGCATATGTGAATCATACCGAGTGCAAAAACCAAATCGTGTGCGTATATACGCACGAAATCAACTCAACTGTATAAAATCCATATAATCACAAATGAGAAACCAAGGCACGAAAAGTATCTCAAGTGCAACAACTGTGAAAAATCGTAAATACTCAATAGGTGCAACCTTAGTACATGAAAACAAATATCATGAAACTAAATCATCAAAATCAGTCATGCGAATAGATCGTCCAAAATACCGAAATCAAATATGGCAGAATAGTCCCGCTCAAGCACATCCTCCAAGAATCTCTGGCCAACTGCCGTGGTCACTCATAGCATATCTCGTCGACGATCCTGAACTCTGGCCTGCCGGTGTGCATAACATGACCACTCCTGGGTCCAAGTCTTCTCGTAATTTATTCCAGAAAGGTCCTGTCGAAATCTCTCCCAAATCTCATCTCTGCCGAACTGTCCGGAAGTCATCGTCCCTTACTAGATCTGTTCTCATTCCGGAACGGCTGAATACTCATCACGACTCCTTCTGGAAGGTATATCTAAGTACAATGCCTCGGCATGCGTATCGCATCTCTGATGTCGACGGAGTGGAACGTCGTCTCAACAAGATCTCGTACGAACCTCTTACTCCACTTTCTCTAATGTCGACTGCTTCGGACTCTTCTCATCATGGCTGCATGGACTGAGCTCCAACGGCTATCCTCGTATCTGGAGTCTCCCAAGAAATGCATCTCACCACCTAGCATCTGAATGAAGTCGAACCATCCGATTGATTCGTCAAAACCTCATAATCCCCCAAGAGCTCAACATCTTGGGCACAGTTTAATAGTATCGAGTACATACCACAGCATCGGTGGTCCAGCCGTAGAAGGGCAAACCCAAGCCTCACTAATAGCGCCGCGGAACTGCAGCAAACCCTAAGGTTCAAAGGCTTTCACACGGTCATTAAGTCGATTTAGGATTTCATTCTTCTAGAGGGTCCATAGAATTGCCTGCATGTCTTTCCGAATACTTTAAACTTGGAGTAATAGGTTACTGACATTCGATCGTCTCTGTCGACTCTCAACGCCTCCGTGTGAAGTCTCTCTAGCTGGAATCAATCTATCTGATGACCTCGCATCGGGGTAGCGAACGAACCACATGTCCTAGTCATTCATCCTTAGTGACTAGCGACCTTCTATCATCTCTTAGTACAACTCGTACTGTAATAGCTCCAACATCTGGGGCGATATCCCATCGTCCGCAGCAACAACTGGCTCACTCGTCCGCACGCTGAATAGTGCATCAATCATCATGAGTAAGCAATACACCAACGGTCATCAAAATCTGGTTGGCCTCTGTCATTAGCTCAATCCTCTAGTGCTGATCGGTACGTCTAAGTAATCTCATACAGTGATCCATCCAACGCTCGTGGCGCGAAAGCACAATCAAAAGACACATCTCTAGAATCGTGTGTAGCCAGAATTATGCTCTGGTCTGTCCTCGTTCGTAACAAGCTCGTGCTGACCGCAACTCTAGCCGTAGCTCTCCCTGCCCGTAATCGTGGCAGCAAACCGTAACTGGTACCGATGAGGCTAGATCGGAATGAATATAATACTGAGCAAAGAAATGTACATCCTAAGGCTCCTTAAGTGGAGTGGCGTGTCGTAAGTATGCCGCAGAACATACCCACGGTACGTCACTCTACTTTAGTCACCTATTCCATCAACCAAGGGTCATCCTACGCTCCGAAGGTAAAACCTAACGCTCTGATACCAACTTTGTCACGTCCCGAAAGTACGGAACATGACCGGCACTTAAACTACGAAACGTCTCGAGGCGTACGTAATCTAAGTAAGCCGAAAACCCAGAAATCCAAACCAAGAAAAGTAGTAGAGTGAAGGAAAACCAATTCAAATCAAGTAGTTTTAATAGCATAAGCCGAATTATGCGTTTTTAAAAACATCAAATATCTACTGAAAATTTCGGCAGAGTCTCCTTTGTAAATACTGGCCCCCAAACGGGATACAACATGAATGGTATACGAAATCAATAAAAGGCATCCCCAAGCGGGAGCTAGCTCTTCGTCAATCGACGGTCACAACCACACAAGCAATATAATATACAACGCCAAGGGCGAGGATCAAAACTCAAATAGAAACTCAAAACAACAAGAAATCCACCGAAATACAACGCGCGACTGTAAGGTCAAAAGAATAAACATCACTGGTCTCTATCTCAAAAATAAATACATGTTTGGTTGATGGAATTCACTAGATACAACTGAATAATATTATACAAGGTAATATGATGGGTACGATACCAATAAACCCACCTACTCGAAAGTCACCCGCACGAAACTGTGCCCGTAAAGCCGTAATGAAACCTGTACGGCAAACCTGCAAGAACTGGGGCACAACGGGGGTAAGTTGCCAACTCGTGAAAAGAAAAACATCTACGAATAGAAATCGCATGAACAACGCAATCCTAGGTCAACGATCATAATATATCCTCAAATATATAACATGCAGCCTATAACAATGGCTAGAGTAAATATCTAACCCGAGTGTAATCCCATGTGCCCGTATCAGTGCCTCAGGTAGCAATATATCATATGGATGATGTATGAATGCATGAAACAGAATGCATGTACTGATGAAAACTGCTGTCATAAATTAATGAGATTTCTGTATCTTTTTAAAAATGAGGTATCATAAATGAAATCAGCATAAACAGTGCCTAGCATCGACACAAAACAAGTATCCAAATCTCTCGATATCTCTGTGTCGCAATCTCTGTACCTCAATATCTCAAAATCTCTGTATGTCAGTCTCACTAGCTAGGACGCCGTCAGTCCAGACCGGCCCCTACCATCCATCTCAAGACCACGACGGTATCCTCCGGATATCCGACGCGTCGGGTAATATCACCGGTAGGTAGTGCTCCCCTGCCAGGCTCACATCGTCATCATCACGCGCTTCTTGCCCCGGGGTACCTTACCGGGTCCACCATGTACCCGAAACGGTTCATCCGTCTACTCGAATCGGGTCTCGAAATCCATCAGCAAACTCATGGTGGACGACTCATACATCATGGGAAAACCGCGCTTTTCATTTAAAAAGAGAGAGAAGAAGTTTGTATAAGTTTTGCGGTTTTCCCCCAAATCCAGAAAATCTCATGGAAATCCGAATCCAAAACCTTAATAGCACGTAAAATAGTGAATATATGCATGAGAATCCATGAATGCGGCATAACAATGAATAACAGTATGCATGAAGTAGCAGGTGATAAATACAATGTCTAAACTAGCATATATAGCAAGTACACTAATATCATGTCCAAACTATTAGCTAACAGGCTATGTCAATGTAATAGTATTTTCTAAGTGTACGTGACATGGCAATTACCGATGAAGATGTGTGTGAGCCGGCAAGTAAGTGTACGTGGTACATACGCATCATCGGTAATGGTGATGGTGTCCTAACAGCATGATATCAATAATGAAATATGAATTACAATAAGTATGCGATGCGGAGCAACAGCAATAATATGCGGGAGCTGAATACTAGACACAACGATAACTAAACTGCATTACCCTAATATAAGTCCTACAATAGTGCCTTCTGAAATAACACGAATCGCGGTGTTTTGAAAATAAGGGCTACGGTGTTTTTTAGAAAAGATACGTCTTTTGAAATCTCCGTAGAATCCCTTGACCTGTCTTTTAAAATACCCACGATTCGTTAGTTTTGAAATAGGTAGGAGTCTAATCTAGTCTAACAACTATACTAAACTATACGGCTGAACTAACAAGCTGAACTACAGGTAAGGAAACCGCCTAACATCTGAGTCGATACGTATACATACCTGTATATATATTAGTCGGTGATCCCGCCTCAATAATATCATATCCGATACCATATCTATAATCAGACATCCCAAGTCAAGAGTGTGGATCAATCATCAATATAAAGCTCGTACGTAAATCCGTCGTACGGCATCCCCAAATCTGGGTACGGGTCAATATCATACTCATCACACTGTTCATCCGGTATCCTCTTTATCAAGATCGTCATCTGGGATACTGACCCACGTCTAGTACACTACTAATATTACTATCCACATGGCATCGTCATCCAAAGATCCGCTACAACATCAGGACGTATCTCAAGTACGAATCCTGCCATATCACCGATCTCACGGCCTCAACTCAAATCTCATCGACTCATCTCAATCCCAAGTATCATCCGCAAATCCAGTATATGAACACCTAGTCCCATACCCAGGTGAACACATAAACACATCTCCTCATATACGCACAGGTAATAACATAGATGTATGCATGTGTGTGTGTGCGTGTGTGGGTATAACAACTACTCTAGGGTTTCGCAACTAACACTAAACTAATCTATGAACACCTAGAATCTACCTTTATCATCAAGTCTCATATCAACATAAAATATATAATCAAAATATATGTGTGTATACGTATTCATATACATCACCACAAACTGCGGGGGTGCTATACGCCATCCACCCGACTTCTCCCTGTAGATATAAATCTACTCACCTGGTTCTCGCTCGCCGGTGCCGACGTCGCCACGCTCTTTCTTTTCATCTCGAAGTCCACATGGGGTACCTACATATCATAACGCACCGTATCGCATTAAAATTCGACTAATGACCAAAACGACACATGAATCCCACATAGGTCAAAACCTATGGTTGCTTTCACAAATCAAACCAAAAACCCTCGACGTCGGCGTACAAATGCCAACCATCGAGAAAAACCCAAACACACTCAATTGCGCACTCACAAACACTAATTATAAAATGAAATAGGTTAGAATTCACAAAAACCCCAAATTCACTTTAAAACTATTTTTCCGAAAACCTACCAAGCAAAATTTACCGTTTTAATGCAACGTTTGATGTTTTAACAATTCTAATGGCCATAATACATATTAAATAACTTAAATAAGCCATACAAACCATTACCACGATTTAATTTCACCAAACCATATACGATCAAAAAAACTAGTTTGCAAAAATACCGATTTAAACTCTTTTTAAAGTAAAATTCACAATTTTACAATTAAGCTTGGTTTTTGCATAACCTAAGGTATTAAACCACTAATTATAATGTTAATGATATGATGGAACCCTTACTATATTTTAAATTCTAAATTTTCAATTAATTACCAAAACCTAGTTTGTTAAAACTCCAATTTTAACAATTTTAAGTGGCAATATACAAATCAACTACTAGACTAGATTTGCATAACATAAGATGCTAAAATACATATCACAACCATCATCAATTTATCACAACCCTAATATGATCCAAATCCTTCTCTTGAATTTCTAAACTTGAAATTGGAACCATAATACTCACTAAATAAGTTTGATTAAAGCAACTAGACAACAACTTTAACAAAAGCATGAGATTATACCTCACATGTTTGAGATCAAACTTAAGATCTAGCCTCCAAAATGCCAAATTTCCCCCAAGATCCAAGCTAGCTTGGGCAAAGAAATAATAGGTAGAGCTTGGATTTTGAGTTTGTGTGAGTTTTGATGGGATTTTGGTCAATTTTGCAAGGTTTTTTGAAAAGAAAAGAAGTGATGAAGGGGGAGATTTACTGCAGCAGGGAGGGGCCGAGCATTTTGGGAGGGATGGGGCTGATTTGGTGAGGGAAAGGGGAGAGAGAATGGGTTTTAAGTCAAAGCCCACTCCATACTTCTTTTATTAATCCCATGCCTCATTTACTTTCTTTATTCTATTACAAATGAGGTGAAAAGAGGGGGCCAAGAATTTTGGGCTGTTAAGGGTTCAGCCATACAAGGATTAATGGGTGTGTGTGTGTGTAATAGTGGAGAATTTCCATGTAAATAAAGCCAAAACATAAACAACAAGCCCATGTTTTAAATTCTTTATTATATACCTTTTTCCATTTAACCTTTTTCTTTAAATTTCAAGAACCAAATGTTAAAATTTTGTTTAATGTGTTATGATGCATAAAATTTGTTTCAACTCATTCCAATTTGTAGTTTTCCCTAATTAAATGTATTAGTGACGGCTTAAAATAATATTAAAATAATTAATTTCGGAAAAATTTTCAGAAAATTTGAAATTTCACCAGTGGCTCAATAAACACCAAATACTAGCAATTACATAGCTAGAATATGTATATTTAATTTTATAATAATGATATTTGTATTTTGACTTTTTACAGAAAACACCCTTATTTTACCGATTTTCCGAAATTTTACCGAAACAATTTTCAAAACGTTACACAGACGCAATGCCAGCAAACGAAGCAAAGGCCAAATTCCTAGCTTCAGGGTCTTGGCGGCAACTCATATAAAACCTGAAAGACTATTGGAGATCATCCCACACGGAGTGGTCACCACCTCGACATTCGTCTCGATACAGCAGACGAGAAGTCACTAGAGCGTCCTTCCTCCAACAAGATTCGGACACGCCAAAACAAACGAAGCGAAAGCCAAATTCCTAGCTTCAGGGTCTTGACAGCAACTCATATAAAACCTGAAAGACTATCGGTGATCATCCCACACCAGCGCAGAGTGCTCACCACCTCGACGTTCATCCCGATACAGCAGACGAGAAGTCACTACAGCGCACTTCCTCCAATAGGATTTGGACACGCCAAAGCAAATGAAGCAAAGGCCAAATTCCTAGCTTCAGGGTCTTGACGGTAACTCATATAAAACCTAAAAGACTACCGGAGATCATCCCACATGGAGTGCTCACTACTTCGACGTTCGTCTAGATACAGCAGACGAGATGTCACCACAGCGTTCTTCCTCCAACAGGATCCGGACACGCCAAAGAAAACGAAGCGAGGGCCAAATTCCTAGCTTCAGGGTCTTGACGATAACTCATATAAAACCTGAAATACTACCGGAGATCATCCCATATGGAGTGGTCACCACCTCGATGTTCGTCTTGATACAGCAGACGAGATGTCACCACAGCGTTCTTCCTCCAACAGGATTCAAACGCGACAGTCAAACAACGGAGCCACGGCAAAATCCCTAGTTCCAAACCTCGACAGTTCACCAACAACCTAGAGACAACCGCGACATTCATCTCGATACAGCAGACGCAATGCCAGCAAATGAAGCAAAGGCCAAATTCCTAGCTTCAGGGTCTTAACGGCAACTCAAATAAAACCCGAAAGACTATCGAAGATCATCCTACACCAGCGCAGAGTGGTTATGTCTCATCGGGGCTCTCCAAAATGAGCCTAACCTCAAGTAAAAAGCGGCATAGCAAAATTCCTAACGCTTGCTCTTCCGACGGTCAAACTGCCTAGGAAGATTGCTTGAAGATATTTTGTCCAGCCCCCGAAGGGATCAGAGACATGACGGTCGCAAGGCTACTCGAACAGCAAGATTGCCTGTCGAGAGATACATCCGCCAACGCGACGGTACGACGGGAAAAACCCTAGTACCACAGACCCTAATGGACCTCTGTCCTAAAGAGAAGAGGTTAACTGTGATGTTAGGACATTCTTGCGAGAACTTCTCGATTCATCTCGACTCATAAGGCAAAGCCTTAGGCAATGGAGATTTTAAAAAAAACGTTTCCTAAGCACTGGGGCCCTGCAAGTCGGTCCAAAATGGACTCTTGCATACTATTCACGGACCACACTCTCCATAGTCGAATCTCGACAAGGAGGGAAACAACCACTTATGAGTCCTCTCGACTGGTAAGAGGGAAAATTCTCTTGTGAGATCCTTACGACTCCCAAGAGAAAACACACTTAGGAATCCTCATGATTCCTAAGGAGAAAATACACCTACGAGATCCTCCCGACTCGTAGGGAGAAAAGTCTTTATGAGACCCTCACGGCTCATGAAGTTGAAAAGTCTTAGGTAGCATATCTGAACCTGCTTCCTAAGCCATCACTACCTCTCGAAGAATTCAAAACAGAATGCTCTCTATCTTCTAGGCTACGCTTACTAAGGTAACATGCCGGCAATACAGAAAATACAAGAAAGCAAGAAATAACACAAGATGGTATGAAAGAAATGTATCTTTTATTTATGAGTTCAATTGAGTACAAGCTACATCATCTAAAAAGATAAAGAAAATGGATACATTTTATTCAAAATTTATAAATGGCGCAAAAGCAACTATTGGGAGGGAAGCGTTTTCAGTAAGCCAACCAATCGCTCACGCACTCCCCTCAGTCTCTCTTCACGGTCAGCTGCCACGGCCAACTCCTTTTCAACCTGAGCCCGTTGCTGCAAATAAGATGAAAGTCGCTCATCAACGACCCACCGAGCTGCCTCACAACTCTGCGCATCATGCTCGATGAGGTCGAGCTTCTGCCTCAGCGTTAGCCCATCGGAAATACATCATAGAAGGCCCTCGAAGATGGTTTTCAACTGCACAGCATTGGCATTAACCTGAGCATGTAGTTGAGCAGATTCGCTTGAAGTCTCTTCACATTCCTTATGCTTTAGGGCTGCTTCTTGTTGAAGATGGCGGAAGTAGGGAGTGCTCTGGTCGACCCACGCAGCCCGCTGGGTGTTCATAGCCAGGACTTCTGGAGCAGGACGTCCGACCTCGAGTTCATGTAGGCAGGCCTCAATCTTCCTGCAGTGGTTAACCCAAGACTCAACGACGCCTTCACTATGAAAATTCACGAGCATCGCCAGCATAGGGTTAACCTCCGCGGAAAAATCTACAGCAGATGTAAGGGCCTCCGCGTCAAGCTCCTCGATGCATTCGCTCAACATACGCAGGCTGGTCACGGTGCCTTTGGAAGATGGACGTCTAGAAAAGGGCCCTGCCGACATTATGATGTGAGACTCGAATGGGACTGGAAGTGATGTGATCGCTACAAAACAAATCACCATTAGATGTCGGTTCAAGAAATAAAGAAAATACGCGAACAATAGAGTCTACTATACCGGCTGCAACAGGAGGCAGAGCTGGGAGTACTAGTGGCGCAACGATAGCCTCGTCCCCGCCTTCGATTTGTAAGGCTACAAGCAATACAAAGAGGGATTAGCAATAATGTGACTGCCCGTTAAAGAAAGGACGTCGTCTAGAAAAGATACTCACCAGCAGCACTAGATGAAGCGGTCTCCGAAGGGAAAGAGAAGTGCGGATTCAGCACCTGATACAGGTGGTCAAAAAGGACTCCTGCAAGGACGCAGTAATGCAACGTCAGTACATAAGTTATACAGCTTAAAAAAATAAGACCGATGGGTCATGAATCCGCACCTTCCAACATCTGAGATGGTATGAGAAAGGGTAGAAGAGGTGTCACCGTCAAGGCGGTAGCTGATGACATTGCCTCGGGTAGCGCGACCTCAGCGCTCGCCGCACCTGCATTAGAAACAAGATAAATACTGTCAGGAATGATTGAAAAGGATTGCAGAATAAAAAGAAAAGCAATAACCCAAAATCTACCTGATGAGTCACCAGTCGGAACCGCGATGAGGGCGTCACTTGATACAGCAACTGCTTCATCCTCTTCCACTAGGATGGTCATACCTCCCGTCGCCTCATCCCCTGACTCTACGAGAATCGTCGTAACGCTTGCGACGCCAGGAGATGGCGAAGAGCCGCAGGCAGAAAAAGCAACGATCGGGGCAGTGCCCGACTCTTGCGAAAGAGTGGCTACCCCGGGCTCGATGTTGTACCCGTCTCACCCGTCGTCACCTCAGGCTCAACGGCTGTAGCCATCTCACCTACAGCTATCTCGGGCTCGGCAATCGTGACTGACTTACCAGTCACTACCTCGAGCCCGGAAATTACAGCCACCTCGCCTACCGTCGCCCCGGGTTCGGCAATCACAGCTACCTCCTCCACCGCTACCTCACACTCAGCGGTCGCTGCCACCTCTTCGAGAAGATTCAGACCTGCAAGATAAGATATATGAGAATTGATACTTAAAACTTTGACAATGGAACCCCATGTTACATTACCTTGGGTTGATCTTCCAACTGCTTCCCAAGCCACACGTGCTGCTCGTCTATAGGCAGTGGACAAGATAGCCTGTGATTCCTATGAGGGAGTAGGGGCAGGGGTAGTGGTGCTCGAGCCCGTGCCCACGGCTAAGGCAGCACTACGCTCCCTTGCTGTGCCCACTCGGCGCTTCCTTTCTGCCCGGGCAGTCAAAGCGGACCTTCTAGACGCCTCAACCAACAGGACATCATCGTCCACACCAACGGTTACCTCCGGAGCCGTCATAGCTTCCGTCATCGGTCGTTTGAGTAAGGCCTCTTTCGGCAGTGCCGAAGAGGCCGGGACTTCGGTGGCTGGCCCGGGAAGAATTTCCGCATCACTTTGCGGGATCGGCATTACGGTCCCTGTGATAAGATGAAGAAACGGTCAGATTTCCTATAAGAAAGGAGAATGAAGATATAATAAGCCGAGACATACCAATGCCCAACAAAGCACGATTCCTCTCCTCCTCCTTGAAGGTCTTGAGGGAAGCCGCCAGAGCCTCTTCAGTGGTAAATCCTGTTACAAAAAGAAAAGGGTCAGTTAAGACATGATAATAAAAATAAAGATATAATAACAGAAGGTGCTACTGATGTTTACTTGATTGCGCAAGGGTGGCCATCTCCGCTTGGTGTCTTGCGGATCGCACAGAAGCTGCAATAGCGGCCGCGAGATCAGTATCTTCCGGCGCTATGAAGAGACCTTCGTTGGTTCCATATTCGCTCAGGCCCTCATTATAAGGAGCCTAAAGCTCCAGGCCGAGTACGGCATCCATGGAGAGGACCGACTTCTTCTTTCTCTTCTGCGTGCGAGCTCCAGTCGCAGCAAGTACATACTTATGCTTGGTGGGCACTTTAGAGCGACGAGTTCCGATGTCTGAGCCCACACCAGATTCGGGAAAAGCTACATTTACCGTCTCTACGGGAGCACGGGACACCGATGGCACATCCACCGTCTCCACAAGAACACGGGGTAATCCACGCGTAGGGCTTAGCACACGTGGATGCTCAACTGCAGCAACCTCTCTTAGCGGATGGGGGACAGCGACCCATCGCTTTAAAGGGACGTTGTGATCACCGGCAGGGGGCGCACTCTTGCGATCGAGCAGCAGCCGCCTCTCTTCCCTGATAACAGCACCCATCGCGTGTTGATACCAGGCCATGTGTACGTTGAAGGCCCTCGGGACGCAACTCGGCTCGCTAATGAAGAAGTGAGAGCCCGTATTCAAACGCATGAAGTGATGCAGCGCACCCCGTATTCCCTCTCTGGTGGCAGCGGGTTCTACCAAGAAAGCCTCCAGCGGGACCTCCTGGTTATAACTCAGCTGTTGGGCAAAATGATGAGGGTTGTATCTCATAAATAGCGCTGCATCATTTAACCTGAATACAAGAAAGCCCGGCCTGATGGAGTATAAATGGAGAATGTCCCGGGCTTTCAACACGGAAGCGCCGTCCTTTAAAACATCGCGCAATGACAGCACCGTCTTGGAAGTTTCCTGGCCGATCGTTAGGACTTTGTCCGTGAAAGACATACCATCTCCGACTGTGCGTGGACGAAGGAGTAAGCCCCTAGCTTCCCGCTTGACGGACTTACGATGGAGGCGTCAACCAGCCGCATAATTCGCGGGAACTTGCATTTCTCGAAAAATGAAGGTCTCTTATGAATGCCAAAGACCCCGAGCACGTGCATCTCCATCCATGAAGTGAAGTAATGCATCGGGAAGTTGACAGCATGCACTCCCGGTTCAGTGGTATCCGCTGCCACGCTAAGACCATGGTATAAATGAGCTAACCCGGCGATCCCGATGGCTACTTATATTCCAGCCACCATGCGATGCGCGGGGTAGAAGACGGAAGGCCTCATGTAACGAGGATGCATAGGGAGCGCGAACCAGCACAACCATAGCCTAAGAAAGAAAGCCTCCTCGTCAATGCCTGGAGCAGCGATTTCTGACAGAGGGATGGTCGCAACATCAGGAAGAAAAAAGCCCTTCTGATCACCTTCCAGTTCTGGTCGACGGTCCAAGCCAAAGCCGAAGGGATCATCGAGCTTGGCAAACTTGTCACCTCGTTGCGACAAAATCTCCGGACGAAGAAACCGGGCAATGAAGTCCGCAAAATTGACCCCCCGGCCTCCGGATTCTAAGAAGAGGCTCTCATACATGTTCAGCACCTTTATTAGACTAGGGAACTGGTGCTGAATGGCATTCTCTAGCGTGAGGCCCATCACCACCGGCTTGGTGGCAAAAACATATTCATCCGGAGGAAGCAGCTCCTTGTAGTGCTCTCCCCTAACAGGCAGACCAGAAACCTCAGCAAATTCTTCCGAAGAGATGGAGACTTCTCTGTCCAGTAGAAGAAAGGTATGGGTCGGGATGTTCCACTGCTCCAAGAACGCCCTAATCCACCATGTAGGAGGAGCAGAATATTGGAACAAAGAAGCATAAACCGCGGGGCATAGGCCAAGCTTTAGCAGCTGCGTTTTCTTCACCGACAAGATATACCTGGCCCACTGCAAATACCCGGCCGGATGACGGGGAGTTAACCCGATGTTGTAGGGTTGTCCCTAAGGGCCCGACTCGCCCTGGCATATGCGCTGCCCCAGGGTATCCAATGCTGCCGGCAGCTGCATGGGTACGGCGGCAATCGAAGGTTGAAGAAGACCCTCCGAAGTCCAATTGAAACCTCCACGGCATAGTTCACCGGGGGTGCATCTGCATACGAGATCGCCGAGATCGGCTCCGATGGAATCGCACAAGAGATGCTTTGACGACCTCTGATAATCTGGTCATACCATCTGCCCCATAAGTGGAGATTTTTGTGTTCTGGGTCACGGTCTTTGATGAGCGCGAGAACCTCCCGGTCCACAGGTGCCTCAGGGAATCCTCCCTCTGAACGGACAAATGGAAACATAGCGTCGAAAGACATATCGCCTGCAAAAAGGGGGGGCAGAAGTCAATTGTCGGTGCTATAATTCAATTTTCTGACACTGGATACTTTAAAAATTTCACCACACTGCAATGCAGTGGAAAGGGGACCAAATGGGGACCCACAAAATCTGGATGACAATTCATCAATTGATAATTAATAAAACAGCCTCATCATTAGATGAGACTGTTAATTAATGAGGAAATTCTCAAGAAAATTCTCATTGAATGAGAAATCCCTCGGGAAAAGGAGAAAATCTCCCTTTGAGAGCAAAGCTCTATGACAGAGTGACACTTGTCAAACTCTGATCATGAAGGAATAAAATTCCTTAAAGAGCCTGGCACTATAATGATCCATCAAGGATTAATTAAAATTAATTTCTTATAAATTAAAAAATTCTGGGATCTTCAAGATCCATAAAAAAACTCTTAAGAGTTCTTCATCAGAGATTAAGAAATCTACAAATGGTTCAAAAGAGCAAGGCTCTGTTTATAGGCTGAGAAACCCCAAAAGATCTCTTTAGATCTATGGGTTCATGAGAGCAAAGCTCTACTAATGAAACCCTAAATAGGCTTTCTGTAGATCAAAGATCTATAAAGAGCAAGGCTCTGTTAATGGGTAAAACCCTAACTTATTAAAATTTTACCTAAGTTTGGAAAGAGTATTGACTCTTGAAAAGTTCTTAAACTGAAGAGCAATGCTCTGAATAAAAGTTCTCAAAGAAGAAGATGATAATCATCTAGAGGACCAAACGTCCTATTTATAGGCGTTAAGCCGCCTCTTCAACTTCTGAATTGATCCAAGGGCTCAGATGTTTCCACCGCTGCGCTCACGTGTGGGCCACGTAAGCGCAACGGTGGGGGGGGCATTTGTTTCCCCCAATCAGAGCAAAGCTCTGTTTTGAATTTTAAAATTCAAAAATTGAAGCAACGCTTCAGATCCAATGCTCTGCACTGTGCGCCACATGTCAAACACGGTGCGCTAGCGCAGTTGTGCTGCGCTTTGCGCTACGCGCCACATATCAAACACGGGTGCGCTAGCGCAGTTGCGCTGCGTTCTGCACTGCGCGCCACGTGTCAAACGTAGATGCGCCAGCGCTGGAATTAAAAATTCCCCACCGTTAGATCAAAAGATCTAATAATAATAATAAATCATTAATTAATCAGAATTAAAATTCTGTTATGGAAAGATCTTTCCAATCTTGTTAAAAACAAGAAGATTGTTTTCTGCAAAACAGAAGCCTTAGGATCAAAGATCCAACGGTGGAGAAATATCCTCCAAATCAATCAGAGAAAGTTCTCTTTAACTGATTCAACAAATCAGCTCACCCTATATAAAGGCCCCTAGACTTCAAGTCTGAGGGATAGAAAAAAGATAGAGAGAAACCCCCCTACGAACTCTGAGAAAACTCAAAAGAAAGAGAGCAAGCTCTTGAAAGAAGATCATTTCTTCAAGGTAAAAAGAACAATTCTTGAACAAAGAGATGAAATCATCTCATTCAAACAGAAGAATTATCTTCTTAAAAAGATCATAGATCTATAAAGACCAAGGTCTTTCATAAAAGAGATCAAAAGATCTCATCACATAATAAAAAAGAAGTATCTATTTCATTCACAGATCATTGATCTACAAAGGCAAAGCCCTTTCAAAAATAAGAACTGTTGTTCTTGAATCTTGAGGCAAAGCCTCCTTTAAAAAAAGAACATAAATTTGTTCACAGATCATAAAAATTGATCAAATGCGCCTTGCACTATTGAAATGCGCTATGCGCTATCAAATGAGCCTTACGCTCTTGAACTGCGCTTCTGCGCTCTTTGGATCGGCGCTTTGCACCAAAACGTGCCACGTGTCAACTACGTATGCAACTTGCGCTTTGCGCTTCTGAAACAACGCACTGCGCTTATGGGCTAGCGCAAAGCGCCAAATGCACTACGTGTCATTCATGTGTGCACCATTGAATTAATAGCGCAATGCGCTCATAAATTGGCGCAACGCGCTCATCATCTGGCGCTCAGCGCCAAGCGCGCCACGTGTCATTCACGTATGCGCTACTCAACAGAAGCGCACTGCGCTCTTTAATTGGCGCAAAGCGCCTGACGCGCCACGTGGCGTGCTGTCAGAACATAAATTGTTCTGATGAATGCTGTGCATTCAATACAAGACAAAAAAAATGTCAGGATCTAATGCCCAGCATTATTAAAGGGCCAAGCCCAAATAAAGGCTCAATAGCCCAGAATAATAAAATTTTAAACATTTTAATTGGACTTAGCCCAATATTGGCCATAAGTCCTCAACTTATATTTAATTGAGCCCATCTGCTCATGAATATTTAATAGATCTTAGTCCCAAACTGGGCGACAAATATTTCAACCAACTCAAATCGGTTCAAGGGTACATCTCTTTACTCCTATGATATATATCGTTGTAATCCTTCAGCTTCTTCAGAGAGGTGACGGGTCCCGACAACCACACATTCCACGGATTGTGGAGTCCTTAAATCCACGGACTATGATGTCCTTAACCTCGACCGTGATCTCTTTAAACCAACATCGGACTATGATGTCCTTAACCTTGACTGTAAGGTCTTAAAACTCACGGACTATGATGTCCTTAACCTTGACTGTGAAGTCTTAACCTTGACTGTGAAGTCTTAAAACTCACGGACTATGATGTCCTTAACCTTAACTGTTTGGTCTTAAAACTCATGGACTATGATGTCCTTAACCTTGACTGTGAAGTCTTTAAACTCACAGACTATGATGTCCTTAACCTCGACCGTGATGTCTTTAAACTAACATCGGACTGTGGAGTCCTTAAATCCACGGACTATGATGTCCTTAACCTCGACCGTGATGTCTTTAAACTAACATTGGACCGAGATGTCCTTAAACTAACATTGGACCACCATGTCCTTAAACTGGTCATCGACCGCAATGTCCCTAAACTAAACATTAGAGTACAAATGCTCTTTTGTTGGATCTAAACGGTCCCGTTAAGTTGATCTCAGTCTCAAATGAGACTAACGTATCCTTAACAAACGTTTAAGTTGATCTTAGTCTCAAATGAGACTAACGTATCCTTAGACCTGTCACGACCCGAAAGTACGGAACGTGACCGGCACTTAGATTACGAAGCGTCTAGAGGCGCAACGTAACCTAAGTAAGCCGAAGCCCAGAAATCTAAACCATATAAAAGAAGAAGAAGTAAAAGAAAACATGAAGAAAAACAAGTTTAAAAGTATCAGCAAATTTTCCCAAAAATTTCGGCAGAGTCTCCTCTGTAAAAACTGGCCCCAAACGGGTACAACAAGTACAATATACATAAACAATAAAAAGCATCCCCAAACGGGAGCTAGCTCAACGCCAACAGGCGGAAACAACCACAACCAGCACAATAATATACAACGCCAAAGGGCGAGGCTCAAAAACTCAAAAGAAAACAAATCCACCAAATCAGAATAATACAAGCGCGACTCTAAGGTCGAAATAAATAACTGGTCCAATAAACTTATCAAGTAATACAAGTATGGTTGATGGAGCTTACTAGATACAAATGAAAGAATAAAAGTACAATGGTGGTTCAGATACAAGTGAACCAAACTACCATGCAAATCACCCTGAATGAAATGATGTGCCAGCAACTGCCAGGGAAACCTGTACATCGAACCTGTAATAAAATTTGGCACAACCGGAGTGAGTTGCCAACTCGTGAGTAGAAGACATCTACAAAAAGAAATCGAATGCACGACGCTATCCTGGGTCATAATAATACACTACTATATCCCAATCATCTAGTAATAGCAGGGTAATACTACGTGTAAATGCAGATACTCCGTGCTCGTGTCAGTGCCTCATATAATACTATGTCATATGAATGGATATGCATGCACCATGAATGTAAAATAATCGATCCTGAAATCCAGATATATCTGTATAAGAAATCTTTAGCTGTTATCATTGTAAAATGTGTATAGGAATATGAAATATCACAATGAAATCCATGAAATCCATATCAAGCATCGACACAAAACATGTAAATCTCAAGTCTCAATACCTCATAATCTCAATGTCTCATAGTCTCAATATCTCGGGCTACGTCAGTCCGGATCGGCCCATATCATCAAATCTCACGACAACGGTCGGTATCCTCCGGATATCCGCCGCGCCAGACATCACCAGTAGGTAGCCTTCCCCTGCCAGGCTCATCGTCTACAACTCGATCTTCTTGCCCCGGGGTACTATACCGGGCCCACCATGTACCCGAGACGGTTCATCCACTCCTCGAATCGGGTCTCGAAATCCATCAGAAAACATGAAATCTCATGGTGGACGACACATACATCACGAGAAAACCGCATCTTATGTTTTAAAAAGAGAGGAGGAGAGAGAGAGAAGTTTTTATATATTCTTGCGGTTTTTCTCAAAAATCCAGAAATCTCATAGAAATCCAAATCTCAAAATCATGAGTAAGTATATGATAAGTGTCGGCATATGCCCATAATACTGCATGATAACATGAAAATATAAATGCATGAATGTCTAAGTAATAAATACCATGTCTATACGAACATCAGAGAGTAATCACAATATTATATCGGTCTAGTTGTTAACTGATTCTATCAATAAAAGATAATATGATCTAAAGTGTACGTGACATAGCAATTACCGATGATGATGTGTGTGAGCCGGCAAATAAGTATGCGTGGAATATGCGCATCATCGGTAATGGTGCTGGTGTCCTAACAGGTAAGGTTTATACTGATTATAGCAACATATGTATGAACATGCAATATTATGATTACAATGTGAAAGTAAAGACGGATGTGAGTTATCCACTCATATGATATACAACTACCACTACAACTATATGACTCAAACCTAACCTAGGGTCCATCAAACCCCCCTAAGGAAAACTAAACCTAAGAACTGGTCGATAGAAGTACACCTAAAGCCTGAGTCCATATCTCTAATAGTCGGCGATCCTGCCTCAATAGTGTCACGTACATAGTACTACTTCCTCAAATCAAGAGTGCGGATCAATCATCACATCTATGCCTCGTACGGTAAAATCCATCGTACGGCATCCCAATATCGGGGTACGGGTCAAATATCACCTACGTGTCTCATTATTCGTATAATATCATCATCAACACATGTCATGATCGAGGTGCTATGTTGTAATCGCATACATCAATTATATAACATTGCCATCATAAATATACCTCATTAATTTATCCTCAGAAATAGCATGTCATATGTATCATGTTGTGATCGAGTCATACTGATATCATATCGTCATCAAGTCACACCTATATGATATCGACATCAGGTCACACCTAAATGATGTCGTAATCAAGTCATACATATATCATATCGTGATCAGTCATAAGTTACAGTTCGGGTTCTATTTTAGAGTCCCATGTACCTCAATATCATCACTACCCATTATAATTTATGTATACCTGTTCATTATCTCATTCTCTAATGATCCGCTAACACTTTAATACAACTGTATAGTCAAGAATCACGGCATCAAGCCTAGTTATCCTGTTTCATTCCCGTGTATCATATCACATCAATGTATCCCACATACGTGTTGTATATATCTATATATATTCCTATACCTAGTCCTATATATATATACACATACCCGTATACACCATGTCGAGTTTCAGTGTGTTTCTACCTGAAACCTACGAACCTCTTCCAAGGTATACATCCGCTGGTATGGTCTTCCTAAATCAGTCTAGTCCAGCCTAGGGTCATTACTAGGGTCCCACTCATTTAGAATCTAGGGTCACATCTGGTTTCCTAATGACAATAAGTACTATTCCTATGCTTCGTTGCGGGGGTGCTAAACGCCATCCACCCGACTGCCCCCCCTCCCGTAGATATGCATCTACTCACCTGGTCCACGTTTGCCGAAGACGGTGTCGCCATCCTCCTCTTCATCGCCCGCAGTCCACATGAGGGGTACCTAAATGCAAACATATAAATAGTATCGTAAACTGATTCACATACAAAAGTTAAAATGACGCAAGGAACAAGCATAGGTTAAAACCTATGTCCCGTTCACGCAAAAGAACCAAATATCGCTCGATATCGGCGTACAAACTCCGATGGATCGAGATAAACATCAACAAATAACTCGTAGTTTTAAAACTCATTACTTATATTATAAAACATGATTAAATCCATCGAAACCCTAAAATCCATCAAATCGCCCGATTTCGTAAAACCCGAAAATGCCAATTTACCGTTTTTTCTTCAAAACTTGACATTTAAATGAAACCAATGGTCATAAAACTCATTAAATAGCATAACTAGACTATACAAACCATTACTATATTTTTATTACACAAATTTGAATTAATTTGAAATTTCTAGTTTGCAACCTTTAGAAATTTTTAACATCTTTCAAGCAAAATACCACAATTCCACAACAAAACTTGATGGTGTATGAATTAATGTAATAAACTATAATTCATGATGATAATGATATAATGAAACCATAATTATATTTTTAATCTCATTTATTTAGGAATTTCCAAAATCTAGTTTGCAAAAACTAGCATAATTAGCATATTTATCACACTTTATCAACTAACAATTGAAACTAATAACTAGATTAGGTTTTGCATTCCACTAACATGTTAATATCCCTATTAAAACCATAATATAATGATAAAAACATTAATTAGAATTTTATCTCACCCATATATATATATTGTAAAAACCTAGTTAGCTAAATAGCTTAATTAAATCAATTTGAATAAACAATTTATTATACAACAATCATGCAAGATTTTTCCACTTCTAAAAATGGTAAACTAGTTATTATAACCCTAATTAATTATTAAAAATCACAACTTGAATTTACAAACCCTAACTTTAATTTTAAAATTTGCAACTAGAATTAATATATTAAATCTAATTATGTTTAAAAGAAACAACTAATAACAATAAATAAAAAGGAGAAGATGTATACCTCCAAACTATGAAATCCAAACATGAAATAAGCCTCCAAAATGCATGTTATCCATCTCCAAAATCCATGTAAAGAAGAGCAAAGAATAAAGGGTAGGAAATAAATAGGATTTTGTGCATTTTTTGTTGAATTTTTGATGTAATTTGATGGATTTTTGTACAAAAAATGAAGTGGAAATGGGGGGCTGCCATGGGGTGATTTCCGGCCATGAGAGGGAGGTGAGGGAGAGAAAGAAATGAGTTAGGAGTTGTGTAGAACTTTCCCCCAAAATATCACTTCATATTGTCTTTTCATGAATTTATTTATTTTCTTTTATTTCTTTACTATATCAACTCAAGAAAACTCTAGAAAATTGGAAAAATTAGCTAATGAATTTTGCATGATACACACTAAATTATAATATGCCATGGTTCATTTTTACAAATTAAAAACATTCAAATTTGTAATTTACACTTATTTAGTGTAAAAATAAAGCTTATGTTAATATTTAAAATAATTAATTTAGGAAAAATATTTAATTGAACTAAAAATTTATAAGTGGCTAAATAAACACCATTTACTAGTAATTACATAATTAAAATAGGTATTTTTGAAATTATAATGAAAAACAATCACGGTTTGGTTTTACGAAAAATACATTTTACTTTACCGAAAATCATAAAATTCACTTAAACAATTTTATTCATTTAATTATTTATTTAATTATTTTTAAAACGTTACAATCTTCCCCCCTTTAAGAAATTCGGTCCCCGAATTTAAATTAAAACTCCCCCTCCAAATACTAAAACATTTAGCAAAACACTCAAATCGTCGGGGCTCCGAAATCACCAATACATAACCAAAACTCAACTCCGTCAAGCATAACGCAATCATCGGAGTTATGGCGAGAATAAAATATCAAAACCCAATATGAAGACCATCATAATATACATCAATCTATAACTTATATATAGTGCGCATCATAGTAAAACCGTTCAAATATCTGGATAAGGAAATATGCAAACACCCCTTTTTGAAAATCGCCGTGTGATGCACATGTCACGGCATAAGTAGCGGACGTTTATTTTAAAAAAAAAATAACTATATATATATATATATATATTTTTTGTTTAACATACACGTCCCGCCTGGTTACTAAATCAAATAATAATGACTATGAAAACATACTGCTCAAACTGAAATCAATCCCAATCACATCATAAAAATATCATGTGCGTCCGGTGTGCACTGAAATCGAAACTAAATACAGATACCATGAATATACACAAAAACAAAACTAAGTGCAACAGGTGTGCACCAAAAACATCTGTCAAGTGCAACGGGCGTGCACGACTCAATATCAGGTGCATCTAATCTGCACAAAACCCCGATTTAGTGCATCTGGTGTGCACAAAATCGCATCAAGTGCGCCAAGTATGCGCAAGAATCCTAATCAGGTGCACATGGTGCACGAAAACATACATGGAATATCAAAATCGAAATCACAGTACAAAAATGCATGAAAACTAGGGCGAAACATATGTCAAAATCAGGTGTAACCCCTATGCACGAAATCAAATCAAAAATCTCAAAATATATAAAACCAAATCAAGTGTACTGGGTGTGTACGAAACAACATCAATACAACTGATATATGAAACACAAATAGAATGAAGGTACACACATGAAATACCAATCGTAGAACAAAGTCCTCAAAATACCAAAATCCAATCAACGAAAATATGAAATTCAAATCACTAAATCACAATCGTAAACACTATCGTCAATATGCGCCTCTTTCCTCTGATATCGGCTGCTTCAAACTTGTCTCTTCATAAACGGCAATACTCATATCTAGAGTCTCCCACGTAGTCGATCCCTTCACTTGATATCCGGACTACATTAAACTTTTCGATCGATCCATCAAAATCCCATAATTCCCCGAGAGCTCAACACTCAAGTACAGCTTAAAAATATCCGGTACATACCCCAGCATCGATGGTCCAGCAGTAGAAGGGCAAACCCAAGCCTCACTAATGGCATCGCGGAACTGCCGTAAACCCTAAGGTTCAAGGGCGTTCTCATGGTCATTATGTCGAGTTAGGGTTTCATTCTTCTAGAGGGTCCATAGAAATACCTGCATGTTCTTTCGAATACTTTAAACTTGGGAAAATGGGTTTTCTGATAATCATTCGAATCCTTTAACTTCGTCTGGACGGCATGTGAATACCCTTCGTCCGCACACTAAACAATACTTCAATTCTCAAGAATAACCAAAATCCTAATGGTTATCGCATTCAAGCCGTAGCACCTTCTACCCGTGGGCCCGTGGTAACAGAAACCACCCTCCGACATCGACGAAGATTGATCAAAGGAACGAATGAAATACGGTGCAAAGAAATGTACATCCTAAGGCTCCTTAAGCAGAGTAGCGTATCGTAAGTATGCCGCGGACCATACCCACGATACGTTACTCTACCTAAATCGCCCACTCCATCAACCAAGGGTCACTTAGACTTATACAAGGTTAAATCTAGCGCTCTGATACCAACTTTGTCACGACCCGAAAGTACGGAACGTGACCGGCACTTAGATTACGAAGCGTCTAGAGGCGCAACGTAACCTAAGTAAGCCGAAGCCCATAAATCTAAACCATATAAAAGAAGAAGAAGTAAAAGAAAACATGAAGAAAAACAAGTTTAAAAGTATCAGCAAATTTTCCCAAAAATTTCGGCAGAGTCTCCTCTGTAAAAACTGGCCCCAAACGGGTACAACAAGTACAATATACATAAACAATAAAAAGCATCCCCAAACGGGAGCTAGCTCAACGCCAACAGGCGGAAACAACCACAACCAGCACAATAATATACAACGCCAAAGGGCGAGGCTCAAAAACTCAAAAGAAAACAAATCCACCAAATCAGAATAATACAAGCGCGACTCTAAGGTCGAAATAAATAACTGGTCCAATAAACTTATCAAGTAATACAAGTATGGTTGATGGAGCTTACTAGATATAAATGAAAGAATAAAAGTACAATGGTGGTTCAGATACAAGTGAACCAACCTACCGTGGAAATCACCCTGAATGAAATGATGTGCCAGCAACTGTCAGGGAAACCTGTACATCGAACCTGTAATAAAATTTGGCACAACGGGGGTGAGTTGCCAACTCGTGAGTAGAAAACATCTACGAAAAGAAATCGAATGCACGACGCTATCCTAGGTCATAATAATACACTACTATATCCTAATCATCTAGTAATAGCAGGGTAATACTACGTGTAAATGCAGATACTCCGTGCTCGTGTCAGTGCCTCATATAATACTATGTCATATGAATGGATATGCATGCACCATGAATGTAAAATAATCGATCCTGAAATCCAGATATATCTGTATAAGAAATCTTTAGCTGTTATCATTGTAAAATGTGTATAGGAATCTGAAATATCACAATGAAATCCATGAAATCCGTGTCAAGTATCGACACAAAACATGTAAATCTCAAGTCTCAATACCTCATAATCTCAATGTCTCATAGTCTCAATATCTCGGGCTCCATCAGTCCGGATCGGCCCATATCATCAAATCTCACGACAACGGTCGGTATCCTCCGGATATCCGCCGCGCCAGACATCACCGGTAGGTAGCCTTCCCCTGCCAGGCTCATCGTCTACAACTCGATCTTCTTGCCTCGGGGTACCATACCGGGCCCACCATGTACACGAGACGGTTCATCCACTCCTCGAATTGGGTCTCGAAATCCATCAGAAAACATGAAATCTCATGGTGGACGACACATACATCACGAGAAAACCGCATCTTATGTTTTAAAAAGAGAGGAGGAGAGAGAGAGAGAAGTTTTTATATATTCTTGCGGTTTTTCTCAAAAATCCAGAAATCTCATAGAAATCCAAATCTCAAAATTATGAGTAAGTATATGATAAGTGTCGGCATATGCCCATAATACTGCATGATAACATGAAAATATGAATGCATGAATGTCTAAGTAATAAATACCATGTCTATACTAACATCAGAAAGCAATCACAATATTATATCGGTCTAGTTGTTAACTGATTCTATCAATAAAAGATAATATGATCCCAAGTGTACGTGACATAGCAATTACCGATGATGATGTGTGTGAGCCAGCAAATAAGTGTGCGTGGAATATGCGCATCATCGGTAATGGTGCTGGTGTCCTAACAGGTAAGGTTTATACTGATTATAGTAACATATGTATGAACATGCAACATTATGATTACAATGTGAAAGTAAAGACGGATGTGGGTTATCCACTCATTTGATATACAACTACCACTACCACTATATGACTCGAACCTAACCTAGTGTCCATCTAACCCCCCTAAGGAAAACTAAACCTAAGAACTGGTCTATAGAAGTACACCTAAAGCCTGAGTCCATATCTCTAATAGTCGGCGATCCTGCCTCAATAGAGTCATGTACATAGTACGACTTCCTCAAATCAAGAGTGCGGATCAATCATCACATCTATGCCTCGTACGGTAAAATCCATCGTACGGCATCCCAATATCGGGGTACGGGTCAAATATCACCTACGTGTCTCATTATTCGTATAATATCATCATCAACACATATCATGATCGAGGTGCTATGCTGTAATCGCATACATCAATTGTATAACATTGCCATCATAAATATACCTCATTAATTTATCCTCAGAAATAGCATGTCATATGTATCATGTTGTGATCGAGTCATACTGATATCATATCGTCATCAAGTCACACCTATATGATATCGACATCAGGTCACACCTATATGATGTCGTAATCAAGTCATACATATATCATATCGTGATCAGTCACAAGTTACAGTTCGGGTTCTATTTTAGAGTCCCATGTACCTCAATATCATCACTACCCATTATAATTTATGTATACCTATTCATTATCTCATTCTCTAATGATCCGCTAACACTTTAATACGACTGTATAGTCAAGAATCACGGCATCAAGCCCAGTTATCCTGTTTCATTCCCGTGTATCATATCACATCAATGTATCCCACATACGTGTTGTATATATCTATATATATACCTATACCTAGTCCTATATATATATACACATACCCGTATACACCATGTCGAGTTTCAGTGTGTTTCTACCTGAAACCTACGAACCTCTTCCAAGGTATACATCCGCTGGTATGGTCTTCCTAAATTAGTCTAGTCCAGCCTAGGGTCATTACTAGGGTCCCACTCATTTAGAATCTAGGGTCACATCTGGTTTCCTAATGACAATAAGTACTATCCCTATCCACCTGACTTCCCCCCCCCCCCGTAGATATGCATCTACTCACCTGGTCCACGTTTGCCGAAGACGGTGTCGCCATCCTCCTCTTCATCGCCCGCCGTCCACGTGAGGGGTACCTAAACGCAAACATATAAATAGTATCGTAAACTGATTCACATACTGTAGCGCCTTGAAAAGTCGTTTTGGTGTTTTCCTGAAAATCGGTGAAAATTCGGTATTTTTCCGAAAACCGTCTTTCTCGTTATTTTGCAGTTTAGGGCTAATTATACCTAAAACGCATAGGTAATTGCTTGTTTTTAGTAGCTAATGAGTTACTTATGAAATTCTGGTCGTTTAAAAATTTTCCCTAATTTTTCAATTTTTTTAATATTATTTTAAGCCGGTAAGAAAATACATTAAATTAACGATAAATACAAATTTTTCCGGGCTAATTTTAATCCTTAAAATTATGTTAATTAAAATCTAGTTGTAACATAAATTTTTAGTATTTTATTTTGATTTTTAACTAATTTTTATTATAGGAAACGAAATTTATTTAATTTAAGCTTAAACTTGCAAATTTTGTAACTTGAGGGTTCTTTTTGCATAGAATTTTTTTTGTGCAAATCTCACAACCTCACCCTTCCTTTTTGGGCCGACCCCACCCCTAAATCAGCAGCCATGAATTTTCCCCCCCTCATTTTTGTCTCCATCTTTTGTATTGAAACCTTATGTTGTTTAAAATATATTAATTTGTGTTTAGTTGTGAATGGTTGCTTTGACTTTGGAAAATTTCCACAACCACTCACACATCTCCCCATTCCTTCCTCCTGCACGAATTCTGCAGCCCCATCTTTCTCCCCAAAAAGAAAAATTCTCCTTCTCATTTTGCCTCTAAATTTCATCTCAAAATCCAAGAAAAATCCACAAATCCTTCACAAATTCAACCCAAATCCTTATTCTACCTCTTCTCACACCCCTATTAGTTTAAATTAAGGAGAAAAATGGCATCTTTGGAGGCAAATTATTCTTGCTAGATCTCTAATTGAGGTATAATTTTGACCCATTTAAATACTTATGGTTTGATTCCTTGAATGAAATTGTTTTAGTGTTAAATTTCATTGCTAATTTCTAATCTTGTTTTTTTAAAGTGAATGGTTTGAATTGAATTAAGGTTTAGAAACCATTATTTAGTTGATTAAATCTAATTTGTTATCTAGTTGTTTTGCTAACCTAATCTAGGAGGTTAACTTGCTAATTGGGCTATAAATTAGTGTTAATTTAAGGTTTTCATATATAGTTTGGATTAAGATTTGCTAGGTTATAAATTCAAGTAATGGTTGTTTATGGAAAATAGGTTTTGAATCATTGCTAATGTGTTGTAATTATAGTGTTTGTAGATTGCTTGTAGTGTGGTTGGTTGTTCAAGCTTGATAGTAGTCTTTGTAGCAAATCGGCGATGTTGCACCGATTTTTGGAATGTAACTGCTTACTAGTTTTGTTATAAAATTATGTGATGGATTATTTTCGACTTCTTGATGATTGTGTTGGCTTATCCTATGACGTTTAGGATGCGTGTGTGCGGATTTTTGAGTAGTCGGGTTTTAGTTTTGCCGGGCGACCAAATCGGCGATTTTTGGCAGTTTTTGCGATTTTCGCGTATGTTCCGCGCACCTTGTGCACGTTGTACCTAGCTAGTGAACATTAGTAGTTTCGTTTGGGTTTTGCGTCGTTCTTGATATGTAACCTTATATTTGGTATTGATGTAAATTCCAGGTTCGGTCGCGGAGACGTCAGACGCGGCACGAAAGGGGAAAGCGGTGATTGGACACAGCTAGCCAGGGATTCCGGTGAGTAGATGTAACATCTACGGGGGACTATCGTTGGATGGCGCAAGCCGCCCGATAGTTTTAGTAACTTACAAGATTCTTAGTGATGTTAGTAATTAGGGGTGAAATACTTATATGATTATTTGCTGCATCCATGCATTATATTGACATACATATGCGAAACCATTTTCTAGGACACCTGCACCATTGCCAGGGTTTTTATATGCAGCACGAGCACTATTCATGCTTATCACACACCCTGGTAATTGCCATGCCACCACACTAGATAACCTTTAAATTGAAACCTTTTACTAATTGATACTTAAACTTGTGCTATTGCCTTTAATTCCTAAAAATGAAACCGTAGGATTGCTATTCATGTGCATGTACTTCATCATATTAATTGTTCCTGCCTAATCTATTAATCACACATCGCAACTTGATTATTGATACCATATGCATTCATTATCATTGATATATGCACTTATGAGGATTCTTGAGATTTTATGATATTTCTGGATTTCGGGGGAAAGCCGCAAAATTTCTAAACTTATTATATTTTTAAAACATGTAAATTGCGGTTTTCTAGTGATGTAAGTGTCGTCCACCATGAGTTTGCTGTAGTTTTTGAGACCCGTTTCGAGGAGTTGGATGAACCGTCTCGGGTACATGGTGGGCCCGGTAGGGTACCCCGGGGCAAGAAGCTCGTGGTGCTGACGATGAGCCTGGCAGGGGGCGGATTACCTACCGGTGACTTCATTGGGCACGGCGGATATCCAGAGGATACCGATCGGGGCCGCGAGAGGATGAGATATTGATATTGAGATGGGTCAGCCGGATGGCTGAGGCCAGAGACACTATGACATGGATTTATGAGATTTGAGACAGCTTTTAGGTGTCGTTGCTGGACACCGGTTCTCGTCGATTTCTTTGAGTATTATGCTGGCATTCTAAAAGAGTTTCAAAAACAAAAAGAGATAAATGTTTCTTATATATACCTATTGAGACCTCAGATATTCATGTTGCATACATATTAGTATACTGTTGTTGTATACACACCTGCTAGTGCATCCAGTCATACCGGTATTTTAGATGCTAGGATACTTGTGTGCATGCATACGATAGCCTTTATAGATGTTATTTAATACTCACGAGTTGACAACTCACCCCCGTTGTGCCACAGCCTTTTGCAGGTCCGCTCCGTCAGTACAGTAGCGGCGGGCGCACTTGTTCTTTTGCCTCCTTTGCCTGGACTCGAGGTTTTGCTCCTAGGTGGGTTATATCATTATTTTTGTACCACCTTGTATATTCTTTGTATCTAGTACACTCCATCTACTGTATCTACCAGCATTATTGTATATTGACCTAGAGATGAGACTGTGAGATTTGTAGACTTTTATGCTGTATTTTGGGGTCGAGCTCACTTGAGTCGACATGCTGTTTTTCTTATGCTTCATTATGATTATTTTGCTTGTTGTCATTTTATATTGCGTGGGATTTGTGACCGCCTTGTGGCGAAGAGCTAGCTCCCGCTTGGGGATGCCCTATTTTGTTGGATTCATATATATTCTTGTTGTACCCATTTTGGGGGCCAGTATTTACAAAGGAGACTCTGCCGAAATTTTTGGAAAAATTGGTATTGATTTTAAAAAGGGTTTTACACGACTTATTTGATAAACTCGCTTTCAATGGATTGGTTTTCTTTCACTCTTTTTCTTATTTGGTTTGGTTTTCTGGGCTTTGGCTTACTTATTTTACGGACATCTTTAGACATTTCGTAAACTTAAGTGCCAGTCACGTTCCGTACCCTGCGGGTCGTGACACATACAAAAGTCGAAACGACGCAAGGAACAAGTATAGGTTAAAACCTATGTCCCGTTCACGCAAAAGAACAAAATATCGCTCGATATCGGCGTACAAACTCCGATGGATCGAGATAAATATCAAAAAATAACTCGTAGTTTTAAAACTCATTACTTATATTATAAAACATGATTAAATCCATCGAAACCCTAAAATCCATCAAATCGCCCGATTTCGTAAAACCCGAAAATGCCAATTTACCGTTTTTCTTCAAAACTTGGCATTTAAATGAAACCAATGGTCATAAAACTCATTAAATAGCATAACTAGACTATACAAACCATTACTATATTTTTATTACACAAATTTGTATTAATTTGAAATTTCTAGTTTGCAACCTTTAGTAATTTTTAACATCTTTCAAGCAAAATACCACAATTCCACAACAAAACTTGATTGTGCATGAATTAATGTATTAAACTACAATTCATGACGATAATGATATAATGAAACCATAATTATATTTTTAATTTCATTTATTTAGGAATTTCCAAAATCTAGTTTGCAAAAACTAGCATAATTAGCATATTTATCACACTTTATCAACTAACAATTGAAACTAATAACTAGATTAGGTTTTGCATTCCACTAACATGTTAATATCCCTATTAAAACCATAATATAATGATAAAAATATTAATTAGAATTTTATCTCACCCATATATATATATTGTAAAAACCTAGTTAGCTAAATAGCTTAATTAAATCAATTTGAATAAACAATTTATTATACAACAATCATGCAAGATTTTTCCACTTGTAAAAATGGTAAACTAGTTATTATAACCCTAATTAATTATTAAAAACCACAACTTGAATTTACAAACCCTAACTTTAATTTTAAAATTTGCAACTAGAATTAATATATTAATCTAATTATGTTTAAAAGAAACATCTAATAACAATAAATAAAAAGGAGAAGATGTATACCTCCAAACTATGAAATCCAAACATGAAATAAGCCTCCAAAATGCATGTTATCCATCTCCAAAATCCATGTAAAGAAGAGCAAAGAATAAAGGGTAGGAAATAAATAGGATTTTGTGCATTTTTTGTTGAATTTTTGATATAATTTGATGGATTTTTGTACAAAAAATGAAGTGGAAATAGGGGGGCTGCCATGGGGTGATGGCCGGCCATGAGAGGGAGGTGAGGGAGAGAAAGAAATGAGTGAGGAGTTGTGTAGAACTTTCCCCCAAAATATCACTTCATATTGTCTTTCATGAATTTATTTATTTTCTTTTATTTCTTTACTATATCAACTCAAGAAAACTCTAGAAAATTGGAAAAATTTACAAATGAATTTTGTATGATACACACTAAATTATAATATGCCATGGTTCATTATTACAAATTAAAACTATTCAAATTTGTAATTTACACTTATTTAGTGTAAAAATAAAGCTTATGTTAATATTTAAAATAATTAATTTAGGAAAAATATTTAATTGAACTAAAAATTTATAAGTGGCTAAATAAACACCATTTACTAGTAATTACATAATTAAAATAGGTATTTTTGAAATTATAATGAAAAACAATCACGGTTTGGTTTTACGAAAAATACATTTTACTTTACCGAAAATCATAAAATTCACTTAAACAATTTTATTCATTTAATTATTTATTTAATTATTTTTAAAACGTTACAATCTTCCCCCCTTTAAGAAATTCGGTCCCCGAATTTAAATTAAAACTCCCCCTCCAAATACAAAAACATTTAGCAAAACACTCAAATCGTCGGGGCTCCGAAATCATCAATACATAACCAAAACTCAACTCCGTCAAGCATAACGCAATCATCGGAGTTATGGCGAGAATAAAATATCAAAACCCAATATGAAGACCATCATAATATACATCAATCTATAACTTATATATAGTGCGCATCATAGTAAAACCGTCCAAATATCTGGATAAGGAAATATGCAAACACCCCTTTTTGAAAATCGCCGTCTGATGCACGTGTCACGGCATAAGTAGCGGACGTTTATTTTAAAAAAATAACTATATATATATATATATCTTTTATTTAACATACACGTCCATCCTGGTTACTAAATCAAATAATAATGTCTATGAAAACATTCTGCTCAAACTGAAATCAATCCCAATCACATCATAAAAATATCATGTGCGTCCGGTGTGCATTGAAATCGAAACCAAATACAGATACCATGAATATACACAAAAACAAAACTAAGTACAATAGGTGTGCACCAAAAACATCTATCAAGTGCAACAGGCGTGCACGACTCAATATCAGGTGCATCTAATCTGCACAAAACCCCGATTTAGTGCATCTGGTGTGCACAAAATCGCATCAAGTGCGCCAAGTATGCATAAGAATCCTAATCAGCTGCACATGGTGCACGAAAACATACATCGAATATCAAAATCGAAATCACAGTACAAAAATGCATGAAAACTAGGGCGAAACATATGTCAAAATTAGGTGTAACCCCTATGCACGAAATCAAATCAAAAATCTCAAAATATATAAAACCAAATCAAGTGTACTGGGTGTGTACTAAACAACATCAATACAACTGATATATGAAACACAAATAGAATGAAAGTACACACATGAAATACCAATCATAGAACAAAGTCCTCAAAATACCAAAATCCAATCAACGAAAATATGAAATTCAAATCACTAAATCACAATCGTAAACACTATCGTCAATATGCGCCTCTTTCCTCTGATATCGGCTGCTTCAGACTTGTCTCTTCATAAGTGTGCTGACTGCGCTACCAACGGCAATACTCATATCTAGAGTCTCCCACGTAGTCGATCCCTTCACTTGATATCCGTACTACATTAAACTTTTCGATCGATCCATCAAAATCCCATAATTCCCCGAGAGCTCAACACTCAAGTACAACTTAAAAATATCCGGTACATACCCCAGCATCGATGGTCCAGCAGTAGAAGGGCAAACCCAAGCTTCACTAATGGCATCGCGGAACTGCCGTAAACCCTAAGGTTCAAGGGCGTTCTCGTGGTCATTATGTCGAGTTAAGGTTTCATTCTTCTAGAGGGTCTATAGAAATACCTGCATGTTCTTCCGAATACTTTAAACTTGGGAAAATGGGTTTTCTGATAATCATTCGAATCCTTTAACTTCGTCAGGACGGCATGTGAATACCCTTCGTCTGCACACTAAACAATACTTCAATCCTCAAGAATAACCAAAACCCTAATGGTTATCGCATTCAAGCCGTAGCTCCTTCTGCCCGTGCGACCGTGGTAACAGAAACCACCCTCCGATATCGACGAAGATTGATCAATGAAACGAATGAAATATGGTGCAAAGAAATGCACATCCTAAGGCTCCTTAAGCAGAGTAGCGTATCGTAAGTATGCCGCGGACCATACCTAAGGTACGTTACTCTACCTAAATCGCCTACTCCATCAACCAAGGGTCACCTAGACTTATACAAGGTTAAACCTAGCGCTCTGATACCAACTTTGTCACGATCCGAAAGTACGGAACGTGACCGGCACTTAGATTACGAAGCGTCTAGAGGCGCAACGTAACCTAAGTAAGCCGAAGCCCAGAAATCTAAACCATATAAAAGAAGAAGAAGTAAAAGAAAACATGAAGAAAAACAAGTTTTAAAGTATCAGCAAATTTTCCCAAAAATTTCGGCAGAGCCTCCTCTGTAAAAACTGGCCCCAAACGGGTACAACAAGTACAATATACATAAACAATAAAAAGCATCCCCAAACGGGAGCTAGCTCAACACTAACAGGCGGAAACAACCACAACCAGCACAATAATATACAACGCCAAAGGGCGAGGCTCAAAAACTCAAAAGAAAACAAATCCACCAAATCAGAATAATACAAGCGCGACTCTAAGGTCGAAATAAATAACTGGTCCAATAAACTTATCAAGTAATACAAGTATGGTTGATGGAGCTTACTAGATACAAATGAAAGAATAAAAGTACAATGGTGGTTCAGATACAAGTGAACCAACCTACCGTGCAAATCACCCTGAATGAAATGATGTGCCAGCAACTGCCAGGGAAACCTGTACATCGAACCTGTAATAAAATTTGGCACAACGGGGGTGAGTTTCCAACTCGTGAGTAGAAGACATCTACGAAAAGAAATCGAATGCACGACGCTATCCTAGGTCATAATAATACACTACTATATCCCAATCATCTAGTAATAGCAGGGTAATACTACGTGAAAATGCAGATACTCCGTGCTCGTGTCAGTGCCTCATATAATACAATGTCATATGAATGGATATGCATGCACCATGAATGTAAAATAATCGATCCTGAAATCCAGATATATCTGTATAAGAAATCTTTAGCTGTTATCATTGTAAAATGTGTATAGGAATCTGAAATATCACAATGAAATCCATGAAATCCGTGTCAAGCATCGACTCAAAACATGTAAATCTCAAGTCTCAATACCTCATAATCTCAATGTCTCATAGTCTCAATATCTCGGGCTCCGTCAGTCCGGATCGGCCCATATCATCAAATCTCCCGACAACGGTCGGTATCCTCCGGATATCCGCCGCACCAGACATCACCGGTAGGGAGCCTTCCCCTGCCAGGCTCGTCGTCTGCAACTCGATCTTCTTGCCCCGGGGTACCATACCGGGCCCACCATGTACTCGAGACGGTTCATCCACTCCTCGAATCGGGTCTCGAAATCCATCAGAAAACATGAAATCTCATAGTGGACGACACATACATCACGAGAAAACCGCATCTTATGTTTTAAAAAGAGAGGAGGATAGAGAGAGAAGTTTTTATATATTCTTGCGGTTTTTCTCAAAAATCCAGAAATCTCATAGAAATCCAAATCTCAAAATCATGAGTAAGTATATGATAAGTGTCGGCATATGCCCATAATACTGCATGATAACATGAAAATATGAATGCATGAATGTCTAAGTAATAAATACCATGTCTATACTAACATCAGAGAGTAATCACAATATTATATCGGTCTAGTTGTTAACTGATTCTATCAATAAAAGATAATATGATCTAAAGTGTACGTGACATAGCAATTACCGATGATGATGTGTGTGAGCCGGCAAATAAGTGTGCGTGGAATATGCGCATCATCGGTAATGGTGCTGGTGTCCTAACAGGTAAGGTTTATACTGATTATAGCAACATATGTATGAACATGCAACATTATGATTACAATGTGAAAGTAAAGACGGATGTGAGTTATCCACTCATTTGATATACAACTACCACTACCACTATATGACTCGAACCTAACCTAGTGTCCATCTAACCCCCCTAAGGAAAACTAAACCTAAGAACTGGTCGATAGAACTACACCTAAAGCCTGAGTCCATATCTCTAATAGTCGGCGATCCTGCCTCAATAGAGTCACGTACATAGTACGACTTCCTCAAATCAAGAGTGCGGATCAATCATCACATCTATACCTCGTACGGTAAAATCCATCGTACGGCATCCCAATATCAGGGTACGGGTCAAATATCACCTACGTGTCTCATTATTCGTATAATATCATCATCAACACATGTCATGATCGAGGTGCTATGCTGTAATCGCATACATCAATTATATAACATTGCCATCATAAATATACCTCATTAATTTATCCTTAGAAATAGCATGTCATATGTATCATGTTGTGATCGAGTCATACTGATATCATATCGTCATCAAGTCACACCTATATGATATCGACATCAGGTCACACCTATATGATGTCGTAATCAAGTCATACATATATCATATCGTGATCAGTCACAAGTTACAGTTCGGGTTCTATTTTAGAGTCCCATGTACCTCAATATCATCACTACCCATTATAATTTATGTATACATGTTCATTATCTCATTCTCTAATGATCCGCTAACACTTTAATACGACTGTATAGTCAAGAATCACGGCATCAAGCCCAGTTATCCTGTTTCATTCCCGTGTATCATATCACATCAATGTATCCCACATACGTGTTGTATATATCTATATATATACCTATACCTTGTCCTATATATATATATATACACATACCCGTATACACCATGTCGAGTTTCAGTGTGTTTCTACCTGAAACCTACGAACCTCTTCCAAGGTATACATCCGCTGGTATGGTCTTCCTAAATCAGTCTAGTCCAGATTACTAGGGTCCCACTCATTTAGAATCTAGGGTCACATCTGGTTTCCTAATGACAATAAGTACTATTCCTATGCTACGTTGCAGGGGTGCTAAACGCCATCCACCCGACTTCCCCCCCTAAGATATGCATCTACTCACCTGGTCCACGTTTGCCGAAGACGGTGTCACCATCCTCCTCTTCATCGCCCGCAGTCCACGTGAGGGGTACCTAAACGCAAACATATAAATAGTATCGTAAACTGATTCACATACAAAAGTCAAAACGACGCAAGGAACAAGTACAGGTTAAAACCTATGTCCCGTTCACGCAAAAAAACCAAATATCGCTCGATATCGGCGTACAAACTCCGATGGATCGAGATAAACATCAACAAATAACTCATAGTTTTAAAACTCATTACTTATATTATAAAACATGATTAAATCCATCGAAACCCTAAAATCCATCAAATCGCCCGATTTCGTAAAACCCGAAAATGCCAATTTACCGTTTTTCTTCAAAACTTGACATTTAAATGAAACCAATGGTCATAAAACTCATTAAATAGCATAACTAGACTATACAAACCATTACTATATTTTTATTACAAAAATTTGTATTAATTTGAAATTTCAAGTTTGCAACCTTTAGTAATTTTTAATATCTTTCAATCAAAATACCACAATTCCACAACAAAACTTGATAGTGCATGAATTAATGTATTAAACTACAATTCATGATGATAATGATATAATGAAACCATAATTATATTTTTAATCTCATTTATTTAGGAATTTCCAAAATCTAGTTTGCAAAAACTAGCATAATTAGCATATTTATCACACTTTATCAACTGACAATTGAAACTAATAACTAGATTAGGTTTTGCATTCCACTAACATGATAATATCTCTATTAAAACCATAATTAATGCTAAAAACATTAATTAGAATTTTATCTCACCCATATATATATATTCTAAAAACCTAGTTAGCTAAATAGCTTAATTAAATCAATTTGAATAAACAATTTATTATACAACAATCATGCAAGATTTTTCCACTTCTAAAAATGGTAAACTAGTTATTATAACCCTAATTAATTATTAAAAACCACAACTTGAATTTAAAAACCCTAACTTTAATTTTAAAATTTGCAACTAGAATTAATATATTAAATCTAATTATGTTTAAAAGAAACATCTAATAACAATAAATAAAATGGAGAAGATGTATACCTCCAAACTATGAAATCCAAACATGAAATAAGCCTCCAAAATGCATGTTATCCATCTCCAAAATCCATGTAAAGAAGAGCAAAGAATAAAGGGTAGGAAATAAATAGGATTTTGTGCATTTTTTGTTGAATTTTTGATGTAATTTGATGGATTTTTGTACAAAAAATGAAGTGGAAATGGGGGGGGGGGGCTGCCATGGGGTGATGGCCGGCCATGAGAGGGAGGTGAGGGAGAGAAAGAAATGAGTGAGGAGTTGTGTAGAACTTTCCCCCAAAATATCACTTCATATTGTCTTTTCATGAATTTATTTATTTTCTTTTATTTCTTTACTATATCAACTCAAGAAAACTCTAGAAAATTAGAAAAATTTGCAAATTAATTTTGCATGATACACACTAAATTATAATATGCCATGGTTCATTTTTACAAATTAAAACCATTCAAATTTGTAATTTACACTTATTTAGTGTAAAAATAAAGCTTATGTTAATATTTAAAATAATTAATTTAGGAAAAATATTTAATTGAACTAAAAATTTATAAGTGGCTAAATAAACACCATTTACTAGTAATTACATAATTAAAATAGGTATTTTTGAAATTATAATGAAAAACAATCACGGTTTGGTTTTACGAAAAATACATTTTACTTTACCGAAAATCATAAAATTCACTTAAACAATTTTATTCATTTAATTATTTTTAAAACGTTACAAAACCCAAACCCCAAACCCAAATCTAAGAAAATACGGATTTGGACTAGTCCACGCCCTACGAGTGACAACATAAATTAGTCTCCGTACACAATCCACGGGCAACCAAAAACAAAACAAACACACACGACGCTAAGTGACCATCTGGAGAAGGAGAAAGTGGTTACCGCGATGCGATAACGTAATTAGCTGCAAGGGCTTGCGCCTGCAGGGAAGAGTGTCCCCACAATCAAAAACCCCTCAAATGAGGGGGAATCTGATGAAGTCTGCTACATCGGCCGCATCCGTTTAAACCTTCGATGCAAGGTGCCATAAATCAATTTGGCATCTTCGTAGAGGTGGACGGATAGCACCAATTAGCATATGCCCTCGGAATTCAGGCCCCGATGTCCCAACGTCCCGGTCAGGTCTTCCGGTGGGGAACAGTGCCGTAGTGAGCGGTGTGTGTTTGATTTGCATAGAGTCCTAATTAAAAATTATTAGGGCAAGAAAAGGAAGGAGAGAGATATCCTTCTCTCATACCTTCCCAAACCTAACCCTAACAAGTGAGGAACTACTCACTCATTAGGGAATTAACTTACGGAAAATAACTACGGAAGATAAAAAATTGCAGAGAAATAACTAGGGCAGATAAGAAACTACGGCAAGATAAAAAAACTTAACTAGGGCAGATAAGAAATTTAAGATAAAAACTTACTCTTTATTGATGACCTCTTGACGATTACAATGGAATTGAAAATTTAGATAAAAAGAGGCATCTCAAAAGAGGCACCCAAAGGAGGCACCCATTATTTGGCTTTAGGGTTTCCTATTTATAGATAGGAGAAACCCTAGGGTTTACATCTGATCCATATCTGAAATTATAATTCTACCCTAAGAAAACCGGGTCAATGCACCGACTCCACCGACACACACCGACACGCACCGACACTTGCACAGCACGGCCGCGGAACCACTGCCATAAGCCATGTTTGGCCGCGGATCCGTGGCCATATAGTGGGGTCTTGGTCTGATTTCTTCTGGGCTGCTTCATGTTACTATTTTCTTCTATTTACTTCACTTGGTTCTTCAGAATCTTTTCTACTTTCTTCCAGATTTCCAACAGTGCAGAATTTATGAACTTTTACCGTCTGCTTCGCGTTGAAGTCTTGAATCTTGTGCTACCTTTGTACTTTGTGCATTCGAACTGTTTGCTGATCTTCGTTTGTTCCTCGAACTGTAGGCGGCATGATAAAAACTCTTCTATTTGTTGGTCGTAGTCTCACTTTTGTAGCGTCTTTTCACCATTTTCACTGTATTGTTCCGAGAACCTGTAACCTGCAACTATTTAGCAGACATGGATCAAAAGCACCTATTTATTTGTAAAATGATTAAGAATGGGGAATATAATAATGCAAAATTATGATATGAACAAATACCCCCAAACTTATCTTTTGCTCGTCCCGAGCAAAACTAGTTTTATTCTCGAAAAAACCTAACCCCACTTTCACAGGGAAACGCGATTGCACTGAGCTCGTGCAACAAGCCATTAAACCTCTAGGTGTCCCTAGTAGGAGGAGTGTTGTCTCCTGAGGGTTTTCAGCGGATACTACCTACAAAATCCTGATCAATTTGGCCTATTGACTTTCATTCTTCAATTTGGTGTTCTAGCAAGAAATTCTATTATCTTCAACTCAGAAATTATCAACCCATATTTTTCACTCTTCCTTATCATTCAACTTAAGATTGTATATGTTCCGTAAATTTATTTATCTTCTAGCATCTTTTGAGTTTTCCTTCTAAGGTTCCATCTCAACTTAGGATTTTTTTATCATTTCTACTAAAGATATAAGTCATATTTTTCATTCCCATCTCTCATCCAAACCCCAATCATATATCCCTACGTGTGTGTAATTATCACCCCTACACTTGGAAATTCAATTCAAGCTATCATACTTTTGTCCATTGACCAAAGTACTTTTAGTTAGTGAATTTTAGATGAAATTTCTCACACATCCTTCATGCGACCGTTAATACTTCTTGAGGTACTAACGACTGATTACAAAATGTGTTTGCACATTAAGGCATAATTCCTCGTCTTGTAATACTGAAGGCTTTAGCAGTGGCTCCCAAACCAGTTGGTCTAAGGCACTAGGTGATTAAGCACCCTCGCTATATATTTTTTATTTTACGCAGCCTTAAGTAATTACAAAACCAGTGTTCATTTTTTTATATTTCTTTATTCACACTTATAATTTTATTTTCCTTCATACTAAGGATTTTAGACAAGAGCACCTCAAGGTATCCTCTACTATTCCAAGTTTCAAGGTACGTGTTTGTGCAATTTGTAGGGTACATATTTTCAAAGTTTGGACTTAAGTTTCGGAATTATTCTTTCAGACTTACACTTCAATAAAATTTTCAATACTCTTCCCTTATTTTGACTTAGCCCAAGAAGTGAACTCAAAATTTTGCCTATTTCTAAGTAAACTACAAGGACATATTTTCTACCGTTAAATTTTAAGAAAGGTTATTTTTAGGGTTTTTAATTTACTAAGTTTAGGATCTAGTTTTTTCCTACTATTCAACCGTCTTGTCAAACTTAAGTCAATTATGGCCAAAATTGAACTTTTCAATTTTTATAATTTTTAAAAAATTTTAAATTTTTTTGGGTTTTAAAATAAGTATGCAAATGCAAAAATATACACATGAATGCGAAAGAAGAAGGCTTACCGAGCACACCCCCAAACTTAAACTTGACAGTGTCCTCACTGTCAGGCTACACCAAGAGGGTCAAAACTGTCGGCACTCCCCTGTTTTTTTTTTGTTTTTTTATTATTAATAACAGAAAAAGAAAAAAAATATATATATACACAAAAAGTTCCTCCCAAACTTAAGTGAAACAGTGTTTTCAATGTTGAAGCATTAAAGTTCAGAGTTAGGGAGGAGAAAAAAGTATCAAGCTATACAAGGCCTTACACAGGCCAAAGGTTAGCACCAACCATTCAAAAATTTTATCATTATAATAGTGTGGTTGGTGAAAGAATGGAGTGTAGAGAAAAGAAATAAGAAACACACAAGACCGTGTGGAGATAGAAGCAGTATACGGTCTCGGTGGAGGAGAAGAATGGCGGAAGGGAAAAAGAAATGGTGGTGGTTCGACTTCTTCAGGTGGAGGTTGATTAATCACAAAATCCGTATCGTTTAGGAATGCAAGTTCGTCAGCAAAAAGTTCTTCAAAAATCTCATCGATATAATTGAACATTTTGCTGTCAGTAAGTTTTGTGCCATAATTTATCAGACTTGATTTGTCAAAATTTATGGAGGTAGGAGACTCGAAAAACTCATCTACCTTATTTTCAAAAGTATCCAAATCAAGTTGGCTTTCTGAAATGATCAAACTTGAGTTATCGGATTGTGATTTATCAACACTCACTGAAATTATAGGAAGAATAGAAGAAGAACCAGAGAAAGTGGGAGAAAGAAGTTGAATACGAACTTGAGGGTGGAGATGGAGTGTATAAATTAGCACAATTTGTAATGACCGATGTGTAAAAAGCGATTGTGCTAATCTATCAACCCACGGAGAAATGAGGTCAAATCCCTCAAGATTCGTGAGCAAACATGGGTACGTTGAACTTGGTAAACCAGACATTGAAAATGAAAAGAATACGGTTTCTTGCGTGGTCGGAACGACAGAAAGGATGAAGGGAAGTGATTTAGGAAGGGTAACAGTTAAAGGTTCCGGAGGGTGTACACAATCAGTGGAAGGGACATGATGAATTGGAAATCCGACTCATCGAACAAAACTGGTTCATCCTCAATACTATCCTCATAATTCTCTTCAAAAGTTATCTCATCCATGCAATTATCATCAAAATCAAGACGCATATGAAGTTCGGGAGAAACATTTAATGACTCGGGATGATGAATTGGAAAGAAATTCAGTCAAATCTGCGGGTTCATGATCCAAAATATTCCCGGAGTCAATATCCTCGATCAAGTGAAAATTAATTTTCTCAGACATCTCATCAAAAGCATGGATATCAATCAATTCAGGTTCTAGAGTGGAGGTGCAGAGGTCAAAAGGATTGGTGATGGTTTCACTCGAAAAGGGCTCTTCACAATCAGGTAAATCAAAAACTACAAAGTCGCACAACTCATTACACGTTTTATTTGGGACACTTGATTGAAAACCGGAGTTGTGGGATTCAATTGGGGATGGGTAGGTTTGATTTGGAAGTGTGTACAGCTCACTCTCACCACTCAAATTCTCACTCTGTCCAACCGCCTCATCATACATTGGAATTTTTGAAGCTAGTTGGAAACTAGCTACTGGGTCATTAGGTTGTAATAGGGCGGCCATGGACGCATTCAAATCCCTCATCTGTTGGTTTGTCGCTATTATATAAGCTTCCAACGAATGTTCCAGACTAGACATGGGTTGTGAAGGGGTTTCAGTAAAAGATTCAAAGTTGTTTGGATACTGGAAACTCCCAAATGGCAGTGTAGAAGCAACGTCTAGGGAAGGTGCGAAAGTCGGGTAGGACTGGTAGAAATTGAATGGTTGGACATGATTAGGATCAAATTTTGGATAAAAAGGTGAATGGAATTGTTGACCCTAAGAACTGGATGTGTTGAAAAGAGTGAAAGATCGGCTACGAGATTGTTCAATATATTCAGCAATAGACATGGGTTTCGGAGTTACCTCCGGACTCTCAAAAGGGGTATCAACGTAAGAAGGTGGTGAAGGTGGTGAAGGTTGAAATGGTTGAAACAAAGTGGATTTCGTAATCCAACTTTTTCTCCTAGACGCGTCTATTCAATCTTTCAAAGAAATTTTGGGCATGGAGGGGTCGTCCTAATTCGACCAAAACAATTTGCGTAGGAAGCAATGTTTGGTTGAGGGTACCAAAGTTCGGCAAGAGTTTTGGGAGGTGGGGTACCCATGATGTGAGAAAGGAGAAGAAAATGAATGTGATGATTTTATTTTTTTTAATTTTTTTTATTAAAAAAAATTGTTTGTTTTTGGTGTTTTGAATTTTTTTTTTGAAAGTGTTTTTTTAGAAAGAGTTTTGCAAAAATTTGTACGGAACTACGGCACAATCACAATTTATACATGCACAATCAAGCCTAGAGCTAGGGTCTCCTAAGTCAACTAGACTGCTCCTAACTGTTCCAAAGAGCAAGTTGTGAGATCCTCAAATCGCCTCTTCACCGCCAATTGTGGCCAGATAAGCACAAGTAAAGAAAGGAAGGATCCGCTCATAGATCACCGTGAGACGGGCCATTTAAAATTACATTTCCCACTTGTCTAGCCTAGGCACCACAAAGTCAGGTTTAGATAAACGACCGAAGCCTACAACCTTTCCTTTGTCCTAATGAGCACGACAGTCCTTTTTGGCTGAGTCTAATATTTTTTATTAACTCGAGGGTTGATGCAAAAATGCTTTTTTTGTGATTTTTGGGGTCCTAGGAAGGGTAATGAAATCCCCACCCAATCTGGATTGGTGTTATAGCCCCTTAAAAGTCCGTTTTAAAAATGCAAAGCAGTAAACACACAAAATCTAATACACTTTCAAAAAAAATTTAAATTTTGTAGCGCAAAGAATCCTGCACAAAAACAATTTATTGGAGAGAGAAAAATTTTGCACAAAGAACCCTGCAGGAAAATTTTTCAGTGGAGTTCAGAGGGTTACAGAAGAGATAAAAATACTTACAGAGTCTTTTTGAAGCGCTGACGTCAGCAAACCACCGCGGTTCCGCCGCCAATTGCTTGTTAGTGCCGCAGTTCCGCGGTGGGTAAGTTGGTTCAGATCCCCAAAAATTTTCTGTTTGCTGTTTTGATTCTCCTCTGTCTATTCAGATCTTTTGTTTGCTGTTTTGTTCGCTGGATTTTTCCAGATCTGAATCTGTCCGTCTTCTTTTCCTGCACAATTCACATAATACCTCTCAAAAAGAACAAGATGAATTTTATTTTTATTTTATTAAAAAAAAATTGTTTTAAAATTTTTTCAATTTTTATAATTTTTAAATTTTCTAATTTTTATAATTTTTTTTATTAACCCAAAATTACACAAAGAAAGAGACTACCGTCTACCCGGCAACGACGCCATTTGTTTGTTAGAGGTTTTGTGCTTTGGATCAAAGATAGATTTTTAAATCAAAGAATTAACCGCAATCAATAACGGTGTCGCTTGGTAGCTAGCTAGTTGAGTACGGGTCGGTCCACAGGGAAATGGATTCCTTATCTTTATGTTCTAACGAGTTAAGTCCAAAAAAAATGGTGTTTTATTTTAAAATCTAAGAATGAGATTAAATCAATTAAAAGGCTTGCTAGGGTTAGGGTTAGGTCAGTTCAAAATATGGATTCTTCTCGCTGCTTTTAATGCCCTAGTTAGGATTTTAGGTATTAGGGTAATAATTAACAAAGGGGATTAGCACAACCGGGAAGAAACTAGGTATCTTCCTTTTGGTCCTTGTCCGTCCTTTTTTAACTCTTATCCCTAACCTCTATGGAAATCAATCACAACCGGTCTTACACTAGGGTATCACCGCTACCTCATGGGATAGGGTGCCGTAGTGAGCGGTGTGTGTTTGATTTGTATAGAGTCCTAATTAAAAATTATGAGGGCAAGAAAAGGAGGGGGAGAGATATCCTTCTCTCAAACCTTCCCAAACCTAACCCTAACAAGTGAGGAACTACCCACTCATTAGGGAATTAACTTACGGAAAATAACTACGGCGGATAAATAATTGCAGAGAAATAACTAGGGCAGATAAAAAACTACGGCAAGATAAAAAACATAACTAGAGCAGATAAGAAATTTAAGATAAAAACTTACTCTTTATTGATGACCTCTTGACGATTACAATGGAATTGAAAATCTAGATAAAAAGAGGCATCTCAAAAGAGGCACCCAAAGGAGGCACCCATTATTTGGCTTTAGGGTTTCCTATTTATAGATAAGAGAAACCCTAGGGTTTACATCTGATCCATATCTGAAATTACAATTCTACCCTAAGAAAACCGGGTCAATGCACCGACTCCACCGACACGCACCGATACGTGCACAGCACGGCCGCGGAACCGCGGCCATAAGCCATGTTTGGTCGCGGATCCGTGGCCATATGGTGGGGTCTTGGTCTAATTTCTTCTGGGCTGCTTCATGTTGCTGTTTTCTTCTATTTACTTCACTTGGTTCTTCAGAATCTTTTCTACTTTCTTCCAGATTTCCAACAGTGCAGAATTTGTGAACTTTTACCGTCTGCTTCGTGTTGAAGTCTTGAATCTTGTGCTGCCTTTGTACTTTGTGGATTCGAACTGTTTGTTGATCTTCGTTTGTTCCTCGAACTGTAGGCGGCATGATAAAGATTCTTCTATTTGTTGGTCGTAGTCTCACTTTTGTAGCGTCTTTTCACCATTTTCACTGTATTGTTCCGAGAACCTGTAACCTGCAACTATTTAGCAGACATGGATCAAAAGCACCTATTTATTTGTAAAATAATTAAGAATGGGGAATATAATAATGCAAAATTATGATATGAACAGTCGGATACACGTAGATCGAGATCACGGTGAGTAGATTTAACATCTACGGGGAAATCGCCCGTATGGCGTTATGCGTCAGGGATTGATAGGGTGTTGTACTCGCATGTGTATTTATATATATAGGTACCATTTTTGCATACCCCTCCCTTATTGCATATGGACATAGTAGTTATGAGACACTCGCACTATAGAATTGCTATGAACCATACATCGTTTAGATTATCTCATCATTGATGATTAGACATGATTTTGTTCCTTTGTGTACATTCATACTTGCGTATATACCACTTGTACATCCATATTGGCACATGTACACATTGTACACTTATACTTGCGTATATACCACTTGTACATCCATATTGGCACATGTACACATTGTACACTCATGCTTGCGTATATACCACTTGTACATCCATATTGGCACATGTACACATTGTACACTCATGCTTGCGTATATACCCACCTGTACATCCATATTGGCACATATACATATTGTACACTCATGCTTGCGTATATACCACTTGTACATCCATATTGGCACATATACATATTGTACACTCATGCTTGCGTATATACCACTTGTACATCCATATTGGCACATGTACACATTGTACACTCATGTTTGCGTATATACCACTTGTACATCCATATTGGCACATGTACACATTGTATACTTATACTTGGGTATATACCACTTGTACATCTATATTGGCACATATACGTATTGTGTTGGGTTATGGGAGCGCCCCGGCCATCAAACCATGGCCAAATGCGGAACAAAAATTTTCTAAAACCCGGCGCTACCATTACCCGATTAGCAAGATCGAAACCATTAACCCTAAAACTAGCAAGCAAAGAAAAAGATAGGAATGGTTATACCTAATGAACCAAGTCCTTCGTGTTAGTTATATGTATGCCCTAGAGGCCATTACTGTACATAGGATATATATTGTAGTGGATGATGGGACATATATAGGGAGGACTTTCTTGCTCGACATGATAGTATGCAATCTGGTTGCTCTTTGCCTTAACGTGTATACTGATTGTCTCTCTGTTACATGTTGGTAAAGCCCTTAGGATGTGTACTTGACTACCTAGACTATGATGCGGATCATACTAGTAAGGACATGGTAGTCCATAAGTACATCCTTCAAGGTCCCTAGTCATGGGTATATCGAGAAAGGGCATCGTTATACCAGAGTAGACTAGCGTATACCTTCTCGACCCATACAGATGGGCGATGGATGATCCCATATCCATTGGTGTTTGACATCAGAGATGATATACGGGTGCTCAGTAGAGACTGGGTACACTGGACGAACTCGCCGAGAACTCCCAGATGGTATTATACCTTACGTCAGATGGCAGTTCTCTGGTGACACTGGTACAGGTTAGTCTGTAGACCCGAGATCGTCATAGAGTCTTGTATGATTCCCACTGTGCTTTGATTTCCACCTTACCACGTCCAAGAGGGCGTGCAAAACGGTGGTTTTTGGGTACAGTCCCGAATCACATGGAGGCAATGAGCGATAGGAGGGGATTCGTTTCTCCCGGTATAGGGAGTTGATGTTGCGCTGTGTTCGATTGGCTATAACCGGAAATCCCTGGCCAGGGTTGCTGAGATTTACTGGTAAGTGTTATCAGTAGTATCTCGAACTGTTATAGACCTCATATCGACACGACTTATCGAGCTACTGGGGTCTTACGTTTACCACCCCTAGGCGAGATATGCGACATATCAGACGATCAGACCGGACTGTACGGTAAGTGTTACTGGTTGGATTCACAGGAGTGTGAGCGGGCTTGCTCGTTGATCTTCTGATCGCTCAATACCCGGGTGGCCGTTACGTTTAGCAGACCGCTTGCGGCTTGTGGGTGTTTGATATGATCATCACCTGCTGCCGGCGTATTGACGAGTCTTTAGAGTCCTACACAGAGGTTTCCTGGCTCAAGCGAAACGAAATAGGAACGCATATGAGATATGTGCGGGACCGAGAATAATACCAGTATGTGATACTGTATTCTATTCTCGCGATTTGTATCATCAGCAGGTTATATGTGATATAGCCGGGTTACCGAATCAAGTGTTGATTCGATACAATGATACACTAGATATTAGTCGGTTATATGCGATATGACCGGATCATTAAATCAAGTATCGATTTAATGATTTAATGTATAATTATATATTTGATATATTACTTTACATTAACTAGTATTGGTTCACTTAAGATGATTTTCTCACTTGATGTGCATATTGTATATGTGATATATTTTTGTGCACTTGATTGTATCATGTTTGATGATACATGCAAACTTGGGTGTATGCTATACAAGATGTTTAGTTAATGGTTAGGGTTTCATTTGATTTATTTATTTATTTTATTTCATTTATTTTTGGCAAGAAATAAAATGGTGGCTTGTTTTGTTTTACGCTAGAAGCTTCATGAAGCTTTGAAAGTCATAACCATTTTGTTTCTTTCCTTAACCCAACCATTCAACTAAACTCTAGTTCATTCTCTACAAAGGTTAATCTCACCTATGGTTGCAATATGACAACATCACTTGAATTTTCTTTTTGGGTGAAAAAATTCTTTTTCTTTCATCTTCTTCTTCAAGTGAAGAAAAGAAAAGCTTTCTACAAAAATGTCAAGTGATGATTCCAAGTAAGAAATCCAAATCCAAAGTGAACCCACTTCCTATTTCTTCATCCTCTACCACTTGCCATGTAGTAGAGTGTGTTATCTTCACAAGTTTCATGACCTAGTGAAGGTGGAGCTTGAGTTTGAGTCGCCTCGACGTAGATCATCTTCGGTATCGAAGTCAACGATCTAGCCCGCCCATTTCTCCGATGAAACCGACGCTAGAGTCCGGGATTCCGATGATCTCAGCGGAGGGACGTCAACACGGAGCTAGAGAAGTGGTGGACCGAATCTACAAAGGTTGTATTTCCATTCGCTTATTAGTTAAGTTGTTAACTAGTTGTAGTTTCGCCTTTGCCTCTAGTTAACGATCTAGTTTAGGGTTTCTCGGCACATGGAATTTTTGAATTTGGCATGGTTGATGCCTTGTGGAACCTCTTGAGTGTGCCTAGTAACCCTAAAGTGGTATCAGAGCCTAGCTATAGCCTTAGGCGAAGTGTAGACGATGTTAGAAATCCGAACGAACCCCGAAACCCTAACTCAAACCACTCTCTGGACATTTTCTGGAATTTTGGATTTTTGTGAATTAAAAATATGCAGAAAAACAAGCAGGGTTTTATATGTATTACTGTGAAAAACGAGGGCCTAAATCGATTAAGGCGCCGTGGAACCGCGGCACGAGCATGGCTCGTGCGGCGGTTCCGCGGCCGTACGGTCTGTTCTGCCACTTAGTTTTGCACAGTAATGTCACTATTTTATGTTAGTGTATATGCCCTAGAGGCCATTACTGTATCATACTAGTTTGTATATTACTTAATGGAAGCTTGGGATATTCACCTTGTATAAACAATCTTGCTCAATATAGTAGTATGCTACTTGGTTTGTTTCTACTTCAATGTGTACATGTGTTTATTTTGCGATATCACCTATACGCATTAGTGGAGCCCTTAGGATCTTTGCTTGATTACCAGCGTTGTGATGGCAGTCACACTAGTGGGGGCTGGGTAATCTATAAGCACATCCTTATACAGGTCCCTAGTCGCAGGACTATCGAGACAGGGCATCGATACTCCGGAGTAGACTAGCGTATGCGCTTCTCATCCCAGTGTGGGAGATGGTCTGTCCCACAGCCATCAGTACGTCGTACTGGAGATAGTATACGGGTGCTCATTAGGTTACGAGTACACTGGACAGGACTCGTCGGGAACTGACAGGTTGGTATTATACCTATCGTCAGTTATCAGTTCCCAGGCGACATGAGTACAGCTTAGTCCGCTGACTTGACACTGGCACTTCGCCTCGAGTGTGTTCCCACTGCACTTTGATCACTACCCTACCACGGCTCAAAGGAGTCGTGCAAACAGGTAGTGGTTGGGTGCAGTCCCGAAGCACTTGGAGGCAGTGACGGTTAGACAGGATTCGTCTCTCCCGGTATTGGGGGTTGACATCGCGCTGTGTCTAGGAGAGCCATTACACGAGTAGTCCCTGGCCAGGGCAAACGAGATATACTGGTAGGCTTCCAGTGTCATCTCAGGGTGTTTTGGGCTTCACTCCGACACGACTTGTACCGCTATTGGGGGACTGACGTTTTACCGCCCCCTAGGCCCGACATGCGATGTATCAGACGAACAGACCGGACTGTACGGAGAATGTCACATTCAGACTCAGTAGGAGTTCAGATGGGGTTCACCTCGTCAGCCTTCTTGTCGGCATCTACCTGGGGACCGTTACGCACAGCTAGTGCCGCTTGCGGTCTGTGGTTAAACCCACTGCCAGCGTAGTGTCGAGTCTTTAGAGTCCCACACAGAGGGTATTCGCCTCTGGGCAAAACAGAGTAGAGGTCGCATGGTTTTGCGACAGGGTTCGTTCTCATCCGCGCACTTGTGCACGTTTGGAGTCCGGACGGATATTACTGGCTGGCTCTGGTTTGAGCCAGATACTGGTATACGTTTTGGGGTTGCTTTTATCTCTCAGTATTCTTGTTCCTCGGAACGAGAATGCAGGTGTGTATGCACAGTTGTTTGAGGCAGAGGAAGAAGTTTTTCATTAGGGTTTCGGAACGGGTGCGTATGCACAGTTGACAGTCGTCTTTTTCTAAACCCTAATGGATTTATGGATTATCAATTAATAATAGTAATTAAATGAAAATTATGTTATGGTTGGTTTTGTTGACTTGTTGACCATGGTTGACTTGTTGACCATGGTTGAATGTTTGACCATCATCATTACTTTGCAAGGATGCTCCTTGATTCTAGCTTACATTTCATTTAATGAAGTATGATAGTGGTCATTCCAAAACAACCATCAACTATTCTCATTTAAATTATTATTATCATTTAGATAATTCTTTTTCTTTTTGATATGGTGGCAAAAGAAAAAAGAGAGCTCATTCTATCATAATCATTCTCTCTCCTCACTTCATCTTCTTCTTCCTCAAGCTCAAGGAGAATCCTTCTCATGTGTTGAGAATCCCTCTCCTTGAAAAGAAAACAACCCCTAGACACTCTCTACTCACTCTAGGATCAAGGGTTTAGCAAGCCGGAGATTCTAGTTCACTCAAAGTTCGAGAAAGAGCCTGAAGGTTGAACCCTCAGGTGGATCCATCTTTGACGGAAGAAGGCGACGAGGAAAGAACCATCAACCTCTACAAAGTTTGAAGAAGAAGGAGTTCAAGTTTAGGTATAACCATCTTTCCGAGTAGCTAACTCTCTTTAGCTTGTTTGCTAGTTTTAGTTTAGGAAAAGATCCCGACTTTGTTAGTCCATGTTGCCCCATGCGCTAAAAATTTGATTTTTATACCGTTTCCGCCTCCTCGTAAGAACCGGGGGTCGCAACGTGGACTTACAGTGGTATCAGAGCCTAACTAAACTTAAACTAGCTTGGTAGTGAAGTGTAACGAAGTTCGGAACCGAAAAATCCAAAATCCAAACTTTTACAAAACCCTAGTTTCTGTTAAAAATTTTTCTGGTCAAAACAAGATTTGTTATACACCTAAAATCGGCTCAGGGTTTTGTGAGAACACCCAAGAAAAACGATCGCATGATTCCCTTAAAGCGCCGCGGTTCCGCGGCAATAGGTGGCTTAGGCCGCGGAACCGCCGCCGTTTTGTTTCCTCTTGTGATCGTTTTTTGTGCAGTGTTCTTCTGGTAGGATTTTGGGATTTTTAAGATATATTATATGTGCCCAGATTTTCCAGAACAGAAATTTACTTTTGGGGTCCTATAATTCCGTATTTTTTCCGAACTTCACTGCACTTTGACTATGATGGTTATATCTGTGATGTTTGTATGTATTGAACGTCGGCTAATCGCTATAAGTCGATTAGTCGGGGTTATACATCTCTGTGATCTGTGTTTGATATTGGAATGTGTATATGAATGTGTTGGACTGTCGCGGGTGAATAGCCGGGGTGGATGTGGGATGAGCTTTTGTTTTTCTTTCATTCATTTGTAAATGTAAATTGATGTAATAATATTATTTGTATGGCCGCACAACCGGGTCGGGGTTGTAGCCGTCATTGTATAATTCTTTTTACTGTTTTTGCTCCTAGGATAGACCCATGGAGGGGTGCACAAACTACCGGTACTTGGCGGGTAGTTTGCCGCACCCGTAGGGGTCTTGGGTGGGGTATTTGCTATTCACCGCGACCGTGTAATCCTCTTTTCGTTGCAGGCTCGAACGGATTGCGGATTGCTAGTATATCCAATGTATTCATCTGTGATCTGTAATGTCTATCATTGCTTTATATTTAGGCGTTGCTTATGTTTTACAGCCGCGCTAGCCCAGCCCCCGCTCTGTCGTTAGTTAAGTAACCTAACGAGTGATGACGGGACCCCGTGGCGAATGCGAATGGCATAAGCGTACGTCATATTTTGGTTGTTTTCTGCAATGGTAGGATTAAATGATGGGACGCATTAAAAGAACTAATGCAAGAATATCACGCATTAAAAGAACTAATGCAAGATAATAAACCAAGTTAAAGTCGTTGGAACACTTTCGAAAAACCACTCGGTTCTTTTCAAAACTAACTTTTAAATGCGGAGCTTGAGCCACTCCTTCTAAAAGCTATCTCATTCCATCGATTATATCAAGTTCACTACGTTCACGGTTTTACCAAAACCATTCGTAGCCCTCCGTCGTTTCACATAAATAGTCAATAGTATTCAAGCTGTGTTAGTTGGCCAAAGTCAAGGCATAGTGATTGGTAGCTATTGGATATTCATGTGCAGTATAGATAGATGCGTTGATTTGGAACAGTCGTACTGCCTTGTTGGCCAAAGTCAAGGGTATGTACGGGTGGATTCAAATTAACCTGGAGAACGACGGGAAGAACTTGACATGTGACTTATGATTTGTTGGCCAAAGTCAAGATCATAAGAGCATGGGGCAAAAATCCACATCGGGAGTTTCATAAGTACTGAAACTTGCTAGATTTGCATACCATTTGGAGTGTGATAATTCTGGTAGGATTCCTTCAGTTTCGTCACACAATGATATTTGGATCCCGATCCTACTGTGAGTATATGCTACTCCTCGGGAAATTTCTCACTAAACGATCAATGCTATAAACCTAGTAGGTGCCTAGAAAGGTGTTAGCGGGGCTACGCCCCCAGGGAAAAGAGGTTCTTAAATTAAGGAACTTCGCGAAAGCGTTGGAAAACCTCCCTCTAAGTACCGACACTGGCCTGGCTGAACGGTTAAGCAAGTATTGTGTGGTGGGATTGATCCCGGCTAATTCTTCCTTTGTGGTTTGAGGAGGGATTCGAGAGACAGTAGGAGCCATCCTGTTTAGACAAATTAAAAACCATTCTAAACTTGCAAGAGCATCGTGCTAAAGTATTTCTTCTCTCCCCCCTGCAGCGACCAAATTCGAAATGACTGGACTTAAGTTACTTCTAGATAAAAACATACTGACAGGGCCAAACTACAAAGATTGGCTCAAGAATGTCAAATTGGCAATCACTTACGACAAGCTGGGGTATCTTCTTACCACCAAAGCTCCCCCCGTCCCAGGTCCCACCTCCAGCGTCGCGGATAAGGAAATCCGTAAGACTTGGGAGATTGATTGCGCGAAGGCCAGGTGCCTCATGCTTGCCTCTATGGACAACGAACATCAGAGGAGGCATGAGAATATGGACCTCGAGTCCATATTTCTCCATACAAAAGAACTGTATGGAGAGCAGTCTCGTATCGCAAGATACGAAGTGTCGAAGAAGTTATTTTCGACTAAGTTGGCCGTCGGATCATCGGTAGCGGACCACGTGCTTAAGATGATTGGCTACACTGAGGAGCTCGCGGAACTTGGGACCACGTTGGACAGTGAACTCTATACGGATTTAATTCTCCAGTCCCTTCCATCCACTTACGCCCAGTTTATACTGAACTTCAACTTACAAGAAAAGGAAGTTGAACTTTCAGAACTCCTCAACCTGCTGAGGAGCGCAGAGGGCACCCTACAGAAGGGTAGGGAAACACCCGCTTTGTTTGTAGGAGGATCTTCTTCCTCTAGGTCCAAGGCGAAAGCCAAGGGAAAGAGGAAGAAAGCCCCCGCCAAACCAAGAGGCGGTGTTAGTAAAGTGGGTACGAAGGGAAAGGAAAAGGCAACAAAGATTGCGGGGAAGCTTGTGGGTAAAGAGGAATGCTTCTATTGTCACAAGAGTGGACACTGGAAGAAAGATTGCAGGGCTTGGAAAGCCAGGACACAGGAACTGAAGCAGGTTGCGGCTTCAGCTTCAGGTGTGTATGTTATTGAAAACTGTCTTTCTATAAACTCTACTTCCTGGGTATTGGATACCGGATCAGGATCTCATATCTGTAATTCTTTGCAGGCGTTGAGAAACCGTAGGGTTTTGAAGGCAGGTGACATGACCCTCAGAGTTGCAAACGGAGCTAGTATGGATGCTAAAGCCGTGGGGGACTATCACCTGGGAATGTCAGATGGGCATGTTTTGGTTTTGCGTAATTGCTTTTTTGTACCCAACGCAACTTGTAATATCATTTCTGTATCTTTGGTTTCTAAAGAAGGTTTTCAATTTGCGTTTGTAAGCAATGTTGTAAACATTCACCTTAATCAAGTTCTGATTGGGTCAGGTACATTGAGCAATGGTATATACGTATTGAACCAACCACAGATTTTTAATGTCCAAAATACACACAAAAGAAAGTCTCCGGAAATCAATCAGACTTTCTTATGGCATTGTAGACTGGGTCACATCAATGAGAGAAGGTTGACTAAGTTACATACAGAAGGGTATTTAGATCCGTTCGAATATCAATCGTATGCCACTTGTCAATCCTGTCTTAAAGGAAAGATGACAAAGACTCCGTTCACTGGACACGGAGTAAGAGCGAGCGAGCTCTTGGGACTCGTACACAGCGACGTGTGCGGTCCAATGTCTACACATGCGCGAAGCGGTTATTCTTACTTCATTACTTTTACGGATGATTTTTCAAGATACGGTTATGTCTTCTTAATGAAACATAAGTCCGAAGCTTTTGAAAAATTCCAGGAATTTAAGAATGAAGTAGAAAACAAACCGGCAAAAGTATCAAGATTCTAAGATCGGATCGAGGTGGAGAATACTTAAGTGCCGAGTTCCTGAATTATTTAAAAGAGAACGGGATTCTCTCTCAGCTTACTCCTCCATACACTCCGCAACACAACGGTGTATCGGAGAGACGGAACCGAACCCTATTGGATATGGTACGGTCCATGATGAGTAACGCTGAGTTACCGCGATCATTCTGGGGGTATGCGCTAGAATCAGCTGCGTACCTTTTGAACCGAGTTCCTACTAAGACTGTGCCTACTACACCATATGAGATATGGTGTGGGAAGAGGCCCCATCTCAGTCATATTAAGACTTGGGGATGTCCAGCTTTTGTTAAAAAGCAGCATGCGGACAAGCTCGAGGCACGCTCTGTACAGTGTAAGTTCGTGGGATATCCAAAGAACTCCAAGGGATATTTCTTCTACTGTGAAGAGGAACAAAAAGTTCTTGTTTCTCGTCATGCCTACTTCTTGGAAACTGAGTTTTTGGAAAACCAGATAAGTGGGAGCACAGTAGAACTGGAAGAAATTCCAGAACCACGAGCTATTACTGAAAGCTTAGTGGAACCAGAGGATTCAAAAGAACAGGACATTCCTATGCCGCTCCGCAGAAGTAGTAGGCAGTCTCATCCGCCCGAGAGATACTACGGTTTTCTCATAGACGGGGATAGAGAGGATTGCATCATAGACTATGATGAGCCTACTAGCTTCCAGCAGGCCGTTCAGAGCGTTGACTCGGTAAAATGGCTGGATGCAATGCGGACCGAAATGGAGTCCATGTACACCAACAAAGTATGGACGTTGGACATTGCTCCAGATGGGGTAAAACCCATAGGATGCAAGTGGATCTTCAAAAGGAAGATTGGTGTAGATGGACAGGTTGAGACCTATAAAGCTAGACTTGTAGCAAAGGATTTTCGTCAAAGACCTGGTTTGGACTGTGACAAAACCTTTTCTCCAGTGGCTATGCTGAAATCCATTCGGATCCTTCTTGCCATTGCTGCCTTCCACGATTATGAGATTTGGCAGATGGACGTAAAAACCGCTTTTCTAAACGGAAATTTAGAGGAGTGTGTCTATATGGATCAGCCAGAGGGTTTCATTCAGAGTGGGAGCAGCGGAAAGGTGTGCAAGTTACTTAAGTCCATCTATGGACTAAAGCAGGCATCGCGGAGTTGGAACATCTGTTTTGATGAGACGGTCAAGGAATTTGGCTTTATCAAAAATCCAGATGAACCATGCATCTATAGTAGATTTGTAGCGAGAACTGTAGTATTCCTCGTTTTATACGTGGATGACATTCTCTTAATAGAAAATGGTATTCCTATGCTACAATCTGTCAAGGGATTCTTGTCACAAAGCTTCTCCATGAAAGACCTGGGTGATGCTTCGTACATCCTGGGGATCCGGATCCATCGTGATAGATCCAAGAGGATATTAGGACTTTCACAGTCCAGGTACATCGACACTATACTGAAAAGATTCAGTATGGAAGATTCCAAGCGCGGTAACCTACCGGCTTGTCACGGGATCACCCTCTCTAAAGAGATGTCTCCCAAGACTGATTTGGAGAGGGATCGCATGTCTATTATACCCTACGCTTCTGCGGTAGGCTCTATAATGTATGCGATGTTGTGTACCAGACCGGATGTAGCTTATGCACTGAGTGTGGTAAGCAGGTATCAGTCAAACCCTGGGGAGAAACACTGGATAGCAGTAAAGAACATTCTCAAGTACCTAAGGAGGACTAAGGAGATGTTCTTGGTGTATGGCGCAAAAGACCTCCAGATCGAGGCCTTTGCTGACTCCAGCTTCCAGAGTGACAAGGATGATTCCAAGTCCATGTCGGGTTTTGTCTTTACCCTCAATGGAGGGACGGTGTGTTGGAAGAGTTCCAAACAGGAAACCGTTGCAGACTCGACGATGGAAGCGGAATACATCGCTGCATCTGATGCCGCAAAAGAAGCTGTCTGGATAAGGAAGTTCTTAAAAGAACTTCAGGTGGTTCCATCCATTGTTGACCCAATACCTCTGTATTGCGACAACAACGGAGCTATAGCTTTAGCGAAGGAACCCAGGTCCCATCAGAGATCCAGGCACATCTTAAGGCGGTATCACCTGATCAGGGAGATCGTGGATCGCAAGGAGATCGAGGTTCGGAGGGTTGCTTCAGAAGAAAACACTGCAGATCCATTCACCAAGGCCCTACCCCAGACTCAGTTCGAGCGGCTGATCGAGATGATAGGTCTTCGATACGCCAGTACATGGCCTTAGTGCAAGTGGGAGATTGTTAGTGTATATGTCCTAGAGGCCATTACTGTATCATACTAGTTTGTATATTACTTAATGGAAGCTTGGGATATTCACCTTGTATAAACAATCTTGCTCAATATAGTAGTATGCTACTTGGTTTGTTTCTACTTCAATGTGTACATGTGTTTATTTTGCGATATCACCTATACGCATTAGTGGAGCCCTTAGGATCTTTGCTTGATTACCAGCGTTGTGATGGCAGTCACACTAGTGGGGGCTGGGAAATCTATAAGCACATCCTTATACAGGTCCCTAGTCGCAGGACTATCGAGACAGGGCATCGATACTCCGGAGTAGACTAGCGTATGCGCTTCTCATCCCAGTGTGGGAGATGGTCTGTCCCACAGCCATCAGTACGTCGTACTGGAGATAGTATACGGGTGCTCGTTAGGTTACGAGTACACTGGACAGGACTCGTCGGGAACTGACAGGTTGGTATTATACCTATCGTCAGTTATCAGTTCCCAGGCAACATGAGTACAGCTTAGTCCGCTGACTTGACACTGGCACTTCGCCTCGAGTGTGTTCCCACTCCACTTTGATCACTACCCTACCACGGCTCAAAGGAGTCGTGCAAACAGGTAGTGGTTGGGTGCAGTCCCGAAGCACTTGGAGGCAGTGACGGTTAGACAGGATTCGTCTCTCCCAGTATTGGGGGTTGACATCGCGCTGTGTCTAGGAGAGCCATTACACGAGTAGTCCCTGGCCAGGGCAAACGAGATATACTGGTAGGCTTCCAGTGTCATCTCAGGGTGTTTTGGGCTTCACTCCGACACGACTTGTACCGTTATTGGGGGACTGACGTTTTACCGCCCCCTAGGCCCGACATGCGATGTATCAGACGAACAGACCGGACTGTACGGAGAATGTCACATTCAGACTCAGTAGGAGTTCAGATGGGGTTCACCTCGTCAGCCTTCTTGTCGGCATCTACCTGGGGACCGTTACGCACAGCTAGTGCCGCTTGCGGTCTGTGGTTAAACCCACTGCCAGCGTAGTGTCGAGTCTTTAGAGTCCCACACAGAGGGTATTCGCCTCTGGGCAAAACAGAGTAGAGGTCGCATGGTTTTGCGACAGGGTTCGTTCTCATCCGCGCACTTGTGCACGTTTGGAGTCCGGACGGATATTACTGGCTGGCTCTGGTTTGAGCCAGATACTGGTATACATTTTGGGGTTGCTTTTATCTCTCAGTATTCTTAATCCTCGGAACGAGAATGCAGGTGTGTATGCACAGTTGTTTGAGGCAGAGGAAGAAGTTTTTCATTAAGGTTTCGGAACGGGTGCGTATGCACAGTTGACAGTCGTCTTTTTCCAAACCCTAATGGATTTATGGATTATCAATTAATAATAGTAATTAAATGAAAATTATGTTATGGTTGGTTTTGTTGACTTGTTGACCATGGTTGACTTGTTGACCATGGTTGAATGTTTGACCATCATCATTACTTTGCAAGGATGCTCCTTGATTCTAGCTTACATTTCATTTAATGAAGTATGATAGTGGTCATTCCAAAACAACCATCAACTATTCTCATTTGAATTATTATTATCATTTAGATAATTCTTTTTCTTTTTGATATGGTGGCAAAAGGAAAAAGAGAGCTCATTCTATCATAATCATTCTCTCTCCTCACTTCATCTTCTTCTTCCTCAAGCTCAAGGAGAATCCTTCTCATGTGTTGAGAATCCCTCTCCTTGAAAAGAAAACAACCCCTAGACACTCTCTACTCACTCTAGGATCAAGGGTTTAGCAAGCCGGAGATTCTAGTTCACTCAAAGTTCGAGAAAGAGCCCGAAGGTTGAACCCTCAGGTGGATCCATCTTTGATGGAAGAAGGCGACGAGGAAAGAACCATCAACCTCTACAAAGTTTAAAGAAGAAGGAGTTCAAGTTTAGGTATAACCATCTTTCCGAGTAGCTAACTCTCTTTAGCTTGTTTGCTAGTTTTAGTTTAGGAAAAGATCCCGACTTTGTTAGTCCATGTTGCCCCATGCGCTAAAAATTTGATTTTTATACCGTTTCCGCCTCCCCATAAGAACCGGGGGTCGCAACGTGGACTTACATTTTATTCCTGAGTTTTCTGGGAATTTTTAATTTGCACTCAAGAGTTGAGTTTTCTGGGTTGTATTGGGGACTCGGTGTTTCGATCGGGAAGTCTAATTTCGTCTATGTGTTTTTCCACATAATTTTAGAATATGTTGAAAAGTTCGACCGGATATAAATACCCACTTTTTCCCCTGCCGGGAAATTTCCAATTATTGGATTTTCCGTAGTTTAATGACGTTCTAAGTAGTGCAAGTAACGCGATGGTCCCTCTAGAAGACAACAAACCTTAACTCGATTATGTGACCGTCTTGAACTGCCCTTTGAACCTTAGGGTTTAGGGCAGTACGGCGTGCTACATGTGAGGCGTTGGCTTGGCCCTTCTATGGCTGGACCGTTGGTACTGAGGCATGAAGTGAATGTTTTTAAACTTATTTCATGTGTTGATCAGTTTCGGGAAAACTTGGGTGTTTGATTGTTCGATCGGAAAGTTTAACATTTTCTATTTATCCGGAATGTGATACAATATTTGGAATCCACAAGGAGTTATGAGATAACTGATATGAATGTTATAAACATAGCACTTTAGTCTCACTTGATCGGTTACCACGGAATTTTGATGCGATCAAAAGTCCGTCGCAATCACGTAGCGTACGCGGATACTCTCCGGTAAACTTAATAGATAGCCATGCCCCATAGCCCCGACCAAGTGACTGTAGGAGAACCCCGTCGCCGAAAGTATCCGTTCGGGTGCTCGCGGCAGCGGTGTTTCGCCTTGGTGCACTTCGTCGACGGTATCGGGGGTGCGGCCGTCTACTGAAGTTTGCAACGCACATTCGATCAGGATGTCGGGAATCTTAATGAATTGCCCGATTTGATATTGAAAAGAGTTTTCGATAATGAGACTAAAATGCGGGGTTTATAATTGTTAGGCATGCGATATCTAAAGAGGTTGCGGATTCCAACTGTTGTAGTTTTACACTTTTTTTCTATGACCGTAAGTGTAGTATGTAGTGGTATTGCCGATTGCCGTTGCTATATGTCGACGACAATCGGTGTATGCATACTTACTTACGTTGATGACATGTGATGTTATGTGTTGCTGGATATGTTATATTGGATCGTCGTGTTTGAATAGCCGGGGGGTTTTATGTGAGATGAGTGTTTTTCATTATCATTCATGTAAAAACTTGTATGTAATATTCTTTTATTGGGGCACTTCCAGGTTGCGGAAGATGTCACCGTTTGTATATTGTTTACTTTTCCGCACTAGGATAGACCCAAGGTGGAGGGCACAAGTGACCGGGTTCTAGGGTCCAGTGGGAGACCAACTCGAGGAGTCGAGTCCAGGTCTCCTAACCCTAGAATTGGTAGGGTTGCTTGCCGCTCTCGTAGGGGTCTATGGGTGTGGGATTGGCTATTCATCACGACCGTGGAATCCGTATTTTATACTGGCTCGTATTGAAAACACGGACATCCTAGTATATCCATTATTTCATATGATATTTTCTGCTGCGATATCTGTGATGTGATCATTTGATATGTTGTGATAGATACTGTATATAGTATATATGATATATTATATAGACGTTACTTATGTTTTACACCCGCGCTAGCCCTGCCCCGCTCTGCTGTTAGTTACCTAACCTAACGGTGCACGAGGGGACATCGAGGCGAATGCGGATGGCATAAGTGTATGTCGTATTTATCTGTCATGTTTAGGTGAATTAAATGATGGGACTTCATTAATGTGATTAATGAAAGAAAAGAAACCTAAGAAGTTGTGGAATCGAATTTCAAAATAAAAACAGGTAGCTACAGTTCTTGCTTTGCATCGCGGTGTTCCTTGTAGAACATCCTGCACCTTATTCGATGAGGAAAGGGCTGAGATCCCTTCACCGGGAGTGACCCCTTTAGCAATAACTGGCAGATGCTACACACTCGGTTTGTATTTTGATTGCTTCTATAGTTTCTTCTTTGCACAGTGATATATATGATATATCCCGCACCTCATTCGACGAGGAAAGGGCCGACGATCCCTTCACCGAGAGTGACCCCTTTAGCAAAACTAGAAAAGCCTCAAAAACACTCCATTTCAAAATTCATTCGATCCTACAACGATATCAAGTTCATTACGCAATAGGTTTTCAGAAAAACCTGTCGTAGCCCTCCGTCATTTCAGATAAGTAGTAGTTAGTATTCGTTCTACGTTTGTTGGCCTGCGTCAAGGCGTACTGTGCGGTAGCTAACAAGTATTTATCTGCTTATGCATATGATGCAGATTGGATTAGGGTAGTCGTGCGACTTTGTTGGCCTGCGTCAAGGGTCGTGCGGGTGGGTTTAATTCAATCAGGAAATGACGGGTTGAACTTGACTAGCGCACTATGGTTTGTTGGCCTGCGTCAAGGTCATAGGACGCTAGGGGCAAAATTATCGGGAATTTCAAGTGTTGAAATTTGCAATGAGATTGCATACCTTCTATGAGATAGTTGGATCCCGATACCCACTGCGAGTAATTGTTACTCCTGAGAGAGTTTTACAAATTACAATTAGCCGATCAAGTAGGTGTCTAGAAAGGTGTCAACGGGGTTACGCCTTTGGGAAAATGAGGTTTACTGTAATTAGGACCATGCGAAAGCACGGGGAACCTCCCTCAAAGTACCGACACTGGCCTGGCTGAAAGATTGGCGAACTTGTAGCGTGTAATTAATCCCGGCTAGTCTTTCCTTTTAGGGTTTGAAGGAAGATTTGATAAAAACAGTGGGAGCCATCCTGATTAGATAAAATAATAACCAATCTGATCTTGCAAGAGCGCACGCAGAGTGTTTTCTTCTCTCTCTCTCCTGGTAGCGACCATGTCACGCCTTAATCAAGATAATAATACGGATGAATTGACCGAACCCGCTTGTTATACTGAGCTGGGGAACGTTGGTCCCGCTCCAACTTATAATTGTTATAAGACAGAGCAGGAAATTGGGGAATACCGGATTTCTCGTGCCGCCCAAACGAAGAAAGTGCATGCTGATGCATCTTCTTCGGGTGTGTTCATTACAAAGAACTGTTTCTCTGTATCCTCTACGTCCTGGGTATTTGATACCGGATCAGGATCCCAGATATGTAATCTGTTACATAAGGCTACAGAAAGGTAGAGAACTGAGAACGGGTGATAAGTTTCATGAGACAGAAAACGATGCAAGTGTTGCAGCCAAGTCTGTTGGTCACTGTCACCCTGTATTCCAAATACATTGATTCTGAACGAATGTTATTAGATACCGAACCTGATATACAAAATCATATCAGTCTCATTATTAGTAAAGAAATGATAAAATTTTGTATTGTTGGATAATGTTTTGAACATTTCCTATATCAAAAGTTGATCGGTTCAGGCACGTTATCTAAAAGCATTGTTGTTCTAAATCAAACTACAGTTCTTAGTATACAGAACACACACAAGAGGAATAGTTCAGAAATGAACGGATCCTTCTTGAGGTATTGTAGAATAGGTCATATCAATGTGACCCGACTAGCTAAGTTGCACATAGATGCATATTTAAATCTGTTTGAATTTACATCTTATGAAAACTTGCCGGTCATGTCACAAAGATAAGATGACCACATCTCTGTTTATTGGAAGCAGAGAAAGAGTTAATGAACTCTTGGGACTGTTACATGATGATGTATGTAAGGTCCCCTGTCTACACATGCCAAGACCGGTTCTTTGTACTTCATTACATTCTCTGATGATCTCTCAAAACTCAGCCATATGTTCCTGTTGAAACATAAGTCCGAAGCTTTTGAGATATTCACAGAATATAAGTTAGAAGTAGAGAACCATAAACCGGGTATAAGTATTATGTTCTATGATGAGATCAGGGAAGAGAATACTTGAGCATGGAATTCTTAGACTATTCTAAAGGAGAATGAGATTCTCTCTCAGTGTTACTCCTCTGAATACACCACAGTACAACGGTGTATCGGGGCGGAGCAATCACACCCTATATGATATGGTGTGCTCTATGATGAGTACTACTGAGTTTCCTATTTCCTTTCGGAAGTTATGCGCTTGAGAAGCTGCATACCTATTGAATTGGGTTCCAATCAAATCAGTTGCCTACCACTTCATATGTGATATGGAAAGGGAAGAGTCCATATCTTAAGTTTGTTAAGATTTAGGGTTGTCCGGCCTATGTCTAAAAGCAAAATCCGGACAAGCTCGAGGCAAGGTCAGTTCTGTAGAACTGGAAAGGTTCCAGCTATACAAACTGCAGCTGATGATTTGACAGAACCAAAGGATTCAATAGTCCCCGACGAACCTCAGCCTCTCCGCCGATCTGGTAGGGTTCCTCATCCTCCTGAGAGATACTTCGGTTTCTCGATGACAGTGGGAGCGAGGAATGCATCATGAGATGATGACCCAACTAGTTTCGAGCCGGCCATCAAGAGTGGGACTCTGTAAGAATGGCTGGATGCTTAGCGATCTGAGATGGAATCCTTATACACCAACAAAGTATGGACTTTAGTTGCTTTATCTGAAGGGTTAAATCCCCATCAGGAGCAAGTATATCTTGAGAAGATTACTTGGTGTACATGGAAAAGTTTAGAATTTCAAAGCTAGACTTGTTAAAAGTTTGCATCATTGACCAGGTATGGATTATGATGAAACCTTTTCTAAGTAGCTATGCTTAAGTCCATCCAGATCCTACTTGCCATGGCTACATACCATGACTACGATATCTGGCGGTTGGGTATCATGACAGCTTTTCTAAATGATGTTTTAGAAAAGAGCGTCTATAAGTACACAGCCAGAGGGCTTCGTAAACAGTGGGAGCAGCGGAAACGTGTGCAAGATATTTTATGTGATAAAGCAGGCATCGCGGAGTTGGAACATCTGTGTTGATATGGTAGTCAAAGAGTTTGACTTCATCAAAATAGTAGATGAACCTTGTATATACAAAAAGGTAGTAGAGAGTAAGGTGGTGATCCTCGTAGAGTACGTGGATGACATACTCTTGATAGGGAAGTAGTTTCCTATGCTACGCTCGGTCGATCTCCGCTTATCACAAGGATTCTCCATATAGGATCAAGATGATGCCTCCTAAATACTGAGTTTTGGATCTATGAGATAGATCTAATTGGATGTTAGGATTCTCACAAGATGTAGTGAGATGGTATCAATCGATCCTAGGAAGAATCACTGGAAAGGTTCCAGGGTGATAAGGACGACTGAATGTTAGTCACAGGCATTGCCTTTACCCTCAGTAAAGGGACGGTATGTTGGAAGAGTTCCAAGCTAGATACCGTGGCATACTAGACGATAAAGGCTGGATACATCGCTACTTAAGATACTACCAAAGAGGCAGTTTGGGTGTATATTGGTTCATGAGATGAACTAGGTTCCTACCATTGTGTGACAATGGAAGTGTGGTTTTGGCCCAGGAACCCCGGTCCCATCAGTGACCCAGACGTATTCTGAGGCAGCATCACCTGATCATGGAGATAGTTGATCTCCAGGGTAATCGAGGTTAGGAGAGTAGACTCAGAGGACAACACGGCGGATCCACTCACAAAGGCCTTTTTCCCAGAGAGAGACTTTTATGGGATGGTTGAGTATGAGATACTACAACCACTGCTACAGATGGCCCTAGTGCAAGTGGGAGATTGTTAGTTATATGTATGCCCTAGAGGCCATTACTGTACATATGATGTATATTGTAGTGGATGCTGGGACATATATAGGGAGGACTTTCTTGCTCGACATGATAGTATGCTATCTGGTTGCTCTTTGCCTTAACGTGTATACTGATTGTCTCTCTGTTACATGTTGGTAAAGCCCTTAGGATGTGTACTTGACTACCTGGACTATGATGCGGATCATACTAGTGGGGACATGGTAGTCCATAAGTACATCCTTCAAGATCCCTAGTCGTGGGTATATCGAGACAGGGCATCGTTATACCAGAGTAGACTAGCGTATACCTTCTCGACCCATACAGATGGGCGATGGATGATCCCATATCCATTAGTGTTTGACATCAAAGATGATATACGGGTGCTCAGTAGAGACTGGGTACACTGGACGGACTCGCCGAGAACTCCCAGATGGTATTATACCTTACGTCAGATGGCAGTTCTCTGGTGACACTGGTACAGGTTAGTCTGTAGACCCGAGATCGTCATAGAGTCTTGTGTGATTCCCACTATGCTTTGATTTCCACCTTACCACGTCCAAGAGGGCGTGCAAAATGCTGGTTTTTGGGTACAGTCCCAAATCACATGGAGGCAATGAGCGATAGGAGGGGATTCGTCTCTCCCGGTATAGGGAGTTGATGTTGCGCTGTGTTCGATTGGCTATAACCGGAAATCCCTGGCCAGGGTTGCTGAGATTTACTGGTAAGTGTTATCAGTAGTATCTCGAACTGTTATAGATCTCATATCGACACGATTTATCGAGCTACTGGGGTCTGACGTTTACCACCCCTAGGCGAGATATGCGACATATCAGACGATCAGACCGGACTGTACGGTAAGTGTTACTGGTTGGATTCACAGGAGTGTGAGCGGACTTGCTCGTTGATCTTCTGATCGCTCAATACCCGGGATGCCGTTATGTTTAGCAGACCGCTTGCGGCTTGTGGGTGTTTGATATGATCATTACCTGCTGCCGGCGTATTGACGAGTCTTTAGAGTCCTACACATAGGTTTCCTGGCTCAAGCGAAACGAAATAGGAGCGCATATGAGATATGTGCGGGACCGAGAATAATACCAGTATGTGATACTGTATTCTATTCTCGCGATTTGTATCATCGGCAGGTTATATGTGATATAGCCGGGTTACCGAATCAAGTGTTGATTCGATACAATGATACACTAGATATTAGTCGGTTATATGCGATATGACCGGATCATTAAATCAAGTATCGATTTAATGATTTAATGTATAATTATATATTTGATATATTACTTTACATTAACTAGTATTGGTTCACTTAAGATGATTTTCTCACTTGATGTGCACATTGTATATGTGATATTTTTTGTGCACTTGATTGTATCATGTTTGATGATACATGCAAACTTGGGTGTATGCTATACAAGATGTTTAGTTAATGGTTAGGGTTTCATTTGCTTTATTTATTTATTTTATTTTATTTATTTTTGGCAAGAAATAAAATGGTGGCTTGTTTTGTTTTACACTTGAAGCTTCATGAAGCTTTGAAAGTCATAACCATTTTGTTTCTTTCCTTAACCCAACCATTCAACTAAACCCTAGTTCATTCTCTACAAAGGTTAATCTCACCTATGGTTGCAATATGACAACATCACTTGAATTTTCTTTTTGGGTGAAAAAATTCTTTTTCTTTCATCTTCTTCTTCAAGTGAAGAAAAGAAAAGCTTTCTACAAAAATGTCAAGTGATGATTCCAAGTGAGAAATCCGAATCCAAAGTGAACCCACTTCCTATTTCTTCATCCTCTACCACTTGCCATGTAGTAGAGTGTGTTATCTTCACAAGTTTCATGACCTAGTGAAGGTGGAGCTTGAGTTTGAGTCGCCTCGACGTAGATCATCTTCAGCATCGAAGTCAACGACCTAGCCCGCCCATTTCTCCGATGAAACCGACGCTAGAGTTCGGGATTCTGATGATCGCAGCGGAGGGACGTCAACACGGAGCTAGAGAAGTGGTGGACCGGATCTACAATGGTTGTATTTCCATTCACTTATTAGTTAAGTTGTTAACTAGTTGTAGTTTCGCCTTTGCCTCTAGTTAACGATCTAGTTTAGGGTTTCTCGGCACATGGAATTTTTGAATTTGGCATGGTTGATACCTTGTGGAACCTCCTGAGTGTGCCTAGTAACCCTACACTTCGGGCCTTCAACCATCTCCAAGCTCCTAGTGATGTTGCGGATCGACTTTGGTCGCAGGTCTTCCTCCATCTCCGATGATCCACCCGAGGGTTGTAATTCCGGCTCTACCTCCACGCCAAGATGCCAGTGGAGCAACTAGGGTCTCTAGGATGCTACCCTAGAGAGCCTAGGATGTAGTTGGCGTATTCAAAGTGTTTGCTATCTCAAAATATGAAGGTGGAAGCAAAATGTGGAGGCATGAGGAGGATAAAGCTAATGGTGAGGGAGGAGCTCTCATAAAACTCAAGAGAAGAAAACCTAGCATGCTTCATAAATGAAGACCAGGGAAAGAGAAAATGAAGCATCCTTGGTTTTGTAAAAACCAATTTTCCATTTTAATAATCCTACCATGCTTGAATAGTGCACCCAAATGAATTAACAACTCATTTGTGAGCACTATTCCAAGCATGGTTCTCATGATCCTCTTCATGCCATTTTACACCTCATTATCCAATTTTTAATAAAAATGGCCAAATCCAAAATGAGGTGGCACTTTCTAGAATGTTATCCGGTAAAAAATACGGATTACATTCTACTGTATATTCATACCTGTATCCGTACCGAAATACGAATATCAAAGATATAGAATAACACAAAGAATATAATATTAGAATATACGTATCGAAATAGATATATGTAAATTATTAAATCAATACCTGATTTAATAATTCGGCTCAAAACCCGAGCCGGGTAGTATTATCAACTGTCCGATCGAAAGTCCGAGTACTAAGTACATCAATCGATCGGAATCCTGCACGTATCCAATACGGCTACTACATCATTTCGCCAGAACCAGGGAAACCCTCTGTGTGGGACTCTAAAGACTCGTCAATACGCTGGCAGTGGGTTTAACCACAAGCACGTCAGCGGCACTAGCTGTACGTAACGGCTACCCGGGTATTGAGCGAAAGGGAGGCCGATGAGCAAACTCATCCAGAACCCCTACTGAGCCTGTCAATGACAATATCCGTACAGTCCGGTCTATTCGTCTAAGAGTATCGCATATCGAGTCTAGGGGGTGGATAAAGTCAGACCCCTAACAACGCGATAATTCGTGTCGGTAAGAAACCCATCACTACCTGAGAAGCTATCGATCCGGATCGGTAATTCTCACATACCCCGGTCGAGGATTTCTAGTGATGGCCACCCGTGCACTGTGCGACATCAACCCCCAATACCGGGAGAGACGAATCCCTGATGATCCACTCACTTCCTCCATGTGGCTTGGGACTGTACCCAACTAAAACCTGTTTGCACGACTCCTTTGAGCCGTGGTAGGGTAGTAATCAAAGCACAGTGGGAACTCACACGAGACAAATGACGATCTCAGGTCGACAGACTAACCTGTACACATGTCATCACGGAACTGCTATCTGACTATAGGTATAATACCAACTAGCATGTTCCCGGCGAATCCGTCCAGTGTACTCATAACCCAATGAGCACCTGTATACTATCTTAGGTGATAAACTAACACCAATGGCTTATGAGACCGGCCACCGCCCCTCGTCAGGGTCTAGATAAGTATACACCAGTCTACACTGGAGTATCGATGCCCAGTCTTGATACTCCCACGACCAGGGATATTTAAGGATGTGCTTATAGACCCCCAGCTCCCACGTATGTGATCGCCATCATAATGCTGGTAGTCAAGCAAGAATCCTATGGGCTCTATCAACATGTACATGATGATAAAGACAAACCAGATATCATACTATCATCTCGAGTAAGACTGTTTTATCGGTATAGGTCCTCCCTCAATCATCATGATCATCTGTCTGCGACTATGATAATTGCCTTGAGGGAACTATAGCCAACAATCTTCCACTTGCACTTAAGGCTAATTATTGCGATGTCGCATACTCACAGCCCGTGTGATACCGAACACCCAACTCCTCTACTAATCAGTTTCACAAATCTCGTTTGTAAAACTATTGCGTTCGAGAAATAGCCTCAGTGAGTGGATCTGCTCCAGTGTTTCTTTCTATGTCTCTCTTTATCTCAACTTCGCGGAGAAAACTATCTCCTGAAATGAGCAATACCCGTCTTAGAATATTTCTGGATATCTGATGGGACCCAGTTCATAGATGAACTCCAAATCCAGCAAACTTCTTAGACTGTATCATCTACTGAACTTAATCAGTATGCTGCGCCATACCTTCCTCAGTATCCGCTTGGACCACCTGTCCAAACTACTGCCACTCGTCAGAGGGAAAACTAAAACTCTGACAGTCACTCTGTCATCCAGGTCACCTTGGAAGCCTGAAATGATAACCATCTCCGGAAGGAGGCTGCCGTTATCAAATCCCTAAAACATCCACTTATGTTCATAAACTGCTTCTATTCGTTTTTCTCCAAGATTGGATTAATATATCAAATTATTGCATCTAGTGCAAAAACAACATCTGGTGTGGTACTTGACATGTCACGATTGACTCAATTGCCTAAGCAAGTGATATGTCAATCATGCGCATCCCTCTCCCCTTTAGTCTGTAAGACACCTTTAGAGAGGGTGACTCCATCACCTGCAGGTACACCATCATGCCAGGAGTCGTCCATTCTAAAATACTTTTAGAATACTGTCTAAGTACCCAGATTGGGACACTTCCCAAAACTAGATCTAAGACCATAGATCTAGTAACCAGAATGTCTGATATGATATCCATAACCTATGTGGAGAAAACACTGTGTGACAACCACAGTATAACCGATCGTAGCATAGAAATTTCACTTCCTACAAAGTGCATGTCAGCCAAATACCAGGACATTACACCCTACTACCTTCTTAACAGACCCATCTCCTATTCTGATGAAGTCAAAAAAACTATGACTGTCACATCAAAAATAGATGATCTATCTCCGCTATATCCGCTTTAGTCTATAAATAGACATAAGCTACTTGTCCACTACGCTTCCGCTACTCCCACTGACTACGACAACCCTCTAGCAGAACCATATACACGTACACTTCTAAAGCTAGTTTAGAATGACGCTATACTCATCCTCCTGTCGGGTCTCATAGTCTGGAACAACAGTAGTGTCAAGTCTGGGTAAACAAGAGCCTCCCTATCACCGTTCTTGAGGCTACCGAAGTGCCTCTCGGGTGCCTGAGCTTACCCACCATATCTGCGGAGTGGCCAATGGAATGTCAAACCTGATTGAATCTTTAGGTTCTTATTAAATTTTCAGTAATCGTTTGTGGTTCTGGAATCACTTCCAGTTCTACCATACCCCCACTTCTGTTTTTTTCTGAAAAAGTCCATTTTACTAAAACTGTGGCGAGTCAAGAACAATATCACTATTGATCTTCCAGATGGTAGAAAATTAACTCTCGTCAAAGCCCGGGATAACCCACAAATAGCCATTACTGAAACGTTCCTTGAGTTTATCCAGATTCTGGTTTTAAGCATCAGCCGAACGACTCTATATACCTTAACATCGTTAAGATATAAATCGATTCTATATGTATCTAATATAGAAACAAAAGCACTAATTTAATTGGAACCAGATTCAAATCATGTAGCTGTCTCCAGTGCATGTCAACTAAATGGAGAGAGGACGATTTACTCATCTTAGGAGTGCATCCAATTATGAGTAACTTGAAAGAGAAACAAGTTTCTCAAAATCATTACCATCAACTGAATACCATACACAAATATCTACATCTTCGATCACCTTGAAGAATCTCGATACTTGCAATACAGGGTTCTCTACTTTATTCTTTTACCTATAACTTCTCAAAACTCAGACTTTGTATTTCTACGAAACACGTGTCTAAATTTGGAGAAGTCACAAGTAAATAGAATATAGTGCGAGTACCAACCCCTCTGTCCTAATGGACACTGGACAACATACAATATATTGTATAAGTCCCTTGAGTTTAATAACTCAAACCCTGTGCGTCGTAGGTTGAAAACTGTATTATGGTTATGAAGAATTACACCGCTGTTGAATGCTCCTTACCTAACCATCAACTGATATAGGTAAATGTCATCGACATAATTTCAAAATTTTATATCTCACTTTATAAAAATAAACGTACAGATATATCAGTTTGAAATTGGTACATAACAACGGATATTCAAAACCAAATACTTGTCGTCCGGCAAATAACCCAGGCGATTTTCTCAAATATCACCAATTACAACGAATTCCGATATAATGAGGATGATCACCTAATTCCCAATAACTTACTCCCACTCATCATCTGTAAAACCATACAGATGTGAGAATCAAACCTGGTAAATACATACCCTGGAGTAAGGACCTAATTGGGAAATCAGTTTTTCAATTAACAACGCATAGTGAAACTGAAACATTAAAATATTTTGTAGGGGTATCCTGGTATTCTTAGTAATGCCTCTTCCATTATCCAGATTCATGACTGAAACCATATATTTCCTTGCCATCTCTCCAAATCCCTTTATTTGTTTTTAGTCGTTACCTTCTGTACACCATTGTTAGGCTTAAATGGTTTTTTTCCTTCCCTACCGTTCGGCACCAGCCTATGGTTTGGAAGAAGACTATCCAATAAGCGTAATAGGTGTACTCTCCTAATCCTAGGAGTACTCACAACCTGAGAGAAGGTGATGATAAAAGACAACTGAATAATCCTTATTCTATTTCTCCTGAACAAGAATCCATCCTCGAAAAAGTTCCTTCGAGTTCGTATATAACCATACGATGGATTTATCCAATGGAATTGGATGTTCGTAGTGATACGGGGTGTTCTGGAGAAATACAAAGGTGAAGTAGGAGTGGCGATGAAATACGTGGTTTGGTCGTGAATTATAGCAGTCGCATTTTACTTTGCCCTCTTTCTAATCCTTTTATTTGTCTTTACTTATTACCTTCTGCACACCACACTTTAGCTAATTGATTTTCTTCATTCCCTACCTTTCGGCACCTGCCTATGGGTTGGAAGAAGACTGTCCAATAAGCATAATAGGTGTACTGTCTCCTAATCCTAGAAGCCCTCACAACCTGAGAGAAGGTAAAAGGAAAAGACAACTGAATAGTCCTATTCATTTTCTCCAGAACCAGAAACCATCCTCGAAAAAGTTCCTTCGAGTTTGTATATAACCATACGATGGTTTTATCCAATGGAAGTGGATATACGTACTGATACGGGGTGTTCTGGAGAAAAGCAAAGGGTAAAAGAAGGAGTGGCAATGATGTATGCAACTTGGACAATCCAAAAGCCAGTGTTTTTAAGAAAGTTCGGTTTAACTTGGTCACTGAGTCATAGTCTAGGATCGGGCCATGGTCGATGCCAAAGAGAGAGAGAGAAAAGAACCACTCAGCGTGCACTCTAACCTAAATCAGAATGGATAATCACTTTATCTAATCTGGACGGCTCTTACTATTTTCTCAAATTCTCCTCCAAACATAAAAGGAGAATTAGTCGGAATCACCCGAAGAGTAATCCTACTCATCAGTGGGAATCGGGATCCAACTATCATCGCATGGTAACTTGATGGAAGCCACTCAAGTCACCACACTCCAGAAGGTATGCGCATGCCTGGCAAGTTTCCTGTATGTTTGAAACTCCCGATGTGATTTTTACCCCAAGTGGCTTATGACCTTGACAGAGGTCAACATATCATAAGTCGCAGGTCAAGTTCAACCCGTCATTGTCCGGGATTAACTTAGACCCACCCGCACGTGCCCTTGACAGAGGTCAAAATGACCGTGCAACTGTCCTAAATAATCGCATATCTATGCAACAAACAAGCATTACCCAGCTACCAAGCACTGTGCCTTAACAGAGGTCAACATACACAGCATGAATACTAAGCAATACCTGTAAGAAATGACGGATGGCTACGACTGGTTTTTGGCAAAAAACCTTTAACGTAATGAACTTGATATCGTTGAAGGAATCCAAGTGGTTTTATAAATATATAGTGGTGAAAACTTTTGCTAAAGAGGTCACTCCCGGTGAAGGGATCTCCGCTCTTTCCTCGTCGAAGGAGGTGCAGGATATTCCAAACTGAATACCACGATGCAAAGCAAAAAGTAATCAATTATAGTAAAGTTATTACGTTGACGCAAACTTCTGCCCAAGGGGTCACTCCCGATGAAGGGATCTCGGCCCTTGCCTCGTCGAATAAGGTGCTGGATATTCATAACCGAATACCACTATGCAAAGCAAAAGCGTATGTCTGTAATGTCATTTTTTAAAAACTTGGCTCCAACAACATCATATATATAGGTTTGTTTTCCTTGAATTGATAAGAATCAACATAGTCCCATCAATTAATCACACCAGAAAAGAACGAAAATAAAATGTGCGTATATGCCATCCCCATTCGCCACTGGGTCCCGTCATCACCCGTTAGGTTATTTAACTAACGACAGAGCGGGGACTGGGCTAGCGCGGGTGCAAAACATATACAACATCTACTAGTATATATATATAACAATCGTCCCAGGCATGATAAATGCAACATCACAGAAAAATAATAAGCATCACAGAACAATACAGATAATCTGGGAGCCCCGGGTTTCCTTTGTGCCACAACTGAAAACCCGACATTCCCCTGGTCATGTGGATAGCCTGTGCAATGAACTCTTAGACCCCTACGAGCGCGGCAAGTTACCCGCCAAAACCTAAAGCGAGGCAGCCCCCTTCAGCAAAGTGAATGGACCGCCCAGCATTTCACGGAATTCGATAACTTGGGCACCCCTCCTTGGGTCAACCTATACCCTCTACGAGTTCGGCGAATAGCCCGTAAATTCTAGAGTAAGGTCCCCTCCGTCTCAACGCCATGAGATGCAGATCTGTTGCCCTCTAGAACCCGGCTATCCGTGCACTCCACCGTGGGGTAATCCTAGTACAGAAAAGAAAATAATATACAAAGGTGACATCGACCTCAACCCGGTCATGCCCCAAAAGAATAATATACAAACAGGCAGTGACGGCAGTCCACATATCGGACGCTCGCCCCACAATATCAAATTTACAAATAAATCCAAACCGCACTACTATTGCACGCAAGCTATCCACCACGACAATCCGCAACATCATAGCACAACACAGAACATCAACGTGAATGTCACGTTCGCAAACCCGTCAAAAAAGACTATAGCGATTAGACAAGGTTTACCGATCAAATAACATTCATGGTCGCAGATGCTAAACTAAGTACTGATAATTACACAGTTAAAATTTCAATCGATTAAAATTTCCATCTAGCCTCAAGTGCAAAACCAGTAGTCAAATGAATCTGGGCCAAAACTATATATCACAAAAATCATTTTTCCACCAACTAGAGCTCCAAAAAAAAATTTGGTCACTGTAGCCCAAAAAGGGCCGCGGAAGCGCCGCCAAATGTGACATTTCGCGGCCGTTCCGCGGTGTAATTTTGGAGTTAGGCCACCAAATTTTTTTTGTAGCTTTAGTTTTGCCTGCACGGATTTTTAAGCTATACAGAAACATTTTTGGAGCACTTTCAGAAATCGACAGAAAATAGGCAAATTGGAAAATTGATTTGGAAATTTTGATCGATCGAGATCTTAAGCTTGTGCAAACAAGCTAGTAGGGTTTAATGGGTGGCTCTGATACCATGTGGGTTATGGGAGCGCCCCGGCCATCGAACCGTGGCCAAATGCGGAACAAAAATTTTCTAAAACCCGGCGCTACCATTACCCGATTAGCAAGATCGAAACCATTAACCCTAAAACTAGCAAGCAAAGAAAAAGATAGGAATGGTTATACCTAATGAACCAAGTCCTTCGGGTCTTCAACCATCTCCAAGCTCCTAGTGATGTTGCGGATCGACTTTGGTCGCCGGTCTTCCTCCATCTCCGATGATCCACCCGAGAGATGTAATTCCGGCTCTAGCTCCACGCCAAGATGCTAGTAGAGAAACTAGGGTCTCTAGGATGCTACCCTAGAGAGCCTAGGATGTAGTGAGTGTATTCAAAGTGTTTGCTATCTCATAATATGAAGGTGGAAGCAAAATGTGAAGGCATGAGGAGGATGAAGCTAATAGTGAGGGAGGAGCTCTCATAAAACTCAAGAGAAGAAATCCTAGCATGCTTCAAAAATGAAGACCAAGGAGAGAGAAAATGAAGCATCCTTGGTTTTGTAAAAACCAATTTTCCATTTTAATAATCCTACCATGCTTGAATAGTGCACCCAAATGAATTAACAATTCATTTGTGAGCACTATTCCAAGCATGGTTCTCACCATTCCTCTTTATGCCATTTTCCACCTCATTATCCAATTTTTGATAAAAATGATCAAATCCAAAATGAGGTGGCACTTTCTAAAATGTTATCCGGTAAAAAATACGGATTACATTCTACTGTATATACATACCTGTATCCGTACCGAAATACGAATATCAAAGATATAGAATAACACAAAGAATATAATACTAGAATATACGTATCGAAATACATATATGTAAATTATTAAATCAATTCCTGATTTAATAATCCGGCTCAAAACCCTAGCCGGCTAGTATTATCAACTGTCCGATCGAAAGTCCGAGTACTAAGTACATCAATCGATCGGAACCCTGCACGTATCCAATATGGCTACTACATCATTTCGCCAGAACCAGGGAAACCCTCTGTGTGGGACTCTAAAGACTCGTCAACACACTGGCAGTGGGTTTAACCACAAGCACGTCAGCGACACTAGCTGTACGTAACGGCTACCCAGGTATTGAGCGAAAGGGAGGCCGACGAGAAAACTCATCCAGAACCCCTACTGAGCCTGTCAATGACAATATCCGTACAGTCCGGTCTGTTCGTCTAAGAGTATCGCATATCGAGTCTAGGGGTTGGATAAAGTCATACCCCTAACAACACGATAATTTGTGTCGGTATGAAACCCATCACTACCTGAGAAGCTATCGATCCTGGATCGGTAATTCTCACATACCCCGGCCGAGGATTTCTAGTGATGGCCATCAACCCCCAATACCGGGAGAGACGAATCCCTGACGATCCACTCACTGCCTCTATGTGGCTCAGGACTGTACCCAACTAAAACCTGTTTGCACAACTCTTTTGAGCCGTGGTAGGGTAGTAATCAAAACACGGTGGGAACTCACACGAGACAAATGACGATCTCAAGTCGACAGACTAACCTGTACACATGTCATCAGGGAACTGCTATCTGACTATAGGTATAATACCAACTAGCATGTTCCCGGCGAGTCCGTCCAGTGTACTCATAACCCAATGAGCACCTGTATACTATCTTAGGTGAAAAACTAACACCAATGGCTTGTGAGACTGGCCACCGCCCCTCGTCAAGGTCTAGATAAGTATACACCAGTCTACACTGGAGTATCGAAGCCAAGTCTCGATACTCCCAAGACCAGGGACATTTAAGGATGTGCTTATAGACCCCTATCTCCCACGTACGTGATCGCCATCACAATGCTGGTAGTCAACCAAGAATCCTATGGGCTCTATCAACATGTACATGATGATAAAGACAAACCAGATAGCATACTATCATCTCGAGTAAGACTGTTTTATCGGTATAGGTCCTCCCTCAATCATCATGATCACCTGTCTGGGACTATGATAATTGCCTTGAGGGCACAATAGCCAATATATTGTACACTCATGCTTGCGTATATACCACTTTTTCATCTATATTGGCACATGTACACATTGTACACTTATACTTGCGTATATACCCACTTGTACATCCATATTGATACATATACATATTGTACACTTATGCTTGTGTATATACCACTTGTACATCCATATTGGCACATGTACACATTGTACACACGTACTTGCGTATATACCTATTTGTATATTCATATTGGCATATATACATATTGTACACTCATACTTACGTGTATACCCACTTGTACATCCATTTTGGAGCACATGCATATTAGACACTCATACTTGGGTATGTATATCTTTGTGCATCCATACCTACATACAGACATGTTACACATACATAGATAACGCTGGCCTTGATTTTTGGAGAAATGGGGACCGCATGATATATTTTCAAAACTGGATCCATTTAAAAGAGTGGTTTCCCTTTTTACTCATAGTACGATTTTATGCGGCATACGACACATTGCATGGATTTACGCATTGAGTTTTGGATTTCATGTGATTCCTGGATTTGAGAACTTTGGTATTATTTAAAGAATGTATGCACTGTTTTGAAAACCCGGTTTCTTTTAATATGATATTTCAATGCGTCCACCATGAGTTTTCTCAGTTCTGAAGTGTGTGCTTGAAACCTGATTCGAGGAGTTGGATGATCCGTTTGCGGTTCATGGTGGACCCGGTATGGTTCCCCGGGACGAGAATGTTTTCATGGATGATGAGCCTAGCAGGGTGGCGAGTACCTACCGATGATTGGTTGGACCTGGCGGTTATCCGAAGGATACCGACCAGAGTCGAGAGATGGATATGGGCCGACCCGTACTGCCGGAGCCCGAGGGTCGATCCCGTAGACGGAGCTCATGGGTCGATCCGGTCTGACGGAGCCCGATATATGAAGATTTACGTGTCGATGCTGGACACGGGTATTTCATGTCATTTTTTTGAGTGCCGATGTTGGGCACTCCAGTCCCATGAGACTTACAGGATATGAGGGCCGGATAGAGTGACGGCGCCTGAGTTATCGGGATTTTGGGGTGTTTTTGGTAGACGCCGGGTTTTTCCACGATGATGATTCGTGTTGATGATATTTCATCCTATGCTCAGCATTCATTGTTATGCATTGCATCATGTAGTTGTAGTACCTAATATAGTACCTCGCATGATTATTGCATACTTAGATTACTATATTGATGTCATCAGTTTGCACATGTTAGAGTATAGCATCACGTGCATACCTACGATTACCTTTATATGTTATTTACTATTCACTAGTTGTCAACTCACCCACGTTTTTCCATAGTGTTTGCAGGTCGATCCTCAGAGTAGTTGCGGCAGGGCTACCTCTTTGTATCTTTTGCTACGAATACCACTGCAGTTGGCGTGTGAGCCGTTTTGCTGATAGGTGGGTTTGCGGTATCCGTTTATTTTCCATTTTGTATACTCTATTGTATCTAGTACTCTCCATCTACCATTTCATGTATTGACTTAGAGACCAGTTGTGAAGACGATGTTGTATATTATTTGGTACTCTGGACGTCGAGCTCGTGTGAGCCGACTTTATTTATACAGTTTTATCTTTTATGCTGTTTTTCACTTTTATTGTTCATTCTTCGCTACGGCGTCATATACTGTTATTGTAGTGGTTGTTTCCGCCATTGGGCGTGATTGCTCCCGTTTGGGGATGCTTTATTCTTATTGTATGTCATTTTACTTGTATAGTGTCTTGTACCCGATTTCAGGGCTAGTTTTTACAAAGGAGGTGCTGCCGAAATTTTTAAGAAAATAACTTAAAACTTTAAAGATTCTTACTCGAGTTTTCTAAATGTTTTAAACCAATATTTTCAACACTCACTACTTTTCATGGTTTTGATTTCTCGGTTTCGGCTTACTTAATCGCATTATGCCTGTAGACGTTACGTGGTTAAGTGCCGGTCACGGGCCGAACTTTGGGTCATGACAAAAGGAGTCGTGCAAACAGGTGGATTTTAGATACAATCCCGAGTCATATGGAGGAAATGAGCGATAGGAGGGGTTTCCTCTCTCCTGGTATTGGGGATTGATGTTGCACTATGCTCGATTGGTTATAACTAGAAGTCCCTGGCTAGGGCTGCTGCTGAGATTTACTGATAAGAGTTATCAGTAGTTTCTCGAACCGTTATAGGCCAGACATCGGCATGACTTATCACGTTACTGGGGTCTGACGATTTCCACCCCTAGACATGATATGCGACATATCAGATGAAGAGACCGGACTGTATGATAGTGTTACTGATATGCTTCATGGAGAGTATGGACGAGCTTGCTTATTGATCTTCATATCACTCAATACCTGGGTAGTCGTTACATCCAGCTAGTACCGCTGACGGCTTGTAGGTGACTGATGTGATCATCACCTACTTCCGGCGTATTGACGAGTCTTAAAAGTCTCACACAGAACTTTCCTGGTTCAAGAGAAACGAAGTAGGGCACATATGTGATATGTGTGAGGGCCTGATTAAATACGTGTATGTGATACCGTATTGTAATCTGGAAGCTATCTGTTATCGGTTAGGTTATATGCGATATAACCGGATTATCGAATCAAGTGTTGATTTGATAATGTGATATACAGATAAATAATTTTAGTCGGTTATATGTGATATAACCGGATTATTAAATCAAGTGTTGATTTAATAATATGATATATATTATATTTGATATAATTATATCTTAACTAATATTATTAGCTCACTAATTATCCTTCATAATATATATATGATATATGAAGCATGGTAGGATTTTCTATTTTGTGAAAATAAAAAATAAAATGTAAAATGGGGAGACTTTGGAGGGATGGGCAAAGCATGGTTTTTATCTATTTTATATTTGTCTTGACTCACTATTCAAGTATGGTTGCAATTTAATATTGCAAATAATTCCATACTTGAATAAGTGAGTTCATGCAAGTGAGCCATTTTAGTGTTCATTCAACACTTAGCCATTCTTGAGCTCCTCTCTCTTGCTCTCTCCCATTTTTCCTTCTTCTTCCTCTTGCTTCAAACAAAACCCTAACCCTCACATGTGATGTGAATTATAGGGTTTTGTAAAAATCTAGTGAGCAATTAAAACCTTTACTTCATCATCCTACACTTGATTAGCAATCAAGTGTAGTGTGTTTTCTACACTAAAGATTTTAGTATAGAGGTAGCTTGAGCTAGATGGACTTCGGATGGATCGTCTTCGGCGCAAAGATCTTCGGAGGAGGCTCGTTCAAGCTCGAAGAGGAGCCTAGTGGAGTTGCGTGGACTACAACCCGGAGCCTAAGAAGAGAAGAACATGGTCTACAAGGGTATAGCCTTCTTCCTCTTCTTTAGTTTTGATATCATCATAGATTTAAACCCTAATAGTTCTAGTTAGATCTTGATTAGTTTATCTTAGCACCCAAAATTTTTAAAATTTGGCATGTTTGATACCACTGGAACCTTATGGTGGTCATAGGGTAGACTTTCATGGTATCAGAGCCAAGCTAGAAATTTGGGTAGGTCTTTACGGCGTTAGAATACTCGATCGGTTTTCGAAATGCCTAATTTTCAAAGTTTCAGTTGAATTTTTCAAACGTTGGAATTTTGGTGATTAAAAATAACCAGAAAACTGTGCAGGGTTTTTGTTGGATCCCCAAGAAATTTGGGCACCCATCTCCTTCAAATGGCCGCGGAACCACGGCCAAACCCCATGTTTGGGCGCTGTTCTGCCGCGCTTTTGTGGAGTTGTGGTCCCATTTTCCTTGTGATGCTCAAATTTGTAATTAGGCACTTTCTGGGTGTTTTTAATGATGCTCAAGTTGTTGAGCTCTCTGGATTTTGTGAATGTTTCATAAACCGATCAAAATGTTTAGCGTCGTATAGATTTTGATGATATATGATACAATTTTTAGAATCCAAATAATTAGTTTTGTGAAAACAAATTAGTATATTGTAAATCTAGTAATTTAGACTCGGTTAATCGGTTGCCACGGAGTTTTAATTTGGATCAAAACTCCGTCGCAATCGCGTATTGTACACGAACACTCGCCGGGTAATTCTAGTAAACAACCACGCCTCATAGCCCCGACCAAGTGACTGTAGGAGAACCCCATTTCTAAAAGCACCCACTCGAGTACTCACGGCCACGGTGTTCCGCCTTAGTGCACTTCGTCGACGGCATCGGGGGTGCGGCCATCTACTAAAGTTTCCGACAAGTATAATGTAGTCGGGAATCCTTTTGAATTACCCGACTAAAGTAATTGAAAAGTGTTTTCAATTTGAGACTAAAATACAAGGTTTATAGGTTAGGCATGAAATCCGAAATATGAGATATTCCGGGTTTATGATGTCTAAGTATATACGGATTCTAATTATTGTAGTTTTCCATTTATTTTCTGCGACCGTAAGTGTAATATGTAGGGTATCCCAATCTCGTTGCTATGTGTCAACGAAATTAGGGATACGCATATTTACTTACGTTGATGACATAAGATGTTATGTGTTGCTGGTGATATGATTTATTGGATCGTCGTGAATGAATAGCCGAGGGGGTTTTATGTGAGATGAGATTTTTTATTTTCATTCATGTAAAATTTGTATATAATATTCTTTTATTGGGGCACTTCCGGGTTGAGGATGATGTCACCATTGTTGTATATTATTTACTTTTCAGCATTAGGATAGACCCAAGGCGGGGAGCACAAGTAGCCAGATTCTAGAGTCCAGTGGGAAACTATCTCAAGGAGTTGAGACCAGATCTCCTAACTCTAGAATTGGTAGGGTTACTTGCCGCTCTCGTAGGGGTCTAGGGATGTGGGTTTGGCTATTTATCACGACCGTGGAATCTGTGTTTTACACTACTGGCTAAATTTAAAACACGGACATCCTAGTATATCCAATATTTCATATGTTGCTTCTGCTGCATGGTTCTGTGATGTGATCATATAATTGCGTGAGACGAATGTTATATTATATATGATATATAATAAACGTTGCTTATATTTTGCACCCGCGTTAGTCCAGCACCCGCTCTGCCGGTAGTTAAGTAACCTAACAGTGTATGAGGGGCCCCGTGGCGAATGCGGATGGCATAAGCGTACGTTCTATTTTCGTTTCATTTTTCTGTGATGTTTAGGAAACATTAAATGATGGGACTTCATTAATGAGATTAATGAAAGAAAATAAACCTAAAGATGTTGTGGAATCAGTATTTTAAAAACAGGTAGCTCTAGTTCTTGCTTTGCATAGTGGTATTCCTTGTAGAATATCCAGCACCTCATTCGATGAAGAAAGAGCCGAGATCCCTTCACTGGGAGTGACCTCTTTAGCAAAATTAGCAAATGATACAACCCACTAGATTTTTTTTGCCAGTTGCACTAGTTCTTATTTGCATGGTGGTATTCATTGTAGAATATCTAGCACCTCATTCGATGAGGAAAGAGCCAAGATCCCTTCACCGGGAGTGACCTCTTTAGCAAAACTAGCAAACGCTACAAAACTATTCGATTTTTAAAACGGAGCATAAAATACTCTAAATCACTAGATTCTACAACGATATCAAGTTCATTACGTTAAAGGTTTTCATAAAAACCAGCCGTAACCCTTCGTCATTTCAGATAAGTGCTATTTAGTATTCGTGCTACATTTGTTGACCTTAGCCAAGGCGTAGTGTGCGATAGATAATTAGCGCTTATCTACAGCATGTGATGCGAATGAGTTAGGGTAGTCGTACGGTTTTTTTGACCTTAGCCAAGGGTTGTACGCGTGGGTTTAATTCAATCAAAAAATGATGGGTTGAACTTGGCTAGCGCTTATGATTTGTTGATCATAACCAAGGTCATAAGTTGATAGGGATAAAAACCATTATCGGGAATTTCAAGTGTTGAAATTTGTAATGAGACTGCATACCTTCTATGGATAGTTGGATCCCGATACCCACTGCGAGTAAGAGTTACTCCTGGGAGACTTTTGCACTTTACAATTAGCTAATCCAGTAGGTGTCTAGAAAGGTGTCAACGGGGTTATGCCTCTAGGGAAACGAGGTTTATTTTAATTAGGTCCGTGCGAAAGCATAGGGAACCTACCTCGAAGTACCGACACTGGCCTGGCTGACCGGTTAGCAAACTTATAGGGTGTAATTAATCCCGGCCAATCTTACCTTTTAGGGTTTGAAGGAAGATTTGATAAAAACAGTAGGAGCCATCCTGATTAGATAAGATAATAACTAATCTAATCTTGCAAGAACGCACGCTAAAGTGTTTTCTTCTTTCTCTCTCTCCAGGAAGCGACCAATGACACGCCTTAATCAAGATAATAATATGGATGTATTGACCGAACCCTCCTTTTATACTGGGCAGGGGAACGTTGGTCCCGCTCTATCTTATGATGGTCATAAGTCTGAACAAGGAATGTGGAAATACCTGGATTCTCATGCCACACGTACGAAGAAGGAGCATGCTGCTACATCTTCTTCGGGTGTGTTCGTTACTGAGAACTGTTTCTCAGTTTCCTCTACGTCCTGGGTATTGGATACCGGATCAGGATCCCACATGTGTAATTTGTTACATGGGCTAAAGAAAGGTGGAGAACTGGGAAAGGGTGATAAGTCCCTACAAGTAGGGAACGGAGCAATTTTTGCAGCCAAAGCAGTTGGCGAATATCACCTTGTATTACCAACTGGTAATACATTGGTTCTGAACGACTGTTACTACGTTCCAAACATGATGGGCAACATTATATTAGTTTCTTTGTGTTAGTTATATGTATGCCCTAGAGGCCATTACTGTACATTGGATGTATATTGTAGTGGATGCTGGGACATATATAGGTAGGACTTTCTTACTCGACATGATAGTACGCTATCTGGTTGCACTTTATCTTAACATGTATACTTTCTGTCTCTCTGATTACATGTTGATAAAGCCCTTAGGATGTGTACTCGACTTCCAGGACTATGATGTAGATCATACTAGTGGGGCCTGGGTAGTCCATGAGTACATCCTTGAAATGTTCCTAGTCAAGGGAATATCGAGACGGGGCATCGATATTCCAGAGTTGACTAGCGCATATCTTCTCGACCCATGCAATGGGCGATGGATGATCCCATATCCATTGGTGTTTGACATCGAAGATGGTATGCGGGTGCTCAGTAGAGACTGGGTACACTGAACGGACTCGCCGAGAACTCCCAGATGGTATTATACCTCACGTCAGATGGCAGTTCTCTGGTGACACTGGTACAGCTTAGTCTGTTGACCCGAGATCGTCATAGAGTCTTGTGTGTCTCCCACTATGCTTTGATTTCCACCCTACTACGGCTCTACTGAGTTGTGCAAACAGGTGGTTTTTGGGTACAGCCCCGATTCACATGGAGGCAATGAGCGATAGGAGGGGATTCGTCTCTCCCGGTATTGGGGGTTGATGTTGCGCTATACTCAACTGGCCATAACAGGAAATCCCTGGCCAGGGTTGCAGTGATATACTGGTAAGAGTTATCAGTAGTTTCACGAATGTTATGGACCCTACGTCGGCATGACTTATCGAGCTACTGGGGTCTGACGTTTACCACACCTAGGCGAGATATGCGACATAACAGACGAACAGACCGGACTGTACGGTAAGTGTTACTGGTTGGATTCACAGGAGTGTGAGCGGACTTGCTCGTCGATCTTCTGATCGCTCAATACCCGGGTGGCCGTTACGTTTAGCAGACCGCTTGCGGCTTGTGGGTGTTTGATATGATCATCATCTGCTGCCGGCGTATTGACGAGTCTTTAGAGTCCTACACAGAGGTTTCCTGGCTCAAGCGAAACGAAATAGGAGCACATATGGGATATGTGCGGGACCGAGAATAATGTGTGTATGTGATACCGTATTCCATTCTCGCGATGAATGTATCGAATGGTTATATGCGATATAACCTAGTTATCGAATCAAGGATTGATTCGATAAGCCGATACATTGGATACTAGCCGGTTATATGCGATATGACCGGATCATTGAATCAAGTGTTGATTTAATGATTTAATGCATAATTATATATATTTGATATATTACTTTGCATTAACTAGTATTGGTTCACTTTAAAAGGATTTTCTCACTTGAATTGTGCAAGTTGTATATGTGATATACTTTTGTGCACAAGATTGTATCATGTTTGATGATACTTGCTCTTTTGGGTTTGTGTAAAGATTAAACCATGTTTAGTGAATGGTTAGGGTTTCTTTTCTCTTATTTATTTATCCATTTATTATTGTTTTGGAAAAGATAAAGAGAAAAAGAAATTGTGGCTTATTTTGTTTTTTCTTTGAAGCTTCTTGAAGCTTTGAACAAGTCTACCATTCTTGTCTCTTCTTTAACCCTAACCACTCATCTAAACCTTAGTTAAATCTCTACACTAAACCATGGTTGAAGTTATGATAAGTATTCTTCTTATTTTCCTTTTTAATTAACTTATCATATCTTCTTCTTCTTCTTCATCTTCTTCTTCCATGAAGAAAGCTAGTGACCATCAATGGCAACTAGTGAAATTGAGTGAGAAATCCAAATCTAAAGTCTACCCACTTCCTATTTCTTCATCCTCTACCTCTTGCCAAGTAGTATAGGATGTTTCCTTCACAAGTTTTCATGGCTTGGTGAAGTTGGAGCTTGTTCTTGTGATGCCTCGACGTAGATCATCTTCGGCATCGAACCGACGATCAAGCCCGCCCATTCTTCGATGATGCCAATGCTAGAGTCAAGGGTTCGATTTGGACAGCGGAGGGAGATCATCGCGGAGCTTAGGAAGTGGTGGACCGGATCTACAAAGGTTGTAGTCACTTTCCCTTAGCATTTAATTCGATTACATGCTTGCTTCGCCTATATATATCTAGTTAACGATCCGTATTAGGGTTTGTAGGCACTTGTAAAATTGGAATTAGCCATGTTTGATCACTTGTGAGACTCCATTAGAGTGCCTAGGAACCCTACAGTGGTATCAGAGCCTAGCTAGAGCCTTAGGCGAAGTCCCGACGGAATTAGAACTCCGATCGACCCAAAACCCCGACTTGAAATTGCTCTATGGACTTTTTCTGAAATCGTGGTTTTTTCGAAATTAAAAATATGCAGAAAAATCAGCAGGGAATCCTAAGAATTACTGTGCAACACGTGTCCATAATTCGACAAGAGTGCGGCGGAACCGCGGCAGAAGCAAGGCTTCTGCGGCGATTCCGCGGCAGAATAGTCACAATGCCCAATACTGTTTGCACAGTAACTCCTAGTTTCTGGTGTTGGTTTTTCTGGGAATATTTTAATATTTATTCCAGAGTTTTATTTTCTGGGTTGTATTGGGAACTCAGTATATTCGATCGGACTGTCTAATTTTGTCGGTGTGTATTTCTGGGTATTTTTAGAATATGTTAAAAAGTTCGACCGGATATAAATACCCACTTTTTCCCCTGCCGGGAAATTTCCAAGTGTTGGATTTTTCCGTAGTTTAACGACGTTCTAAGTAGTGCAAGTAACGTGATGGACCCTCTAGAAGACAACAAACCTTAACTCGATTATGTGACCGTCTTGAACTGCCCTTTGAACCTTAGGGTTTGGGGCAGTACGGCGTGCCACATGTGAGGCGTTGGCTTGACCCTTCTATGGCTGGACCGTTGGTACTGAGGCACGAACTGAATGTTGTTAGACTTATTTCATGTGTTGAGCTGTATCGGGAAAACTTGGGTGTTCGATTGCTCGATCGAAAAGTTTAGCATTTTCTATTTATCCGGAATGTGATGCAATAATTGGAATTCGCAAATAGTTATGAGATAACGGAATGAATATTATAAACATAGCAGTTTAGTCTCACTTGATCGGTTGCCACGGAGTTTTGATGTGATCAAAAGTCCATCGCAATCACGTAGCGTACGCGGATACTCGCCGGGTAAACCTAATAGACAGCCTCACTCCATAGCCCCGACCAAGTGACTGTAGGAGAACCCCGTCGCCGAAAGCATCCGTTCGGGTGCTCGCGGTAGCGGTGTTCCACCTTGGTGCACTTCGTCGACGGCGTCGGGGGTGCGGCCGCCTACTAAAGTTTGCGACGAGTATTCGATCAGAATGTCGGGAATCTTGTTGAATTGCCCGACTTGATATTGAAAAGTGTTTTCGATAATGAGACTAAAATGCGGGGTTTATAATTGTTAGGCATGCGATGTCTAAGGAATTCATTTGATTAGGCATGCGATGTCTAAAGAGATTGCGGATTCCAACTGTCGTAGTTTTACACTTTCTTTTCTGTGACCGTAAGTGTAATATGTGATATCGCCGGTTTCGTTGCTATATGTCAACGACAATTGGGATGTGCATATTTACTTACGTTGATGGCATGTGATGTTATGTGTTGCTGGATATGTTATATTGGATCGTCGTGTTTGAATAGACGGGGGTTTTTATGTGAGATGAGTGTTTTTTCATTTTCATTCATGTAAAAACTTGTATGTAATATTCTTTTATTGGGGCACTTCCAGGTTGCGGAAGTTGTCACCGTTGATGTATATTATTTACTTTTCTGCACTAGGATAGACCCAAGGAGGGGAGCACAAGTAACTGGGTTCTAGGGTCCAGTGGGAGACCAACTCGAGGAGTCGAGTCCGGGTCTCCTAACCCTAGAATTGATAGGGTTGCTTGCCACTCTCGTAGGGGTCTAGGGGTGTGGGCTTGGCTATTCATCACGACCGTGGAATCCGTGTTTTATACTGGCTCGTATTGAAAACACGGACGTCCTAGTATATCCAATTTTTCATATGATTCTTTCTGCTGCGTTATCTATGATGTGATCATGCGATGTTCTGTGCTCTGTTCAGATAGATGTAGTATACAGTATATATGATATATTATATAGACGTTGCTTATGTTTTACACCCACGCTAGCCCTGCCTCGCTCTGCCGTTAGTTACCTAACCTAACGGTGCAGACGGGACATCGAGGCGAATGCGGATCGCATAAGCGTACGTTATATTTATCTGTGATGATTAGGTGGACTTAATTGATGGGATATTCATTAATGAGATTAATGAAAGAAAATAAACCTAATTCATGTTGTGGAATCGAATTTCAAAATAAAACAGGTAGCTACAGTTCTTGCTTTGCATCGCGGTGTTCATTATAGAACATCCTGCACCTTATTCGATGAGGAAAGGACCGAGATCCCTTCACCGGGAGTGACTCCTTTAGCAATAACTGGCAGATGCTACAACCCTCGGTTTGTCATTTGATCGCTTCTATAGTTTCCGCTTTGCACAGTGATATATATGATATATCCCGCACCTTATTCGACGAGGAAAGGGCCGACGATCCCTTCACCGGGAGTGACCCCTTTAGCAAAACTAGAAAAACCTCAAAAACATTCCATTTAAAAACCATTTGAATCTGCAACGAGATCAAGTTCAAAGCGTTAAAGGTTTTCATAAAAACCAGCCGCAACCCTCCGTCATTTTAGGAAGTAGAGTACTTAGTATTCGTGCTGTGTTTGTTGACTTTAGTTAAGGCACAGTGTACGGTAGCTAAGTGATGTCTTCCTACACCGCATATGATGCGATTAGTTAGGACAGTCGCGTGACTTTGTTGACCTTAGTTAAGGGTCATGTGGGTGGGTCTAATTAATCACGAAATGACGGGTAGAACTTGACTAGTACTTATGATTTGTTGACCTTAGTTAAGGTCATAAGTGCTAGGGGTAAAAACCATTATCGGGAGTTTCAAGTGTTGAAATTTGCAATGAGATTGCATACCTTCTATATGATAGTTGGATCCCGATACCCACTGCGAGTAATTGTTACTCCTGGGAGAGTTTTGCACTTTGCAATTAGCCGATCAAGTAGGTGTCTAGAAAGGTGTCAACGGGGTTACGCCTCTGGGAAAACGAGGTTTACTGTAATTAGGTCCGTGCGAAAGCACGGGAAACCTCCCTCAAAGTACCGACACTGGCCTGGCTGAAAGATTGGCGAACTTGTAGAGTGTAATTAATCCCGGCTAGTCTTTCCTTTTAGGTTTTGAAGGAAGATTTGATAAAAACAGTGGGAGCCATCCTGATTAGATAAAATACATAACCAATCTAATCTTGCAAGAGCGCACGCAGAGTGTTTTCTTCTCTCTCTCTCCTGGTAGCGACCATATCACGCCTTAATCAAGATAATAAAATGGATGTATTGACCGAACCCGCTTGTTATACTGAGCTGGGGAACGTTGGTCCCGCTCCAACTTATAATTGTTATAAGACAGAGCAGGAAATAGGGGAATACCAGAATTCCTATGCCGCCCAAACGAAGAAAGTGCATATGATGCATCTCCTTCGGGTGTGTTCATTACAAAGAACTGTTTCTCAGTATCCTCTGCATCCTGGGTATATGATACCGGATCAGGATCCCAGATATGTAATCTGTTACATAGGGCTACAAAAAGGTAGAAAAACTGAGAACGGGTGATAAGTTTCATGAGGCAGAAAACGGGGCAAGTGTTGCAGCCAAGTCTGTTGGTCACTGTCACCCTGTATTACGAATACATTGATTCTGAACAAATACTATTAGATACCGAACCTGATATACAAAATCATATCAATCTCTTTATTAGTAAAGAAAGGATATAATTTTGTATTGATGGATAATGTTTTGAACATTTCCTATATCAAAAGTTGATCGGTTCGAGCACGTTATCTAAAAGCATTGACGTTCTAAATCAAACTACAGTTCCTCGTATACAGAACACACACAAGAGGAAGAGTTCAGAAATGAACGAATCATTCTTGAGGCATTGTAGACTAGGTCATATCAATGCGACCCGACTGGCTGAAGTTACATTTTAGATGCATATTTAAATCAGTTTGAATTTACATCTTGTGAAACTTGCCAGTCATGTCACAAAGATAAGATGACCATAGCTCTGTTTATTGGAAACAGAGGAAGAGTTAATAAACTCTTGGGACTGATACATGATGATGTATGTAAGGTCTCCTGTCTACACATGCCAGGACTGGTTCTTTATATTTCATTATATTCTCTGATAATCTCTCAAGATTCAGTCGTATGTTCCTGTTGAAACATGAGTCCGAACCTTTTGAGATATTCACAGAATATAAGCAAGAAGTAGAGAACCAAAATACGGGTATAAGTTTTATGGCCTTTGATGTGATCAAGGAGGAGAATACTTGAGCACGGAAATCCTGGTCTATTCTAAAGGAGAATGAGATTTTCTCTCAGTGTTACTCCTCTGAATACACCACAGCACAACGGTGTATCAGGGCGGAGCAATTGCATAATATTAGATATGGTGTGCTGTATGATGAGTATTACTGAGTTACCTATTTCCTTTTGGGAGTTATGCACTTGAGAAGCTGCATACCTATTGAATTAGGTTTGAATCAAATCAGTGCCTACCACTCCATATGAGATATGGTATGGGAAGAACCCATCTCTTAAGCGAGTTAAGATTTGGGATTGTCCGGCCTATGTCAAAAGCAAAATCCGGACAAGATAAAGGTAGGATCAGTTCTGAAGAACTGGAAAGGTTCCAGCTATACAAAACTGCAGTTGATGATTTAACAGAACCAAAGGATTCTATAGTTCCCGACGAACCTCAGCCTCTCCGCCGATCTAGTAGGGTTCCTCATCCGCGTGAGAGATACCTCGGTTTCTCGATGACAGTGGGAGCGAGGAATGCATCATGAGATGATGACCCAACAAGTTTCGAGCAGGCCATCGAGAGTAGGGACTCTGTAAGAATGGCTGGATGCTTAGCGATCTGAGATGGAATCCATATACACCAACAAAGTATGGACTTTGGTTGCTATATCTGAAGGGTTAAATCCCCATCAGGAGCAAGTATATCTTGAGAAGATTACTTGGTGTAGATGGAAAGGTTGAGACTTTCAAAGCTAGACTTGTTAAAGGTTTTCGTCATCGACCAGGCACGGATAATGATGAAACCTTTTCCATGGAATATGCTTAAGTCCATCCAGATCCTACTTGCCACGGCTACATACCATGACTGCGATATCTGGTGGTTGGGTGCCATGACTCCTTTTCTAAATAATGATTTAGAAGAGAACGTCTATAAGAACACAGCCAGAGGGCTTCGTAAACAGTGGGAGCAGCAGAAACGTGTGCAAGTTGCTTTACATAATGAAGCAGGCATCGCGGAGTTGGAACGTCTGTTTTGATGTGATAGTCAAAGTGTTTGACTTCATCAAAATGGTAGACGAACCTTGTATATACAAAAGGGTAGTAGAGAGTAAGGTGGTCATCTTCGTATTGTACGTAGACAACATACTCTTGATAGGAAAAGAGTTTCCTATACTATGATCGGTCAATCTCCTATTATCACTAGGATTCTCCAAATAGGATCAAAGTGATACCTCCTAAATCCTGAGTTTTCATCTATGAGATAGATGTAATTGGATGCTGGGATTCTCACTAGATGTAGTGAGATGGTATCAATCGATCCTGTGGAGAATCACTGGAAGAGTTCCAGGGTGATAAAGACGACTGAATGCCAGTCACGGGCATTGTCTTTACCCTCAGTAGAGGGACGGTATGTTGGAAGAGTTCCAAGCTAGATACCGTGGCAAACTAGACGATAAAGGCTGGTAACATCGCTATTGAAGATACTACCAAAGAGGAAGTTTGGGTGTATATTGGTTCATAAGATGAACTAGGTTCCTGCCATTGTATGACAATGGAAGTGTGGCTTCGGCCCTGGAACCCTGGTCCCATCAGTGACCCAGACATATTCTGAGGAAGCATCACCTGATCATGGAGATGGTTGATCTCCAGGGTGATCGAGGTTAGGAGAGTAGACTCAGAGGACAACACGGCGGATCCACACACGAAGGCCTTTTCCCAAAGAGAGACAATTTAGGGGATGGTTGAGTATGTGATACTGCAACCACTGCTACAGATGGCCCTAGTGCAAGTGGGAGATTGTTAGTTATATGTATGCCCTAGAGGCCATTACTGTACATTGGATGTATATTGTAGTGGATGCTGGGACATATATAGGTAGGACTTTCTTACTCGACATGATAGTACGCTATCTGGTTGCACTTTATCTTAACATGTATACTTTCTGTCTCTCTGATTACATGTTGATAAAGCCCTTAGGATGTGTACTCGACTTCCAGGACTATGATGTAGATCATACTAGTGGGGCCTGGGTAGTCCATGAGTACATCCTTGAAATGTTCCTAGTCGAGGGAATATCGAGACGGGGCATCGATATTCCAGAGTAGACTAGCGCATATCTTCTCAACCCATGCGATGGGCGATGGATGATCCCATATCCATTGGTGTTTGACATCGAAGATGGTATGCGGGTGCTCAGTGGAGACTGGGTACACTGAACGGACTCGCCGAGAACTCCCAGATGGTATTATACCTCACGTCAGATGGCAGTTCTCTGGTGACACTGGTACAGCTTAGTCTGTTGACCCGAGATCGTCATAGAGTCTTGTGTGTCTCCCACTGTGCTTTGATTTCCACCCTACCACGGCTCTACTGAGTTGTGCAAACAGGTGGTTTTTGGGTACAGTCCCGATTCACATGGAGGCAATGAGCGATAGGAGGGGATTTGTCTCTCCCGGTATTGGGGGTTGATGTTGCGCTATGCTCGACTGGCCATAACAGGAAATCCCTGGCCAGGGTTGCAGTGATATACTGGTAAGAGTTATCAGTAGTTTCACGAATGTTATGGACCCTACGTCGGCATGACTTATCAAGCTACTGGGGTCTGACGTTTACCACCCCTAGGCGAGATATGCGACATATCAGACGAACAGACCGGACAGTACGGTAAGTGTTACTGGTTGGATTCACAGGAGTGTGAGCGGACTTGCTCGTCGATCTTCTGATCGCTCAATACCCGGGTGGCCGTTACGTTTAGCAGACCGCTTGCGGCTTGTGGGTGTTTGATATGATCATCATCTGCTGCCGGCGTATTGACGAGTCTTTAGAGTCCTACACAGAGGTTTCCTGGCTCAAGCGAAACGAAATAGGAGCACATATGGGATATGTGCGGGACCGAGAATAATGTGTGTATGTGATACCGCATTCCATTCTCGCGATGAATGTATCGAATGGTTGTATGCGATATAACCTAGTTATCGAATCAAGGATTGATTCGATAAGCCGATACATTGGATACTAGCCGGTTATATGCGATATGACCGGATCATTGAATCAAGTGTTGATTTAATGATTTAATGCATAATTATATATATTTGATATATTACTTTGCATTAACTAGTATTGGTTCACTTTAAAAGGATTTTCTCACTTGAATTGTGCAAGTTGTATATGTGATATACTTTTGTGCACAAGATTGTATCATGTTTGATGATACTTGCTCTTTTGGGTTTGTGTAAAGATTAAACCATGTTTAGTGAATGGTTAGGGTTTCTTTTCTCTTATTTATTTATCCATTTATTATTGTTTTGGAAAAGATAAAGAGAAAAAGAAATGGTGGCTTATTTTGTTTTTTCTTTGAAGCTTCTTGAAGCTTTGAACAAGTCTACCATTCTTGTCTCCTCTTTAACCCTAACCACTCATCTAAACCTTAGTTAAATCTCTACACTAAACCATGGTTGAAGTTATGATAAGTATTCTTTTTATTTTCCTTTTTAATTAACTTATCATATCTTCTTCTTCTTCATCATCTTCTTCTTCCATGAAGAAAGCTAGTGACCATCAATGGCAACTAGTAAAATTGAGTGAGAAATCCAAATCTAAAGTCTACCCACTTCCTATTTCTTCATCCTCTACCTCTTGCCAAGTAGTATAGGATGTTTCCTTCACAAGTTTTCATGGCTTGGTGAAGTTGGAGCTTGTTCTTGTGATGCCTCGACGTAGATCATCTTCGGCATCGAACCGACGATCAAGCCCGCCCATTCTTCGATGATGCCAATGCTAGAGTCAAGGGTTCGATTTGGACAGCGGAGGGAGATCATCGCGGAGCTTAGGAAGTGGTGGACCGGATCTACAAAGGTTGTAGTCACTTTCCCTTAGCATTTAATTCGATTACATGCTTGCTTCGCCTATATATATCTAGTTAACGATCCGTATTAGGGTTTGTAGGCACTTGTAAAATTGGAATTAGCCATGTTTGATCACTTGTGAGACTCTATTAGAGTGCCTAGGAACCCTACACTTTGCTGACTAAAGAAAGATATAATCTCACATTAGAGGATAATGTTATGAACATTTTCCAAAATCAAGTATTGATTGGGTTTAGTACGTTATGTAACGGTATATAGGTTCAGAATCAAAGTGCAGTTCTTAACATACAGAACACAAACAAGAGGAAAAATTCAGAAATGAACGAAGCCTTCTTGTCACTGTAGACTAGGTCATATCAATGCGACAAGACTGGCTAAGTTTCATAAAGATGGATATTTGAATCCGTTCGAATTTTCATCTTATGAAACCTGCCAGTCATGTCTCAAAGGCAAGATGACCAAAACTCCATTTACTGGACACGGAGAAAGAACTACTGAACTCTTGGGACTGATACATAGTGATGTATGCGGTCCTATGTCTACACACGCCAGGAATGGTTCCTCGTACTTTATTATATTCGCTAATGATCTCTCAAGGTTCGGACATGTGTTCTTGTTGAAACACAAGTCTGAAGCTTTTGAGAAATTCAAGGAATATAAGTACGAAGTAGAGAACCAAACGGGTAAAAGTATTAAAGTCCTACGATCTGATCGGGGAGGAGAATACTTGAGCGGAGAATTCCAAGACTATTTAAAAGAGAATGGGATTCTCTCTCAGCTTACTCCTCCGTATACACCACATCACAACGGTGTATCGGAGCAAAGAAATCGCACCCTATTAGATATGGTGCGCTCTATGATGAGTACTGCTGAGTTATATATTTCCTTTTGAGGTAATGCGCTTGAGACAGCCGTATATCTATTGAATAGGGTTCTAACCAAATCAGTGTCTACCACTCCATATGAGAATATGGAATTGGCAAAGACCATCTCTTAAACGAGTTAAGATATGGGGTTGTCCGGCCTATATTAAAAAGCAAAATCCAGACAAGCCCGAGGCAAGGTCTGTTTTGTGCAAGTTTGTGGGATATCCAAAATATTCATATGGGTATCTTTTCTACCAAAGTGAGGAACAAAAGGTGTTTATTGCTCAACATACCACCTTTTTAGAAAAGGAATTTCTTGTAAAAGAAATTAGTGGCGATGAGCTAGAACTGGAAGAAGTTCCAGACACACAAACTAGAACTGACGATTTGATAGAACCAGAGGATCCAATAGTATCCAACGAACTCCAGCCACTCCGCAGATTTAGTAGGGTTCCTCATCCACCCGAGAGATACTACGGTTTTCTCGTAGACAGTGGGAACGAGAATTGCATCATGGAAGATGATAACCCTACTAGTTTCGAGCAGGCCATCACTAGTGGGGACTCTGTGAAATGGCTGGATGCTATGCGATCTGAGATGGAATCCATGTACACCAACAAAGTATGGACTTTAGAAGTTACTCCTGAAGGGGTAAAACCCATCGGGAGCAAGTGGATCTTCAAAAAGAAGATTGGTGCAGATGGAAAAGTTGAGACTTTCAAAACTAGACTTGTAGCAAAAGTTTTCGTTAACAACCTGGTGTCGACTATGATGAAACATTTTCTCCTGTCGCTATGCTTAAGTCCAACAGGATCCTACTTGCCATTGCTGCATACCATGACTACGAAATCTGGCAGATGGATGTCAAGACCGCTTTTCTAAATGGTGATTTAAAAGATAGCGTGTACATGACACAGCCAGAGGGCTTCATAGACAGTGGAAGCAGCGGAAAGGTGTGCAAGCTGCTTAAATCCATCTATGGATTAAAGAAGGCATCGCGGAGCTGGAACATCTGTTTTGAAGAAGCTATCAAAGAGTTTGATTTCGTCAAAAATATATATGAACCTTGTATATACAAGAAGGTTGTAGAGAGTAGGGTTGTCTTCCTCGTACTGTACGTGGATGACATACTCTTGATAGAAAACGATGTTCCTATGCTACACTCGGTCAAGCTCTTCTTATCACACAAGTTCTCCATGAAAGATCTTGGTGATGCCTCCTACATCCTGGGGATCAAGATCTATAGAGATAGATCTAAACAGATATTGGGATTGTCCCAATCCAGGTTCATAGACACCATACTAAAGAGGTTTAATATGGAAGATTCCAAGCGAGCTAATTTACCCGCTTGCTCAAGAATCACTCTCTCAAAAGAGATGTCTCCCAAGACTGATTTGGAGAGATCTCACATGCAAGGGATACCCTATGCTTCGGATGTTATGTACCAGACCGGATATAGCTTACTCACTAGGTGTAGTGAGCAGGTATCAATCTGATCCTGGGGAACAGCACTGGACAGCTGTGAAGAACATTCTTAAGTACTTGAGAAAGACTAAAGAAATGTTCTTGGTGTATGGTAACGGTGAACTCCAGGTGGAGTCCTTTACCGATTCGAGCTTCCAGAGTGATAAGGACAACAGTAAGTCGGTCTCGGGTTTTGTGTTTACCCTAAACAGAGGGGAGGTGTGTTGGAAGAGTTCTAAGCAAGACATCGTAGCAGACTCGATGATGGAGGCTGGATACATCGCTATCAACGATACTGCCAAAGACGCTGTCTGGATGAAGAAGTTCATAGCTGAACTTGGTGTGGTTCCATCCATTAAGCATCCAATACCTGTGTATTGCGATAACAAAGTAGCAGTGGCTTTGGCCAAGGAAACCCAGTCCCATCAGCGATCCAAACATATTCTTAGGCGGTATCACCTGATCCGGACGATAGTTGATCGACGGGAGATCGAAGTCAGGAGAGTTGACAAGAAGGACAACACAGTGGATCCACTTACGAAGGCCCTCCCCTAGATGCAATTCGAGAGATTATTTAGGATGTTGGGTATGAAATACTACAACAACTGGCCTTAATGCAAGTGGGAGATTGTTAGGAATATGTATGCTCTAGAGGCCATTATTGTATATGTTGTATAATATAATGGATGCTTGGACATATATATAGAGGACTTTCTTGCTCGACATGATAGTATGCTATCTGGTTGCCTTTATCTTAACATGTAGAGTGGTATTCTTTTATTGTCTCTCTCTCACATGTTGGTAAAGCCCTTATGATGTAGCTTGTGTTAGTTGTATGTATGCACTAGAGGCCATTATTGTACATGAGATGTATATGATAGTGGATGCTGGGACATATATAGGGAGGAATTTCTTGCTCGACATAATAGTACGCTATCCGGTTGCTCTTTATCTTAACATGTATACTTACAGTCTCTCTGTTACATGTTGATAAAGCCCTTAGGATGTGTACTCGACTTCCAAGATTACGATGCAGATCATACTAGTGGGCCTGGGTAGTCCATGAGTACATCCTTCAGTGTTCCTAATCATGGAATATCGAAACGGGGCATCGATATTCCAGAGTAGACTAGAGTTTATCTTCTCGACCCATGTGATGGGCGATGGATGATCCCATATCCATTGGTGTTTGACATCAGAGATGGTATACGGGTGCTCAGTGGAGACTGGGTACACTGAACAGACTCGCCGAGAACTCCTAGATAGTATTATACCTCACGTCAGATGGCAGTTCTCTGGTGACACTGGTACAGCTTAGTCTGTCGACCCGAGATCATCATAGAGTCTTGTGTGTCTCCCACTGTGCTTTGATTTCCACCCTACCACTGTTGGATATAGTGCCCTCAGAGTCAATTATTGGATCACAGGCACATGATTGCAATAATTGAGGGAGGACCCATGCCGGTAGGACAGTCTTACTCGAGATGATAGTATGTTATCTGGTTTATCTTTATCATCATATACTGCTTTAGGTGACCTTACAGGTCACTATTACACGTTGATAGAGCCCTTAGGATTCTTGCTTGACTGCCAGCAGTATTATGGCGATCATATACGTGGGAACTGGGGTCTATAAGCACATCCTTAAAAGGTCCCTAGTCGTGGGAGTTTTCGAGACAGGGCATCGATACTCCATAGTAGACTAGTGTATACAGTCAAGACCCCGACAAGGGGCGGTGGCCGGTCTCACAAGCCATTGGTGTCAATTGGTTCACCTAAGATGTATACAGGTGCTCATTGGGTTATGAGTACACCGGACAGGACTCGCCGAGAACATGCTAGTTGGTATTATACCTGACGTCAGATAGCAGTTCCCTGGTGACATGTGTACAGGTTAGTTCATCGACCTGAGATCGTCATTTGTCTCATGTGAGTTCCCACTGTGCTTCGATTATTACCCCACCATGGCTCAAAGGAGTCGTGCAAACAGGTTTTAGTTGGGTACAGTCCCGAGCCACATGGAGGCAGTGAGCGAATCGGCAGGGGTTTCGTCTCTCCCGGTATTGGGGGTGAGATCGCGCTGTGTCTAGGAGAGCCATCACACGAAGTCCTTGGCCAAGGCAGGAGATTTACTGGTAGGTATTCCAGTAGTATCTCAGGGTGTTCTGGGCTACACTCCGACACGACTTGTACCGTTTTTGGGGGTCTGACTTTTACCAACCCCCTAGGCCCAACATGCGATACTCATAGACGAACGGACCGGACTGTACGGATATTGTCACTGACAGGCTCAGTAGGGTGTCAGGATGAGTTCGCTCATCGACCTCCCTATTGGTCAATACCTGGTAGCCCGTTACGTACAGCTAGTACCACTGACGTGCTAGTGGTTAAATCCACAGCCTGTGTATTGACAAGTCTTTAGAGTCCCCCACAGACATTTTCTCAAGTTTCGGGCGAAACGTTGTAGAGGCCGTATGGTATTATGGCAGAGTTCGATCATATACGTGCAGTAGTGCATGTATCATGATCGGACGGATCATACTAATAAGCTTTGGTTTAAGCCGGATCCTAGTATTAGATTTTTTGGATTACTTAAGTCTCATCGTATTCGCATTCAGTCGGAATGCGGATGCAGGTATGTATATACAGGTGAGGGGTATCCTTGTAATCCGTTACGAGTTTACTTTAGATGATGCGGTTCTTTTTATTGTCATAAACATTTGGGTTAATGTTTATTTTGGTGGAAAATGTGAGTGGATTTCATGATGAGGTGCAATTAATGTGGCATGTTCATTTTGGTGACTCATGGTCTCTTTTCTTGTGAACATGCCATGTTAATTGAGTGATTAGAGTGTTGAAATGAGAGGTAGAGAGAGAAGGGGGCAGCCATATGAGAGAGGTTAGCTCTTGTATTATTATGCCAGCTCTCATTTCTTCATATCAACACAAGAAAAGAAAAGAAAACGAGAGCCTCTTCTTCTTCTTCTTCCTCTAGCTCACAAATTCCATCAATGGCATCATCTTCAACCTCCTTCCATACACTCTCATGTGATGAGAATAAATGGATGCTTGAGACAAAGTTATCACATACATTCTCTATATCGCCTTGGACACGTCGGCTAGCAAACTTCGTGTCCGAGTTGCTTCGGATGAAGCGGGAGCCCGTAAAAAGACTCGAAGATGTGGTGCCCTTTCCGACGAGGAGATCGGAGATCGGAGATGCCGCGAGAAGCTTGGGATGGTGGCCAAAGACTGAAGGACACAGATCGATCGGTATAGCTTTTCTATCCCTTCTCTAGTTTGCTAGTTATAGGTTAATGGTTCGATCCAGGAGAAAGTATACGATAGCGCCGGTTTCAAGTTTTGAAAAAGTTTTCGTTTCCGCATTTTGGCCTCGGACAGACGGCCGGGGCGCTACCGTAGACTTACATTGTATCAGAGACATGCCATTAACCTTTACTAGCTTGTTCTAACGTATTTAAAATATCGATTGAACGAAATTTCCAAAACCGCGATTCCAATTTATGCAGTTTCTGTCGAATTTTTTTTGTTGTCAAAAAATTATTTTCAGTATGTCAGAAAATCAGGTAGGCTTTTTCAAGAACACTGTAGAAATTTGGTAGGACGATCCCACAGGAACGCCGCGGAACCGCGGCCTTACCCTCGTTTTGGCCGCGGTTCCGCCGCCGTTCTGGGGCTTCATTGCACCAATTTTCTTCAGGTGGTCTTTCTCTTGGAATTGTGGTTTCTGGAAAATTTAGTTTTGGCCCAGATTATTTTGAGTGCTGCAGTTGTACTTGGGGCCCACTTCGGGTAATTTTATCGATCGAAAATTTTAAATAAGTTAGTTCACAGTGCATACATTATATCTGTGACCGTGAATGTCATTCGAGCGGTAAATCTTGTCTAATTGATATAGCTCTTTTAGACGGATTTGCGAACGTGACATTCACGTTGATGTTCTGTGTTGTGCTGTGATGTTGCGGATTTGTCGTGGTGGATAGCCTGGATGCAATATTAGTACAGTTTGGTATTATTTGTACATTTGATATTGTAGGGCGAGCGTCCGACATGTGGACTGCAGTCACTGCCTGTTTGTATATTATTCTTTTGGGGCACGACCGGGCTGAGGTCGATGTACCCGTTGTATATATTTTACTTTCTGTACTAGGATTACCCCGAGGTGGAGTGCACGGATAGCCGGGTTCTAGAGGGCAACGAGCCCACATCTCATGGCTTTGAGACAGAGGGGGCTTTACTCTAGAATTGGCGGGCTGTTCGCCGCACTCATAGGGGGTATAGGTTGACCCAAGGAGGGGTGCACAAGTTACCGGATTCCGTGAAGTGCTGGGTGGTCCATTCACTTTGTTGAAGGGGGCTGCCTCACTTCAGGTTTTGGTGGGTAACTTGCCGCACCCATAGGGGTCTAGGTTTTCATTGCACAGGCTATCCACACGACCAGGGTAACGTCGGGTTTCAGTTGCGGCTCAAAGGAAACCCGGGGATCCCAGATTATCTGTATTGTTCTGTGATGCTTATTACATTTCTGTGATGTTGCATTTTAGCATGCCATGATCGAATATTATATATTGATATATATACTAGTAAATGTTGTATATGTTTTGCACCCGCGCTAATCCAGTCCCCGCTCTGTCGTTAGTTAAGTAACCTAACGGGTGATGACGCGACCCAGTGGCGAATGCAGATGGCATATACGTACATCGTATTTTTGTTCTTTATTGGTGTGATCAATTGATGGGACTGCGTTGATTCGGATCAATGCAAGCTAAACAAACATGTTTGATGTTGTTGGAACATTTTTCAAAAAGCTGTTATTGCAAGGACGTTCTCTTTTGTTTTGCACAGTGGTATTCGGTTATGAATATCCAGCACCTCAGTCGACGAGGCAAGGGTCGAGATCCCTTCACTGGGAGTGACCCCTTGGACAGAAGTTTGCGTCAGGGTAATAACTTCACTATAGCCGATTGCCTTTTTCTTTGCATCATGGTATTCAGTTGGAATATCCTGTACCTCATTCTACGGGAAAAGAGCCGAGATCCCTTCACCGGGAGTGACCTCTTTAGCAAAGGTTTTCGCCACTATATTTATAAAAAGCTATCCGGTTCCTTCAACGATATCAAGTTCATTACGTTAAAGGTTTTCGCCAAAAACCATTCGTAGTCCTCCGTCATTTTAGAAAGGTAGCACTTAGTATTCATGCTATGTATGTTGGCCTTCGTCAAGGCATAGTGTATGGTAGCTATTTATTACTTTTCTGCTGCATAGATAGATGCGTTAGTTTGGGACAGTCGTACTACTATTTTGGCCTTCGACAAGGGTATGTACGGGTGAGTTCAAATTAACCTGGATAATGACGGGTAGAACTTGACATGTGACTTATGATATGTTGGCCTTCATCAAGGTCATAAGAGCATGGGGTAAAAATCACATCGGGAGTTTCTAAAGAAACTGAAACTTGCCAGGCATGCGCATACCTTCTGGAGTGTGATAACGTGAGTGGATTCCATCACGTTATCATGCGATGATAGTTGGATCCCGACTCCCACTGATGAGTTGGTTTACTCCTCGGGTGATCCCGACTAATTCTTCTTCCAGGTTTGGAGGAGAATTTGAGGATACGGTGGGAGGTTTCCTGATTAGATAAATTGGTAACCATTCTGATCTAGGTTAGAGTGCACGCTGAGTGTTTCTTTTCTCTTTCTCTTTGACAGCGACCATGACCCGACCCTTGACTATGACTCAGTGACCGAGTTGACCGAACCTTCTTATAACACTGGCTTTTGGATTGTCAGAGTTGCATACCTCATTGCCACTCCTGCTTTTACCCTTTTTCTCCGGAACATTTCGTATCACTACGAACATCCACTTCCATTGGATAAAATTATCGTATGGTTATATACGAACTCGAAGGAACTTATTCGAGGATGGTTTCCGGTTCTGGAGAAAATAAATAGGACTATTCAGTTGTCTTTTCCTTTTACCATCTCTCATGTTGCGAGTGTTCCTTAGATTAGGACAGTACACCTATTACGCTAATTGGATAGTCTTCATCCAAACCATAGGCAGGTGCCGAATGGTAGGGAATGAAGAAAACCGATTAGCCTAAGTAAGGTGTACAGAAGGTAATAAGTAAAGACAAATAAAGGGATTAGAAAGAGAGCAAAGTAAATTGCGACTGCTATTCACGACCAAACCAAGTATTTCATCGCGACTCCTACTTCATCTTTGTATTTCTCCGAAACACCCCGTATCACTACGAACATCCAATTCTATTGGATAAATCCATCGTATGGTTATATACGAACTCGAAGGAACTTTTTCGAGGATGGATTCTGGTTCAGGAGAAATAGGAATAAGGTTTATTCAGTTGTCTTTAATCTTCACCTTCTCTCAGGTTGCGAGTGCTCCTAGGATTAGGACAGTATACCTATTACGCTTATTGGATAGTCTTCTTCCAAACCATAGGCTGGTGCCGAACGGTAGGGAAGGAAGAAAACCATTTAGCCTAAAGACGGTGTACAGAAGGTAATGACTAAAGACATATAATGGGATTTGGAGAGATGGCAAAGAAATATACGGTTACAGTTGTGATTCTGATAATGGAAGAGGCATTACTAAGAATACCCAGATACCCCTTCGAAACATTTACATGTTTCAGTTTTACTGTGTATTGTTAATAGAAAACTAATTTCCCAATTAGACACTTGCTCCAGGGTATGTATTTACCAGGTATGATTCTCACATCTGTATGGTTTTACAGATGATGAGTGGGAGTAAGTTATTAGGAATTAGGTGATTGTTCTCATTATATCGGAATTCGTTGAAATTGGTGATATTTGAGGAAATCGCCTGAGCTGTTTGCCGGACGGCAGATATTTGGTTTTGAATATCCGTTGTTGTGCACCAATTTCAAATTGATATATCTATACGTTTATTTTTATAAAGTGAGATATAACTTTTTGAAATTATGTCCATGACATTTACCTATATCAGTTGATGGTTAGGTAAGGAGCATTAAACAGCGGTGTAATTCTTCTTAACCATAAGTACAGTTTTCAACCTAAGACATACAGGGAACGAGTTATTCAACTCAGGGGACTTATACAAAGCATTGTATATTGTCCAGTGTCCATTAGGACAGAGGGGTTAGTCCTCGTACTATATTCTTTTTACTTATGACTTCTCTAGTTTTTAGACAGGTGTTTCGTAGAAATACAAGGTCTAAGTTTTGAGAAGTTACAGGGATAAGAATAAAGCAGAGAACCAGGTGTTGCAAGTATCAGGATTCTTCAAGGTAATCGAAGATGTAGATACTTGTGTATAGTATTCAAATGATAGTAATGGTTTTGAGAAACTTGTTTCTCTTTCAGGTTACTCATAATTGGATGCACTCCTAAGTTGAGTAATGCTGATCGGCCTCCCTCCATTTAATAGACATGCACTAGAGACAGCTGCATGATTTGAATCTGGTTCCAATTAAATCAGTGCCTCTGTTTCTATATTGGATATAGAACGGTTCATATCTTAGCGATGTTAAGGTACGGGGAGTTTTCCGGCTTATGCTTAAAACCAGACTCTGGATAACTCAAGGCACGTTTCTGTAATGGTTGTTTGTGGGTTGACCCGGGCAATGACGAGGGTTAACTTTCTACCATCTGGAAGATCAATAGTGTTATTGTTCTTGACTCGCCACAGTTTTAGTAAAATGGACTTTTTCAGAAAACGGTAATGGTGGTATGGTAGAACTGGAAGTGATTCCAGAACCGCAAACGATTACTGAAAATTTAATAGGACCTAAAGATTCAATCTGGATTGATATTCTATTGGCCACTCCGTAGATATGGTGGGTAACCTCAGGCACTCAAGAGGTACTTCGGTATGCTCAAAGACGGTGACAGGAAGGTTCTTGTTTACCCAGACTTGACACTACTGTTGTTCCAGGCTATGAGACCAGGCAGGAGGATGAGTATAGCGTCGTTCTAAACTAGCTTTAGAATTGCACGTGTATATGACTCTGCCAGAGGGTTGTCGTAGTCAGTGGGAGCAGCGGAAGCATAATGGACAAGTAGCTTATGTCTATGGACTAAAGCAGATATAGCGGAGATAGATCATCTATTTTTGATGTGACAGTCATAGGTTTGACTTCATCAGATAGGGGATGGATCTGTTAAGAAGGTAGTAGGGTGTGATGTCCTGGTATTTGGATGACATACACAGAGTAGGAAGTGAAATTCCTACACTACGATCGGTTATACTTTGGTTGTCACACAGTGGTTTCTCCACATAGGATATAGATATAATATCAGACATTCTGGTTACTAGATCTATGGTTTTAGATCTAGATTTGGGAGATTTCCCAATCTGGGTACTTAGACGGCATTCTACAGGTATTTTAGAATGGACGACTCCTGGCACGGTAGTATACCTGCAGGTGATGGAGTCACCCTCTCTAAAGGTGTCTTACAGACTAAAGGGGAGAGGGATGTGCATGATTGACATATCACTTACTTAGGCAATTGAGTTAATCATGAGATGTCAAGTACCACACCAGATGGTGTTTTTGCACTAGATGCAATAAGTTGATATTAGTCCAATCCTGGAGAAACATTCGGAAGCAGTTTTAGAACATAAGTGGATGTTCTAGGGATTTGATAACGGCAGCCTCTTTCGGGAGACGGTTATCATTACAGGCTTCCAAGGTGACCTGGATGACAGAGTGACTGTCAGAGTTATAGTTTTCCCTCTGACGAGGGGCAGTAGTTTGGACAGGTGGTCCAAGCGGATACTGAGAGAGGCATGGCGCAGGATACTGATTAAATTCAGTTGTCGATACAGTCTAAGAAGTTTGGATTTATAGTTCATTTATGAACTAGGTCCCATCAGATATCCAGACATATTCTAAGACAGGTATTGCTCATTTCGGGAGATGGCTTTCTCCGTGAACTTGAGATAAAGAGATACATAGAAAGAAACATCAGAGCGGATCCACTCACTGAGGCTATTCCTCGAACGCAATAGTTTCACAAACCGGCTTTGTAAGACTGATTAGTAGAGGAGTTGGGTGTTCAGTATCACACGGGCTGTGAGTATGCGACATCGCAATAATTAGCCTTGAGTGCAAGTGGGAGATGGTTGGATATAGTACCCTGAGAGTCAATTATTGGATCACAGGCACGTGATTGCAATGATTGAGGGAGGACCTATGCCGGTAGGACAGTCTTACTCGAGATGATAGTATGCTATCTGGTTTATCTTTATCATCGTATACTGCTTTAGGTGACCTTACAGGTCGCTATTACACATTGATAGAGCCCTTAGGATTCTTGCTTGACTGCCAGCAGTATGATGGCGATCATATACGTGGGAACTGGGGTCTATAAGTACATCCTTAAAAGGTCCCTAGTCATGGGATTTTACGAGACAGGGCATCGATACTCCAGAGTAGACTAGTGTATATAGTCGAGACCCCGACGAGGGACGGTGGCCAGTCTCACAAGCTATTGGTGTCAGTTGGTTCACCTAAGATGTATACAGGTGCTCATTGGGTTATGAGTACACCGGACAGGACTCGCCGGAAACATGCTAGTTGGTATTATACCTGACGTCAGATAGCAATTCCCTGGTGACATGTGTACAGGTTAGTTCATCGACCTGAGATCGTCATTAGTCTCGTGTGAGTTCCCACTGTGCTTTGATTACTACCCTACTACAGCTCAAAAGAGTCGTGCAAACAGGTTTTAGTTGGGTACAGTCCCGAGCCACATGGAGGCAGTGAGCGGATCGGCAGGGGTTTCGTCTCTCCCGGTATTGGGGGTGAGATCGCGCTGTGTCTAGGAGAGCCATTACACGAAGTCCTTGGCTAAGGCAGGAGATTTACTGGTAGGTATTCCAGTAGCATCTCAGGGTGTTCTGGGCTTCACTCCGACACGACTTGTACCGCTTTTGGGGTCTGACTTTACCAACCCCCTAGACCCGACATGCGATACTCATAGACGAACGGACCGGACTGTATGGATATTGTCACTGACAGGCTCAGTAGGGTGTCAGGATGAGTTTTCTCATCGACCTCCCTTTTGGTCAATACCTGGTAGCCCATTACGTACAGCTAGTACCACTGACGTGCTGTTGGTTAAATCCACAGCCAGTGTATTAACGAGTCTTTAGAGTCCCCCACAGATAGTTTCTCAAGTTTCGGGCGAAACGTTGTAGAGGCCATATGGTATTATGCAGGGTTCGATCATATACGTACAGTAGTGCACGTATCATGATCGGACGGATCATATTAGTAAGCTTTGGTTTAAACCGGATCCTACTATTAGATTTGTTGGATTACTTTAGTCTCATCGTATTCGCATTCAGTCGGAATACGGATGCCGGTATGTATATACAGGTGAGGGGTATCCTTATGATCCGTCACGAGTTTACTTTAGATGATGCGATTCTTTTTATTGTCATAAACATTTGGGTTAATGTTTATTTTGGTGGGAAATGTGAGTGGATTTCATGATGAGGTGCAATTAATGTGGCATGTTCATTTTGGTGACTCATAGTCTCTTTTCTTGTGAACATGTCATGTTAATTGAGTGATTAGAGTGTTGAAATGAGAGCTAGAGAGAGAAGGGGGCAGCCATATGAGAGAGGTTAGCTCTTGTATTATTATGCCAGCTCTCATTTCTTCATATCAACACAAGAAAAGAAAAGAAAAGAAAAGGAGAGCCTCTTCTTCTTCTTCCTCTAGCTCACAAATTCCATCAATGGAATCAACTTCAACCTCCATCCATACACTCTCATGTGATGAGAATAAATGGATGCTTGAGACAAAGTTATCACCCACATTCTCTATATCTCCTTGGACACGTCGGCTAGCAAACTTCGTGTCCGAGTTGCTTCGGATGAAGTGGGAGCCCGTAAAAAGATTCGAAGATGTGGTGCCCTTTCCGACTAGGAGACCGGAGATCGGAGATGCCGCGAGGAGCTTGGGATGGTGGCCAAAGACCGAAGGAAACGGATCGATCAGTATAGCTTTTCTATCCTTTCTCTAGTTTGCTAGTTATCGGTTAATGGTTCGATCCGGGAGAAAGTATACGATAGCGTCGGTTTCAAGTTTTGAAAAAGTTTTCGTTTCCGCATTTTGGCCTCGGACAGACGGCCGGGACGCTACCGTAGACTTACAACCACGGCTCTACTGAGTCGTGCAAACAGGTGGTTTTGGGGTATAGTCCCGAGTTACATGGAAGCAATGAGCGATAGGAGGGGATTCGTCTCTCCCGGTTTTGGGGGTTGATGTTGCGCTATGTTCGATTGGCCATAACTGAAAATCCCTGGCCAGGGTTGATGTGATTTACTGGTAAGTGTTATCAGTAGTTTCACGCTCGTTATGGACCTTACATCGGCATGACTTATTAAGCTACTGGGGTCTGACGTTTACCATCCCTAGGTGAGATATGCGACATATCAGACGAACAGACCGGACTGTGCGGTAAGTGTTACTGATCGGATTCGCAGGAGTGTGAGCAGGCTTGCTCGTTGATCTTCTGATCTCTCAATACCCGGGTGGCCGTTACGTTTAGCAGACCTCTTGCATCTTGTGGGTGACTGATGTGATCAACACCTACTGCCGGCGTATTGACGAGTCTTTAAAGTCCTACACAGAGGTTTCCTGGCTCAAGCGAAACGAAATAGGAGCACGTATGTGATGATATGTGCGGGACCGAGAATAATACCAGTATGTGATACTGTATTCTATTCTCACGATTTGTATCATCGGTCGGTTATATGCGATATAGCCGGGTTACCGAATTAAGTGTTGATTCGATATATTGATACACTAAATATTAGTCGGTTATATGCGATATGACCGGATCATTAAATCAAGTGTTGATTTAATAATTTAATGTATAATTATATATTTGATATATTGTCACGACCCGCAGGGTACGGAACATGACTGGCACTTAAGTTTACGAAACGTCTCAAGACGTCCGTAAAATAAGCCAAAGCCCAGAAACCAAAACCAAATAAGCAAAAGAGTGAAGAAAACCCAATCAATTGAAAGCGAGTTTATCAAATAAGTCATATAAAACCTTTTTTTTAAAAAACAATATCAATTTTTCCGAAAATTTCGGCAGAGTCTCCTTTGTAAATACTGGCCCCCAAAATGGGTACAACAAGAATATATATGAATCCAACAAATAAGGCATCCCCAAGCGGGAGCTAGCTCTTCGCCACAAGGCGGTCATAAATCCCACGCAATATAAAGCAACAACATGCGAAATAATCATAAAGAAGCATGAGAAAAACAGCATGTCGACTCAAGTGAGCTCGACCCCAAAATACAGCATAAAAAGTCCACAAATCTCACAGTCTCATCTCTAGGTCAATATACAACAATACTGGTAGATACAGTAGATGGAGTACACTAGATACAAGAATATACAAGGTGGTACAAAAATAATGATATAACCCACCTAAGAGCAAAACCTCGAGTCCAGGCAAAAGAAACAAGAGCGCCCGCCGCTACTGTACTGACGGAGCGGACCTGCAAAAGGCTATGGCACAACGGGGGTGAGTTGCCAACTCGTGAGTAATAAATAACATTTACACAGGCTATCGTATGCATGCACACAAGCATCCTAGCATCTAAATACAGGTAAGGCAGGACATAATGGCAAGTATGTATGCAATATGAATATACTAGCAGGTATGAATGCAATGCGAGTCAACTCGTGATCTGAATGTGTAAGTATAAGAAATCATGTTTTTCCCTTTAAGAATCTCTTTTGAAATACCAGCACAATACCAATAGAATCAACAAGAACCTGTGTCCAGCAACGACACCTCAAAACTATCACAAATCTCATATATCCATGTCATAGTATCTCTGGCCTCAGCCATCCGGCTGACCCAGCTCAATATCAAAATCTCATCATCTCGCGGCCACGGTCGGTATCCTCTGGATATCCGCCGTGCCAAACAGTCACCGGTAGGTAATCCGTCCCCTGCCAGGCTCAACGTCAACACCACATTCATCTTGCCCCGGGGTACCATACCGGGCCCACCATGTACCCGTGACGGTTCCTCCACTCCTCGACACGGATCTCGAAAACCACAGCAAACTCATGGTGGACGACACTTTACATCACTAGAAAACCGCAATTACATATTTTAAAAACGTAATAAGTTTAGAAATTTTGCGGCTTTCCCCCGAAATCCAGAAATATCATAAAATCTCAAGAAATCCTCATAAGTGCATATATCAATGGTGATGAATGCATATGGTATCAATAATTAAGCTACGATGTATGATTAATAGACTAGGCATGCATAAATAATATGATGAGGTACATGCACATGAATAGCAATCCTACGATTTCATTTTAAGGAATTAAAGGCAATAGCACAGGTTTAAGCATCAATCAGTAAAAGGTTTCAAAATTATAGGTTATCTAGTGTGGTGGCATGGCAATTACCAGGGCGTGTGTGTAAGCATGAATAGTGCTCGTGCTGCATATAAAAACCCTGGCAATTGTGCAGGTGTCCTATAAAATGGGTTCGCATATGTATGTCAATATAAGGCATGGATGCAGCAAATAATCATATAAGTATTACACCCCTAATTACTAACATCACTAAGAATCTTTTAAGTTACTAAAACTATCGGGCGGCTTGCGCCATCCAACGATAGTCCCCCGTAGATGTTACATCTACTCACTGGAATCCCTAGCTAGTCACGTCCAATCACCGCTTTCCCCTTTCGTGTCGCGTCTGACGTCTCCGCGACCGAACCTGGAATTTACATCAATACCTAACATAAGGTTACATATCAAGAACGACGCAAAACCCAAACGAAAATACTAACGTTCACAAGCTAGGTACAACGTGCACAAGGTGCGCGGAACACACGCGAAAATCGTAAATACTGCAAAAATCGTCGATTTGGTCGCCCGGCAAAACTAAAACCCGATTACTCAAAAAATCCGCACTCACGCATCCTAAATGTCATAGGATATGCCAATAATAATCTAGATATCGCAATTAATTCATCACAATAATATAATAAAAACCTAGTAAGCTAGAAGTTTGCAAATTTGGTGCAAACATCGACAATTAGCGACAAAATTAACACAATCCAACACAACAATCCAAACTTACCCACTAGCTAGCCATTACACTAATTTTAAATCATTAACTAATCTTAAAAACCTAATTTCCATAAACAAAACCTTTCTTGATTTTCATAATTAGCAAACTTAAACCAAACTATACATGAAAAACCTTAATTTAACACTAGATTTTAGCCTAATAAGCAAGTTAACCACTTAGATTAAGGTTAGCAAAACACTAGATAGCAACATAAATTTAATTAACTAAATAATGGTTTCAAGAAACCCTAATTTAATTTTCAACCATTAACTAAAAAAAACTAGATTAGGATTAACACTAAAATTAACACTAAACAACTAGATTAAAGAATTCTAACCATATCAACTTAAAAGAGTAGAAATTATACCTCAAATTTTATAGATCTAGCAAGAAGAATTTGCCTCAATAATGGCCTCATAGCACCATGATTCCAAGCAAGAGAGGCTAAAGAGAAAGGGGATGAAGAATGGGGTTATTTTGTGAGGTTTAAATTTGGAAATTTGGAGCAACTTGATGAATTTTTGAACAAGATGAAAAGAAAAATGATGAAGAGGGGAGGGTGTGGGGTGTGTGGGAAAGTCTTGGTCAACTCCTACCAACCCACCAAAAGACCATACCTAATAAAAAAATCCAAAATCCTTAAAAAAAACACCTCTTTTCTACACAAAAATGAAGTCAAAGAGGCAACCATTTTTTTTTCTTGGGTTGCTAGAAATGGGCCGGCCTAGGGCTGAGGGAAGAGAGGGAGGGGTTTTACAAAAGAAATTTTATGCAAAAAGACCCCCTACAAGTCAAAAGTTGCAAGTTTAAGCTTAAATTCAATAAATTTCGTTTTCCATAATAAAAATTAGTTAAAAATCAAAATAAAATACTAAAAATTTATGTTACAACTAGATTTTAATTAACATTAATTTAGAGCCTAAATTTAGCCCAATTAAATTTGTATTTATCGCTAATTTAATGTATTTTCTTACCGGCTTAAAATAATATTAAAAAATTGAAAAATAGGGAAAAATTTTTAAATGACCAAAAATTAATAAGTAACTCATTAGCTACTAAAAACAAGCAATTACCTATCCATTTTAGGTATAATTAGTCCTAAACTGCAAAATAACGAGAAAGACGGTTTTCGGAAAAATACCGAATTTTCACCGATTTTCAGGAAAACACCAAAACGACTTTTCAAGGCGCTACATATATTACTTTACATTAACTAGTATTGGTTCACTTAAGATTTCTTTTTTCACTTGATGTGCACATAATATATATGTGATATATAATTGTTTACATGTTTGTATCTTGCTTGATGATACATGCAAACTTGGGTGTGTGTAAGACTTGCACCATGTTTATTTATAATTGTGAGGGTTTTATTTATTTTAAGTATTTCAAAATGGTGGCTTTATTTGTAGCTTCATGAAGCATCAAGCATCTTTGACAAAGTCCACACATTTTGTTTTACTTAAGATATTTCTAAACCAAACCATTATATTAAACCATGGTTTAGTCTCTACAAGAGTTAGTGGATGATACTAACTCACCCATGATTGCATAATTATCATTATTCTTTTCTCATTTTTCATTCTTACTTCTTCTTCTTCATCCAAAAAGAAAAGCTTTCTAGGTTTTTTCTAAGTGGTGAAAACAAGTGAGAAATCAAAATCTAAAGTGAACCCACTTCCTATTTCATCATCCTCTACTACTTTCCATTTAGTTTAGGGTGTTCTCTTCACAAAGTTCTTGACCTAGTGAAGTGGTAGCTTGAGTTTGAGTCTCCTCGACGTAGATCATCTTCCACCTCAAAGACTACGAGCAATCTTGTTCATTTCTCCGGGGAATTCCATACTAGAGTCTGGGAGTTCGATGATCGCAGCGAAGGGACGTCAACACGGAGCTTTAGAAGTGAAGGACTGGATCTACAAAGGTTGTATTTTTGTTCACTTCTCTTTGTGATGATAGATTACATGTTTTGATTGTTGGAGATAGTGCCCTCAAAGTCAATTATTGAATCGCAGGTACGTGATTGCAATGATTGAGGCAGGACCTATACCGATATGACAGTCTTGCTCAAGATGATAGTATGCTATCTAGTTTGTCTTTATCATCGTATACATGCTTTAGTTCGCTATTGCATGTTGATAGAGCCCATAGGATTCTTGCTTGACTACCAGCAGTATGATGGCGATCATATACGTGGGAGCTGGGGTCTGTAAGCACATCCTTAAAGGGTCCCAAGTCGTAGGAGTTTCGAAACAGGGCATCGATACTCCAGAGTAGACTAGTGTATACAGTCGAGACCCCGACGAGGGGCGGTGGCCGATCTCACAAGCCACTGGTGTCAGTTGGATCACCTAAGATGTATACAGGTGCTCATTGGGTTATGAGTACACCGGACAGGACTCGCCGGGAACTTGCTAATTGGTATTATACATATCGTCAGATAGCAGTTCCCTGGTGACATGTGTACAGGTTAGTTCATCGACCTGAGGTCGTTATTTGTCTCGTGTGAGTTCCCACTGTGCTTTGATTTCTACCCTACCACGGCTCAAAGGAGTCGTGCAAACAGGTCTTTTTTGGGTACAGTCCCGAGCCACATGGAGGCAAGTGAGCGGATCGACAGGGGATTCGTCTCTCCCGGTATTGGGGGTGAGATCGTGCTGTGTCTAGGAGAGCCATTACACAAAACCCTCGGCTGAGGTAGGAGATTTACTGGTAGGTACTCCATGTTAGTGTTTATGCCTTAGAAGGCCATTACTGTATCATACTAGTTTGTATATTACTTAATCGAAGCTTGGGATATTCACATGTATATAACAGTCTTGCTAAACATGGTAGTATGCTACTTGGTTTTTCTATCTTAATATGTGAGTGTACGTATTGATAGAGCTCTTAGGATCTTGCTTGTCTACCAGCGTTGTGATGGCAGTCACACTAGTGGGGGCTGGGTAGTCTACAAGCACATCCTTATTCAGGTCCCTGGTCGTTGGATTATCGAGACAGAGCATCGATACTCCGGAGTAGACTGGTGTGTACGCTTCTCATCCCAGTTGGGGAGATGGTCTGTCCCACAGCCGTCAGTACGTCGTACTGGAGATAGTATGCAGGTGATCGTTAGGTTACGGGTACACCGGACAGGACTCACAGGGGACTGTTGGTTGGTTTGATACCAGTCGTCAGTGAGCAGTTCCCAGGTGACATGAGTACGGCATAGTCCGCAGACTTGACACTGCTACTTCGCCTCGAGTGTGTCCCACTGTTCTTAGATTGCTACCCTACCATGGCTCAAAGGAGTCGTGCAAACAGGTAGCAGTTGGGTGCAGTCCCGAGCACTTGGAGGCAGTGGCGGTTAGACAGGATTCGTCCCTCCCGGTATTGGGAGTAGATATCGTGCTGTGTCAGAGAGCCATTACGCAAAGTCCCTGGCCAGGGCAAGCGAGATTTGCTGGTAGGTTCCAGTAGTTTCTCAGGGTGTAATGGGCTTCACTCCGACACGACTTATACCGCTATTAGGGGACTGACGCTTGCCGCCCCCCTAGGCCCGATATGCGATAGTCTTGGACGAACGGACCGGACTGTATGGAGATTGTCACATCAGACTCAGTAGGAGTTCGGATGGGTTTCCTCATCGGCCTTCTTATCGACAACTACCTGGGGACCGTTACGTACAGCTAGTGCCGCTTGCGGTCTGTGGTTAAACCCACTGCCAGCGTAGTAGTCGAGTCTCTAGAGTCCCACACAGACAGTTTCCTATTCCAGGCGAAACGATATAGAGGTCGTATGGTTTTACGACAAGGGTTCGGACGCATACGTGCGTTTACGCGCGTACGACTTTCGGACAGTTTTTACCAGTCGGCTTTGGTTTAAGCCAGTTACTGGTATCCGGTTATTGGATTTTTACAGTCTAAAATTTTTCCGTATTTTTGCGGATCGGAGGGGCGTTCTCGTAATTGTACGAGAAGCTTCTAGAAGATGGTGACTAAGGAGGGTTATGTGTCATATTCATTGAATGAGTTATATGAGTCATGGTGGTGATTCATTCATTTCATTAATGCGCATTTATTGCTTAATGACTCATGCTAATGAATCACCACTAGATATTTTATGAAGCATGATTATTCATCACTCTTTATTCTTTTCTTCTTATTAGATAATGCTTCATATATATTATGATACTTATAACTTATTCATCATAATATTATTCACATTCTCTCTCCTCAAGCTCTCTCTCTTCAAAAGACTAATCCTCACCCTCATGTGTTGAGATCTAGGATTAGTTAGACTAAACAATCCATAACCATCACTCTATTTCATTCTAGCTTCTTTGATTAGCAATCCAAGAAGGTTAGTTGCCTCAAGTTTAGAGGTTTAGCTTGGAGTTTTGCTCTCGGGTGGATCGTCTACTACCTAGAGAAAGCCGAGGAGAACAAGGAGACCGTAAAGACGAAGGACTAGTTTCGATAGGTATAATCCCTAAGCATAGTAGTTTAGAACAACTATATGTTTGGTTAGTTATCGTTTAGCTTCGATTCAAGCGGTTAGTCGATGTTCGTTCACTAAACAAGTTCGTTTTTGAAAATTCCGCCTCCCCACAAGTTCTGGGGTGTAGTACATCGACTTACAGTGGTATCAGAGCCTCGCTAAACAATAAATAACTTAATTGCAAATTTGTACGAATTTCGAACGGAAAAACGAAGCCGGAAAACCCTAAAAAATACAAGTTTCTGTCGAATTTAAAATGATGTCCAAAAATTTTTCAGGTAAGTGCAGAAAGCTTAAAAAGGGTCCAGAAGAACACCCATGAAATTTGAGCCCATGAATCGGCTAAAGCGCCGCGGAAGCGCGGCGGATCCCACCGATCCGCCGCGGTTCCGCGGCCGAAGTGCCGAGTCATGGACTCATCTTTCATGTGTGGGTCCTCTCTGGTATTTGGGGTTTTCTGGAATATTTTAATTTTGCTCAGGTTTCCAGTTTACAGAGCAGTTTTTGGAGCAATATTAAAGATGTTTAATCGATCGAAATTGTATAGTATTTGCATGTTGGATTATATCTGTGATTGATAAATGTGTTCGTAAACCTCCCTTAACTGCTAGTATGTCGGTTGGCAGGGGGTTGCACATTTCTGTAATGGTTATATCTGTTTGTGCATATGAACTGTATTGGACTGTTGTGGTGTATAGCCGGGGTTTGCAATGGGTTATTGTTTAATTCATTTGTTGTAAATGTAATTTGTTGTAATATTATTTTTGCGGGGCACATCCAGGTTGCGGTTGTAGCCACCGTTGTATTATTTCATTTTACTGTTTTTGCTCCTAGGACTGACCCAAGGTGGGGTACACAAACTGCCGGGCGGGTAGTTTGCCGTACCCGTAGGGGTCGAGGGTGGGGTAACGGCTATTCATCACAACTGTGTAATCTGTCTTTTCTTGCAGGCTCAAAAGAAATACAGATTGCTTGCAAATCCAATATTGTTTATCTGTGTTCTGGAATGTATATCATTGCGTCAGACGAATGTAAAATATCTATATTTATGATAGCTATTTAGACGTCACTTATGTTTTACACCCGCGCTAGCCCAGCCCCCGCTCTGTCGTTAGTTAAGTAACCTAACGGGTGATGACGGGACCCCGTGGCGAATGCGGATGGCATAAGAGGACGTTGTATTTTCGTTGTTTTCTGCAATGATAGGTTAATGATGGGACGCATTATCTATAATGCAAAGAAAAACAAACCAAAGTTTAAATCGTTGGAACAATTTAAAAGAAACCACTCGGTTATTTTTAAAACGGATATTTTTAAATGCGGAGCTTTAACCACTCCTTTTAAAAGCTATCAGGTTCCTTCGGTTATATCAAGTTCACTACGTTCACGGTTTCGCCAAAACCATTCGTAGCCCTCCGTCATTTCATTTGGGTATTCAGTAGTATTCAAGCTATGCATTTTGGCCAAAGTCAAGGCATAGTGTTTGGTAGCTGCTGGGTTTTCATTTGTTGCATAAGATAGATGAGTTGGTTTGGGACAGTCGTATTACCATTTGACCAAAGTCAGGGGTATATACGGATGGGTTCAAATTGACAAGATAATGACGGGTAGAACTTGACATGTGACTTATGACATTTTGACCAAAGCCAAGGTCATAAGAGCATGGGGCAAAAACTTTTATCGGGAATTTCTAAAGAAACTGAAATTTGCAAAGAGATGCATACCATTTGGAGTTTGATGAATGTTGGTAGGATTCCTTCAACATTATCATACGATGATATTTGGATCCCGATCCTACTGTGAGTATATGCTACTTATCAGGATATTCGTCACTTAACGATCAATGCTATAAACCTAGTAGGTGTCCAGAAAGGTGTCAGCGGGGTTACGCCCCCAGAGAAAAGAGGTTATTTAATTAAGGAACTTCGCGAAAGCGTTGGAAAACCTCCCTCGAAGTATCGACACTGGCCTGGCTGAACGGTTAAGCAAGTATTGTACGGTGAGAATAGTCCTGGCTAATTCTTCTTTTATGGTTTGAGGAAGGATTCGAGAAACAGTGGGAGCCATCCAGTTTAGATAAACTAAAAACCACTCTAAACTTGCAAGAGCATCATGCTAAAGTGTTTTCTTCTCTCTCTCCTAATTGCAGCGACCCTGAAAATGACTGGACTTAAGTTACTTTTAGAAAAAAATATACTAACAGGGCCAAACTATAAAGATTGGCTGCGGAATGTCAAAATGGCTTTGACCTATGACAAACTGGGGTACGTCCTCACCGCTACGGCACCTGCTGTCCCTGGTCCCAAATCCAGCAATGCGGATAAGGAAATCCGCAAAACCTGGGATTTAGATTGTGCGAGAGCCAAGTGCATCGTGCTTGCCTCTATGAACAATGAACATCAGAGGAGGCACGAGGATATGTCCTTAGATGGCATATTTCTCCATACAAAGGAACTTTATGGAGAGCAATCTCGTATAGCAAGATACGAGACCTCTAAGAACTTGTTTCGAGCGAGGTTGGCTGTCGGGTCATCGGTAGGTGAACATGTCCTACAGATGATCAGCTATATTGAAGAGCTCGCAGACCTTGGGACGACTTTGGATAATGAGCTGTATACAGACCTTATTCTCCAGTCCCTTCCTCCCACCTACGCCCAGTTTATCCTCAACTTCAACCTTCAAGGAAAAGAAGTTGAACTTGCGGAACTCCTGAACATGTTAAGGAGTGCAGAGGGCACCTTGCAGAAGGCAAGGGAAACACCCGCTATGTTTGTTGGCGGTGCATCTTCTTCCGGGTCCAAGGCTAGGGCCAAAGGAAGGAAGAAGAAGGCCGCACCCAAACCTAGAGGAAGTGTTAGTAAGGTGGGAAAGAAGGGAAAGAAAAAGATAGCAGTACCGATAGTTGGCCCGGATGAGTGCTTCCATTGTCACAGGAAAGGGCACTGGAAGAAGGATTGCAAGGCGTGGATCGCCAAGAACCAGGAACCGAAGCAAGCTGTGGCTTCGACTTCAGGTGTGTTTGTAATTGAGAATTGTCTGTCGATCAACTCTAGTTCCTGGGTATTGGATACCGGATCAGGATCTCATATTTGCAATTCATTGCAGGCACTGAGAAACCGTAGAGTGCTGAAGGAAGGTGATATGATCCTCAGGGTTGCTAACGGAGCTAGCGTGGGAGCTGCGTCCGTCGGGGATTATCACCTAGGATTGACGAGTGGACATATTTTGGTTTTGCATAACTGTTATTTTGTACCAAGCTTAACGTGTAATATCATATCAGTTTCCTTGTTATCAAATAAAGGTTATGATTTCACGTTTGTAAGAGATGTTGTTAACATCCACCTTAATCATGGTTTGATTGGGTCCGGTACTCTAAATAACGGCATATATGTTTTAAACCAACTCCAAATTTTCAATGTCCAGAACACACTAAAAAGAAAGTCTCCAGATTTAAATAAAGCTTTCTTATGGCATTGTAGACTGGGTCACATCAATGAGAGAAGGTTGACTAAGTTGCATAGAGAAGGATATTTGGACACGTTCGAATATCAAACCTATGACACTTGTCAATCTTGTCTCAAAGGAAAGATGACAAAGACTCCATTTACTGGACAAGGAGTAAGAGCGAGCGAGCTCTTAGGACTCATACACAGCGATGTATGCGGTCCGATGTCTACACATGCAAGAGGTGGTTTTTCCTATTTCATTACTTTCACGGATGATTACTCAAGATACGGATTCATTTATCTGATGAAACATAAATCCGAGGCTTTTGAGAAATTCCAAGAGTATAAGAATGAAGTAGAAAACCAAATCGGCAAAAGTATTAAGACACTAAGATCTGATCGAGGTGGAGAATACTTAAGTGCCGAGTTCCTAGGTTACCTAAAAGAGAAAGGAATTCTCTCTCAGCTTACTCCTCCATACACTCCACAGCATAACGGTGTATCGGAGAGACGGAATCGAACCCTATTGGATATGGTACGATCCATGATGAGTAATGCTGAGTTACCGCGATCTTTCTGGGGTTATGCGCTAGAATCAGCGGCATATCTTTTGAACAGGGCTCCTACCAAGACTGTGCCTACCACTCCATATCAGATGTGGACTGGGAAGAAACCCCATCTTCAGCATATAAAGATTTGGGGATGTCCAGCTTTTGTTAAAAAGCAGCATGTGGACAAGCTCGAGGCACGATCAGTAAAATGTATGTTTGTGGGATATCCAAAGAACTCCAAGGGATATTATTTCTATTACGCAGAGGAACAAAAGGTTTTTGTTTCTCGTAATGCCCATTTTCTGGAAAATCAGTTTTTAGAAAAGGAAATAAATGGGAGCGAAATAGAACTGGAAGAAATTCCAGAACCACAAACTGCTACTGAAAGTTTGGTAGAACCACTAGTTCAAGAAGAACAGGACATTCCCGCACCCCTCCGCAGGAGTAGTAGGCCGTCTCATCCGCCTGAGAGATACTACGGTTTTCTCATAGACGGGGATAGAGAGGATTGCATCATAGATGATGATGAACCTACTGACTTCCAGCAGGCCATCCAGAGCGGCGACTCGGTACGATGGCTAGATGCAATGCGGACCGAAATGGAGTCCATGTACACCAACAAAGTATGGACTTTGGACTTTGCTCCAGATGGGGTAAAACCCATAGGATGCAAATGGATCTTCAAGAAAAAGATTGGTGTAGATAGACAGGTGGAAACCTATAAGGCTAGACTTGTTGCAAAGGGTTTTCGTCAAAGACCTGGTTTGGACTATGACGAAACTTTTTCTCCAGTGGCTATGCTCAAATCCATTCGGGTCCTTCTTGCTATTGCTGCCTTCCATGATTATGAAATCTGGCAGATGGACGTAAAGACGGCTTTTCTGAATGGAAATTTAGAAGAGAGCGTCTATATGGATCAGCCAGAGGGTTTCAATCAGAGTGGGAGCAGCGGGAAAGTATGCAAGCTGCTTAAGTCTATTTATGGACTAAAGCAGGCATCGCGGAGTTGGAACATCTGTTTTGATGAGACAGACAAAGAATATGACTTTATCAAAAATCCAGATGAACCGTGCATATATAGTAAAGCTGTAGCCAGAAGTGTCGTATTCCTCGTCTTGTACGTGGATGACATTCTATTGATAGGAAATGACATTCCTATGCTACAATCTGTCAAAGGATTCTTATCACACAGGTTCTCCATGAAAGACCTGGGTGATGCCTCGTACATTCTGGGGATCCGGATCTATCGTGATAGATCCAAGAGGATGTTAGGACTTTCGCAGTCCAGGTATATCGACACTGTACTGAAAAGATTCAGTATGGAAGATTCTAAGCGCGGTAATTTACCGGCTTGTCACGGAATCACCCTCTCCAAAGAGATGTCTCCCAAGACTGATTTGGAAAGGGAACGCATGTCTATTATACCCTACGCTTCTGCGGTAGGCTCTATAATGTATGCGATGTTGTGTACCAGACCAGATGTAGCTTACGCACTGAGCGTGGTAAGCCGGTATCAGTCAGACCCAGGGGAGAAGCACTGGATAGCAGTAAAGAACATTCTCAAGTATCTGAGGAGGACTAAGGAGATGTTCTTGGTTTACGGCGGAAAAAACCTCAGGTTGGAGGCCTTTGCTGATTCCGGCTTCCAGAGTGATAAGGACGATTCCAAGTCCATGTCGGGTTATGTCTTTACCCTCAATGGAGGGGCGGTGTGCTGGAAGAGCTCCAAGCAGGACACCGTTGCTGACTCGACGATGGAAGCGGAGTATATAGCTGCTTGCGATGCCGCAAAAGAAGCAGTCTGGATGAAGAAGTTCCTAACAGAACTTCAGGTGGTTCCTACCATAGTTGATCCAATACCTCTGTATTGCGACAACAACGGAGCTATAGCTTTAGCGAAGGAACCAAGGTCCCATCAGAAGTCCAGACACATCTTGAGGCGGTATCACCTGATCAGGGAGATCATTGATCGTCAGGAGATCGAGGTTCGGAGAGTTGCTTCTGAAGAGAACATTGCTGATCCATTCACGAAGGCCCTACCTCAGATTCAGTTCGAGAAGCTACTCGAGATCATCAGTCTACGATATGCCGGTACATGGCCCTAGTGCAAGCGGGAGATTGTTAGTGTTTATGCCCTAGAAGGCCATTACTGTATCATACTAGTTTGTATATTACTTAATGGAAGCTTGGGATATTCACATGTATATAACAGTCTTGCTAAACATGGTAGTATGCTACTTGGTTTTTCTATCTTAATATGTGAGTGTACGTATTGATAGAGCTCTTAGGATCTTGCTTGTCTACCAGCGTTGTGATGGCAGTCACACTAGTGGGGGCTGGGTAGTCTACAAGCAAATCCTTATTTAGGTCCCTGGTCGTTGGATTATCGAGACAGAGCATCGATACTCCGGAGTAGACTGGTGTGTACGCTTCTCATCCCAGTTCGGGAGATGGTCTGTCCCACAGCCGTCAGTACGTCGTACTGGAGATAGTATGCAGGTGCTCGTTAGGTTACGGGTACACCGGACAGGACTCACAGGGGACTGTTGGTTGGTTTGATACCAGTCGTCAGTGAGCAGTTCCCAGGTGACATGAGTACAGCATAGTCCGCAGACTTGACACTGCTACTTCGCCTCGAGTGTGTCCCACTGTTCTTAGATTGCTACCCTACCACGACTCAAAGGAGTCGTGCAAACAGGTAGCAGTTGGGTGCAGTCCCGAGCACTTGGAGGCAGTGGCGGTTAGACAGGATTTGTCCCTCCCGGTATTGGGAGTAGATATCGTGCTGTGTCAGAGAGCCATTACGCAAAGTCCCTGGCCAGGGCAAGCGAGATTTGCTGGTAGGTTCCAGTAGTTTCTCAGGGTGTAATGGGCTTCACTCCGACATGACTTATACCGCTATTAGGGGACTGACGCTTGCCGCCCCCCTAGGCCCGATATGCGATAGTCTTGGACGAACGGACCGGACTGTATGGAGATTGTCACATCAGACTCAGTAGGAGTTCGGATGGGTTTCCTCATCGGCCTTCTTATCGACAACTACCTGGGGACCGTTACGTACAGCTAGTGCCGCTTGCGGTCTGTGGTTAAACCCACTGCCAGCGTAGTAGTCGAGTCTCTAGAGTCCCACACAGAGAGTTTCCTATTCCAGGCGAAACGATATAGAGGTCGTATGGTTTTACGACAAGGGTTCGGACGCATACGTGCGTTTACGCGCGTACGACTTTCGGACAGTTTTTACCAGTCGGCTTTGGTTTAAGCCAGTTACTGGTATCCGGTTATTGGATTTTTACAGTCTAAAATTTTTCCGTATTTTTGCGGATCGGAAGGGCGTTCTCGTAATTGTACGAGAAGCTTCTAGAAGATGGTGACTAAGGAGGGTTATGTGTCATATTCATTGAATGAATTATATGAGTCATGGTGGTGATTCATTCATTTCATTAATGCTCATTTATTGCTTAATGACTCATGCTAATGAATCACCACTAGATATTTTATGAAGCATGATTATTCATCACTCTTTATTCTTTTCTTCTTATTAGATAATGCTTCATATATATTATGATACTTATAACTTATTCATCATAATATTATTCACATTCTCTCTCCTCAAGCTCTCTCTCTTCAAAAGACTAATCCTCACCCTCATGTGTTGAGATCTAGGATTAGTTAGACTAAACAATCCATAACCATCACTCTATTTCATTCTAGCTTCTTTGATTAGCAATCCAAGAAGGTTAGTTGCCTCAAGTTTAGAGGTTTAGCTTGGAGTTTTGCTCTCGGGTGGATCGTCTACTACCTAGAGAAGGCCGAGGAGAACAAGGAGACCGTAAAGACGAAGGACTAGTTTCGATAGGTATAATCCCTAAGCATAGTAGTTTAGAACAACTATATGTTTGGTTAGTTATCGTTTAGCTTCGATTCAAGCGGTTAGTCGATGTTCGTTCACTAAACAAGTTCGTTTTTGAAAATTCCGCCTCCCCACAAGTTCTGGGGTGTAGTACATCGACTTACACTCCAGTAGTATCTCAGGGTGTTCTGGGCCACTCTCTGACACGACTTATACTGCTATTGGGGATCTGACGTTGCCAGCCCCTAGGCAGATATGCGATACTCATAGATGAACGGACCGGACTGTATGTATATTGTCACTGTTAGGCTCAGTAGGGTTTAGAGATGAGTTCGCTCGTCTGCTTCCCTTCCAATCAATACATAGGCAAAACGTTACGTACAGCTTGTACCTCTGACGTGCTAGAGGTTATACCCAGTGCCAGTGTATTGATGAGTCATTAGAGTCCCCCACAGACAGTTTCCTAAGTTCGAGCGAAACGTTGTAGAGGCCGTATGGTTTTATGGCAAGGTTCGAAAAATGCACGTGCGTTTTCGCACGTGTCGTTTTTCGGGCAGATAATACTGGTCGGCTTTGGTTTAAGCCGGATCCGAGTAATATGCTGTGTAGATATAATATCTTTATCTCAGATGCATTTGTATTCATTCGTAATACAAATGCGGGTATGTTTATACTGATACGGGGTTATCCTGAAATTCTTTTCAGAATCACTTTTGGAAGTTGCCAGTTTTCAGTTTTCTATCACCCGTCTTTATCATTCGGTTAAAGACGAATTTATCTTTTCTTGAGATAAGTGTGGAAGGTTCTAGAAGTTTCTAGAAGTGGTGACTAGGTTCATGCATCTTTCTTTGCATTTATTATATGATGACTAGGTTTTAATGACTCATGCTTTAGCATTAATGATTCTTGTTAACCTTAGGATATTTGTTCATGATATTTATTCTTGTGGTCACATCCTAGCTCCTACACTCACCCCCTTCCTCTCTATATCATGGCCGGCCCCTCATGGGAGAAAGGAGATGGTTGTTGTGTTGAAAAGATTAAGGATTTTGGTTCATGGAAATTGATATACTCCATTTCTCATTTCGTATCGATCCAAAAGGCAACTTCATTAACCGTTCTTCCATAGTCTTGGACGTAACGAGACAAAGTGTTCTACTCATTCTCTACTTCATCTTGGTCGTCTCTTCTAGCAAATTTGACGATCGAGTTGCCTCGGTTCAGAGGCGGGAGCCCGTTTAAAGATCCGTCGACGTGGCGCCACCTGGACGAGAACACCGGAGATCAAGGAGATCGGAGAAGCCGCAACAAAGCGTGGGATGATGGTTAAAGACCGAAGGACTTGGATCATTGGTATAATGTTTCTACCCCTTTGTAGTTTGTTAGTTTAGCTTTAATGGCAATCCGGGTTACAGTACACGATAGCGCCCGTTCGTAAAAACTTTTTGTTCCGCATTTGGCATCTGTTAGACGGCCGGGGCGCTACTGTGGACTTACAGTGGTATCAGAGCCTCACCATTAAGCTTTACTAACTTGTGCTAACGCGTTTAAAATATCGATCGAACGGAATTTCGAAAACTGCAATTTTATGGGTTAAAGTTTCTGTCGATTTTCAAAAAGGTCTATAAATTATTTTGCATATCACAGAAAAGAGATCAGGATTTTTTAAGAATTCTGGTGAAATTTGGTCAACTGAAGCTTCCAAAGCGCCGCGGAACCGCCGCGCAAACCCTAGTTTGGCCGCGGTTCCGCCGCCTTTTTGGAGCTACAGTAAACCATGTTTCTACAGTAGGTTCTTCTTGTAAAATTGTTGTTTATGGAATATTTCTTTTGGGCCCAAAAGTTATTACTGTACAGCAGATGTACGTGAGGCCCACTTCGGGAAATTTTGTCGATCGAAATTTTAAACTTGTTAGCATACAGTATTTACATTATATCTCCGACCGGGAATGTCATTTGAGCGGTAAACCGCGTCTAATTGCTATAGTTCTTTTAGACGGGTTTGCGAACGTGACATTCGCGTTGATGTTCTGTGTTATGCTGTGATGTTGCGGATATGTCGTGGTGGATAGCAGGGTGCAATGATAGTGCAGTTTGGATTTATTTGTACATTTGATATTGCAGGACGAGCGTCCAACATGTGGACTGCCGTCACTGCCTGTTTGTATAATATTCTTTTTGGGACACGACCGGGCTGAGGTCAATGTACCCGTTGTATATATTTTTATTTCTGTACTAGGTTTATCCCGCGAAGGAGTGCACGGATAGCTGGGTTCTGGAGGGCAACGGGTCCGTATCTCATGGCATTGAGAGGCAGAGGGACCTCACTCTAGAATTGGCAGACTATTCGCCGCACTCGTAGGGGGTACAGGTTGACCTAAGGAGGGGTGCTCAATTTACCAGATTCCGTGAAGTGCCAGGTGTTCCATTCACTATGTTGTGGGGACTACCTCGCTTCAGGTTTTGGCGGGTAACTTGCCGCACCCGTAGGGGTCTAGGTTTCATTGCACAGACTATCCACACGACCAGGGGAACGTCAGGTTTCAGTAGCGGCTCTGTGAAACCCGGGGATCCCAGATTATCTGTATTGTTCTGTGATGCTTATTACTTTTCTGTAATGTTGCATATTTTCACACCTGGAGCGATTATTGTATATTGGTATATATACTATTAGATGTTGTATATGTTTTACACCTGCGCTAGTGTTGGAGATAGTGCCCTCAGAGTCAATTATTGGATCACAGGCACGTGATTGCAATGATTGAGGGAGGACCTATCCCGGTAGGACAGTCTTACTCGAGATGATAGTATGCTATCTGGTTTATCTTTATCATCGTGTACTGCTTTAGGTAACCCTACAGGTCACTATTGCACGTTGATAAAGCCCCTAGGATTCTTGCTTGACTACCAGCAGTATGAGGGCGATCATATACGTGGGAGCTGTGGTCTATAAGCACATCCTTAAAAGGTCCCTAGTCGTGGGAGTTTCGAGACAGGGCATCGATACTCTAGAGTAGACTAGTGTATACAGTCGAGACCCCGACGAGGGGCGGTGGCCGGTCTCACAAGCCACTGGCGTCAGTTGGTTCACCTAAGATGTATACAGGTGCTCATTGGGTTATGAGTACACCGGACAGGACTTGCCGGGAACATGCTAGTTGGGATTATACCTGATGTCAGATAGCAGTTCCCTGGTGACATGTGTACAGGTTAGTTCATCGACCTGGGGATCGTCATTTGTCTCGTGTGAGTTCCCACTGTACTTTGATTACTACCCTACCACGCTCAAAGGAGACGTGCAAACAGGTTTTAGTTGGGTACAGTCCCGAGCCACATGGAGGCAGTGAGCGGATCTTCAGGGGTTCGTCTCTCCCGGTATTGGGGGTGAGGTCGCGCTGTGTCTAAGAGAGCCAGAACATGAAAAGTCCTTGGCCAAGGCAGGAGATTTACTGGTAGGTATTCCAGTAGTATCTCAGGGTGTTCTGGGCTGATCTCCGACACGACTTGTACCGCTTTTGGGGGTCTGAATTTTACCAACCCCCTAGGCCCGCCATGCGATGCTCATAGACGAATGGACCGGACTGTACGGATATTGTCACTGACAGGCTCAATAGGGTGTCAGGATGAGTTCGCTCATCGACGTCCCTTTTTGTCAATACCTGGTAGCCCGTTACGTATAGGCTAATACCTCTGACGTGCTAGTGGTTAAATCCACAACCAAGGTGTTGATGAGTCTTTAGAGTCCCCCACAGACAGTTGCTCAAGTTTCGGGCGAAACGCTGTAGAGGCCGTATGGAGATATGGCAGGGTTCGATCAGATACGTGCGGTATTGCACGGATCAGGATCGGACGGTTAATACTAGAGAGCTTTGGTTTAAGCCGGATCCTAGTATTGTACAGTGTAGATTTTGTCTCATTGCATTTGTATTCGGTCGGAATACAATGCGGGTGTGTATACACAGTATCGGGGTTTTCCTGTAATTTATTACGGGGTCAGTTTTCTGGAGTTGCCAGTTTATTTTCCGGTTTCGGCCATTTTCCTTTGATTCTTTCATTGGCCGAAGATTGGTGGAGGAGGGCTTATTTGCATTTGTGCAAATAAGCATTTGTGGAGGGTGGTCTTTGCATTTTATTGCTTCATGATGGTTGCACCACCTTTTGACCTTTTCTTGACTCCATGATTGCTTGACTTTGGAGTAATCATGGTTGTTGATGGAGTGTGGATTTGTTGGTAATCATTCTTCTTCTCATGATCACATATCATTCCTCTCCCTTGCATTATTGTGGAGTTTCCCTGATTTTTCATTTACCCTTCACCATGCATTGGCCGGCCACTTCAAGGGTGGGCTGTCCCAATTTTTGGGATGGGGATTTTGTATCTCATTTGCTTAAAAAGTTCCATAGCCATTACAAAATTTCATATCTCCTTTCCTTCACTAAATGGGCAACTTCAAGTAACCCCAAATAAGACATATAGATCTTCACTTCATCTACAGCAAATCTTAGGCACGTCGACTCGCCAACTTCGTGCCTGAGTTGCCTCGGACCAGAGGCGGGAGCCCGTAAAAGAAGCCGGCGACGTGGTGCCCTTCCGGCGAGGAGGTGGAGACCGGATATTCCGCGGGAGATCGGGACGACGACGAGAAGACCGAAGGACACGGATTGCTCGGTATATCTCTCTTCCCCATCTTGTAGTTAGCTAGGACTAGTTTAATGGCCCGATCCGGGTTTTAGTGCGCGGTGGTGCCGGTTTGCTAGTTTGCAAAGTTTTTCGTTTCCGAATTCCGGCGTCGGATTGACGGCCGGGGCGCCGCCGTGCACTTACAGCTAGTCCAGTCCCCACTCTGTCGTTAGTTAAGTAACCTAACGGGTGATGACGGGACCCAGTGGCGAATGCGGATGGCATATACGTACATTTTATTTTCGTTCTTTTCTGGTGTGATTGATTGATGGGACTGTATTGATTCTTATCAATGCAAAGTAAAACAAACCTATATTTGATGTTGTTGGAACAAATTTTAAAAAGTGTTATTACAAAGATGTTTCCTTTTGCTTTGCATCGCGATATTCAGTTAGAATATCCCTCACCTCATTCGACGAGGCAAGGGCCGAGATCCCTTCACCGAGAGTGACCCCTTGGGCATAAGTTTACGTCAGGATAATAACTTCACTATAGTCGATTACAAGTTGCTTTGCATCGCGGTATTCAGTTGGAATATCCTGCACCTCATTCCACGAGGAAAGAGCCGAGATCCATTCACCAGGAGTCACCTCTTTAGCAAAACGTTTTCGTCACTATATTTTATAAAAAAGCTATCAGGTTCCTTCAACGAGATCAAGTTCATTAAGTTAAAGGTTTTTCGCCAAAAACCAGCCGTGGCCCTCCGTCATTTCTTATGAATGGTCAGTAGTATTCAAGTTATGTTTGCTGGCCCTTAGTCAAGGCATAGTGTTTGGTAGCTGCTGTGTATTCATTTGTAGCATAGATAAATGCGTTGGTTTGGGACGGTCGTATTACTTTGTTGGCCCTTAGTCAAGAGTATGTACGGGTGGGTTCAAATCAACCAGGACAATGACGGGAAGAACTTGACATGTGACTTATGATTTGTTGGCCCTTAGTCAAGGTCATAAGAGCATGGGGCAAAAATCACATCGAGAGTTTCAAACATACAGCAAATTTGCCAGGCATGTGCATACCTTCTGGAGTGTGATAACTTGAGTGGCTTCCATCAAGTTATCATGCGATGATAGTTGGATCCCGATTCTCACTGATGAGTTGGTTTACTCTTCGGGTGATCCCGACTAATTCTTCTTTCAGGTTTGGAGGAGAATTTGAGATTACAGTGGGAGGTTTCCTGATTAGATAAAGTGATAACCATTCTGATCTAGGTTAGAGTGCACGCAGAGTGTTTCTTTTCTCTCTCTCTTTTTGGCAGCGACCTTTGACCGACCCTAGATTATGACTCGGTGACCAAGTTGACCGAATCTTCTTAAAAATACTGGCTTTTGAATTGTCCGAGTTGCATAAGTCATTGCCGCTCCTTCCTTTACCCTTTGTATTTCTCAGAACACCCCGTATTACTACGGACATCCACTTCCATTGGATAGATCCATTGTATGGTTATATACAAACTCGAAGGGACTTCTTCGAGGATGGATCCAGGTTCAGGAGAAATAGAATTGATTATTCAGTTGTCTTTTATTATCACCTTCTCTCAGGTTGCGAGAGCTCCTTAGTCTAGGAGAGTATACCTATTACGCTTATTGGATAGTCTTCTTCCAAACCATAGGCAGTTGTCGAAAGGTAGGGAAAGAAGAAAACCAATTAGCCTAAGTAGGGTGTGCAGAAGGTAATATGTAAAGACAAAATAAAGGGATTAGAAAGAAGGCAAAATAAATTGCGACTGTTATCATTCACGACCAAAACCGCATACTTCATTGCCACTCCAATTTCACCTTTAAAAAAATAAGGTATTATTCAGTTGTCTTTTATCATTACCTTCTCTCAAGTTGTGAGTACTCCTTGGTTTATGAGGGTACACCTATTATGCTTACTGGATAGTCTTCTTCCAAACCATAGGCTGGTGCCGAACGGTAGGGAAAGAAGAAAACCATTTAGCCTAACGATGGTGTACAGAAGGTAACGACTAAAGACAAATAAAGGGATTTGGAAGATGGCAAAGAGATATACGGTTAAAGTCATGAATTGGATTATGGAAGAGGCATTACTAAGAATACCAGGATACCCCTACGAAACATTTTCATGTTTCAGTTTCACTATGCATTATTAATTGTAAAACTGATTTCCCAATTAGATATTTACTCCAGGGTATGTATTTACCAGGTTTCATTCTCATATCTGTATGATTTTACAGATGATGAGTGGGAGGAAGTTATTAGGAATTAGGTGATCATCCTCATTATATCGGAATTCGTTGTAATTGGTGATATTTGAGGAAATCGCCTGGGTACAGTTTTCAACCTACGACGCACAGGTTTTGAGTTATTCAACTCAGTGGACTTATACAGAGTATTGTATGTTGTCCAGTGTCCGTCGGGACAAAGGGGTAGGTCCTCGTACTATATTCTGTTTACTTGTGACTTCTCTAGTTTTTAGACAAGTGTTTCGTAGAAATACAATGTCTAAGTTTTGAGAAGTTGTGAGTATAAGAACAAAGTAGAGAACCAGGTGTCGCAAGTATCGGGATTCTTCAAAGAGATCGAAGATATAGATTCTTGTGACTGGTATTCAGTTGATAGTAATGGTTTTGAGAAATTTATTTCTCTCTCAGGTTACTCATAATTGGATGGATTCCTAAGTTGAGTAATGCTGATTAGCCTTTCTCCATTAAGTTGATATGCACTGAAGACAGCTGCATAATTTGAATCTGTTTCCAATTAAATTAGTTCCTCTATTTCTATATTGTATATAGAATGGTTCATATCTTAACGATGTTAAGATACGGGGAGTTGTCCAGCTTATGCTTAAAACCATACTCTGGATAACTCAAGGCACGTTTCTGTAATAGCAGTTTATGGGTTGACCTGGGCTATGTCGAGGGTTGACATTTCTACCATCTGGAAGATCAATAGTGATATTGTTCTTGACTCTCCACAGTTTTAGTAAAATGGATTTTTTCAGAAAACAATAGTGGGAGTATGGTAGAACTGGAAGTGATTCCGGAACCATAAACGATTACGGAAAATTTAAAAGGACCTATATATTCAATCAGGTTTTGACGTTCCAATAGCCACTCCGCAGATATGGTGGGTAACCTCAGACACCCGAGAGGTACTCCGGTTACCTCAAGGACGGTGACAGGGAGGTTCTTGTTTACCCAGACTTGACACTACTGTTGTTCCAGACTATGAGACCCGGCAAAAGGATAAGTATAACGTCGTTCTAAACTAGCTTTAGAAGTGTACGTAGATATTATTCTGCCAGAGGGTTGTCGTAGTCAGTGGGAGCAGCGGAAGCATAGTGGGTAAGAAGCTTATGTCTATTTATAGGCTTGAGTAGATATAGCGGAAATAAGATCATCTAATTTTGATGTAACAGTCATTGCTTCGACTTCATCAGAATAGGGGATGTATCTGTTAAAGAAGGTAGTAGGGTGTGATATCCTGGTATTTGGATGACATACACAGAGTAGGAAGTAAAATTCCTATACTACGATCGGTTGTACTGTGGTTGTCACACAGTTGTTTCTTCACAAAGGACAAGGATATAATATCTGACATTCTGGTTTCTAGATCTATGGTTTTAGATCAAGATTTGGATAGTTTCCCTATGTGGGTACTTTGACAGTATTCTAAAGGTATTTAAAATAGATGACCCCTGGCATGGTGGTGTACCTGCAGGTGATAGAGTCACCCTCTCTAAAGGTGTCTTAGAGACTAAAGTAGAGAGGGAAATGCATGAATTGCATATCACTTGCTTAGGCAATTGAGTCAATCATGAGATGTCAAGTACCACACCAGATGTTGTTTTTGCACTTGATGCGATAAGTTTATATTAATCCAATCCTGAAGAAACATAAGGAAGCAGTTTTAGAACATGAGTGTCTGTTCTATGGATTTGATGACGGCAGCCTCCTTCAGGAGACGGTTATCATTCCAGGCTTCCAAGGTGACAAGGATGACAGAGAGATTGTCACAGTTATAGTTTTTCCTCTGACGAGGGACAGTATTATGGACAGGTGGTCCAAGAGGATACTATGTGTTGGAGATAGTGCCCTCAGAGTCAATTATTGGATCACAGGCACGTGATTGCAATGATTGAGGGAGGACCTATTCCGGTAGGACAGTCTTACTCAAGATGATAGTATGCTATCTGGTTTACCTTTATCATCGTGTACTGCTTTAGGTGACCTTACAGGTCACTATTGCACGTTGATAGAGCCCCTAGGATTCTTGCTTGACTGCCAGCAGTATGAGGGCGATCATATACGTGGGAGCTGGTAGTCTATAAGCAAATCCTTAGAAGGTCCCTAGTCGTGGGAGTTTCGAGACAGGGCATCGATACTCCAGAGTAGACTAGTGTATACAGTCGAGACCCCGACGAGGGGCCCTGGCCGGTCTCAAAATCCACTGGTGTCAGTTGGTTCACCTAAGATGTATACAGGTGCTCATTGGGTTATGAGTACACCGGACATGACTCACCGGGAACATGCTAGTTGGTCTTATACCTGACGTCAGATAGCAGTTCTCTGGTGACATGTGTACAGGTTAGTTCATCGACCTCAGATCATCATTTGTCTCGTGTGAGTTCCCACTGTACTTTGATTACTACCCTACCACGCTCAAAGGAGACGTGCAAATAGGTTTTAGTTGGGTACAGTCCCGAGCCACATAGAGGCAGTGAGCGGATCTGCAGGGGTTCGTCTCTCCCGGGATTGGGGGTGAGGTCGCGCTGTGTCTAGGAGAGCCCTTACACGAAGTCCTTGGCCAAGGCAGGAGATTTACTGGTAGGTATTCCAGTAGTATCTCAGGGTGTTCTGATCTACACTCCAACACGACTTGTACCGCTTTTGGGGTTTGACTTTTACCAACCCCCTAGGCCCGCCATGCGATGCTCATAGAAGAACGGACCGGACTGTACAAATATTGTCACTGACAGGCTCAGTAGGGTGTCAGGATGAGTTCGCTCATCGATGTCCCTTTTGGTCAATACCTGGTAGCCCGTTACGTATAGGCTAATACTTCTGACGTGCTAGTGATTAAATTCACAACCAAAGTATTGACGAGTCTTTAGAGTCCCCCACAGACCAGTTTCCTAAGTTTCGGGCGAAACGCTGTAGAGGCCGTATGGAGATATGGCAGGGTTCGATCAGATACGTGCGGTATTGCACGGATCATGATCTGACGGATAATACTAGCGGGCTTTGGTTTAAGCCGGATCCTAGTATTGTACAGTGTAGATTTGTCTCATTGCATTTGTATTCGGTCGGAATACAAATGCGGGTATGTATATACAGTAGCGGGGTTTTCCTGTAATTTATTACGGGATCAGTTTTCTGAAGTTGCCAGTTTGTTTTCCGTTTCGGCCATTTTTATTTGTATCTTTCGTTGGCTGGAAAAATGGTGGAGGAGGGCTTATTTGCATTTGTGCAAATAAGCATTTTGGAGGGTTGTCTTTGCATATTGTCGTATCATGATGTTTCTCCCACCCTTGACTTTCTTTTGCTTCATGATAGTCTTCATGATGGGTGTAGCTTTCAATGACTCCGTGACTTCATGATTGCTTGACTTTAGGTGTGATGATGGATGATGGAGTGTAGGATTTGCTTGTGATCATTTCTTCACATCATCACTCCTTTCTCTCTCTTGCATGATAGTGGCTCACTCTTTTTCATTGATACACTCTCCACTCTTTCATTTTCTTGAGGAGCCAAGGCCGGCCAGATTAGGGAGGGGCTGTCCCAAATTTTGAGAGTGGGGTTTTTATCTCATTTGCTTGCTAAAAACTCATTAGCCACCACCAAAGTTTATATCTCCTTTCCTCCACTAAATGGGCAACTTCTACAAACCCCCATGAGATATAGAGTTCCACACTTATTCTATAGCAAATCTTGGGCACGTCGACTCGCCAACTTCGTGCCCGAGTTGCCTCGGTCAAGAGGTGGGAGCCCGTAAAAGAAGCCGGCGACGTGGTGCCCTTCCGGCGAGGAGGTGAAGACCGGAGACTCCACGGGAAGATCGGGACGATGACGAGAAGACCGAAGGACACGGATCGCTCGGTATATCTCTCTACCCGTTCTTTAGTTAGCTAGAATTATGTTAATGGCCCGATCCGGGATTTTAGTGCGCGGTGGTGTCGGTTCAAAAGTTAAAGTAAATTATCGTTTCCGCATTTTGGCCTCGGATTGACAGCCGGGGCGCCGCCGTGCACTTACAGTGGTATCAGAGCCACGCCATTAACCTAGTCTAGCTTGCACTAGCGTGTTTAAATGTTCGATCGAACGGATTTTCCGAAAACCCGATATCAACTGCATCAGTTTCTGTCGAATATATTTTTAGCTCTAAAAATTTTTCATTACATTGCAGAAACATGTGCAGGAAATTCTAAGCAATCTGGGAAAATTTAGTGCAGTGTTGTTGCCATTCCACCGCGGAACCGCGGCCTTAACCCTAGTTTGGCCGCGGTTCCGCCGCAGTATAGTGGGCTCACTGCTCCATATTTCTTCAATTGGTTGCTGTGTTGGAAACGGGGGTTTTGATACATTACTTTTGGGCCCAGATTTTCTTTAAGTGCTACAGTAGTGCTTGGGGCCCACTTCGGGTAAATTTGATCGATCGAAAATTTTAAACACATTAGTTCACAGTATTTACATTATATCTGCGACCGTGAATGCCACTTGATCGCTAACTGCTATAGCCCGGTTAGACGGATTTGCGAACGTGACATTCACGTTGATGTTCTGTGTTATGCTGTGATGTTGCGGATTGGTCGTGGGGGATAGCCTGGATGCAATGCTAGTACAGTTTTGGTTGTATTATGTACATTTGATATTGTGGGGCGAGCGTCCGACATGTGGACTGCCGTCACTGCCTGTCTGTATATTATTCTTTTGGGGTACGACCGAGGTGAGGTTGTTAGTGTATATTCCCTAGAGGCCATTACTGTATCATACTAGTATGTATATTACTTGATGGGAGCTTGGGATATTCACAGTTGTATAGACAATCTTGCTCGATATAATAGTATGCTACTTGGTTTGTCTCTGCTTTAATGTGTACATGTGTGTTTCTTTATTATATCACCTATACGCATTAGTAGAGCCCTTAGGATCTTTGCTTGATTACCGGCATTGTGATGGCGATCACACTCGTGGGGGCTGGGTAATCCACAAGCACATCCTTATACACGTCCCTAGTCGTAGGATTATCGAGACAGGGCATCGATACTCCGGAGTAGACTAACGTATGCACTTCTCATCCCAGCACGGGAGACGGTATGTCCCACAGCCGTCAGTACGTCGTACTTGAGATAGTATGCGGGTGCTCGTTAGGTTACGAGTACACTGGACAGGACTCGTCGGGAACTGATGGTTGGTATTATACCTATCGTCAGTTATCAGTTCCCAGGTGACATGAGTACAGCTTAGTCCGCTGACTTGACACTGTCACTTCGCCTCGAGTGTGTTCCCACTGTTCTTTGATTACTACCCTACCACGGCTATACTGAGTCATGCAAACAGGTAGTAGTTGGGTGCAGTCCTGAAGCACTTGGAGGCAGTGACGGTTAGACACGATTCGTCTCTCCCGGTATTGGGGGTTGACATCGCGCTGTGTCTAGGAGAGCCATTACAAGAGTAGTCCCTGACCAGGGCAAGCGAGATATACTGGTAGGTTTCCGGTGTTATCTCAGTGTGTTCTGGGCTTCACTGCGACACGACTTGTACCGCTATTAGGGGACTGACGTTTACCGCCCCCCTAGGCCCGCCATGCGATGTATCAGACGAACAGACCGTACTGTACGGAGATTGTCACATACAGGCTCAGTAGGAGTTCAGATAGGTTTACCTCATCGGCCTACTTATCGACATCTACCTGGGGACCGTTATGTACAGCTAGTGCCGCTTGCGGTCTGTGGTTAAACCCACTGCCAGCGTAGTGTCGAGTCTTTAGAGTCCCACACAGAGAGTTTCCCTGCGCTGAGCGAAACGTGTAGAGGCCGTATAGTTTTACGGAAGGGCTGCGATCACTTACACTTGTGTGCGTGTGGTGTTCGGGCAGGCAATACTAGTGGGCTTTGGTTTAAGCCGGATCCTAGTATTGCACGGATGGATTTGTTTTGTCTTCTGTGCATCCGCATTGTACGGAATGCGGATGCAGGTGTGTATGCACAGTTTTCCGGAGCGATGAAGGAAGTGGTGCCTCATCAGGGTTTTGGCAGTTGGTTCGGCCAAAACCGTTATGTGGCAGGCTCATTAGGGTTTTGACAGCTGATTCGGTCAAAACCATTTTGAAGCGGACTCATTAGGGTTTTGGCCATTCGTTTGGTCAAAACCATTATGAGCCGCGGACATCATTTACTAATCCTTTTAGTGATAATTTTATGATGGCTAATTGCATTGACCATTTGACCACCATGACCTCTCTTGACTTTGTTGACCGGTTGACTGTGTTGACCATTGACCTTCAAGAGAGGTCTACACTCTTCTTTTCATTTTCTTTTTCTTTTTGATTATGATAATGGTCATTTCAATGTAGCCATCAACTTTATCTTGATAGGATTAGTAATGATGATGTTTTGGGATTATTGAACCATGGTTCATTTTCTTTAGCTCATAATTCTTTTCTCATTCTCTCTCTTGCTTTTTCTCATGAGAAGAAAATAAATGCTCCATGGTTGTTAGCTCCTCCTTCTTCCTCCTCTTGATACATTCTTTTGATCTCATGTGTTGAGAGAAAAAGAATCCACATAGACAAACACCATCATCTTTCTCTTCTACACAACCTAGGGTACCAAGACTAGCAATCTTGTTGTCCTAGTTAGCTCGGCTCGAGGTGGAGCTCGGTGTACATCTCTCGGGTGGATCGTCGTCGACTCAAGAAGGCCGCGGAGGTGACCAAAGTCCGGATCAACCCTCGGAGCATGGATGGACAAACGGCGCAGCGGAGTGAAGACCCGAAGGACCGGTATCGTGAGGTATAACTTCTACGGCACAGTAGTTAGCACCTCTCTTAGTTCGCTAGTTTCTAGTTTAGCAAAGATCCGGCTTTTATAGTCCATGTTACCATGTCTAGAAAAAAATTTGTTTTACCGTTTCCGCAACCCCGAAAGTACCGGGAGAGGTAACGTGGACCTAACAGTGGTATCAGAGCCTAGTGATTGGTAGAGTTTTTGCGTGTTCAAGTTTAGTTAATTACCGCAATCAAAACGGTTTCGCTTATAGCTAGCCGGTTGAGTACGGGTCGTCCGCAGGGAGATGGGAATCTTTTTCTATGTGCTTTAACGAGTTAAGTCCAATTTTCCAGATTTGTTTGTGATTAACAAAGTGTTAAAATGATATGTGAAGAGAGCTTGTTAGGGTTTGGATTAGGTTAGCTTAAGTTAGGAGTCGCTCACTTCTTTCGTTGCCACTCTTAATATCGGTGTTACGGTAATCGGCAACAACGGGGATTAGCACGACTAGGAAGGAACTTGCGAGTATAAGCTAGACTTTCCAACGCTTAAGTTCTTCCTTTTGGTGCTTGTCCGTCCGTTCTTGGCTCTTAGCCATAACCTCCGGTTAATTCAACCACAACCGGTCTCACTACGGAATCACCGCTATCATGTAGGATAGGGTGCCGTAGGGTGCGGATTGTGGTTCAATTAACGGGAGTCGATTTAAGATGTTGGGCAAGGAAAGAGTGAGAGAGATTTCCTTCTCTCAAACTTCCCTTATCCTACCCTAACAAGTATGGAAATTACTCACCCATTACAAGAAGAACGAAAAATAAAACAAAGGAGGAAGATAGAAAGAAAGAGATTAGAAAATAACAACTAGCTATTTGCGACCTCATCTTGGCAAGGATCAAGCGTAAGCATCATGGTTGTTTAAGGATAAAGGAAAAGAGAAAAGAAAGAAACAACAATAAATAACAATAACTAAATTATCAATTAAAGATTACAAGCAATTAACATAACAAGAGCAAGGCAAGTATAAGAACAAAAAGAACTTCTTTATTCATCATTCTTCACTCACAAAAGCTCACTACAAGTTTTTCAATGAAGAAGAGATGAGAAGAGGAAGAAGAACAACAAGTATTCTAAAACCTAAAAATACAAGATTAAGCACCCTTGGCTTCACAAGGTTCTGGGCTATTTATAGGCAGGGAACTGGAAATCTAGGGCAAAATTCTGCCTCTACATGCAAATACAAATATACCCCTGAAGTTTGACCTTCTGCGGAGGCCGTACGGCCGCGGAACCGCGGCCTAGACCCCCTATTGGCCGCGGTTCCGCGGCCATATAGTGGAATTGGGGCAAGGGATTTTTGGTGCTTCCCTGGTCTGCTGTGTCCTTTATTCTGGTACATGTTTTTTCTCAGATTTTCTTCACGATTTTTCCAGAATTTCTGTTGATCAAAAGGTGATTTGATGTGGATCTTTTTGTCATGATTTCCTCGAGCTCCGCATAGATTTCTTAGACTTGGTGTTGCCATTGTGCTTTGTGCATGAAGGTGACAATCGATTTGCCATTTTGTCTCTTAAACTGGTGTGTGGCAACATACGGATAGAGAGCGGAGACCCGTGTTTTATCTGTGGTTGGCAGGAGTCCGGATTTTGTCGTGTTTTTTCATGAATTTCATCGTTTAGAGCCGAGAACCTGTATCCTGCAATTGACTAGCAAACACGGCTCAAGAGTACCTACAGATAAGCAATATGATAAAAATTGGGCGGTATAAAAATGCGAAAATCTGATATGAACAAATACCCCCAAACTTATCATTTGCTCGTCCCGAGCAAAGCCAATTTATTCACAAAAAATTTCCTAACCTCACTTTCGCAGGGAACGCGATTGCACTGAGCATGTGCAACAAGCCGTTAAACCTCTAGGTGTCCCTAGTAGGAGGAGTGTTGTCTCCTGAGATTTTTTCAGCAGATACTACCCACAAAATCCGGTCAAGCTAGTTTTGCAAAATAACTATGATTCAAACCCTAAAGTTTTGTTTCAGAAAATAACAATTCTATTATCCTAAGTCTAGACCATCGAACCTTTATTTTTCACACCTCGCTTCTTATTTAACTACAGATTTTATATGTCTTTACGTGCAGTGCAAATAGTGTCGTTAAGTTCCAGAAGGATCGAATAAAGTCATCATGTCATATAATAAAGCCCAGATAAAAATTTTAAAAGGATCACATAAGTTTTATAAAGAGTTAAGTATTTTTCAAGTTTCGTTTTCCAGTAAGGTTTCAATTTCAGAATTTCTATCTTCCTTAACAGGAAACTAGGTCTTATTTTTCACTCCACCTTTTTCTTATTTTCATTTCATACACACCTCTGTGAACGTGCAATAGTCTTTATCATAGAATAAAACCATCATATCTCCGCTAAAATTTTTATAAAAGCCTGTCTTTTATCAAGATTATTCTCACACAAAGAACCGTTAGGACTTTTAACTCGGAGAGAATACTTGCTTGACTTTGTTTTAATCTGGACTTTGTAGGCTTCTTAGCGAGCTTTGGGCCAATGCACCCAAACCAGTTGGCTTTAGGGCATTAGGTGTGGAAACACCCCGGCGGACTTAATTACTCAAGTTACCTAGGTCCAAAAACAAAAGACAGTTTGGCGTGAAAATCATGATGATTTAATACGAACGGAGACATAACTGGCAGTTCAATTATTTTTTGGATAAAAGACGTGTTTAGTGGGTTCGGTGTGTAATCATTCCAATCAAGTTTCAGATGGGTTATTTTTCAGACTTAGTTCCAATTAAGGCATCAATAACATTCCTTCATATTCACTTCACTTCATAAACTATTCTTGATATTACTTATTTCAGAACAAACCTATTTGATCCTCAGAAAATCATTTATCCATTTAAAAGTTTTTAGACATAAAAGACTTGTCATCTAATTTCCAAAACTCACGACACATGTAGTGTAATGTAAAGACGTATATCAGCTATAGTTAACTTCAAAGGAGAGTTATCTTTCAGGTTTTCAAAATCTAAAAATAAGATTTAGTTATTTTTATTTTATCAAACAAAACCGTCGAAATGTTGAATCAGAGTCCTCCCACTAGCTAACTTGACAAAAAAGTTTTTATGTTTTTAGAAAATTTTCTGATTTTTATGGATTTTATGGATTTTAATATGCAGATGCAAAATATACATATGAATGCGAAGGTAAGAAATACGTACCGAGCGTACCCCCAAACTTAAACTGGACAGTGTCCTCACTGTCATTGCATGAAGAGATCATTTGAAGGGTCAAAATTGTCGGTTAGATATACACATTTTTTTGTTTTTAAAGAAAAGAAAAAGAGCAAAAAAAGGAAAAGAATATCCACAAATATATACAAAATGGTATATACATACCCTCAAACTTATTTGGAACAGTGTCCACTGTTCTTGGCTGGATAACCGAAGTTTGGTGGTAGGCAGAGGAAGATTATTCAGGGTAAACCGGCTCCTGTAAGAACAGGAGCTCCTCTGTTGGTTCGGCGCTAAGGTACGGTTTTAGTCGGTGTCCGTTCACTTTAAAAAATGAACCGTCCTTTGGATTCTCTAAATCCACAGCGCCATGCGGATACACATTCCGCACACAATACGGCCCTTTCCAGCGAGATCTGAGCTTTCCTGGATGGAAGTGTTTTCTGGTGTCGTAAAGCAGTACCTATTGACCAGGTACGAAAGTTTTGTGCAAAAGGTGTTTATCGTAAAACACCTTCGTTCGGTTCTTAATGACAACCGCGTTATCGTAAGCCTCATCCCTAAGCTCGCTCAGCTCGTTCAACTGCAGCTTCCGATGGCTGCCTGCATCTTCGAGAGACAGATTCAGCTCCTTTATCTCCCAAAATGCACGATGCTCTATTTCGACAGGTAGGTGGCAAGCCTTTCCGTACACAAGCCGATAGGGAGACATGCCAAGATCGGTCTTATAAGCGGTTCGAAATGCCCAAAGGGCATCAGTGAGTTTCAGCGACCAATCTTTCCGGTTCTTGGAAACCGACTTCTCCAGTATCTGCTTGATTTGCCGATTTGAAACTTTGGCCTGCCCACAGGTTTGGGGGTGGTAGGGCGTAGATAGCTTATGATTAATGGAATATTTCCGCATCAAGGCCTCGAAAGTCTTGTTGCAGAAATGAGTTCCATTGTCGCTAATGATCGCTCGGGGGTGCCCAAACCGGGAGAAAATGTTTTCTTTAAGAAACCTGACGACAACCTTGTTGTCGTTAGTCCGGCTGGGCACAGCCTCGACCTACTTAGAGACGTAATCAACAGCGAGAAGGATGTACAATTTCCCGAAAGAGCTGGGAAACGGCCCCATGAAATCTATCCCCTAAACATCGAAAATCTCCACAACCAAGATTGGTTGGAGCGGCATCTCGTTCCTCCGGGATATCCGGCCCATGTGTTGGCACCGGGAGCAAGTCTTGCAATAGTCATGAGCATCTTTGAAGAGTTGTGGCCAGTAAAAACCACATTGCAAGATCTTCTTAGCTGTCTTTCTGGGGCCAAAATGCCCGCCACACGCTTGATCGTGGCAAAACAACAGCACACTCTTGAATTCATCGTCAGGGACACACCGACGAATAATCTGGTCGGGACAGTACTTGAACAGATAGGGTTCGTCCCAGTAAAAGTGTTTTACTTGGGATAAGAAGCGAAGTCTGTCCTGACTTGACCATTCAGTCGGTAGTAATCCTGTGGCCAAATAGTTCACAATATCTGCGAACCAGGGTTCGCAAGATACTGTCAAGAGCTGTTCATCCGGGAAAACGTCATTGATCGGAAGTTGAGGCGACGGCGAAGAAGGAAGTCGTGAGAGATGGTCGGAAACTACGTTTTCACATCCTCGTTTGTCCTTAATGACAAGGTCAAACTCTTGAAGCAAGAGGATCCAACGTATTAGCCAAGATTTTGCATCTTTCTTCGCAAAAAGATGGCGCAGAGCAGAATGGTCTGTGTAGACAATGACTGGAGAGCCGATGAGATAGGGCCTGAACTTTTCTAAAGCAAATACAACAGCCAAGAATTCCTTCTCAGTTGTTGTATAATTGAGTTGGGCGTCGTTCAGGGTTCGGCTAGCATAATAGATTACGTGCGGCATCTTGTTGATGTGTTGTCCAAGGACAGCACCGATGGCAAAGTCGGATGCATCGCACATAATCTCAAATGGGTGCGTCCAGTCAGGAGAAGAGAGAACGGGAGCAGAAGTGAGTGAGCTTTTTAATGACTCGAATGCAGTCACACAGCTCGAGTTGAAGTCGAATGGCGTGTCCTTGGCCAGTAGAAGAGTCAAGGGCCTGGCGATCTTGCTAAAGTCCTTGATGAACCGTCTATAGAAACCGGCATGGCCAAGGAAGGCTCAGATGTCTCGGACGCATCTGGGAGGAGGGAGATTGGAAATGACCTCAATCTTTGCTTTGTCAACCTCTATGCCATTTTGCGAGATGATATGTCCTAAGACAATACCTTCGCGCACCATGAAGTGGCACTTCTCCCAATTCAAAGTGAGGTTCTTGTCCTTACATCGGGTAAGGACAGTGTCAAGATGCAGCAAACACTCGTTGAAGGAATAGCCGAAGATGAAGAAATCGTCCATGAAGATCTCCAGAAATTTTTCCACCATGTCTGAGAAGATTTCCATCATACACCGCTGGAAGGTAGCGGGCGCATTGCATAACCCAAAGGGTATGCGACGATATGCAAACGTGCCGAAAGGACAAGTGAAAGTGGTCTTGTCCTGGTCTTTTTCGGCGATGGGAATTTGATTATAGCCGGAGTAGCCATCAAGAAAGCAGTAGTACTCGTGTCCGGCCAATCGTTCAAGCATTTGGTCAATGAAAGGTAGCGGAAAGTGGTCTTTCCGCATTACGGCGTTGAGTTTTCTGTAATCGATGCATACTCGCCACCCAGTTTGGGTGCGAGTAAGGATTAACTCGTTCGCCTCGTTAGTGATGACCGTTATACCTGATTTCTTGGAGACAACGTGAATGGGGCTAACCCACTGGCTATCAGAGATAGGGTAAATGATACCACTATCCAGAACTTTTACGATCTCCTTCTTCACAGCCTCTTTCATGACTGGGTTGAGACGTCTTTGTGGATCCCTGGCTGGTTTGGCATCATCCATCAGATGAATGTGATGTTCAACGATCAGGGGACTAATCCCCTTAATGTCTGCCATAGACCAGCCAAACGCTTGCCTATTGCTGTGCAAGACCGCAAGAAGGGCTTTCTCTTGCTCGGGAGCTAGAGAAGCCGAGATGATAACCGGGAGGGTCTCGTTCTCACCCAAGTAAGCGTACTTAAGATGAGACGGCAAAGGCTTGAGTTCGAGCGTTGGAGGTGAAACGATGGAAGGCAAGATTGGTGAAGAGGTCTCGAACTCAAAGGACTCCAGCAAAGGTTCAAAACGAGTGTAAGCGACCGAGTTGGATGGTTCAGGTAACTCATCCGGAAATTCGAAGGATTCAAACTCGGGTGGTGAGTGGCTAAGATCGTTCGCAAAAGTGAAACACTCGTAGTCATTGTCGGGCGCAGAAACAGCAGCAGGTTCGAGGAGGAACGCACTAGTGGCGTTAAGGTTATCGTGATCGAACAGAAACTCCTAGAATTCACACTCTTCAGGGGTGATCTCCTGGATTGAGCAAACGTCCAGTATATGAGCATTAGGTTCGGAGGGCTGATTCCCCAACCTAAAAATGTTGAGTTCAATTGTCATGTTTCCAAAAGATAAGTTCATCGAACCATTGCGACAATTGATCACAGCATTTAAGGTTGCAAGGAATGGGCGACCGAGTATCACCGGAATTTGATTCCAGGGGTTAGCTACAGGCTGTGTGTCTAATACAATGAAGTCAACGGGGAATATGAAGTCCCCGACTTTGATTAACACATCCTCTAGCTCATCCCTAGGATGGGTGATCGATCGGTCGGCCATTTGGAAAGTACAGTGTGTGGGTTTCAGCTCTCCTACACCTAATTGCTCGTATACTGAGTACGGAAGCAGGTTAACACTGGCACCAAGATCTAATAGTGCGCGGTTGATGTTCTTATCCCCAATGGTAATAGAAATCGTAGGACAGCCATGGTCCTTCCGTTTTTGTGGTAAAGATTGGGTAAGAGCATCACTCACAGCACTAGCCAAGAAAACTTTCTTGGGTACCTGAGACTTCCTCTTTTTCGTGCACAAGTCCTTTAAGATTTTCGCGTAGGACGGGACTTGTTGGACGCCATCTAAAAGAGGAATGTTAATGTTAACCTACTTAAATAACTCCAGAATCTTCTCCATTTATGGATTTTGTTTATTGGACCTCAACCGGTTTGGAAATGGAACGTTTTTAAAATTAGTTGAGTCCAATGCTTGTGGAGGAGATTGTGGAGTTGGAGCGAAGCCCAGAATTGGTGTTTTCGTGGAGTGAGAAGTGGGTCCGTTTAGAACAGAAGAAGAAGAAGAAGGAGAGCCTTTTGAAGAATGGAGAATAGGCTCAGAAGACGAAGAAGCAGAAGAAGAAGAAGAAGAAGAAGTGGTGGTGGCCGGGGTGTCATTGTTGATCCGTGTGCCGATGTTGTTTTGCAGCATCCTTCCCGATCTCAATGTGGTCACGGCACTCACATTATGGTTCTATTGTTCAAGAGCAACATGTACATTATGTGGGTGCCCGGGATTTGGGAGTGGCTGGGACGGGAGCTTCCCCTTCTCTCGCTCGCTTAAGGCCGCATTCAGTTGTGCAATCTGGGCCTCGATGGTCTTGATGCTTTGCCCGTGAGCGGCAGTGTATTGCACTAAGGACTGAATGGAAGACTGGATGTTGGCGGTGGACTGAGTTGATTGTTTAACGAACGCCTCCAGACTTCGTTCGAGCGAGAAAACCTTATCGTTGTTTGACGGAACAAAGTTGTTTTGGGGAAAAGAATTGTTGGGTGCAAAGTTGTTCGTCTGATTTTGAAAAGGTTGGGGTTGGAAGGGCTGCTGAAATTGATGTTGAGTTTGTTGTTGCGCTTGTTGTTGCGGCGGAGGGAGCCTCTGGAAATTGTTGCCTTGGAATTGATGCTGATTCTGATTCCAGGCGAAATTGGGGTGGTTCCTCCAACCGGGATTGTAGGTGGAAGAGTATGGATCATTTCTCGGTCTTTGCTGAAATGCAGCATTAACTTGATCCTGTCCTTGAGATGGTGGATTGTAAGGACACTCTTCGGTTAATTGAGAAGGATCGGAACAACAAGCGCAAATGGTACGAAGGGGAAGAACATGGGTAGGAGCAGGAGAAGAAAATTTGCTCTCTATCGCTTCAAGCTTTCTCGTTATTGCAGCCATTTCATCTTTCATCGCAATAGAGACATCAAGTTGGTGAATTCCTACCCTAGACTGACCGGTAGAAGTGGAGGTAGAAGAAGAAGAAGTCTGTCTGGTGCTCTCCCATTGTAGCGTTTGCTCCGCAAGGTCGTCGAAGAATTGCCACGCTTCCTCGTCAGATTTCGATAGGAAGTGGCCCTGACAAATGGTTTCCAACAACTGCTTGGTTACTGGGTTCAGGCCCTCGTATAAGGTTTGGCAAAGTTGCCATTTCTCGATACCATGGTGAGGACACTGAACAAGAAGGTCTTTATACCAATCAAAGCACTTCCAGAAGGGTTCAGAAGGAAGCTGAGAGAATTGGTTGATTTCGTTACGGATCCTTGCGGTTTTATGATTCGGATAGAATTTTTTAAGAAACGCTTTAACAAACTCGTCCCAACTGGTTATGGAGTGGGAAGCGGTGCTATACAGCCATTTTTCAGCAAGATCGCATAAAGTGAACGGAATGACCCGTAGCCGTATAGCATCGTCCGACAGCTGGGTGGTTTTCATCATGGCACAAACGTTTTGAAATTTGTTGATGAAGATATAGGCATCTTCAGATTCAAGCCCATGAAATCGCGGAAGCATGTTAATGAAGTGGGGCTTAATTTCAAAGTTATCCCCATTGGCCGGTGGAAGAGAAAGACAGGTGGGAAGTGCAGAACGGGTGGGATAGAAACGATCCTGGAGCGCGATTCGCTGCGGCGCTACAACAGGCGGTGGTGGTGGGTTATTTGCCTCCATAGGAGGTGGAGTCAATCCCAGGGGAGTCAAAGAGATGTTTGGATTAAATCCTGACATCGCGGAAGAAGAGGTTGATGAAGGTGAAGGTGAATATGTATGAACAGAATTCCGGTCAACGTCGGAGTTGGCCGGCAAAGGTAAAGGTGAAAGAGGAGTGGACGGAGTTTCGACGTCTGAGTCGATCACGTAGTCGGTAGCGACTAACGTAACGCGGACTAAACGGGCGCTAGTGTCCCGAGTCCAAGCGGACATACACTAAACGAGTTTAGTATAGTCAAAGCGGAGAAAGTGAGGGTAAGAAAACGTCAATGGAGAAATACGATTGGGTGGTGGGTGAAAAATGGATTTTGGCGACAAAGGGCAAGTTTTTATAAAAGTTTTTGATTTTTTCCTCTTTTTTTTTAGAAAGAGATTTACAGAAATATGTATGGATATATGGCTTCAGGCAATCACAAACAAGATATGCACAATCACACCTAGATCTAGGGTCACCTAGGTCAGCTAGACAGCTCCTAACTGTTCCAAAGGACTAGAAATAGGACCTCAAACCGCCTCTTCTCCGCCAATTGCGGCCAGGTAAGTGCCAGGTAAGTGGGAGGCTCCCCACTACGTAAGTAGTGGTCCTAATTAAGTAACTACTTGCCTTCGACACACTTGCCTAGACACCGCAAAGTCAGGATAGGATAAACGGCCGATGCCTGTAACTAGTCCTCTGTCCTATTGAGCGCGAAGTCCTTAGGGCTGAGTCTAGTATTTTTTAATTAACAATGGTCAATGCATATGCTTTTTGTGATTTCTGGGGTCCTGGAAAGGGTGATGAAATCCCCACCCAATCTGAATTGGTTTCAAGCCCCTTAAGTCCGTATTAATAAATGCAAAGTGGTAACAAATCAACTGCAAACAATTTTTTTATTATTTTAGCGCGGCGCAAAGAATCCTGCACAAGAACAGTTTATTTGAAGGGGGAAGAGAATTTGCGCAAAGAATGCTGCAGAAAACACACTTTAGTGGAGTCCAGAGGAGTGGGGGAGAGGAAAGAGATACTCACAGAAAAAATGGTACCCTGAAGGCCCCAAATGGCCGCGGTTCCGCGGCCAAATACGTGCTAAGGCCACGGTTCCGCGGCAGTAAAGAGAGATTGGGCTTTCAAATTTTTTGTGTGTGCTTCTGTGGATGTCCTCTGCTTGTCTGGATTTGCTGAATCTTGATTAGCTCACTGTATCTGCTCCAGATTTTTACAGTAGACCGTTTGCTTCGTCTTAATCCGTCGCGGTGTAGCCGCGAGATGTGGGTCTAACTTTCCACGTCTTTGGCACTGAACTCGACCGTCTTTTGTTCCTGCACACTTGCACAAAAACTAATCAAAAATAACAAGATGATTTTTTTACAATGTATTTTTTTTTTGTTTTTCGGTTAGCTTTATATTCACAAATTAACCCAAAATTACACAAAGAAATAAACTACCATCTCCCCGGCAATGGAGCCATTTGATTGGTAGAGTTTTTGCGTGTTCAAGTTTGGTTAATTACCGCAATCAAAACGGTTTCGCTTGTAGCTAGCCGGTTGAGTACGGGTCGTCCGCAGGGAGATGGGAATCTTTTTCTATGTGCTTTAACGAGTTAAGTCCAATTTTCCAGATTTGTTTGTGATTAACAAAGTGTTAAAATGATATGTGAAGAGAGCTTGTTAGGGTTAGGATTAGGTTAGTTTGAGTTAGGAGTCGCTCACTTTTTTCGTTGCCACTCTTAATATCGGTGTTACGGTAATCGGCAACAACGGGGATTAGCACGACTAGGAAGGAACTTGCGAGTATAAGCTAGGCTTTCCAACGCTTAAGTTCTTTCTTTTGGTGCTTGTCCATCCGTTCTTGGCTCTTAGCCATAACCTCCGGTTAATTCAACCACAACCGGTCTCACTACGGAATCACCGCTATCATGTAGGATAGGGTGCCGTAGGGAGAGGATTGTGGTTCAATTAACGGGAGTCGATTTAAGATGTTGGGCAAGGAAAGAGTGAGAGAGATTTTCTTCTCTCAAACTTCCCTTATCCTACCCTAACAAATATGGAAATTACTCACCCATTACAAGAAGAACGAAAAATAAAACAAAGGAGGAAGATAGAAAGAAAGAGATTAGAAGATAACAACTAGCTATTTGCGACCTCACCTTGGCAAGGATCAAGCGTAAGCATCATGGTTGTTTAAGGATAAAGGAAAAGAGAAAAGAAAGAAACAACAATAAATAACAACAACTAAATTATCAATTAAAGATTACAAGCAATTAACATAACAAGAGCAAGACAAGTATAAGAACAAAAAGAACTTCTTTATTCATCATTCTTCACTCACAAAAGCTCACTACAAGTTTTTCAATGGAGAAGAGATAAGAAGAGAAAGAAGAACAACAAGTATTCTAAAACCTAAAAATACAAGATTAAGCACCCTTGGCTTCACAAGGTTCTGGGCTATTTATAGGCAGGGAACTGGAAATCTAGGGCAAAATTCTGCCTCTACATGCAAATACAAAAATACCCCTGAAGTTTGACCTTCTGCGGAGGCCGTACGGCCGCGGAACCGCGGCCTAAACCCCCTATTGGCCGTGGTTCCGCGGCCATATAGTGGAATTGGGGCAAGGGATTTTTGGTGCTTCCCTGGTCTGCTGTGTCCTTTATTCTGGTACATGTTTTTTCTCAGATTTTCTTCACGATTTTTCCAGAATTTCTGTTGATCAAAAGGTGATTTGATGTGGATCTTTTTGTCATGATTTTCTCGAGCTCCGCATAGATTTCTTGGACTTGGTGTTGCCATTGTGCTTTGTGCATGAAGGTGACAATCGATTTGCCATTTTGTCTTTTAAACTGGTGTGTGGCAACATACGGATAGAGAGCGGAGACCCGTGTTTTATCTGTGGTTGGCAGGAGTCCGGATTTTGTCGTGTTTTTCCATGATTTTCATCGTTTAGAGCCGAGAACCTGTATCCTGCAATTGACTAGCAAACACGGCTCAAGAGTACCTACCGATAAGCAATATGATAAAAATTGGGCGGTATAAAAATGCAAAAATCTGATATGAACACCTAGCTAAACATAAACTAGCAAGTTAGCATAGTATCTAGAATTTCGACCGGACGAAAAACCGCAAAACACCCCGGAAAATTCAAGTTTCTGCCGATTTTTAGATCTGTTCAAAAATTAATAAATCATGCACTAAAAATCGGCTCAGGCTTTTTATAGAACACTGGAGAAATTCGATCCCCTAACTCGGTTAAAGCGCCGCGGAACCGCGGCATAAGCTTGCTTATGCCGCGGAACCGCGGCCGATTGGGGGTCATGTTTCCTGCAATGTTCTTATATGGGTATTTTGGGATTTTTAGAATATGATTTTTCTGCCCAGATTTTCCAGAAAGCAAAATTTGTTTTTGGGGCTTAAAAATCCGTATTTTTGGTCGATTTTCTGTAGACTTTGGCTAATGAGTTGTATCTGTGATGTGATATATGTATTGAACGTCTACTAATCGCTATACGTCGATTAGTGGGGGTTATACATATCTGTGATCTGTAATGCTGATGGTTTGTGTATATGAACTCGTTGGATTGTCGCGGATGAATAGCCGGGGTGGATGTGAGATGAGAGTTTCTTTTTCTTTCATTCATGTAAAAATTTGTAAATTGATGTAATATTATTTGTATGGCCGCACAACCGGGTCGAGGTTGTAGCCATCATTGTATAATTCTTTTTACTGTTTTTGCTCCTAGGATAGACCCATGGAGGGGGTGCACAAACTACCGGGTATCTCAAAATGCCTAGTGGCCTACTCATGGTGTTGAGGGAGGTTGCTTCGCTTCGGGTACTTGGCGGGTAGTTTGCCGCACCTGTAGGGGTCTTGGGTGGGGTATTGGCTATTTATCGCGACCGTGTAATCCGCTTTTCGTTGCAGGCTCGAACGAATCGCGGGTTTCTAGTATATCCAAAGTGTTCATCTGTGATCTGGATTGGCTATCATTACTATATATCTATATATAATAACTATTTAGGCGTTGCTTATGTTTTTCAGCCGCGCCAGCCCAGCCCCCGCTCTGTCGTTAGTTAAGTAACCTAACGGGTGATGACGGGGCCCCGTGGCGAATGCGAATGGCATAAGCGTACGTCATATTTTGGTTGTTTTCTGCAATGGTAGGATTTAAATGATGGGACGCATTAAAAGAACTAATGCAAGAAAATAAACCTAAAAGACGTTGTTGGAATAATTTTTCAAAAAGCTGTTATTGCAAGGACGTTCACTTTTGTTTTGCATCGAGGTATTCGGTTATGAATGCCCAGCACCTCATTCGACGAGGCAATGGCCGAGATCCCCTCATCGGGAGTGACCCCTTGGACAAAAGTTTGCGTCAGGGTGATAACTTCACTATAGTCGATCATTCTTGCTTTGCATCGAGGTATTCATCTTATGAATGCCCAGCACCTCACTCGACGAGGAAAGAGCCGAGATCCTTTCACAGGGAGTGACCTCTTTAGCAAAAAGTTTTCGCCACTATATTTTCAAAAAGATTACCAGGTTCCTTCAACGATATCAAGTTCATTACGTTAACGGTTTTTTCGCCAAAAACCGAGCCGTAGCCCTCCGTCATTTCTTACAAGTAACACTTAGTATTCGTGTTGCGTTTGTTGACTCCGTCAAGACGTAGTGTATGGTAGCTAAGTGTTGCTTGTTTGTAACGGTATATGGGATTGATTAGGACAGTCGTATAACCTTGTTGACTCCGTCAAGGGTTATGCGGGTGGGTTTAATGCAATCCAGATAATGACGGGTTGAACTTGACTAGGACTCTTTGATTTGTTGACTCCGTCAAGATCACTTGTGTCCTAGGGGCAAAAACCACATCGGGAGTTTCTAAAGAAACTGAAACTTGCAGATTTAGCATACCTTCTGGAGTGTGGTGACTAGAGTGGATTCCATCTAGGTCATCACACAATGACAGTTGGATCCCGATCCCACTGATGAGTTGAATTACTCTCGGGAGATTATTTCACTTAACGATCAATGCTATAAACCTAGTAGGTGTCTAGAACGGTGTTAGCGGGGCTACGCCCCCAGGGAAAAGAGGTTACTTAATTAAGGAACTTCGCGAAAGCGTTGGAAAACCTCCCTCGAAGTACCGACACTAGCCTGGCTGAAAGGTTAAGCAAGTATTGTAATGTGAATTAAATCCCGGCTAGTTCTTCTTTTAAAAGGTTTTAAGAAAGAATTTGATGAAACAGTGGGAGACATCCTGGTTAGATAAACTAATAAACCAATCTAATCTTGCAAGAGCGCACGCTGAGTGTTTCTTTTCTCTCTCTCCAGGTAGCAACCATTTCACGTCCTAATCAAGATAATAAAATGTATCGCTTGACCGATCCGAATTCTTATTCGGGGCTGGGGAACGTTGGTTCAGCTCTAACTTGTGACAACAGTCATAAGTATGAGCAAGGGAAAGGGGATTATATGGATTCCCAGGATACCCAGTTGAAGAAGAAGCATGGTTTTGCATCTACTTCAGGTGTTCTTGTAATTGAGAACTGTTTTACGGTCAGCCCTACCTCCTGGGTACTTGATACCGGATCAGGATCTCATATCTGTAATTTATTACAGGGACTAAGAAAAAGTAGGAAAGTTGCACCGGGTGATATGTCGCTCAGAGTAGCGAACGGAGCACAAGTTAATGCGGCAGCCATCGGTGAATATCACCTTGTATTGCCAAATGGCAAGACTATGATTTTGAACGATTGCTACTATGTACCCTCCATGGTTTGCAACATCATATCAGTTTCTTTACTCGATAAAGATGGATATAACTTTGTTCTTGATAGAAATATCATGAACATTTACCTTCATAAGGTACTGGTTGCAGAGGGTACACTATGTAATGGTATCTACGTTCTAAATCAGAATACAGTTCTCAATATACAAAACACACGCAAGAGGAAGAATTCAGATACGAATGAATCCTACTTGTGGCATTGTAGACTTGGTCATATCGGAGAGAAAAGACTGAGTAAGTTGCATAAAAATGGACTCTTGAATGCGTTCGAGTTTTCATCTTATGAAACTTGTCAGTCTTGTCTCAAATGGAAGATGACCAAATCTCCGTTCACTGGACATGGAGAAAGAGCAGCAGAGCTCTTGGGACTCATACACAGTGATGTATGTGGTCCGATGTCTATACATGCAAGGGGTGGGTTCTCCTACTTCATCACATTCACTGACGATCTCTCTAGATTCGGATATGTGTATCTTATGAAACACAAATCTGAAGCTTTTGAAAAATTCAAGGAATTCAGAAAGGAAGTAGAGAACCAGACTGGCAAAAGTATCAAGATCCTCCGTTCTGATAGAGGAGGGGAGTACTTAAGCACGGAATTCCTAGATTACTTAAAAGAGAATGGTATTCTCTCTCAGCTTACTCCTCCTTATACACCACAGCACAACGATGTATCGGAGCGGAGGAATCGTACCCTATTGGATATGGTTCGCTCCATGATGAATAGTGCCGAGTTGCCTCTTTCATTTTAGGGACATGCGCTTCAGACAGCAGCATACCTACTGAATTATGTTCCATCCAAATCTGTGCATAGGACTCCATATGAAATATGGAGTGGGAGAAATCCGTATCTTAAGCGATTTAAGATATGGGGTTGTCCGGCCTATGTGAAAACACAGAAACCGGACAAACTAGAGGCACGGTCAGTTCTATGTAAATTTGTGGATATCCTAAAGACTCACTAGGTTATCTTTTCTACCACACTGAGGAACAGAAGGTGTTTGTCTCTCGCCACGCTACCTTCTTAGAAAGAGAGTTTCTTGCAAAAGAAACTAGTGGGAGTTCGGTAGAACTGGAAGAAATTCAGCGACCACAAAATATAACTGAAAATTTGGAGGAACCACTAGATTCAATAACCCCAGACGAACCTCAGCCACTCTGCAGATCTGGTAGGATTTCTCATCTGCCCGAGAGATACTACGGTTTTCTCATAGAGGGGATCGAGAGGATTGCATCTTGGAAGAAGATGACCCTACCAGTTTCAGGCAGGCCGTTATCAGTAGGGACTCTAATAAGTGGCAGGAAGCAATGCAATCCGAAATGGATTCCATGTATGCCAATAAAGTGTGGACCTTGGATATTGCTCCACCTGGAGTAAAACCCGTTGGATGCAAATGGATCTACAAAAGGAAACTTGGTGTAGATGGGCAGGTAGAAACCTATAAGGCTAGACTCGTTGCAAAAGGTTTTCGTCAAAGACCTGGTTTGGACTATGACGAAACTTTTCTCCGGTGGCTATGCTCAAATCCATTCGGATCCTACTTGCCACTGCTGCCTTCCATGACTATGAAATCTGGCAGATGGATGTTAAAACGGCTTTCCTAAACGGTTGTTTGGAAGAGTGCGTTTACATGGATCAGCCAGAAGGTTTCGTAGACAGTGGGAGCGGCGGGAAGGTGTGCAAGTTGCTTAAATCCATTTATGGATTAAAGCAGGCATCGCGGAGCTGGAACATCTGTTTTGATGAGGCAATCAAGGAATTTGATTTCATCAAGAACGAAGATGAACCATGTGTCTATAAGAAGATTGTATGACGAACTGTCGTGTTCCTAGTCTTGTACGTGGACGACATTCTTTTGATAGGAAATTACATTCCTATGCTACAATCGGTCAAGCTATTTTTGTCACAACGGTTCTCCATGAAGGACCTAGGTGATGCCTCGTACATTCTGGGGATCAAGATCTATAGAGATAGATCCAAGAGACTACTGGGACTTTCGCAGTCCAGGTACATAGAGACCGTACTAAAGAGATTTAGTATGTAGGATTCCAAGCGCGGTAATATACCCGCATTGCATGGAATTACCCTCTCGAAGAAGATGTCTCCTAAGACTGACGAGGAGAGGGTTCGCATGAGCACTATACCCTACGCTTCGGCGGTAGGATCTATAATGTATGCGATGCTATGTACAAGACCAGATGTAGCTTACGCGCTGAGCGCGGTAAGCCGGTATCAGTCTGACCCAGGTGAGGACCACTGGACAGCAGTGAAGAACATTCTCAAGTACCTGAGAAGGACTAAGGAGATGTTCCTGGTTTACGGTAATGGAGACCTCAGGGTCGAGTCCTTTACCGATTCAAGCTTCCAGAGTGACAAAGATGACAGCAAGTCTATCTCGGGTTTTGTGTTTACCCTCAACGGAGGGGCGGTATGTTGGAGGAGTTCCAAACAGGATACCGTCGCAGACTCGACGATGGAGGCTGAATACATTGCTGCAAGCGATGCTGCAAAAGAGGCGGTCTGGATGAAGAAGTTCATTAGTGAACTTCAGGTGGTTCCGTCCATTGTTGACCCAATACCTTTGTATTGCGATAACAATGGGGCTATAGCTTTAGCGAAGGAACCGAGGTCCCATCAGAAATCAAGGCACATCTTAAGGCGGTATCACCTGATCAGGGAGATCATTGATCGCCAGGAGATCGAGGTGCGGAGAGTGGACACAAAGAACAACACAGCGGACCCATTCACGAAGGCCTTGCCCCAAACTCAGTTCGAGCGGCTGATCGAGATGATAGGTCTTCGATACGCCAGTACATGGCCTTAGTGCAAGTGAAAGATTGTTAGTGTATATGCCCTAGAGGCCATTACTGTATAATACTAGTATGTATATTACTTGATGGGAGCTTGGGATATTCACAGTTGTATAGACAATCTTGCTCGATATAGTAGTATGCTACTTGGTTTGTCTCTGCTTTAATGTGTACATGTGTGTTTCTTTATTATATCGCCTATATGCATTAGTAGAGCCCTTAGGATCTTTGCTTGATTACCGGCGTTGTGATGGCGATCACACTCGTGGGGGCTGGGTAATCCATAAGCACATCCTTATACACGTCCCTAGTCGTGGGATTATCGAGACAGGGCATCGATACTCCGGAGTAGACTAGCGTATGTGCTTCTCATCCCAGCACGGGAGACGGTCTGTCCCACAGCCGTTAGTACGTCGTATTTGAGATAGTATGCGGGTGCTCGTTAGGTTACGAGTACACTGGACAGGACTCGTCGGGAACAGATGGTTGGTATTATACCTATCGTCAGTTATCAGTTCCCAGGTGACATGAGTACAGCTTAGTCCGCTGACTTGACACTGTCACTTCGCCTCGAGTGTGTTCCCACTGTTCTTTGATTACTACCCTACCACGGCTCTACTGAGTCGTGCAAACAGGTAGTAGTTGGGTGCAGTCCCGAAGCACTTGGAGGCAGTGACGGTTAGACAGGATTCGTCTCTCCCGGTATTGGGGGTTGACATCGCGCTGTGTCTAGGAGAGCCATTACATGAGTAGTCCCTGGTCAGGGCAAGCGAGATATACTGGTAGGTTTCCAGTGTTATCTCAGGGTGTTCTGGGCTTCACTCCGACACGACTTGTACCGCTATTAGGGGGCTGACGTTTACCGCCCCCTAGGCCCTCCATGCGATGTATCAGACGAACAGACCGGACTGTACGGAGATTATCACATACAGGCTCAGTAGGAGTTCGGATGGGTTTACCTCATCGGCCTTCTTATCGACATCTACCTGGGGACCGTTATGTACAGCTAGTGCCGCTTGCGGTCTGTGGTTAAACCCACTGCCAGCGTAGTGTCGAGTCTTTAGAGTCCCACACAGAGAGTTTCCCTGCAATGAGCGAAACGTGTAGAGGTCATATAGTTTTACGGCAGGGTTGCGATCACTTACACTTGTGTGCGTGTGGTGTTCGGGCAGGCAATACTAGTGGGCTTTGGTTTAAGCCGGATCCTAGTATTACACGGATGGATTTGTTTTGTCTTCTGTTTATCCGCATTCTACGGAATGCGGATGCAGGTGTGTATGCACAGTTTTCCGGAGCGATGAAGGAGGTGGTGCCTCATTAGGGTTTTGGCAGTTAGTTCGGCCAAAACCGTTATGTGACAGGCTCATTAGGGTTTTGACAGTTGATTCGGTCAAAACTATTTTGAGGCGGACTCATTAGGGTTTTGGCCATTCGTTTGGTCAAAACCATTATGAGCCGCGGACATCATTTACTAATCCTTTTAGTGATAATTTTATGATGGCTAATTGCATTGACCATTTGACCACCATGAACTCTCTTGACTTTGTTGACCGGTTGACCGTGTTGACCATTGACCTTCAAGAGAGGTCTACACTCTTCTTTTCATTTTCTTTTTCTTTTTGATTATGATAATGGTCATTTCAATGTAGCCATCAACTTTATCTTGATAGGATTAGTAATGATGATGTTTTGGGATTATTGAACCATGGTTCATTTTCTTTAGCTCATAATTCTTTTCTCATTCTCTCTCTTGCTCTTTCTCATGAGAAGAAAAGAAATGCTCCATGGTTGTTAGCTCCTCCTTCTTCCTTCTCTTGATTCATTCTTTTGATCTCATGTGTTGAGAGAAAAAGAATCCACATAGACAAAGACCTCCATCTTTCTCTTCTACACAACCTAGGGTACCAAGACTAGCAATCTTGTTGCCCTAGTTACCTCGGCTCGAGGTGGAGCTCGGTGTACATCTCTCGGGTGGATCGTCGTCGACTCAAGAAAGCCGCGGAGGTGACCAAAGTCCGGATCAACCCTCGGAGCATGGATGGACAAACGGCGCAGCGGAGTGAAGACCCGAAGGACCGATATCGTGAGGTATAACTTCTACGGCACAGTAGTTAGCACCTCTCTTAGTTCGCTAGTTTCTAGTTTAGCAAAGATCCGGCTTTTATGGTCCATGTTACCATGTCTAGAAAAATTTTTGTTTTACCGTTTCCGCAACCCTGAAAGTACCGGGAGAGGTAACATGGACCTAACAGAGGTCGATGTACCCGTTGTATGTATATTTTACTTTCTGTACTAGGATTACCCCAAGGTGGGGTGCACGGATAGCCGGGTTCTAGAGGGCAACGGGCCCGCATCTCATGGCATTGAGACGGAGGGGGCCTCACTCTAGAATTGGCGGGCTATTCACCACACTCGTAGGGGGTATAGGTTGACCCAGGAAGGGTGCCCAAGTTACCGGATTCCGTGAAGTGTTGGGTGGTCCATTCACGGTGCTGAAGGGGGCTGCCTCACTTCAGGTTTTGGCGGGTAACTTGCTGTGCCCGTAGGGGTCTAGGATTTCATTGCACAGGCTATCCACACAACCAGGGGAACGTCGGGTTTCAGTAGCGACTCTGTGAAACCCGGGGATCCCAGATATCTGTATTGTTCTGTGATACTTATTACATTTCTGTGATGTTGCATTTTATCACGCCTTGAGCGAAATATATATATTGATATATATACTAGTAGATGTTGTATATGTTTTGCATCCGCGCTAGTCCAGTCCCCGCTCTGTCGTTAGTTAACTAACATAACGGGTAATGACGGGACCCAGTAGTAAATGCGGATAGCATATACATACGTTATTATTTTCGTTCTTTGTGGTGTGATCAATTGATGGGACTGCGTTGATTCGGATCAATGCAAGTTAAAAACAAACCTATTCTGATGTTGTTGGAACAATTTTTCAAAAAGCTATTATTGCAAGGGCGTTCTCTTTTGTTTTGCACAGTGGTATTCGGTTATGAATATCCAGCACCTCAGTCGACGAGGCAAGGGTCGAGATCCCTTCACCGGGAGTGATCCCTTGGACAGAAGTTTGCGTCAGGGCAATAACTTCACTATAGTCGTTTACTTTTGCTTTGCATCATGGTATTCAGTTGGAATATCCTGCACCTCATTCTACGGGGAAAGAGCCGGGATCCCTTCACCGGGAGTGACCTCTTTAGCAAAGGTTTTCGCCACTATATTTTTAAAAGCTATCCAGTTCCTTCAACGATATCAAGTTTATTACGTTAAAGGTTTTTCGCCAGAAACCATTCGTAGCCCTCCGTCGTTTCAGACGGGTAGCGTGTAGTATTCATGCTATGTTTGTTGGCCTTTGTCAAGGCATAGTGTATGGTAGCTGCTTGTTGCCTTTCTGCAGTATAGATAGATGTGTTGGTTTGGGACAGTCATATAGCCTTGTTGGCCTTCGTCAAGGGCTTGTACGGGTGGGTTCAAATCAACCTGGAGAATAACGGGTAGAACTTGACATGTGACTTATGATTTGTTGGCCTTCGTCAAGGTCATAAGAGCATGGGGCAAAAATCACATCGGGAGTTTCTAAAGAAACTGAAACTTGCCACATATGCGCATACCTTCTGGAGTGTGATAACGTGAGCGGATTCCGTCACGTTATCATGCGATGATGGTTGGATCCTGATTCCCACTGATGAGTTGGTTTACTCCTCGGGTGATCCCGACTAATTCTTCTTTCAGGTTTGGAGGAGAATTTGACGGTACAGTTGGAGGTTTCCAGATTAGATAAATTGGTAACCATTCTGATCTAGGTAAGAGTGCACGCTGAGTGTTTCTTTTCTCTCTCTCTTTGGCAGCGACCATGACCCGACCCTAGACCATGGCTCAGTGACCAAGTTGACCGAACCTTCTTAAAAACACTGGCTTTTGGATTGTCATAGTTGCAAACCTCTTTGCCACTCCTACTTTTACCCTTTTCTCCAGGACACCCCGTATTACTACGAACGTCTACTTCCATTGGACAAAACCATCGTATGGTTATATACGAACTCGAAGGAATTTATTCAAGGATGGTTTCTGGTTCTGGAGAAAACGAATAGGACTATTCAGTTGTCTTTTCCTTTTACCTTCTCTCAGGTTGCGAGTACTCCTTGGTTTAGGAGATAGTACACCTATTACGCAAATTGGATAGTCTTCTTCCAAACCTTAGGCTAGTGCTGAATGGTAGGGAATGAAGAAAACCAATTAGCATAACGATGGTGTATAGAAGGTATTAAGTAAAGTCATATCAAGGGATTAGTAAGAGGGCAAAGTAAATTGCGACTGCTATTCACGACCAAACCAAGTATTTCTTCGCCAATCCTAAACCACCTTTGTATTTCTCCAGAACACTCCATATCACTACAAAGATCCACAGTTTATTTGGATACTCCATCGTATGGTTATATACGAACTCGAAAGGAACTTGTTCCAGTTCGGGGATGGATTCTGGTTCAGGAGAAATAGGAATAAGGTTTATTCGGTTGTCTTTTATCTTCACCTTCTCTCGCATTGCGAGTGCTCCTAGGATTAGGACAGTACACCCATTATGCTTATTGGATAGTCTTCTTCCAAATCATAGGCTGGTGTCGAACGGTAGGGAAGGAAGAAAACCATTTGGCCTAAAGGGGTGTGCAGAAGGTAACGACTAAACACATATAAAAGGATTTAGAAAGGTGGCAAAGAAATATACGGTTATAGTTGTGAATCTGGATAATGGAAGAGGCATTACTAGGAATACCCGGATACCCCATCGAAACATTTCAATGTTTCAGTTTCACTGTGTACTGTTAAAAGAAAACTGATTTCCCGATTAGTCCTTACTCCAGGGTATGTATTTACCAAGTATGATTCTCACATCTGTATGGTTTTATAGATGATGAGTGGGAGTAAGTTATTGGGAATTGGGTGATCATACTCATTATATCGGGATTCGTTGTAATCGGTGATATTTGAGGAAGTCACCTGGGTTGTTTGCCGGACGGCAAATATTTGGTTTTGAATATCCGTCGTTGTGCACCAATTTCAAATTGATATATCTGTACGTCTATTTTTATAGAGTGAGATATACCTTTTTGAAATTATGTCAATGACATTTACCTATATCAGTGGATGGTTAGGTAAGGAGCATTAAACAGCGGTGTAATTCTTCTTAACCATAAGTACAGTTTTCAACCTACGACACACAGGGAATGAGTTATTCAACTCAGGGGACTTATACAGAGTATTGTATATTGTCCACTGTCCATTAGGACAGAGGGGTTGGTACTCGTACTATATTCGGTTTACTTATGACTTCTCTGATTCTTAGCAAGTGTTTCGTAGAAACACAAGGTCCAAGTTTTGAGAAGTTATAGGTATATGAATAAAGTAGAGAACCAGGTGTTGCAAGTATCGGGATTCTTCAAGGTGATTGAAGATGTAGATACTTGTGTGTGGTATTCAGTTCATAGTAATGGTTAAGAGAACTCGCTTCTCTTTCAGGTTACTCATAATTGGAAGTACTCCTAAGTTGAGTAACGCTGATCGGCCTCCTTCCATTTAGTTGACGTGCACTGGAGACAGCTGCATGATTTGAATCTGGTTCAATTAAATCAGTACCTCTGTTTCTGTATTGGATATAGAACAGTTCATATCTTGACATTGTTAAGGTACGGGGAGTTGTCCGGCTTATGCTTAAAACCAGACTCTGGATAACTCAAGGCACGTTTCTGTAATGGCTGTTTGTGGGTTGACCCAGGCTATGACGAGGGTTGACTTTCTACCATCTGGAAGATCAATAGTGATATTGTTCTTGACTCGCCACAGTTTTAAAAGTAAAATGGATTTTTTTCAGAAAACAGTAGTGGGAGTATGGTAGAACTGGAAGTGATTCCAGAACCGCAAACGATTACTGAAGATTTGATAAGAACCTAAAGATTCAATCTGGCTTGACATTCCATTGGCCACTCCGCAGATACGGTGGGTAACCTCAGGCACCCGAGAGGTACTCCGGTAGCCTCAAGGACGGTGACAGAAAGGTTCTTGTTTACCCAGACTTTCCATTGCTGTTGTTCCAGACTGTGAGACCCGGCAGGAGGATGAGTATAGCGTCATTCTAAACTAGCTTTAGAAGTGTATGTCTATATGACTCTGCCAGAGGGTTGTCATGGTCAGTGGGAGCAGTGGAAGCATAGTGGACAGGTGGCTTATGTCTATTTATAGACTAAAGCAGATATAGCGGAGATAGATCATCTATTTCTGATGTGACAGTCATAGGTTTGACTTCATCAGAATAGGGGATGGATCTGTTAAGAAGATAGTAGTGTGTGATATCCTGGTATTTGGATGACATACACAGAGTAGGAAGTGAAATTCCTATACTACGGTCGGTTAAACTTTGGTTGTCACATAGTAGTTTCTCCACATAGGTCTTGGATATTATATCAGACATTCTGGTCACTAGATCTATGGTTTTAGATCTAGATTTGGGTGGTTTCCCAATCTGGGTACTTAGACAGCATTCTAAAGGTGTTTTAGAATGGACGACTCCTGGCATGGTGGTGTACCTGCAGGTGATGGAGTCACCCTCTCCAAAGGTGTCTTACAGACTAAAGGGGAGAGGGATGTGCATGATTGGTGTTCATACCAGAATATTGCATTTTATACCGCCCATTCTTACGCTCGTTTGTTTATAGGCAGGTGCTTTTAATCAGTGCTTTCTACATATTTGCAGGATACTGGTTCTCAGCTCTAAACAATGAAATTCATGGAAAAGTACGACAAATTCCGGATTACTGCCAACCACAGATAAAACACGGGTCTCCGCTCTCTATCCGTATGTTGCCACACACCAGTTTAAGGGACAAAATGGCAAATCGATGTCATTTTCATGCACAAAGCTCAATGACAACACAAGATCCAACATATCTACGCGGAGCTCGAGGAAATCATGGCAAAAGATCCACATCACATCACCTTTTGTTCTGCTGGAATTCTGGAAATATTGTGAAGAGATTCTGAGAAACAACATATACCACACTGAAGAGTACTAAAAACTAGGGAAAACCACCAACTTTCATGACCTAAGTCTCCTAAAGGGCCGCGGTTCCGCGGCATAAGCACGCTTAGGCCCTGGATCCGCGGCCGTATGGTCTCCTCAGTAGGAGATCTTTTAGGGGCTGTTAGGTAATTTTATAAGGAGGCCGATTGTTGCCCTAGGTTTCCAGTTCCCTGCCTATAAATTGCCCAGAACTTGCCAAGCCATGATGTTCATTCTTATGCCCACTTTTTTTTAGTTTTTAGTTTACTTCTTCTTCTTCTTCATTCTTTCCTCCATGAAATTATTGTGAGAGCTTTTGAGTGGATGTTAAATGAAGATGAGGGTTATTTTGTATCATTCTTTTTGCTTAGCTTCCCCCTTGAGCTCTCTACCTTAACTTGATCTTACAACCTCTTAAGTGAGCTTGCAAGTTTAAGCTTTGGTCATTGATCTCAAGGGGTTGTATCATTTTGTTCTCTCTTTTGTGCTTCATTCTCCATGAGTTCTTTGCCTTTTCTTGATCTTGCAACCTCTTAATTGAGCTTGCAAGTTTAAGATTTGGTTATTGAACCCATGTCTTGTTTTGGGTTCTATTGTTCCTAGTTTCATTTCTTGCTCATTTACTTTCATGCACTTAAATTCCATGCACTTTTAATTACTTGCTTGTAATCTTTTCTTTTCTTTGTTTATCTTTTCTTTTGCTCTTTTTGGTTCGTTTTGTGAATGGTTGTAATATTTTGTTGTTAAGAATAAATACAATATTGTAAGTTAATGTTTCTTTGCTCATATCATTTTCCCGTTATTTTCCTTTGAACTCTGCCCAAACGTTACGCAAGCGCTCCATTAGGCATCCTACCCTACCAAGGTAACGGTGATTCCTAACCGCGACCGGTTGCGTTCGGTTTGGCCGGAGGCGAAAGCAAGAGACAAGAACGGAAGGACAAGGGTCAATAAGCCGGATTCCACGAATACCGTGCTTAAATCCCCTAATCCACGTTGTTGCTGATTGCTCTAGTTTCAATTGGTCAAGACTCGGCTCAAAGGTTTTGAGTGCGGATTTCTTTAGTTTATACTTTCGTATCTTTTTCTTAACAACTTTATACTTGCATATAAAACACATAGGTTAGAATTGAACAAACATATACACATTCTTTATTGACTCGTCTAAAACTCGAACGGACATACAACCATCTCCCTGTGTATCGACCCATGCTCAACCGGCTAGCTGCAAAGCGACACCATCCTGATCGCGGTTATAACTTTAGAACTTTGAACTCCGACACGCCAAAAGCGTGCGATCAAATGGCGCAGTTGCCGGGGAGACGGTAACGTATTTTCTTTCTTGTTATTCGGGTTGATATTCTTTTTGTATATATATAAAACATAAAAATAAATAAATAAATAAATAAAATCTTTTTGTTATTTTTGATAATTTTTGTGTGCAAGTGTGCAAGCTAATCTGGGGCAAGTACAGTAATCCAATCAAGAAACAGAGGTTTTTTAGGGTGTACAGAGAAGGGCACGTATATTGACCTAAATTTCAGTCGCCAACTCATCAATTTGACCGCGGAACCGCGGTCAAAGAGGGGATACGGCGGCTGTTCCGCGGTCATATTGAGGCTTCTGAGCCCCAAATTTTTTTTGCCCTTTCTCTGTCCTTTTATCTTCTCTGTGAATTCCACTATACTGTATTTTCTGCAGGTTTCTTTGCACAGATTGCGCAGCCACCAAATAAATTTTTGTTGTTTTAGATTTTTTTTGTTTACCGTTTTGCATATATTAATACGGACATTAAGGGGCTTGAACACCAATTCAGATTGGGTGGGGATTTCATCACCCTTCCTAAGACCCCACAAATCACTAATTGCATATGCATTACCTTGAGCTAATAAAAAATACTATACTCAGCCCTAAAGACGTCGCGCTCAATAGGACAGAGGAATAGTTGTAGGCATCGGCCGTTTATCTTATTCTGACTTTGCGGTGTCTAGGCAAGTGTGTCCAAGGCAAGTGGTTACTTAATTAGAACCACTACTTACGTAGTGGGGAGCCTCCCACTTACCTGGCCGCAATTGCGGAGAAGAGGCGGTTTGAGGTCCTATTTCTAGCCCTTTGGAACAGTTAGGAGCGGTCTAGTTGGACTTTAAAGACCCTAGCTCTAGGTGTGTTTGTGCATATTGTGATTGCGATTGTGCTTGTAAATTTTAGTCCCATAATTCCTTATTCTTTCAAACAAACAATTTTCAAAACACCAAAAACAAACATTTTTTTTTATAAAATATATATATATATATATATATATATATAAATCCACATTCTTTTTCCCCTCCTTTTCTCTTCCTTTCTTTCTTTCTCTCTTCATATCATGGGTACCCCACCTCGCAAAACTCTTGCCGAACTTTGGTACCCACAACCGGACATTACTTCTTACGGTTTTTGCTTTGGCCGAACGTCGAACGATCCCTCCATGCCCAAAATCTCTTTGAAAGATCGGATAGACGCGTCTAGGACAAACACTTACCCTCCGCAATCCACTTTGTATCAACCTTTTCAACCTCCCGCACCCTCTTATGTTGATACTCCTTTTGCAAGTCGTCCTTTGTCCATCGCTGAACATATTGAACAATCCTGTAGCCAATCTTTCACTCCTTTCACCACTACAGATTCTTGGGATCAACAATTCCATTCACCTTCTTATCTAAATGTTGATCCTGCTCCTGTCCAGCCATTCAATTCCTACCAGTCCTACCCGACTTCTGCACCTTCCCTAGACATTGCTTCTGAACCGTCATTTGGGAGTTTTCAGTATCCAAACAACTTTGAATCTTTTACTGAAACCCCTTCACAACCTATGTCTAGTCTGGAACAGTCATTGCAAGACTTTAGGGTAGCATCGTACCAACAGATGATGGATTTGAATGCATCCATGACTGCCCTCATACAACCTAGTGACCCGGTAGCTAGTTTTCAACTAGCTCCAAATTTTCCAATGTATGAAGAGGCGGTAGGACAGGTTGAGAATTTGAGCGGAGAGAGTGAGCTGTATACCCTTCCAAATCAGACCTACCCGTTTCAACTTGACTCCCACAACTCCGATTTTGAATGTCTATCTAGTGTTCCCAACGATTCACCGATTGAAGATAGAATGATTAATGAGTTGTGCGACTTTGTAGTGTTTGATTTACCTGATTGTGAAGGCTCCCTTCCAAGTGAAACCAATCCTAAACCTTTTGACCTCTACACCTCCACTTTAGAACCTGAATTGATTGATATCTATGATGTTGTTGAGGTGTCTGAGAATATAGATTTTCACTTGATTGAGGATATTGACGCTGGGAATATTTTGGATGATGAACCCGTAGATTTGGCTGAGTTTTTCTCTCCAATTCATCATCCCGAGTCATTAAATGTTTTTCCCGAACCCCATATGCGTCTGGATTTTGAGGATAAATTCATGGATGTGCTGAATTTTGAGGAAAATTTTGAGGATATTTTTGAGGATGAACCAGTTTTGCTTGATGAGTCGGATTTTTCAATTCATCCTGTCCCTGTCATTGACTGTGTACACTCTCCAGAACCCTTAACCGATACCCTTCCTCAATCACTTCCCCCCATCCTTTCCATCGTTCCGACATTGCAAGAAACCGTATCATTTTCACTTCCTGTGTTTGGTTTACCGAGTTCGGCTTACCCATGGTTTTTCACGAATATTGAGGGATTTGACCCCATTTCTCGACGGGTTGATAGATTAGCACAATCACTTTTTACACATCATTAATCACATATTATGCTCATCTATTCACTCCATTTTCACCCTCAAGTTCGTATTCCACTTCTTTCTCCCTTCCGTCATTCTTCTTCTTATATACCGAGACTGTATACCACTTCTATCTCCATACGGTCTCGCGTATTCTCCATCTCTTTTCTCTACGCCTTCTTCCACCGACCTGTACATTATAGCGATAAACTCTTTGAATGGTTGGTGCTCACTTTTGGCCTGTGTAAGGCCTTGTATAGTTTGAAACTGTTTTCTTTCCCCCTAATCCTGAACTTCACCGCTTAAATAGTGGAAACACTGTTTCACTTAAGTTTGGGGGGAACCTTTTTGTATATATTTTTTGTTTTCCTTTTTTTTTGTTATGTATATAATTTGTTTTTAGGGAGCGCCGACAACTTTGACCCTCTTGGTGTAGCCTGACAGTGAGGGCACTGTCAAGTTTAAGTTTGGGGGTGTGCTCGGTAAGCTTTCTTCCTTCGCATTCATTTGTATATTTTGCATTTGCATACCCTATTAAAAACCCACAAAAATCGAAAATTTTCCAAAAATATAAAAACTTTGTCGTCAAGTTAGCTAATAGGGTAACTTAGATTTTTATTCTGAAAGTTTAGTTGATATGTTAGAAATAACTAAATTCTATGCTTAGGAATTGAAAATCCTAAAAATAACCCTCATTCTATCTAATTTTGGTAAGTATACGTCCTTACAGTTTTTTTTTATAGAAATAGGTAATCTTGCGTTCAGTTCTTGAGTTAAGTCAAGATGAAGGGAAAGTATTGAAGCTTTACTGAAGGATAAGTCTGAAAAATAGTTTCTTTTCTTGAGTTCAAATTTAGAAAGTATATACCCTACAAAATGCACTTACACGCACCTTGAAACTTGGGATAGTAGAGGATACCTAGAAATACTCTTGCCTAAAAGCTATGAAAGGAAAAAAAACGGTATTTAAAGCTAAACACCAAAAGAGCATATTGAAAAATATATCCGGTCTTGAAAAAGAAAAAGAAAAAGAAAAAGAAAAATAGAATAAAGTCAAGACCTGGAAACTGCTATTTACGCTTTAAAGTTCACACATTCAGTAATCGGCCGTTAGTGCCTCAAGAAGCATTAATAGTCGCATGAAAGGTGTGCGAGCAAATCCGTCCATCCTTAATGAAAAGAAGTAGTATTAGGTATTAGGGCAAGGGTACTATAGCTTGAATTGAATCTTGAGTGTAGGGGTGCAAATTTACACACACGTAGGGGTATACAATCGAGTTTGGATGAAAGATAGAAATAAAGAATAAGACTTATGCTTTCTGTAAAGTTGATAAAAATCTCTAATTTGAGACCGCGCTTTAGAAGGAAAACTCAGGAGATACCGAGATCTTTCTAAACTTTTTTGGAACGTATATAATCTAGGGTTAAATAGAAAGGAGGTGTGAAGCATTAGAGTTGAATATTTCTAACTTAGGATAACAGAATTTCTAACATAGATACTAAACTGTAGGAGTAGAATCAATGTTAACTTATGAACTAGCTTGACGGGATTTTGTGGGTAGTATCCACTGAAAACCCTCAGGAGACAACACTCCTCCTACTAGGGACACCTAGAGGTTTAACGGCTTGTTGCACGAGCTCAGTGCAATCGCGTTCCCTGCGAAAGTGCGGTTAGGATTCCTTTTTGTGAATAATTGGTTTTGCTCGGGACGAGCAAAAGTTAAGTTTGGGGGTATTTGTTCATACCAGAATATTGCATTTTATACCGCCCATTCTTACGCTCGTTTGTTTATAGGCAGGTGCTTTTAATCAGTGTTTGCTACATATTTGCAGGATACTGGTTCTCAGCTCTAAACAATGAAATTCATGGAAAAGTACGACAAATTCCGAATTACTGCCAACAACAGATAAAACACGGGTCTCCGCTCTCTATCCGTATGTTGCCACACACCAGTTTAAGGGACAAAATGGCAAATCGATGTCATTTTCATGCACAAAGCTCAATGTCTACACAAGATCCAACATATCTACGCGGAGCTCGAGGAAATCATGGGAAAAGATCCACATCACATCACCTTTTGTTCTGCTGGAATTCTGGAAATATTGTGAAGAGATTCTGAGAAACAACATATACCACACTGAAGAGTACTAAAAACTAGGGAAAACCACCAAATTTCATGACCTAAGTCTCCTAAAGGGCCGCGGTTCCGCGGCATAAGCACGATTAGGCCGCGGATCCGCGGCCGTATTGTCTCCTCAGTAGGAGATCTTTTAGGGGCTATTTGGTAATTTTATAAGGAGGCCGATTGTTGCCCTAGGTTTCCAGTTCTCTGCCTATAAATTGCCCAGAACTTGCCAAGCCATGATGTTCATTCTTATGCCCACTTTTTTTTAGTTTTTAGTTTACTTCTTCTTCTTCTTCATTCTTTCCTCCATGAAATTGTTGTGAGAGCTTTTGAGTGGATGTTAAATGAAGATGAGGGTTATTTTGTATCATTCTTTTTGCTTAGCTTCCCCCTTGAGCTCTCTACCTTAACTTAATCTTGCAACCTCTTAAGTGAGCTTGCAAGTTTAAGCTTTGGTCATTGATATCAAGGGGTTGTATCATTTTGTTCTCTCTTTTGTGCTTCATTATCCATGAGTTCTTTGCCTTTTCTTGATCTTGCAACCTCTTAATTGAGCTTGCAAGTTTAAGATTTGGTTATTGAACCCATGTCTTGTTTTGGGTTCTATGGTTCCTAGTTTCATTTCTTGCTCATTTACTTTCATGCACTTAAATTCCATGCACTTTTAATTACTTGCTTGTAATCTTTTCTTTTCTTTGTTTATCTTTTCTTTTGCTCTTTTTGGTTCGTTTTGTGAATGGTTGTAATATTTTGTTGTTAAGAATAAATACAATATTGTAAGTTAATGTTTCTTTGCTCATTTCCTTTTCCCGTTATTTTCCTTTGAACTCCGCCCAAACGTTATGCAAGCGCTCCATTAGGCACCCTACCCTACCAAGGTAACGGTGATTCCTAACCGCGACCGGTTGCATTCGGTTTGGCCGGAGGCGAAAGCAAGAGACAAGAACGGAAGGACAAGGGTCAATAAGCCGGATTCCACGAATACCGTGCTTAAATCCCCTAATCCACGTTGTTGCCGATTGCTCTAGTTTCAATTGGTCAAGACTCGGCTCAAAGGTTTTGAGTGCGGATTTCTTTAGCTTACACTTTCGTATCTTTTTCTTAACAACTTTATACTTGCATATAAAACACATAGGTTAGAATTGAACAAACATATACACATTCTTTATTGACTCGTCTAAAACTCGAACGGATATACAACCATCTCCCTGTGGATCGACCCGTGCTCAACCGGCTAGCTGCAAAGCGACACCGTCCTGATCGCGGTTATAACTTTAGAACTTTGAACTCCGACACGCCAAAAGCGTGCAATCAATTGGCAGATCACTTGCTTAGGCAATTGAGTCAATCATGAGATGTCAAGTACCACACCAGATATTGTTTTTGCAGTAGATGCAATAAGTTGATATTGATCCAATCCTAGAGAAACGATCGGAAGCAGTTTTGGAACATAAGTGGATGTTCTAGGGATATGATAACATCAGCCTCATTCAGGAGACGGTTATCATTCCAGGCTTCCAAGGTGACCTGGATGACATAGTGACTATCAGAGTTATAGTTTTCCCTCAGACAAGGGGCAGTATTTTGGACAGTGGTCCAGGTGGATACTGAGGGAAGGATGGCGCAGGATACTGATTAAGTTCAGTTGACGATACAGTCTAAGAAGTTTGGATTTGGAGTTCATTTATGAGCTAGGTCCCATCAGACATCCAGATATTCTAAGACAGGTATTGCTCATTTCGGGAGATGGCTTTCTCCGTGAACTTGAGATATAGAAAGAAACATCAAAGCGGATCCACTCGCTGAGGCTATTCCTCGAACGCAATAGTTTCGCAAACGGGATTTGTGAGACTGACTAGTAGAGGAATTGAGTGTTCGGTATCACACGGGCTGTGAGTATTCGACATCGCAATAATTAGCCTTGAGTGCAAGTGGGAGATTGTTGGAGATAGTGTCCTCAGAGTCAATTATTGGATCACAGGCACGTGATTGCAATGATTGAGGGAGGACCTATTCCGGTAGGACAATCTTACTCAAGATGATAGTATGCTATCTGGTTTACCTTTATCATCGTGTACTGCTTTAGGTGACCTTACAGGTCACTATTGCACGTTGATAGAGCCCCTAGGATTCTTGCTTGACTGCCAGCAATATGAGGGCGATCATATACGTGGGAGCTGGTAGTCTATAAGCACATCTTTAAAAGGTCCCTAGTCGTGGGAGTTTCGAGACAGGGCATCGATACTCCAGAGTAGACTAGTGTATACAGTCGAGACCCCGACGAGGGGCGGTGGCCGGTCTCACAAGCCACTGGTGTCAGTTGGTTCACCTAAGATGTATACAGGTGCTCATTGGGTTATGAGTACACCGGACAGGACTCGCCGGGAACATGCTAGTTGGTCTTATACCTGACGTCAGATAGCAGTTCCCTGGTGACATGTGTACAGGTTAGTTCATCAACCTCAGATCGTCATTTGTCTCGTGTGAGTTCCCACTGTACTTTGATTACTACCCTACCACGCTCAAAAGAGACGTGCAAACAGGTTTTAGTTGGGTACAGTCCCGAGCCACATGGAGGCAGTGAGCGGATCTTCAGGGGTTCGTCTCTCCCGGTATTGGGGGTGAGGTCGCGCTGTGTTTAGAAGAGCCCTTACACGAAGTCCTTGGCAAAGGCAGGAGCTTTACTGGTAGGTATTCTAGTAGTATCTCAGGGTGTTCTGGGCTACACTCCGACACGACTTGTACCGCTTTTGGGGGTCTGACTTTTACCAACCCCCTAGGCCCGCCATGCGATGCTCATAGACGAACGGACCGGACTGTACGGATATTGTCACTGACAGGCTCAGTAGGGTGTCAGGATGAGTTCGCTCATCGACGTCCCTTTTGGTCAATACCTGGTAGCCCGTTACGTATAGGCTAATACCTCTGACGTGCTAATGGTTAAATCCACAACCAAAGTATTGACGAGTCTTTAGAGTCCCCCACAGACCAGTTTCCCAAGTTTCGGGCGAAACGCTGTAGAGGCCGTATGGAGATATGGCAGGGTTCGATCAGATACGTACGGTATTGCACGGATCATGATCGAACGGATAATACTAGCGGGCTTTGGTTTAAATCGGATCCTAGTATTGTACAGTGTAGATTTGTCTCATTGCATTTGTATTCGGTCGGAATACAAATGCGGGTATGTATATACAGTAGCGGGGTTTTCCTGTAATTTATTACGGGATCAGTTTTCTGAAGTTGCCAGTTTTTTTCCGTTTCGGCCATTTTTATTTGTATCTTTCGTTGGCTGGAAAAATGGTGGAGGAGGGCTTATTTGCATTTGTGCAAATAAGCATTTTGGAGGGTTGTCTTTGCATATTGTTGTATCATGATGTTTCTCCCACCCTTGACTTTCTTTTGCTTCATGATAGTCTTCATGATGGGTGTAGCTTTCATTGACTCCATGACTTCATGATTGCTTGACTTTAGGTGTGATGATGGATGATGGAGTGTAGAATTTGCTTGTGATCATTTCTTCACATCATCACTCCTTTCTCTCTCTTGCATGATAGTGGCTCACTCTTTTTCATTGATACACTCTCTACTCTTTCATTTTCTTGAGGAGCCAAGGCCGGCCAGATTAGGGAGGGGCTGTCCCAAATTTTGAGAGTGGGGTTTTTATCTCCTTTGCTTGCTAAAAACTCATTAGCCACCACCAAAGTTTATATCTCCTTTCCTCCACTAAATGGGCAACTTCTACAAACTCCCATGAGACATAGAGTTCCACACTTATTCTACAGCAAATCTTGGGCACGTCGACTCGCCAACTTCGTGCCCGAGTTGCCTCGGTCAAGAGGTGGGAGCCCGTAAAAGAAGCCGGCGACGTAGTGCCCTTCCGGCGAGGAGGTGAAGACCGGAGACTCCGCGGGGAGATCGGGACGACGACGAGAAGACCGAAGGACACGGATCGCTCGGTATATCTCTCTACCCGTTCTTTAGTTTGCTAGAATTATTTTAATGGCCCGATCCGGGATTTTAGTGCGCGGTGGTGCCGGTTCAAAAGTTAAAGTAAATTATCGTTTCCGCATTTTGGCCTCGGATTGACGGCCGGGGCGCCGCCGTGCACTTACACTATAGGAGGTATGGTGCTGGATACTGATTAGGTTCAGTACTGTCTAAGAAGTTTGGATTTGGAGTTCATTTATGAACTAGGTCCCATCAGATATCCAGACATATTCTAAGACAGGTATTACTCAATTCGGGAGATGGCTTTCTCCGCGAACTTGAGATTAAGAGAGACATAGAAAGAAACATCTTGGCGGATCCACTCACTGAGGCTATTTCTCGAACACAAGAGTTTTACAAACTAGCTTTGTGAAACTGATTAGTAGAGGAATTGGATGTTCGGTATCACACGGGCTGCGAGTATGCGACATCGCAATAATTCGCCTTGAGTGCAAGTGGGAGATTGTTGGAGATAGTGCCCTCAAAGTCAATTATTGGATCACAGGTACGTGATTGCAATGATTGAGGCAGGACCTATACCGATATGACAGTCTTGCTCAAGATGATAGTATGCTATCTAGTTTGTCTTTATCATTGTATACATGCTTTAGTTCGCTATTGCATGTTGATAGAGCTCATAGGATTCTTGCTTGACTACCAGCAGTATGATGGCGATCATATATGTGGGAGCTAGGGTCTGTAAGCACATCCTTAAAGGGTCCCTAGTCGTAAGAGTTTCGAGACAGGGCATCGATACTCCAGAGTAGACTAGTGTATACAGTCGAGACCCCGACGAGGGGCGGTGGCCGGTCTCACAAGCCACTGGTGTCAGTTGGATCGCCTAAGATGTATACAGGTGCTCATTGGGTTATGAGTACACCGGACAGGACTCGCCGGGAACTTGCTAATTGGTATTATACATATCGTCAGATAGCAGTTCCCCGGTGACATGTGTACAGGTTAGTTCATCGACCTGAGGTCGTCATTTGTCTCGTGTGAGTTCCCACTGTGCTTTGATTTCTACCCTACCACGGCTCAAAGGAGTCGTGCAAACAGGTCTTTTTTGGGTATAGTCCCGAGCCACATGGAGGCAAGTGAGCGGATCGACAGGGGATTTGTCTCTCCCGGTATTGGGGGTGAGATTGTGCTATGTCTAGGAGAGCCATTACACAAAGCCCTCGGCCGAGGCAGGAGATTTACTGGTAGGTACTCCAGTAGTATCTCAGGGTGTTCTGGGCCACTCTCTGACACGACTTATACTGCTATTGGGGATCTGACATTGCCAGCCCCTAGGCAGATATGCGATACTCATAGACGAACGGGCCGGACTGTATGTATATTGTCACTGTTGGGCTCAGTAGGGTTTAGAGATGAGTTCACTCGTCTGCTTCCCTTCCAATCAATACATAGGCAAAACGTTACGTACAGCTTGTACCTCTGACGTGCTAGAGGTTATACCCAGTACCAGTGTATTGATGAGTCATTAGAGTCCCCCACAGACAGTTTCCCAAGTTCGGGCGAAATGTTATAGAGGCCGTATGGTTTTATGGCAAGGTTCGAAAAATGCACGTGCGTTTTCGCACGTGTCGTTTTTCGGGCAGATAATACTGGTCGGCTTTGGTTTAAGCCGGATCCGAGTATTATGCTGTGCAGATATAATATCTTTGTCTCAGATGCATTTGTATTCAGTCGTAATACAAATGCGGGTATGTTTATACCGATACGGGGTTATCCTGAAATTCTTTTCAGGATCACTTTTGGAAGTTGCCAGTTTCCAGTTTTCTATCACCCGTCTTTATCATTCGGTTAAAGACGGATTTATCTTTTCTTGAGCTAAGTGTGGGAGGTTCTAGAAGTTTCTAGAAGTGGTGACTAGGTTCATGCATCTTTCTTTGCATTTATTATATGATGACTAGGTTTTAATGACTCATACTTTAGCATTAATGATTCTTGTTAACCTTAGGATATTTGTTCATGATATTTATTCTTGTGGTCACCTCCTAGCTCCTACACTCACCCCCTTCCTCTCTATATCATGGCCGGCCCCTCATGGGAGAAAGGAGATGGTTGTTGTTTTGAAAAGATTAAGGATTTTGGTTCATGGAAATTGATATACTCCATTTCTCATTTCGTATCGATCCAAAAGGCAACTTCATTAACCGTTCGTCCATAGCCTTGGACGTAACGAGACAAAGTGTTCTACTCATTCTCTACTTCATCTTGGTCGTCTCTTCTAGCAAATTTGACGATCGAGTTGCCTCGGTTCAGAGACAGGAGCCCGTTTAAAGATCCGTCGACGTGGTGCCACCTGGACGAGAACACCGGAGATCAAGGAGATCGGAGCAGCCGCAACAAAGCGTGGGATGATGGTTAAAGACCGAAGGACTCGGATCATTCGGTATAACATTTCTACCCCTTTGTAGTTTGTTAGTTTAGCTTTAATGGCAGATCCGGGTTACAGTACACGATAGCGCCCATTCGTAAAAAGTTTTTGTTCCGCATTTGGCGTCTGTTAGACGGCCGGGGCGCTACCGTGGACTTACATTGTTACCCTATTTTTCTAGCATGATACTTAGTTTGATTGCTTAGCACCCCCTTGAATTTTTGTTGTGGAATTTGTGATGCTTGCAAATCCTAAGCTAGGTGCTAAGGAATCCCAACATGGTATCAGAGCCTAACTAGAAACTTAGACAATGTTAGATTAATACGAAAACAAAAAAATCGTAAACATACAATTTCTGGAACCGTGCAAATTTTCTCTCTGTTGATTTTCAAAAGTTCTATAAAAATTGTGCAAACAAGTTCAGAGTCATGTATGTGATACCTATAGTGCACAGAACAAAAAAGAGACCCATTGCTCGGATTTCAACCAAGCACATTCCCCAAAATTCCAAGGAGGCCGGCCCTACATGCTCTATTGTGTGTCGTTTTTGTTTTGTGCTCTGGTGTACTTATTTTGGGGTTTCAGGTATTGTTTGCTTGGTCCAAATTTTCATGTGATGTAAATTTTGCTATAGGACCAAAACGGAGTGTTTCGTAGTCATAAAATTTAACATTGTGATGGTAACCTAGGCTATGTTTAACAGTTCGAACGAACTTCAAACATCACCCCATGACCCCCTCTGAAATTTCCAAGTGTTGGAATTTTTCTAAGTTAATTATATTCAATAGCCATGTAAGTAACTCTATGGACCCTCTAGAATAACAATAAACCTTAACTCGATTCTATACCCTCGGAACCACGGCTTGAACCCTAGGGTTTGCCGTAGTTCTGCGGTGTCATAGGTGAGGCGTTGGTTTGACCCTTCTACGGCTGGATCATAGCTACTATGGCACGTTTTGGGTACTTTAATTTCGCTCAAGTGTTGAGCTCATTGGGAGATGAAGGTGTTGTTTGATTCGCTCGAAATGTTTAACATAGTCTAGTATATATTGTGATACAATACTTGGAATCAACAACATTTGAATTTTATAAATCTATCAATTTAGTCTCATTTGATCGGTTGCCACGGGATTTTGATGTGATCAAAAGTCCGTCGCAATCACTTTGTGTATTCGGATACTCGCCGGGTAACATTACTAGATAGCCACGCCCCATAACCCCGACCAAATGACTGTAGGAGAACTCCGTTGCCAAAAAGCATCCGTCCGGGTGCTCGTGGCCGCGGTGTTCCGCCTAAGTGCACTTCGTCGTCGGTATTGGGGGGTGCGGCCGTCTACTAAAGTTTCCGACGAGCATTCGATCGGGATGTCGGGAATCTTGTTGAATTGCCCGACTGATTATTGGAAAGTGTTTTCAATATCGAGACTAAAATATGGGGTTTATAATTGTTAGGCATGCGATGTCTAAAGAATTCATAATGTTAGGCATGTGATGTCTAAGGTGGTTGCGGATTCCAACTGTTGTAGTTTTTCACTTTCTTTTCTGCGACCGTAAGTGTAATATATGGCGTATCGCCGGTTTCGTTGCTATACGTCAACGACAATTGGGATACGCATATTTACTTAAGTTGATGACATGTGATGTTATGTGTTACTCTGATATGTTATATTGGATCGTCGTGTTTGAATAGCCGGGATTTTTTATGTGAGATTGAGTGTTTTTCATTTTCATTCATGTAAAAACTTGTATGTAATATTCTTTTAGTGGGGCACTTCCGGGTTGAGGATGATGTCACCATTGTATATTATTTACTTTTCAGCATTAGGATAGACCCAAGGAGGGGAGCACAAGTAACCGGGTTTTAGGGTCCAGTGGGAGACCATCTCGAGGAGTCGAGTCCAGGTCTCCTAACTCTAGAATTGGTAGGGTTGCTTGCCGCTCTCGTAGGGGTCTAGGGGTGTGGGTTTGGCTATTCATCACGACCGTGGAATCCGTGTTTTATACAGGCTCAAAATAAAACACGGACATCCTAGTATATCCAATATTTCATATATTGTTTTCTGTTGCGTTATCTGTGATGTGATCATTTGATATGTGGAGATAGATACTGTATATAGTATATATAATATATTATATATACGTTGCTTATGTTTTGCACCCGTGCTAGCCCTGCCCCACTCTGCCGTTAGTTACCTAACCTAACAGTGCATGACGGGACATCGAGGCGAATGCGGATGGCATAAGCGTACGTTGTATTTATCTGTGATGTTTAGGTATCTTAAATGATGGGACATTCATTAATGAGATTAATGAAAGAAAATAAACCTAAAAGATGTTGTGGAATCGAATTTCAAAATTAGGTAGCTCTAGTTGTTGCTTTGCATAGCGGTATTCCTTGTAGAATATCCAGCACCTCATTCGACGAGGAAAGAGCCGAGATCCCTTCACCGGGAGTGACCTCTTTAGCAATAACTAGCAGATGCTATAACCCTCAATTTTTTCTTTTGACTACTTTTCTAGTTTTTGCTTTGCATAGTGGTATTGTGAATATCCTGCACCTCATTCAACGAGGAAAGAGCCGAGATCCCTTCACCGGAAGTGACCTCTTTAGCGAAACTAGCAAAAGCCTCAAAAGCACTCCATTTAAAATCATTTGATTCTGCAACGATATCAAGTTCAAAGCGTTAAAGGTTTTCTTAAAAACTATCCGCAACCCTCCGTCATTTTAGGAAGTAGAGTACTTAGTATTCGTGCTGCATATGTTGATCATAGTCAAGGCGTAGTATACGGTAGCTAAGTGATGTCTTCCTACACCGCATATGATGCGATTAGTTAGGACAGTCATGTGATTATGTTGATTATAGTCAAGGGTCACGTGGGTGGATCTAATTAATCACGAAATGACGGATATAACTTGACTAGTGCTTATGATATGTTGATCATAGTCAAGGTCATAGGCACTAGGGGTAAAAACCATTATCGGGAGTTTCAAGTGTTGAAACTTGCAATGAGATTGCATACCTTCTATATGATAGTTGGATCCTGATACCTACTGCAAGTAATTGGTACTCCTGAGAGAGTTTTGCACTTTACAATTAGCCGATCAAGTAGGTGTCTAGAAAGGTGTCAACGGGGTTACGCCCCTGGAAAAACGAGGTTTATTTTAATTAGGTCCGTGCGAAAACACGGGGAACCTCCCTCAAAGTACCGGCACTGGCCTGGCTGAAATATTGGCGAACTTGTAGGGTGTAATTAATCCCGGCTAGTCTTTCCTTTTAGGGTTTGAAGGAAGATTTGATAAAAACAGTGGGAGCCATCCTGATTAGATAAAATATATAACCAATCTAATCTTGCAAGAGCGCATGCAGAGTGTTTTCTTCTCTCTCTCTCTCTCCAGGTAGCGACCATGTCACGCGTTAATCAAGATAATAATATGGATGTATTGACCGAACCCACTTGTTATACTGAGCTGGGGAACTTTGGTCCCGCTCCAACTTATAATTATTATAAGACCGAGCAGGAAATAGAGGAATACCAGGATTCCCATGCCGCCCAAATGAAGAAAGTGCATGATGATGCATCTTCTTCGGGTGTGTTCATTACATAGAACTGTTTCTCAGTATCCTCTACGTCCTGAGTATTTGATACCGGATCAGGATCCCGGATATGTAATCTGTTACATGGGCTACAGATAGGTAGAGAACTGAGAACGGGTGATAAATTTCAAGAGTTGAAAACAGTGCAATTGTTGCAGCCAAGGTGTTGGCAGTTATCACCCTGTATTACCAAATACATTGATTCTGAACAAATGTTATTAGATACCGAACCTGATATACAACATCATATCAGTCTCTTTATTTAGTAAAGAAGGATATAATTTTGTATTATTAGATAATATTTTGAACATTTCCTGTATCAAGAGTTGATAGGTTCAGGCACGTTATCTAAAAACATATACATTCTAAATCAAACCACGGTTCTTAACGTACAGAACACACACAAGAGGAAGAGTTCAGAAATGAACGAATCCTTCTTGAGGCATTGTAGACTAGGTCATATCAATGCGACCCGACTAGCTAAGTTACATTAAGATGCATATTTAAATCAATTTGAATTTACATCTTATGAAACTTTCTAGCCATGTCACAAAGATAAAATGACCATAGCTCCGTTTACTAGAAACAGAGAAAAAGTTAGTAAACTCTTGGGACTGATACATGATGATGTATAAAAGTCCCCAGTCTACAATTGCCAGGATTGGTTCTTTGTACTTCCTTACATTCACTGATGATCTCTCAAGATTCAGACACATGTTCCTGTTGAAACACAAGTATGAACCTTTTGAGAAATTCAAAGAATATAAGTCAGAAGTAGAGAACCAATACAGGTATAAGTATTATGTACTTTGATGTGATCAGTGGGGAGAATACTTAGGCATAGAGATCCTGGACTATTCTTGTCACGTCCCGAAAGTACGGAACATGACCGGCACTTAAACTACGAAACGTCTCGAGGCGTACGTAATCTAAGTAAGCCGAAAACCCAGAAATCCAAACCAAGAAAAGTAGTAGAGTGAAGGAAAACCAATTTAAATCAAGTAGTTTTAATAGCATAAGCAGAATTATACGTTTTTAAAAACATCAAATATTTCCTGAAAATTTCAGCAGAGTCTCCTTTGTAAATACTAGCCCCCAAACGGGATACAACATGAATAGTATACGAAATCAATAAAAGGCATCCCCAAGTAGGAGCTAGCTCTTCGTCAATCGATGGTCACAACCACACAAGAAATATAATATACAACGCCAAGGGCGAGAATCAAAACTCAAAAGGAAACTCAAAACAACAAGAAATCCACAGAAATATAACGCACGACTCTAAGGTCGAAAGAATAACATCGCTGGTCTCTATTTCAAAAATAAATACAGGTTTGGTTTATGGAATTTACTAGATACAACTGAATAATATTATACAAAGTAATATGATGGGTACGATACCAATAAACCCACCTACTAGCAAGTCACCCCAAAGAAGCGGTGCCAGCAAAGCCGTAATGAAACGTGTACAGCAAAACCAGCAAGAAACTGTGGCACAACGGGGGTGAGTTGCCAACTTGTGAGTAGAAAAACATCTACGAACAGAAACCGCATGAACAACGCAATCTTAGGTCAACGATCATAATATATCCTCAAATATATATAACATGCAGCCTATAACAATGACTAGGGTAAATATCTAACCCCGAGTGTAATCCCGTGTGCCCGTGTCAGTGCCTCAGGTAGCAATATATCATATGGATGATGTATGAATGCATGAAACAGAATGCATGTACTGAATAAAACTGCTTTCATAATTTAGTGAGATTTATGTACTTTTAAAAGAGGTATCATAAATGAAATCAGCATAAACAGTGTCTAGTATCGACACAAAACATAAATCCCAATGTCTCAATATCTCAGGATCTCAATGTCTCAATCTCACTATCTAGAGCGCCGTCAATCCAGACCGCCCCTACCATCAATCTCAAGACCATGACGGTATCCTCCGGATATCCGACGCGTCAGGTAATATCACCGGTCGGTAGTGCTCCCCTGCCAGGCTCAACGCCATCATCTGCAATCCTCTTGCCCCGGGGTACCGCACCAGGTCCACCATGTACCCGAAATGGTTCCTCCACTTCTCGAACTTGGGTCTCGAAATCCATCAGCAAACTCATGGTGAACGACTCATACATCATGGGAAAACCGCACTTTACTTTTTTTTTAAAAAAAAGAAAAAAAGAATTTTATAAGTGTTTTTGCGGTTTTCCCCCAAATCCAGGAAATCTCATGAAAATCCGAATCGAAATCCTCAAGAGCATGTAAACAGTGAATATAGACATAAAAATCCATGAATGCGGCATATCAATGAATAATAACATGCATGAAGTAGCAAGTAATATCTACAATATCTAAACTAGCATATAAGGCAAGTACACTAATATCATGTCTAAACTATTAGCTAACAACCTATGTCAAATGAAATAGTATTTTCTAAAGTGTTCGTGACATGGCAATTACCGATGAAGATGTGTGTGAGCCGGCAAGTAAGTGTACGTGGTACATACGCGTCATCGGTAATGGTGCTGGTGTCCTAACAGCATGATATCAACAATAGAATATGAATCAAAATGTAAGCAGGCAATGCGGAGCGAACAACAATAATGAGCGGGAGTTGAATACTAGACACAACGACAACTAATATGGGCTAACAACTACACTAAACTATAAGGCTAAGCTGTCAAACTAAACTAAAGATAAGGAAACCGCCTAACACCTGAGTCGATACATATGTATATATATATATATTAGTCAGTGATCCCGCCTCGATAATGTCACATCCGATACCATATCTATAATCAATATTCCCAAGTCAAGAGTGCGGATCAAACATCAATAAATAGCTCGTACGTAAATCCGTCGTACGGCACCCTAAATCTGGGTACGGACAATATTATATTCCTCATATTATTCATGTGGTATCCTTTTTATCAAGGTCATAAACCGGGTACTAATCTATGTCTAGTACAATACCAATATCATCAATATAATCATGATCTGACTACTGATCGACAATCTCGTACAACCGATATCATCAATACATATCATATCTCATAACACGACCACATGTCGCTCATTTTATTGATATCACTATTCACATGGTATCGTCGTCCAACAATCCGCTATAATATCATAACGTATCTCAAACATGAATTCTACCAAATCACCGATCTTATGATCTCAAATCACATCTCATCGACTCACCTCAATTCCCAAACACTATCCTCAAATCCAGTATGTGAACACATAGTCCCATACCCATGTGAACACATAACAATATAGCCCCATATAAGCACATATGAAAGAAGAATGCATGCATGTATGGGTGTGTGTGTAAATGTGGTGCAACCTCTACTCTAGGGTCTCGCAACACTAAATCTATCCAATCACACCTAAAATCTATCTTTATCATCTATAAACTTAACAATAAATAATCAATATATATGTGTGTATACGTATTCGTATACATCACCACGAACTGCGGGGGTGCTATACGCCATCCACCCGACTTCTCCCCGTAGATATAAATCTACTCACCTGGTCCTCGCTCGGCGGTGCCGACGTCGCCACGCGCTTGCTTGTCGTCTCGAAGTCCACATGGGGTACCTACATATCATAACGCACCGTATCGCATTAAAACCAAATTCGAAATCGAAACGGCATACGAAAATCAAATCGGCACGCGTATCACGCATAGGTCAAAACCTATCGCCTACGCATGCAAAAATAGCCAAACCAACCCTCGATGTCGATGTACAAACGCCAAACCATCGAGAAAACCTAAACACACTCATTTGCGCATCCACAAACACTAATTAAAATATAAAATAGGTTAAAATTCACAAAAACCCTAAATTCACTTTAAAAGTCATTTTCCCAAAAACCTTAGCGAGCAAAATTTACCGTTTTTAGTACAACACTTGATGTTTTAACAATTCTAATGGCCATAATACTTATTAAATATCTTAAATAAGTCATACAACCCATTTCAAAAATTAATCTCATCAATTCTTATAAAACTAAAAATTCTAGTTTTGCAATTTATCTAGTTTTAACAATTTCGAGTGAAAATGCACAAAACAACAACTACGCTTGATTTTGCATGATCCAAAGGCATTAAACCACTCATTATAATATTAATAATGACATGAAACTTTAATTATATTTAATCTAAAGCATTTAATAATTTTCCAAAAACCCTAGTTAGCAAAATAGCTTAATTAGTAAAATTTCAAAATAACAATTAGCAAACTAGTTACTAGGTAAGATTTTACATGCCATAATATGTTAAACTATACACTTAAACCATGTCCAAATGATATACAACCCTAACTTGATCCATACCCAATTCTTGAAATTCCAAACTTGCAACTAAAGCCTAATTAACACTTAAATAACTTAGCTTTAAGAAATTAACTAACAAATTAAGCAAAAAAGGCTAGAATTTATACCCAATAAATTTGAAGATCCACAATCACACACATAGCCTCCCAAATTGGAATCTTGTTCCCTAGATCCATGCAATTTTGGCTAATGAGAAATGGGTAGGAGTCGGATTTTGATTTTGTGAAGGTTTGTGTTGATTTTTGTTTATTTTTTGAAGGAAAATGGAGGTGAAGGAAGATGGATACTTGGAGAAAATGGGGGGGCTGATTTCTGGCCGAGAGTGGGGAGGGGTGAGGTGAGTGGGAGAGTGAGAAAGGGAGGGTGTTGGTTTCAAAGTCAAAGATAAAAGTCAAAAGCCCAATCTTATACATTCTTTTATTCTTTCATTTTCTTTTCTTCTCTTGTTTTCTTTTCAAACCAAAAAGAAGTGTGAGATGGAGGGGGACAGCATGGGCTCGGCCCAGAATTTTGGGGATGGGTGTGGGTCTTGTTTGGGTGAGAAACAATGATAAATATTATACCCTACAACCACTTACACTAATTTCACCAAAAAAAAGCCTTTTTCTTCAATATTTTCTAAACCGTTTTGGCAAACTATTTCATTTCAAAAATAATATTTTACATGTCAGTTTAGTGTGTCATAAATTATAAAATTTGTATCAACCCATTCCAATTTGTAATTTTCCCTAATTAAATGTATTAGTGACGGCTTAAAATAATATTAAAATAATTAATTTCGGAAAAAATTTCAGAAATTTAGAAATTTTACCAGGGGCTCAATAAACACCAATTACTGGTAATTACATAGCTAGAATATGTATTTTTAATTTTATATTAAAGATATTTACATTTTGACTTTTTACGGAAAACCCCCTTATTTTACCGATTTTCCGAAATTTCACCGAAACGATTTTCAAAACGTTACAATTCTAAAGGAGAATAAGATTCTCTCTCAGCATTACTCCTCTGTATACACCACAGCATAACGGTGTATCGGGGCGGAGCAATCGCACCCTATTAGATATGGTGTGCTCTATGATTAGTATTACTGAATTACCTGTTTCCTTTGGGAGTTATGCACTTGTAAAGCTGCATACCTATTGAATAAGGATTCAATAGTTCCCGACGAACCTCAGCCTCTCTGCCGATCTGGCAGGGTTGCTCATCTGCCTGAGAGATACTTCGGTTTCTCGATGACAGTGGGAGCGAGGATTGCATCATAGGATGATGACCCAACCAGTTTCAAGCAGGCCATCAAGAGTAGGGACTCTGTAAGAATGGCTGAATGCTAAACGATCTGAGATGGAATCTATATACACCAACAAAGTATGGACTTTGGTTGCTATATCTGAAGGGTTAAGTCCCCATCAGGAGCAAGTATATCTTGAGAAGATTACTTGGTGTAGATAGAAAAGTTGAGACTTTCAAAGCTAGACTTGTTGTAAAAGGTTCTCGTCATTAACCAGGCTTGGATTATGATGAAACCTTTTCTCCAATAGCTATGCTTAAGTCCGTACGGATCCTACTTTCCACTGCTGCATACCATGACTACGATATCTGGCGGTTGGGTGTCATGACTGTTTTTTCTAAATATTGATTTAGAAGATAGCGTCTATAAGAACACAACCAGTGGGCTTCGTAAACAGTGGGAGCAACGGAAACATGTGCAAGTTGCTTTACAGGTTAAAGCAGGCATCGCAGAGTTGGAACATCTGTTTTGATATGGCAGTCAAAGTGTTCGACTTCATCAAAATAGTATATGAACCTTGTATATACAAAAAGGTAGTATAGAGTAAGGTGGTCTTCCTCGTATTGTACGACGATGACATGCTCTTGATAGGAAAAGAGTTTCCTATGCTACGCACGGTCAATCTCCTCTTATCACAAGGATTCTCCATATAGGATCAAAGTGATACCTCCTAAATCCTGGGTTTTGGATCTATGAGATAGATCTAAATGGATGTTAGAATTCTCGCTAGGTATAGTGAGATGGTATCAATAGATCCTGGGGAGAATCACTGGATAGCTTCCAGGATGGTAAGGATGACTGAATGTCAATCACAGGCATTGTCTTTACCCTCAGTAGAGGGGCAGTATGTTGGAAGAGTTCCAAGCTAGATACAGTGGCAAACTAGACGATAAAGGCTGAAGACATCGCTATCTAAGATGCTACCAAAGAGGTAGTCTGGGTATATATTTGTTCATGAGATGAACAAGGTTCCTACCATTGTGTGACAATGGAGCTGTGGTTTTGGCCTAGGAACCCCCATCCCGTCAGTGACCCAGACATATTCCAAGACAGTATCACCTGATCATGGAGATAGTTGATCTCCAGGGAGATCGAGGTTAGGAGAGTAGACTCAGAGGACAACACGGCGGATCCACTCACAAAGGCCTTTTCCCAAAGAGAGACTTTTATGGGATGGTTGAGTCTGAGATACTACAACCACTGCTATATGATGGCCCTAGTGTAAGTGGGAGACTGTTAGTTGTATGTATGCCCTAGAGGCCATTATTGTACATGAGATGTATATGATAGTGGATGCTGTGACATATATAGGGAGGACTTTCTTGCTTGACATGATAGTACGCTATCTGGTTGCTCTTTATCTTAACATGTATACTTACAGTCTCTCTATTTCATGTTGATAAAGCCCTTATGATGTGTACTCAACTTCCAGGATTACGATGCAGATCATACTAGTGGGGCCTGGGTAGTCCATGAGTACATCCTTCAGTGTTCCTAGTCGTGGAATATCGAGACGGGGCATCGATATTCCAGAGTAGACTAGCGTATATCTTCTCGACCCATATGATGGGCGATGGATGATCCCATATCCATTGGTGTTTGACATCAGAGATGGTATACGGGTGCTCAGTGGAGACTGGGTACACTGAACGGACTCGCCGAGAACTCTCAGATGGTATTATACCTCACGTCAGATGGCAGTTCTCTGGTGACACTGGTACAGCTTAGTCTGTCGACCCAAGATCGTCATAGAGTCTTGTGTGTCTCCCACTGTACTTTGATTTCCACCCTACCACGGCTCTACTGAGTCGTGCAAACAGGTGGTTTTTGGGTACAATCCCAAGTCACATGGAGGCAATTAACGATAGGAGGGGATTCGTCTCTCCCGGTATTGGGGGTTGATGTTGCGCAATGTTCGATTGGCCATAACTGGAAATCCCTGGCCAGGGTTGATATGATTTACTGGTAAGTGTTATCAGTAGTTTCACGCTCGTTATAGACCTTACATCGGCATGACTTATCAAGCTACTGGGGTCTGACGTTTACCACCAATAGGCGAGATATGCGACATATCAGACGAACAGACCAGACTGTGCGATAAGTGTTACTGATCGGATTCACAGGAGTGTGAGCAGGCTTGCTCGTTGATCTTCTGATCGCTCAATACCCGTGTGGCCGTTACGTTTAGAAGACCTCTTGTGGCTTATGGGTGACTGATGTGATCACCACCTACTGCCGGCGTATTGACGAGTCCTTAGAGTCCTACACAGAGCTTTCCTGGCTCAAGCGAAACGAAATAGGAGCACGTATGTGATGATATGTGCGGGACCGACAATAATACCAGTATGTGATACTGTATTCTATTCTCGCGATTTGTATCATCGGTCGGTTATATGCGATATAGCCGGGTTAACGAATCAAGTGTTGATTCGATATATTGATACACTAAATATTAGTCGGTTATATGCGATATGACCGGATCATTAAATCAAGTGTTGATTTAATGATTTAATGTATAATTATATATTTGATATATTACTTTATATTAACTAGTATTGGTTCACTTAAGATTGCTTTTCTCACTTGATGTGCACATAATGTATATGTGATATATAATTGTGTACATGTTTGTATCATGCTTGATGATACATGCAAACTTGGGTGTGTGTAAGACTTACACCATGTTTATTTATAATTGTGAGGGTTTATTTATTTTAAGTATTTCAAAATGGTGGCTTTATTTGTCATGACTTAAAGCTTCATGAAGTTTCAAGCATCTTTGACAAAGTCCACACATTTTGTTTTACTTAAGATATTTCTAAACCAAACCATTATATTAAACCATGGTTTAGTCTCTACAATAGTTAGTGGATGATACTAACTCACCCATGGTTGCATAATTATCATTATTCTTTTCTCATTTTTCATTCTTACTTCTTCTTCTTCATCCAAAAGGAAAATCTTTCTAGATTTTTTCTAAGTGGTGAAAACAAGTTAGAAATCAAAATCTAAAGTGAACCCACTTCCTATTTCATCATCCTCTACTACTTTCCATTTAGTTTAGGGTGTTCTCTTCACAAAGTTCTTGACCTAGTGAAGTGGTAGCTTGAGTTTGAGTCTCCTCAACGTAGATCATCTTCGGCCTCGAAGACTACGAGCAATCTTGTTCATTTCTCCGAGGAATTCCATACTAGAGTCCGGGAGTTCGATGATCGCAGCAAAGGGACGTCAACACGGAGCTTTAGAAGTGAAGGACCGGATCTACAAAGGTTGTATTTTTGTTCACTTCTCTTTGTGATGATAGATTACATGTTTTGTTACCCTATTTTTCTAGCATGATTCTTAGTTTGATTGCATAGCACCCCCTTGAATTTTTGTTGTGGCATTTATGATGCTTGCAAACCCTAGGCTAGGTGCTAAGGAATCCCAACAGCCTGACTACCAGGACTATGATGGAGATCATACTGCTAGGACTTGTGTAGTCTAAAAGCACATCCTTTAATTGTTCCTAGTCGAGGGAATATCGATACAGGGCATCGACATTCCAGAGTAGACTAGTGTGTATGTTCCTTGACCCTGTATAGGGCCATGGTTGGTCCCATAGCCATTGGTGTTTAACATCAAAGATTGTACACAGGTGCTCATTGGAGAATGGGTACACCGAACAGGACTCGCCAAGGACTCCTAGTTGGTAGTATACCTATCGTCAGTTAGCAGTCCTCTGGTGACATTGGTACAGATTAGTCTGTAGACCCGAGATCGTCATAAAGTCTTGTGAGGCTCCCACTGTGCTTTGATTTCCTCCCTACCACGGATCAAAGGAGTCGTGCAAACAGGTGGATTTTGGGTACAATCCCGAGTCATATGGAGGCAACGAGCGATGGGAGGGGTTTCGTCTCTCCCTGTATTGGGGGGTGATGTTGCGCTAAGCTCAATTGGTTATAACTGGAAGTCCCTGGCCAGAGCTGCTACTAAGATTTACTGATAAGAGTTATCAGTAGTTCTCGAACTGTTATAGGCCATACATCGGCATGACTTATCACGTTACTGGGGTCTGACGATTTCCACCCATAGACATGATATGTGACATATCAGATGAAGAGACCGGACTGTATGGTGGTGTTACTGATAAGCTTCATGAAGAGTATGGATGAGCTTGCTTGTTGATATTCATATCGCTCAATACCTAGGTAGCCGTTACGTCCAGCTAGTACCGCTGACAGCTTTTAAGTGACTGATATGATCATCACCTACTGTCGGCGTATTGACGAGTCTTTAGAGTCCCACACAAAAGTTTCCTGGTTCAAGCGAAACGAAGTAGGGCAAATATGTGATATGTACGAGGGCCTGATTAAATACGTGTATGTGATACCGTATTGTAATATGGAAGCTATCTGTTATCGGTTAAGTTATATGCAATATAACAGGATTATCGAATCAAGTGTTGATTTGATAATGTGATATACAGATAAATAATATTAGTCGGTTATGTTGGCTATAGTGCCCTCAAGGCAATTATCGTAGTCACAGGCACGTGATTATGATGATTGAGGAAGGGCCTATACCGATAAAACAGTCTTACTCGAGATGACAGTATGCTATCTGGTTTGTCTTTATCATCATGATAGAGCCCATAGGATTCTTGCTTGACCACCAGCATTATGATGGCGATCATATACATGGGAGCTGGTGTAGGGTTCCTAGGCACTCTAGTTAGGTTTCACAAGTGATCAAACATGCACAAATAAAATTTTACGGGTGCCTACAAACCCGACTACGGATCGTTTACTAGATATTTAGGCGAAACATGTAAACTAGTTAACATTTTAACTAAGGGAACGGACATACAACCTTTGTAGATCCGGTCCACCACCTCCACAGCTCCGCAACGAAGTCCCCTCCGCTGTCCAAAAGGAATCCAGACTCCAACATCGGCTTCGTCGAAGAATAAGCGAGCTAGGTCGTCGATGTCCATGCCGAAGATGATCTACGTCGAGGTATCGCTAAAACAAGCTCCAACTTCACCAAGTCGGAAAAACTTGTGAAGGAAACACCCTATACTACTTGGCAAGAGGTAGAGGATGAAGAAATAGGAAGTGGGTAAACTTTAGTTTTGGATTTCTCACTAGACTTCATGACTTGCCATTGAAGTAGCAAGCTTTCTTCAATGTTGAAGAAGATGAAGAAGAAGAAGAAGATATGATAACTTAATTATAAAAAGAAAAGAAAAACCAATACTTATCATATCTTTGACCATGGTTTAGTGTAGAGACTTAACTTAGGTTAGATAGTGGTTAGGGTTAGATAAAAGACAAGAATGGTGGACTAAGTTCAAAGCTTCAAGAAGCTTTCAAATAAAAACAAAACTAGCAACCATTCTTATCTCTTTATCTTTTCTTTTTCCAAAATAAATAAAAGGAATAAATAAATGATTAAGTAAATGAAAAAGAAACCCTAATCACTAATTAACCATGGTTTAACACTTTACACAAAACCAAGCTAGAATGTATCATCAAACATGATACAATCATGTGCACAAAACTATATCGAATATACAATGTGCACATCCGCGTGAGAAAATCCATTTAAAGTGAACCGATACTAGTTAATGCAAAGCAATATATCAAATATATATAATTATGTATTAAATCATTAAATCAACACTTGATTTAACGATCCGGTCATATCGTATATAACCGGCTAGTATCCAATGTGTCGGCTTATCGAATCAATCCTTGATTCGATAACTAGGTTATATCGCATATAACCATTCGATACATTGATCGCGAGAATAGAATACGGTATCATATACACGCATTATTCTCGGTCCCGCACATATCTCATATGCGCTCCTATTTCGTTTCGCTTGAGCTAGGAAACCTCTGTGTAGGACTCTAAAGACTCGTCAATACGCCGGCAGCAGATGATGATCATATCAAACATCCGCAAGCCGCAAGCGGTCTGCTAAACGTAACGGCCATCCGGGTATTGAGCGATCAGAAGATCGACGAGCAAGCCCGCTCACACTCCTGCGAATCCGACCAGTAACACTACCGTATAGTCCGGTCTGTTCGTCTGATATGTCGCATATCTCGCCTAGGGGTGGTAAACGTCAGACCCCAATAGCTCGATAAGTCATGCCGACGTAGGGTCCATAACATTCGTGAAACTACTGATAACACTTACCAGTATATCACTGCAACCCTGGCCAGGGATTTCCTGTTATGGCCAGTCGAGCATAGCACAACATCAACCCCCAATACCGGGAGAGACGAATCCCCTCCTATCGCTCATTGCCTCCATATGAATCGGGACTGTACCCAAAAACCACCTGTTTGCACAACTCAGTAGAGCCGTGGTAGGGTGGAAATCAAAGCACAGTGGGAGACACACAAGACTCTATGACGATCTCGGGTCAACAGACTAAGCTGTACCAGTGTCACCAGAGAACTGCCATCTGACGTGAGGTATAATACCATCTGGGAGTTCTCGGCGAGTCCGTTCAGTGTACCCAGTCTCCACTGAGCACCCGCATACCATCTTCGATGTCAAACACCAATGGATATGGGGTCATCCATCGCCCATCGCATGGGTCGAGAAGATATGCGCTAGTCTACTCTGGAATATCGATGCCCCGTCTCGATATTCCCTCGACTAGGAACAATTCAAGGATGTACTCATGGACTACCCAGGCCCCACTAGTATGATCTACATCATAGTCCTGGAAGTCGAGTACACATCCTATGGGCGTTATCAACATGTAATCAGAGAGACAGAAAGTATACATGTTAAGACAAAGTGCAACCAGATAGCGTACTATCATGTCGAGCAAGAAAGTCCTCCCTATATATGTCCCAGCATCCACTACAATATACATCCAATGTACAGTAATGGCCTCTAGGGCATACATATAACTAACAATCTCCCACTTGCACTAGGGCCATCTGTAGCAGTGGTTGCAGTATCACATACTCAACCATCCCCTAAATTGTCTCTCTTTGGGAAAAGGGCCTTCGTGAGTGGATCCGCCGTGTTTTCCTCTGAGTCTACTCTCCTAACCTCGATCACCCTGGAGATCAACTATCTCCATGATCGGGTGATGCTGCCTTAGATTATGTCTGGGTCACTGATGGGACCAGGGTTCCAGGGCCAAAGCCACAGTTCCATTGTCACACAATGGTAGGAACCTAGTTCATCCTATGAACCAATATACACCCAAACTGCCTCTTTGGTAGTATCTTTAATAGCGATGTTACCAGCCTTTATCGTCTAGTTTGCCACGGTATCTAGCTTGGAACTCTTCCAGCATACCGTCCCTTTACTGAGGGTAAAGACAGTGCCTGTGACTGACATTCAGTCGTCTTTATCACCCTGGAACACTTCCAGTGATTCTCCCCAGGATCGATTGATACAATCTCACTATACCTAGTGAGAACCCTAATATCCCTTTAGATCTATCTCATAAGTCCAAATCTCAGGATTTAGGAGGTATCATCTTTATCCTATTTGGAGAATCCTTGTGATAATAGGAGATTGACCGATCGTAGTATAGGAAACTCTTTTCCTATCAAGAGTATGTTGTCTACGTACAATACGAAGATGACCACCTTACTCTCTACCACCCTTTTGTATATACAAGGTTCGTCTACCATTTTGACGAAGTCAAACACTTTGACTATCATATCAAAACAGACGTTCCAACTCCGCGATGCCTGCTTCATTATGTAAAGCAACTTGCTCATGTTTCCGCTGCTCCCACTGTTTACGAAGACCTCTGGCTGTGTTCTTATAGACGTTCTTTTCTAAATCAGTATTTAGAAAAGCAGTCATGGCACCCAACCGCCAGATATCGTAGTCATGGCATGTAGCCGTGGTAAGTAGGATCTGGATAGACTTAAGCATAGCTACTGGAAAAAAAAAATTCATCATTATCCACGCCTGGTCGATGACGAAAACCTTTAACAAGTCTAGCTTTGAAAGTCACAACTTTTCCATGTACACCAAGTAATCTTCTCAAGATATACTTGCTCCTGATGGGGATTTAACCCTTCAGATATAGCAACCAAAGTCCATACTTTGTTGGTGTATATGGATTCCATCTCAGACCGCTAAGTATCCAGCCATTCTTACAGAGTCCCTACTCTCGATGGCCTGCTCGAAACTAGTTGGGTCATCATCTCATGATGCAATCCTTGCTCCCACTGTCATCGAGAAACGGAGGTATCTCTCAGGCGGATGAGGAACCCTACTAGATCGGCGGAGAGGCTGAGGTTCGTCGGAAACTATTGAATCCTTTGGTTCTACCAAATCATTAGCAGTTTTGTACAGCTGGAACCCTTCCAGTTCTACAGAACTGATCTTGCCTCGATCTTGTCCGGATTTTGCTTTTGACATAAGCCGGACAATCCCAAATCTTAACTTACTTAAGAGATAGGTTCTTCCCATACCATATCTTATATGGAGTGGTAGGCAGTGATTTGATTCAAACCTAATTCAATAGGTATGCAGCTTTTCAAGTGCATAACTCCCAATAGGAAAAAGGTAACTCAGTAGTACTCATCATAGAGCACACCTTATCATATATGGTGTGATAGCCCTGCCCCGATATACCATCGTGCTATGGTGTATACGGAGGAGTAATGCTGAGAGAGAATCTCATTCTCCTTTAGAATAGTCCAGGAATTCTATGCACAAGTATTCTCCTTTCTGATCTCATCATAGGACATAGTACTTATACCCGGTTATTGGTTCTCTACTTCTAACTTATATTCTGTGAATACCTCAAAAGCTTCGGACTTATGTTTCAGCAGGAACATACGACTGAATCTTGAGAGATTATCAAAGAATATGATGAAGTATAAAGAACCAGTCCTGGCATTTGTAGACAGGAGACTATACATCATCATGTATCAGTCCCATGAGTTTACTAACTCTTTCTCTGTTTCCAATAAACAGAGCTATGGTCATCTTATCTTTGTGACATGATTGGCGAGTTGCACAAGATGTAAATTCAAAACGATTTAAATATACATCTAAATGTAACTTCAGCCAGTCGGGTCACATTGATCTGACCTAGTCTACAATACCTCAAGAAGAATCCGTTCATTTCTGAACTCTTCCTCTTGTGTGTGTTTCATATACTAAGAACTGTAGTTTGATTTAGAACATCAATGCTTTTAGATAACGCACCTGAACCGATCAACTTTTGATATAGGAAATGTTCAAAACATTATCCAACTATACAAAATTTTATCATTTCTTTACTTATAAAGAGACTGATATGATTTTGTATATCAGGTTCGGCATCTAATAGCATTTGTTCAGAATCAATGTATTGGTAATACAGGGTGACAGTGACCAACAGACTTGGCTGCAACACTTGCCCCGGTTTCTGTCTCATGAAACTTATCACCCGTTCTCAGTTTTTCTACCTTTTTGTAGCCCTATGTAAAAGATTACATATCTGGGATCCTGATCCGGTATCATATACCCAGGCTGCAGAGGATACTGAGAAACAGTTCTTTGTAATGAACACACCCGAAGAAGATGCATCATATGCACTGTCTTCGTTTGGGCGGCATAGGAATTCTGGTATTCCCCTATTTCCTGCTCTGTCTTATAAGTTGGAGCGGGACCAATGTTCCCCAGCTCAGTATAACAAGCGGGTTCGGTCAATAATCCGTATTATTATCTTGATTAAGGCGTGATATGGTCGCTACCTGGAGAGAGAGAGAAGAAAACACTCAGCGTGCGCTCTTGCAAGAATAGATTGGTTTTTATTTTATCTAATCAGGATGGCTCCCACTGTTTTTATCAAATCTTCCTTCAAACCCTAAAAGGAAAGACTAGCCGGGATTAATTACACACTACAAGTTCGCCAATCTTTCAGCCAGGCCAGTGTCGGTACTTTGAGGGAGGTCCCCCGTGCTTTCGCACGAACCTAATTAATGTAAACCTCGTTTTCCCAGAGGCGTAACCCCGTTGACACCTTTCTAGACACCTACTTGATTGGCTAATTGTAATGTATAAAACTCTCCCAGGAGTAACTCTTACTCGCAGCGGGTATCGGGATCCAACTATCTCATAGAAGGTATGCAATCTCATTGCAAATTTCAACACTTGAAATTCCCGATAATATTTTTACCCCTAGCACCTATGACCTTAACTATGGTCAACAAATCATAAGTACTAGTCAAGTTCTACCCGTCATTTCGTGATTAATTAGACCCACCCACATGACCCTTAACTAAGGTCAACAAAGTCACGCGACTGTCCTAACTAATCGCATCATATGCGGTGTAGGAAGACATCACTTAGCTACCGTACACTGTGCCTTGACTATGGTCAACAAACACAGCACGAATACTAAGTACTCTACTTCCTAAAATGACGGAGGGTTGCGGCTGGTTTTTGTGAAAACCTTTAACGCTTTGAACTTGATCTCGTTGCGGAATCAAATGGTTTTTAAATGGAATGTTTTTCAAGCTTTTCTAGTTTTGCTAAAGGGGTCACTCCCGGTGAAGGGATCGTCGGCCCTTTCCTCGTCGAATGAGGTGCGGGATATATCATATATATCACTGTGCAAAGCGGAAACTATAGAAGCGATCAAAGACAAACCGAGGGTTGTAGCATCTGTTAGTGTATATGCCCTAGAGGCCATTACTGTATCATACTAGTTTGTATATTACTTAATGGATGCTTGGGATATTCACCTTGTATATACAATCTTGCTCAAAATAGTAGTATGCTACTTGGTTTGTTTCTACTTCAATGTGTACATGTGTTTATTTTTGTATATCGCCTATACACATTAGTAGAGCCCTTAGGATCTTTGCTTGATTACCAGCGATGTGATGGCCGTCACACTAGTGGGGCTGGGTAATCTATAAGCACATCCTTATGCAGGTCCCTGGTCGCAGGACTATCGAGACAGGGCATCGATACTCCGGAGTAGACCAGCGCATGCGCTTCTCATCCCAGTGTGGGAGACGGTCTGTCCCACAGCCGTCAGTACGTCGTACTTGAGATAGTATGCGGGTGCTCGTTAGGTTACGGGTACACTGGACAGGACTCGTCGGGAACTGACTAGTTGGTATTATACCTATCGTCAGTTATCAGTTCCCAGGTGACATGAGTACAGCTTAGTCCGCTGACTTGACACTGTCACTCCGCCTCGAGTGTGTTCCCACTGTACTTTGATCACTACCCTACCACGGCTCAAAGGAGTCGTGCAAACAGGTAATGGTTGGGTGCAGTCCCGAAGCACTTGGAGGCAGTGACGGTTAGACAGGATTCGTCTCTCCCGGTATTGGGGGTTGACATCGCGCTGTGTCTAGGAGAGCCATTACACGAGTAGTCCCTGGCCAGGGCAAACGAGATATACTGGTAGGTTTCCAGTGTTATCTCAGGGTGTTTTGGGCTTCGCTCCGGCACGACTTGTACCGCTATTGGGGGACTGACGTTTACCGCCCCCTAGGCCCGCCATGCGATGTATCAGACGAACAGACCGGACTGTACGGAGAATGTCACACTCAGGCTCAGTAGGAGTTCAGATGGGTTTCGCCTCGTCGGTCTTCTTGTCGGCATTACCTGGGGACCGTTACGCACAGCTAGTGCCGCTTGCGGTCTGTGGTTAAACCCACTGCCAGCGTAGTGTCGAGTCTTTAGAGTCCCACACAGAAAGCTTTTCGCCTTTAGGCAAAACAGTAGAGGTCGCATGGTTTTGCGACAGGGTTCGGTCACATCCGTGCACTTGTGCACGTACAGTGTCCGGACAGTTTACACTAGCGGGCTTTGGTTTAAGCCAGATCCTAGTGTACCTTATGGGATTGGATTTATCCAGTTTGCATTCGTGTTCCTCGGAACGCGGATGCGGGTGTGTATGCACAGTTGACAGGGAGGCAGAGGCTGCGGATTCTCATTAGGGTTGTTGACAGTTGACCGTTGACTATTTGACTTTATGCTCAACCCTAATGAGAATATGATATGTGATTAACTATTATATTAATTAAGTATTATGGTGATATGGTTGTTGACTTGTTGACTTTTGTTGACTTGTTGACTTTGTTGACTTTTGTTGACTTGTTGACCGGTTGACTAGGCTTGACTAGTTGACCATCATGATAACCTTGGTTATCATTTCATGCCAAAGACTTTTTCTTGCTTGCTCATTTGAGTAAAATGAGTGCATGACATGATAAGGTTATGGTTGCTTCTAACCATCACATAAGACTTTTTTGATATGATGAGTTATGATCACTTTGGATTATGAGAGGGTGAGAGACAAAATATTGCTCATTCTTTCTTGCTCATTCTCTCTCTTGTTCTTGAGCTCTCCTCTTGCTCTCACCCTCAACCTCTTGCTCCCTCTCTTGATCTATGGTTCTCTTGTCTCATGAGTTGAGAATCAAGAACCATAGATAAAATCCCATTCTAAATCATCTCTACTCATTCTAGTTCACTAGGTTTAGCAAACCAAGTGAACTAGTTTCTTCAAAGAACGAAGAAGGAGCTAAAGGTTGGAGCTTTCAAGTGGATCTATCTTCGGCGTACGGAGACAACGAGAAGGAGCCATCGAACCACCATCGGAGCTTGAAGAGAAGGAGTTCAAGTTTAGGTATAACCATCTTCATCCGAGTAGCTAAATATCTTTAGCTTAGTATGCTAGTTTTAGTTTAGGTAAAGATCCCGACCTAGCTTAGTCCATGTTGCCTCTTGCGTTAAAGCTTTGATTTTATACCGTTTCCGCCTCCCCGTAAGAACCGGGAGTCGCAACGTGGACTTACAGTGGTATCAGAGCCTAACTAAACTTAAACTAGCTTGGTAGTAAAGTGTAACGAAGTTCGGAACCGAAAAAAAATCCAAAAACCTAACTTTTACAAAACCTGAGTTTCTGTTGAAATTTTTTCTGGTCAAAATGAAAAACTTTACACTTGTAAATTCGGCTCAGGGTTTTGTGTGAACACCCAAGAAAAACGATACAGTAATTCGTCCAAACCGCCGCCCTTCCGCCGCGTGAGCTAGGCATCCGCCGCGGAAGCGCCGCTCTTTGTCGTCTTCTGTGCATCGTTTTTCGTGCAGTGTGTGTCTGTGTTGGTTTTGGGATTTTTGGAATATATTATATGTGCCCAGATTTTCCAGAAAAGAAATTTCCTTTTGGGGTCCTATAATTCCGTATTTTTTCCGAACTCCACTGCACTTTGACTATGATGGTTATATCTGTGATGTTTGCATGTATTGAACGTCGGCTAATCGCTATAAGTCGATTGGTCGGGGTTATACATGATCTGTAATGTGCTGGAATGTGTATATAAATATGTTGGATTGTCGCGGGTGAATAGCCGGGGGTTGTGAGACGAGAGTTTTCTTTTCTTGCAATTCATGTAAATTTGTAAATTGATGTAATAATTATTTGTATGGCCGCACAACCGGGTCGGGGTTGTAGCCGTCATTGTATAATTTCTTTTTACTGTTTTTGCTCCTAGGATAGACCCATGGAGGGGTGCACAAACTACCGGGTATGCCGAAGTGTCGAGTGGCCTACTCATGGAGATGAGGGAGGTTGCTACGCTTCGGGTACTTGGCGGGTAGTTTGCCGCACCCGTAGGGGTCTTGGGTGGGGTTTTGGCTATTCACCGCGACCGTGTAATCTGTTTTTGTTACAGGCTCGTACAAATTACAGATTCCTAGTATATCCAATGTATTTATCTGTGATCTGAAATGTTTATCATTGCAGTATATCTATATATGATATTATTTAGGCGTTGCTTATGTTTTACAGACGCGCTAGCCCAGCCCCCGCTCTGTCGTTAGTTAAGTAACCTAACGGGTAATGACGGGGCCCCGTGGCGAATGCGAATGGCATAAGCGTACGTCATATTTTGGTTGTTTTCTGCAATGGTAGGATTAAATGATGGGACGCATTAAAAGAACTAATGCAAGAATATCACGCATTAAAAGAACTAATGCAAGATAATAAACCAAGTTAAAGTCGTTGGAACACTTTCGAAAAACCACTCGGTTCTTTTCAAAAACAACTTTTAAATGCGGAGCTTGAGCCACTCCTTTTAAAAGCTATCTCGTTCCATCGACCATATCAAGTTCACTACGTTCACGGTTTTGCCAAAACCATTCGTAGCCCTCCGTCGTTTCGTATGAATATTCAATAGTATTCAAGCTGTGTTTGTTGACCTTCGTCAAGGCATAGTGATTGGTAGCTATTGGGTATTCATATGTAGCATAGATAAATGCGTTGGTTTGGGACATTCGCATTACCTTGTTGACCTTCGTCAAGGGTATATACGGATGGATTCAAATTAACCTGGATAATGACGGGCAGAACTTGACATGTGACTTATGATTTGTTGACCTTCGTCAAGGTCATAAGAGCATGGGGCAAAAATCCACATCGGGAGTTTCATAAGTACTGAAACTTGCTAGATTTGCATACCATTTGGAGTGTGATGATTCTGGTAGGATTCCTTCAGTTTCGTCACGCGATGATATTTGGATCCCGATCCTACTGTGAGTATATGCTACTCCTCGGGAAATTTCTCACTTAACGATCAATGCTATAAACCTAGTAGGTGCCTAGAAAGGTGTTAGCGGGGCTACGCCCCCAGGGAAAAGAGGTTCTTTAATTAAGGAACTTCGCGAAAGCGTTGGAAAACCTCCCTCGAAGTACCGACACCGGCCTGGCTGAACGGTTAAGCAAGTATTGTACGGTGGGATTGATCCTGACTAATTCTTCCTTTATGGTTTGAGGAGGGATTCGAGAAACAGTGGGAGCCATCCTGTTTAGACAAACTAAAAACCACTCTAAACTTGCAAGAGCATCATGCTGAGTGTTTCTTCTTCTCTCTCCTAATTGCAGCGACCATTCAACATGACTGGACTTAAGTTACTCCTAGATAAAAACAAACTGACAGGGCCAAACTACAAAGATTGGCTCAGGAATGTCAAGATAGCAATCACTTATGACAAGCTGGGGTATCTTCTTACCACCAAAGCTCCCCCTGTCCCTGGTCCAACTTCCAGCGTCGCGGATAAGGAAATCCGCAAGACTTGGGAGATTGATAGCGCGAAGGCCAAGTGCCTCCTGCTTGCCTCGATGGACAACGAACATCAGAGGAGGCATGAGAATATGGACATGGAGTCCATATTGCTCCATACAAAAGAACTGTATGGAGAGCAATCACGTATCGCAAGATACGAAGCGTCGAAAAAGTTGTTTTCGACAAGAATGGCCGTCGGATCATCAGTAGCCGAGCATGTGCTAAAGATGATCGGCTACATTGAGGAGCTCGCTGACCTAGGGATCACATTAGAGAGTGAGCTATATACGGATATAGTTCTACAGTCCCTTCCTTCCACTTACGCCCAGTTCATACTGAACTTCAACCTACAAGAAAAAGAGGTTGAACTTTCAGAGCTCCTCAACATGCTGAGGAGCGCAGAGGGCACCCTACAGAAAGGTAGGGATACATCCACTTTGTTTGTAGGAGGATCATCTTCTTCTAGGTCCAAGGCGAAAGCCAAGGGAAAGAAGAAGAAGGCCCCCGCCAAACCAAGGGGCGGTGTTAGTAAAGTGGATACGAAGGGAAAAGCAAAAGCAACAAAGATAGCGGGGAAGCTTGTGGATAAGGAAGAATGCTTCTATTGTCATAAGAAAGGACACTGGAAGAATGATTGCAGGGCCTGGAAGGCCAGAACACAGGAATTGAAGCAGGTTGCAGCTTCAGCTTCAGGTGTGTATGTTATTGAAAACTGTCTTTCAATAAACTCTACTTCCTGGGTATTGGATACCGGATCAGGATCTCATATCTGTAATTCTTTGCAGGCGTTGAGAAACCGTAGTGTTTTGAAAGCAGGTGACATGACCCTCAGAGTTGCGAACGGAGCTAGCATGGATGCTAAAGCCGTGGGGGACTATCACCTGGGAATGTCAGATGGACATGTTTTGGTTTTGCGTAATTGCTTTTTTGTACCCAACGCAACTTGTAATATCATTTCTGTATCTTTAGTTTCTAAAGAAGGTTATGAATTTGCGTTTGTAAGTAATGTTGTAAACATTCACCTTAATCAAGTTTTGATTGGGTCAGGTACATTGAGTAATGGTATATACGTGTTAAACCAACCACAGATTTTCAACGTCCAGAATACACACAAAAGAAAGTCTCCGGAAATGAATCAGACTTTCTTGTGGCATTGTAGATTGGGTCACATCAATGAGAGAAGGTTGACTAAGTTACATACAGAAGGATATTTGAATGCGTTCGAATATCAATCGTATGCCACTTGTCAATCTTGTCTCAAAGGAAAGATGACAAAGACTCCGTTTACTGGACAAGGAGTAAGAGCGAGCGAGCTCTTGGGACTCGTACACAGTGACGTGTGCGGTCCAATGTCTACACATGCCCGAAGCGGACATTCTTACTTCATTACTTTTACGGATGACTTCTCAAGGTACGGTTATGTCTTCTTGATGAAACATAAGTCCGAGGCCTTTGGAAAATTCCAGGAGTATAAGAATGAAGTAGAGAAACAGACCGGCAAAAGTATTAAGATTCTAAGATCGGATCGAGGTGGAGAATACTTAAGTGCCGAATTCCTGAATTACTTAAAAGAGAATGGTATTCTCTCTCAGCTTACTCCTCCATACACTCCGCAACATAATGGTGTATCGGAGAGACGGAACCGAACCCTATTGGATATGGTTCGGTCCATGATGAGTGACGCTGAGTTACCGCGATCATTCTGGGGATATGCACTAGAAGCAGCTGCGTATCTCTTGAACAAGGCTCCCACCAAGACTGTGCCTACCACCCCATATGAGATGTGGACTGGGAAGAAACCCTGTCTAAAGTATCTCAAGGTATGGGGATGTCCAGCTTTTGTAAAGAAGCAGCATGCGGACAAGCTTGAGGCACGTTCAGTACAGTGTAAGTTTGTGGGATACCCAAGGAACTCCAGGGGGTATCTTTTCTATTCCGCTGAGGAACAAAAGGTTTTTGTTTCTCAGCATGCCCGCTTCTTGGAAACTGAGTTTTTGGAAACCCAGATAAGTGGGAGCACAATAGAACTGGAAGAAGTTCCAGAACCACAGACTGTTACTGAAAGCTTAGTGGAACCAGAGGGTTCAACAGAACAGGACATTCCTGCGCCACTCCGCAGGAGTAGTAGGCAGTCTCATCCGCCCGAGAGATACTACGGTTTTCTCATAGACGGGGATAGAGAGGATTGCATCATAGATTATGATGAGCCTACTAGCTTCCAGCAGGCCGTTCAGAGCGTTGACTCAGTGAAATGGCTGGATGCAATGCGGACCGAAATGGAGTCCATGTACACCAACAAGGTATGGACGTTGGACATTGCTCCAGACGGGGTAAAACCCGTAGGATGCAAGTGGATCTTCAAAAGGAAGATTGGTGTAGATGGACAGGTTGAGACCTATAAAGCTAGGCTGGTAGCAAAGGGTTTTCGTCAAAGACCTGGGTGATGCCTCATACATTCTGGGTATCCGGATCTACCGTGACAGATCCAAGAGGATATTAGGACTTTCACAGTCCAGGTACATCGACACCATACTGAAGAGGTTCAGTATGGAAGATTCCAAGCGCGGTAACCTACCGGCTTGTCACGGGATCACCCTCTCTAAAGAGATGTCTCCCAAGACTGATTTGGAGAGGGATCGCATGTCTATTATACCCTACGCTTCTGCGGTAGGCTCTATAATGTATGCGATGTTGTGTACCAGACCGGATGTAGCTTATGCACTGAGTGTGGTAAGCCGGTATCAGTCAAACCCTGGGGAGAAACACTGGATAGCGGTAAAGAACATTCTCAAGTACCTGAGAAGGACTAAGGAGATGTTCTTGGTGTATGGCGGAAAAGACCTCCAGATCGAGGCCTTTGCTGACTCCAGCTTCCAGAGTGACAAGGATGATTCCAAGTCCATGTCGGGTTTTGTCTTTACCCTCAATGGAGGGGCGGTGTGTTGGAAGAGTTCCAAACAAGAAACCGTTGCAGACTCGACGATGGAAGCGGAATACATCGCTGCATCTGATGCCGCAAAGGAAGCTGTCTGGATGAGGAAGTTCTTGAAAGAACTTCAGGTGGTTCCGTCCATTGTTGATCCAATACCTCTGTATTGCGACAACAACGGGGCTATAGCTTTAGCGAAGGAACCAAGGTCCCATCAGAAATCCAGGCACATCTTGAGGCGGTATCACCTGATCAGGGAGATCGTAGATCGCCAGGAGATCGAGGTTCGGAGAGTCGCTTCAGAAGATAACACTGCTGATCCATTCACCAAGGCCCTACCCCAGACTCAGTTCGAGCGGCTGATCGAGATGATAGGTCTTCGATACGCCAGTACATGGCCTTAGTGCAAGTGGGAGATTGTTAGTGTATATGCCCTAGAGGCCATTACTGTATCATACTAGTTTGTATATTACTTAATGGATGCTTGGGATATTCACCTTGTATATACAATCTTGCTCAAAATAGTAGTATGCTACTTGGTTTGTTTCTACTTCAATGTGTACATGTGTTTATTTTTGTATATCGCCTATACACATTAGTAGAGCCCTTAGGATCTTTGCTTGATTACCAGCGATGTGATGGTCGTCACACTAGTGGGGCTGGGTAATCTATAAGCACATCCTTATGCAGGTCCCTGGTCGCAGGACTATCGAGACAGGGCATCGATACTCCGGAGTAGACCAGCGCATGCGCTTCTCATCCCAGTGTGGGAGACGGTCTGTCCCACAGCCGTCAGTACGTCGTACTTGAGATAGTATGCGGGTGCTCGTTAGGTTACGGGTACACTGGACAGGACTCGTCGGGAACTGACTAGTTGGTATTATACCTATCGTCAGTTATCAGTTCCCAGGTGACATGAGTACAGCTTAGTCCGCTGACTTGACACTGTCACTCCGCCTCGAGTGTGTTCCCACTGTACTTTGATCACTACCCTACCACGGCTCAAAGGAGTCGTGCAAACAGGTAATGGTTGGGTGCAGTCCCGAAGCACTTGGAGGCAGTGACGGTTAGACAGGATTCGTCTCTCCCGGTATTGGGGGTTGACATCGCGCTGTGTCTAGGAGAGCCATTACACGAGTAGTCCTTGGCCAGGGCAAACGAGATATACTGGTAGGTTTCCAGTGTTATCTCAGGGTGTTTTGGGCTTCGCTCCGGCACGACTTGTACCGCTATTGGGGGACTGACGTTTACCGCCCCCTAGGCCCGCCATGCGATGTATCAGACGAACAGACCGGACTGTACGGAGAATGTCACACTCAGGCTCAGTAGGAGTTCAGATGGGTTTCGCCTCGTCGGTCTTCTTGTCGGCATTACCTGGGGACCGTTACGCACAACTAGTGCCGCTTGCGGTCTGTGGTTAAACCCACTGCCAGCGTAGTGTCGAGTCTTTAGAGTCCCACACAGAAATCTTTTCGCCTTTAGGCAAAACAGTAGAGGTCGCATGGTATTGCGACAGGTCGCATGGTTTTGCGACAGGGTTCGGTCACATCCGTGCACTTGTGCACGTACAGTGTCCGGACAGTTTACACTAGCGGGCTTTGGTTTAAGCCAGATCCTAGTGTACCTTATGGGATTGGATTTATCCAGTTTGCATTCGTGTTCCTCGGAACGCGGATGCGGGTGTGTATGCACAGTTGACAGGGAGGCAGAGGCTGCGGATTCTCATTAGGGTTGTTGACAGTTGACCGTTGACTATTTGACTTTATGCTCAACCCTAATGAGAATATGATATGTGATTAACTATTATATTAATTAAGTATTATGGTGATATGGTTGTTGACTTGTTGACTTTTGTTGACTTGTTGACTTTGTTGACTTGTTGACTTTTGTTGACTTGTTGACCGGTTGACTAGGCTTGACTAGTTGACCATCATGATAACCATGGTTATCATTTCATGCCAAAGACTTTTTCTTGCTTGCTCATTTGAGTAAAATGAGTGCATGACATGATAAGGTTATGGTTGCTTCTAACCATCACATAAGACTTTTTTGATATGATGAGTTATGATCACTTTGGATTATGAGAGGGTGAGAGACAAAATACTTGCTCATTCTTTCTTGCTCATTCTCTCTCTTGTTCTTGAGCTCTCCTCTTGCTCTTACCCTCAACCTCTTGCTCCCTCTCTTGATCTATGGTTCTCTTGTCTCATGAGTTGAGAATCAAGAACCATAGATAAAATCCCATTCTAAATCATCTCTACTCATTCTAGTTCACTAGGTTTAGCAAACCAAGTGAACTAGTTTCTTCAAAGAACGAAGAAGGAGCTAAAGGTTGGAGCTTTCAAGTGGATCTATCTTCGGCGTACGGAGACAACGAGAAGGAGCCATCGAACCACCATCGGAGCTTAAAGAGAAGGAGTTCAAGTTTAGGTATAACCATCTTCATCCGAGTAGCTAAATATCTTTAGCTTAGTATGCTAGTTTTAGTTTAGGTAAAGATCCCGACCTAGCTTAGTCCATGTTGCCTCTTGCGTTAAAATTTTGATTTTATACCGTTTTCGCCTCCCCGTAAGAACCGGGGGTCGCAACGTGGACTTACAGCATCTGCCAGTTATTGCTAAAGGAGTCACTCCCGGTGAAGGGATCTCGGTCCTTTCCTCATCGAATAAGGTGCAGGATGTTCTATAATGAACACCGCGATGCAAAGCAAGAACTGTAGCTACCTGTTTTATTTTGAAATTCGATTCCACAACATCAATTAGGTTTATTTTCTTTCATTAATCTCATTAATGAATATCCCATCATTTATATTACCTAAACATCACAGATAGATATAACGTACGCTTATGCCATCCGCATTCGCCTCGATGTCCCCTCGTGCACCGTTAGGTTAGGTAACTAACGCCAGAGCGAGGCAGGGCTAGCGCGGGTGTAAAACATAAGCAACGTCTATATAATATATCATATATATACTATAATATCTGTCACAGAACATCAGAACATCGCATGATCACAGATAGAACACAGCAGAAGAAACATATGAAATATTGGATATACTAGGACGTCCGTGTTTTCAATACGAGCCAGTATGAAACACGGATTCCACGGTCGTGATGAATAGCCAATCCCACACCCCTAGACCCCTACGAGAGCGGCAAGCAACCCTACCAATTTTAGGGTTAGGAGACCCGGACTCGACTCCTCGAGTTGGTCTCCCACTGGACCCCAGAACCCGGTTACATGTGCTCCCCTCCTTGGGTCTATCCTAGTGCAGAAAAGTAAATAATATACAAACGGTGACTACTTCCGCGACCTGGAAGTGCCCCAATAAAAGAATATTACATACAAGTTTTTACATGAATGAAAATAAAAAACACTCATCTCACATAAAAACCCCCGGCTATTCAAATACGACGATCCAATATAACATATCCAGCAACACATAACATCACATGTCATCAACGTAAGTAAATATGCGCATCCCAATTGTCGTTGACATATAGCAACGAAACCGGCGATATCACATATTACACTTACGGTCACAGAAAAGAAAGTGTAAAACTACAACAGTTGGAATCCGCAACCACCTCAGACATCGCATGCCTGACCAAATGAATTACTTAGACATCGCATGCCTAACAATTATAAACCCCGCATTTTAGTCTCATTATCGAAAACTCTTTTCAATATCAAGTCGGGCAATTCGACAGGATTCCCGACATTCTGATCGAATGCTCGTCGCAAACTTTAGTAGACGGCCGCACCCCTGATACCGTCGACGAAGTGCACCAAGGCGGAACACCGCTACCGCGAGCACCCGAACGGATGCTTTCGGCGACGGGGTTCTCCTACAGTCACTTGGTCGGGGCTATGGAGTGAGGCTATCTATTAAGTTTACCCGGCGAGTATCCGCGTACGCTACGTGATTGCGACGGACTTTTGATCACATCAAAATTCCGTGGCAACCGATCATGTGAGACTAAAGTGCTACGTTTATAACATTCATTTAGTTATCACATAACTACTTATGAATTCCAATTATTGTATCCCATTCCAGATAAATAGAAAATGTTAAACTTTCCGATCGAACAATCGAACACCCAACTTTTCCCGATACAGATCAACACATGAAATAAGTCTAACAACATTCCGTTCGTACCTCAGTACCAACGGTCCAGCCGTAGAAGGGTCAAGCCAACGCCTCACATGTGGCACGCCGTACTGCCCCAAACCCGAAGGTTCAAAGGGCAGTTCAAGACGGTCACATAATCGAGTTAAGGTTTGTGTCTTCTAGAGGGACCATCGCGTTACTTGCACTACTTAGAACGTCGTTAAACTACGGAAAATCCAACACTTGGAAATTTCCCGACAGGGGAAAAATTGGGTATTTATATCCGGTCGAACTTTTTAACATATTCTAAAATTTATCCGGAAAGCCAAACAGACAAAATTTGATACCCCGATCGAAATACCGAATCCCCAAATCAACTCAGAAAATTTCAACTCTGGAATAAATATTAAAAATTCCCAGAAAATCCAGAATTAATAATTATGAGATACTGTGAAAAAAATATTGAATAAAGTGGCCGTACCGCCGCGCAATCGCCGCACGAGCCTTGCTCGTGCCGCGGAAGCGCGGCAGTATGAAGGAGTCAGGGGCACGAATTTCACAGTACCTCATATATTCACCTGCTGATTTTTATGAACATTTTTAATGTGGAAAAAGACCAGATTTTAAAAATTGGACAGAGAGCAATTTTCCGGGTAGGGTTTCGGTTCGATCGGACTTCAAATCGCGTCTGGACTTCGCCTAAGGCTCTAGCTAGGCTCTGATACCACTGTAGGGTTCCTAGGCACTCTAGTTAGGTTTCACAAGTGATCAAACATGCACAAATAAAATTTTACGGGTGCCTACAAACCCGACTACGGATCGTTTACTAGATATTTAGGCGAAACATGTAAACTAGTTAACATTTTAACTAAGGGAACGGACATACAACCTTTGTAGATCCGGTCCACCACCTCCACAGCTCCGCAACGAAGTCCCCTCCGCTGTCCAAAAGGAATCCGGACTCCAACATCGGCTTCGTCGAAGAATAAGCGAGCTAGGTCGTCGATGTCCATGCCGAAGATGATCTACGTCGAGGTATCGCTAAAACAAGCTCCAACTTCACCAAGTCGGAAAAACTTGTGAAGGAAACACCCTATACTACTTGGCAAGAGGTAGAGGATGAAGAAATAGGAAGTGGGTAAACTTTAGTTTTGGATTTCTCACTAGACTTCATGACTTGCCATTGAAGTAGCAAGCTTTCTTCAATGTTGAAGAAGATGAAGAAAAAGAAGAAGATATGATAACTTAATTATAAAAAGAAAAGAAAAACCAATACTTATCATATCTTTGACCATGGTTTAGTGTAGAGACTTAACTTAGGTTAGATAGTGGTTAGGGTTAGATAAAAGACAAGAATGGTGGACTAAGTTCAAAGCTTCAAGAAGCTTTCAAATAAAAACAAAACTAGCAACCATTCTTATCTCTTTATCTTTTCTTTTTCCAAAATAAATAAAAGGAATAAATAAATGATTAAGTAAATGAAAAAGAAACCCTAATCACTAATTAACCATGGTTTAACACTTTACACAAAACCAAGCTAGAATGTATCATCAAACATGATACAATCATGTGCACAAAACTATATCGAATATACAATGTGCACATCCGCGTGAGAAAATCCATTTAAAGTGAACCGATACTAGTTAATGCAAAGCAATATATCAAATATATATAATTATGTATTAAATCATTAAATCAACACTTGATTTAACGATCCGGTCATATCGTATATAACCGGCTAGTATCCAATGTGTCGGCTTATCGAATCAATCCTTGATTCGATAACTAGGTTATATCGCATATAACCATTCGATACATTGATCGCGAGAATAGAATACGGTATCATATACACGCATTATTCTCGGTCCCGCACATATCTCATATGCGCTCCTATTTCGTTTCGCTTGAGCTAGGAAACCTCTGTGTAGGACTCTAAAGACTCGTCAATACGCCGGCAGCAGATGATGATCATATCAAACATCCGCAAGCCGCAAGCGGTCTGCTAAACGTAACGGCCATCCGGGTATTGAGCGATCAGAAGATCGACGAGCAAGCCCGCTCACACTCCTGCGAATCCGACCAGTAACACTACCGTATAGTCCGGTCTGTTCGTCTGATATGTCGCATATCTCGCCTAGGGGTGGTAAACGTCAGACCCCAATAGCTCGATAAGTCATGCCGACGTAGGGTCCATAACATTCGTGAAACTACTGATAACACTTACCAGTATATCACTGCAACCCTGGCCAGGGATTTCCTGTTATGGCCAGTCGAGCATAGCACAACATCAACCCCCAATACCGGGAGAGACGAATCCCCTCCTATCGCTCATTGCCTCCATGTGAATCGGGACTGTACCCAAAAACCACCTGTTTGCACAACTCAGTAGAGCCGTGGTAGGGTGGAAATCAAAGCACAGTGGGAGACACACAAGACTCTATGACGATCTCGGGTCAACAGACTAAGCTGTACCAGTGTCACCAGAGAACTGCCATCTGACGTGAGGTATAATACCATCTGGGAGTTCTCGGCGAGTCCGTTCAGTGTACCCAGTCTCCACTGAGCACCCGCATACCATCTTCGATGTCAAACACCAATGGATATGGGATCATCCATCGTCCATCGCATGGGTCGAGAAGATATGCGCTAGTCTACTCTGGAATATCGATGCCCCGTCTCGATATTCCCTCGACTAGGAACAATTCAAGGATGTACTCATGGACTACCCAGGCCCCACTAGTATGATCTACATCATAGTCCTGGAAGTCGAGTACACATCCTATGGGCGTTATCAACATGTAATCAGAGAGACAGAAAGTATACATGTTAAGACAAAGTGCAACCAGATAGCGTACTATCATGTCGAGCAAGAAAGTCCTCCCTATATATGTCCCAGCATCCACTACAATATACATCCAATGTACAGTAATGGCCTCTAGGGCATACATATAACTAACAGCTGGGGGTCTATAAGCGCATTCTTAAATGTCCTTAGTCGTGGGAGTATCGAGACTGGGCATCGATACTCCAGTGTAGACTGGTGTATACTTATCTAGACCCTGACGAGGGGCGATAGCCGGTCTCACAAGCCATTGGTATTAGTTGTTCACCTAAGATAGTATACAGGTGCTCATTGGGTTATGATTACACTGGACGGACTCGCCGGGAACATGCTAGTTGGTATTACACCTATTGTCAGATAGCAGTTCCCTGATGACATGTGTACAGGTTAGTCTGTCGACCTGAGATTGTCATTTGTCTCATGTGAGTTCCCACTATGCTTTGATTACTACCCTACCATGCTTAAAAGAGACGTGCAAACATGTTTTAGTTGGGTACAGTCCCGAGCCACATGGAGGCAGTGAGCGGATCATCAGGGATTCGTCTCTCCCGGTATTGGGGGTTGATGTCGCACAGTGCACGGGTGGCCATCACCTGAAATCCTCGGCCAGGGTAATGGAGAATTACTGATTTGGATTAGTAGTTTCTCAGGAGGTGATGGGCTTCATACCAACACGAATTATCGTGTTATTAGAGGTCTGACTTTATCCACCCCTCTAGACTCGATATGCGATACTCTTAGACAAACAGACCGGACTGTACGGATATTGTCACTGACAAGCTCAGTAGGGGTTTGGATGAGTTTGCTCGTCGGCCTTCCTTTCGCTCAATACCTGGGTGGCCGTTACGTACAGCTAGTGCCGCTGGCGTGCTTGTAGTTAAACCCACTGCCAGCGTATTGACAAGTCTTTAGAGTCCCACACAGAGGGTTTTCACGGTTCAGGCGATATGGTATAGGTGACGTATGTTGATACATACAGGTGTCCGATTGAATATGTGCACGGGCTGCACAGACTTTAATCGGACGATTGATAATACTAGCGGCTTAGGATTAAGCCAGATTGTTAAATCAAGTTTTGATTTAATAATTCATATATGTATTTGTATATATGTATTCTAGTATTATTGCTCGCTATTCATTTTCTCTCTTGGCTATTCATATTTTCGTACGAATACGCGTATGTGTATTTCGATACATGCACTGGGAAGCATTCCGTATTTATACGAAATGGCTTCTAGAAGATGCCACCTCATTATTGATTTTTTTTAGAAAATCACATGTTTAAAATGAGGTGGAAAAGGTGACATGGCATGGGTATGGACTTGAGTCAAAGCATGGGTTGAACATGTAGTGATTGGTATGGCTTTAGGATTTGTTTATTGCTTAATTGGTGAGATTTTTTGTGTGTGCATTTTTGGAGTGAGGAGAGAGGGGGGCCGGCCACTTTGGTAAGGGGAAGGGGCTTGCTCTTTTGTTGATCATCACACTCTCTCACTCTCATTCATTCACACACCCAAAAAAAGAAACTTAGCCATTTTTAGCTCATGCCTTTGATCATCACCTCTACATCTTCCATGGTTGTTCTATGAGCATAATATTTTGAGAGAAACTTATAGTGAGACTATCCTACACCCCCCCCCCACTCTCCACTACTAGCGATCTTGGAGGGTCGGTTGGTCCATTTAACGAACCTGGAGCTTGCGCCGTTTCCCTCGGGTGGATCATCGGAGATGAAGGAAGACCGGCGACCAAAGTCGATCCGCATCACTAGGAGCTTGGAAATGGTTGAAGACCCGAAGGACTTGGTTCTATTCGGTATAATCTTTCTAACTTGTAGTTTAGCACATTTTGTTTGCTAGTATAGTGTTTGTGGGTTCGATCTTGGGATTGGGTTCCGTCGGCGCCAGAATTTTTGTTCTCCGTTTTTGTTCCGCACCAGCAACTTTTGATGGCCAGGGCGCCGGTATAACCCAGCAGGTTATATGTGATATAACCAGATTATTAAATCAAGTGTTGATTTAATAATATAATATATATTATATTTGATATAATTATATCTTAACTAATATTATTAGCTCACTAATTATCCTTCATAATATATATTAATATATATGATATATATATATATGAAGCATGGTAGGGTTTTCTATTTTGTGAAAATAGAAAATAAAATGTAAAATGGGGAGACTTTGAAGGGATGGGCAAAGCATGGTTTTTATCTATTTTATATTTGTCTTGACTCACTATTCAAGCATGGTTGCAATTTAATATTGCAAATAATTTCATGCTTGAATAAGTGAGTTCAAGCAAGTGAGCCATTCTAGTGTTCATTCAACACTTGGCCATTCTTGAGCTCCTCTCTCTTGCTCTCTCCCATTTTTCCTTCTTCTTCCTCTTTCTTCAAACAAAACCTTAACCCTCACATATGATGTGAATCATAGGGTTTTGTAAAAATCTAGTGAGCAATTAAAACTCCTACTTTACCATCCTACACTTGATTAGCAATCAAGTATAATGTGTTTCCTATACTAAAGAGTTTAGTGTAGAGGTAGCTTGAGCTAAAGGGATTTCGGATGGATCGTCTTCGACGCGAAGATCTTCGGAGGAGGCTCGTTCGAGCTCGAAGAGGAGCCTAGTGGAGTCGCGTGGACTACAACCCGGAGCCTAAGAAGAGAAAGACACGGTCTACGAGGGTATAGCCTTCTTCCTCTTCTTTAGTTTTGATATCATCATATATTTAAACCCTAATAGTTCTAGTTTGATCTTGATTAGTTTAGCTTAGCACCCAAAATTTTTAAAATTTGGCATGTTTGATGCTACTGGAACCTCATGGTGATGCTAGGGTAGACTTTCAATTTCGACAGCCAAGTGCTTTGAAGCCGCCTTGTTACTGCTAAGCATTGGCGACAAACGCCGCTTTGTTCTTATTCTTGTTGTTTCGAGACTCCCCTCCTGTGGAGGAGGAGATCCAGTCAATCTTCTCCAGTTAAGCCAGCTTGTTGAGGAGCTCTTGATATGTAGTAGGCTTGGCAAAGGACAAGAACGGATAGATCTTCAAGTGTGGGTCGAGAGTACCGATGAACATCCTGACGGCCTAAGGTTCGGTGATAGGTTGCTCACATTTTGAAGCAAGATTCCTCCACCAAATAGCATATTGCACCAGTGGTTCGTTCGATATTACCTTTTCATTGATTAACACGGAGATCGTAGTATGCTCGCTTGCGTTAACGAACCTCTGCGTGAAGAGCAGCTCGATGTCAGCAAAGGTCTCTGCAGAGTCATTTGGGAGCTCTGGGTACCATTCAAAAGCAGTATATGTCAGGCTACTGACGAACTGTCGGAGGAGTAGCTTGTCATCGCCTTCGATACTACCGCACATTTCTTTAAATTGTGCGATATGTTAGTAGGTATTTTCGGTCCCCCTGAAAATATTAAACTTTGGGATAGTATATCCCGGAGGATACTGCTTCTAGTCATACCATGCTGGATATAGATGACCGGTCTTGACCAACTTGGTGTTTACTTCACTGGCAGTGAGGAGTTTGACCTTTTGGGCTCTGTACTCGGTAAGCTGAGTCATCGGGATCGTTTCATCTTTTGAGGTTGAAGGGTCCTGCAGAGAGCTTGTGGAATCTCTCTTCTAATTATCAAGGATCATCGATGACTCTTCGGCCGGCGGCTCTGATGGCTGGACCATCATCTCACACATTTTCTACATGAGGAGGGCCATTTTGTTCATATTGGTGGACATTTATGCCGCCTCTTTATCTTTCTTATGAAGAGCTCATTTTAAGGAGTCAACATCAGACCCTTGACCTGCAAGCTCTTCTTGTTCGTCTTCCGTGCGAGCTTTGGATGGAGGACTAACAAGCACTGCTGCTTAAGCGGCTAGTTCTTGCAGCTCTTACTGCCTTTGGGCTGCAGTCAGAAACCAAGTATGGAGTCTATGACTAGTGGAAGAGTTGTTTTCACTTCCATTAAAATATATCACAGTATGGACTATTTCAGCCTTCTGCACGGAGTTTTTGACATTTTGCCTTTTGGGATTTACCCTAGGCATTAGGGATCTCTCTGGACTTTTCCTTTTTGGGAGAACCGCTTCAGACTTTGGAGCCGATTTATCAGCCTTTGGATAATTCTTGAACTTCTCCGATTTCGGAGATGGCTTGCTGTTAACCACGGAGCTACAGACCTCTTTCCAAACTTTGTAGATCCTGGAAGAGAATCGCGGTGGTGAAAGTATTGGTTTCTTCCTACTTGATACCTCCACAGACGATGGAGACTTCTGTAAGACAGTAGTAGGCGAGTTTCTCCTACCTTCTCAGCGGTATTAAAGCTGTTTTTTATTGGAACAGCTGCATTGACAGTGGAGCTTGTTATAGGGGGAGTCAATCCTAATGGGAAGATGCTCCCTTCCTGCCTTTGTCGGCGCCAATAACGGCATCGAGCACACCTTAAAGTAGGAGATTCTTTTGCTTTGGGAGCTTCAATATTCTACCCCCTGTTTGGAGCTTGGTCTTCCGAAAGTGTCAGCCGCTTGAAGACTAACTGCTTAGGAGCTAGTGAGGAGTGAGCAGTTAGCATATGGAAAACAAACTTTCTTGGAGGTGTAACACCCTTTGGCGCCTAAGGAGTAGCAGGATTTGCAGGTGTCAGCTTCTTGATGACTGGCTTCTTTGGAGCGGCCGGATAGGTTGAAGTCGCCGGAGTAGCGAAGGTCGGCCTTTTGAAGACTGAGTTCTTTGGTATCGCAGGCTTCTTTGATGGGCCTACGGAGCTTGTATTCAGCCTCTTAAAGACTGAGCCTTCTGATTTTACATGCTTCTCAGAAGGGCCTACGGAGCTTGTTTCCAGCCTATCAGCGGCTGACTTCTTCAGAGCTTCCTCCCTTAGTGATGAGACACCAATGGTTTGGAGGGGAGACATCTGCCCAATTTGAAGCCCGTTCAGTTGTTGCATAAGCTGGGCCGTAAGGATGCAGAGTATTAGGGCCATGAACTGACCAGACATAATCAACTGAGGTGCGGTGGTCTTGGAGTTGCAGTTATAGTTAGCACAGGGTGCCATTGAGATCTGCACATAAGATAGAACACCGATTTCAGTATCCCGAAATCCAAAAGCAACCAAATCATAAAGAGCGCAATTTTGTTCGCGAAAACACGACACATGAAGTGTGAAGTGGAAAGAGAAAAAGAGTCCCACCGGGTGTGCCAGAATCTGTTTATCGCCGAAAACCGGTCAGACGAGATGGGATAGAACGTCTAGCCTGGATTTAATAGCAGATGCATAGGTTTGATCCATCCACCTCTCCGAAGACACTAAATTGATTTATAGCGCCGTATATCGGAGGTTTGGAAGGATGCAACCGATATAACCGACTTTAGATTCCCTCTCATGAATGAAAGGTTTATTAATTGTGGGGACATATTTTTCCTACAGGCTCAAACCCCTGTATTTAATTACATTGTCGCATACGACAACAACTTTCTGCACTCCAAGTTGTTTCCTTTATGTGTCATGTTTTTTTTGTTTATTTTGGGTTGCTCTTGGATTGTATACGGAGACTAATTTTGTCATCGTCCGTAGGGCACGAATTAGTCCAAATTCGTATATATTTTATATTTGGGTCAAGCGTTGCCTGACAAGGTCCACGTTGGTAGCTTGATTTGCCAACGAAAGTGAACTTAGATTTCAATTCTCACATTTGTGAGGTCCATGAGTTCACATAAAGCTTAAGCTTTATTTAACGACACATTAGTCTCATTTGAGAACTAAGGTCAACTTAGAGAGTTTGAGCATATAGACTCTGTTTAGGGACACATAGTCTCATTTGAGAACTAGGTTAGCTTGAGAAATTTATCTCAAATTGATCTTAAGTTCATCAGAAAGCTTAAGCTTCAAGACTTAGCCAATTGGGCTAAGTATAGGGTCTGTTTGGTACCCAAATAGGTTTGGCGCATGGTGCTAGACGCGGCTCAATTCGACTTAGCATTGGCGCATGATTTTGGTGCATGCTTACATGTATTGCATGTGGTGCCTGGTAGGACAAAATATATGCTTGGCGCTGGCGCACATCTTTGGCTCGGCTCGGATCGGCTTGGCGCAAGCTTAAATATAAAGAGCTTAAACTCTGGAAATGCCTCTGGTGGATCAACTTTGGCAATGGTCCCACGTGCATTGCACGTTTGGCGCAGCACTAGGGTTTTTAGAAGATTGATCTCCATCTTCTCTTTGATCAAAAAATATTAACTTTTCGATAAGATCAAAGATTTTATGAAGCTTAAGCTTCTATACATAAGTCCTTGGTCATTAAATTTGTAAAGATCTAATTTTTAGATCTTTAGAACTTAAGTTCTGAATTTTTAGAAGATTGGTCTCTTTGATCAAAAAATATAAACTGTGCAAATGAAAAGTGCGCGGTGGTGCCGGTTTGCTCGTTTGCAAAGTTTTTTTTGTTTCCGCGTTTCCGGCGTCGGACCGACGGCCGGGGCGCCGCCGCGGACTTACATTGGTATCAGAGCCACGCCATTAACCTTGCCTAGCTTGTTCTAGTGTGTTTATTGTTAGTGTATATGCCCTAGAGGCCATTACTGTATCATACTAGCTTGTATATTACTTAATGGAAGCTTGGGATATTCACAGTTGTATATACAATCTTGCTCGAAATGGTAGTATGCTACTTGGTTTGTCTCTGCTTTAATATGTGCATGTGTTTCTTTTAGCATATTGCTGGTATACATATTAGTAGAGCCCTTAGGATCTTTGCTTGATTACCAGCGTTGTGATGGCGCTCGCACTCGTGGGAGCTGGGTAATCTATAAGCACATCCTTATACAGGTCCCTGGTCGTTGGACTATCGAGACAGGGCATCGATACTCCGGAGTAGACTAGCGTATGCGCTTCTCATCCCAGTGTGGGAGACGGTCTGTCCCACAGCCGTTAGTACGTCGTACTTGGGATAGTATGCGGGTGCTCGTTAGGTTACGAGTACACTGGACAGGACTCGTCGGGAACTGTTGGTTGGTAATATACCTATCGTCAGTTATCAGTTCCCAGGTGACATGAGTACAGCTTAGTCCGCTGACTTGACACTGTCACTTCGCCTCGAGTGTGTTCCCACTGCACTTTGATTACTACCCTACCACGGCTCAAAGGAGCTGTGCAAACAGGTAGTTTTTGGGTGCAGTCCCGAAGCACTTGGAGGCAGTGACGGTTAGACAGGATTCGTCTCTCCCGGTATTGGGGGTTGACATCGCGCTGTGTCTAGGAGAGCCATTACACGAGTAGTCCCTGGCCAGGGCAAGCGAGATATACTGGTAGGTTTCCAGTGTTATCTCAGGGTGTTCTGGGCTACACTCCGACACGACTTGTACCGCTATTAGGGGACTGACGTTCACCGCCCCCCTAGGCCCGCCATGCGATGTATCAGACGAACAGACCGGACTGTACGGAGACTGTCACATACAGGCTCAGTAGGAGTGCAGATGGGGTTCACCTCGTCAGTCTTCTTATCGACATCTACCTGGGGACCGTTACGTACAGCTAGTGCCGCTTGCGGTCTGTGGTTAAACCCACTGCCAGCGTAGTGTCGAGTCTTTAGAGTCCCACACAGAGAGCTATTCGCCTTTAGGAAAAACGAGTAGAGGTCGCATGGTTTTGCGACAGGGTTCGTTCGCATCCGCGCACTTGTGCACGTTTGCTGTCCGGACAGTCTATACTAGCGGGCTTTGGTTTAAGCCGGATCCTAGTATATGATTTGAGATTGGTTTTTCTCATTGTGTTCGTGTTCCTCGGATCACGAATGCGGGTGCGTATGCACAGTTGCTTGAGATTGGGGGAGAGGACCTTGTTTAGGGTTAATGGCCTTTGTCATTTTATTAACCCTATTGATTTTGTGTGGATTATTGTTAATTGATAATTAGCTTAATTATTGTGCATGGTTGTTGTTGACAATTTGACTTCATTGACTTGTTGACCATGTTGACAACTTGACCATAATCATTTCATTTGGAAGATGCTCTTTGATCTTTGCAAAAATGAAATGATAATGGTCAATTCATGATTTATCATGACAATTTTCAAGCTAATTATCTAATTAAACTTATCCTCACATATTAGTGAGAATGGCTCACTATTTTTTCTCATTCTCTCATTTCTTTTCTCTCTCTTGCTCATCCTCTCCCTCAAGCTCTCTCCCTCTCATGTGTTGAGAAACAAAAAGCTTGAGAAAAACCCTCTCTTGATCTTCTCTACTCACTTCTAGGGTTCAAGTCTTAGCATTTCTTGCACTCTAGTTACTCCTAGCTTGGAGTTGAAGCTAAAGGTGGTGGCTTTCGGGTGGATCCTTCTTTGACGGGAGAAGACAAGCAAGGTGATCCTTTTCTACCATACCTAGAAGCAAGAAGAGAAGGACTAAAGACCAAAGGTATAACCTTTCATCACTTAGCTACTTTGTAGTTAGGGTTAGCTAGTTTATGTTTAGCAAAGATCCTCACAAGCATAGTCCATGTTGCCTAAGTCATTAAAAATCCGATTTTTATTATGTTTTCCGCCTCCCCGTAAGCACCGGGGTGGGCAACACGGACTTACAGTGGTATCAGAGCCTAACTAAACTCAAACTAGCTAAGTAGTTAAGTGTAACGAAGTTTCGAAACCGAAAAACCCTAAAACCAAACTTTTTCAAAATCCAACTTTCTGTTAAAATTTTTCCTGGTTAAAATGAAAAACTGTATACTTGTAAAATTGTCTCAGGGTTTTGTGTGAAACACCACCAAATACGAACCAGAGAGGAGCCAAGAGGACCGCGCTTCCGCGGCATAAGGAAGCTCTTGCCGCGGAAGCGCGGCCGTCTTGTCAACTCTCTGTATCGTTTTTGCTGCAGTTTGTTTCTGAGTTGGTTTTAGGATTTTTAGGATATGTTATATGTGCCCAGATTTTCCAGAACTAAAATTTACTTTTGGGGGCCTATAAATCCGTATTTTTCGGAACTTCACTACACTTTAACTATATCGGTTATATCTGTAATGCTTGTATGTATTGAACGTCGGCTAATCGCTATAAGTCGATTAGTCGGGGTTATACATCTCTGTGATCTGTGATTGTTGGTTTGTGGATATGAATGGATTGGATTGTCGCGGGTGAATAGCCGGGTTGGATGTGAGATGAGCGTTATTTTCTTTCATTCATTTGTAACATGTAAATTGATGTAATAATATTCTTTGTATGGCCGCACAACCGGGTCGGGGTTGTAGCCGTCATTGTATAATTCTTTTTACTGTTTTTGCTCCTAGGATAGACCCATGGAGGGGGTGCACAAACTACCGGGTATCTCGAAGTGCCGAGTGGCCTACTCACGGTGGTGAGGGAGGTTGCTTCGCTTCGGGTGCTTGGCGGGTAGTTTGCCGCACCCGTAGGGGTCTTGGGTGGGGTATTGGCTATTCACCGCGACCGTGTAATCCGCTTTGCGTTGCAGGCTCGAACGCATTGCGGATTCCTAGTATATCCAATGTATTCATCTGTGATCTGTAATGTCTATCATTGCTATATATTTATATATAATAACTATTTAGGCGTTGCTTATGTTTTACAGCCGCGCTAGCCCAGCCCCCGCTCTGTCGTTAGTTAAGTAACCTAACGGGTGATGACGGGGCCCCGTGGCGAATGCGAATGGCATAAGCGTACGTCATATTTTGGTTGTTTTCTGCAATGGTAGGATTAAATGATGGGATGCATTAAAAGAACTAATGCAAGAAATAAACCAAGTAAAAGTCGATTGGAACACTTTGAAAACCACTCGGTTCTTTTTCAAAAACTAAACTTTTAAACGCGGAGCTTGAACCACTCCTTTTAAAAGCTATCTCGTTCCATCGATTATATCAAGTTCACTACGTTCACGGTTTCGCCAAAACCATCCGTAGCCCTCCGTCGTTTCATATGAATAATCAACGGTATTCAAGCTGTGTTTGTTGGCCTTAGTCAAGGCACAGTGTTTGGTAGCTGGTGGGTATTCATATGTTGCATAGATAGAATGCGTTGGTTTGAGACAGTCGTATTGCCTTGTTGGCCATAGTCAAGGGTGGATACGGGTGGGTTCAAATTAACCTGGATAACGACGGGTAGAACTTGACATGTGACTTATGATTTGTTGGCCTTAGTCAAGGTCATAAGAGCATGGGGCAAAAATCCACATCGGGAGTTTCATAAGTACTGAAACTTGCTAGCGTTGCATACCATTTGGAGTGTGATGATTCTGGTAGGATTCCTTCGGTTTTATCACGCGATGATATTTGGATCCCGATCCTACTGTGAGTATATGCTACTCCTCGGGAAAACTCTCACTTAACGATCAATGCTATAAACCTAGTAGGTGCCTAGAAAGGTGTTAGCGGGGCTACGCCCACAGGGAAAAGAGGTTACTTAATTAAGGAACTTCGCGAAAGCGTTGGAAAACCTCCCTCGAAGTACCGACACTGGCCTGGCTGAACGGTTAAGCAAGTATTGTACGGTGAGAATGATCCCGGCTAATCCTTTTCTTTATGGTTTGAGAAGGGATTCGAGAGACAGTGGGAGCCATCCAGTTTAGACAAACTAAAAACCACTCTAAACTTGCAAGAGCATCATGCTAAAGTGTTTCTTTTCTCTCTCCTAATTGCAGCAACCATTCAAGATGACCGGACTTAAGTTACTTTTAGATAAAAACATATTGACAGGGCCAAACTATAAAGATTGGCTCAGGAATGTCAAGATGGCTATCACTTATGACAAGCTGGGGTATATACTTACCACCAAAGCTCCCCCCGTCCCAGGTCCCACCTCCAGCGTCGCGGATGTAGAAATCCGTAAGACATGGGAGATAGATTGCGCGAGGGCCAAATGCCTCGTACTAGCCTCGATGGACAATGACCATCAGAGGAGGCACGAGAATATGGACCTAGAGTCCATATTTCTCCATACAAAAGAACTGTATGGAGAGCAGTCTCGTATCGCAAGATACGAAGTGTCGAAGAAGCTCTTTTCGGCAAGGTTGGCCGTCGGATCATCGGTAGCGGACCACGTGCTTAAGATGATCGGCTACATAGAGGAGCTCGCGGACCTCGGGACCACGTTGGAGAATGAACTCTATACTGATCTGATTCTCCAGTCCCTTCCTTCCACTTACGCCCAGTTCATTCTCAACTTCAACATGCAAGGAAAGGAGGTTGAACTTGCCGAACTTCTGAACATGTTGAGGACTGCTGAGGGCACCCTACAGAAGGGTAGGGAGACATCCACTTTGTTTATAGGAGGATCTTCCTCTTCTAGGTCCAGGGCGAAAGCCAAGGGCAAGAAGAAGAAAGCCCCCGCCAAACCAAGAGGCGGTGTCGGTAAAGTGGATACGAAGGGAAAGGGTAAAGCAACAAAGGTAGCGGGGAAACTGGTGGGGAAGGAAGAATGCTTCTATTGTCACAAAAGTGGCCACTGGAAACAAGATTGCAAGGCTTGGAAAGCCAGAACACAGGATTTGAAGCGTGTTGCAGCTTCAGCTTCAGGTGTGTATGTTATTGAAAACTGTCTATCAATAAACTCTACATCCTGGGTATTGGATACCGGATCAGGATCTCATATCTGTAATTCTTTGCAGGCGTTGAGAAAGCGTAGAGTTTTGAAGGCAGGTGACATGACCCTCAGAGTTACGAACGGTGCTAGCATGGATGCAGAGGCCGTGGGGGACTATCACCTGGGATTATCAGATGGACACTTTTTGGTTTTGCGTAGTTGTTATTATGTACCAAATGCAACCTGTAATATCATTTCTGTATCTTTATTATCTAAAGAAGGTTATGAATTTGCATTTGTAAGTAATGTAGTGAACATTCACCTTAATCAAGTGTTGATTGGGTCAGGTACATTGAACAACGGTATTTACGTTTTAAACCAACCACAGGTTTTCAATATCCAGAATACACATAAAAGAAAGTCTCCAGATATTAATCAGGCTTTCTTGTGGCATTGTAGACTAGGTCACATCAATGAGACACGGTTGACTAAGTTACATAAAGAAGGATACTTGGATCCGTTCGAGTATCAGTCTTATGCCACTTGTGAATCTTGTCTCATGGGAAAGATGACAAAGGCTCCGTTCACTGGACACGGAGAAAGAGCGAGCGAGCTCTTGGGACTCGTACACAGTGACGTGTGCGGTCCAATGTCTACACATGCGCGAAGCGGTTACTCTTACTTCATTACTTTTACGGATGATTTTTCAAGGTACGGTTATGTCTTCTTAATGAAACATAAGTCCGAGGCCTTTGAAAAGTTCCAGGAATATAAAAGTGAAGTAGAGAAACAAACCGGCAAAAGTATCAAGATCCTAAGATCGGATCGAGGAGGAGAATACTTAAGTGCCGAATTCCTGAATTACTTAAAAGAGAATGGAATTCTCTCTCAGCTTACTCCTCCATACACTCCGCAACACAATGGTGTATCGGAGAGACGGAACCGAACCCTATTGGATATGGTACGGTCCATGATGAGTAAGGCTGAGTTACCGCGATCTTTCTGGGGTTATGCACTGGAAACAGCTGCACATCTCTTGAACCAGGTTCCTACTAAAACAGTGCCTACCACACCATATCAGATGTGGAGTGGGAAGAAACCCTGTCTTAAATCCTTTAAGACATGGGGATGTCCAGCTTTTGTAAAAAAGCAGCATGCGGACAAGCTCGAGGCACGCTCAGTACAGTGCAAGTTTGTGGGATACCCAAAGAACTCCAAGGGGTATCTCTTCTATTACGCAGAGGAGCAAAAAGTCCTTGTTTCTCGTCATGCCCGCTTCTTGGAAACTGAGTTTTTAGAAAATCAGATAAGCGGGAACGCAATAGAACTGGAAGAAATTCCAGAACCACAAACCATCACTGAAAGCTTAGAGGAACCAGAAGGTTCGAAAGAACAAGACATTCCCATGCCACTCCGCAGGAGTAGTAGGCAGTCTCATCCGCCCGAGAGGTACTACGGTTTCCTCATTGACGGGGATAGAGAGGACTGCATCCTAGATTGTGATGAGCCTACTAGCTTCCAGCAAGCCATTCAGAGCGTCGACTCGGTAAAATGGCTGGATGCAATGCGGACCGAGATGGAGTCCATGTACACCAACAAAGTATGGACGTTGGACATTGCTCCAGACGGGGTAAAACCCGTAGGATGCAAGTGGATCTTCAAAAGGAAGATTGGTGTAGATGGACAGGTTGAGACCTATAAAGCTAGACTGGTAGCAAAGGGTTTTCGTCAGCGACCTGGTTTGGACTATGACGAAACCTTTTCTCCAGTAGCTATGCTGAAATCCATTCGGATCCTTCTTGCCATCGCTGCTTTCCACGATTATGAGATTTGGCAGATGGACGTAAAGACAGCTTTTCTAAATGGTCATTTAGAGGAGTGTGTCTATATGGACCAGCCAGAGGGTTTCATTCAGGGTGGGAGCAGCGGAAAGGTGTGCAAGTTGCTCAAGTCCATTTATGGACTCAAGCAGGCATCGCGGAGTTGGAACATCTGTTTTGATGAGACGGTCAAAGAATTTGGCTTTATCAAAAATCCAGATGAACCATGCATCTATTGTAGATTTGTAGCGAGAACTGTAGTATTCCTCGTTTTATACGTGGATGACATTCTCTTAATAGGAAATGACATTCCTATGCTACAATCTGTCAAGGGGTTCTTGTCACACAGGTTCTCCATGAAAGACCTGGGTGATGCCTCATACATTCTGGGTATCCGGATCTACCGTGACAGATCCAAGAGGATATTAGGACTCTCGCAGTCCAGGTACATCGACACCATACTGAAGAGATTCAGTATGGAAGATTCCAAGCGCGGTAATCTACCGGCTTGTCACGGGATCACCCTCTCCAAAGAGATGTCTCCCAAGACTGATTTGGAGAGGGATCGCATGTCTATTATACCCTACGCTTCTGCGGTAGGCTCTATAATGTATGCGATGTTGTGTACCAGACCGGATGTGGCTTATGCACTGAGTGTGGTAAGCAGGTATCAGTCAAACCCTGGGGAGAAACATTGGATAGCAGTAAAGAACATTCTCAAGTACCTGAGAAGGACTAAGGAGATGTTCTTGGTGTATGGCGGAAAAGACCTGCAGATTGAGGCCTTTGCTGACTCCAGCTTCCAGAGTGACAAGGATGATTCCAAGTCCATGTCGGGTTTTGTCTTTACCCTCAATGGAGGGGCGGTGTGTTGGAAGAGCTCCAAACAGGAAACCGTTGCTGACTCGACTATGGAAGCGGAATACATCGCTGCATCTGATGCCGCAAAAGAAGCTGTCTGGATGAGGAAGTTCTTGAAAGAACTTCAGGTGGTTCCGTCCATTGTTGACCCAATACCTCTGTATTGCGACAACAACGGGGCTATAGCTTTAGCGAAGGAACCCAGGTCCCATCAGAAATCCAGACACATCTTAAGGCGGTATCACCTGATCAGGGAGATCGTGGATCGCCAGGAGATCGAGGTCCGGAGAGTTGCATCAGAGGATAACACAGCAGATCCATTCACCAAGGCCTTGCCCCAGACTCAGTTCGAGCGGCTGATCGAGATGATAGGTCTTCGATACGCCAGTACATGGCCTTAGTGCAAGTGGGAGATTGTTAGTGTATATGCCCTAGAGGCCATTACTGTATCATACTAGCTTGTATATTACTTAATGGAAGCTTGGGATATTCACAGTTGTATATACAATCTTGCTCGAAATGGTAGTATGCTACTTGGTTTGTCTCTGCTTTAATATGTGCATGTGTTTCTTTTAGCATATTGCTGGTATACATATTAGTAGAGCCCTTAGGATCTTTGCTTGATTACCAGCGTTGTGATGGCGCTCGCACTCGTGGGAGCTGGGTAATCTATAAGCACATCCTTATACAGGTCCCTGGTCGTTGGACTATCGAGACAGGGCATCGATACTCCGGAGTAGACTAGCGTATGCGCTTCTCATCCCAGTGTGGGAGACGGTCTGTCCCACAGCCGTTAGTACGTCGTACTTGGGATAGTATGCGGGTGCTCGTTAGGTTACGAGTACACTGGACAGGACTCGTCGGGAACTGTTGGTTGGTAATATACCTATCGTCAGTTATCAGTTCCCAGGTGACATGAGTACAGCTTAGTCCGCTGACTTGACACTGTCACTTCGCCTCGAGTGTGTTCCCACTGCACTTTGATTACTACCCTACCACGGCTCAAAGGAGCTGTGCAAACAGGTAGTTTTTGGGTGCAGTCCCGAAGCACTTGGAGGCAGTGACGGTTAGACAGGATTCGTCTCTCCCGGTATTGGGGGTTGACATCGCGCTGTGTCTAGGAGAGCCATTACACGAGTAGTCCCTGGCCAGGGCAAGCGAGATATACTGGTAGGTTTCCAGTGTTATCTCAGGGTGTTCTGGGCTACACTCCGACACGACTTGTACCGCTATTAGGGGACTGACGTTCACCGCCCCCCTAGGCCCGCCATGCGATGTATCAGACGAACAGACCGGACTGTACGGAGACTGTCACATACAGGCTCAGTAGGAGTGCAGATGGGGTTCACCTCGTCAGTCTTCTTATCGACATCTACCTGGGGACCGTTACGTACAGCTAGTGCCGCTTGCGGTCTGTGGTTAAACCCACTGCCAGCGTAGTGTCGAGTCTTTAGAGTCCCACACAGAGAGCTATTCGCCTTTAGGCAAAACGAGTAGAGGTCGCATGGTTTTGCGACAGGGTTCGTTCGCATCCGCGCACTTGTGCACGTTTGCTGTCCGGACAGTCTATACTAGCGGGCTTTGGTTTAAGCCGGATCCTAGTATATGATTTGAGATTGGTTTTTCTCATTGTGTTCGTGTTCCTCGGATCACGAATGCGGGTGCGTATGCACAGTTGCTTGAGATTGGGGGAGAGGACCTTGTTTAGGGTTAATGGCCTTTGTCATTTTATTAACCCTATTGATTTTGTGTGGATTATTGTTAATTGATAATTAGCTTAATTATTGTGCATGGTTGTTGTTGACAATTTGACTTCATTGACTTGTTGACCATGTTGACAACTTGACCATAATCATTTCATTTGGAAGATGCTCTTTGATCTTTGCAAAAATGAAATGATAATGGTCAATTCATGATTTATCATGACAATTTTCAAGCTAATTATCTAATTAAACTTATCCTCACATATTAGTGAGAATGGCTCACTATTTTTTCTCATTCTCTCATTTCTTTTCTCTCTCTTGCTCATCCTCTCCCTCAAGCTCTCTCCCTCTCATGTGTTGAGAAACAAAAAGCTTGAGAAAAACCCTCTCTTGATCTTCTCTACTCACTTCTAGGGTTCAAGTCTTAGCATTTCTTGCACTCTAGTTACTCCTAGCTTGGAGTTGAAGCTAAAGGTGGTGGCTTTCGGGTGGATCCTTCTTTGACGGGAGAAGACAAGCAAGGTGATCCTTTTCTACCATACCTAGAAGCAAGAAGAGAAGGACTAAAGACCAAAGGTATAACCTTTCATCACTTAGCTACTTTGTAGTTAGGGTTAGCTAGTTTATGTTTAGCAAAGATCCTCACAAGCATAGTCCATGTTGCCTAAGTCATTAAAAATCCGATTTTTATTATGTTTTCCGCCTCCCCGTAAGCACCGGGGTGGGCAACACGGACTTACATTTATATGTTCGATCGAACGGATTTTCCGAAAACCCATTTTCATTTGCACGGTTTTCTGTCGAAATTTTTTTGGCTCCAAAAATTTTTCAGTACATTGCAGTGACATGTGCAGGGAATTCTAAGCATTCTGTGAAAATTTGGTAGCGTGATCTCACTATTCCACCGCGGAACCGCGGCCAAACCCACGTATTTGCGGCTGTTCCGCGGCCATTTTTACTATTCATTGGACCAAATTTTTGCAGTGGCTCCTGGGTTGAAAATGGGGTTTTTGGAATATTCTTTTTGGGCCTAGACTCTCTTTAAGTGCTACAGTAATGCTTGGGGCCCACTTCGATAAATTTGATCGATCGAAATATTTTAAACACATTAGTTCACAGTATTTACATTATATCTGCGACCGTGAATGTCACTCGATTGGTAAATCCAGCCTAACTGCTATAGCCCAGTTAGACGGATTTGCGAACGTAACATTCACGTTGATGTTCTGTGTTGTGCTGTGATGTTGCGGATTGGTCGTGGGGGATAGCCTGGTTGCAGTGGTAGTACAGTTTTGTTTTATATGTACATTTGATATTGCGGGGCGAGCGTCCGACATGTGGACTGCCGTCACTGCCTGTTTGTATTATTATTTTGGGGCACGACCAGGTTGCGGTCGATGTACCCGTTGTATGTATATTTTACTTTCTGTACTAGGATTACCCTGCGGAGGGGTGCACGGATAGCCGGGTTCTAGAGGGCAACAAGCCCGCATCTCATGGTGTTGAGACGGAGAGGGCTTTACTCTAGAATTGGCGGGCTGTTCGCAGCACTCGTAGGGGGTACAGGTTGGCCCAATGAGGGGTGCTCAAGTTACCGGATTCCGTGAAGTGCTGGGTGGTCCATTCACGTTGCTGAAGGGGGCTGCCTCGCTTCAGGTTTTGGCGGGTGACTTGCCGCGCCCGTAGGGGTCTAGGATTTTCATTGCACAGGCTATCCACACGACCAAGGGGAACGTCGGGTTTCAGCAGCGGCTCTGTGAAACCCGGGGATCCCAGATATCTGTATTATTCTGTGATGCTGTACATTTCTGTGATGTTGCATTTTATCACGCCTTGAGAGAAAATTATATATTATATATATACTAGTAGATGTTGTATATGTTTTGCATCCGCGCTAGTCCAGTCCCCGCTCTGTCGTTAGTTAGCTAACCTAACGGGTGATGACGGGACCCAGTGGCGAATGCGGATGACATATACATACGTCATTATTTTCGTTCTTTATTGGTGTGATCAATTGATGGGACTGCGTTGATTCGGATCAATGCAAGCTAAACAAACCTATTCTGATGTTGTTGAAACATTTTTCAAAAAGCTGTTATTACAAGGGCGTTCTCTTTTGTTTTGCACAGTGGTGTTCAGTTAGAATATCTTGCTCCTCAGTCGACGAGGCAAGGGCCAAGATCCCTTCACCGGGAGTGACCCCTTGGACAAAAGTTTGCGTCAGGGCAATAACTTCACTATAGCCGATTACTTTTGCTTTGCATCGTGGTATTCAGTTGGAATATCCTGCACCTCATTCTACGGGGAAAAAGCCGAGATCCCTTTACCGGGAGTGACCTCTTTAGCAAAGGTTTTCGTCACTATATTTTTATAAAAGCTATCAGTTCCTTCAACGATATCAAGTTCATTACGTTAAAAGTTTTCGCCAGAAACCATTCGTAGCCCTCCGTCATTTCAGTTAAATATTCGGTAGTATTCAAGCTATGTATTTTGACCTCACGCCAAGGCATAGTGATTGGTAGCTGCCGGGTATTTATCTGTTGCATAGATAGATGCGTTGTTTTGGGACAGTCGTACTACTATTTTGGCCTACGTCAAGGGTATGTACGGGTGGGTTCAAATCAACCTGGAAAATGACGGGTAGAACTTGACATGTGACTTATGATATTTTGACCTCACGCCAAGGTCATAAGAGCATGGGGCAAAAATCCACATCGGGAGTTTCAAAAGAACTGAAACTTGCCAGATATGCGCATACCTTCTGGAGTGTGATAGCGTGAGCGGATTCCGTCACGTTATCATGCGATGATAGTTGGATCCCGATTCCCACTGATGAGTTGGTTTACTCCTCGGGTGATCCCGGCTAATTCTTCTTTCAGGTTTGGGGAAGAATTTGACGTTACAGTGGGAAGTTTCCAGATTAGATAAAGTGATAACCATTCTGATCTAGGTTAGAGTGCACGCTGAGTGTTTCTTTTCTCTCTCTCTTTGGCAGCGACCATTGACCCGACCCTAGACTATGACTCAGTAACCAAGTTCACCGAACCTTCTTAACACTGGCTTTTGGATTGTCAGAGTTGCAAACCTCATTGCCACTCCTACTTTTACCCTTTTCTCCAAAACACCCCGTATTACTACGAACGTCCACTTCCATTGGACAAAACTATCGTATGGTTATATACGAACCCGAAGGAATTCGAGGATGGTTTCTGGTTCTAGAGAAAACGAATAGGACTATTCAGTTGTCTTTTCCTTTTTTTCCTTCTCTCAGGTTGCGAGTACTCCTTGGTTTAGGAGTAGTACACCTATTACGCAAATTGGATAGTCTTCTTCCAAACCATAGGCAGGTGCCGACCGGTAGGGAATGAAGAAAACCAATTAGCCTAACGGTGGTGTACAGAAGGTATTATGTAAAGACAAAGAAAGGGATTAGTAAGAGGGCAAAGTAAATTGCGACTGCTATTCACGACCAAACCAGGTATTTCCTTACCATTCCCACTTCACCTTTGTATTTCTCCAGGACACTCTGTATCACTACGAAGATCCACAGTTTATTGGATACTCCATCGTATGGTTATATACAAACTCGAAAGGAACTTGTTCCAGTTCGGCGATGGATTCTGGTTCAGGAGAAATAGGAATAAGGTTTATTCGGTTGTCTTTTATCTTCACCTTCTCTCGCATTGCGAGTGCTCCTAGGATTAGGACAGTACACCTATTATGCTTATTGGATAGTCTTCTTCCAAATCATAGGCTGGTGCCGAACGGTAGGGAAAGAAGAAAACCATTTGGCCTAAGGGGTGTGCAGAAGGTAATGACTAAAGACATATAAAGGGATTTGGAGAGGTAGCAAAGAATTATACGGTTACAGTCGTGAATCTGGAAGAGGAATTACTAGGAATACCAGGATACCCCATCGAAACATTTCAATGTTTCAGTTTCACTGTGTACTGTTAATAGAAAACTGATTTCCCGATTAGACACTTGCTCCAGGGTATGTATTTACCAGGTATGATTCTCACATCTGTATGGTTTTACAGATGATGAGTGGGAGTAAGTTATTGGGAATTAGGTGACCATCCTCATTATATCGGGATTCGTTGTAATTGGTGATATTTGAGGAAGCCACCTGGGTTGTTTGCCGGTCGGCAAATATTTGGTTTTGAATATCCGTTCTTGTGCACCAATTTCAAATTGATATATCTGTACATTTATTTTCATAGAGTGAGATATACCTTTTTGAGATTATGTCCATGACATTTACCTATATCAGTGGATGGTTAGGTAAGGAGCATTGAACAGCGGTGTAATTCTTCTTAACCAAAAGTACAGTTTTCAACCTACGAATCACAGTGAATGAGTCATTTGACTCAAAGGACTTGTACAGAGTATTGTATATTGTCCAGTGTCCATTAAGACAGAGGGGTTGGTCCTCGTACTATATTCTGTTTACTTATGACTTCTCTAGTTCTTAGACATGTGTTTCGTAGAAACACAGGGTCTAAGTTTTGAGGAGTTACAGGTATAAGAGTAAAGTAGAGAACCAGGTATTGCAAGTATCGGGATTCTTCAAGGTGATCGAAGATGTAGATACTTGTGAATGGTATTCAGTTGATAGTAATGATTAAGAGAACTTACTTCTCTTTCAGGTTACTCATAATTGGAAGTATTCCTAAGTTGAGTAACGCTGATCGGCCTCCTTCCATTTAGTTGACATGCACTGGAGACAGCTGCATGATTTGAATCTGGTTCAATTAAATCAGTGCCTCTGTTTTTATATAGAACAGTTCATATCTTAACGTTGTTAAGATACGGGGAGTTGTCCGGCTTATGCTTAAAACCAGACTCTGGATAACTCAAGGTATGTTTCTGTAATGGCTGTTTGTGGGTTGACCCAGGCTATGACGAGGGTTGATTTTCTACCATCTGGAAGATCAATAGTGATATTGTTCTTGACTCGCCACATTTTTGAAGAAATGTTTTTTTTTCAGAAAACAGTAGTGGGAGTATGGTAGAACTGGAAGTGATTCCAGAACCGCAAACGATTACTGAAGATTTGATAAGAACCTAAAGATTCAATCTGATTTGATATTCCATTGGCCACTCCGCAGATATGGTGGGTAACCTCAGGCACCCGAGAGGTACTTCGGTATGCTCAAGGACGGTGGCAGGGAGGTTCTTGTTTACCCAGACTTGCCATTGCTGTTGTTCCAGAGTATGAGACCCGGCAGGAGGATGAGTATAGCGTCGTTCTAAACTTGCTTTAGAAGTGTACATCTATATGACTCTGCCAGAGGGTTGTCGTAGTCAGTGGGAGCAGCGGAAGCATTGGTGGACATCAGGCTTATGTCTATTTATAGACTAAAGCAGATATAGCGGAGATAAATCATCTATTTCTGACGTGATAGTCATAGGTTTGACTTCATCAGAATAGGGGATGGATCTGTTAAGAAGGTAGTAGGGTGTGATGTCCTGGTATTTGATGACATACACAGAGTAAGAAGTAATATTCCTATACTACGATCGGTTATACTTTGATCGTCACACAGTAGTTTCTCCACATAGGAATTGGATCTTATATCGTACATTCTGGTTACTAGATCTATGGTTTTAGATCTAGATTTGGGTGATTTCCCAATCTGGGTACTTAGACAGCATTCTATGAGTATTTAGAATGGACGACTCCTGGCATGGTGGTGTACCTGCAGGTAATGGAGTTACCCTCTCTAAAGGTGTCTTACAGACTAAAGGGGAGAGGGATACGCATGATTGGCAGATCACTTGCTTGGGCAATTGAGTCAATCATAAGATGTCAAGTACCACACCAGATGTTGTTCTTGCAGTAGATGCAATAAGTTGATATTGATCCAATCCTGGGGAAACATTCGGAAGCAGTTTTAGAACATAAGTGAATGTTCTAGGGATTTGATAACGGCAGCCTCCTTTAGAAGACGGTTATCATTCCAGGCTTCCAAGATGACCTGGATGGCAGAGTGGCTGTCAGAGTTATAGTTTTCCCTCTGACGAGGGGCAGTATTTTGGACAGGTGGTCCAGGTGGATACTGAGGGAAAGGCATGGCGCAGGATACTGATTAAGTTCAGTTGTCGATACAGTCTAAGAAGTTTGGATTTGGAGTTCATTTATGAGCTAGGTCCCATCAGATATCCAGACACATTCTAAGACAGGTATTGCTCATTTCGGGAGATGGTTTTCTCCGCGAACTTGAGATATAAAGAGACATAGGAAGAAACATCACAGCGGATCCACTCACTGAGGCTATTCCTCGAACGCAATAGTTTCGCAAACGAGCTTTGTGAGACTGACTAGTAGAGGAGTTGGGTGTTCGGTATTACATGGGCTGTGAGTATGCGACATCGCAATAATTAGCCTTGAGTGCAAGTGGGAGATTGTTGGAGATAGTGCCCTCAGAGTCAATTATTGGATCACAGGCACGTGATTGCAATGATTAAGGGAGGACCTGTCCCAGTAGGACAGTCTTACTCAAGATGATAGTATGCTATCTGGTTTATCTTTATCAACGTGTACTGCTTTAGGTGACCTTACGAGTCGCTATTACACGTTGATAGAGCCCCTAGGATTCTTGATTGACTACCAGCAGTATGAGGGCGATCATATACGTGAGAGCTGGAGTCTATAAGCACATCCTTAAAAGGTCCCTAGTCGTGGGAGTTTCGAGACTGGGCATCGATACTACATTAGTAGACTAGTGTATACAGTCGAGACCCCGACGAGGGGCAGTGGCCGGTCTCACAAGCCACTGGTGTCAGTTGGTTCACCTAAGATGTATACAGGTGCTCATTGAGTTATGAGTACACCGGACAGGACTCGCCGGGAACCTGCTAGTTGGGATTATACCAGACGTCAGATAGCAGTTCCCAGGTGACATGTGTACAGGTTAGTTCATCGACCTGAGATCGTCATTTGTCTCGTGTGAGTTCCCACTGTGCTTTGATTACTACCCTACCACGGCTCAAAGGAGTCGTGCAAACAGGTTTTAGTTGGGTACAGTCCCGAGCCACATGGAGGCAGTGAGCGGATCTGTAGGGGTTCGTCTCTCCCGGTATTGGGGGTGAGGTCGCGCTGTGTCTAGGAGAGCCATTACACAAAGCCCTCGGCCGAGGCAGGAGATTTACTGGTAGGTATTCCAGTAGTATCTCAGGGTGTTCTGGGCTGATCTCTGACACGACTTGTACCGCTTTTGGGGGTCTGACTTTTACCAACCCCCTAGGCCCGCCATGCGATGCTCATAGACGAACGGACCGGACTGTACGGATATTGTCACTGACAGGCTCAGTAGGGTGTCAGGATGAGTTCGCTCATCGACGTCCCTTTTGGTCAATAGCTGGTGGCCCGTCACGTATGGCTAATACCTCTGACGTGCTAGTGGTTAAATCCAGAGCCATAGTATTGACGAGTCTTTAGAGTCCACCACACACAGTTACTCAAGTTTCAGGCGAAACGATGTAGAGGCCATATGGAGATATGGCAGGGTTTGATCAGATGCGTGCGGTATTGCACAGATTGTGATCGGACGGATTTTACTAGCCGGCTTTGGCTTAAGCCGGATCCTAGTATTAGATAGTGTAGTTTTGTCTCTTTGCATTTGTGTTCAGTGGGAATACAAATGCGGGCATGTATTTGCAGTAGTGGGGTTTTCCTGTAATTTATTACGGGATCAGTTTTCTGAAGTTGCCAGTTTGCATTCCGTTCCGGCCGGTTTTCTTTTGTTCCTTCACGGCCAGACTTTCCGATGGAGGGGGTTATTTGCAAGTGTGCAAATAACATTTTGTGGAGGGGTTTTCTTGCATTATGTGGCATCATGATGAGATTCTTTTTCCATCCATTCTTTGCTTTATTTGTGATTAGAAATGAGATGAAGGTTGATATGATATTATTATCATTGCCTTTTTGATATGGTCACCCCTTTTGCTTTTACTACCATCACCTCCCTTCTTGTTATTGATTCATTCCCTCCACCATTTCATGGCAAGAAGGGGCCGGCCTCATTTGGAGAAGGAATGAGAGAGAGTTTCATTTTTTGTATGTGGCATATTTTCCTTCATCTCATTTCTTGCTAGGAAAAATGAAAGCACTATTTTTCCTTATCTTCATTCCTCCACATCCATGGCAACTTCACCCCAAGAGACAAGCTTCTACACTAGTCTGCAGCAAACCTTGGATGCGTCGGCTAGCCAACTTCGCACCCGAGTTGTCTCGGTCCAGAGGTGGGAGCCCGTAAAAGATTCCGGCTACGTGGTGCCCTTTCCGACAAGGACGTGACGGACGGAGATTCCGCGGGAGATCGGAGTGGAGACAAAGACCGGAGGACACGGATCGCTTGGTATAACTCTCTACCCATATTTTACTTTGCTAGTTGCTAGGTTAATGGCCCGATCCGGGTGAAAAGTGCGCGGTGGTGCCGGTTTGCTAGTTTGCAAAGTTTTTTTTGTTTCCGCGTTTCCGGCGTAGGACCGACGGCCGGGGCGTCGCCACGGACTTACAGATAGCCTAGGCAATGAAAACCTGTACCCCCTACGAGTGTGGCGAATAGCTCGCCAATTCTAGAATGAAGCCCCCTCCGTCTCAACGCCATGAGATACGGGCTTGTTTCCTTCTAGAACCCGACTATTCGTGCACTCCACCGCGGGGTAATCCTAATACAGAAAAAGAAAATAATATGTACAAATGGTGACATCGACCTCAACCCGGTCGTGCCCTAAAATAATATACAACCCGGCAAAGACGGCAGTCCACATGTCGGACGCTCGTCCCGCAATAACAAATGTACAAATGAATATAAACTGTATTTCTAACATTGCACCACATGCTATCCACTACGACAATCCAACCAACATCTCAGCACAATCACAGAAACATCAACGTGAATGTCACGTTCGCAAATCCGTCTAAAAGAACATATAGCAGATAGACGGGTTTACCGATCAAGTGACGTTCACGGTCGCAGATGCTAATTAAAGTCCTGATAACAAAAAATCGTATTTTAAAATTTCGATCGACTAAACTTTTCCAAGTGGGCCCCAAGTTCTAATCCAGTACTGAAACAAACCTGGGCCTACAAACTAAACATCCCAAAAACCATAATCCCAAGTAAAAGAGCCCCAGAAGAAATATTGGGCACAGAAACCCCAACAACGCCGCGGAACTGCGGCCAATAGTGGACTTCCGCGGCGGTTCCGCGGTGTGTTAGAGGGATCATGGGCCCAAATTTCTTATGTGTTCTTAGAAAAGCCTGCACGATTTTCTGACATACTAAAAATGATTTTTCGACCACTTTTAAAATTCGACAGAAACTGTAAAAATGGAATTTTAGTTTTTGAAAAGTTTGTCCGATCGATATTCTAAACACGTTAAACTAGCTAGTATAGGTTTTATGGGTTGGCTCTGATACCATGAAGGGTTACGCTAGCGTCCCGGTCAACTTCTGTGGCCAAATGCGGAACAAAAATTTTACAATGATACGAAACTTAGCGCTAGAATAAACCAAAACCGGATCTTTAACCATAAACCTAACTAGCAAATGAAGGTTCTATCTACTATGATAGAAAATATACCTAACGAAACCAAGTCCTTCGAGACTTCGATCCTCTCCTTAAGCTCCTCGATGGATGTATGGATCGTGCTTGAACTTCGGCCTCCTTGTGTCAACGATGATCCACCCGAGAGCTCCAACCTTGAGCTAAACCTCTAACTTGAGGTAACTAGAATACTTAGCTTGCTAATCTAAGTAGACTAGAGTGAGTAGAGTGAGATTTGAGTGGCTTAGTCTCATTAACCCTTGATTATCAACACATGATACACTAGGGTTTGAGAGAGGGAGGAGAAGAGAACCATGAAAGAGAATGAGAAATGAAAAAAGAAGAGAGCTATCTTTTGAGGAAAGAGAAAAACAAGTTTTATTAGGATAATTGTGATGGCTCCTTTGATTTGACCATTATCATGTCACAATTAATGCTAAACAAAATATCTTGTGCTCAACAAAAATATCTAAGTCAACAAGTCAACATAGTCAAATGGTCAAACTAATTAGCCATGACACAATTATCTCTAATAAAACTTAGTAAACAATTTCCTCCATCTCATTATGGTTTTAATCAAGTCAATGGTCAAAACCCTAATAAGGTGTCTCCTTCTCTGCCCCCTATCATCCGTATATACATACCCGCATCCGTGTCCCGAGAAACACGAATACAAAGAGACTAAACCAATCCAAAATCTAATACTAGGATCCGGCTTAAACCAAAGCCCACTAGTATTGTCCTCTCGAACACCACACGCGCATAAGTACATGTATATGATCGAACCCTGTCGTAAAACCATACGACCTCTACTCGTTTCGTCCGAAGCTGGGAAACCCTCTGCGTGGGACTCTAAAGACTCGACAGTACTCTGGCAGTGGGTTTAACCACAACCACGTCAACGGCACTAGCTGTACGTAACGGCTACCTAGGTACCTGTCGAAAAGGAAGGCCGACGAGCAAACTCGTCCGAACTCCTACTGAGCCTATCCATGACAATATCCGTACAGTCCGGTCTCTTCGTCAAAGAATATTGTATACCGGGGGGGTACGCTAGCGCCCCGGCCAACTTCCATGGCCAAATGCGGAACAAAAATTTTACTACGAATCGAAACTTGGCGCTAGAATAAACTTAAACCGGATCTTAACCATAAACCTAAGTAGCAAAGAAGGGTTCTATCTATTATGATAGAAAGTATACATAAACCAAGTCCTTCGGGTCTTTGATCCTCTCCTTAAGCTCCTCGATGGAAGTATGGATCGTGCTTGAACTTCGGCCTCCTCGTGTCAATGATGATCCACCCGAGAGTGTCTAACAAGAGCTCCTACCTCCTAATTGAGGTAACTAGATTACTTAGCTTGCTAATCTAAGTAGACTAGAGTGTGTAGAGAGTGATTATGGAATGCTTTGTCTCACTAACCCTAGGTTTCTTAACTCATGAGACAATTAGGGTTAGCATTTGAAGAAGAGAGCAAGGAGAAGATGAGAGTGTAGAGTGAGCTTCTAAAAAATGAAGAATGGCTAAGTGAATGAGATAATAATGCAAGCAAAAATATCTTCACAAAATATCAACCATGGAAAAATAGTAAACCATGAGTCATTACATGAGTCATCAAGCTAGCTGATTGAATGAAATTCTTGTTGTGTAGTATGAAAATTGTATAGAAATCACAACCAAAAATTATTTGACCGCAATCAACTACGGTGTCGGATGTAGATTGTAAGTGAGTGCGGATCGTCCACAGGGAAAGTGTAATCGTTCGTCTTTTGAATTAGATGAGTCGAAACTTTAAGAAAAGAAAACAAAACAATTCATGATTTAAATTTTGTATTTCAAGAAAAAGAAAATATCTAGATCTAAGAAAAGTAAAAGATAGAATCAAGAATTGATCGCTTGATGATTTTTCCAAACCAAATATCAAGAATCGAAATGAGGCTCGTAGGAATCGATCGGATCTATAGATGTGATGTAATCTTACAATTACGTATTCTTATCCTTCGATGAATTGATACTAGATCGATGATGATCGATCGAGAATTAAGGATTTCTTGTGAAACTAGGGTTTCATCTAGGGTTTCATCTTATCCCTTGTTCTTTCGTCGATATCATTCACTTTCTAGCCTCTAGTAAATTCAAGAAACGATCGTAGATCCCTAATTTCGAGCGATCACAATCAGGAAAGCATCGCTACGAAACTAGGTCATCGATTCTTGAACTTGCTAGGGTTTACAAAACTCATAGGACTTAAAAATCGTATTAAGATTTGTTACATCATCATTCTACAATCGTCTCGACTCCTTTACGAGCGGAGTTTTACTCAAACATCACAACAAGAACAACAATTACAAATTGAGATCTAATCATGATGCAAGAATTAAAAGAAAGCAAGATTAAAGAATTTCACCTTTTATTTATATCAACAATTTCATTACATTCGCTCAAGAACTACAAGAGGAAGAACTCGATCGTCGATTTGGCTTCGCTCGTCTCCTTGAGTCGCGGATCGGCTTGGATCACTTGCCCGATTGAAGATCGGCTCGGCTCCTAAAAGGTTGAAGGGCTTCTCGCTTGATTGGTACTCAAGATCTTGAATTTGGAGTGGAATTAGGGTTAGGGTTTCGCACAAGCCTTGTCACTAGACTTGTGGAAGAAGATGATGAAAGAGGGAAAGATTAACTAAAATTGATTACCTAATGATGAACACTCAACCCTTAGATCTAGGCTCCTATTTATAGATAACTAAAGCCTAGATCTAAGATTTCAAATTCTAAGTTTCCCTCCTAAAGTTTGTTGAGGAAATTTGAATTTCCCTCCAAAAGTTAGTTAGAGGAGAAGCTTCTAGATGTGATTAGTTAGGAGGGAGCTTCTAGAAAAGATTAGTTAGGAGCTTAATTAGGATTAGCCTTGCTTAATGATCTTTGCTGATCTGGTAGAACCTTCAAGAGAATTCTGGAATTTGACATATCATTCTGA